>CM027570.2:37316748-38787498 GCA_015852605.2 Populus deltoides
GGCAAGAACCATGAACGAGTTGAAGAAACAAACTGCAGTCTCTGTTCTTATTTTCTCTTTATACGTGTACTCAAAAGACACAAAGCTAAGAAATGAAGGCTTGGCCCTTCACTACTCTAAGCAACAAATCCCAAATTGCACACACACAGATCTAAACACAACATCATCCATAAGAAGGTATATTCATATATCCACACCTCGTAAGCATAAGAAAATACAGCACAAAACTAGAAGCAATCAAGGGAAAGCTACACAATCTTGTCTCATTATTTATGATATTTAGTAGTGGTGATGAATGATGTATGGGAAAACAAAATTACTATTTTTCTCTCTTGAAATCCCAATTGATCAGATGATTATTAGGACAACGTATGGCTATAGCTATGTTTAGTACATCCCATGAAGTGACATGAATACATCACGGTTTTAGTCAACACCCTATATGAAAGAACCAAAATTTACCGCCCAATTCCAATAACCAGACAACAATGTAGTAGTTTATCAATCCTTCTGCTAAAGGTGGTTTGGTAATAATTGGGTTTTAAATTATTTTTTATTTAAAAACATTTTATATATTTATTTTTAATATCAACATATCAATATCAATATAATTTAAAAAATATTAAAAAAATAAATTTAAAATAAAATAATAAACTTTTACAAAAACACTTTTAACTACAAAATAACATGTGCTGTAGATTAAATAATAGTTTAACAATCATCCACGTATATGAAAATTGGTTTTGTATCGAGCAATAACTGATTTGAAAGTGTTTTCATTTAAAAATAAATCAATGTGGTATATTTTTTAATTTTTAAAAATTTATCTTTAATATTAATATATCAAAATATTTAAAAATATAAAAATAATTTTTTCTTACAAAACATTTTCTAACTGCAAAATGAACAGGTGTGGTGTAGTCTTTATCTATGACGGAGATCTCAATCAACACATGAGCAACTTGTTCAATGATAGCTCAATTAGTTTGTCCTCTTCAATGGCTCTAAAACTAATTAATGACCTTAGCTTTGGAATTTGTGTTGTAATTTTAAAAATGACAGAAAAAATAAATGAAATTTAGTGAATCAAGAAGAAATAAAATATAATAAATCAAATTATGATGAGATACGAATATTTCATATTCTCTCCCTCACATGTGCATGTGTATCACGGTTGCTTGTAAGCACGGTTGCTTGTCTTATTGCTTGTAATTTTTACTGGTTCATGGCCTTCTATTGCTTTCCAACAATCCTTATCGCAGAAGCAGACCTTGATAATATAGAGTCAAGTCTTGTGCCGAAAGTTGCAAGAATAATAACATGGGAGCAACTTATGATTGAAAACGATGCTCTGCAATTAGGTCGAGAGTAGGAGCCTCTTGTTCTTTCAATGTTTATGCTTGCAAAAGAACCATTAGGGTCTCTACACAAATCAAAACAAATTAAGTCCAAGGCTAATAAATTGAAAAGGGATCGATGACAAAGAGTCTGATTGGGAGTGGGAGTGGAGGTAGTTGTTTTTTAAAATGTTTTTATTTATAAATATGTACAATAATTGTTATTTATTTTTAAGATTTTTTTGGACATTAACGGATCAAAAAATAATAATCTAAAACACATAAAAAAATAATTCAAAACTAAAAAAATATTTTTTAAAAAGTACGATCGAATTATAATATCAAAATGGGGCTAAAAACTATATTATTTTCATTGTAGCATGTAAGGGCTGACACATAGACATTTTATTGCTCACGCTATCATTTATTGCAAAAAATTCCAACTTGATTTTTTATTTTTTATTTTTTGATTATTAAACTTAATTGTTTTACAATTTCATCCTTTATAAATTATATTAGCATGATTTATTTGTTGGGATTGGTTTTGCTTTGCATGATGAGATGCTAGAGTATTCCAAAGTTAAATTAAACATCAATATTAAGAAATAGAATTTAAAATTATATTAAAAAAATTGAAAGAACGAGGATCAAAAATTACACAAAAACAGAGTTGATTTTCATTTTCACAATCGTATGCATGCAAAACTCTAATTTGATCCTTAAATTTTTGATTTATGCATATTTGCTCTCTATTATTTTAGGATTTTACGCTTTGATCATCAACTTTTTTCTCTCCTTTGTAGTCCTTAAGTGCTAAGAGATGAGACTCTTTCATATTATTTTTTATTATTTTGCAGTAATTGTTTTT
This sequence comes from Populus deltoides, assembly GCA_015852605.2. NCBI lineage: Eukaryota > Viridiplantae > Streptophyta > Magnoliopsida > Malpighiales > Salicaceae > Populus > Populus deltoides. Next base: position 37,318,954 of record CM027570.2, read on the forward strand.
TGACTCAAAGAATAATAAATAAATAAATAAAAATAAATTTTTAAAGAAAATAAAAATTATTATGAATTTGGATGAGTTATGCATTTTTTTATTTTAATTTAGAGTTTAATTTTAAATAATTAGACCATAAAAGAATGCAATCGAGGTTAGCTGTTCTGTGAACACCGGCAGACCTTCTACTTTTTAGTTTTTGTAATGAGTAATGACCTGACCGCCATTTTTGCTCCAGGAGAATGCATACATAGACATGTAGAAGGACTCTTGTGCTGTGTGTGGGTGGTGATGACAAGCCTATGTCCTGTCTTACGATGGTCATTGCAAGAGAGATAACATATATGACAGAATGTTACCTCACAATCTTGTTTGCATTGTGCTGTGTGACTATACCAACCACATATTAAAATAATTGAAGGGGACAAATGAAAATCGGGTGTGGTTTGTTAGCTGCTTTTCCATGGATGTTAACTAGAGAGAAAAAGAATCTCATTACACAAATGCTATGCTTCTGGTAAATTTCAAGGTGATAGATTAGGGTTTTGGAGAGCCCACATTTTGGTCGAGCAGGACAGAAGAACGCATATCTAAGTGCAAAATACCAAAGTAAGCTTTCTACTTTTACATGGAATCCACCGAATGTATTTAGAAACCTTTTAGGACGCGGATTCGTAGAAAATTCAATTTTTTTTATTTTTGTTAAAGTTTAATATAATTTGTATGTTTTAAATCGCTTTTGATGTGTTGATATTAAAAATAATTTTTAAAAATAAAAAAAATCTTTAACATGCATTTTAGCATGAAAAATTATTTAAAAAGCTTATCACTATCACACCGCCAAACATATTCTTAGCATAAGAGCCTTCTTTGTTTCTTCTTCTTTCTTTTTCTTTTTTTTGGAGGGATAATTGTGCCCTTTGAGATCACCCATACAAATTTTTTTCGAATCGGTACAAAAAAACACCCTAAACTATTATAGTTTTTTCATTTATTTATTATTTAATTTTTTTCATTTCACTAGTGGAGTTATTTTACCATTGAAAAAGACACATTCTCTATAAATTCCCTAGAGTTCGTATTGGCAACAAATCCTCCTGCCATGCTCTAATTGCATTGAGCCAGCCAATCTCGAGGAAAGAAATGACTTTAACCCTGAATTTAGCATCATAGTCATGGAACCTTGAAGAAGGCCCAACTTTGTAGCTCGGCATCAATTGACTAAAAGCTATCGATAGTCGTGCAAATCATTGAAACCGCCACAAATATGAAATTGATTCGGTGAAGGGAAGATGGGTGACAGGAAGAAAGCGATGAAGATCTGCAAGTTGCTACTTGTCTTGTGAATTTTATCCCAGCATGACGCCGTTTATAAGTTCATTAAAAAAAAGGGGACGGAATAAATGGAACAAAATCGAAACATTTTGGCTGTAATTTGGATAAAAATCTAGATTGATTTCTATTTTAAGTGAGATAAAATTTATTTTATTTTATTTTATTTAAAATAATATAAAATATATTAGTCATTTCAATCAAAATAAAATGAAATTGACAACCACCCGAAGAAAAACATGATGATCCTTTAATATTTTGTTCCTTTTCCTTTCGAATGACAAAACAACCACATCCCCCTTTATTTCTTGTATCCTCGACTCTCCCCTAGTACCACTTAACTCTCTTGACTCTCAAAAATAAATTACAATAAATAAATAAATAGAACACACACACCAATTTCCTTCAAAATCCCATATTTGATTTTGGGTGTGTTTAGAAATATAATTGTAGTTATATTTCACTTATAAATATATCAAAATAATATTTTTTAAATTATTTTTTATATCAATATATCAAAATAATAAAAAACACCAACAAAAATTAATTTGAAGTAAAAAAACTAAAAAATTTGATTTTTAAAAAAAACTTTTAAAATGCAAAAATCTTTTAACCCATTTTATATACATCTAATTCAAAATAAAACATATAATTTCTAAACAATATAACCATTTATAAAAATTTTTTAAATTGATATCACAAGGATGATTTGAGAACTTCTACAATGGATTATGATAAAAAAAAAAAGGTAATAGCTATGTTAATTTCTATGAAATTTTGTATAGTTTTCTATTTTAAACTTTGATACAATCGAATTATTCAAATGTGTATCCTTATGTAACAAGTTATATCTTTTCCTTTCAAGCGCTACTAAATTTATATAAATTTTATTATCTTATAACTTTCACTTATAAAATGACTAATATACTATGTATATTTGACACAAAAATCCTTTTAATTTAAAAATAAATAAACATTAGTAAGATGCTGTATAAGTCATTCAAAACATGTTAAATACTGAAAATAAATAAAATTAATCATACCTTTACTCCTCAATTTATAATCTATATATATATATATATATATATATATATATATATATATATATATATATTCAGTTGTATTCCAACGGCGTTTCTATTGAGAAATTTTATGTTAATTCAAAAGTAATTACTAAATACTTATTAAATAGATAAATATAAGAAAATAAAAATATTTTTGTTTGAATTATTATTTTAATAACTAAAATAGAAAATGATTTACATAAAATCAAATATCATTTGTCTCCAACTTTCTTCCAAATCCCTTTTCTTTTTCGAATTATCAATATTTATTAAATAGATAGATATAACAAGAGAAATTAGAAATATTTTTGTTCAAATTATTATTTTAATAACTAAGTTAGAAAATCATATACTCAAAACACAAAAATCATATATCCTCACCTTCCCTCCAAATCCCCCCATCTCTCCTTCTCCTTAAAAAAAACATATACTAGGACATAAATCCACGTGTAATATATATTTATGAAGTTGGCTCATTACTTCTTTCTACATAGAGACTAGAAGGCATGATACTCTCTTATCTTAACTTTTTTATATAAACATGAGAAAAAAAAGAAAAAATAATTACAAAATATTTTTGTTATGATAATTTTAATAACTAAACAAAATAAATTCTTAGCTCCCCACCTTTCCTCCAAATCTAATCTTATCTCTCTTTGTATATAGTAACTAGAAAGAATCATATAATCTTAGCATAACACACTCTCTATCAATACTTATTAAATAGAAGAAATAAAAATAATAATTACAAAATGTTCTATCAATACTCATTATCTCTCTCCATATAAAAACCTAAAGGTCATTAGCAAAACACTACAGCTATAGACATATTTTATTGTTTATTGAAATGGTGAAATGACACTTATAACTTCCTCGACATAAAAATACCTCAAGAAGCTTACAATTAGGGGCAGAGTCATCTTTTACAAGGGATCAATTAGTCATTCCAAAATTAACTGAGAAAAAATTGGTCATGACACTTTGTTTATCGTAATAAAATGATTATTTTACTCTTAAAAATTGTTAAGCTTTTTGGTCATGGGCTCTTTTTGTCTTTTCAAAACAAAAATGCACGCTAAAATTATGGTTGTACCTTGGGAGAAAAAATGAACATGCACATAAGGACTTCATCTTTTTTATTTTTTTAAACATTAAATTATAAAATTACCCTTGAATTCAAAAAAATAAGATTGGTTTCAAGGCGCTTTTAGTTTTTTCATTCTGCTTTTTTCAGCCTTTTTTCTATGTGGTTAGGGGCTATTTAATAATTTTAAATAATTAAATATTATTAAAAAGTTTGTTAACGCTAGGCGCTTGATAACCCCTACGCCTTTGGGTCGATATGCAGGGCCATACAAATGCAAAATCCTTCATCCTTGGCGTTGTTGGGAGGCTGCCATCCTCTTCCAAGCAACGGGTGTGTGCTCAGCAGCAGGTCCGTTAGGCGCTGCGACATTATTTTTCTTTCTTTTTTTTTTTATGCTCTTGAAATTCGTGACTGCCCTTCTAAAAAATTGTGTCATCTAATTTGTAATTTTATTGATTTTGACCCCTCAACTTTTAATTACTATTTATTTTGCTTTTGATGTTTTTTAAAGTATAGTTTTTTTCATTTCAACTCTTGCTATTTTATTGTTGTTGATTTTATATCCATTTGGTCATTTTATTTTTTATTGCTCTTTTTATGTGTTTCGGATACTTTCTTTATTATTATTATTTTTTAATTTTGTCCCTTACCGCTTTATTGCATTTTTTAATCCAATTTTTATTCTTATTTTTTTGATTGCTATCTTCTTATCCTTTTCTTTGATTTATCTTTTTTCCTTTATTTTATCCTCAATATTTTATTTCACTTTGTTTTTTAATTCAATTTTGGTGCTCATTCTTTCAATTATGTTTTTTTTTCCCTCGCTTTCTTAATTTATTTTGTTTTTCAATTTAGCCCTTTAATTATATTCTTTCATTTTATTTTTATATTATATTTGATCTATATTGTTTTAGTTGAAAATTATTTTATGGTTGAAAATTTTACTTTATTATTTTTTCATGATTGCCTTGCTACAGGTGGTAATCTCTATCTCATGACCCGTTCGATTAAGTTTGGTTTTTTTTGGGATTGTTTATTAAAATATTGAATTTTTATTTTTCAAATTCATCATTTAACATTTGGCTATTAGGCCTTTGGCTTAATTGTTTGTTCCACTTTCTTTTACGTAAAGTTATCTCGATCTCATATTTCGAGTAATAAGTTAGTCGAAGTTAACTCAGTTGACTTAAAGTTTTCTTCCTACATTTTTTTATGATGTTGATTTTTTTCTTTTAATTTTATCATTTGACATTAAATTATTGGCATTTGAGCTTTATGATTGTTTTGGTTTTTTTTTGTTGAGTTATCCCCGCTGCATGTAAGTTAATCAAGTTAGTCTAGATTAGCTCGGCTTGCTTTTTTTAAAATTTTTTTATTGAAATTCAGTTATTTGCTAGGTTCTTCTTTTGGAAGTTTTTTTTTTAATCTTGATCTCATGTCATGGGTAGCTTAATTAGGCGAGCTAACACAGTTGACTGTGCTTTTTTCTCTCAACTTTTTTTCTAAGACATTAATTTTTTTTATTTTTATCATTTGACATTAAATTATTGGCCCTTAACCTTCTTCATTTTTAACCTTTTTTTCTATTAGGTTATCTTGAGAGCAGAGCAGTAAAGTTAACTTGGATTAGCTCGTTTTTTTATGTTTTTGTTTTAGTGAACTTGGGTCTTTTTTTACTAGGCCTTTCTTTAGAAATTCTATTTTGTTTTTCAATCTCATATCAAGAGGCAAGGGTTAGTCAAGTAGCCTGGTTGACTCTCGAGTTTTCTTCTTCGGGTTATGTTTTTTGAAATTTTTTTTTTCTATTTTGTTTTATCCATTGACATTAAGTTATTATGTCTTGAACTTTGTAATTTTTTTTACTTTTTTTGTACGAGTTATTTCATTTTTATATCTCAAGTCGTGTGTTAGTAGTTAACTCGGATTTGCTTGAATTGTCATCTCTTGGACTTTTTTTTATATTAGAAAAAATTAAATCAACCCACAACATAGAGTGGAGCTGTGGACCACCTATCTAGTAGCAACTACAAAGCATCATGCATTCTTCTCTCAACCCCACTCTGAACTGATATTTATTAAATAGATAAACATAAGAGAACTAAAAAAAATATGCTGATAATTTTAATAACTAAACTATATCAGTTGCTCAAAACACAAAAATCATATCTCCCTCACCTTCCTTCCAAATCCCATCTTTATTTTCTTTTTAAAAAGACATATACTACAATTAGGAGTCCATAAGTAATATATATTCATGAAATGGGTCCCTTCTCTCTCAATATATATATATATATATATCTATATATATATATATATATAGGAATTTAATTAACACAAAATCATCTCCCTACCTTACTTCCGTGTCCCATCTTTTATTAACTAACTGAAATGAATGTCATGGAAAATCTTACGTGAGCAGTCATTTGATTCTCGTCCAGGCCTCAATCAGTCTTGGTTTTCCATACAATAAAATGTATCTATTCCATATCGACCGAAGATGTTGCAAAAACACATGTATCATTAGGTTTTTTTTGGGAGGAAACAAACTATCCGAAGTGGTCTAACAACTTCGTCTGATAAGTTGGTAAAAGAATCAACTTCTTTCGAACTTCAAACAGACATATCAGAGCAACGTCCCTTTGTTAGCCCCGCAAGTGTGAATTCTCTTATGAAGACTAGCTTGCCAACGGGCTAAAGGGGATAGTTTATCAAAAGAGATGTTAGGCCTGCTAGCCCATTGAATACAAGCACTTGATCTAGTATTTTTATTGATTCAGTCCCGGAAGCAACGGCAGGGACGGCAGCGGAGCTATAGTACGTAAAAGAAGCCGCAGGATAGGGTCGAGAAAGATAAGTAAACAACCCCGCGCCTCTTTCCCAACAAGCAACTCGCAGCCAAACCCTACTCCTCAACAAGAGGCCAATGTCTGCTTTTCGTGAAAAAATAACAATTTGAAGAAATTCCTAATTTCGGTGGCGGCTAACTTGGAAGAAATTCCTTCAGCTGGGGGAACCATAAATACTATCCGAAATATTGAAGAGTGCTTGATAATGTTCCGTTCTTTTGAAAGCCGGTGGATAATCAATGATCTACAGCTGTTCCTAGAGATGTTATTGGCTTAATTCACTTGTGTTTGAAAATGCCATGAAAATATGTTTTTAAAAATTTTAAATTTTATTTTTATTTAAAATAATTTTTTATAATTTTAAATTATTTTGATATATTGATATTAAAAATAAAAATTTTTATTTTAATATATTTTTAAATAAAAAATATTTGAATTATAGATACTAAAATTCCAAAATAACTCCCACCGCCAAGTACAAGTAGTAGTCTACACTTGAAGCTTTCTTGTCTTCACTAATAAACATTCAGTTTGGCCTAAGATTTTCCTAGTCCGATGTCATCATGGGTCCATCACCATACAAATTAATTAGAATATATTTTTTGTTCTGAATAATTTTAATAACTAAACTAGAAAATCATATGCTAAGAACACAGAATCATCTCTCCCCACCTTCTTTCCAAATCTTATCTCTTTTCTTAAAAAGACATCTCTATTAGATGCTCCCAATACAAAAATCATTTCTTTTTTTTTTCTCCTTAAAAAGACATAAACTACAATCAGAATTCTATGAGTAAAACATATTCATGAAGTGGATTCTTATCTATCTCTATATGGGATCTAATAACTGTCTGAAAACACAACTATATTAGTTGCTCAAATCACAAAATCATCTCTTCTCAACTTCCTTCTGAATCCCATCTCTTTTCTTTTTTAAAAAGACGTTTTTCACAGTTAGGAATCTGAGAGTAATATATATTTATGAAGTGGCACCTTATATCTCTTTATATATGTAGACTACTAAGCATTGTACTTCTCCTATCTCAACCTCAGACATCCTCTGCTTTCTTCGGTGGAGCTTGTGTCTTGGGTTAACGTCTGAAATTCCCAGGGAACACTTTTCTTCCCTCTCATCTTTCTAAAATTCCCAGGAACTCTTTTTCTCCCTCTCACCCTTTCTCTTATGTTTCTTATTTAGGGAGAAAAGCACTCTCTTCCTATATCCTCTCTCTTTCTAGTGCTGGAGCACAAAACTCTCTGTCTCAATATATCTGTCCCTCTAATTACTCTCAATATGCCTTCAAGATCGTTATTAGCAGACGCTTTTAGAGCCCACCCTGTCCATGTACACCAAAAAGCACATTGACTTTACCTCTCTTCAAGAAATACCTGACTGCACAAATGGACTCAGATCGATGATGAACAGCATCCTTTAGTTGACCCCTTAATCACTGAATCCGTGCCCGTTATCGATCTGTCAGACCCTAATGTCCTTCAAAATATAGGCCATGCATGCAAAACTTGGGGTGTGCTTCAAGTCACAAACCATGGCATCCCTACCAGCCTTCTTGAGAACATTGAGAGTGCTAGTAGGAGCCTTTTCTCTTTACCTATCCAACAAAAACTCAAAGCAGCTAGATCACCCGATGGGGTTTCAGGCTACGGTGTCGCTAGGATTTCTTCATTTTTCTCCAAGCTCATGTGGTCAGAGGGATTTACCATAGTTGGCTCTCCTCTTGAGCATTTTCGCCAACTTTGGTCTCAAGATTACACCAAATTCTGGTACTTACTAATTTCACATGCTAGCGAAAAAATTACATATATTTTTCATGATTTTGATACGTAGTAGTACTGTTGCTACTCCTATTGTTTTTATTTATTAGTGCATGCTTTCATATATGTAAGTATTATATAGTAAGTATTATTGTGGTAATGGTGATCAAAATTTGTCCTAGACCACAGACTCCATTTGCTTTTCCTTAATGCAATTAACAAAGGCAACAATGAAAGCTAATGGACCCACGCGGATGATTTGGAGGATATAGCTAGCATCAACAGAAAATCCACTTGTTGCTGCTGTTTACTTTATTTTATATCCATAACAATAGCATCTTTACTATTTGACACAGTTTTTTTTTCTTCATCTTTTTCTAATTTTCACTTTTGTCTCCAGTGATATAATTGAAGAATATAAGAAAGAAATGCAAAAGCTAGCAAGGAGGCTGACATGGTTAATGCTGGGCTCATTAGGAATAACAAAGAAAGATCTCAAATGGGCTGGCTCAACACGTGAATCAAAAAAGGGTAGTGCAGCCCTACAACTGAATTACTACCCGGCTTGCCCGGATCCAGATAAGGCAATGGGTCTTGCCGCCCACACAGACTCCACCCTCCTCACCATTCTTTACCAGAGCAACACCAGTGGATTGCAGGTGCTAAAAGAGGGAATTGGGTGGATCACTGTCCCACCAATCCCCGGGGGCTTGTTGTGAATGTAGGGGACCTACTCCACATCTTATCAAACGGGTTGTACCCGAGTGTTCTCCACCGAGCGGTGGTTAACCGGACCAAGCATAGATTATCCATTGCTTTCCTATATGGGCCACCATCAAGTGTTGAGATTTCTCCTTTACAAAAACTTGTAGGTCCTAATCATCCTCCCCCTATCGGCCAGTCACTTGGAACGAATACCTTGGCACTAAAGCTAAGTATTTCAACAAAGCATTATCATCGGTTAGGATTTGTGCTCCTCTAAATGGTCTGGCTGATGTAAACGATCATAATAGGGTAAGAGTTGGTTAGCAATGAGTTTTCTCTCTCTTCCTCTTTTTATTGTAAGCAATGCAATCTGGTCTTATGCTTACAATTTTTTAAGATTTTGATTGATCGGCCATGTTAGGAAGGATGCTCAATTTCTTAATTCTTTGAGTAATTTAGATATTGAGGTTATCACTTTAATGAGTTTATTAAATTATTTGTGTTTGAGATCGTTCAAGAAAGAATAATATCATGAATTAACATGTAAATTTGAGTTGAAGATATATATATTTCATGCGGTCCAACCAAAGAAAAGTTCCTTTTGAAAAGGTTCAAAAAGATGGCTATATCAAATCATATAAAGGAATAAAGACATAAGCTCTCTATATGTCTTTTGTCCTTGTGTTGCTGATAGAGAAATAGGGGAAACACATACTATATATCCATCTGGATGTTCAAGTAAAAGACACAGAAACCGACATGTTTTGCCCTGGATATGATGGAAGATCCCCAATCTAATTTCAATAAGACAATTATCAAGATTAAAATATTGTCATTAGTTGTGAATCTTTGAAGTTGGTGAAAGTTCATTAAGAAAAGAACCTTTGAACACAACAATCATTCCTCCAACGAATAAGACATGGATTACTGGTAATCCTGAAATTTAACGACAATAGTGCAATTTACAAGGATCAGGTTTGTTGAAATGAGCCTTTATCGCCCTCGGGGCCCGAAGCAACATGGGAATATTCTTAGGAGATCAAAGCGAATCAAAGGAGGACATGGGGCGATACAAAATTAGACGAGGACGCAGGAATGCCATGGATGCTTTGTAAAATTCTTGAGCAAGAGGGGGGGAATATCAAGTGTCAGTCCTTCAGCTAATTTTTCTGCGAGTTGAAGATGTTTCTTGCTTATGCAACCACGTGCTCCTCGGCATTGGCCAACCCATCTGCGCAATCTGCCTTATTGGTGGGGGCTGGGAAGTTTTTACCGTCTATGTTGGTCGGCTTACAACATTGAAAGAGGCCACAAAAATTTGTTTTCAGTACTAGGCCATAAAAATAATTTGAATATACAGTTCTTTCTATTGTTTTTTATATAAAAGAATCCTAAGTATAAATAGAAAAATATATATGCATCTAACTTTAGATAAATAAAAAACTATTTATGTTAATAAATAAAAAACTATTTGTGTTAATAAATAAAAAAATCATTAATAATAACAAAAACTAAAACTCAAAAAATCGAGAGACATATAATCAATCACAATATCTAACCTTGCAACACATGTAGTTTATGCGGTTGTGTTTAATGATTTTTTTATCAAAATTAATTTTTTATTTAATCAAATAATAATAGAAATAGACACACATATGAAATTGATTGAATAAAATCACAGAAAAAATATTATGCAAAGTTACACATATTAAAAATATTATTAAAAAAATTTATTTTTAAAAAGTAAAGTTCATTTATATAAAACATAAAAAAATCTATAGATGAATTAGAATTAAAAATTAAATACATTCAAAATAATTAAAAAACAACTACAATTTAAAAAAACTAAAATGAAAAATCAAAGAGAATGAGTATTAATTTAAATATACATTAAAAAAATATTTAAAAAAATACATATTAAAGAAGGATATCAATTAAAAAACATATTAAAAAAGATATTAATTAAAAAAAAATTAGAAAGGAAAACTAAAAAAAAAAAGAGGTTAAGCACTAATCCGCCTGGCAAACAAAGCCCCCACGCTTGACCCATTTGGAAAGGGCCCATGTGCGGCTCTTATTTTTATTAATTGCTAGTTGTCCACCCAAACCTTTTTGGAAAAAAAAGTCAAATAAAGACGCCCTTTGATTTTCCCTAGATTTCAACTATCGTGATTCTTGAAAAATCAAAGCTCATAGTTTTTTGACCTAAAAACTCATTTCAATCTATTTTGACTAAAAATACCTTGAAAATACCCTAGACATCTTGATAACCCATTAATAGCCTTAAAAAACCTAAAAACAAATGCACAAAACCCAAAATCAACTTGAAACTAAAAATCTTCTCGATCTTAGATCTAGTTTTTACACAATTTGAAGGTGAAAAAACACATAAATGGAACTTTCCTCACCAAATGGAACATGTTGATACCAATATTGATGATGGAATCGATGTCAACGTTGATTTTCTTTTTCTATCACCAAAATCAAGCTACTTTCTCTTTATCTCCCATCTCTCAAACCAAGGTCTCAAAAATTAAGGAAATGAAATTTTGGACTAAAATTGACTTTGTTTTGAAATATGAGAAAATTGAAGGGACACAATATTTATAATTTTGATAAGTATAAGGACTACAATGAACATTTCTCCCAAAGTTAAAAAAGCCATCATTTTCTCTCTTTTTTTCACTTCGGTCCCAGTTTTTTAATCTCTCCATTTCCTTACCAATTAACCTAAATTGACCTCCAATTTTGTCTTATAAGAGTGAAGTAACAATAAAGGATGAAAAAAAAAAGAAACTATGAACAAGTAAGTCAACAATGTTTTGTGAAGGAATCCTAAGTACATTTTTCACATAATTCCCCCCACATTTTAGAGTTTTGTTAACTATATAGGTTGCTCACGCTACGTGGCGGACTACCTTCCAACATGTAAAATAATTTTTGTCAAAGTAGTCTTTCAAGGTTGATTGAAAAATAAAAATTTGCAAGGGTTGTTAACGCGTTTTAGAGTAGTGAGAAAAAAATTAAATTTTTTCAAAATACATATATTTTTATTTTTTAAATATTAAGACAATGATATATTGGATCAACTCTAGTTAACTTGGGTTCTTTGAAGCGCTTTGCAGTCCATGGACTCGGCTTTGTTCAACTACTTTATTTAATTGTATGACAATAAAAATTGATGCTCGTGAAAAAGTGATTGAATATTTTTTTTTATTTTTAAAAAAGGATGAAGGACCGCATAAAAAAGCCAATTGAAATGAATAAAAGACAACTATAATCATATTCAAAAACAAATTAAAATTCTAATTGTATTTAAATAAATAATTAATTTAATAAATTAATAAAGTAAGATATCTAATATATATTTAGTTTTTTTAAATTCAAATCAAATATAAATGTGAAGGATCACATTGAGAAGGAAAAAGAATTAAGTAATAAATAAAGGACCAAAAAATAAAGAAAACACTGTTGCAAAAAATAAATACATCATAAAAAATAATAAGAGAAGTGTGAAGACGTGCGTTAGTAATTATAGAAGATCGAATTAATTCTAATCAATCAATGAGCCAAAAGATTAGGGATCAAAGAATTGTAATAAAAAGAAAATATAGGTATATACATATTGGTTGTATTTAGTTTCGAATCTTTCTTTTTTTTTTTTTGAGAAAAATATAATTTTACTACTAATGATTTATAGCTACAGTAAATTTGCTGCGGTGAAAAATATACATGCTGGAAGCTATTTTAGCAGCCAGCGGCAAGATCTTCTAATTATGCAGTTCGTCTTTTCGCTTTTAGATAATCAAACATCCCTATAAATTTTAGATGCAGTGTATTAAGATTGTTGTGTTTAAATGGTTCTTTTCAGAGGAATATAAAGTCATTTTCTCCACGGAATATCACGCCGAGACACTGCGAAACATAAATTCTTCATTTTCTTATCATTGTGAGAAGTTGGCCCTAGCTCTCTCTTATTTGTTTTTAGTAATTATGGGTGTCCGGGTTAGGTTATGTGCATCCCAACTAATCTTCTGAGACTTTGAAATTAATGATTATATAAACTTTCAAGGACTCTAAAATTAGTGGGACTTGAATTAGTAATTTTTAAATAACAAATTTAAAACCCGACTAATTAGGCTATGCTTCAAAGTTAAGTTGACCCAAACTCTTATTTTGTTGTTTTGTGCCCTAAATATCATGACCCGCTGATGGTAGCTTGTTGAGTGCAACATGTTCATCCCAACTTTTCTTAAAGCCCAAGTTCTCAACAATCAATAATCATCCTCCCTATTACAATGTTTTTATTTTCAACTTTAAACTTTATTTCTTTATTATTTCATCCTTGCAGATGATGCTTGCTTTGATGAAGGATACAAGTTAAGAAAAAACAAGCATCTCACTTTTACTATTCAAAAGGTGTAAAAAACTGCAATTTGATCCCTAATTTACATATTTAATCCTTATTGTTTGAAAATTGTGTTTAGGTGCTTAACTTTATTTTCGAGGGAAGAGAGATATAAAAATTATTTGACAACATTCTAGCAATAAAATAAAACTAATTTTGACGATAAGTGGTTTGTTTTAAAGAGTATATTCCATAGAAGTGGTTTATAAATTTTTTCTTGTAAAAAAAAAAATAAATCCAAATTAGGGATGGGTTTTTTAAATCAACCTTTTTTTCTATTTTTGGATCGATTTTATAATATATTAGGGGTTAAAAATAGATTTATTTAAGTTGTAATGATGATTGTTTTAGATATTTTAAAATGAAAATAAATTAAAATTAAATATTTTTTATCTAAAAATTCAAAACCTGACTTTTCAACCATCAACGGTGGCTGAAATTCAAACTAGATAACAATGCATCGTACACCCAAATAAACAACAATGTCTCGACTATTTTATTTAAACGATTGGGCAAACAACTTTTTTTTTTTTGGGGCAGCGGAAGGCATGGCATGGCACACAAGTCAATCCTCCTAAGCTCAACGCTTGGCTTCTTTTCACATTTCCCTTCAATTTTATTTTGTTTTGAATCAAACTCACTATGAATAAAATAATTAAAATGATATATATAATATTATCTAATTCCCCATAATTTCTAAATAAGATTGTATTTTTATAATAATATTAACTATCACTTTGTGAATTATTAAATGTGAACTTAATATGTAAAATTTATAAAATAAATTAATATGCTCATGAATATTAATTGAGAACAAAATATCTATATTGTTATTTTATTGAAATTTTTTTTTCTATAAAAAAGCTTTCAAATTAGTTATCCTTTTATTTTTATTTTATATGTACAAATTATCTAGTCATAATTTTTCCTGTTTTTTTAATTAAAACTTGCCTTTTATATTAAACTAAGTTCCTATTTAAAAAGAAATGATTCTCATAATAAATATTTTCATAAAAAAAAGAAATAAATGAACAAGGAGGGGAAACTTAATTGAAAAGACACATGTTTTTGTAAACAAAAAAAATACATTAAGAACAAAAAATTCATCTAATAAAATATTTTTATATTTTAGAATTTAAAGCGTATATCTATTTTCATTACAACAAAACTAAATAAAACTTTAATTTTAAAAACTACCCGTAAAGTCATGCGGGCAAAAAAACTAATGTGGTCTAATTCCAATACTTGCTTCGATAAGGACGGTATGGTTTTGCTGCCAACAAAAAATGGAAAGCAAGTAAGGATGCAAATTATCAAGTGACAAAATCTTGTTTCCAAAGGGAGCTTTCGGGTACCTTTGCTATGAATTATTAAGATAAAATTGAGTGTCTCTTGTTCTTAGATAAGGAGCATTATTAGAAAATTGAGAAATATAAATGAAAATACTGACAAAAATTTTCCATTAATTTATTACGGTGACATTCACCAACTGAATTTTTTCATCATTAATCGGTAAACACCGACGGGAATATTCTAACAATATATACCGAGGGAATCACAATGAAAATAAATAAAAAAGCGAAACAATACGATGATGTGTAAGTTTTATAGACAACGTTACCTAAAAAATTAACTCGATGGTAAAATTCATCTATGAATATCCTGACGAAAAAATTTTAAGAAAGCAAATCATACGGTAACGTGATATTTTTACCGACAGAATTGTCGATAGAGTTACTATCAGAATAATTCGCTTGATAATATTTAATTTATGACCCGACGCTTGACCTTCCTCTCGCCCTCTCTCATCTCTACTTCTTCTTTGTCCATATTTTTCTGCAACAAACAGACACCCCCCTCCCCTTCAATCTCAACATAACACAACTCAACCTCCCACAACTTTTCTAGTCACCACAACACTCGGTTTGCCATCATCCGTGTTCTAATTCAAATTTTATTAAGAATTCTCCACTTTAAGTAAGCAAATCTACCTTTTTTTTAATTTGAACATAATTTTAAAATGTTAATTTTTTTGTATTTTTTTTGTAGTATATGTATTTTGTTTAGATGTTTACTTGTTTTATAGTTTTTTTATCAAACAAACTTGTTGTATAGATTTATGATTTGTACATGTTAGAGTTTGTTTTAGATTTTATAAATTATATTTGTTTATAAATTGTTGAAACTTATATCGAATTATCAACTTAAGTGTTTTGTGATGAAATAAATAATGGTTTATTTAATGGGTTTGTTTTATATCTTATTAATTTTATTGCCGAATTGTAATTTCCAGTAAATATGTACAAATTTGCATTTATGTAGATAATTGATAATGGATTAATAGAAGTATTAAAATATAATGAACAAGCTTGAGTTAACCAATATTTTTGTAAATTTATTTAGTTGACATAGTTAATTAATATATGTTGTCATCATTATTTTATATAGGTTTGATAGAATTGATGAATGATCGTTCATGGATGTGTCGAGATTCTCCTAAAATATTGCGGAAGATGGATTATTATAATGGGGTTCGGGGTCATAATAATTACACAATATCTAACCCGAGAAATATTAGTGAAGACGGTATTAGATGTTCATGCAAAAGGTGTAAAAATAAAAAAGTTTCTCAATCTAGATGTTGTAACGATGCATCTTCTACCAAAAAGGTTCATGGAGCAATACCTGTGTTGGCATGCACACGGAGAACAATATGTTCCTCATGAGACCATGGTTAAAAGGATGATTGAGTCAACTTCTAGTGCTAGCAACGTGCATAGAGTTGTAGATGACAATAGTAATCTTTATAAGAATATGGTTATGGATGCGATGAGAATGAATTAGGGTCATATCGGTCAATGTCTAATCATAGATGAAAAACCTAATGCAGATGCGATCAGATTTTTTAATCTTTTGAAAGATTTCAACGAACTATTATGGGATGGTTACACAAATCACAGTAAATTATCGATCGTTACACTAGTGTTTACCATCAAGTCGGATCATTGGTTGAGTGAGGTCGGTTATAACAGAATTGTTGAATGGGCAAAAAGTATTTTTCCTGAAGACAACAGACTGAAAGAGAACTTCTATGCTGCTAAGTCCATAATGAAACCCCTAGGTCTAGGATACTAGAAAATTGACACTTGTTTAAACTTTTACATGTTCTACTTACTACCTTGAAAATACAGAGCTGACCGAGTGCAAGATATGTGAGCATTCTCGTTATAAACTCAGAACTAGCAGGGAAAAGACTCTTATCACACATAAAAAAAATTAGATACTTCTCAATCACTTCTATACTATAGAGATTATTCATATCACCAAAGATTGTTTAGCACATGACATGGCACCAATCACATGATGCAGTGGATTGAGTGATGATGCACTCTTTCAACGGTGAAGCATGAAAACACTTTAATAGTGTGCATCTTCAGTTTTCAGTAGAATGAAGGAACATGTGTCTTAGGTTATATATAGACGAATTCAATCCATTCGGGTCATTTGTTGCTCTTTATTCTTATTGGCAGGTTATAGTCACGATTTACAACTTGTGGACCGGGAGTGTATAAGACTAGATTTCATGTTTTTATCTATGGTCATACCCAATCTTAATAGTCCAGGTTGCAATATAGATACTTTTCTTCAACCGTTGATTAATGATTTGATGTATTTGTGGTCATCCGTGGTTTTGACTTATGGTGTATCGAGGAAATATAATTTTAAAATAAAGGCAACTTTGATGTGAACTATCAATGATTTTTCAATTTATGGAATGGTTTCTAGTTAGAGCACGTATGGAAAACTAGCATGTCCATATTACATGGAAAATAACAAGGCGTTCATGCTAACAAACGATGGTAAAACGCCTATTTTGACCGCCACCAACAGCTTCTTGCCAAAATATTACAAGTACATAAATGACTTCTTTGTATGACATGGTGTCCAAGTGCAAGGGACATTGTGTTTGGTTTTCAATCCGTAAGCAAAAATTTCCCGGTTTTGATTTGACCCACAATTGGATAAAACAAAGTATTTTCTAGAAACTTGTATATTAGAAGACCAATCTACTCCGCTTATAACCTTGATGTCATGCACAAAGAAAATAAATGTTTTTAGAACATTCTCAAAACAATTATAGATGTTAAGGGGAAGACAAAGGACAACATTAAAGCTAGAATGAATATAACTTTATTTTGTCATCGTAAAAATATGGAGTTAGTTTATATTGGGTCACAAGTCATAAAGCCCAAAGCAAGCTTTGCTTTAGACAAAAATGCATAGTTACTTGCCTACCAATGGCTTAAGAGTCTCGGTTTCCCCGATGAACATGCCTTGAACATATCAAGGTTGGTTAATTTGAAGGATTGCAGATTGTATAGAATGAAGAGCCATGATTGTCACGTGTTTATGCAAATACTCATTCCATTAACTTATTGAGATTTATTATCAAAGAGGATATGAGATGCACTCATGTAGATCAATAATTTCTTTAGAGATATATGCTTCAACAAGTTAGCGCACACAACTCATTGAAAGGCTTGAAATGAATATCATCTAGAAAATATGCAAACTTGAGATGATATTCCCCCTATAATGTTTTAACTCAATGGAGCATCTACCTATACATTTACCATTTAAGGTAAAAGTTGGAGGTCCAAATCTCTATAATGTTTTAACTCAATGGATCATCTACCTATACATTTACCATTTAAGGTAAAAGTTGGAGGTCCAGTCCAGTTTAAATGGATGTATCCATTTGAGAGGTTAGAGATTACACATGTAATGTAATTAAAAAATTTATTATCATTTTTTTCCATAATTTGAAACATTCATTTAATTACATGCAGGTACATGTTCAACCTTAAAACAAAAATTAAAAATAAGACGCATGTTGACGCTTCAATTTGTGAGGCCTATATTGTTGGAGAGGTGTCAACATTTATCTTATACTATTTCGAGCCTTAATTAAGAACATAAATTAATCGCATTCCAAAGCATGACGATAGTGGTGAAGTGCCTTCGAGTGGGAACTTATCAATATTCTACCATCTTAGACGATCCGCACCAAAAAATGTTGTCAGATGAATATATTCGTTTGAAATAGAATTAAGAAAAACACATAATTATGTGTTATTTAACTATGATGAACTGAGACCTTTTATTCAGTAAGTATACTACTTAAACTATGTTATTAATGAATAATTTATCTCTTATAATATCGACATTTAAATTGATACATTATTGAATACCTCATAGGCAACATCGTCAATATTTATTATCCAAAAACTCACAGCTGACCAAATCTCAAATCTTTCGATTACAAGATGAATAATTTTTGACATGGTTCAGAACACATGTAAGTATTGCTTAATTATTATTATCTATCAAAATACTTAATTGTATTACACATTTCTCATTAACTGCTCATGGTTATACTTCATGTACTAGGTTTATAAATTGGAAGGGAATGCTAGTGTTACTTTGTCTTTACTAAGTCCGGGTCCCAAAAAAAAGTGATGTGCTACAATGAGTATTTCATCAATGGACACGTGTTTTATACGTAAGAATATGGGCAGTGGTAGAAAGACATATAACAATGGGTTTTGTGTTAAGGGGTCGACTTCTACTGAGTATGAAGTTGTCTATTATGGGAAATTAGAAGAGATAATTGAATTGCAGTATCATAGTGAGCATATTAGAGTATTTTTATTCAAATGATATTGGTATGCCACTGACCGATAAAGGAATCAAAGTAGATTCCCATCATGGTTTGGTTAAGATTAATTCAAAAGCTAAACTTTGCAACGCCAATGATGTCTTTGTTTTTGCCAAGTAATGCCAAAGAAATTTATTACACATACACTTTTTCCTTTAGAAATGATTGTTCAAGAGTTGATTGGTTATCAATATTGAAAACCAAACCTAGAGTTCGTGTTGAGGTTGTTCAGAATGAGAACAATGAATCAAATATGGGAGATGATATTTTTCAAGTTGGTGAGTTAGTTGATCCAGATAGAGTTTCTCCTTCAATTGAATTTGAAGAAAATGCAAATTTTCACATTGCCAATAATATTTTAGTTGATGTTGACATTGAGGAGTTGAATGTTTTTTTTAGCTCCAGCGGACATACACAAGTCGATGAAGATGATGATAATGATGAAATCAACGTTGAAGATTGTGATGGAACTGACAATGAGTCAATTAAAGAAGAAGAAGATAATTTTGACTAATTTGCAAAACACGAAAGTGTAATGCCATAAACTATAATGTAATATTTGTGGACGAAATTCACTACAAAGAAATACTTATTTTATTATTATGATGTGAACTCGGTGTTATTGTGTTGAGTGTGCATCTATCAATTTAAGTATATAAAAGATGAATAAATTGAGAATATAGATACAATCTGGCATTAGATATTATTTCACACCGATGGAAATACAAACGGTTGCTCAGTACACACGAGTATATCGATGAGAATTGTTCCTCTTCACCACGACATTATTCATCATGCTCATTACACACGGTATATCAATGGGCTATGGTCGTCGGTATATTCTAGTGGCAACAAGAACTCTTTCCCTTCACCATGACACTATTCATTGTATTCATTACACACGAGTATACCGGCAGACATAGCCCGTTGGTATATTCCAAAGGTGATGGGAATTGTTCCCCTTCACCCTAATATTATTCATAGTGTTCATTACACACAGGTATACCGACGAGCCGGGGTCAATCGGTATATTCCGAGGTGATGAGAGTTGTTTCCCTTTATAATGACACTATTCATGGTGTTTATTACACACGAGTATACCAACGAGTTATGGTTCTTGGTATATTCTTGAGGCTATCAGAATTGTTCCCCTTCACCCTAACATTGTTTATAGTATTCATTATACACGGGTATACCAACGAGTAGTGTCCGTCAATATATTTAAGAGGCAATGAGAGTTGTTTCCCTTCACCCTGGTACTGTTCATTGTGTTCATTGCACACGGGTATACTGATGATCTGTGTCTGTCAGAATATTCTATAGGCGATGGGAATTGTTCCCCTTCTTAAGTTGGTGATGCTAATAAAAAGTTTTAATGTTTCCAACAAAATCACCGACGGAATGTGAATTCCAACACAATGACACTTATTGTTTTACTAACTAAGGTGCATGTTTTTACAGGTTTCCCAATGGAATCACCAATGAAATGCGAATTCCAACGCACTAGTAATTAATGATTTTTTGATTGTTGACTATTTACTATTTTTTGATGGAATACTGGAAGAAATTAAAAAATCTAGAGGAATTTTTAACGCGAATCAAAAATTTCAATTTGACTTTACAGACGAAATCACCGACATAATATTTTAAAATAATAATATTTAATTGTTCGTCGATAATTTAATCCGTAAAACCTAATATAAAAGTTCCGTGAGCATACTCGACCTTTATTTTCTTGTCTTGGCTTAAAAACTTAGTTATTCTCTCTAGTCTGTTTTTTCAATTCCGTCTCTCAAATATCAAGGCTAGAAATCAAGCTTCTTTTTTCTCAATACAATCAACAGGAATTTGTGAGTAAATGTTTTGAAGTATTTTCTTCTTATTTTTCTTATTTCTTAAGGTTTTTTAACAATGTATTTTTGTTTTTTTGTTTTCTTTACCACACCTAGTTTAACTCTGAAATTAAATACGCCATTAAGGTAAGAATGTTTTCTTCCTTATTTCTTATTTGTTTTTTGAATTTTTTTTTTTTTTTTTCTTTTTTTTTGTTCAATTATTTGTTCTTTATAATTTTATGAAGTAATAGTTGTGTTGAATTTTAGTTGTTATTGAAATATTGTTTTCATTATTTTTTTGATTTTTAGTTATTATTTTCAAATTTGTTGTTCAATTTTAATTAAATGTATAGGATTAAATTGAGTTATTATTTTGTATTATATTCAATTTAGAGCATTGTTTTTGTGAATTTAGGATCACAAGTATTAGCACTTAGAAATAATTGTCTTGAATTATATTGTTATTGAAATATTTTTTTTATTTTGTTGAATTTTAGTTATTTTCTCTGTTTAATGTTTTTGTAATATTTATTAAATACATAGGATTAATTTTAATTATTATATTGTATTTATTCCATTTCAATAAATTTTACTAAATTTATGATAAAAAAATATTATCATGTAGAAAATGAGATTTTTGTACGAAATTAAATTAATCAACATTGTTGATAGAAATTGAATAAAATCAACTAGTTTGTGGCATATACGTTGTCTATTTGCAGGATTAAAATTTTTGGGTAGGTTCTTATATAAATGGGGTACTGCCAAATGTTTTTTTTGAAAAAATATCAAAATTGTTTGTTTTGTTTTCGTAAATTTGTGTAGATGCCCCGAGGGAAAATCAATTGCACGCCATGAGCAAGAGATCACTACTAGTTGTTTTGGCAATGATAATGACAACACAAGTCATTTAATACCGACTAAGAAGAGGCACCTGAGGCACATACATCAACTCACGACGCTGCCTCGTCAAGTGCAACGCTGCAATATAGAAGGGGTACCTTCACGCCCTAGATCCATTCACCCACATGTACGAGGCGCAGTGGAAGGATGAGCTTTCAATGTAAGTTTGTTTTGCTTTGACAATGACATGGTACTAATTTTTGAACAAATAATATTTCATTAAATTTATCCAATTTTAGGTTCATAAACATTAAGGCTGCCAAAATAATAACATCGGCATTTAAATCATCGATAAAAATTCTATTATTTCAATAGAGCCAGGTTTCCAAACATCTTGAATGGAAACTGCAGGTCGATGCATGATTTTCATGGTTTAAGGTTAGTATTAACTTATTTTTTTTATTATGTTAATTCGTTTACTTTATTGAAATTACTAACTTTTATATTTTTTTTACTGCAGGGGAAAACTTGAGTAGGATAAAACAAATGATAATGTTGTGAGAAGGGTTTGAGAGAATCACACTGCAACTAGGTAACATCGAAATTATGATAATTTTTTTATTCCAAATATTAAAATTTTATTTGTCATTTACTTATAGATAATTCGTTTGTACCATATAGGTTGCATGATTTTTGGTACAAGGCATAAAACAAATCTAAAAATATACAAAAGAAAACAATCTACCAGGCTGGAATGACGTGACAATTCAGAAAAGGATTTCGTGCCACCATACATCTCGGAGACTATATTAGGTGGAATACATTCAACACGTGATGTCCAAGCGTTTCATGTGATGATCACAATCCAATATGGAAAACTAGAGATGGCAAATTCATGGTTCTGTTACCACTCACACCAGCGGCTCTGTTCCGTTGATTTCGCATGCAAAGTGGATGGTAAGATTTTTTTTTAATTACACCCATTTTTAATTTGTTGTTTTTTATAAATATATTTAACTAACAACAGTTTTATCTTGCAAGCTATGGCTCTTCGACGTGAGCTAAGTTCAATGTAGCTTTTTGTGAAAACACACGTGCAAAGCGATGACTTCCAAAAAAGGGTGCAACAGTTCATTGATAGTCGAGCTCAACATTTTGTGGTATATTAGTTTTCAACCGTTCTTCTTCTTAAGTTATTATTTACTTGAATTTGATGATTTTATTTTTTTATTTTCGGGAGACATATAACAGCCGGTTGAAGGAGAGATACATGGATGATCCTTTGACCCACCCGAATATCGATCTGGATTTGTGGTTGGAGGCGGATCGCCCGTGGACCCAATAAAAATTAGGTGCATGGGCTCTCTAACACTATGACTAAGAACTTGCGGACGACCCGTACCATTTCAACCGTTGAGTGCTTGCAATTGATCCTGAGCACTTAGTCTCCAGAGTACAAGAACATATGACCCATCTCAATGAAAAATATGAATGACTCTTTGTGGATTATGAAGAACTTCACCGAATGGTCATAGATATGAGATACAGATGTATGGTACATGGACACCCCCTTAAATGCTTCATGGTCTCGGGGACGACCAACCTTCTCCGTCTCGAACGCCGCCTCTGTTCTAGTTTTATTGTATTTGAATATATAAATTTGTAATAAATATTTGATTTTTATGTTAAGATAATTTACTTTTAAATATTTGAATTGTATATTAATTTATCTTTTTAATTTGTTTTCTATTTTTATTTAATAGATTGTTTTAAAAATTATTTTTAAATTTTTATCGATTGGCCAGATTGCCACGGACCGAGTCCGCGGTATATTCTAGAGAGTTGGAAAAGAATTATAATAAATGCCACTGCAATTATTAGCTCACCGATAGAATAAGTCCGTTGGTATATTCTAGAGAGTTTGAAAAGAATTACTGCAAATGCCTCGCAACTCATTGACTAAATTACATACGGTTATCCTATCGGTGATATGTTAAATAGCACAAAGGGAATTACCGATATATTGAAGTGAATAATTTTATTTTTAGCACGCATGATCCGTTTGTAAAACCATTAGTAAATTTATTAGCGACAGACTTACCAATATAGTAGAATTTACTGGCAAGCATTTTTCTAATTAATAGTTTTTGTTTGTGATTCTATCAGTAAAAATAACTATAGATAAAATATTAATGTAAATATTTTAAAAATAATTATTCATAAAACTGTTAAATTTAGTAGTTAGGAGCTTTGCATATGAATTTATAATTCGCCCAAGACTGCCTCTACGTGAGGGAAAGGAAAAAAAAAATCAATGCCATCCCATTTTTCAATCAACCTATTGAATCTATTATTATAATATATATATATAAAATCGTCTTTCTGAAAATAAATACTCTCATCAACAACTGGATAAGGTCGTACACCAATCATAAGGGTTTTTCTATTTTTAAAGAAAAAACTTATAGATTTTTCTTGTAATATTAATCAAGTTATATATCCTGATTCTGTACTAGTACTTTCTCCACCCATCAACTCTTTGAGAGGTGTCTGTATATAAAATAGATATCCATGTGTGAACCAGATACGAAGAATAATTGCTCATATTTAAACAGAAAAAGAGAAGATAAAATCGATCGTGTTCACAACATAAGAAAGTTCCTTTCAAACTAGAGTAGTAGCCTTAAACACCACAGTAGGCTTTTATGGTAGACTCTTTTCCCCTACCTTCTTCCGTGAAGAAGTAACGCAATAATCCAAAATTCTCGAAAGGCTTGAATCGCAGAGGATTCTTTTCGTCAATTAGCTTTTCAGGAACTTTGATTATACCTTTGATGAATGAAAATAACCCAACAGAGTATCTTGGCTCGCTCTCGCTCATGACCACCCGATGGAAAGGAGCATTGATTCTGTCATTACTCCATCCCTTGCAAAACAGAACAAGATCATTAGATGTTGATGTATTTATCTGCTGAAACTGCCACTTACTAATCTAAGGTCTAAGCTATTGAAGTGTGAGCTTAGTCCAAGTGTTCTATGATCTTGACAAATGATTTTGTAAGAGAAAACAGAACAAGAGATGCAGTGAAGATGATGAAAAGCTCCAGTGCTAACTAATTTATAGAGACAGTGGTGGTGGTTTCGTGCGTAGGATTTGGCTGCTAGACGGGAGTGACCTACCAGGAGTGCATCTCCCGCCATTACAATGAAGGATGAAGGTGAGGGCTTAAAGCCCATCCATTGACCATCCTTTGATTTCACCTCCAAGCCACTAACTTGATTTTGGTGAAGCACTGTTATAAAGCTCTTGTCTGTATGAGCGTCACAGCCAACATTAGCTTCATTTTTCTCAGGTCCTCTATATTTCATCATCCGAAATAAGTAAGTGGTTGATTCTTTGTGAGAATCATGATGCTGATATACTCCATAGCTCTCAAACACCATTCTCACTACCATTTGCTCTAGTTCTGATACTAGCATTGAGTATGACAGCACAGTTTTACTAACCAAGAAAAACAAAGAAAACGCTAGTTAGTGATCAAAACCCAAAAAGCATAGCGGTTTCCGAGTTTAAAAGAAGTATAAAACCAGTAACTTATACCAAAAATGATCGTTTCCACCAGGCCACATGGTATCTGCAAAAACTTCAGTTCCTTCAAGGGTTATGGCATTATCAATGCCCATGCCTTCATAGAGAGATGGTATAAAGGGTTGATTTCCAACATAGCCATAGTAAGGCAAGTCAGAAACATTTTTCCTCTTGGTCTCTATGGGAAGATCGAACAAGTCTTCTAATGTACTAAAGAGATCATTATGCAGCGTGAGAGGAACTTTGTCATACACTGCCACAAAACAGCCATATTCCTCAAGTGCATACATGACATCTTTGCATGTGGAGAGCCATGAACTTGTTCCCGGCTTCATGTTTTCCTTGGAAAAATCTATGACAGGAAGCTCGGGAGGTGACAGGGAACCCATATATATAATTTTAAGATTAGCAACTTGTTGCTTTAGAACTAGTGCACAGACACAAATATTGTTTCACATGTATTTATAGGTTCCTTGATCCAATGGTGCCATATTCAGAGGAGATAGGCAACAAGCGAAATTGATGTATCCAAAGACTTTGGCGTTGTGTTTCTTCAAGGATAAGAGTTCTATGAAGTAGAAAATGGTTAGCCAATTATATATAGATAATATTTTGATGCATCATTTAGCAATTTAATTTATTGAGTGAAAATAGTTTTTGATAAATTATAAGTGATTTATTGTTTGAGCAGTTATAAATTTAAATTTTATTGTTTTATTTTATTTAATAAAAATTAAATATAAAATAGTATAATTCTATGTAATTTTTTAACTTAAAGAATTTTATTTAAAAAAATACATTAAAAAATTATATAAATTATAATTTAAAATGTTAAATAATAATTTAAGTTATTGAATTGTAATAACTATTTTTTTTATTATTAATGTAGATATGGGATTAACTTGTATATATCTTAATTAATTTTATGAGTCTTAAAATTAATAATTATATAAGTATTTAATAACTTTAAAATTTATAAAATTTAAATAATTTAAATTAATGATTTCTCTTGAAGCAAATCGATAACCTAATTTAATTAGTAAATTTACAAAGGCTACTAGATAAATTACGTGCTATTGCTATCAAATATATAATGTCATCGGACAATAATACTTTTGTTTCCTACTGCTCAGGCTCCATACCTGTACTGTTGCCATGTGGCTCTGAAGGCTCGTGATTGCAGCCGCATCTATCAGTCTAGAGCCGGCAAAGTCTAAAAGCAACCTTAAAATCTCAATTTAACAAAACAAAAAAATTAAAAATAAATAAAATATATTTATCAATTATATTTTACAAAATAAAAATTATTTTTTCATTTAATAAAAATATCAAATACAGAATAAAAATTATTTAAGACTCTGCTTACCTAGATATACATAAAAAACAATTCTTAAATATTTTAAAATGTTTTATTTATGGTTCTCATTCAGCCCTATATCTTCTTGTTTGACAATATGGCCTGCGACAGCAACAGCATCAGCATCTATAAATCTATTGGAAATTCGACTCACCAGGAAAGTGACATGCACCGAAAAGAAATTAGGTTAATATTTTTTGTCATTGTAGCTTATTAAGTGAACCTACTTGCGTCCAATTAAGCTTTAATTTGGGCTAAAATGTCAGCAATTAGGAGTTTTCAGAATTTAAGAGAGAGAAGATAAGGTCGAAAGATTCCATAGTAGCAGAAAATACAACTGTCAAGTTGCTGTCATGGCACTAGCTTGCACCCTCGTCTCAATTTGTTCTTTCTAGACAATCGGTGATACCCTATTGCTACATCTGGCTTTTACCTCATCCAATTTGTCCTTGATAATTTCGAAGAAAGTAGATTACAATGATTGCATAATAAAACCTTGGCTTATTAGAGAAACATACATTCACACGAGATAATTAGATAAATATTGTTTGTTTTTTTTTAAAAAAAAATGTTCTTAAAAATATTTTAATTTTTTAAAATGAAGTTTGTTGTATTTTTATATAGTTTTTTATGAGGCTATAAAAATCACAGAGAATGCCCTATAAGGAATTATTCCTCACGACCCTTGTAGATCATGCATAATGTGTTCTACAACCTTCACTTCTAGACTACATTGACTTCTTCTTTAATGGTTTTCTTCAGAGATTGTAAATCTTTTCTTGAGTGAATACCTGGATAATGTCCCTTGGAGACCTTTGAAGGTGTTGATGGGGGACCCTTCAAAGATCAAGTTAGTACAAGGTATTTTTATGTGGCAAAAAATATTAATTAAGGTATTAATGAGCTTTTATGAAGATAGAGAAAGTGGAGGAGAAGAAAATGTAGAAGTTAAGGAAGAAGAAGAAGGAATGTATTTATGTATAAGAGTATAAGGTTTTGAACCTTTTTTTTTCTGTGTACTCAAGCTTTCTTTTATATTACCTGTCTTGACTTGTTTCATATGATATGTGAGGGATAGAGATGTAATCTCATAATACTATTATTCTACTATTCGTGCCATCACATCTCATTAATATAAGCATGGACTACTTGTTCATAATTAATGAGATGTGATGGGTATCATAATTACTAGCACAGGCCTAAAGTAGGGGAGGCTTGGTGTGGGGTTACTATTTAACTATACGTTGAACCTGAGTGTGGTTAGCTGAACCCAAAGAGGAGTTGGGATCACCTTGCAGAACCCAAGGGGAGTTGGGTTCTGCTTGTGTGCCGAATCCAAGTGTGGTTGGGTTCAGCTCATACGCCGAACCCAAGGGGAGTTGGGTTCAACTTGTGTACCGAACCTAAGTGTGGTCAGGCGCGGACGCATCCTGGCCTAACATAGAGTTGGGCGTGGATGCATTATGGCCCAACTTAGAGATGGGCGTGGAGAAAACATAACCCCATTTTGGGTTATGACTTTCATGTGATGGCCTTTAAATGAGGGAAGTTTTTAGAAAACCATGACCCATTAGTAGCCCCCCAAGTCTAATTTTTAGAAAGATGGGGAGATTTAGGACCAAATAAATTTTTGACTAACTTCAGCTGAGTCGTAATCCTGTTCAGGATGTCTTTTGCACTCCCCCATCAAGGCCTTACTAGCAGGGATGATGTTCCCAGGGAGTCCATTGTTGAGTCTTCAAGGCGTGTTCTCAATCCTTCCTCAAAGGTCTTTTCTTGCAATTTCTCTTCCCTATCAGGGTGTGAAGGTTTTAGAGCTTTGCCCTTACAACACTTTTGGTGGAAACAATCCAGAGCTCCTCTGAAGTCCCCTCTCCCCTTGTTTCTGTCAAGATGGAGGCGTCTATGTATATGAGCAATCCCGTCACGATGCGGTAAGGCTCAAATGGCCAAATTGAATAAAAAGAGTGGAGCTGCTCAACAGACTCTTTCTAAATGAGCAGCTGAGATGAAGAGAGATAAGGAGGAAAACACTCAGAGGATTCCTCTTAGGCAAGAAGCTAGAGAGGTATCCTCTGCTAACTTGGGAGTTGAAGAGGTCTAAGAGAAGGTGTTGTTGTAAGAGGGCTACTTTTAGCGTTTTTTGATGTTGCAGAGGCTGGCGCCCGTGCTATCCAGGATAGATATGAGTCTCAAACCACACACAAGGTGTGTAACCCAAGTTAGATAGACGGGGTGAGCTTGATAAAGCTGCTCCAGCACTCTTGAATGCCATAGAGATTGGTCCCGTACTGTTTAGGAGAGATGTGGGTCCCAGACCGTATATATGGGTATGTAACCCATTTGGACAGATAGGATTAACCTGATAAGGTCGCTTTAATGATCTTACTTCCAACTAAAAAGGCTAGACAGAAGAAAAAAAAGGGGCGTTGAAAACCGCCCTGAAGAGTGAAGTATTGATCCCCTATAATTTGTTTAGAGAAGTGGGTCTTAGACGCCACAAGAGTGTGTAACCTTGATTGGTGATAGTAGAGGTTGATGCTTACTTAGGACTTCGCTACTGTATTGGAGAATGTCAAAGAACCATCTAAACACAATAGCTTAAACTGTTAGGTGATGTCCTAAGATATAATTTATATTATTCTCTAACACATCCCCTCAAGTGAAAGCCCTCTAGGCTTGAAACTTGCACAAACCCACATTACCTTGTGCTTAATTTTTATCAAATAAATAGGGATGGTGAGATTCAAACTCATGACCGCTTGGTTATCAAGGCTCTAATACCATGTGAAAGAACCATCTCAACCCAATAGCTTAAACTATTAGGTGAGGTCCCAAGATATAATTTATATTATTCTCTAATAAAGAAGTGAGCTCCGAATGCCACAGGGGTGTGTCACCCCGATTGAATCTATAGGAAGTAGTCTTGAGAAAGGAATATAGATTAAGTAAAAACACAAATGATAAAAATATGCATTCTTTATTAATGAATTCAACAATAATACAACTTAAGGTGGTCTGAATACCATGCATGAGAAAGGCTAGAGCCTTATAAATCATGTAAATGATAGGTGTTAGTTCTGATCACCTGTGTCACTCTGAAAGGGCCATCCCACTTTGGAGTTAGCTTTCCTTTACTTTCCATGTTGCATATGGCTTCTAGCTTTCTCAGTACCAAGTCTCCTCGTTTAAAGGTTTTGTTTTTTACTCTAGTGTTGTGGTACTAAGTAGCCTTGTGTCTATAAGCTTCATTCCTTATTACAATGTGAGTTTGGACTCTTCTAGTAAGTCCAGATTGATTTTGAGTCCTTGCTCATTGTTTTGAGGAGAGAAGTGCAGTATTCTAATGCTAGAACATCCAATCTCTATTGAAATCATGACTTTAATTTCATATGTAAGGAGGAAAGGGGTTTCCCTTATTGAGGTCTTTGTTATTGTCTTTTATGGCCATAAGATTTCATTCAAAAGCTCTGCCCATTTTGACTTAACCTCTTTTATCTTTTTCTTCAAACCATTGAGTAGGACCCTGTTGGTAAGTTCAGCTTAACCATTATCTGGGGGTGTGATACTGAAGAGAACCTATGATCAATCTGCAATCTTTCACACTATTTTCTCATATTCTAGTTGTCGAATTGGGTTCCATTGTTGGTGACAAGTATCTTAAGTATCCCAAGTCGACAAATTATGTTCTTCTAGAAGAAAGAGATTACCTTGTTGGTTGTTATATCTGCTAGTGCTTCAGCTTCCACCCACTTAGTGAAGTGGTTCACAACCACTAGAACAAACTATCTTTTCCTTGTTGTTTTAGGGAAGGGTCCTAGAATATCCATTCCCCACTAGTAGAAGGGCCAAAGAGAAGTGTTCGTTGTCATCTCAGTTGAGGGCTGCCTTGACACTAGGCAAATCTTTGACACTCATCACACTTCTTTACTAGGTCTTTTGAGTCTTGGAGTATGAAAAGCCAATAAAAGCCTGTTCTTGTGGTTTGAGTAGCCAAGACGATAAATCTTGTGTGCAACCCTGCATACTCCTTCATGCATCTCCCTCAAAATATAAGTGCTTTCCTTTGAAGACATGAACTTGAGGAGTGGTGATGATATAGATCTTTGATATAAAACATCGTCAATCAAGCAGTAACCTGAGGCTCTTTTGGTCAGCTTATGACTTCTATTCTGTCTCTAGGCAAGCTCCATGTGAGTAATATTCCTTGATTAACGCTCTCCAGTCCTCAGCTCCCATGACTAGAGTATTATGGCCTCGCTCTCTCCCACACTGGGTTGGTCCAAGACTTCGATCTATACATCAATAAGGAGCTCGATTAGGTTAGCACTGCTAGCTTAGAGAGGAAGTCTACTTGCATATTGTCCTCTCAGGGCACCCTGGTAATGTTGATCACCCTGTCCTTCTGAGTTAGCATGGCTTGGACCTTTTTAAAATATTTGGTCATGGTTAGTGTCATAACCCAATTCTGGGTTATTCCCCAAAGTTCATTTTTTTTCAAAATAAAAATTAAAAAATAAAATAAAGGCTGGCAATTTGGAGAAAGCAGATCAATGAGGACTATAAAAATAGGAAAAAATCAAGCTACAATTTTTGGAGGAAATTCAAGGCCTAATTGTATCCCATTATGCCTAAAAATGGAGAAAACAAATGCAAATTCAAGGTCAAATTAAATGATTATTGGATGAATTTGCATAAAAATTAAGTCCAAGAACATAATTTAATTTTTAGTAGGCCAATTTGATTTAATCATGGGCCAAATTGAATTTTAATTATGTTTAAGAATTAATTTGGGTTCAATTGAAGGATTTAATTAAGTGCAAGACTTAATTATACTTTAAATGGGTCAAATTAATTTTATTTGGGGGTTAATTGGTGAAAAATTAAGTTTGGGAGCCTAATTTGAGCTTAATTGAGAAGATTGGAATTTTAAGAGACCAAATTTATTTTTTTCGAAGTTAACTGATTGAAATCAGGGGCAAAATTGCAAGAAAATTGAAGTTTTGGGGTCAATTAAGGGTTAAATTGAAGAAATCTGAGACCAAGGACTAATGTGCAAAAGGCGCGTAAATCCAGGGTTCCAATTGAAGTTCGGCAAGGGTGTAATTGCATTAAATCAAAAATTTAGGTCAATGAGGGGTACAATTGCATAAAATTAAAAGCTGGAGGACTGCTTTGAACTTCGGAGAAATCCCTATTTAAAACCTAAAACGACACCATTTTGAGTATATAAAAAAAAGGACGCGGTACGCGTCATCTTGTCACTGTTCATTATCTTCTTCATTTTTTTCGAAAAAACTTGGTCTGGTTACCTACTTTGCAGTTGCATTTAATGTACCTAACGTCCACCAAATTTGTCAACCCTTGCACAAAACTAATCACCAGACATCTCTCATTGGCAAATAAACAAACGTGGCACCACCAAAAGAGGCCACCTCAGGCAGCCTGCAGCTGCAGATTTGACAGTGCACCATGCCTACTTTGAGCCAACGGTTGGGATCCTTCCCAACCGAATCAAGGGTTGAAAATTGTTCCTTTGTGAAGACAAGATTACCCTCTTCCAACCCTATAAATAGGAGCAGATTTCACGTTTGGGAGGAGGAAGAAAATCGAACTCAAAGTTGGCAAAACACTAGCCTTCCCTGCTCATTTTTCCTGCAACTGGTCCTTTCTCTTCTTTCTCTCTCTATCGTGGCCTTCAGCCACCACCACCCTCATCACCTGTCTTCTCACCATTATCCCTACCTTAAGTAGACATCAAACCATCTCACGTGGTGGTTGCACCACTTCTCTCTCTCTCCTCTGTAAAAATCTTCTTCTCTACCACCGTGACCCTGGCAGCAGCAGCAACAACCACCTTGCCCAGAAGCTTTTGGCCTTCCCAAAGGCAGCCAGGGTAGCAACTCTCTCCTCAGCCACTCCAATAGTTCCAACTACGAGCTTCCCCTCTCCTCTGCAGGCTTCTGCTTCTGCTTCTTCTTCTTCCAACTACGACCAGAGCTAGCCGCCAGCCTCACCACCTCCAGTCGCACCGTGGCGCCACCGGCCAAAGCCGCTAACTCCCTCAACGCCGGTAAGCCTCCCTCCTCTCTTCATCTTTTTCCTCCCTTCCCCGCTCACCGCCAACTCCCTCTCGGTTATCAACGGTGCAACGTTGCATTATTTCCTCGTAACTTAGTCATTGGGTTGTGCTAGTGACTAAGTTACTTGGCTGGACCTTTCTTAGCCCATGGAGTTATCGGGCCTGGTCCAATTGGCCCCTAAAATTAAAAAAAAAAAAATATGTTGGGCGAGTTCGCCCAACCATTTTGGGCTGATATTTGTCCATCCTGTTTCTAGGTCCGGCTTGGCCTAGCCCATATGTTTTAATAATATTTAATTAATTAATATATATGTATATATAATATTATATATAAAATAATAATATAAAAAACTGAAAATTTTCAAAAAAAATTTTCAAAATATCCTTTCAAAAAATTATGATTTTCTCAAATATTTTTCTACCAATTTTGCATAATATCGGGTTGTATATTTTCACTGTAAAATATAAATCCAGTATTAAAATACCTGATTTTCTTTGAAATATTTAAAAAAAAATCTCAAAAAATTTTAAATGAATTTCCCTTTTCAAAAGAAAAAAAATATTTTGTTTTTATGCGTATGGCCAAATTCTAAAATTTTTCCAAGCATACTTTTCATAAAAAAGGAAAAAAACAAAAATTATATCTTTCTCATGTTTTACAAATAATAAAATGGATATCATAACCAGTTTATGGTCATTCATTAGGGTTTGGCCAAAATATAAAAAAACCTTTTTTCCATTTTTTTAGGGTCCAGATGTAGACTTTAATATTTGTAGGGTGTAAAATTACACAATAAAGTACTCCCTCAGATATTAAAGATACAAGGTGCAAATAAATACAATGCTAAAATTCAGACTTTAGAACGGTTAGGATTTAACCCATTAAGGTAGAGACTCCCTCATGAAGAAAGATCTGCCTTGAACCTTAGAAAAGATCAACGAATAGAAACCCAACCTAGAAAAATAATCAAACAACATTGCAGCTTACCTTAGGTAGGGTGCATTGGGGGTGATGCGTCTTCCCCTTGGACAACCAGTCCCTTACCCAGACTCTCGCAGACCATAGGTTCCTAGTGACCATAATACTAAATAGCGACTCTTGGACATTAATCATAATTTTATGATTAAATCCAAAAAAAAACCTTCCCAACACACAACACCTCACACATGAGGCACGATAAAAGCCTTCACCGTCGCCAGACGACGTAGCATCGACTCGTGCCCCCACAATAATTGGACCCCAGACTTCATCTGTTCCCTCACACTATCTCGCAATCAACTGAGAGTTGTTGTGCACTTGTAGTGGGTATGCTTTCAAAGCTTTTGTAGTCCTAAGCCTGCTATCAGAGCTTCATATTCGGCCATATTGTTGGTGGTTGGAAACCCAAACCTAAGTATATACTAGTAGACCTGCCCTTCCAGGCTAAGAAGGAGGATCCCTGCCCTACTTCCTTCCTGTGTAAAGCTACTGTCCATATAGAGTTGTCAACTATGTGGGGAGGTCTACTTTAGCAATTTAGTCTCTATGAGCTTTGGATCAGGGGGAGGATCTTCTGTAATAGCTTCTTCAAATTTGCATTCCGCTATGAAGTCAGTTAGGGCCTGCCCTTTGATTGCAGGTATTAGTCTGTACTGTAACCTATATTCTCCCAATTCTATTGCCTATTTCAATAGTCATCGTGACATGTTTGGTTTGTGAAGGATTTGTCTAAGAGGTTGGTCTGTCAGTACCATCACTTGGTGTGCTTGGAAGTAAGCCTTCAGTTTTCTAAAAGATGTCACCAATGCTAAGACAACTTTTTCTACTCTTAAATAACGGGTTTCTACATCTAGAAGTGTTTTGCCTGTGTAATAAACTGGGCGTTGTGCTCCTTTTTCTCCCCTAACCAATATTGAACCTACTGCCCGGTCTACTACCCCCAGATACAAGAATAAAGTCTCTCCCTTGCTGGGCTGAGAAAGGACGTTAAGAGAGGAGAGGTAAACCTTCAAAGGATCTTTGATATTCGGGTGTCCATTAGAAGTTGAGGGTGTTCCTTAGAATTTTAAAAAATGACAAGCTTCATTCCCCAATCTGGTTATGAATATGTTTAAAGCTGTTAGTCTTCCTGTGAGGCGTTGCACCTCTTTCACTATCCCGGGAGGGGTCATACTCAACAACGCCTGGATTTGTTTTGGGTTGGGTTCAATCCATCTATTGTTGACCAAAAAACCCAAGAACTTCCTCCTCGGTTGGCAAACACACATTTGAAGGGGTTTAGCTTTATACTATGGCTTTCCAGTACTTGGAAGACTTATCTGAGTTTCTGTAAATGTTGTTTAAAAGTCATACTTTTCACCAACATGTCATACACATAACCTTCCATGATCCTGCTCGACTGGTTTTTGAACACTTTGTCCACCATCCTCTGATAAGTTGCCCTTATATTCTTCAGATTGAAAGGCATAGTCCTGTAGCAGTAGATACCTCTTTCGGTTATGAAGGACGTGTTCTCTTTGTTAGCTAGATGCATAAGGATTTGATGATATCCAAAGTATGCATCCAATGAATTGAGAAACTTATACCCCGCTGTTGAATCCACCAATTTATCTATCTTGGAAAGGGAGTAGCTATCCTTCGAGCAAGCCTTGTTCAAGTTTGTGAAGTCCACACACATTCATTATTTGTTGTTGGCCTTCTTTACCATTATAACATTAACGAGCCATTCGGGGTATGTCACCTCATGTATGAACCACCTTTTTAGATATGGCCTTTTGCTTATCTCCCCATATATTTCTCTTTTTCTATCATACTGGAGGAAAGCTGGGTCTATATTCAACCAATGTGAAGCTACCTCAAGGCTGATCCCTGACATGTCTTCTAGACGAAAAGCAAAGTTGCTTCTCTATGACACTAGTAGCTCTATGAGAGTATGTTTTTGTTGACCATCCAGGGTGCAACCCACTCTTGTGACTTCTTTCCCTGTAGGGCCTAAACAGACTTCAACTAGTTCTTTAGCCACCTTTATTCTAACCTCGGGCTTCTTACCGTAGGTTTCGGGGTGATCAACCAATAGGGCCTTCTTGCCCTTTAGACATGTGTTTGCACACTCTCTTGAGGCTTCTTGGTTCTTCTTTACTGCAACTATCCATTTAATAGTTGGGAACTTCATGGTTAGATACTTGGTGCTGACCACTACACTGATCTGGTAGAGCAATGGCCTCCCGATTATGACATTGTATAGGAGATAGGTGTCAATGACCATTAAGGTCTGTTGGAGAGTCTCACAATGAGGTGCAGTCCCTATAGTGATTGTCAACCCCACTGCCCCCTTCACAGGTACTGCTGATCCTTCCATCCCAATAAGGGGTGTTGGCACTATAGTCATCATGGAGGTATCTATGCCTATCTTGGTCATGACCTCTGCTAATAGGATGTTTACTGAGTTACCATTATCCATTAGGATTATGTGGACCCTATGACCTTCCATTACTGTGGAAATCATAAAGGTGTCATCATGTGGGTGTTTAACCCCTTATCCATCAGCAGGGGTGAAGGTGATGGGTTCATGCCAAGAACTTTCTTGGCCCACTGTAACTAGAACTTGATCTCTCAGCCTTGTTCTCTTATTACTGGTGACGCCTACACTGGTTGATGAGCCCCTCAATATGACAAGAACCTCTAAGAGTGTTGGTTTATGTTGCCTCGCTTCACCTCTCTCCCCTTTTTGAGGTGGATCCTTTTTTAGGAATTGTCTGAGGTATCCCTATGTTAGAAGTCTCTCGACTTCTTTCTTAAGAGCACAACAGTCCTCAGTATCGTGTCCCTTCTCTCTATTGAACTGGCAGTACTTCTTGGAGAACTTGAGACTGAGATTAGGCTTTAAGGGAGGAGGATACTGAAGCAGGTACTAACCCCTTAAAGTCGTGTAAATCTCTGTGTAACTGGTGTTTACAGGAGTGTAAACCCTTTCAAGCCTACTAGGACGCTCCTTATAGATTCCTTTCTTCTTAACATCCTATCATTTGATAAGGGAACGATTCTTGTTATAGGGTTCAACTTTGACCCCTTCTCTATAGATCTAAGAGGAGCTTCTACAAGCAGTAGGGCTTCCTCCACTCTTACATGGCTCTTAATCATCTGCTTGACCCCTAGGAGAGTTCTGTCCTGTAGCGGGTAGAACTATTTCCATAACTCTTCACTTTTGACCCCCTTGATCAAAGCCTCACAGGTTATGGGTTCCAACAGGTCTTTCACCTAAAACATTTCTTCATTAAATCTCTTCAGATATGCTTGGGTGGACTCTTTCTCACCTTGAGTAACCCCAAATAGTTCTGTGGAGCTTTTCTTAATGGGAATGCTGGTGCTGAAGTATACTACTAGCTTAGCATATAAATCCTAGAAGCTTAGGATAAACCTTGACTTCAGGTTATTGTACCATATCCTTATATTCTCTATGAAGGTAATGGGCAATATCTTACATATGACGTCATTATCATGGATGACCAGCTTAAGGCTCCCCCTTACATTCTAGATATGCTTTCGGGGGTCTGTAAGTCCATCATAACTATCTAAGTTCATCTTCGCAGATAGATACCTTTTGGGACTTTGGCTTTGAGGACTCCCTTAGACATAGAAGAACCATCCACCTGATATTGATGGACAGAATGGTGATGCCGTAAGTTCTCCTCAGCCCTTCTTTTAAGCCGTTCTTGGTGTGAATCAGATGAATTGAAAGAATCTAGCCCAGAACGGTAGGAGTGATGACTTCTTTCTCTCCCACGGTGGCTAATATGGGCTCTATGAGACTATTCACTTTGTAGTGGTACCGTGGGATAACGTGAATGTTCTCATGTTAGACTACAAGAATGACATCTTGGTGGTTCTTCCTCTTTCTGTTCATACTCCTTAGCTGAGGCATCTTTGGGCGATAGGGGTCCTTTATGACTGAGGTGGTAAAATGTGTGTTGGGACATCATGAGCTGGTTGAGAATGAGTAGGGATTTGTCCTCTCAATTTGATGACTTCTTTAGAGAGCAAACGTATTTGCTCAGTCATCTTATCTATCTGAGGTTGGGAGGATGTACCAGCAATAACATTAGCATATACAATATGCCTTGCTATATATGGATATGTCATGCTGGTGTAATGGATGGAATGGTGTGTCAAAGTTTAGCTTCTTATTGGAGAAGTAAATAGCTTTTATAAGATTTCCCACAGACGGTGCTAGTTGATGAGGCTCCAAAAATTATAGGGAATATTTGGAAGGAATTATTCCTCAAGACCCTTGTAGATCATGCACAGTGTGTTTTACGACCTTCACTTCTAGACTGCATTGACTTCTTTTTTAATGGATTTCTTCAGAGATTGTAAGTCTTTCCTTGAGTGCTGATGGGGGACCCTCCGAAGATCAAGTCAGTATGAGGTATTTTTATGTGGCAAAAAGACATTAATGAAGGTATTAGTGAGCTTTTATGAAGATAGAGAAGAAGAAGAAGAAGAAAATATAGAAGTTAGGGAAGAAGGAGAAGGAATGTGTTTCTGTCTAAGAGCATAAGGTTTCAAACATTTTTTTTTGTGTACTCAAGCTTCCTTTTATATTACCTGTCTTGACTTGTTACATATGATATGTGAGGGATAGAGATGTAATCTAGTAATAATATTATTCTACTGTTCGTGTCATTACATCTCATTAATATAAGCATGGACTACTTGTTCTTAATTAATGAGATGTGATGGGTATCATAATTATTAGCTCAGGCCCAGAATAGCAAAGATTTGGTGTGGGGTTACTTTTTAGCTATACATTGAACTCGAGTGTGGTTGGGTTCAGCTGTATGCTAAACCCAAGAGGAGTTAGGATCAGCTCATACGCTGTACCCAAGGGGAGTTGGGTTCTACTTGTGTGCCGAACTCAGGTGTGGTTGCCGTAGGCGAAACCCAAGAGGAGTTGGGATCAGCTTGTACGCTGAACC
The DNA here is from genome assembly GCA_015852605.2 of Populus deltoides. Taxonomy (NCBI): domain Eukaryota; kingdom Viridiplantae; phylum Streptophyta; class Magnoliopsida; order Malpighiales; family Salicaceae; genus Populus; species Populus deltoides. Next base: position 37,357,540 of record CM027570.2, read on the forward strand.
CAAGGGGAGTTGGGTTCCTCTTATGTGTCGAACCCAAGTGTGGTCAGGCGCGGATGTGTCCTTGCCCAACATGGAGTCAGGCGTCAGTGTCTTATGTCCCAACTTGAAGTTAAACATCGACACGTCCTGGCCTAACGTGGAGTTAGGTGCTGACGCGTCCCGATCCATCATGGAGTTGGGCGCGGATGCGTCATGGTCTAATTTAGAGTTGGACTTGGAGAAAACATAATCCCATTTTGGATTACGACTTTCGTTTGATGACCTTTAAATGGAGGAAGTTTTTAGAAAATTATGACCCATCAATTTTGATATATGATGTAAAAATAAATTTTAAAAATAAAAAATTATTTAAATACAAAAACAATTACTTTTTAACGTGAAGATATACAGAATCTTTAAAATTAAATCATTTATGTTCTCTGATTCTCTCCATATAATATTTTCAAACCAACCAACCAAGGTAAATGTTTGCCAAATAGAAAGGTCCAAAATTTAAACCCTTGGAATTCACGAAGCATGCACCTTGTTGTTACCTACGATAATTTGACGTGGAATGAATTGTTTATGGACCAATCAGAAAGTAAAGTTAAAGAAGAAGTTTAGATACATCAAAAGGTTCGTTTGAAAAAAACAGCTAATTTTTTTTTATAATCATTGGATAATACTTAAATTTTATTAAGAGATTCTGCCATCCAGTTTACTAAAAAAAATCCTTAAATTAGGTATACATTTTTTTTTTGTAGTTTTAATTATTTTTGCAATTTATTTTTAGATTTTAATTATTTTCCTGATTAGTTTTGATTTTTTTTTATCTATATTGGCTAGGTTTTTGCTACTGTAAAAACAGTTGATGTTATTTTTAAGACAATTTATAGATTATTAATTTTTTTTTTTTAAGTTTATGATTGTAACCTTAGAACTTAAAATCTATAGTTATATCTTTTTGCTGTACACTTGTAAATTATACATATACTAAAAAAAAATTATCTTCTACTGAAGAAATTGTACAATTGAAACTTTCTGCTACTTTTTTTACTCTAATGATAGCAAATCTGTAATTTTCAGGTTTTTTTAACGTTTTTTTTAGATAACACGTTTATATATATATATATTTCTTTATGCTTGATATATTTTTTTTTATCATTTTATACTTGATTTGTTTATCACTATTTTTCTTTTTATCACTATTTTTTTGTAATATTTTTTTAGTTTTTTATTTCTTTTGCTTTACTTTTTTTTTGAAAAAAAAATATTATTTTTTATTCTTTACACTTGTAATACTTATCACTCTACACTTGGCTAATTTATACCATTTGTTTTGTATTTATCTTCATTTTTTTGTAATTTTTTCTTTACATTTATTTTTCGAAAATTATTATATAAAAACAAAGAAAATAGTGTTTCAAAGTAGCAATTACGATATTGTCTCATTTTTATACTACATTAAAAATGAGCTTGAGATCTTATATATTTTTATTAAAACATAATCTTCACTTTTATTATATGTAAACATTAATTTTTGATTCACAATTATATTTTATGCTTGTTAAAAAACACTTTAATAACATCTATGCATTAATTTATTTGCATTAAAAAAACAATTAATCAACATGCAGTTAGGAAAATTAAATAGATATATTAATATTTTTTTTGTATTCATTGACACATGTGATTCTCAATATATTTAATTATATATATATATATATATATATATATATATATATATATTCTTGATTTATAATTAGAATTTTTGATATGATAAAACACTTCTTTCTATAAAGTATTGTAGACTGCAATTGCTATAATTACTTACAAGTTTGAGGATCAAATTTAATATAATTAGTAAATAATATGATATTTTTAAATTTTTTACAACTTTTAAAAAATGTTTTCTGCTCAAATTTTCAGGAAAACACTTTTTTAGAAATCAAGCCAAATTTTTCTTTAAGTGGAAAGCATTTTCCATTAACCAACTTTTTTAATGACAAACAAACATTGAAAAAATTAAAAAGTAATTTTTCAGAAATCACTTTTTAAAAACAAACATGTCATTACTAGCGTCTCTTCTTCTTATTTTCATTGCTATGAATTCTGAAATTGGTTGGTGATATTCAGGATCAGTTCACAACAGAGCTCGTATCGACGCAGCTGAACCTGAAGTCTTCTGCTAATTGATTCTCACCATTTCTGCTAATGGATGGATTCTAATATTTCAAATGTCAGAAATATTTGAAAGAGAAAAGAAAAGCATGATGTTCATGAGCATGCCCAATATGAACACGAAGGTCCATATATCTTAATAATTCTTATAAGAAAAGGATTCTTATTAAAAGTTACACGGCTAATAAAACCCAACTAGTTTTATCATTCATCCTTGTAAATCTTAATAAATAAATAAATATTTAAATAAAAATAAATATGCTATAAAATTATAAAATAACACCCTGCATTAAACTCCTTCATTTTAGAAGAACTTGTACTTGAGTTTATAATCAGAAATCAACTATTTCACTCCAAATAAATAAATACTTTAATAATAACATTGTAGTTAATTTATTCACAAAGTAACATGTTTTTGACATATTGACTTCAAAATATAATATATTTAGTTTTATGACATGTTATCTATATTTGTTTTTAAAATTTTAGATCAAGCTTGTTGGTCCATCCTTCTAGCCAACACTTGACTTTTTTTTTTAAAAAAAAATCTTCCTTAATTTCTTTTATTTGATTTTTTTTTACATTTAATAATAATACTATATTTAAATAAATTTATTAGAATTATATTTCAATCATTATCCTAGAATTATCTTTCCTAAGGTTGTACATGCCTTTACTAGATGTATGAGGTTGAGTTTTACCTGGTGCTTCACAAGTGCCTGTGATGTCCTAATTTTGAGCATTTTCAACTAGTAAGTCTAGGTACTCCATTGCTTTATCAGGGTTTTTTTTTTTAAAGTTTCATTGCATATCAATTCCACTATTTGCCTATCTTTAGGTGTTAACCCTTTGTTGTAATCCATTTTTGGGTCCCCACACAAAAATAAATATATAAATATATAGCTGGAAGAAATTAGAAAAAATAATATGAGGTTGGAGCGCTCAGGAAAGGATCAGAAAAATTGATTAAGGAGGTTCAAAAAATACAAGGATTGAATTTTTTTACAGTATATACTTGAATGATGAGAGCCCTGTGGGAAAAGAAAATTTATTTTGAAGAGAAAAATCCAAAATTGGATGTTTATGGACTTAATTGGATTTTATTGAAGGTTTAATTGAATTTATAGAGGGTTTGATTGCAAGAAAAATTGTTTTTTAAGTCAATTTGAGCTTCAATTGGAAGAAATTAAAGTTCTGGGGTCAAATTATAATTTTTAAGAGTTAATTTGATCAAATCAGAGGCTTAATTGCATAAATATTGAAGTTTAAAGGCCAATTAGGCACTTAATTGAGGAAATCCGAAACCAAGGACCAAATTGAAAAAGGCGCGTAAATATAGGGGCTGTAATTAACAAAATCAGGGGCCAAATTAAAGAAATTGAAAGTTTATTGATCAATTGAGGGTCCAATTACATAAACCAGAGGCCAAGGACCAAAGTGAAAAAGGTGGCCAACTATAGGGGCGGAGATTGAAGTTGGCAGGGATGCAATTGCATTAATTCTTAAAATCAAAATTACATTGGAGGACTTAATAGAACAAAGGATAAATTGAGGGCTGTTTTGAAAATTGACGCGTTTTGGCGCTTTATTTGAATTAAATGAAACGGCGCGTTTTGTCTAAAACAACGCCGTTTCATGTTAAAAAAAAAAAGGATCAAAACGGTGTCGTTTTGAACGATACTGTTACTCTTTCTTCTTCCCCTGGACGTGCAGCAGGGGAAGAAAGAAAAGGTTTGGTTTTTTTGTTTTTTAATTTTGCTGCGTCTCTCTCTTTCCGCATGCCTGCCAAAACTGACCCCCGATACACTCTCATGATGAAAAAAACAAGGGAGCCGCGCCCTGCCAGCCCCACCCATTGACCAGCAAACCCGTGGGTGGCGGGAGAAAGAGCTGCTCCTCGGTGCGCTGCTATAGGGCGGCAATAGGGACGCCCCCGCTCCCTTTTGCCCTATAAATACTCCACCAAAACGCCAGCACGCGAGAGAGAAAGAGGAGGGGAGAGAGAGGCAGAGAAAGAACAAAGGAAAAGAGAGAAAGGAACGAACCGAAAAAAGAGAGAGGAGGGGAGAGAGAGGCAGAGAAAGAACAAAGGAAAAGAGAGAAAGGAACGAACCGAAAAAAGAAAAAGAAAGGGGGGAGAGAGAAGAGGAACCGAATGTGAGAGACAGGGGAAGAAAGCAGAATAGAGGGGGGAGTTGGGAACGAAAGAAGAGAGAAAGGAAGGAAAGAACACGGGGAAGCTTGAAACAGAGGGGGGAATTTAAAGGAAAAAAAAAACAGGGAGGAGCTTTTTTTAAAAAAACAGGGGAAGAACCGCCATTCTCCATCATGACCGCACCAGCACTGCCAATGCCATCGCCGGCTGATCATCTTCTTCATCCCATCAGCCACACCAAGAACCGCTGAGAGAGGAATACAGGAAAGAAAAAAAGGAAGAAAACCAGAGGTGGGCGCCTCTGCACAGGGAAGAAGAAGAAGGAACAGCTGCTGTCACCGGACTCCACGGCCACTGACCACCGTCCCAGCCATCCTCCGGTCAGCCGCCACCAGCACCACCGCGAGCATACGCCATTGCCATCGTCTTCAAGCATCGTTTCCGCCACCAGGTTTGCTCCCGACGTCCCTGTGCATGCGATTCCATTCTTTACATTTTCACTTGAACAGTAACATTCGAATATATTACTACTGAGCATGCACGCGTGAATTCCTCACGCGTGCCTTTTGTTTTCCCAGTAGGGTCAGCTTGGGCCGATGACCCGTTGACCCGATTAGGCTCTTTGGTCCAAATTTCCCACCACAAGGGCCGAACTGGGTCTACCCAAAAAAAATAAAAATAAATAAATAAAATAAATAAAAATTCTTCAAAAATTATTCAAAAAATCTGTGTTTTTCCGCAATTTTGTTACTGCATTTTGGTCAATATCGGTTTGTATTTTTATACTGTAAAGATACAAATCCGGTATTAAAATACCCGGTTTTCATTAAGCCTTCAAAAGAATTTTTTTTTATAAAATGTTTTGTTTTCATGCATACGGCCTAGTCTCTCCAATATATATATATATATATATATATATATATATATATATATATATAAAATCATCACATTATATTTTCATACAACAGAGAAAAATTTCAAAAAATATATATACATAATAGTATGCATTTTGGCTTTAATAACCAGTTTATTAAAGTTACGAGAACTAGGCCAATATTTCAAAAAATTCTAAAAAATTTATTTTTTTCTTTTAATATCTGGAGTGACGACCTTATACGTAAGGCGTATTCCGGATATTAAATTCTTGCGTTGACGTTAGAATTACCTAATAAGATAAGGATCTCCTTACCGAGGGGGACTTTTCTTAAACCATACCAACAACTAGAAAACACAATGAGACCTCAGATTTTATCAGACAAATAAACAATGCAGCTTACCTTAGGTAGGGCGTATTTGGGGTGCTAATACCTTTCCTTTACGCAACCAGTCCCCGTGCCCGATCTCTGAGACCAGTTAGGGTTCCTAGTGACCAAAATACTAGGTGGCGACTCCCATTCCATTTTCCACCAATAAAAGACTAGATTTTCTTGTCCGCCCATATTTGTCAAATAAAGATAGATAAGTAGGGACACAGTTTACATTAGATTGAAGTGGAATCTTCGCCGCGACGCGCGGGTGACGTGTGACACCCTTCACAAAATTATGAGACCAATCTCCATATTTCAAAACCATGACGAGGACAGGTATTACGCAAGTCTTTATATCTATCCCAACACTTGTAAAATGTTTCTGTTGGTTTTTGAGTAAAAGTGGTGATTTGTCTTTTGAAAGAGTTTGTTCTATGAGAAGGGAAAAACTTCTTTAAAAACTGTTGTTGCATTTCATACCAAGCACGAATGGATCCTGACCTAAGATTTTGTAGCCATATTTTAGCTTTATCTTTTAACGAAAAAGGAAAAAGTTTTAATCTGATGATGTTTATGCTACAATTTAAGTCATTATAGGTGTTACAAACTTCTTCAAATTCTCTTAAATGCAAGTATGGATTTTCTAATTTTAAACCATGAAAAGTGGGTAAAAGTTGAATAATACTTGGCTTAAAATTAAAATGAGATGCATCATGAGGAAAAATTATACATGATCGTGCACTTGTTCTTGTTGGATTCATGTAGTCTCTAAGTGTTTTAACATGATTATTCTCATTATGAATTGACTGGTTATCTTCATCGGATATGTTTTCTGAAGAAAATGAGGATTTTCTAGAAAGTCTACCACTTAATCTGCGATTTCAAACTCTTATTCAAGTGTAGGAAAAAAAAAGAAGTAGAAAGAGAAGAAAAGGAGAAAGAAGAAGCAAAGATTAGAAAAACGAATAAAAGTGAAAATAAAAGAAAATATATAATTTATACAATAACTTATCTCCCCGGCAACGGCGCCAAAAACTTGACACGATCAAAGAGTTGATGTCTTATCCCAAGTGCAGGAGTGTCGAAGTAATAAGTAACCCGGCAAGACCGGGGTCGAACCACAGGGAGGTGAACTATATAAATTATAAATAATGATGATGATGATGATGATTTAAAGAGGACTTTGAGATGAAAAGAATAATGTGAAGACTAAACAATGATAAAAAAAAGTTGTCAAGGTTAAAGGATCCACTAATAGTATTAGAAATAAGTAAAGTATAAAGTCTTTTTATTACTCAACTGGAAACCACACATAAAAGAGGTTCTAATCGGATGATTTATCGTTATCAGCTCATTATAAATTATTAACATGATCATATTAATCATCTTATCTAAGTAACACCATAATTGTAAATATCATTAGGCATTCATGTTACTAACTTATGTTAACAACAAATCAAGTTCCTTGCATAACAAGATGTCGGCTGAAAACTATAAAGGATCAAGCATTTAATGTACCAAGTGTTATACAACACAAATCTAGATTAACCATTTAACAAGTAAGGTATTACAAATTGGTAAGATAAAAAGATAATACATATTAATGACAAGTGTTCTTTAGATATAAATATTAAAGTCCATGTTGAGTTTATATTATACATATTCTAATACCATTAGAGAAATCTTTTCACTTTGACATAATTAACTTAGCTAAATATAATGAAGAAGAAGAACATAAATAAACTAGATAAGAATATAGTTATGATGAAAAGCATAAACAAGAGATTAATGAAAGCAAAACTTAAGCATTACAAAAATATAAAGAAAGAAAGCAAGAACATGATCTTGATCTGAAAACCAAGATGACTAAATACATGGAAAATGCCTCCTTTTATAGGCTAAAATTCAGAACTATTGATTGGTTGACAAACTATTTAGTTGGTGGCCAACCATTGACTTGTTGGCTGTTTATTGATATTGTTGGCTGGCCAAAACATCATTGCTAACATCAGAATTAGACCACCTCTTACCATGAAAGTTGTGGGCAATTGTCTCAGCTTTCAAATAAAAAAAACCAGAGCTCATTTGGACTTCTAGAACTCGAGATATGAGCCGAACAGTATCTAGGCTGCAGGACAGATTCTGACTTCTCTATTGTTACTAAGATTTGAACTTGAAAATGGTAGAATTGAGTCTTGGACTCCTCATGAACATTTTAGGTCTTGTCTTAGCTTTCCATACATATAAAATAGACCTAAATCCAAGGTCTACAGCTCCAATTATAATCCAATAACCGAAGGGTGTTTCAGTTTAAATTGAACCAGCATCTCTTCTCTAAGTTTAGTTCTCTTTTTGTCTCTCCATTTTCATTAATTAATCACATCAATCAATCCTTTGAATTGTGAGATATACCTGTATTAAAAATAAGCATTTACCATAAATTAAAGATATCTTATATTATCAGACTTGTTATTATAAAACATGCTTTAGTTAGGGAATTTAATGATACTTTAGTGCAATATGATGATATAAAGCCTTAATGAGAATGCACTTTTAAGTACTAATCACCTGTGCTATAAAGGAACTTGATTTGTTATTAACATAAGTTATAATCATGAATACAACATTTACAAGTATTAGCATTATTCGAATAAGATAACTAATGTAATCTTAACAATTTATAATCTAATTGGAACCTCCTTGGTGTGTGGTTTCTAGTTGAATAATAAAAAGAGTTTATACTATACTTGTTTGAAATACCGTTAGTGGATCCTCTAACCTTGACAATTATTTTATCTTTGTTTAATCCTTATATCAATATCACATCTCAAAACTCTCTTCAACTCCTTTTCTGTTATTATCTATTTCTTTATTTGTAGTTTATACAGTTAACCTCCCTGTTGTTCGACCTCAGTCTTGCCGAGTTATTTATTACTTCGACACTCCTACACTTGGGAGAAGACATCAACTTTTTGGTTGTGTAATCGAGCTGTCGGTATTTTACTGAGAGTTGAAAAAAAATTACCACTCGTGCCACAATCACCAACGAATATATTCCGTCGGTGTTTACCATTGATATTACCGATGGATATATCCGTCGATATGGCCTAGAGAGTTTTGAAATATTTACTGCCCATGCCACAAGCACCAACGGCCAGTCCGTCGTTGATTTATCGTTGGAAATACAGACGGATTAAGTCCGTAGGTAAAGTTCTCGCAAGAAATTTATTTTTCGGCGCGCTTCCCCCGTCGGTGTTAGGTTTTTTTTTTATTTCCGACAGAAGAAGCGACGGAAAGAGGAATTATCAACTATCAATATTCCGATAGACGAATTTCATTGGTGATGCCGGCGGTAAAAATGTTACCAATGAATTGTTTGTCTTACACCGACTGATGCATTCGTCGGTAAAACTGTTTAATGGTGTAGTGTTGGGATCAGCTCATACGCTACACCCAAAGGGGGTTGGGTTCCGTTTGTGTGCCGAACCCAAGTGTAATTGGGTTCTGCTCATATGCTGAACCCAAGGGGAGTTGGGTTCAGCTTATGTACCAAACCCAAGTGTGGTCGGGCACGGACACGTCCCGACCCATCATGGAGTTGGGCGGGAACACGTCCCCGACCCATCGTGGAGTTGGGCGCGGACGCGTTATGGCTCAATTTAGAGTTGGGCGTGGAGAAAACATAACCCCATTTTGGGTTATGACTTTCGTGTGATGACCTTTAAATGAAGGAGATTTTTAGAAAACCATGACCCATCAGTTTTGATATATGATATAAAAATAAATTTTAAAAATAAAAAATTATTTTAAAACAGAAACTGTTACTTTTTAACAGCATGAAAACATACAGAATCTTTAAAATTAAATGATTTATGTTCTCTGACTCTCTCCATATAATATTTTCAAACCAACCAACCAAGGTAAATGTTTGCCAAATAGAAAGGTCCAAAATTTAAACCCTTGGAATTTCACGAAGCATGCACCTTACTGTAAAAATAAAAACACTAGCATGTTTTTGACATATTGAATTCAAAATATAATATAATTAGTTTTATGACATGTTGTCTATTTTATAAAAATTATAGACTAGGCTTGTTGGTCCATTCTTCTAGCCAAAACAATACTCCTGACTTTTTTTTAAAAAAAATATCTTCCTTAATTTCTTTTATTTGATTGTTTTTTTACATTTAATAATAATCCTATATTTAAATAAATTTATTAGAATTATATTTAAATCATTATCCCATTATAACATAGTTTTAAATAATATTAAATATTTTTATGGTAATATTAACAATTATTTTCTAATAATTATATAGAAACTTAATATGCAAAGTTACTTTAAAAATTTTGCTCATGAATATTCAATGCAAATAAAATATCTATTTTGACATTTTCTTATTGAAAATCTTTTATATAATTCTTTTTTCAAATTTACTAATCTTATAATTTTTTTTATTCGTGTAAAAGTTATTGATTCATGATTTTTTTTATTGAAACCTAATTTTATGATTATGACAAATTTTTATTTAAAAATAAAAAAAATAAATGTTTCTATGAAAAACAAAGAGATATATGAATAAGACAAGAGAGATTTGATTAAAGAGATACATTTCCCCCCTTATTTCAAATCAATAATTTTTTTTATTATTCATTTTAATTACCTTCATTTTTTGTTCAATAAAACATATAGCAAATAAAAATGATATGTTTTGGGAAAATAAAAAATAAAATACATGAATAAGAAAAGATAATTTGACTAAAAAAATACTTTTTTCTTCAAAATTAATATCATTGTCTTTCTTATAAATATTCATTTTAATTACCGTATAATTAAATAGAAAATCCAAAATCACCATAAGAGAAAAGGTTAAATATTTACATGTGTATCTATATTTATTTTTTACAATAAAGATCAATTTATTTTAATATTTAATTAACATTAATAATTTTTTCTATAATTTATCAGTTTAGATATTTTCAATTTATTTTTATTGAACACATATATCATTCTTCCAGTTTTTATTTAAGAAATTTCATGATATCAACAACATCAATATTTCTTCTCTTATATTATAAATTAACTTAAAATCTTATTTTCAAGGTAATGAAAATAAATTGAATAGTTACTTCCTATCATTTTCACATTGCATTCCCTTGCTAGTTTCTTTCGGGTGCCATAGTCAATCCTGTCCATCTCCATGCATGGATCAAATCCAGGCCATGAATGCTATGAAGTCTAATTGGATGTCACATGATATTTGAATTTGAGTATCAATTTTTTAATTAGTTTTTGATATCTTAATGTTAAAAATAAAAATTTTAAAATAAAAAAATATTATTTTAATACATTTCAATTAAAAAAATATTTTAAAAATCCTCTACTATTAAATTTTCTTTACAGTTTTTCAACAGCAAGTCCTAGCCTAGCAACTCTGAAAATTTTGGTTCTAAAAATCCTGTAGAGTCCAGACCAAGCCCGTAAATTTCATTGTGGGACCGTAAAAAAATCGAATTAATTAATTGATTATGTTTTCATTTGTTGGAGCTTAATTTTGTCCTTGATTCCAATTTATTATTATTTTTTTAACAAAAAATTCAAGGTAGAAATAACTTAATTTATTGAAGAATAATTAATACAACACACATTGAGTTTAAAAAAACATAGCAAATAAAAGATAAAATGATACAAGTTGCAAGCTTAGGAACAGTACAATGCAAACACCGCAGTATAATTTAAACGCCACAATAAGTCTTTAACGCAGATTGAGCTCTCTGACCAGCTTCTGTGTAGTAAAATCCAAGGAACTCGACGTGATCAAAGGGTTTAAAAAGCAAGGGATGCTCCTCGTCAATTAACTCTTCTGGAGCTTTTACTATATAGCCTGCTTTGGGGACTGAAAACAATCCAACAGAATACCTTGCCTCATTGCCTCTCATCATAACTCGATGATATGGAGAATGCAGACGACCGTTTGCCCAAGCCTACATAAAATCATAGTTCAAAGTTATAGTATACATTTCCATGATAAGCATCACTATAATATATATGCATATAGATCCAATAGTCCAAAGTCCTTGAATAACACATTATATAATAATATCGAGATAAGTTATGTTACGGTGTGTTAAATAAAAAAATATTAATATATAAAAGATTTATTGGCTATAAGAAATTATTTGAAATTCAATTGAATTACTACTCATCACTTATAACATTAAATTTATGCATATGCACGGGGATACACACACATACACGAACGTGTATATAATGTTTGAGAGTGTGATAATGGTTGTGGTTTAAAGTGTTTTTTGCTTGAAAATGTATTAAAATAATATTTTTTATTTTTTTTAAATTATTTTTGACATTAGCATATCAAAACAATTTAAAAGCATAAAAATATTAATTCTAAGCAAAAATAAATTTTTGAAAAACACGATTTCAATCGTGTTCCCAAACACTGCATAAGTCTAAAAAGAACAATTTAATAAAGTAAATAAATCTTACAAAAACATGATATTTATCGGTGTGACATAGTTACCATTCAGCTTGTGTTTTATCAATAATTTAAAGTTTTAAGGATCATATATAATTATATATTTATTTTTGAAGAAACATTTTAAAAAAAATAAAAGGGAAGGTGAGAAGGTACTTACATGAAGAGAATCTCCAATCATGACAATAAAAGAGTCTGGTGTGGGTTTGAGATCGATCCAGCAACCATCTTTGGTTTGTAATTCTAGCCCATCAACTTGATTTTGGTATAAAATGGTCACCATGTTCTTATCAGTGTGAGGAGTTAACCCAAGTTTTGTCTCAGTTGTCTGGGGCCCTTTATATTTCATGACCCTGAGAAGGTAGTTGGTAGAGTTCATGTGTTCGTCCAGGAATTTCTCGAGTCCCAGACTCTCGACAATCATCCTTCGAACTATTTGATCTAATTCCGACACTTGCTCCGAGAAGGACAGAACAGTATTGCTAGCAAAAGAGGTAGACTAATTAGAAAGAAAACTTTGTGAAATCATATGATTTTAGATGAAAATGATACACATTATTCGGAACATGTCTTCAAGATTAAACAACCGGTGCAATCAAGCATTTTTTTTTTAATTTTTTTTTGAAATCTAGTAGTGTGCACAAGCGAAAAGTCAGAAAAAGAGCAGAGAATGGGGTAAACCTAAAACTTTGATTCCCTTGCGGCCACAAGATGGTGGTCATGCTCTCAACTTCTTCAGCTATGTTGGCATCATCAATACCCATGCTCTCAAATAGTGGCACCTGAGGGTATTGCCCAACATAGCCATGGTAAGGTTTCTTAGAAGCATTGCGCATTTTGGTTTGCAAAGGTAGATCAAAGAGCTCTTCAACTGCACCAAATATAGCCTTTCGACTCTCAGCAGGAATTTTGTCAAATAAGGCCTCGAAGCAACCATACTCTTCAAGCGCTTTACGAACTTGCAATTTCACCAAGTCCCACTCAGCAGCGCCTGGATTTTGGCCTAGATTTGAGAAATCTATGATTGGAAGCTTGAGAGGAGTCTCAGAGCCCATTTCTTTTTTCCTTTCTCGTTGAAGAGTTGAGAGATAAATTATGAAGAAGAATGCTTTTGTTGATCTATTCAGTTTCCCTCGCTAGCTATGCCTATTTATATACAGCTCGCCATGAACTGTTTCTTTGTGTAACATTCGTGTTTTGTTATTCTCCTTTTTATTTTGGGTCTCAATAATTGCGTGCTCAAGTTTGAGATCATGAACACCTCACCAATTGCAAATGAGAGCTAAATACGACAAAAGAGCATATTTGGTGCCACATGACTTTTTAATTCAAAGCACCAATGAAATATTCTGATATCCCTGTTTCCAGATAAAATTAAAGCATTACAATATGCGTAAGTCTCCAATTTCTTAAAACTATACGTAGTAATAATGAAGTATTATAATTGACACCAACCCTATCCTCTTCTTCTTCTTTAATTGCAAATCAAAATAGTAGCCCCTCCCTCTATTTTACCACAAATCTAGGTCTCATCATCACAAATTCAACCACCCAATACTTCATAGTGTCAACAACATTTTCATGGTGCATTTTTTTCTAAATATTCTCTACATCAAATAAACAAACCTACCCATTTATGTTTTAAGTTAATATATTGATTTTTTTAGTATTTGTTGTGTGGTTTGCTTGTATATTTAATTGTTTTACAGCCTTTTGATAGAAAGTTAAAGTTTGATTTGTATGTTAGGATTTGTTTGGGATTTGTGAAAATTTGGATTTGTTTGTAATTTGATAAAATTGATTTTAATCTTATAACTCAGGTGCGTTATACTCAAAGAAATTATAAGTTATATAATAGGTAACAATCATATTTTGTCAATTTTAATTATTGTTATGTTGAAAATTTTGAGGAAATTGATTTTTTTTTATAGAATTGATAATAATTAAATAATATTAATTTAGATCAAATAAGTTTGAATTGAACAACTGATAGATAATTAGTTGGTTATAGATTACTTGTTGTTAATTGGATTTATTTAGTTACTATTTTGACCCCTCATCATATTTTTATACAAAAATAATAATTTATTATTAGATTGTGAATTCACTTTTAAATACCAAAGTTGAATTTTGAATTTATTGTTATATTATTAATAAATGTTGTCATCATTGTTCTATAGAGGTTTCCCAACTAATGGATGATAACATCATTAAATTAGAAAAAAAAAAGAATTTTACCTGAAAGGAATTGACTTAAAGAAAACTTTTATATTGTAAAATCCAATACGATAGTTGTATATTAGAAACTAAGATACTTTTCAATCACTATTAGACTGTAAATGTTATTTATATTTCCAAAGATAGTTAAACACGTGACATGACATCATTCACATGATGGAGTCATGGGATATCTTTTCGATGGTGAAGCTTGTAAGCAGTTTAATAAGGTGCATCCTTAGTTTTCAATAAAACTATGAAATGTATGTTTTAGTTTGTGTACAAATAGGTTCAATCCATTTGGGTCCTTTATTGCATCCTATTCTTATAAGCTGGTTATACTAATAATTTATAACTTACCTCTAGAGATGTGTACAAGGCTAGAATTAATGTTATTATCTATAGTCATACTTGGTACTTATAGTCCAAGTAGGAATGTAGATGTTGAAGAGAAGAGCCAAGTCAAATGACTTTCAGGTGTAGAAGAATTTTAAACCTCCCCACATCATTGAGAGTAATTGAGAGGGATATCTAGAGTTCATGACATCAGAAGGTTTTAAGAGATGGTAACATAGTGGATCCTCTGTTGGTTGAACAACGAATTGGTACTTTGATTGCTGAAATAAAGGAAAAGATGAAGAAAGAGGTAGGAAGCAATTGGAGGAGATGATGAAGCAGATGATGACATACCTATCCAATCATTTTCCTTTCCCTTATGGATTTTCACGAGATTTTCCTCCCCCTCCCCCCCCCCCCCCCTCTACAGCTTCTTTTTAATGTAAAAAAAACATTTGTAATTTATTTTTAAAGTTAAATTAATAATATTAAATGTGTTCTTCAATTTAAAATTTTCATTGAATGTCAAATTTTTTCATAGCATTTTGTTTAAAATAATTACTAAAATATTGATGAAATCACTATGAACATAAAAATTATATCAGTTTATCTGTCAGTAAAACATACTCATTCCTTGAAGAATTACTGAGAATTGTTAACTGTTTTGATATAACCCAACAGATTCATTGACAAAACATGGTTGTGAGTGATTTTGTCAGTGGATCTACTTTTATACACAATATATGACCAACGATTGATATGAAATCCTTGACGAGGCAATAGCAGACAAAAGTTTTTTCTTGGTAAATTCATCGGTGATATTTGTACCAATAAAAATACAGCTTTTACATTGACAGATATTCTGTCAGTGTAAATCAATATTTTGGTATTTTTTTTTTTTTTTTACTTTCTAGTTTTAAATTCTTAAGTTAGTACCGAGAAGAATTTATTAAATGATGAAGGAGTACCTTTAAAATCATGTGAAAAATTTAATCTCAATTAACACACAAATTTGTTTGAGGATATCTTTATATTTTTCTGTGTTTAATTACTTTCACAAAGATATTTAAATTTGAATCTTATAACTGTGGTGGGATATATATATATATACACATATGAAAAACAATAAAATACAGACAAACTTTTTCTACGCCGTAACTATATTTTTCATAAAAGATAATTATTTAAAATTTATGAGATTTACATATACCACAAGCTGTGGAATTTGATTTACAGAATATGGAGAGATGTTGGGTTCAATTTCTTATTAAGTTTCGATCGAAATTTCAAACACGCATGCATGCCCGTCCATGAAATGCACGAAATTCCATTCATGAAAAACACAGAGCCAGCAATAAACAAAAAAGCAATGCCATTCCTCACAGGATCTAAGTACTATAAGAGCGAAGATCCTCCTGCTCGATGCCATTATTTTCTCTTCTCCCCTCTGAAAGTTCATGAGCAACGAACTTCACTTTCCACTGCTATAATCTCACATATACCAGGCCATTTCAAATATAAACGAAACGAGGCATTTATTATATGCTGAAGGAGCTTATACCAGTACATGGTAGTGTATTCATTAATTACTGATGCATCGTATATCATAGATTCATGCTAAAAATATACATAAAATACATGAATGGCTGTAATTTATCAACTGACTTCGTGAGGTCTGCTAAGAGCTAATGAATGGTTGTAATTTATCAACTCATACTTGGTTTTTTTAAGATATATATAACAGTACAGTTCGATACAATCAATGGCCTGATATGACTAAGACTGTGTTTGTTTATGCGGCAGCAGTTGCGTTTTGAAGAAACCACAATTTTATGCTGTTTGGTTAAAGTGAAAAGCAGTGTTTTTAGTTGATAGGACCCACTAAAAATGGCATAAGAACGCAGGTAGGGGAGAAGCAAGCTATACCTGCTTTGCCGGCACTGTTCACTTAACAAAAGTGAACAGTGTGCTCTGCACATTTGTTTGTGTTATACGTTGACAGAGCAGTGATTTTCACTGCACTGTTCATGTGAACAGTAAAGTGAATTTATTCACTTGCATGCACTGTTCACGTGAACAGTAAAAAATCTAATTTTTTTAAAATGTGTTTTATTAAAAAAAATT
This sequence comes from Populus deltoides, assembly GCA_015852605.2. Classification (NCBI taxonomy): domain Eukaryota; kingdom Viridiplantae; phylum Streptophyta; class Magnoliopsida; order Malpighiales; family Salicaceae; genus Populus; species Populus deltoides. The sequence continues at coordinate 37,374,276 of CM027570.2, forward strand.
AGTGTTTAATATTATTCAATGACACTGCATAAATTAGAAGGAGATCGTATGATAGCGTAACCTTTGTAGAATTTAATCATAATTATAATTTTGTCGATAATGATATTTTACCTGATTTTATTGTACGCTCAAAAAACTATTGAAACTGTAGTCCTTGTCGGATGAATTTCGTATGTGATGAAATTATAGATAGTTTAATGGAACAATAAAAAATATTTTATATAAAGTATTATTTATTTCATGATGTAGTTGCAGTAGTTAAATCTACAATATTTAAATTAAAAATTATCAATATTAATATATATTTTTTAAAATTATTTTATAATTTTAATTTCAAAAGCATTCTTAACCAAACACATTAAACTATTTTTTGTTCAACCTCAATTTTAACCACAGTTTTAACCAAGTATCTATTTTTTCAAACCAACCTCAACTAAAAATATTTTTTATAAAAAAAACTTTTTTTAAACCACAACTACAACCACTATCACAATACCAAACACACTCTAATGATGTGACCAAAACATCGACAGCTCATGTATTGCTAAAATTTTCTTCGTGGCAGAGAATTCAATGGCTTTGTCTTTTTGTCAACCATCATCATATTATTATTATTATATTATTATATTATATTATTATATATAGCTAAAAGAGATCAGTGTTTTACTGTGGACTGCACAGTGCAGTCCACAGTAAAACACTGATTTCTTATCCCAGATATATATTTTTTTTTAAGTTGTTTCTTTTGGCTGTTTTTTTTATGCCTTTTGAAAAATTATTTTTTACCTTTTTCTTTTTTTTTTAGCAAATTTTTTTTTCTTTAATTTAGTTTATTAATGTTTTATTAATGTTAAATTTTTTTATTTAGTTATCAGACTTTCATGACATATTTTCTGGATTTAACGGGTTAACCTGATTTGACACGTTAACCTAAAATATATATTTTTTGCTTTTTATTCTTTTTAATTAATTTTTTTTTTAGTTTAGTTTAGTTGTTAATGTTAAATTTCTTTCTATTTAGTTATTAGATTTTCATGACATATATCCCGAGTTTCACGGGTTAACCTGGTTTCACGGGAGAACCCAGTTAATTATGGGTTGACCCGTCAATTTTTTTATTTATTTTTATTTTCATAAAGTTTTTTGTTTAATTTAGTTTGTTAATGTTAATTTTTTTATTTAGTTATTAGACTTTCATGACACAAATCCTGGGTTTAACAGGTTAATATAATTTGACGAGTTAACCCGGATTTGTTTTTTGATTTTTTCTTTTTAATTAATTTTTTTCATTTAGTTCAGTTTGTTAATGTTCACTTTTTTTTTATTTAGTTGTCAGACATTCATGACACGGATCCGGGGTTTAACGGGTTAACTTGGTTTGACGAGTTAACCTGAATTTTTTTTTTGCTTTTTTTTCTCTTAAATTAATTTTTTTCGTTTAATTTAAATTGTTGATGTTAATTTTTTTTCTATTTAATTATCAAACTTTTATGACACGGATTCCGGGTTTGACAGGTTAACCTGGTTTAACGAGTTAGTTCAGTTAATTCTGGGTTAACCCATTAATTTGTTTTTTCATTTTTAATTATCAAACTTTCACGATGCAAATTCAAGGTATGACGGGTTAACCCAATTAATTCATATATTTTTTTTCTTTTTATTTATTAGTTTTTTTTTCTTCCTGTTGGTTTTTTTTCTTTGTTTTTTTCTTTTTAACTAATCTATTTAATTATCACACTTTTATGACACAACCTTACAGTCAGACCCACGTCCCAATGCTATTGGGTCTGGTATTGCAGTCCAGACACTTTTATGCTAAGGGTTAACCCAAGTTTAATGTTATTATTAATATTATAAATATTACTCTTGGATCAGGCGTTGCAACCAAATCTAAGACTCTTACGTATAACTTTGCAAAAAAATCTAGTATTTTTAAATCTTAACTTTTTTTAAAATACAAAAAATAATTGACTCGCAGCATCCCGCGGGGCATATAACTAGTACTTTCTATTAAATTACAAGTTACTTTTTCCAGCAACTCAACCATCGAACAGCATGGGGCTTGGTGATGGATCGGGATAGCGATGCAGATATATTTTTAATGGCATGAGCCCCGTTATGGTTTCAAGAAACGCGGCCTTAAAAATTGATGGTGAAAGGAAAAGCAAGCAGAAAAAAACAAAGGATTGGGTTCTTTTTTCATTCACTTTAAGATGAAATTAATCGAATGCAGATCTGAAAAATAAGGGGGCGAAGTTTAGTGTGACTTGTATAATCATGTGGAGTGAGATAGAATTTTGCAAAGAATGGAGAGAAAAGGTGGAGAGCGAGATCAAAATGCCCAGCGAGATTAAAAAAAAATTAAAAAAAATGTAGGAGGTGGTCTCTAGGATATCTTGGGGATACTTCCACCGAGTTTTCAACTTATTTGAATATATTAATATTAAAAATATTTTTTTACAAAAATATATTATTTTAATTTATTTTTAAGTCTTTTCTGCTATACAGAAGTACTATATTTGAAAAAATCATAATGCCTAGCGAGATTAAAAAAAATGTAAGAGTTCAGTTTCTAGAATATCTTGAGGATATTTTTATGGAGTTTTCAACATATTTTAATATATCAATATTAAAAATATTTTTTTAATTTATTTTCAAGTCTCTTCCATTATACATTGTACCATATTTGAAAAAATCACAATGCCTAGTGAGATTTAAGAAAAAAATGTAAGAGTTCGGTCTCTAGGCTATCTTGAGGATATTTCGACGGAGTTTTCAATATATTTTAATATATTAATATTAAAAATATTTTTTTAATTCATTTTCAAGTCTCTCTGTTACACAGAAGTACCATATTTGAAAAAATCATAAATTATAATTCTCAACCAATCAAATATTAAATAATAAAATTGAAAGAAAAATCAATTTTTAATGCTGAAAAATAAAATTAGTAAGAAAAATAATTATATCTAAAAAAATTGTCGAAATCAAATGAATAAAAAATAAATGAATAAGGATCAACATGATATAAAAGTAAAATGAAATTAAATGTTGAGGGATAGAATTAAAAAAATAAATATAATTAAAATATAATTAAAGACAAGATAAATAACAATTAAATGAACAAGGACTAAATATAAGAGATGAAAAAAAATCGAAAAAAATTAAAATCGAAAAAAAATTTAATTTTATATACCATTTAAAAATAATAAAAAGAAAAAGAAAAAGAAAAAGATCAAGTTTGAAGAAAAAACAAATTAAATCGTTGGTTTGAAGTTATAAAATGCAATACGTGAAAATCAAGATGAAAATAAAAATAAAAATCCACCAACACCTAAACTGGGGGATCATAACACTACTTGCGCTGTCATAAGAGAGAAAATATGCTGAGACAAATCCAACTACATTAAAAAAAAAAAAAAAACCCCTTGTTTTCCTTTGGAAATCTTTGTACCCGCCATCTAAAAGTGATGAAGTATACGGTGTGTTGGCGCACGCTATTTATTTATTTTATTAATATTTTATATTCAATGAAATATTAAATTGTGTCCAAGTTAACATAAATATAACAAAGAAAACATACGTGAGAAAAGATGAAATAATCCCCAGATGACAACTTACAACTTTTTTGTTTTTAATGGTATTTGTGTCACGTAATTGTAATAATAATAAAAAAAAGACTAAAATACAATAGCATAACAACTTGCTATTTTGTTTTTAAAAGTATTTTAGTAATTTATATATATATATATATATATATATATATATATATATATATATATATATATATATATATATATATAAACAAAAGGACGAAGTTGTCCGCGGACAACTGCATAACAACTAATGGCCCATTGATTTTTTTTTATGAAAGATAAAATAGCAATTACACTATAACGGCGAATTTTTCCTTCGGTAGAAATTGCCACGTACTATTGTTGTCAACTTGTTTTATATTATAACGAGATTTTTACCCGCGCGCTGCAACGGGTTTATAAAATAAATATACTTGATAGTGTTATAATTATAAACCAGTACTAGATAAGTAATAGAAATTAAAGGTATGATGAAGCAAATATTTCATGACGAAAAAAAAGTTATGTTGGTGATCAAAAACTTAGAGACTGAACAAAATGATTTGTAGCAATCTACAGTGTTTTGTGAGGAAAGATACAATACTTTTGCCACATAATTTAGCTTTTCAGTTAATAAAAAGCAAAAAACAATACAAAGCTAAATTCTCTACCAACTTAATATTAAAAAAAAACCAACAAAGATAATTTTGAAAGGAAAAAAACCCATGAGAAAAAATATTGTAGCAACTGACAATGTTTTGCGAGGAAAACTATAGCGCTTTTCCCAATAAAATAAACTAAAAAACTATTTAGAGAAATATTGTAACAATTCACAGTGTTTTGTGAGAAAAACTACAACGCTTTCCTCGTATGATTTAGCTTTATTGTAATTATAATTCTTAACCAACTCAATATTAAAAAAAAATCGAGAAAGATAATTTTAGAAAAAATCATTAAAAAATCACATGGAAAAACACTGCAACAATTCACAGTGTTTTTTTTAAAAAAATAACAAAGCTAAATTCTTAATCGGCTCAATATTAAAAAAAAATGAACAGTGATAGTTTTAGAAAAAAAATAACAAAACAAACACGAAAAAAAAGGTAAAAAATCATGTTGGAAACACTGTAGTAATTTACAGTGTTTTGTGATAAAAGCTACAGAGCTTCCGCACATCATTTAGCCTTATTTGTAATGACTTGTAATTGTAATTCACAAACAACTCAATATTAAAAAAATAAAATTGAAAAAGATAATTTGAAAAAAATTATAACAAAAAAACTATGCGGAGAAACACTGTAGCAATCCACAATATTTTATGAGCAAAGCTACAATACTTTCCTCACATGATTAAGCTTTATTACAAAGTTAAATTTTAACCAACTCAATATTTTAAAAAATAAAATCGACGAAAATGATTTTGGAAAAAATATTACAAAAAAAAAAAAACACAAAAGAAACTGGAAAAAAACCATGTGAGGAAAAACTGTATCAATCCATAGTGTTTTTTGAGGAAAAACTTGTATTTACTTGTAATTACAATTCTTAACCAGCTTAATATTTCAAAAATAAAATTAACAAATATAATTTTAGAGAAAAACATAACGAAAATAGAAAAAAACCATGTGGAAAAAACACCGGGAGCAACCAACAGTAATTTTCGAGGAAAGTTAAAGTGCTTTCCTCAAATATTGTAACTGTAATTTTTAACCAGCTCAATATTAAAAAATAAAATAAAAAAAGATAATTTCGGAAAAAATCATAAAAAAAAACTATGCGGAGAAACACTGTAACAATAAACAATGTTTTAAAGAAAAAATTACAAAACTAAATTCTCAATCAGCTCCATATTAAAAAAATATAAAAATATATAATTTTGAAAAATAAAAAAATAAAATAGAAAAATTATGTGGAAAAACATCGCAGCAATTCACAATATTTTTAAGAAAAAATTACAAAGCAAAAATTTTAACCAAGTCAATATTTAAAAAGTAAAATCAACAAAAATAATTTTGAAAAAAATAAATGAAAAATAAATGAAAAAAAAAAAAAAATAGGAAAGTTGAAAAAAAATAATTTTAAAAAAAAAAGTTAGAAAAAAAGTAATCCATAATGATTCCCCCACACCATTTAAATATTATTTAATATATAAAGATTGAGACGTCATTTAGTATTGAAGCTCAGCGTTATAAATTATTTTTTATTTTCCAAATACGAAATACAAAATGTACACCAATTAATTTTGTAAACGACAATTATGACCTGCATGTTTTATATTATATTGTTTATTGTGGTGCCGAATAACTAAGAAAAAAAAACCGATTATAAATTTGAAAAATCCAATTTATCCATATTTCTCAGTTTATTTCAAATGATTTTCAAGGGGTTTTAAACAATTTTTATGCTGGCACTTCACAAAGACTAGGATATTTTTTCCATGTCTTTCCAACATGTATTATTTAATTATATGTAATTTTTAATATTTACTAGATTATTTTTACATGAGATAATTTCGAATGCTTATTGAATTAATGTTTGATATTTAAAATCGAATTAGCTTTCATTTTTCTTCTAAAGTCAGAGTAAAACCATATGTTAATTTTATTTTACATTTAATGTTGTGATTGATCCACTCATAAAATATGTAACATAAATAAAAATATTAAACTTTTTATTTGTTTCTACGTTCCCTTAACTAACACGTGGACAAAAATACCATTGAATCAAGATATTATAACCATTTAAAAAAGAATAAGTTATGGCATTGATCATTTAGTCAAATATATTAGAATCACTCAATTTAATAGTTTAAATTGTGAAATTATTTAGCTAAATAAATCTTGATGTAATATCAAATAACCATTCATTTTGAAAACTTAAATTGTTTAGTAAAATTAAAAAAAAAAGAGAGTATATACAATTATTTTTTTAATTCATATGTAATTTTGAAATAAAATAGTTTTATCAATTTTTTTCATGTTTTTGTTTTCCCATTATCGCATGTCTTAATCAAAGAGGAATTTCAAATTGAACGTTTAAGTTCAAACTTCCAAGGTTTTCCCTACGCTAAGGGGATAGGATAATGATTAAAAGAAAAGAATATACACGTATGGTAATTTTTTTAGTACAAATCTGCAGTGCAAATATTAAAGTAAGAAAATTAAAAAATCATAATAGGAAAAAAAAAACAAAAACAAAGAGAAGAATTTTCAAAGTACAAGTGTCGTACTCTAAAATATTTCTTTTCAAAATATTAAATTATTTACCTTAATAAACAAATTATATAAAGATAAAAGGCAAATGATGTATTAATGAGCTATAATTTTTTTTACTTTACTTTAATTCTTTCAAAAATTATAGTTTACATCAATAATACAAGACAAACACCCACCAATATTTAACAAAATTCCTCTCTCAATTTCTCTCTTTTCTTGCAACCATCATCATTCAAATTGTGCCCATTTTCATTACTAAACCCTGCAATTTTTCCTGTAGAACTCTAATTCTTCCTTGAAATCTCAATGATTTGTCAATGATGTGTATTCAATGATTTCGTCGAGCATTGTTAATATCATCGATCTATTTCTGCACTTCTCAATCCTTTTCCACTCAATATCTCATCGATCTATTCGAGCTCATTCAGCAAAGAAAATGGCTGCCCTTTTTAACTAGGCCTTCTTCAATCACTCGAAATGGCTGCCCATTTCCCTCAAAAGCAAAGGATATGACTTGCTTTTTTAGCTTTTAAATAGGGAGATAAATGGGGCTGTGTTGATGAGAAAGTTTATGAACTGATGATGTAGGTTTTGGGTAATCATTGTTTTTGGGCAGGGTGTACTTGGAGGAACTTCAAAATATTTTTTTCTCATAGTTGAGAATATGAGCTTCATAAGTTTATGAAAAATTTAGGTTTGGGTTACGGATTATAGGGTGGAGAAAGGGAGGAGGGTGATGACTAGGGTTTTTTTTTTTTTAAAAAATAATAACAAAAAATATAATATTTAATATAAAGATTTCTTATTCATTAAATTGAAATATAATGATAATTCTATAAATATTTTGAACTTTTTGTTGATATTTTTTTGTGAAAATTTAAAGGATTATACAATTTTAAAAATTGCTTTGATCTTGGACGTAAACTATAATTTCTAAAAAAATAAAGATAAAATAAAAAAATTCAACTAAATTATAGGAATATCAATATAATTCTCCCATTTTAATTTTTTTTTTCTCAAGAAAAATGGCTAAAAGGTAGTAGTAATTTGAAAAGGAAAAAAAAAATAGTTATGATGTATATTAAACAATGAGATATTTTTACCATAATAAATATTTCAACCATAGTTATAAAATTTAAATTGATTTATATGATCAATTTGGGACTCAACCAACTTATAATTTGGATTTGTCCGAGTTTAAAAAAATAAAAAGGACTCAACCCAACTCAATCAAAAATCAAAGTAGACCCGCAACCCGATCTATCCTACATGAAACTTGATTTTCAACTTGTTGTTTTTTTATTTTTAAAAAACAATAATTAAAATAATATTGTTTTAATTATTTTAAAAAATAATTTATTGAATTCAATTTATATTGACCATCTAGATCAATGATGCAGGTCTTGCTCCAAGTAACCTTTAGGGTCAGGTTTTATTATAGTTTGGAGAAAAAGTGGTGTTACAAATTAAAGAGTAATACCATAGAAACAAATCTTTCATATAAATGGCCTTACAAATATATGTAGCCACTGTTTTTTTCATAGTATACTAATTATTTAAAATTCAAAGGATTCACATTTTGTAATTTTTAAATTGACTCGTCAATTGCATAAAAGTTTAATATGAAAAATCTGAATTTGGATCCTCTCATGTTCTCTTAGTAGCATGATTATATTGGTCATGTTTCAAATCTAACCACTGATTTTGAATTCAATAATATTTATTAGGTGAGAGAAATAAAATAATAATTAAATTGTTATCATTTTCTTTATGCACTAAATCATGTCCATGCATTCAATTTAAATTCAATGATTTAGATTTAAAAAATATTACAATCATTGTATTAACATAATAGGAGAGCATCTCGATCCAAAAGCATGTTGATTATTCGTTATACATTATTTATTTAGGTAATGTTTGATATTACATGATTGAAATTGATTTTCAAAACATGTTTAGAATTAAAAAAACATCAATTTAATTTACTTTTTATAATTATTTTGATATATTAATACTAAAAATATTAAATAATGTTTGAAAAGATATCAAATTAATATTTTTTTTAGCTGAGAATTTTTTTATTCATATAAAACCAATTGCATTACATTACCAAATATACACTTAGCTACTAAACAAATTATATTTACAAGAAATGGTTTAACACGAGAGTCATGGGTTGGGTAGACTCAGATTAATCAAAGTCCATCTAAAATAGTATCATTTCAAGACTTTTTTTTCTTTAATTTTTTTTTTAAAAAAAACTTAAACCAAGTCTCACCAAGTTTAAATTAGATAGGTTAACACACTAAATAAGCTAGATTTGATCAAATTAATTTTAAATTTTTTAATTTGATTTGATATAAAACACGGACAGCCATGTCACATATTTGCAAATTACTAAGTTTTAAAACAATGATAGGTATGGTAAACATTTTATTATTAACGGGACCATTAATGATCCTTAATTTTTCTGATTGTCCTCTTTATTTAGACTAGCTCATTAAAATTAACAATGAAAATGGACAATAATCCGTGACAATATAGCGAAGAAAGAGACCTAAGGAAGGACCACCCGTTACGCTCTTAATTAATAATAGTACGGTTATTAGTTTGATTGAGATTGCATCTCCAAATCATTCTATATGTGTGAAATTCCATCATGGAAAGAAACTCATCGGCCAATGCAAATAAAATCATTTTTATTGCTATAGTTCCGCTCACATTTTACTTTGAGAGGGGAGGGAAGGGGCTGCCCCTTGAAGCGTTCTAAAACCTAGCAAGAAACTAGGCCTAATTGGTCCAGTTTTGACCCTTTTTACTTAGCTTCAAAAGAAACTTCAACAGCAAAAAAATATTGCAAAATCAAGTAGATTGGTTCAATTTAGAGGTTTAGTTTTCCCATGTTTTTGTTATGGAATTTTTATTTATTTATTTATTTTCAATTTAAAGTTTTGATTGAAACAAAAAAAAAAAGATGGAAAGAAAGAAAGGAAAGAGGAAAAGGGAATAAGAAAGGGGAAAAGATTGGAAAAGAGAATTTCTAATATATTATACGTAATTTAGTTATTTTATCTGAAATTTTTTATTTAATAAGGATATAAAATATAATTTTTAATAAAACTGAGATAAAATGAATAAATTCTAAGAAACTTAGAGTAATTTACCTTATAAAAATAAGGTTTTTATTATTTATGATTCTCATCTTTACATAGACTACCTTATTAATATTATTATCAATGCAAATAGAATTTTAAAGGGTATAGCTCAACTGGTCATATTCTGGATTCATTTTTTAGAAATCATCAGTTCAAATATCACAAACTTCAGGGTTATTAGAGGTTTATATGATTATTAACTTTAAAATCTTGAGCGATAAGTTAAAATATGTGTAAGCTATTTTGAATATCTATTTTTAACTATAAAAAAAAAAAAAAAACAACGCAAATGGACAATAAACAACGCAAATGGACAATAAGCCATGACGATATGGTGAAGAAAGAGACCTTAAGGAAGGACCACCCGTTACATTATTAATAGTATGGCTATTAATTTGATTGAGATTGCATCTCTAACCCATGACACCGGACCACCACCACATTATTACCAGGATATCACAATCTGATGATGATTGCAGAACTTAAAACGAAAGCATGGATATTTCAAAAAATATTGTGATATGTGGAGGTCCCAAAGAATAATAAAGAACTTAATTTAATTTTATATACATTCTAATCTTTTACGGTTTGGGAAGGGAAAGGATGGAAAAAATCTACCCCCTTGTTTGGATAAATAAAAAACGAGAATGGAAGAGAAATAAAGTTTCTTTATATATATATACATAATGGAAGACAATATTATTAAATATAATTACTATCGTTTTAATTTGAAGTAAGTGAAATCAAAATGAAAATTGAAGAGGTTTATATGTTGTAAGGATAAAATTAGATTTTTTTTTTAAAGAAATGTAAAAAGAGTAAGTTAATTTTAAAAAAATTACAAAAATCTTTGCTTCTTCTCTGAGTACCCACCAATTTGAGGGTAAGACTTTAAGGGAATAAAGGTTATTAAGTAATGAGCTAAAGGGTGTGTGGAATTTACTGTTCATCCATACCAAATATACTGTGGATTATAACAGTAATATATAATATATGCCTTTTTTTTTTTTACTTTTTTTTGCACTTTTTCTTTTTTTGCCCTTTTTCTTTTTTTTTCTCCAAATTAATTCTCTTTGTCAATTTTTTTTTAATAATGAGCTGGTTAAAAATTTTGTTTTGTGATTTTTTTCTTTAAAATACTGTGGATTGCTACGGTGTTTTCTCACATGATTTTTCTATTTTTATTTTTAATTTTCCAAAATTATATTTGTGAATTTTATTTTTTTAATATTGAGTTGATTGAGAATTTAGTTTTGTAATTTTTTTATGTAAAACATTGTTGATTGCTACATTGTTTCTCCATATGTTTTTTTTTTAATTTTCTCCAAAATTATCTTTTTTTATTTTATTTTTTAATATTGAGTTGATTAAGAATTACAATTATAATATGTGAGGGAAGCACTGTAGCTTTCCTCGCAAATTACTGTGAATTCCTACAATGTTTTTTCCCACATAGTTTTTTTGTTTTTTTTTCTAAAATTGTCTTTGTTAATTTTATTTTTTTAATATTAAGATAGTTAAGAATTACAATTATAAGTAAATCCAAGTATGGCTCAATCATTTGGGGAAACGTTGTAACTTTCCTCACAAAACACTATGGATTGATACAATTTTTTCTCACATGATTTTTTTCCAATTTCTTTTGTGTTTTCTTTTTTTGTAATATTTTTTCTAAAATTATCTTTATCGATGTTATTTTTTTAATATTGAACTGGTTAGAATTTAACTTTGTAATAAAGGTTAATCATGTGGGGAAAGCACTGTAGCTTTCCTCACAAAACATAGTGGATTGCTATAATATCTATCCACATAGTTTTTTTCTTATGATTTTTTTTAAAATTATCTTTGTCAATTTTATGTTTTCAATATTGAGCTGGTTGAGAATTACAATTATAAGTCATTACAAATAAGACTAAATCATGTGGGGAAGCATTGTAACTTTCATCACAAAACACTGTGAATTGCTACGGTGTTTCCACATGGTGTTTTTGTCCCTTTTTTTTTCAAAAATTATAACTTTAATAAACTGGTTATTAAAGTTAAAATGCATGCTAAAACATGTTTTTTTTTTTTTCCAAAATTATCTTTGTATGAAAATACGATGTGATTTTTTTTTGGTTTAAGAGACTTAGCCGTATGCATGAAAACAAAATATTTTTTTTAATTGTTTAATGTTTTGATGAAAACTGGATATTTTAATACCAGATTTGTATCTTTGTGGTATAAAAATACAAACCAATATTAATCAAAATGTCGTTAAAAATTTACGCTGGAAAATCACAAATTTCAAAATTATTTTTTTGAATTTGTTTTAACGAGCGCGCCCGGCCCAAAAGGAAACTAGGCCGAAATCTACCAAAAATGAAATCGGGCCAGAATCGCCCTGAAAGAGAACCTACTTGTGGCTGGACTCAACCTAGCCGCGTGGGCTAGGCTGATTTTCCAGCCCGAAAGAACCAATATACTAGTTGCGGGTTACTGTGATGAGCACATTAATATTAAAAGAAAACAAATTGATTTTTTTTGGAATTTTTGAAATATTAGCCTAAGTCTCGTGGCTTTAATAAACTGGCTATTAAAGTCAAAATGCATGCTAAAACATATATGTTTTTTTTTTCAAAATTTTCTTTGTATGAAAATACGATGTGATTTTTTTTTGTTTGAGAGACTTGGCCGTATGCATGAAAACAAAATATATTTTTTTAATTTTTTAATGTTTTGATGAAATTCGGGTATTTTAATACCAGACTTGTATCTTTACAGTATAAAAATATAAACCAATATTAATCAAAATGTCGTTAAAAATTTACGCAGGAAAATCACAAATTTCAAAGTGATTTTTTTGAATTTTTTTTTAACGGGCCAGTCCCGGCCCAAAAGGAAATTAGGTCGAAATCTGCCAAAAATAAAATTAGGCCAGAATCGCCCCAAAAGAGAACCTACTTGTGGCTGGACTCGGTGGCTGGACTCAACCGAGCCACGTCGGTTGGGATGATATTCCAGCCCAAAAGAAACAATATATTGGTTGTGGGTTACTGTGCTGAGCACATTAATATTAAAAGAAAACAAAATGATTTTTTTTTGGAATTTTTGACATATTGGCCTAGGTCTCTTGGTTTTAATAAACTGGTTATTAAAGTCAAAATGCATGCTAAAACATATATGTTTTTTTTTCAAAATTTTCTTTGTATGAAAATACGATGTGATTTTTTTTTATTTGAGAGACTTGGCCGTATGCATTAAAAAAATATATTTTTTAATATTTTGATGAAAACCGAGTATTTTAATACCAGATTTGTATCTTTACGATATAAAAATACAAACCAATATTAATCAAAATGTCGTTAAAAATTTTCACAGGAAAATCACAAATTTTGAAATGTTTTTTTTTTGAATTTGTTTAATAGGCCGGACCTTGCCCAAAAGGAAACTGGGCTGAAATCTGCCAAAAATGAAATCGGGCCAGAATCGCCCCGAAAGAGAACCTACTTGTGGCTGGACTCAACCTAGCCGCGTGGGCTGGGCTGATGTTCCAGCCCGAAAGAATCAATATACTGGTTGCGGGTTATTGTGCTGAGCACAATAACCAATTAACTATAATTAGGTGGTTACTGTGCTCAGCACAATAACCACCTAATTATATTTCATTTGCTGCAGAATGTGAATTATTCGTTCTGCATGCAAATGAAGACGAACAAAAAAATAGACAGAGGCGGGGGTAACTAATCTGCGGTGGCTGCTGTGGAGGCTCTTGATGGTGCTCGCTGGTGGCGGTGGTTCCAGGCGGCGCTGCTGCAGTTTCTTTTTTTTTTCTTCCCTGTGCAGAGGCACCAACGTTTATTTGGAATCTAGCAGATGCTGTTAGGAAAACTTGAGTGGCAGAGGTATGCTAATCTTTGGCAAAGATATTTGAGTAGTTGATGCTTGAGCGAGACTTGACTAGACCACATAACCATGGTTTCCCACCTTTAGAGTCATCTCCTAATTCATCTCTCATCATTGTTCTAGAATCCTAGGCAGAACCTTCAATCTTTCCCATATACATAGCTTGTTCAATTCTTTCAGCAATCTTCATAACGTCATGTCAATCTTCCAAAGTTGTTGTGGTTGTTTGATGATTATTGGAAACTTTTCAACAACTAGGTAATCTTGGTAGTGCATGGAAACATGCAGCACTGCCACTGCCGACGTGTGGAACCACGTGTCGTCTCAATTGGAAGAGAACCTGAAAAACTCATTTGTCTCATTTTCAATTTGTCACTAACAGTACAGCAAATAGACACCTGTAGAGGGAGTTATGCTCTGTTGAAGTTTCAGTCTTCTTTCTATTTTTCAGCCTAGGTCTGTCTTTTCTCCCTACTTTTGTGTTTTGACGCTGACACTAGTGGGAAACAATCATAGATGATTTAACACCACTACACCCTTTCTTTGATTCCTTATTGGCAGATTCACAAACATATCTCTGCATAAGGAGTTCTACTTTGTTGAAGTTTTAGACTACTCTTGTTTTCCCTATCAGGTCTGTCTCTTCTCCCTACTACTGTGTTTTGGTAATGCAACTGCTAGGAGAAAATTTTATAGAATATGAAACTACTACATCTCCTCTTGTATTCCCCATTTGCAGTGCCACAAATGAATTTTTATAGAAAGAGCTCTGCCATATTGAAGTTCAACATCTGCTCATGTTTTCAGACTAGGTTTGACTTTTCTACCTATTACATTGTTTCGGTGTTGAAACTGGTGGGGTAAATTTTCATATCATCTGAAACTACTTCATCCCCTCTTGTATTCCCCACTTGCAGAGCCACAAACAGATCTATGTAGAGAGAGCTCTGCTACGTTGAAGTTCTATGCCTACTCTTGTTTTTCAGATCAGGTTTGGCTTTTCAACCTACTATAGTGTTTTAGTGGTGCCACTGGTGAGAGAAAGTTTCATAGCATATGAAACTACTATATCCCTTATTGCATTCTCCACTAGTAGATCCACAAACAAATTTTTATAGAGAGAGCTCTACCACGTAGAAGTTTAGTGTCTAATCATGTTTTTTTTAGACCAACATCCTATGTTAATGAACTGGAATTGAGTTCACAGTGAAGTGACTTCAAAGAAAGCCAATGCACATGGCACAGAAAGCTGGTAGCTATTGGGTGTCATTGGAAGATATGGTGGCGATGAACAATTAACAATGCAAATGAACCAGAAAGAAGATCAACTTTAATTGATAACAAAAGACGTTGTTGTTGTTGTTCACGACTGAAATGAAAGAGAGGCAATACAACTTTGAGGTTCTGATAGTTGTTAGTGAAGTGCTAAGGAAAAGAGTTCATTATTTTTCCTTGTGTAGGACGTGAACTGACAGTGCTTCCACATGAGGCTGTATAGACATTCCCTTTCCACTCTTAAAGTTCAGCACTTGTTCAAGCTGATTTATGAATTTACCTACTTCACCTTGTTGCTCTCAATTTCCTTTTAACAATCGGTCTCTCGCCAACCTCTTTATTCATTTTCCCTCCTTTTTCAATTAGGTATAGCAGAGCTTATATGGGAACCCATCTTTCAACTCGGTGCATGCATGCATGAATGATAAATGTATGACCATGTAATTTATATGATGAACTCGCTCTTCGAGAGGTGACATATGGTCATAACTCTTGTATGATGAAACAAGAATTTTGATTCTTGCCCAAACTCTACAACGAAAATTTTCTGAGTGACGACCATTGTGTCACCCACAAGAAGGGTTTGCCCTGATGCAAATAAAGATAACACATACAACCTAAGGACGGGTTCTATTCATTATGTAAACATGGATATGTTTTCTACCAGGTCTCAAGAAGGGTCTCATATCTACCTAGTGACGATCTTCCTAAAGACAGTATAGGGGTGTTGCGAGAAATGGTTAAGGCACATATACCCACTATTACCAAACAAGCACTCAGATATGAGTTGAGTGTTTCACACATCTGAACTCTGATCAATAATCATAAGGCAGATCACTAATCCCCCTCTTAACTTAAAGTAGGTGATGCATGAGGCAGTTCTATACAATGCCTGATCATATATGTACAAAAATTAAAGCGTGCAAAAATAAATAAATAAAATAAGCTTGTTAACATAAAACACGCAAACCAAACAAAACACAATTATCAGACAAAAACAAAGCTTAGTCCACAAGGTCCCCAGTGGAGTCGTCATTCTGCTGCACGTGTGCGGCGTCGCTGGCGAAAAATCCACTCTCAAATATTATTATATCAATTTATCTGGAAAATATGGGGAGATAAGGAATTCTTGTCTTTTATTAGTGGAAAAATGGAATGGGAGTTGCTACCTAGTATTTTGGTCACTAGGACCCTAATTGGTCTCAGAGATCGGGTATGGGGACTGGTTGCATAAAGGGAAGGTATTAGCACTCTAAATACGCCCTACCTAAGGTAAGCTGCATTGTTTTATTGTCTGATAAAATATAGTCTTGTCATGTTTTCTAGTTGTTGGTCCGTCTATGGTTTAAGGTAAATAGATCCTTATCTTATTCGGATAAAACCTAACCGTTCTAACATCAACAAAAGAATTTAATATCCGGAATATGTCTTACGTATAAGGTCGTAACCTCAGATTCTAAAAGAAAACAACATAATTTTTTTGGAATTTTTAAAATATTGGCCTAGTTCTTGTGACTTTAATAAAGTGGTTATTAAAGCTGAAATGCATGCTAGCAATATATATTTTTTTGAATTTTAGTTGTATGAAAATATGATATATATATATATATATATATATATTAAATACCTGGTCCGGATGCTTGAAAACAAAAAAAAAACATTTTTTTAATGTTTTTGATGAAAATCGAGTATTTTAATCTTTGGATTTGTATCTTTACAATATAAAAATACAAACCAATACTAAGCAAAAAATTCATTAGAAAAATATGCGGAAAATCATATATTTTTTTGAAAATATATTTTGAAGCAAATTTTATTTTATATATATATATATATAATTTTAGAATGGACCGGACCCAGTCCAAAAAAAAGAAACTGGGTCGAGATCAACCCAATAAAATGCAAACTATCTCCTATTGGGCTGGATTCAGCCCAGCCCCATAGGGTGGGCTAATGATCCAACCCGGGTTGGTTACTGTTCCCGTGCACAGTAACCAACCCCAATACCTTTAACCGATTGCTATGCTCATGCACAGTAACAGGGTAATTATATTTTCATTGCTGCAAAACGTGCACAGTGCACATTCTGCATGCAAGACAATGAAACAGGAAACAAAGACAAGGGGAAGAGAATTGCCTGGAATGGAGGCGCTGTCGTTCATGGTTCTGGTGGCCCACGGTGGTGTTGGTGTCGCGACAATCGGTTGTGGTGGCAGACGTTGGTTTTCCTTCTTCTTTCCTCTACTTCGGTGTGCTATCTTCTTCCTCTGTTTTTTCGTTCCCCTGTTAACAGTGTTCTTGCCTCTCTGCAGCAACTTCGTGGCGGTGCGGCTAGTGCTAGTGGTGTCACCGGTGGCTACGAAGAGGAGGACAGGCCGTTGTACACAGAGGATGCTGCTTTAGTTTTTTTCTGTATTTTCTTCTTCTTGCTCTTGCCTTCTGCTTGTGTTTCTGTTCTCTGTTCACTCTACTCTTTCTCTTCCTCTCTTAGCTTTTTTTTTTTCCCTTCTGTTTCCCCTCTCTCTTTTTCTATTCTGTCCTCTTTTTCTCCCTCTCTCTGTCTCCTCCTCCTTTGTTCTGCTCTTTTTTTTTTCGTTTCATTTTCTTTCTTTGGCTTTTATAGGCCAAAGAATGCCCGGTCAACTTGGTAACGACATGCAGAGGAATAGTAGTCGTGAAACGTTCCCCATAACTAAAGCAATCTACTGCTTTTGTTGCTGAAATGGCTTTGAAGAAGGTGATGAATAGTGCTCTGAAACGGCACTGTCTTCCTATCAAAATGGATATTTCTGATTTGGTCCTTAGATGTTTTTACAATTTTGTAATCAAGCCCCCGGATAAATTGTAATTGGATCCCTTGATTTTCATGTTATTTACAAGACAATCTTTGGTTTTTGATTTACGCGATTTGACCCTCAATTGACAATAAACTTCCAATTTCTTCAATTAAGCCCCTGACTTGGTCAATTTTAACCCCTCTATTTAAGCGCCTTTTCCAGTTTGGTTCTTGGTTTCGGATTTTTTCAATCAAGTCTTTAATTGGCTATAAAACTTCAATAATTATGCAATTAAGCCCATAATTTGACCAAATCAACTCTTCAAAATTATAATTGGATCCCAGAACTTTAATTTCTTTCAATGAAAGCCTAAATTGACTTAAAAATCAATTTTTCTTTCAATCAAGCCCTCCATAAACTCAATTAAACCTTTGATAAAATTTAATTAAGTCCATAAACATCTGATTTTGGATTTTTCTTCCTCAAATTGATTTTTCCTTGTCAACAAGACTCTCATCAGCCAAAAATATATTGTCAAATTTCAATTCTTGTATTTGTGAACCTCCTCAACCAATTTCTAGACATTTTATGGGCATTCCAGCATCCTTTTCTCGCTCCTATTATTTTTGGATTTCTTTTGAATATTTTTTGATATATATTTTTTGTATTTTTTGTGTGGAAACCCAAAAATGAATAACAACAAATAGGATGCTTTAAGGTGATGTTTATCTTTTTTTAAGCATAACCAACCCTTTACCTAGAACTAACTCTAAAGACTAATTAGGGTTCCTAGTTATTATAAAACTTGGGGCAACTTCTTTTCCATTTTTTACCCATAGTAGTTCATTAATATGTCCTCTGCAACACACATAAATCAAAGAAGTTAAGGATGGAACTGGGTTCCAAGTTATGTTACCAAACTCTAACTTGTGCGGACCTATATAATCTAGTGTGAAGGATTTTATACATGGTGTTGCTATCCTATATAACCAACTCTAGGCTGCTCCTACATTCTATATGTGTTCTTTAGGTTTGGTGAGCCTGTCATAATTATCTAGATTCATCTTTGTGGAGAAAATGTTCCTTGAAAGATTGGTTTCTAATACACTTTTACACAACAAAGAGTCTTTTATTTGGTAGGAACGACCTTTATTCTCCAACCCATGCACAACTTCCTCTTGTTATGGTTTTTTTCACTCAAGATTGTTCGAGTGGGTCTCCAAAATGAAAGAGTGGGGCTCCAAAAGGAAACAATGGTGATGGTGACTCTTATTGTTGTGGTAATGAATTGCTACTTCTTTGCTTTTTATTTTTGAACATGAAAGACCCAGTCCAATAGTATTCCTTTCTACTTTCCTGCATGTCATTTTCTCATTTTCTTTTAGAAATTGAAGTACGTATGCGATAGGTGGGGCTTATAATAGGGAAACCAATAGCATAATGTGTTGTAAAATAAGAATGGTTTTGATTTGTTCTTGAGTAGTTAGAAAAACCTTTAAAAGAACTTTCATTGGTTAGGCTATCTAGTGGAGATCAATAAGAGTGGATGCAAGAGCGAAGCCAGGAATTTTTCCTGTCCTAGGCTATTAAATAAATATATAATATTTTTTTAAAGATAAATTATTAACTCATGTACATGAATTTTTAAAGTTAACAGTAAAGTTTTAATTCAAATACACTACCCAAAACATTAAAAAATAAATTTGAAAGTATATAAAATTGAAGTAAAAGTAAAAATAAACTCACTATTGAAGTTACATCATTCGATGTTTTGTGAAATATAATATAATTCATATATAATTGAATCTGAATCGATATTGTAACAATTACTCAACCGGAATAAAATAACAATCTCATGTCAATTGAAAAACAAAGTAATTAAATTTTTTCCCTCTCTCAATTCCTCATTCCTTCACTTGATTCTTCCTTATATTATTATTTTATAAGTTAGACTTTGTAAGTTTATAAGGTTTTTCTCTCACTTTTCTTATTTTTTTTCCTTGGATTTTTTTTTTGTTTTTCCCTTACTTTTCTCTCTCGCCTTTTCTTTTCTTTCTTTTCTTATTTTGCTTCTGCCCAGTCGGCAACATATAAAAGGAAGGAAGAATTGATTTGTTTTATTTTTTAATGGCAAATAATCATTGTACCCTTAATGAGTCGTTTTGCTTTTATTTGATGGTCTTTTTTTTGTTAGCATTACCAAACTCTGTTCATCCTAAAATTCTAATTAGATTTTATTCAATATATTTTAAGATCCCTCGTAAAATTTCAGCTCAATTTGATGGTTGGATTGAAAATTACACCCAATAACATAAAACTGGTCAAATTGTGATTTTTTTATCAAATTTCTGAATTTCTCTAAAATTTTTGAAATTTTAACTCAAGATAAAACATTATATTAGAAGGCTCTATGCAAATTTTCAGAATTTTTTAATACCTTAATCGAGAATTAAATTTTTTTTTATATAAAACTAATAAAAAAATATTGATAAAATCTTGACATGGGCTAGAGCCCACCCGAGCCCTTACATGCCTCCGCCCTTGAGTGGATTTACATGTGATAGGAAGGTTGATTACCTTAGCTTTTATTATATATATATATATATATATATATATATATATATATATATATATATGTGGGAGTTATACAATTAGGAGTTGCATAAGGGATACAACTAGTATATGCTTTAGGGCTAAATTTGTAAATCACTTATTAAAAGTTGATAAAAAAATTTTAAATTATTTTTTATTTAAAAAATAAAATGTTTTTTTAATCAATGTCAACCAAGACTAAGTCTTTCTATCTCTTTGATCTTAAAAGCGCACCCTTCACATTAGCTTGATGTATTTAGAGAAATATAATAAATTCTCTTAGGTCACATGAGTTGATTGAATCGCTTGTATACTGGAATTTGAGGTTTGGAACAGTCTCCACTAGCTTTTTTAACTTCCTTTTGCTATCTAATTAAATTAATCTTTAAATTGGGTTGCAAGCGAAATCGAACAATTAAATTTATTGCATATTGAAACTACATTACCCATTTATCCTTCTAACTTATTAACTTATTATATTTGTCACATTTATCCATATAGTTTTTTGTCTCACATCCCACATTACTATCCCATGAGTCGGATCTATTGGAAAGGTTTTAAGATAAATAACAATAAAATACCCCCCCAGATAACACTCTAGCTCATCTCATGAAATATTATAGATTGACACAATTTCTTTTTATAAATTTTGTCATTTTTGATTAGAAATTTGACTTGATAATTTATTTGCTATCAGGTTCTTGTAGTGTCAAAAAAAATCCCCACAATAAATTAATACTCAATTTTGCATAGTAAAATGCAATTTTTTTGTTTATAAAATATTAAAACTATAAAGATCAAATTTGACGTCATTGAAACAAAAAAAACATATTTTTTTAAAAAATTTTCATGAGGCGTGTTTTTCTTAAAAAATTATACCCAAAGTTTTTTTTTTTCATTTGTGATCCTTATTAATTTATTAAGGTTTTGATATTTCAGTCTTACATTTTGATTAATTTACGTTTAAGTCATTTGATTTTTTACAAGAGAAAGAGAGAGAAAACGTTGCTAAAAAACATGAGAGGAGCGAGAGAGTTTTTAGTATGTCACATTTCAAAAATAAAAAACATGATTTTTGTGTTAATAGGTTCCATTTAAGTATTTTTTTACCCATCTTGCTTGAAAAAAAAGATCAGAGCTCAGGATTTTTTTTTAACTGAGGTGAATTTTTTTTATTTTTTAACATGTTAAAGATTGTTCTGAAGCTAGATATAGACTTATTAAGGTTTGTATGGTCTTTCTTTAATGTTTTCAACAAAAAAAAAAAATTGGTTTTTTTTAATTAATGTGAGTGTCCTGTCTTGCTTATGCGCACCTCGACGAATCTCACGGATCCTGGTGTTAATGATCATGTAAGCCTCTAGTGACCCTGAAATTTATAAGACTCGAACCGGTAACCTCCAGGAAATAAATCTAAAATCTAATTAATTTCAAATAAGTTTATAAAGTTCATTTTATGATATTATCAAGCGTTCTTCTTCTACAACTCTTCATGTACTCTTTTTGTTTTATTAATGATATTATCCCTTTTCTATCCAACGATGTTTTGAAATTTAACCTCTGAGTGTTATTCATGGAATTAAAGAAAGTTATTTTTATTTTTATTTTTTTTTGAGAAATTGCTAATAACTGGTAATTTTTTGTCTGACATTGTGGCTTGTGACAGCAACAGCATCTTTCAATCTATTGGATATTCGAGTCACGAGGACAGTGACATGCATGGAAAAGAAATTAAGTTAATTTTTTTTTTTTTTTGTCATTGTAGCTTATTAAGTGAACCTACCTACGTCCACTTAAGCTTTAATTTGTCCTAAAATGTCAGCAATGGGGAGTTTTTTTTTTCACTTCAAGAGTTATTTAATAGTTATTTTTAAAATATTTGTTTTTTAAAATATATTAAAATAATATTTTTATTTTTAAAAAATATTTTTAACATTAATATATCAAAATAATCTGAAAATATTTTAAAAAATATTAATTTAAAATAAAAAAATAAGAGAATTTGAATTTTTTAAAATACAAAAAGAAGATAAAAAGATACCTTAGGAGCAGAAAATACAACTGTCAAGTTGCTGTCATGGCACCCTCATTTCAATTTGTACTTCGTAGACAATCGGCGATACCCTATTGAGACATCTGGCTTTTACCTCTTCCAATTCGTCCTTGATAATTTCGAAGAAAGCATATTATATAATAAAACCTTGGCTTATTATAGAAATATTGGTAGCCCGCTTTCTACAAAATTAAAAATTAAATACATCTACAAAATTAATTTCCTCCGTATGACATTTTCGAACCAGCCAAACAATGTAGGATAATTAATTTCCTCATCCATCTTCTAGGACTCACGAGAACCATTTCACGTCATTCCAACTCCCAGGATAAAGTTCAATAAAAAAATATTCACGCTCAAAACAATTAGTCTAATAAAAAAAAAGTTAATATTTTTTAATTAATTATTGGATTATACTTAAAATTTGCGAAAAAGTTCTACAAGACCCTCACAACATGGCACATAATATGAGATTTTTACAATTTTAATTATTCTTCATAACTATTTTGGATTTATTTATTTTCCTAGTTAGATTTTTTTGTTTTTTTTTTGGTATAGGCAAGGTTGATTTTTGCTATAATAAAAATAGTTGGTTTGTTATTTTTCAAGATAATTCATGAATTATTGACTTTTCATAATATATTATATCTTTTCTATATTTTTGTCTACAATTTAGGGTTATAAGCTTAATATTTTAGAATCCTAGTTATATTTTTTTGCTATATGATGTGTCAATAATGATTGTATAAGTCTAAATCAATAAGTTGTATTCAATTTCTTTAATTGGCTAATTGATGTTTTTTATTGTTTACACTGTCTTTTTATATTTGTTATTATATCAAATTGGAATATGTTGCCTATTGGAATATTTTTTTTAGATGTCTTAAATGTGGGGGAGCTAAGGCCTTATTCTAGTGATTGTATGAGATTGAAATTGATCAATGTGTTTGAAGGGTAGTACGAGCTAGAAAATTTTAAAACAAGGGCGAATTTATTCAAACTTGACAAAGATGACAAGGAAGATTTGTATAATTATGATGATAAGGGTCATATTATGTTGTTTGTAAGAAATTGTTAACTGATTAGTATTTAAAAGTATATTTTTATCAAGATTTTATATTATTATTTTTGTACTTGAATTATCAATAATTCCTTAACTAGAGCATGTTTTATAATAACATGTCTAATAATATAAGATACCTTTAATTTATGGTAAATCTTCATTTTAAATGCAGGCCTATCACATAAATCAAAGGATTGATTGATGAGTTTACCTACTGAAATTAAGAAGACAAAGAGAGAGCTAAGCTTAGAAAAGAAATGCTGGTTAAGTCCAAACTAGAACACCATTCGGTTATTGGATCATAACTGGAGCTATAGAACTTTGATTTAGGTCTGGTTTATATGTATGGAAAGCTAAGACATAGGCCTAAAACTTTAATGAGAGTCCAAGATTTAAAAGTGTCATTTTCTAGTTCAAATGGTAGCAACAATAGGGAAGTCGGAATCTGTCATGCAGCCCAGATACTGTTCAGTGTTCAGCCCATAACTTGAGTTTTAGAAGTTCAAATACGCCGATTCTTGTTTTGTTGGAAAGTTGAGATAATTTCCCAAAGCTTTCCTGAAGACTATATGTTCAAATTCTGATGTTAGCAATGATGTTATGTTCATACAAGAAGATAAGGATTGTCACCAAGTCAAGATGTGGCCACCCATTCAACAATTAGTCATCAAATTAATAGTTCCAAATTTTAGCATGTAAAAGAAAGCATTTGCCATGCATTTAGGCATCTTGGTTTTCAGATCAAGATCATGTTCTTGCTCTTTCTCTTTATAATATTTTTGTAATACTTAAGTTTTGCTTTCATTAATCTCTTGTTTATGCATTTCATTTCCTTTATTATACTTATATAATCATGTTCTCCTCTTGTTTGTCTATGTTTCTCTTATTCATAATGTTCACCTAGTTTATTATGTCAAAGTGAAAAGGTTACACTAATGGTGTAAAAATAAGTATAGTATAAACTCAACATGGACTTTAATGTTTGATACTAACATATTTTGTATTTATTATCTTACTCACTCTTAATACCTTGCTTGTTAAATGGTTAATCTAGATTTGTGTTGAACAACCCTTGGTACAACAAATATTTGACACTTTCATAGCCCAACTGTATGGTATAACCGACACCTGTGCTATGAAAGGACTTGATTTGTTGTTAACATAAGTTATCAGCATGAATACCTGACAACATTTACAAGTATTGGCATTACTCAAATAAAATAATTAATATAATCATGTTAATAAATTATAATCCGATTGGAACCTCCTTTGTGTGTGGTTTCTAGTCAAATAATAAAAAGAGTTTATATTATACTTATTTGAAATACCATTAGTGGATCTTCTAACCTGGACATTTGTTTTTATCATTGTTTAATTCTTACATCAATATCACATCTTAAAGCTCTCTTCAACTCCTTTTTCTGTTATTATCTATTTCTTTATTTGTAGTTTATACAGTTAACCTCCCTGTGGTTCGACCCCAGTCTTGTCGGGTTATTTATTACTTCAACACTCCTACACTTGGGAGAAGACATCAACTCTTTGATTGTGTTATTAACACAAAAAGTTAGAGGGAATTTGCAACAACACATGCTATTTCATACATAGTATACCATAAATAATGACATGTTTAAATTGACTATTGATAGCGGTAGCTATGAAAACATTATTAGCTTATGTATTGTTGATAAATTGAAATAGTCAATAGAACCACTTCTTGAATAATACAAGATTGAGTGAATTAAAGTTGTAGTTAAAATAAGGGTAACACAACATTGTAGAGTACTTTTTTTTTCGTATATAAGTATAAAAATGAGATATATTCTGATGTAGTGGATGTAAATGGATGTATTATGATATTTGGCAAGCCTTGAGAGTATGATATAGATGCCAGACACATGAGTTGATCAATGTTGTATGAAATTAATGAAGATTGTATGAATTATAATTTATGCCTTTAAAAGGTAAGTCTTAACTCGAAACTTCTAAAATAGAGGGAAAGATTTTCCTTGCCATAACCAATTTAAAGAATGTGATGCAAACAAATATGTGGAAGATCAAATAAGTTCATGCCTTAATGGTGAAGGCACTAATGGATGAAAAGGAAGAAATGGAAACAAGAAACATACTTATGGAAATTAAACCTTTACTTATTGAATTTGGGGACATTCTGCATGTAGAGTTGTTAGATTGAATGCCACCAATATGAGATATTCAATATCATATTGACTTGGTGCTAGCAGTAAGTCATCCAAATCTACCACAATACAGGATGAGTCCTAAAAAGAGCAAGATATTGAAAGAGAATGTGGAGGAGCTTTTGAGGAAGGAATGGATCCAAAGGAGTCTAAATCCTTGTGTAATACCATCTTTGTTAACCTTAAAAAAGGATAGTAATTGGGATATATGCAAAGATAATTGCATTATCAATAAAATAATAATGAGTTATAAGTTTTCAATTACTCGATGGATGACATGTTTCAGAATGGATACTATCATATTTGAATTTGATCTGGGAATGAGTGAAAGATAACTTCCAATATAAATAAAGAGTTGTATGAGTGGATGGTTATTCTTTTTGAATTGTTTAACACGTTGAGCACCTTTATATGATTGTTAACCTCAAAGTAGGATAAAAGTTGGCATATATGTTTAGATAGTTGCACTATTAGTAAAATGATAATGATTTATAAGTTTTCAATTCCTTGATTGGATTACATATTGGATCATGCAATGGTGTTTAGAAAGATTGAGTTGTAAAGTGGATACCATCATATTTGAATCTAATACAATGATGAGTGGAAGATATCATTCAAGAAAAATGAGTTTGTACAGGTTGATAGTTATATCCTTTCAAATAGTCTAACATGTTGAGCACTTTTATATGATTAATGAATCAAGTTTTTTGTCTCTTTATCGATAAGTTTGTATAATTTATTTTTTTATGATATTATTTTTATATTAGATATGAAACTGATCATTTGAAATATATGAGAAAAATATGTTGATAGGGAGAAAGTTGAGACCATTAAAGATTGACCAATTACCAAAACAGTTAGTGAGATACATAGTTTCCATGGATTGACTACTTTTTGTAGGCAATTTATACAAAACTTGAGTAACATAATTTTATCAATTACCGAATGTATGAAGAATGAAAAGTTTGACTATGGAGAAGATACAAAAAAAGATATTTGTTATAATTAAAAAAAAAAATTATACATTGCATTAGTTTTAGAACTTCTAAAATTTGACAAGTTTTTTTCAACTCGAATGTGATGTGCATTGTTTAGGCATTAGGAGAGTCTTTTCCCAAGAGAAGATACCCATAAAAGTTTTTAGTGTTAAATTAAAAGTTGTTAGATTGAAGTGGTGAATGTATGATAAGAAGTTCCATGTTATTTTTAAGAATCTAAAGAAAGGGAACATTATTTAATTGGAAATAAATTTATGTTTTATTCTGATCATAAGGCTCTAAAATTCCTACATAACTAGAATTTAATTAGTAATGATATACATTTAAGATGGGTGATTTACCCACAACAGTTCCTAATAAAAATTATGCACAAGAGTCAACAATAGGGTTGCTAATTCTTTGAGTAAAATAGAAGCCTTATTATTAGTTACTTTAAGGAGGGAGATTACTGGATTTTTTTGCTTGAGAGAATTATATGAGCATGACGAAGATTTTAGTGAGTTATTAGAGAAGTGTCAAAACCTACTTGTTGATGATGTTCATATTCATGATGGATCTTGATGAAAGGTAATCAACTTAATTTGCATTCCTCATTCTTCATTATGAAATAAGGTGATTTGAGATTTGTATAAAGAGAGCTTAACTTGTCACTTAAGGTAAAAAAAGGCTATTAATGCCATTAATAAAAGGTATTTTTGGATTTAATTAAAATAAAATATTGGTAAGTTTGTTCATAAATGACATGTTAGCCAAATTACCAAAGTGAAATCATAAAATACAAGTTTAAATATGTCTTTTCTTATTCTTTAAAGTATATGGTAGGACTTGTCTATGAATTTTATTCTAGAATTACCCATGTATCCAAAGTAGAATAGATTTTGTATTTGTTATAATAGATAAGTTTTCAAAGATGACATATTTTATCCCTTGCAAGAAGACCAATAATGTTTCTACAATTACTTAGCTTTTCTTTTGAAAGTTGGTTTGTTTTCAAAGAGTGCCAAAAACTATTATGTCTTATCTAGACAACAAGTTTCTTAGTTATTTTTGGCAAATATTATGAAGAATGTATAATTTATCTTTAGATTTTATTAGTACAACATATTAAAAAAATAGATAGGAACACAAAGTCTCGTAATTGGATACTTAGCAATTTGAGTTGTAGTATCTATGGTGACAAGTCAAAATAGTGGAATGATACACTTGTATAAGCAAAATTTGAATACAATAGTACTAAACACATTGTAATAGGTAAATCACCATTTAAAATTATATATTTGCAGCATCATATGCATGTGTCTGAAGTGAGGTGAAATTACATTTGTCATAGTTGACAAGTTTGCAATATGACACATTTTGTTCAACTTTTTTTTTTATGGGAGGTGGTTCTTTGCATGAGATGCAAAAAACCATTACTTCTTATCGAGAAAACAAGTTTCTAAGTCATTTTTTAGCGAACATTGTGAAGGACATATAATTCATCTTTAGCACAACACCTTCATAAATAAATGGACAAACAAAGTCTATGAATTAGGCATTTAGCAATTTCAAGTGTAGCATTTGTGGTGACAAGCGCAAGTAGTGGACTCATGCTCTTACATGAGCAAAATTCGCATATAACAGTGCTAAACATAGTGTAACAGGTAAATCACCATTTAAAGTTATGTATTTGCAGTGTTATAGGCATGTAATTAAATTAAAACAAAATTATATTTTTCATAGTTGACATGTTCTAAAAAGATAACATATTTTATCAATTGTAAGAAAACCAACAATTCTTCTATAATTGCTTGGCTTTTTTTTTGAAAGATGATTAGTTTGCATAGGTGCCAAAAACCATTACTTTTGATCTAAATAACCAAGTTTCTGAGTCATTTTTGACAAACATTGTGAAGGATGTATAATAATACATGATTAGATCTCAATCGCACAATGCATTCATAAATAGATGGACAAAGGAATTCTATTAATCAGATACTTAGTAATTTGATTTCTAGTATCTATGGTGAAAAGCTAAAGCAATGGGATGTTGTATTTGTCAAAGAATCATCTCAACCCAATAACTTAAACTGTTAGGTGAGGTCTCAGGATATGATTTATATTATTCTCTAACACACCCCCTCAAGTAAAAGCTTTTTGGGCTTGAAACTTGCACAGACCCACATTACCTTGTGCTTAATTTTTTATCAAATAAATGGGGATGGTGAAATTCAAACTCAAGACCACTTGGTCATCAAGGCTCTGATACCATATTAAAGAACCATCTCAACTCAATAACTTAAGCTGTTAGGTGAGGTTCAGGATATGATTTATATTATTTTCTAACAATATTTTGATAAACATAATTCAAATACAACAGTACTAAACATAGTGAAATAGGTAAATCACCTTTTAAAATTATGTATTTGCAATGTCATAGGCATGTGCCTAAACTGTATATTTATTGTAATTGATAGCTTTTTAAAGATGATAAATTTTATTCCTTACAAGAAAGTGATCAATACATCTATAATTGATCAGCTTTTCTTTTTAAAAGTGGTTTGTTGCATGAGGAGCTTGCTAAAAATCATTACTTTCCATCAAGATAACAAGTTTCTAAGTCATTTTAAGTGATTATTATGAAGGATGTATAATTCATCTTGAAACTTTAGTAGCACATCATTTTCGCAAACAGCTAGACAAATAAAGTCATTGAATTGGAAAACTAGCAATTCGATTTGTAGCATATGAGGTGACAAGCTAAAGTTATGGGATGTGCACTCGCATAAGCATAATTCACATGCAATAGTGCTAATAATTTTTTTTTTTTTTAATCTATTATGCCTTTAAAATTTCAGAAAATCTCAACTTTTCATCCATATTGGGTCATGGATTTCATCTAAATTGTACCTTTTATTGTAAGAATCAATGATGATTTATTGAGAACTTTTGTTTTTGTTAAATATTTCTAATACAAGGATCCAATTGAAAATCTATTTTTTTTATAACCAAATTGATATAGAAAGTTATTTAGAGCAAAACTTATACAACTTCAATAGGTTGAGGGAGGGGGTATATTTGAGGTTTGTCCAAATATTAACTAGAACAAACCTCTAAAAACTCCATAACTACATATAACCAAAATCTCATTTGAGATTCCAAGGAATTTTGTATCTTATAACAATAGAATTTCTGAAGAATTTGCATCCGTTAGTAAATATCACCATAAATTACTGATAGAAAAATTCCGTTTATAATTTTATTGATTTTAGTTGAATTTCTAGTAGTATTAATTGTGTTATCAAATTATTCATATTTTTTTAAAGATATTGATGGAAGGGCTTAAATCTCTGCAATAAATAATTCCTAAAACAATATGGAAAGATATTGATGGACGGGCTTAAATCTCTGCAATAAATGATTCCTAAAACAATATGGAAAATTTAGAATTTCTGAAACTTTAGAGATCTAATCGCAAAAAGTTGTTTGGAAACAAGATCAATAATCCCAAAGTATGATTCCTAAAACAATATGGAAAAATTAGAATTTCTGAAACTTTAGAGATCTAATCGCAAAAAGTTGTTTGGAAACAAGATCAATAATCCCAAAGTAGAACATGACTCATAGCCTTCACCAAATAATTAAACACTTCATTCACCCAAGAGGTACAAATAAGACTGGTTGAAAACAATCGACCGAGGAAAAACAAAAGAAAAGGAGACATGTCAAGCAGCATAATCACTCTACATTTTAGAGAATTAAACACCACAGTAGGCTTTCATGATATTGCAGTCACGTTTATTTGGATCATTGTATGATTGATAGAAATCAAGAAGCTTCTGGTGTTCGAAGGGCTTGTACTGTAATGGGTGTTCAACATCTACTAGCTCCTCTGGTGGTTGTACCACCCCATCTAGGAATGTGAATAACCCCAGTGCATATCTGTCTTCTTCGCTGCTTACAACGACTCGATGGTAAGAAGATTTTATCCTGTCATTGCTCCATGCCTACACAACACCAACCAAGATTTTCTATTCAAACAACACAATTCATGATCAAGAGTTATGAATCGATTAAGGGGCCATTAATTATACCCCATATGAAATAGGAATCTTGTAAAATAAGAAATAACATAAACCCACCATGCATACATCACCAGCTATGACAGCAAATGAAGTAGGTGAAGAAGGCTCGTACGTAATCCACTCTCCTTCCTTGGTTCTTATCTCTAAACCTTTAACAGGATTTTGATAAAGTAGAGTCAAGAAAGTCTTGTCCATATGAGCCTTAAAACCAACATTCGTCTCCCCCTGTGATCTTCCATATTTCAACAGACGTAGGAGGTAATTTGTTGAGTTTACGAGAGGCTCATAGTATTTCTTTATACCATAGCTTTCAAACAACATCCTTACCACCATCTGATTTAGTTCAGATGCTATCTTCGTAAAAGAGTGGATGACATCACTAAAGATATAAACAAAAAGCAAGTAAATCATACTAATTAAACTCACATTAATCTGAGCATAGGAGGATACAGCTATATGCAAGGATTCAGATGATCAGTCGAAGGAAAAGGAAAAAGAAAAATATTTATTATAATATAATAACATGCATCTTACCAGAATCTTTCATTTCCATCGGGCCACATGAGGCTAGTAAATTTTTGACATTCATCTTTCTTTGTTGCATACTCGATCCCCAAGCCTTCAGGGAAGCCAGGGATTTTCCCCATGTAACCATGGCCGAGCTTAGGATGTGTATTTCTGTTTTTTGTTTCATGAGGGAGATTGAACAATTCCTCTAGCACCGATATAATTTCCCTGTAAAATTCCATTGAAGGTTCGCTGTATACTACTTCAAAGAAGCTGTATTCCTCAAGTGCTCGCCGGATATCATTGCAAGCCGCCAGCCAGGAACTAGAGCCAGGCTCGAAGTTTTCCTTGGACAAATGAACAACAGGAATTTTTGGGACTGTTTCAGAACCCATGATTGCTGTACTCGCTCTCACTTGCACAATTTAGTGTTTTACCCATCCATAATTTATACTGTTAATTAGTATCGCAACCACCTATAACAAGACAAATGAAAATATTGGACATAATTAATGGATTTTATGGGTCTTATAAATATAACTTGAATAATCAGTAAAAATATGATTTTTTTTTTTTAAATTAGACTCTAAACTAAGCCTCGACAATTATCATACACATTGACACCATAAATAAATATGTTTTCAGTTGATTACTATCTTGAAATAAAAAATATAAAAACAATACATATTTCTCCTTTTATTTTCTATTTTAACTATTATACACATGTTTTTTTTTTTGTACTTTAATCAAATATAATTCTATCATTATTCTCTTAGTTTTTTTTTTATATTCCAAAACAGTAAGTAAAAATGCGGTATTCACATCTTGAAACATATGACCTTATTTAAGAGTAGCACAGTGCTGCGGTAAGCAATGCGAGTACGAAGTATGAATATTTTAAAGTTTTGAAACCTAATACAGCGACTAGACAATTTATTTATAGGGTCATTGTTATGTTTCTTAGCATCACAGGATAACTCTGATGTATAGTTAATAGAGGGTGTCATCACTAATAAAATGAGTCGGACGACTAGTTCATCAAGGATTTAATTTTTACACTGAAAGAGAAAGATTCTCTTTCTTATTTACATTTCATTTTTTTTTTTAAATTAAATTTGTTTTTACTTTAAATTAATTTTATTTTGATGTTTTCAGATTTTCTTAATATGTTGAGGTCAAAATAATTTAAAAAAATATTATTTAATTTGATAAATTTTTAAATAAAAAATACTTTAAAAAATAATTATTACTATAATTTTAAATATCCTCGGAATGAGAATGACGTGGCAACACATAATCTTATTTTGTACCCGCGTATGTTTCATTGATGAATATATTTAAAACTGTATAGGATCAACCACTAAAATTATTCATTAATCCTACTTTTTCTATAAAAGAGAGAGAGAGAGAGAGAGAGTGGAAGGAGGACACACATTATCATAAAAAATGACTCATTTTAAATGATTAATTTGTTGTATTTTCCCATGTATCAAAGAAATTGTCATGTTGAATTTTCACATAGATTAAGAATATTATTAATTGATATGTTGTATCACCCTTTCTTATTCATAGTTTTTAAAATATCTTTAATTCTTGTAATTATAGGTTCTTTACAAAATGAACTTTAATTAGGTATATTGTAGAAAAATACATAACTTAATTAATATTCTGAATAAACAAATATTAATTTTAAAACAATTGAAAATAAAAAGCATGAGGGTCTTTCTGAAATAACGCGAATAATAGTATTTATTTTTAAATGGCTGCTGTATTTTATATTTTTCAGCTCATTAAATCACTTGGATCATTAGCCAGGACTTTCTTGACAGGATCAACGAAGACTTCATGCTGAACCAGCCCTGTGATGGCCATCCATATATATCACTGTTTTCATGCTTGTGAAAGTTTATAGAACAACACGATTATTGATATGGCATCATAATCATCATCAACAACAGATTTCTAGCCATAACCACATATGACATTCATTACATTGCTTCTTGTACGAAGCATTAATACATTTTGAAATGAAAGCACACAAAAAGGAAAAGGAAAACCCATCAACCTTCAGAAAAAGAAAAGGAAAACACTGGCAATGGAATCGAAATACATGAAAACAGGCCTTATATAGCAAGCAGTAGAGAGCATCAAGTAATTATTGTACAGGTCCATTTTTCCCTTTAATTTCAAACGCCACAATAAGCCTTGATAGGACATTTGCTTTTGTATCCCTCTTCTGTCCGATAGAAATGAAGGAGTCCAATATGATCCAGTGGCTTGTACATTAAAGGGTGCTCCTCGTCAACAAGTTCTTCAGGAACTTGTATTATTCCTTTGTTGAAAGCAAACAGCGCCAGGGAGTATCTGTCTATTTTTCCGTTCATGATAACACGGTGGCTAGGAGATATTACTCTGTCATTGCTCCATGCCTGTACGTAAGACAAATAATTAATCATAATCAGTGACTCACCAATAATTATCTGATTGGATTCATACGATCCACAGTAGCTAGGTTGGCATATAATTTGAAAGAAATATAATCATAATCAGTGACTCACCATTAATGCATCACCAGCCATGACAACAAAAGACGAAGGTGAAAGCTCAACGTTGATCTTCTTGCCATCCTTGGTGTCCACTTCCAACCCATTAATTTCATTTTGATGAAGTATGGTTGTGAAGCTCTTGTCAGTGTGAGTGATAAAACCTAAATTATGCTCGTCCACCTTGGGATGTCTATGTTTCAAAAGCCGAAGAAGGTATGTAGTAGACTCAACATAAGAGTCATGGTACTTCTCTACTCCATAACTTTCAAATACCATTCTAGTCACCATTCGGTCTAGCTCTGCAGCTAGATTAGCGTACTTGAGAACATATTCACTAATCAAGATTGAGATGAAAAAATATTTAAACTAGTTAGACAAATAACCATGTCGGAATCTTATAATGTGAGAGAAACATTAAACAATAAACGTACCAGAAGCGATCATTCCCATTAGGCCACATGAGATCTGTGAAATTTTGAGTTGTGTCTAGAGATGTTGCATTGTCAATTCCCATGCTTTCATGGAGAGGGAGTTTGGCCATCTGTCCAACATAACCATTCAAGGGCTTCTCATATTTGTTCTGCATTTTTGTTTCAGTCGGGAGATCGAACAACTCCTTTAAAACACCAAAGATTTTATCTCTAAGTTCTACAGGTAGTCTGTTGTACTCTACTACAAAACAGCCATACTCTTCAAGCGCTAGCCTAACATCACTGCAGGCTTTGAGCCAAGAACTTGTGCCAGGCTTCAAATCTTCCTTGGCGAAGTCGAGAATAGGAAGCTTTGATGGCAGTTCATTGGAACCCATGCTTCTTTTTTTCCCCTACTAATCAACAAGCTTGCAGGATCCTAAGTCGTGATGGGTAATTATTGTTATGTTTCTTATAAGAGTATTTATAGCGCCTTTGTGTTCCATTATAAGACAAAATGAGACGAAAAAATTATAAATACGGTATAACCACATACCTTGATAATCAATATCCTCAATTAAAAAATATTTTTTATTAATCCTGATTTGAAATTAACGTGGTTTATTAATAATTCGTATAATATATTAAAAAAAAAAAACGTAGTTTCCATTTAATATATGTATCACTAACCTCTCAATTAGAATACCTTTGTAAAATATGACTTTAAAGTTTTTTTTTTTAAATAGATTGATGTAACCTTATTTCTAATTTTTCTTAGTGAATTAATTAAAAAGCTCTGGTAAACTATTTTCACATTGCAAAAATATATATGCAGTCTTGTTGCTATGAGTGCATCTTTGTATGCTTTATATTCTAGTATAAAAATATTTTTTTTATTTTTCATGATGTTCTTAATAATTTAATTACTCATCACTCAATAATTATGTAGTTGTTTTTTTTCTAATCAGTTCAAAAAGTACTTAACATTTATTGTATTATGATACTTCAATTCTTTGATCAGAACAGAACATGAAGTTGTTTAACGCTTTCATCATTTGAGTGTTGATCTCAATTTTCTGAAACCATGTTATCCATATATCTAATTTTACAATGTTAAAAACAATTCACAATTATATATGTTTGAACACATATTGTCTAAGTCGAGATTGCAAGATTTATTACATTTAAAACATTTATTTTTTTTAGATTTGAGATCCTAATTTCATAATTCTCTAAAATGATTTTGACAAAATTAATGATAATAATGCATCTTAAAAGCCCATAATATCCCCATATTACAAGGTTGAATCTTCGTGGTTGTTTTGGGTGCAAGAGAAAAAATTCTATATTTTTGAACCTTCAATAGTTTTAGGATGAGCGTTTCAATTTAAAATTTCTAACTCTTTGAAATTTTTTGGAGTTTGGTCGCAGAATTTCAATATTAAATTAAGTATGAATCATAAATCTAATATTTCATAATCTATTTCATATATTCTATGCTCCAGATACTAGAATAAATATCTGACAAAGTTAAAAATCATCTCTATCAATATAAGATGACAGACTCATTTTCTGTATTATCAATAGGATCCATTATAACAAGTCGAACACTCATAATCCAGAAATATAGAAAGAAAGAAATTTCACGATCGAACTACCAAAATAAAATAGCATAAAATAGGTTAAAAAAAGAGATCAAAATGCTTCACTTTATATTGAAAAGCTAGAATTTAATGATTTTTGTAAATCTAATTGATTACAATTATCAATAAGAAAAACCATTTTCTACCATCCAATTTTCTACGAAGTTGTCAAATAAATTCTAAGAATAAAATCCTAGTCATCCATGCTTGTTTAGTGGCATAATACTTACAGTTCGTACTACTCAAGTTTTATATTTTTGAAACACTATAGTTTAGAATACTTATTAATAAACTATAAAAGAATTTTCTCATAACTATCCTTATTATAGTAAATAACAATTGTAGATCTTCTCATGTCTTGTTTCTCACCTTTGAGTTGTTTTGTTGCACGAAAATAATCTAACTATAGCCTATAAAACAATTATGTTTCATTCATATGGAAAACAATTTTCATAGAAAGTTGATCTAGCTAGTATCTCTCTTGTAAACTTTAAATTGCTCTCTACAAGTTTTATATTAACTCACATGCTTTCTCTGAATAATGATACATCTTGATGTCATATCTTGATTTGAAGTATATTAATAAAATATATATCTAATATAATTTTATTTATTGGAAAAGCAAATATATCGATGACTTTTATTTAATGAGATTAATAACATTTTTAAATTTGTTTTGGTTATACTAATACATAGAGGAATGATATTTTATAATTTGGTGATATTTATGTTCAATGTTTCGGAAAAAATAATAAATACTATCTTGATAAATTAGTTTTTAATAAATATTGACATGTAAACTAATAAATTATTAATTTATCAATTACATAATATCTTAATTAATAAACAAATTTTTATCATCCAAAGATATTACTTTATATAGGTTTAACTGTAATTAAATATTATATCGTATGCTTTCGCTTATGGTTCTTGGATTGTCATATACAGAGGAGATACTGGTTGAGATTTTGCCTACCAAAAATTCAGGTAATAGGCCAAAATGTTTATCACACAGAATCATAATTTTGCAAGTTGCATCCTTAAACAAATCACCAACAGGACAATTAAGGTTAGGGCAGCGTCACCATCAATTTTATGAATATTGGCGTATCGTTGATCATTCATCAAAATAATATTTTCACTATTTGGACTGTTGTGTCATTTCGTAAGTGATTACAAGTAGTAGATAAAATTACTTGATATATATGGTCCTAAATAAGCAAATATAATTAAATTTTATCCAAATTTTAGATTAGAAGACTTGCAAGGAGAGGAGGTGCTTGTGTTCCCCTTCCAGCACAACATTATGATCCGTTTAGATTTTTTAAATTCCATTAATTTTCAGTTTTTTAAATGAATTTAGGATGTTTTGGACTTTATAAATGTTATATGAAGATTTTTATAATCATTTAAGACACACGCTCGAGTGTCAAAAAACATGTATTTTTAGTTTTTGAAGATGTAGTTTGTATTTAAAGAGTGTTGTATCTTTAAAAAGAATTATCATACCTCTAAGCCAAACACACTCTAGCGCTAGAGCACCTACGTTTTTATATTCAGACCAAACACGTGGAATTAGCCTATTAGAGGCTGATCTCTTTCTTTTCTTATGTTTTTTTCTTCCTTTTACATTAATTATTTATGTTTAAATAGCAATAAATGTAATCTGTCTTATTTATTAAACAAATTAAATTAGTTTTGTTTTATAAACATCAAAATGGTTTGTTATTAGTAACAAAAATTACCTTTTAAGATAATGAAAATGTTTAAAATAAAAAAGAAAATTGATATAAAATATTTATATGCATATTTATTTTTTATTTTTACTATAAAGATTAGCTTTCCTGTTTTTATAATTAATTAGTATTAACAATTCTTTTAAGATTTATCAGTTCATATATTTTTTATTTTATTATATAAATTATAAACAATATTTTATTTGCTCCTTAATTAAAACAAAATATCCATAATGTAATTATTTTGTCTTTTTATATTACAAATTAACTTGAAATCATATCTATAGTGCAGCGCTTGCATGTTCCTATATTTTTTAATTAGCATTAATATTTTTTTATAATTTATCGATTTATATATTTTTTAATGTAATTTATTAAAAGTAAATGGAATCTTTATATTTTTTCATTTTAAAAAATCATGATATAATTAATCCATAATTAATATTTACAGAGTTAAAATTTAAATTGTAATCCTACCCCGAAATAGCACGGGTTAAAGCTAGTATTTACTATAAACGAAAACAAAAACTTTACACCGTTGAACGATAGACTTTAAACTAGATAATTTGATCCTTTCATCTTAGCTAAAAAAAAAAATTACTAGAATCAAATGTTGGGAATGTTGGGACAGCTATGGTAATTATAACAGCGGTAAAAAAAAATTATTTAAAAATATATTTAAATAATATTTTTTTATTTTTTAAAATTTATTTTTAACTTCAACATATAAAAACAATTTAAAAATAAAAAAAATAATTAAAATTCCATACAAGGCAGTTGTACTATCTCTTAATCGTCATTATGTTTATATTTATGTGTTTGGCTTGAAGGTGAAAGGCAGTTGTATTATCTTTTAATCGTTATTATGTATATATTTATGTGTTTGGTTTCGAGGTGTGGTGAATTTTTTTTAAAATTACAACATTTTTTAAATACAAATCACATCTTTAAAAATTAAAAAAACATGTTTTTTTATAAAAAAAAAAAAAAAAGAGTCCAAACACATACAAATCGACAGTTTTTCATGGATCATGGATAACATCAGAACTTAGGGACCAAATGTATTTTATTATTATTCAAGCAATATATAAATATGGAATATATGCTTAATGATTCTCTGGCTTCAATGAAGTGATAAGTGCAAATCCAATTGTATCTTCTAGTCGGTAAGACAACATCCTCTATCTTATGGTTGGTAATTGCAATCGAGGGGTCAAAATCTGGTCCCAAATCTTTTTCTCCTCTTAAAAAAGCACTGGTCCCTGATATATGTTGGTTTGTCATCCTAAAATACAATCATTATTGAGGCGTTGGAAGGAGATATATATCTGTATCTCTCTAAGTATATATTCAACGAGATTTAAATTGTAGCGAAGGGTCTAAATCTGGTCCCTGATTCCATAAAAAAACAATTAAAAAAGATATGGTCCCTAACGTTAAAAAGAATAGATATAAGAAAGCAGGCCTCCATTGAGGGATATATATATATATATATATAGTCACACACTCACATGCATACGTTTAGTTCAAGGAAGTTTATGTTTTATTATTATTATTATTATGATTAACCATCAACTAGGTGACTCAATGATAAGAGTTTAAGATTAAAGGAATTACTTTTCCTGTGATCTCAAGTTCGAATCATGTGGTTGCTAATATGATGGCAACTGGAGGCTTATATGATCGTTAACTTCAGGGTCCGTGAGATTAATTGAGGCGCGATAAAGCTAGCCTAGACAACTATGTTAATAATAATAAAAAAAAAAAAGCTTATGCTTTTTTATCATTTAAGTTTTGAGACTAACTTTGAAAACAATTTTTTTTAATATATGAAATCAAAGAGAAGATGTGCAATGCGTATGCTTTGATTGTTGTATTTGAAGGGTCAAAATCTGGTCCCTAGTAATAAAAAATTAATGGTCCTTGATTCATAGTGGTAGTTATGTTATTAATTCTACATTATAAAATTAACGGGTCATTGTTGAGGTATTGAAACTAAGGAGATAATTTATTATTTCCCCAATATCATATAAATTTAAAGTTAGATGCAAAGTGGTCCATATTATGCCAGAGTTATTTGGAATCTTTTCTTGCCATAAAATTCCTGATGCCTAATTATTCTTGTATTCCGTTTTAAATTTAGTGTTGCAGTCTATATAATAATTTTTATATATCTAAAGATATTTTTAATTTATTAATCTATTGTTTAAGGTCATTTATAACTCTTAATTATTTAACTACATATTTATTTACCACAAATAACCTTACATTATTGTTCATACAATATCTTAAATATATACATACGATATTATAATTATAATAAACAGAATTCACTTTTACCCTTGTTCATTAGAATTGTGACTTGTTTTTTTTCTTTGTTTTATTAAATATTTAATTTTTATTTTTAATTTTATCCTTTAATATTGAGTGCTTTGAGAATTAAACTTCATAATTTATTTCAATATATTTTTTATGAAGCTATCACAATCTTATGACTCAAATCATAAGTTATTTGAAGGCTCAACTCGGGTTCTATTTTTGCCATTTTTTTTAATTGAATTTTTTTTGTCATTTTCATCCATCAATATTTGATTGATTTGAAATTAGACTTCATAATTTTTTTATTTTCTTTGTATGAAGTTATCTCAATCTTATGACTTATGTCACGAGTTTTGCGGGTTAACAAGGGTTGATTCGGGTTTTTTATGTGTACTTTTCTTATTGATTTTTTTTTTATTTCATCCTTCAACATTGAATTAATTGAGAATTGGACTTCATAATTTTTTTATTTGCTTTATATAGGATTATCTTGGTCTCATGACTTGGGATACGAGTTAGACATTTTAACACAGGTTGACTCAAGTTATTTTTTTGGATATTTTTTTAATTTTATCTTTTAACATTAAGTTGATTAGAATTTATATTTCATAATTTAATTTGTATTTACTTTCTATGAGGTTATTACAATTTTATAATTAAAATGATAAATTTGATAAATTAAATCAGATTAGCTTGGGTAAATCCAATATATTTTCATTGAGATCTGAATGGGTATTTGAGAAGTTCACCGTCGGTAGAAGTTAGTTTCAAATCTTATTCCATTGGGAATTTAACAGGTTTGATGCCTACAAATTAAACCAGCTCCTTCTAGTCTATCCAAGCTATATTTTTGTTGACAAATGGCAATTCTAGTCTTAGATCAAGCAACATCCTAAGAAAATACTCCGTAGGTCCAAGATAGGAATTTCTTGAGATCACTCGTAGCCTCGTCATTATTCCTTGTGATAACTATATCGTCAATATAGCAGTAAATGAGTTATTATGACTTTTAATGATATATAGTGAATAATCTATCCTAGACTTTTTGAAGCCAATATTTTGGATCGTGTAAAGATTCTATTGAGTCGTTAAAAAATTCCCTCTCTAGGTGATGAGAACTTGAAGAAGGATGCATAGAAACTTCCTTGGTGAGCTCCATATGAAAGAAAGCATTTTTTTTATGTCCATTTGACGAAGACTCCAATTACAACGATGAATTTTGCAACCGAAGAAAATGCTTGTTTGCAAGGTAAGGGCAGAGTTAAGAATTTTTCCTGTCCTAATCGTGCTATTAAATAAATATATATATTTTTTAAAAATTAATGTATATAAATTTTTAAAGTTAATAATAAAGTTTTAATTCAAATACACTACCCATAATATTAAAAAATAAATTTGAAAGTACATAAAATTGAAGTGAAAGTAAAAACAAACTCACTATTGAAGTTACATCCTTAGATATTTTATGGAATATAATTCATCTATAATCGAATTTGAATCGATATTATAACAACCCCTCAACCGAGATAAAATAACAATCTCATGTCAACTGGAAAATAAAGTAATTAATTTTTTCCCCTCTCTCAATTCCTCCTTCCTTCAATTGATTTTTCATTAGATTAGTGTTTTATAAGTTAGACTTTATAAGTTTACAAGGTTATTCTCTCACTTTTTTTATTTTTTTTCTTGAATTTTTTTTATATTTTCCCCTTACTTTTCTCTCTTTCTCTCTCACATTTTCTTTTCTTTCTTTGCCTATTATGCTTCTGCCCAGTTGGCAACATATAAAAGGAAGGAAGAGCTTATTTGTTTTATTT
Organism: Populus deltoides; assembly: GCA_015852605.2. Lineage (NCBI taxonomy): Eukaryota > Viridiplantae > Streptophyta > Magnoliopsida > Malpighiales > Salicaceae > Populus > Populus deltoides. The sequence continues at coordinate 37,416,104 of CM027570.2, forward strand.
TTTAATGGCAAATAATCATTTTACTCTTAAAGAGTCGTTTTGCTTTTATTTGACGGTCTTTTTTTTGTTAACACTACCAAGCTCCGTTCATCCTAAAATTTTAACCAAATTTCAGTCAATATATTTTAAGATCCCTCATAGAATTTCAGCTTAATCTGATAGTCGGATTGAAAATTACGCTTAATAACATAAAAGTGGTCAAATTGTGTTTTTTTATCAAATTTCTGAATGTCTCCAAAACTTCTGCAATTTTAACCCAAGCTAGAGCATCATATTAGAATGTTACACACAAATTTTCAGAATTTTTTAATAACTCAATCAAGAATTATGAATTGTTTTTATATAAAACTAATCAAAAAATATTGATAAAATCTTGACCTGGACTATAACTCACCCAAGCCTTTACCATGCCTCCACCTTTGCTTATCTGTATTCAAAGCCCTCTCATCATGCAAAACCTTTGGCAGTATGTTGAGCTTTATAATGCTCAACACTAATGTTAAAGTGGAATTTAATTTTGAACACCCATTTGCAATCAATAGCACGATGACCAGCAGGTAAAGGAAATAACCATGGTCCATGTATTATTGTCCTCAAGTGCATGAATTTCTTCCTACATTGCTTGAACCCACATTGGATCATGATAAACCTACTCATAAGAATTATCTGGTTCAATCACGTGAAAGATATTATGTCCAAATTTATGATGTGCTTGAAAAAATATTAAGTAGGAAACACACCATGTAAAAAGGTTGTGAATACTAGATATGGAAAAAGAGATAATAGTTGTGTCAAGCAATAAGGCATGATTGATTTTGTAATATCTAAGACGAGTAAAGGTAGTGACAAAGAGCTGATGGTTGATTTTGGGGCAAAACTGATATAGGTTCCAAGGTGATGTTTCTGCAGGAAGACAGGATGTCAACGGACGAGGATGATAGATTAGATAGAGAATCTAGTGGGTTTGGAGATGAAGCATGGTCACGGTGTTAAGAGATGTGAAATCATAAGTAACAGGAAGAGATGGGGTAATTTCATGAATAGCTATGGGTAAAACTAGGTAATGTGAAGCTAGTTGGCACCAATTGGTGCTAGCTAAGTCAACAAAGTGGGCACCAATTTGGTTTCACTTGCAGAACCAATTGGTGCCACTTGCCTTGCCCCTTGTCCTTTGCTTGGATGCATTGCCTATAAGTCAACAAGTGGGCACCAATTCGGTTTCACTTGCAGCACCAATTGGTGCCACTTGCGTTGCCCCTTGTCCTTTGCTTAGATGCATTGCCTATTTATAGGCAATGCATCCAAGCTTATTTTGCACACCACAAGAGAGGAAGAGAAGAGTGAGAGAGGGAAAGTAATCCCATAAAATTATGAGGTATTTATGAGAGAGTAAGTGAGGTGTTTTCTCCTATTAATAGAGAGATTTCAGTTGTTCTCCTATTAGTAGAGAGAGGTTGTAATTCCCACATTACTTAGTAAAATTCTTTTATACTTGCCCGTGGACGTAGCCTAATTTGGGTGAACCATGTAAATTCTTGTGTGTCATTTCTCATTTTATCTTGTCCCTTACCTTTTGTCTTATCAGGTTTGCATGCCAGTATCCTAACAGTGGTATCAGAGCCTTCTTGGTTGGTGTTGTTAACACACAAAAGTTATTCGTGTATACAGTTACCATTCACGTCTATGACACTATTCACCTATACAGCACTATTCATCCATACGGTACTGTTCATATATGTTACTGTTGGCGTATATAGAAAGTCAGTGTGGTGATTAAATACAGTCTAGGAAGTTCTATCTAAGGAGATTGGGTTTTAAGCGGGACCGTTTGTGACCTCTCCAATCTTTCCTGTGAACTTACTTAGTGAAGTATTATTCACACAATACTATTTCTATATACGTTACAGATCAGTGAAACAATGATAGCTGAATAGATCATGGTGAATAAAATAGCAGCAAAGTATGAGATTGAGAGGTTCAATGGAAGCAATTTCTCTCTGTGGAAAATGAGAATCAAGACAATCTTAAAGAAAGACAATTGGTTGGCAGCAATTGGGGATCAGCCCACGGAGATCACTGATAATGCAAAATGGAATGAGATGGATGGCAATATTATTGCTAACATACATTTAGCATTAGCTGATGAAGTATTATCAAGTGTGGCAGAGAAGAAAACAGCTAAGGAGATATGGTAGACTTTAACAAAGCTATAAGAGTCCAAGTCTTTACACAATAAGATTTTCTTAAAGCGGAGACTTTATACCCTTCAAATGGCAGAAAACACGTTGATGACTAACCATAGCAACACAATAAGAACTTTATTTTCACAACTCACTACGTTGGGTCAACAAATAGAGGAAAATGAACGTGCAGAGCTTCTACTTCAAAGTCTTCCTGATTCGTATGATCAGCTCATTATCAACTTGACCAATAATATTCTCTCAGACTATTTAGTCTTTGATGATGTTGCAACCATCATCTTGGAAGAAGAAAATAGGTGCAGAAATAAAGGAGACAGAAATAGTTCAAACCAAACAGAGGTATTGTTGGTGTCAAGAGGAAGATCAACGAAGCGTGGCTCCAGTGGGAGTCAAAGGTAAGGGAGGTCCAAATCAAGAAGTAAGAAGACTATGAAATGCTACAACTATGGCAGAAATGGGCACTTCAAAAAGGATTGTTGGTTTAAAAAAGGTATAGATAATACTGTAGAGTCATCAAAACCTTAAGGATGTGTTGCAAGCACCTTAGAAGATGGGGAGGTTTTATATAGTGAAGCAGCGACAATCTCTACAGATAGAGAAGAGCTCACTGAGGTTTGGCTAATGGATTCAGGAGCAACATGGCATATGACTCCTAATCGAGATTGGTTCCATACATATGAACCCATCTCTAGAAGCACAATGTTCATGGGTGATAATCATACTTTAGAGATTGTTGGCATTGGCACCATCAAATTAAAGATGTATGATGGCTTAATTTGTACTATTTCAGGAGTGTGATATGTGAAAGACTTAAAGAAGAATCTTTTGTCCATAGGACAATTTGATAGTTTTGGCTATAAGATCCGAACAGACAGTGGAATAATGAAAATTGTCAAAGAAGCACTGGTGGTTTTAAAGGCAAGAAAGGCAATTGCAAACATGTTTGTATTAATGGGAGAAACACATCATGGGGCAGAAGCGTCAATCGCATCAGTCAGTCTTGCAGAAGAGAAGACGATGATGTGGCATAAAAAACTAGGCCACATGTCAAAGAAAGGTTTGAAAGTTCTCTCTGATCAGAAGTTACTCCTTAGGCTTACAAAGGTTACTTTACCCTTTTGTGAGCACTGTGTTACAAGTAAACAACACAGGTTAAAGTTTGGCACATCAACAACTAAGAGCATATGCATCTTAGACTTGATTCACTCTGATGTTTGGTAAGCACCGGTTGTATCCTTAGGAGGAGCAAGATACTTTGTATCATTCATATATGACTTCTCTAGGAGATGTTGGGTGCATCCAATTAGAAGAAAAGCAGATGTGCTCGTAGTCTTTAAAACCTTCAAAGCGGGGGTAGAACTTGAATCTGAAAAGAAGATCAAGTGTTTGAGGACTGATAATGGAGGAGAATTTACCAATGATGAATTTGATAACTTCTGTCAACATGAAGGTATCAAAAAATAGTTCGCAATGGCATACACTCCACAGTAAAATGGAGTGGCAGAGCGGATGAACAGAACTTTATTAGAAAGAACAAGAGCAATGTTGAAGGTTGCAGGTCTAGGAAAGCCATTCTGGGCAGAAGCAGTCAATACCGTATGTTATGTGATAAATCGATCTCTGTCAACTGCAATTGAGCTGAAGACACCGATGGAGATGTGGACTGGGAAGCCAACTGATTATTCTTGATTGCACACATTTGGAAGTCCTATGTACATGATGTACAATACTCAAGAAGTGAGCAAGCTAGATTTAAAATCAAGAAAATATGTATTCTTGGGATATGTTAATGGAGTGAAGGGGTATCACTTGTAGGATCCTACTGCCCACAAGGTAGTCATCAGCAAAGATGTTATATTTGCAGAAGATAAAATGCAAATGGAAGAAAATAATAGCATTTTAAAGGAGACTACAGAAGTCCAAATGCAAAATACTCAGAATCGTACTTCTTCTGAAGCTGCACCAGAGCATGAAAAACAAGAACAAATAGAGTCTGAAACTCCTGAAGTTCGACGGTTAACTCGTGAAAGAAGACCACCGGCCTGGCACTCAAAATATGTTACTAAGAGCAACTTGGTTTACAGGTTGAACAAATCTTTATACAGTCTCAAACAAGCGCTGAGGTGTTGGTACAAGAGATTTGATTCCTTCATAATTAGCCTTGGGTACAACAGACTCAGTTCAGACCATTGTACGTATTACAAAAGGTTTGAAGAAAATGATGTTTTCATCATTCTGTTGTTGTACGTGGATGACATATTGGTAATAGACCCCAACAAAGATCGAGTCCAAGAATTGAAGGCACAGTTGGCTAGGGAGTTTGATATGCAGGACTTGGGACCAGCAAACAAGATTCTAAGGATGCAAATTCACCGAGAAGAAGTAAGAGGAAGATTTGGCTTTCTTAGAAGAATTATTTGAAGAAGATCTTGCGACACTTCAACATGCAAGATTGTAAGCCAATTTCCACCCTAATTCTAGTTAACTTCAAATTATCCTCAAGTATGTCTCCTAGCAATGAAGCAAAGAGGATGGAGATGTCTCGAGTACCGTATGCATCAGCAGTGGAAAGTTTAATGTTTGTCATGATATGTACAAGACCAGATATTGCACAAGCAGTGGGAGCAGCTAGTCGATATATGGCAAATCTTGGTAGAGAGCATTGGAATACTATTAAGAGGATCTTGAGATACATCAGGGGTACCTCAGATGCCGCATTATGTTATGGAGGATCAGAATTTACTGTCAAAGGTTATGTTAATTCAGATTTTGCTGGTGACCTTAAGAAAAGAAAATTCACTACAGGCTATGTGTTCATAATTGCAGGAGGAGCTCTGAGCTGGGTCTCTAAACTTCAAACTGTTGTAGCGTTGTCCACAACAGAAGCTAAGTACATAGCAGCTACACAAGCTTGTAAAGAAACAATATGGATGAAGAAACTTATGGAGGAACTCGGGCATAAACAAGAGAAAATTCCTTTGTATTGTGATAGTCAGAGTGCCTTGTATATTGCAAGGAATCCAGCGTTTCATTCAAGAACAAAACACATAGATGTTCAATATCACTTTGTTCGCGAAGTGGTGGAAGATGGAAGTGTAGATTTTCAGAAGATTCACACAAAGGAAAACCCAGGAGATGCTTTGACCAAACCAGTCAACACTGACAAGTATATATGGTGCAAATCCTCTTATGGCCTAACTGAAACATAAGCAACATAAAGATGACAAGTATAAAAAGGATAGAAGAATCACAAATGATCAAGTGTGAAGACTTGATTAAATCATTAAAGTCTTCAAATGGGAGAATGTGAAGCTAGCTGGCACCAATTGGTGCGAGCTAAGTCAACAAAGTGGGCACCAATTCGGTGCCATTTGCAGCACTAATTGGTGCCCCTTGCCCTTCCCCTTGTCCTTTGCTTGGATGTTTGCCTATAAATAAGCAATGCATCGAAGCTTATTTTGCACACCACAAGAGAGGAAGAGAAGAGTGAGAGAGGGAAAGAAATCCCATAAAATTGTGAGGTATTTGTGAGAGAGTAAGTGAGGTGTTTTCTCCTATTAATAGAGAGATTTCAGTTGTTCTCCTATTAGTAGAAAGAGATTGTAATTCTCATATTACTTAGTAAAATCCTTCTATACTTGCCCGTGAACGTAGCCTAATTTGGGTGAACCACGTAAATTCTTGTGTGTCATTTTTCATTTTATCTTGTCCCTTGTCTTTTGTCTTGTCGGGTTTGCATTCCAGTATCCTAACAGGTAATCATCTTAAGTGTCAAGTGTCATGGTAGATAATGGAAGATTTTTTTTCTTTTTTTTTTCAATTTTTTATTTTTGAAAATTCATGATGAGTGAAAAGATAAAAAAAATGAAATATTTGAAAATTGTCCGTCAAAATAATGTAATGTTTTTATTTTTAAAAATATATTCATAAATAAAAAGTAAAAAATGAGTTATTACAACATATAATCCATCCTTGAACAGTTGCATAGGATTCATTTAATCCCATAAGAAATTGTACGAGTCTTTCCTTCTCTTCACGATCCGTAAGATTCTTCAAAGCTCCACAGTTGCAGTTTAAAGGTTCATGATATAAGGCCAACTCATCCCAAAGTGCCTACATATTGGAGTAGTAAGCAAAAAACAGATAATCACCCCTTACAGTGTTTCTTTTAAAATCTTTCTGGAATTTGATAAATTCTGGAATCATTACCCTATCAAAATCTTTCTTTTAAATCATTCCAAACCTTCGTTGTTTCAGCATAAACAACACTACAAGTTGTTGTAGCGGCCGGGATGATGATTTTTTTTGGAAGGCGGATGAAGTTCATTGCCTTGCTCATTTAAGTGCAGTGGAATTTCACAATTTTATTATGACGTTAGAGTTAATCTGAAATGGGGTTACTTTCTAGAGATCTTTTGATAGATTCATTGTCATGGAAGATGAATAATGTTGTCAGATAAACTTGGGTTATCCTGTTCACCATCTAGTGGGCTTTTCCCTAGCAGTGGTGCCCTATTAAATCCTGTAAAAGAGTTCCAAAAATTGCATAAAAGCTGAGGAAATATGGCAGCAATGTGGTGATTTGGTGCAACACCCACAACCATCATGCCATAAAAGCTGAACTGCAATAATGTGAATCACATGTAGAATAGATACCACAAGAATTTAGCAACAGTCCATTCAAATCATATCATTGAATAGACTATGATGCTATAGGCTACAAGTTGTGCAAAAATGTATGGAAACTCAATAATCTGCATCAGAAACTCTGAAGAGATGCAACAAAAAGGGTAAAAATTAAAAGAAAACATAATTCTGCCAAAAATAGTCTTCACCGCAATAATTCTAACTCAAATTTTTATTATGAAAAAGACTTAATATGCTTATATAATAATAAAAACTCCTAAACAAAACCGAAAAAATAATAAAAAGGTTCTCAGCTAAATAGAAATAAAATCCTTAATAGTAACTTCCAGGTCTAATTAAGCTAGGTAATTTTTTGCTTTAAATTGCTATAAAAATCAGATTTTATAGACAATAGAGACTCTAAAATCTCCTTGAGAAATTCCAGCCCGGTTCAATACTTAGATTGAAATTTCTACCAATTAACATAAGACTACACATTTGACCAAAATCTCATACATCAAATTGGGAATTCATTAACAAAAATTTCACAGGGTAGAAAATAAACATTCTGTTTAACTTAAAAGATATAGTTAGTACTTTAGCTAATCTCATTTGCAAAAAAAATTAATTGGATCAAATCAGAGGCTACTAACCTCAATTACAAAAAAAATTATATCGGGTTAAATCAAAGACAACCAAAATTATATCGGGTCAAATCAAAGGCAACCATACTCTTTGTAAGAAATAAAAAATAAAAATCTAGACCACTTAGAGGCTACCAACCTTTTTGCAAAAGAATTTAAATCAATCCATCCTGGAGTCAACCAACTTGAAGTGATTTTTTGAATGCAAAGTTTGGTTTGACTTGGCTATGGAATTTGATTGAAGGTCTCATGATTGCTAGACTGAAATCTAATAATATGGTTGAATTATGGTTTTATCGTTAATTTTTCTTGGTATTAGATTGAATTTTAATGATGTAAGGCTAAACTTCTTGGTATTTCCTGATTGCAAAATTTACTTTTTCTTGATTGAATTTTCTTAATGCTTGTTGATTCTAAATAAAAATTTGATCGTGTTAAAACAATTTTATAATAAAATTAACCATGATCAACCATGATCGATCAAAATCAACCATGGTCGACCAATTGTTCATGATTGACTAAAATCGATCATGTCTAAAAGATATAGGTGATGTCAAAAGTGTTGTTTATATTTTTAGTTAATTTACAATTTTTTTTTCAAATAGAGTTAAAAGTTTTATTTGGTTTAATCTTTTTTAAAAGGAAATATAAGCTTATAAGCTTTTATTTAAAAAACCTAAGATTATTATTATTATTATTATTATTATTATTATAACTTGAAAAACTCTAGTTATGACTTACTCTATACACGGTGTCAACACCGAACCAACATTCACCCTTTCATTATTAGTTATTACAAAGTAAAAAAAAAAAAAAACAGCGACGTCATAAGGTTGCTTTAATTTAAGATTACGAATATCACACACCAAAATAAGCCTTTAAAGCACAATGATCAGGCTGAGCCTTAGGTGCCCAGTCCGAATAAAACTTAAGGAATTCAAAATAATGAAATTAATGGCTTGTAAAGCAAGGGATGATCTTCATCGATCAAGTCTTCAGGGGTTTTGGTTTTATAACCTGCTCTGAAAAACGAAAACAATCCAGCAGAGTACCTTGCCTCGCTTCCACTCATCCTTACGCGGTGATACGGCGGGTGCAATCGACCATTCGTCCATGCCTGCAGAAATCAACTCCAATAACAAAGGGAAGTGCTTATGTTTTCTACGTCCGTATATTTTGAATTTACTTAAACTAGAATTTAAACTTCAAATCTAGAGCAAATATATTATCAAATAAACTCATGGAATGTAGAAAGAACAGTGACTTACTCTAAAGGATTCCCCAATCAAGATGACAAAAGAGTGATCTTGCGAGAGTTCCACACCAATCCACTCACCATGTTTGGTTTGTACCTCCAGCCCATCAACTTGATTTTGATACAATATAGTAATTAAGTTCTTATCTGTGTATGGATTGTTTACCTCATGTTAATTAATCTATAATCAGTGTTGTAAAACACCAGTGAGAGAATGTTTTGGCCCCTCTTATAGAAATGCACTTCAAGAAGAAGAAGAACACCATTTCATACTGAATTTTGAAAGAGGATAACTTCCATTATAAAATGACCATGTAAACCTAAATACTTGGCACAAATCGATTCTAACATGGCCTGGTGATGCTCCTACATATTATATTAAATGGTTGAACAAGGTGCAATAACACTTTGGTGAACAATGTAATCATTAAAAAAACTTTTTATATCATTAAGCTATCAAAATTCACCATCAAGCCTAACAAAGAATTGTTGGTCGCTTCTTCTTTGGTATATTTTAAGTCTAGTGACTATTTCCTTTTTAGGTATGGAATGCAAACCATTAACTTACATGACTTGACCATAATAGAAAGCCTACACACAGTTTATGAGGAGCTTTATGCCTCTACCTTTCGAGAACTTAGAGTTGGAAGCACCTGAGTTTAGTACCTTAATGACTAGAAAGAAAAAAAAAATAAACATGCCTTTATTCAAGAAACATATAGCTTTCCCACTATACTATATATGTAGGTGTTTAATATATTCCATGTCTAAAAAATTCACCAAAGCATGCCTAAAAATGGTATTCGCAGTAGCTAATGGTAGAATAATGGTATTAGAGCCTTTTACACTTAGTCATACTTACAAATTAATAGCAGAATGTCAAGCTAGGTGGGAGGATGCCCACTTCATAATAAAGGAAAATATTTATGGAGTGTTATAATGGGTTAGGCATGGTAAACTATTTATTTCTGATGGTTCAATAATATAAAATAATACCTTAATCTAAAATCCATTTGCTCATTAAAAGGCTTACTATGATACTTCTTTTATGATTTTTCTTTAGAAAATATGTAATAATCTGCACAACTTGTTGCTAAGAAATTTCATCAACAAAAAGGCATTGACTTTATAGACACCTTCGGTTCATCTAATGCTTGGTTTTTTTGTCTAACTTATGGTTAGATAGTTCATTAGTTGGATGTTCATAATATCTTTCTAAGTAGGCTTTTGGATATAGGAATTTACATGAAGAAACCTTTGGGTTTGTCGATTCTAAATTTCCTAATCATGTTTGCAAACTTCAACAATCTCTTTACAGTCTGAAATAGGCTCTATAAGTATGGTTTGCTTGTTTTAGCAACTTTTTAACTCTTCTTAGCTTCTGTGGCTCCTAAGCTGACTCTTCTCTATTCATTATATGTATTTCTTTTGTCACTGCATTTATTATTGCTTATATGGATGACATTTTTATCATAGGTGACAATCCTCTTTTTATTCAGTAGTTTATTTCTCATCGAAGTCAAGAATTTTCCATCAATGATGATTTGGATAACTGCACTATTTTCTTGGTATTGAGGTACTCACATTTGATGGTCTTATTTAATCTTATAATTGATATATTATAGATCTTCTTCGCATAGCTGACATATTTGCTTGTGCTTCTATTGCCACTCCTATTGTTAGAGGCTATATGCATGCTTTCATGTATTGTTGGTTCTCTTTACTTAGATCACATGTAGTTTCAATAAATTATTGGTAATCTTTAGTAACTTGCATTTACTTGCTCAAATATTTGTTATGTCATAAATAAAGTAAAATGAATTCTATGATGTCTTAATGAAACAACTTCCTCTAGTCTTCCACTAGGTTTATTGGGTGTTTAGGAGTGTGGTTGTAGTTGCTTTTCACTTGGAAATGCATCAAAATAATATTTTTTTTTTTTATTTTTTTAAAATCATTTTTAGCATCAGCACATCAAAATGATTTAAAAATATAAAAAAAAACATTTGAAGCAAAAAAAAATAAATAATTTTTAAATTTTTTCAAAAGCACTTTTAAAATATATAAACAAACAGGATCGAATTCATTTTAATGTTAATGTGTTGTAAAGTGAGTTTACTAGAGTTGAATGTGTGTTAAGTTAAGCGCATTATTTTTTCTAAATGTTCGGGTACATGGGTTGGAATTATTGTAAGATAAGGGTTGGAAGTGCAACAAAAATAGACAGAAATAGAGGTTTTAACAAATTAAAAAACAGCAGTAGTGTGTGTGCGCGCGCGCGTCTTCTTCCATTATAAGCCTTCTCTTGTGTGAGTTTTGTACTAGAAAGTTATAGCAATGATAAGTTATGTTCAAATGCGTTTTGTGTGTCTTATTAGCTTTAGAATTCGCCCGAACTATAGCCTAACATATTGGTATCGGAGCAGAGGTCAAAGAGAAACTTTATCCAAATTCGAAAGAGGAAGAAGATATCCAAAGAAGGTAGTTCAAGTAGGATTTCAGTCATGTTAGTTTAATATGTCATGTAGTCAATTGGTTAGTTACACGTGGCATTATTATATTTATATAAATACATATTTATTATTAATAAAGGTTTAATTTATAATATTCATAATATTAAATTAATGAATATAGAATAAAGATAAAGTTTATGGAACAAAAATATTTTGCAAAGAAAATTATAAAGCTGTTATAATTATGGGATTCCTATTGCATCAAAGCATTATTCCTAAAATGTTCCTACTCGATGCTCTCTTAAATACTAGACATTCATTAAAACCGTAGAAACTAGTACATATTATGTTCTCTTTATGAAAGGAAGTAGATGTTCTCATAAGTTAATGTATAAAAAATACCTAGAACTAATATGTAGGTACTTGTCATAAAACATATATACTGAACTAACATGCATCAGAATTTGATATGAAGAGATCACTTATATCTATGGAAAAGCTCATATGACTGTTGTTTAAGTGAACCTTAAATTTGAGATCACTAAGTTATCTTATATACATAATGTTATACTTTGATCATATTACATGTTATCTTAATCGAGGTAACAAAATGGTAGACATTAGGTATATCATGAACTATATAAAGGTACTAAAGTGATAAAAAAAAATGAATTCATCACCATAGGTGAATTAGGAAAAATGTTTTATCTATTCTTAAATAGTATTGACTGAGAAATTCTTGGTCAAGATAGAATGATATTTGAAAAGAGTTTCAAATCTTATTCAAACGATCAATGACTATTATGTAGAGAACAAACATGATTTAATATGGTAGACAGACTTCATACTTAATGTTAAATTGAAATATTATTGATGAAAGGACATTAATTACACCGAGAAACCAGTAACTAAAAGGTTAAGACAAACCATTAATGACTTTTTTTAATATTTTAGGGATCATGACATGTTGCTAGACGATACATCCGATCTTTAAATGTAAATGAATCAATTGTTGAATTGATAATAAATTAAATTGTTTGATTTATTTAATTCTATTTAATTCAAATCTATATTTATATTTAGGCCAATATATTAGGAACCTAATGTGTCACACATATTAAGAACCATTAGTTAGAAATTAAAATGGAATAATTTAATTAAGTATGATTTGATTAAAATATATTTTAGAAATAAAGATTTAGAAGATTTCTCATTGGTGGTTCGTATGGATTATTGTTGGAAGCTGGACAATTAGAAGGCTTGGGTTTGTGATAACCCGACCCTTAAAAAATTATTCAAAGCCAAAGAAGATCAAATCTTCCAGTAATAAATCCCTAAACAACTCTAGATCTATCTAACAAGATCCTAAGACTCCCGAATAATTTTGTTTTATTATTTTTATTTCGTGTATGACATTCGAGAACCTAACAAGTCCAACCTCCAATATTCAAAAGAGACAACTATGAATTCTAGAGCTTAAAGTTGAAGACTTTGCTCATCTCTCTTAACTTATGGGAGATGGTGGAGGGTAGCATATGAAAGAACCCAAAGATATTGATGATATTCTTATAGCACAACTTAAAGATTTGAAAGCAAAGGTGAGTAGAGACGTAATAGCCCTTAGCTTAATTCAAAAGGGAGTTGATGATCCTATTTTTCCAAAGATAATAAGAGCCACAAATGTAAAGCAAGCATGAAAGACTTTATAAAATGAATATAAAGGTGATGTGAAGTTAAGAGCTATTAACTTACAAAGTCTTGAATGAGATTTAAAGAATATAAAAATAAAGGAAAATGAAGTTGTTGATGAGTTTTCTAATAGGATTGTTAAGGTTTTGAATTAAATGAAAAGTTATGGTAAGAAGATTAGTGATAGAATAGTTGTAGTAAAAGTGTTGATTAACCTTTTGAAGAAGTTTGATCCTATTATGGTAGTTATAGAAAAAAAAAAACAAAAGATTTGGCTAGTTTAAATGTTCAGGAGTTGATGGATTCTTTGAAGTCTTATGAGAAGAGATTAGTAAAGAAGAGTGAATAATCCATAGATAATATCTTTCAATCAAAGCATACTATTAGTAAATATAGCCAAGAGAATGGATCAAGTAATATGAGAACAAGTGTTAAATCCTTTAAAGGTGGAGGATATGAAAGAGGTTGAAGTAGAGGAATGGGTAGAGGAAGAACTAATTTAGACAATAGCTACGGTGATACTAGAAAGTGTTATTCATGTAATAGATTAAGTCATGAGTCTAGGGATTATTGGTATAAAATGGAGACATAATGTTTCAATTGTAAGGAGTTTGGTCATTTAGCTAAAGATTGTGGTGTGAGGTAAAATCAGCAAGCACATGTTACCAAAGACGAGGAAGGTGATGGAAGAATGTTTTATGCTAGTCAAAGTGGCATGGAAGACAAAAATAGACAATGGGTCATTGATAATGCTTGTAGCAATCATATGACACCAAATAAAGACTTCGTCAATGACATTGATACAAGGAGGCAAACTGGAGTGAATTTTAGGCTGTGTTTGTTTTCTAGAAACTAGTTTCCAAGAAACCACTTTCCAAACTTTCCTATGTTTGTTTACCATTAGAAAACTTGGTCAACGAAAAACATTTTTCGGTCAACGAAAAACACTTTCTAGTCAAAGAAAAATTTGGCTTGATTTCCAAGAAAGTGTTTTCCTGTTATTTTGGGTGGAAAACATTTTCCAGAAGTTGTGAAAAATTTAGAAATGTCATATTATTTGCTAATTATATCAAATTTGGTCCTCAAGCTTTTAATTGCTATATATATTTTGGTTTCAATATTTGTTTTCAGTTTCATCCCTTAGAATTTAATTTTTATATTAATTTTGGTCCTTATTTTTATAATTGTTATTTGATTTTCCCTAATCATTTTTTAATTGAAAGTTTTTATCTATCAAATTTGATCCTCATTCTTTTGATTATTACTTATTTTATTTGAAATAATTTATGAAGTGTTAATTATTATTATTTTAATTTCTTCATCTTTTAATTTTTTTTATTTTTTAGATTTGATCTTTATTATTTTGATTATTATTTATTTTATTTGAGAAAATTTATGAAATTATATTTTTTTTTCAATTTCATTCTCATTCAACCTTTTAATTTGTAAGATTTGTTTCTTATTATTTTAATAAACTTGAAAAAAATAAAACATTAATAAGTTATTTTTCAGCTCATTTTCCATGACATAACCAAACACTGGAAAGTGTTTTCCAACTTATTTTCCATTACACTACCAAACATCGGAAAATAATTCACTTTCCCGGAATTCACTTTTTCGGAATTCATTTTCCAAAAGAAAACTACTTTTTAGCAAACAAACGGGGCCTTAAGAATGAAGAATTTACAAGCACAAATGACTTAGGTACCATTAGAGTTGAAACTAAGAAGGGAAAAGAGGTTATTTGTGAGGTAATACATGTGCCACCAGCTAACTAGGATTTATTGGGACTTAGACAACTTATGAAGAATGGCTACTTGTTGAATTTTTAAGGCCATTATTGCACTATTTATGATAAAACTCCAATGAGGTAAGTTATGACAAGGGTGAAGACGGTGAATAGGTGTTTTCCACTTGACTTAAAGTGTGGAAAAGATATAGCTTTAAAGATAGATGTGGTTGATGATTCAAGGTTATGCCATAAGAGACTTGGTCACTTGAATTTTGGTAGCCTTAAATTACTTCACCAAAAGAACATAGTTTGAGGACTTTCATTCATTTAAGAGATGAAAGATGCTTGTGAAGGATGTTCTCTTGGAAAACATCATCGACAATCATTTCTAAAAGGAGTTTCATGTAGAACCAAAAATGTACTTGAGTTAGTGCATACCACCATTTATGATCCGATGTTCACTTCATCTCATTCTAAAAATAAGTATTTTATGATGTTTATTGATGACTATAGTAGAATTACATAGGTGTATTCTATAAGGTAAAAATATGAAGTTACTACTATTTTCAAGAAATTTAAATGTATTGTTGAAAACCAATGTGGTCGTTATATAAAAATATTGAGAAGTGATAGGGGTAAAGAGTGCACTTCACAATAATTTTCCAATTTTTATGAAGATAAGGGTATTGAGAGGTAGCTCATTATTAGCTACACACCTTAACAAAATGAAGTTTCAAAAAGGAAGAATCAAACTGCAATGGAGATGACAAAATATATGTTGTATTCGAAGAAGTTACCTGAGAGTTTTTTTTTTTTTTTTGCTAAAGCAGTGTAAACAATTGTTTATTTGATTAATAGGTGTCCTACAAAGACCATTTAGGGTAGCATACCATTTAAAGCTTGGAGTGGGAGAAAGCCATATATGAATCACTTGAAGGTATTTGGTAGTGTTTGTTATGCCCAAATACCAAAACAAGAAAAGACGTAAGCTAGATAAGACATATGATAAGTGTATATTTTTTTTGTTATAACTTAATGTATAAAGGTTATAAGTTGTACAACTTGAAGATAAATAAAGTAATTATTAACCAATATGTGATTTTTTTATGAAAATATGGTTTGGAATTGGGAGCAAGGTAGTGTTGAGAAAGAATCAGCTCTTATAGTTGTTTCTCTTGAATAATCTAATTATGGTGATGATGTTGATGATGAAGAAGAAGAAATTCAACCACTACAATTTCCATCAAGCTCAAGTTCATATTCATCAAGCTCAAGTTCGAAAAGGATGAAAAGTTTGAGTGATATGCATACAAGGTGTAATCTTTGCATTGTGGAACCTAAAAACTTTAAAAACCTAGTGAAAATAAAGATTGGAGGAATGTTATACAAGAATAAAATGATGTCATTGAGAAGAACAAGATGTGGCAGCTTATTCATAAGCCAAAAGACAAAGAGGCGATTGGTTCAAAGTGAATTTATAAGGTGAAACATGATGTTGATAGGATGGTGCAAAGAAACAAAGCAATGCTGGTTGCAAAGAATTATTCACAACAGCAAGGTGTTGTTTATAATGAGACTTTTACTTTAGTAGCTCGGTTGGATCCTATTAGAGCATTTATTGCACTAGCAGCTCAAAATGGTTAGTTATTATACCAACTTGATCTGAAATTAGCTTTCTTGAATGGTGAGTTGAGACAAGAGGTTCATGTTGAGCAACCTTAAGGCTTTATTATTGAAGGTGAAGAAGATAAGGCGTATAGATTGAAGAATGCACTTTATAGGTTGAAACAAGCTCTTAAAGCTTGGTATAGTCAAATTGATGGTCACTTTAATGAAAAATGCTTCTTGAAAAGTAAGAATGAACCTACCATGTTAGTAAAAAGGCAAGTTGTTGATGACATTTTTATTATTGCTTTCTATGTTGATAATTTTGTGTTTATTGAAAACAATGAAAGAATGATTAAAGAGTTCAAGAAAGAGATGATGAAGAAGTATAAGATGAGTGACTTTTGGCTGCTTAATCATTTTCTTCTCATGGAGATATATCAAAGAGAAAAAAAAAAGAGTCATTATTTGTCAAAAGAAATATGCTAAAAATGTTCTAAAAAAATTCAAAATGTATGGTCGCAATCTAGTTAAAACACCCTTGGTTGTGAATGAGAAATTGAAGAAGGATGATGGAGAAAAGAAAGTGACTGCAACTTTGTATAGAAGCTCAATCAGAAACTTGTTGTATCTCATTGCAACAAAACCTAACATTATGTTTATGGTAAGTATATTGGCAAGATTCATAAGTAATTCTAGGTATGTTCACTTTGGAGCAGTAAAATAGGTGTTAAGGTATGTTCAAGGAACACTTGGTTATGGTATCAAGTTTAGCAGAAACTATGAAGTGAAGTTGAATGGGTTTTGTGATAGTGATTAGGCTAATTGTGTAGATGATATGGAGAGTATTTCAGGATATGTTTTTTCAATGCATTCAGGTGTATTTTCATAGTCCTTGAAGAAGCAACAAACAATGGCTCAATCTACATATGAAACCGAATATGTTTCAACACCAATAACAACTACTCAAATGATTTGGTTTAGGAGAATTATGGAGGGCACTGATGAAAAGCAAAAGGATGCAACAAGACTTTATTGTGATAACAAATTAGCAATAACAATGGCTAAAAATTCAGTTCATCATAGTCGAACGAAGCATATTGCAATCAAACATCATTTTATCCGAGAAGTCATTGAGAGTGGAGAAATGAAGTTAGAATTTTACAAGTCTAAAGAACAAGTTTCTAATATTTTCACCAAAGCATTGCCAAAAGACAAGTTCAAGCTATTGAAAGAAGCTTTGGGAGTTCAAGAACATCACATTAAAGGGGGAATGTTAATATTAATATATTGTAGAGTTAGTTTACTATTGTTTAAAGTTAATTAGAGTTGAATGTGCGTTAATTGTATTATTTTGTCTAAGTGATAGAGTACATGGGGTTGGCATTATTGTAATAGAAGGGCTGGAAGTGTAGTTGAAAGTAGGCAGAAACAGATATTGTAACAGATCAAAAAATAATAGCAATGTGTATATGTGTGTGTGTGTTTTCTTCCATTGTAAGCCCTCTCTTATGTGAGTTTTGTACCAAAAATTACAGTAATGATAAGCTATGTTCAAGTGTGTTTTATGAATGTTGTCATATGTAGAAACCACCTAAACTACAGCCCAACACTTCATCTCACTTGATCAAGTGACCTCTCTTTGCATACCTTCATTGACTCTGATTAGACTGGCAATGTTATGCTATCCTTCTTGGTCACAATTTTATGTCTTAAAAATCTAGCAAGCATCGCATCATTAATCGCCCATCAATAAAAGTTGAGTACAAAGTGATTGTGAATGTTGTACCTAGGTGAAATGGCTATGTTCTCTTCTTCTAGAATGGGAAATTTTGGCATCTTCTTTTCCTCTTCTATGGTGTGATGATCTTGGATCTACTATATATCTCACTACGGATCTAGTTTTTCATATCACATGAAGCATGTTAAAATAAGTGCTTACCAAACCTCTTTCATCTATACGTTTTGCATTTTTTTTATCCAAGTTAAATATGGTGTCATTTCCATAATCAATTTACAGGGGTATATTGAGGACTAAAGCTGACATATAGCAGTAGTGGGCATCCTAATGGAACAAGAAAATCCAGAATAGGAAAAATCCTAACATAATAGGAAAAGCCAGAATATGAATCCTATTGTAATATTAATTATATATATAATTGGCAGCTGCAGACTGCAGTGTAAATAATTTACCGCAACCTTTGAAGAGTTTTTGTTTTCTCTTTGTTTTGCGTTTTTCTTATATAGTAAGATAGTGTTAGGTTGTTTTTCAAAGTGTTTTTCACTTAGAAATTTATCAAAATAATATTTTAAAAAAATTAAAAATTATTTTTGATATTAGCACATCAAAATGATCTGAAAATATTAAAAAAATATTAATTTGAAGTAAAAATAAATAAA
Organism: Populus deltoides; assembly: GCA_015852605.2. NCBI lineage: Eukaryota > Viridiplantae > Streptophyta > Magnoliopsida > Malpighiales > Salicaceae > Populus > Populus deltoides. The sequence goes on from CM027570.2 coordinate 37,434,709, forward strand.
ATTTAATTTAATTTTTTTCAAAAAACACTTTTAAAATGCAAAAACGAACATGCCCTAAAACCTACTGACCCTTTTTTGAGTAAAAATAAGAGGGAAAATGGGTTTCTCTTTTAAGAAAAACATCTAGGTGATGACGGTTGTTCTTCTTATTGTAATAGATTAAAAGGAAGTTAAATTTAGGTGTCCGATGTACATGTGCCCAATAATAGCATCTTTTGTTGTGCTGTGTTTGGAAATGGTCAAAATAAAGTATTGTTATAGTAAAGAAAGTCAATCAAATTAGGGGTTAATCAGAGTTGCGGTGCAACTCGTGTTTCATGATTTTTTTAAAAAAATTATTTTAAATTAGTTATTTTTTATATTTTTTTAATTATTTTTTATGTGATGATATCAAAATTAAATTTTTTAAAAATATATTATTTTGATGTATTTTCGAGCGAAAAACACTTTGAAAAACAATTGTTACCATACTCTCAAACACCCTCTTAATATACTTCTCTTAATATACTTCAAGAAGTCAAGTAAGGGATTCTTCTTCTTCTTCTTCTTCTTCTTCTTCTTCTTAAGTGTTGCCCGATTGCGTTTGCTTTGTGATTTTCTTCTAGGTCCTTTCAGCTCTCCCTCAATCCAAAATGGATAAGAAATAAAAAGGATTCATAGGTTATTTTAAATTAAACATAATATAAAAATTATGATTTGCGGACTAGTGACTACAAGACATGTAAGTGATAAGCAATAATAACTTACCATGCATTAAAAATTAATAATAATCTCTCTTTCCATATGTGTAAATAAGAAAAATAAGATTTTATAGCATTAACAAATCTTTTGGAATTCATGTTATATTACCATTATGAAATTTATATACAACTATCACATGGTGCAGCATCATTTAGTAAAACAATTTAACAACAAAATCCTTTAATATCTCTATTATTAGTCTTAATTTAATAAATATATTGTATGTCTTGTTGATAACATAAAATCATAAGAGAAAGATAAGTTTTTTTAATAATTATTATGTTTGTTTTTATTAATAATATGATGCTATTATTGCATTGATAATACAGTTAAAAATACTAATCCAGGTATCGGAATCGGCCTGGCTTCGCCTTGCATCCCGGGGCAGGAATATTTTTTAAAAAGAAAAGCTACACGTAAACTTCTACTCCTATCGCCTTTGGAAATTGAAGAGCTTGATGGAAATGGCGAAAGTTATTGCAAAAAGGACTGTAAACCCAAGAATCACAGCTGCAACAACTCCAAGAAAATCATGTTTGAAATCCAAATAAATTGTCACGAATTGCTCCACTGTTTCACCAGTTTCAAGTCTATCCTTCATATCCCCAAACTGGGAGGCAACCAGTCCATACAGGGTCCAAAAGACTGGACATATCCAAGAGTACCATCTCCACCACACAGGCATCCGCTGTTGCAGGCCAAGTAGAGGAACGAAACAAGAAAGCATATAAAGCCATGAAAATAAGAGACGTTACACTTCAAAGAAATGCGCAGAACAAGAACTTACAGATCGTGGGATTACGAATCCTGAAAATACATTCCAGATTCCATAAAATGCAGCAGAAATTACGGACGCAATTTGGTGATTTGGTGACACGGCCACGGCCATCATGCCATAGAAGGTGAAATACAGTAGCGTGAAGTACATGAAATACAGATACCAGAAGAACTTTGAGATGGTCCATCCGAATCCAATCATTGAATAGACTATAACACCATAAACTGCAGCTTGGACAAAAATATATGGAAGCTCAATGAGAACCTGCAAGGAGATCGAATATTGTAGATGGTTACATGGAGCTCTACATAATTACTATAGCCTGTAATATATCAAGAATTGATACCTGTGCAAAGGCATACGGCAAGGCAGAGTACATTCCAGCAGCTCTCTCTCTGTAAAAGACAGTTCGCTCAACAGCTACCACAGGCTGAACAGACGCGGCATTTTGGACACCAAGAAAGAGAACAGCGGTATACATTGAACCCATTGCATTAAAAAAGATCTTGTCGCTTTGTTCTACAATTTTTTCATATGACATTTAAAGTCAGACAACATTAGAAGGCATATGGATACTATCCCAGTTTAAACTTCTATCTTGTTTTTATCACTGAGTGATGACTTACATTTTGGAGCCAATATCCCAAAACATTGTTCCAAAGATCAAGCCTATGACTGTTGTAGAGAGAAATCTGATAGCAGTGTATGGAGGGTTGCGCCAGTACGACCAGTGCTGTTTCCATAAGCAAGCCAAACACTGGGTGAAAAATGATCGCGAATATTGAGTAGAGAAATAGAGGTCCTTCGAACGAGGAGCAGGAGTGCTCAAATCCTTTATGAGAGCTCTGTTTCTCCTGAAACATATGCCATGCATTAACAATGAATCCAGTATGAAGCTCCTCTCGATATCCTTTGATAAGCAAGTTACTCATCTCTTATTATAACACATTGGAGTCGAACATGGAGTTTTTTCTTGATTAACACGCGCGACAATACGAATAGGTAGTTCTATAAATAAACTTTACCTAAACAATTCTGAACTTCTATATATTTCAGCAAAATCAACCCCCAGAGCTAATTCTTCTGCTGTACTGGTCACTTCCAACATCCAAGTAGCCGGATTGTAACCATCTTTGATTTTGTTGACTCCTTCAATTCCCTTGATTTAAGCAATACAACAATAGCCAGAAAACATGACTAAAGAGTTTGAAATTACATGGCTGCCAGATTTTGGTAGTCCAAAGTAGCATACCTCAAAATACTTGATCAGATGGCAAGAAAGTCGACCCAATGGCCCCACATATATCTCTTGTCCTCCTCTCTTCAGTAGAAACAACTGCAGTTCCATGTTAAAAACATCAAACGTGACATTAATATATGAAGAACAATCCACGATCATCTCTAACTCTGATAATCAGCTTCATATTTTTCACCTCATCAAAAGCTTCAAATATGTCAATGCTTGGTTGATGGATGGTGCAGACAACTGTTCTTCCTGTGTCCACTGTGTTCCTAACTGTTCTCATAACAATAGCAGCTGCTCTTGCATCAAGCCCTGAAGTTGGTTCATCCATAAAAATAATTGAGGGGTTTGCCACTAGCTCAACTGCAATGGTTAGTCGCTTCCGTTGCTCAGTTGACAGGCCATCTACACCAGGCAATCCAACTAAAGCTTGCCTCAATGGATTCAGTTCTACAAGCTCCATGACCTCCTCAACGAACATCTGCATCCAATAGGAATACACTGAAATTAAACTGGGTTGAATGATCTGGCATGTTCAGGGAATACTCTTGGACTTACAAAACTTGGAAAAAGCCTTTTAGTTCATAACTTCTGTTATGCATTAGATAATTCTCAAGTAGACTCGAACCACTCAAGAAAGAATAAGAGCTTATCATAACATGACTGTAGTTGAACCAAGCCCAGTTGAATAACGATACATTGTTAGTTCATGTAATTTATTAAGAGGTCTAAATTGCAACTGTAAAATAACTTAAAGAAAGACTGCCTGAAACATGAGTAGCAAATACCTACTTTTCTAGTTTCAATGTCTACTTCAGTGGGAAGACGAAGCCAAGCTGAGTAGAGCAAGGACTCATAGACAGTAATATGTGGTGAGTGGATGTCATTTTGCTCACAGTATCCAGATATTCTAGCAAATGTTTCTTGCTTCTTCGGATACCCAGAAATTGTGATGTTCCCCTCAATATATCCACCAGTTTTCCTACCAGCAAGAACATCCATCATTGTGGTTTTACCAGCACCACTGATGCCCATTAAAGCTGTGAGAACACCTGGCCTAAATGCGCCACTCACACCCTTCAACAGTACCAATTTATCTTCATGAACACCATGACTTTTCATTTCCTGCAGAGTCCAGTTCAAAATAAGTAGTCGTTCTTCTAGGTTGTATCAGATGGAAAGAGAGTAATATACCATTTTTTTTTTGCCTTTTGGAACTTTGTTTTACCTGTGGCATGTCAACTGAGTACATAACTTTATCAAACGTTATAGAATGTGGTTCGAATGGAATAATGACCCCCCTTTGTTTGTTACATGTGAACCTTGATGACTTGCTTCTTCCAATTTCATCTATGCTCTCTGCATATTAGTTAAAATCACTGACCCAAGAGATATAGAATTAGATGATACAAATGAAGAAACTATCTGAACGAGCATTCCTACCTGCACTTGTGTGGAGGCTAGAGTTAATTCCAGGGTTCATTAAATGAATGGCTTCTCCTATTCTACCAACGTTGTTGCTTTGAGGTTCTTCTGATATACCAGCCTGTTGTGGCTTTCCTAATGCTGAAAATGTTGTTTACAGAAAATAAGAACATAATCATTGAATTCTGAAAAAGAACAAAGTTCAAAGAGGCAAGAAAGCATACGGTTGAGAAAAGCGAGAGCCAAAATGTACAAGAAGTTGTATAGTAGAGTGAATCCAAACAATGCTGCTACTGCTAACCAATACGAATATGCTTCTGTGAAGAACCCACGAGACTTTAGAACTTCAATTCCCAATGGCTCCGTTGAGTTTGGAAGAACCTTTGATATTAAAGTATTCTTGAGTTAGCTATCATAAAGGAGAAAGCACAGAATATAGAAATGTACTGTTCAAAGTTTACATGGTTCCAACTCTTTCCAAGAAACTCGTTCACGACAACTGCATTCTGCGCATACATCATGGGTGATGTCCAGAAGCCCCAAATCCACCATTTCTTTATGTCATCTGTTTACATTGAAAAAAAGAGAGAGAACCATTCATTGTGGCCTTAGCTTTAATATAAATATCAATCTCGAAATTAGACTTATTACACTAATTATACCTCGTGACAAGACAAAGCCACCCAAAACAAACAGCAATAGAAGTACAAATGACCCGAAGGTGTTAGCAACAACCATGTTCCTGCCAACAGCAGCAATGGTTCGGAATAATCCAGAAGCCATCTGATTTGTTAATAAGAGCACGAGGTAATGCTTAAACAACCTACAAAAATATATAAAACAATCACCTTAGACATAACCTACCAAGGAACAACTTTTATTGAAGCATCTACCAAATTTACTGTATTTTTCAATTTTTATACCTTCCTACATTTGGATCAAATCCAATGACAAAATACGTAATGAAAACCATAATAGCAACTTCGATGAAAGTGATAGGGATTTTAAGGATCCATGTAGGAAGAGCATATATCCAAGCTGGAAAGAATAGAAGGTCCCTTTGCTTGTAGAACACAGGAAGCTTTGCAAGGGTCATGGAAATCTCAGCCATACCATTAAACATGATCACAACCACAATGAAGAACATAGCGCCCACATAAATTCCTCCATCGGTTACCGAGTCTCGGTGCATTTCAGTCCGTAGAAAGAGTGTCATCGCAATCACTGCGACTATTGTCAGCTAATAGAAGAAAAGTAGACAGTAAATCATATCGTATATGAAACTCATGAAAAAAAAGACTAACAAAAGTTAATACCCACTTGAATGAACTTGAAGGCGTAGATGAATGAGTTCCTTTTCATGAGTAAGAATTCTCTTGAGAAAGAAGCTTTGCATAGCTCTCTCTTATTAACTCCGTATTTCTTGGTAGTCAAAGCAGCTGGGTGGTTCTTGCTCTTATCAAATGGAACTGCAAGCTCATTTCCAAGTCTCTTTCCTTCATGAAACGAATAGAATGCCTCGGAAAATTCTTTGACTGTGACAAATCTGTATGGCACATCTCGTCGTGCCCAATACTGCATCTGATCTTTCCTTGATGTCACCTGCATTGTTTTCATTATTCATGGAGATTAAATGCAACATAGCTCAAAATTACAAGTAGGTCCACTCATATAATATTGAGAGTGAGAGAGACAAGCCACTTGTATGCTTACTTCTTGCAAGAAGTCTGCCACACCTTTCCTTGCAGGACACTTGAAGCCCATATATTCAAAAAACCTGAGGACATGCTCACGAGGTCCCTGATACACTATCTCGCCATCTGAGAGAAGAATAATGTCATCAAAGAGATCATAAGTCTCTGGCGCTGGCTGGAGGAGAGAGATGAGAGCAGTTCCCTCAAGAATTTGGACATATTGCTTGATGGAGTTCACAATCTGGTACGTTGTTGAGCTATCCAATCCAGTAGATATCTCATCCATAAACAGTGCCTTTGCTGGTCCAACCAGCATCTCACCTATAATTTCAATGTTGAATTAACTCGAATAGATGTGCAAAAGAAGACAGATATTCTTTGATTTTGACAATTGATAAATAAAGTCTGTTACCTGTGGTAACACGCTTCTTTTGTCCTCCAGAAATACCCCGCAGCATTTCATCCCCGACCAATGTATCCGCGCAGACTTCCAGTCCTAAAACCTTTAAATTCAAGATCAAAGTTATTGGCGGATAACGCTCTGGTTCTTCAAGATCCTTTACAGTATTACCTTCAGAATGTAATCTATCACCACACTGTCCTCCTGACCTTCTGCCGCTGCAGCCTGCAATAACAGAAATCACAAACGATAAAAGTAAGCAAAATACAAGCAATTTCTAATTCTGGCTTTGTAACTTTTTGTGATGAATCCTAGTTTAACTTACAAGAACGAATTTATAGTCAACTATAGAAATTATCAGTAAAAAGAGAACCCTTAATTCCCTTGGAAAGATTAAACACCAATGTACATAGAATATTGTTTCAACGTTCAGCCAACAGAGAGTACCAGTCTGTTTTCTTAGCTCTAAAACTAGAAAAACGTTTTTCTTAGATCTACGCACTGTAACAAGAAAATGGATACATATTGTTCTTATTCCAAATAAGGCGTGCGTGGTGTTTCTCCCCTCCTAAAACTTAATTTCACAAATGTGATGGCTTCCTCTCTCACCTTCATGAAGACATCAATATCAGGATCAGGTTTGATCCCCGCTTCTTTCTCCCTTCTCGATAATTCTGCTAACATATCTGCAAATTGTGAAAGTGAAAACTGTTCATGCTTAGATGATTTATAGATGACAAGACTGTTATGTAAAGAAAAGGTACTGGTTCATTAAGCTTACCATAACGGCTTCCAACCCCTTGGCATCTTGCAGAAAAGGCCAAGGTTTCCCTTACAGTCATTTCTCCTATATGCAGATCGTGTTGACTGATATAGGCAGCAGTTCTTTGCGGTACAAACTCATCCATTTCATGACCATTATAAGTCACCCTCCCTGAAAACTGCAGGAAGATTTAACTTCTCAAACTAAAGGCAGGATTGAAGAATGGATTAAAAAATCTCAAGAATTGACAACGCACAAAGATTTAAGTCAAAATTATGCATCATCATCACCTTTAGAGCATGATCAAGCTTTCCAGCCAAAGCTAACAAAAGCGTTGTCTTTCCGGAACTTGGAGGGCCCAAAAGCAATGTCATTCTGTAGTAGATAACAAAAACATTAGATCAGAAAAAAGAAATGGAAACATCATAAGGTCTGAACAGTCAAATTCAGCACATGATCATTGTACCTCGATGGCTTGATGATACCGCTAACATCCTTAAGGATCCACATATGTTTCTTTCTACTAGAAAGAATATGGAGATAGTTCAAGACACCCTTTAAATGAAAATGAACTAATACATGTTAGAACAAGCTGGTACCAGAAATGAATGAAAGAACAAATTGCAATAATAACTAGTGGTCTATACGGGCTGGTTCTTACCTCCAGCATATTAACAGAGTAGTTAAAGAATGTAGGCAAAGCTCTACTTCCTACGTAGGCTTCTGCTTCAACATTTAGATGCTCGAATCGAACTTCAATTGTGGGAACATGAATTCCAACTCTAAAATAACCAACAAACAAGTACTTCCATCATCTAAAAATTATCAGTAAGAGAGACAGTGCACATGGCTGCAAAAACTTCAAAAATCAGAACAGAGTTCCTCTGTATATCTGCTAATTAATCAACTGGCTATCTACTGAATAGTTAGAATCATTGGAGGTCATCACCCCATCTTTTCTTCAGAAATAAAAATCACTAGACATCAACTACCGTTTTACAGTTTCTAATTACCAGCTAGATTAGTTAAGTTACTGATTTCTAAATTTTTTAATTTTAATTTTTTGGCAACAAGAATGTAGCCGTTTCTCAAGAAATGAAAATCGAAACCAGTAAAAAGAAAATTAAAAATGACACCAAATGTCCCAATGATTTATATGTTGTCTTGGCATGTAAGAAAATCAAAAGAAAAAACATAAATTTAATTACCTATCAATACGGTTGTTGTCATGACATGTAAAAATCAAAAGAAAAAACATAAATCTAATTACCTATCAATACGGTTCTTGAGCTTTAACAAGAACTTCTCATTATCCTCTTCTGCTACATTGACCAACCTCTCCACCAAATTCTTCCTTTCTTGGAACCCAAGATTCTGCACCTCCACTTCACTAGCAGCACCTGTGGACGTGGTTAGTATACCTTTCCTCAAACGATCATAGGTTGGTAGTTTCTCTAATGCCGCCCATTTTAAAGCCTCTTCATCGTCGTCTTGTCCTTGAGAAGAAAGTGAAAAAACTTGATGATCTGCAGCTGCATTGTTACTAAATATTCCTGAAGAGTTTCCTCTTCTTACACTGCTACCGGCTCTGTAAAGATAACCACTTTCCATTGACAAAGGCACGAAGAGAAGCTGTGATTTTTAATTTACGTTGTTCAATATATACATTGAGAAGAAGTGGAAGAGGAGAAGGTGTTTAAGCTTTAAACAACTGTAGCTAAGCATAGGTGGTAGGGATGGGGAGTAGAGTACTACTACATCATTTCCCTGTTTATAAAGCCTTCAGATACTGAAAAATAAAATTAGAATTTTCTCAGTATGATTTGTTTGGATTGACATGTCGAGGAACAAAACGATAAAGAGAAGTTAATGCTGTGCTGGAAGATGTTGAAAAAGGCAATCATCTATAACTTTCCTATTGTGAATTTGCTAGCCTAAGAGACAGTGGCTACCAATTTCATGTGGACGTAAAATAAAGTGAAAGAATTGAGAGAGGAAACACCTACCTTTTTTCATAAATAAATGCCACCTTACACTATTCCAATGAATATGTCTCGCTACCAAAAATATAATAATAATAATAATAAAAACAATTTTATTTTAACAAAACACTAAACGAGATCGTCCTTTCATGTTTATTGTCTCCAAAAAAAAAAATTATTTATTTCAGTAATATTTTTTTAATTTTTATATTTACTTTTCAACATTTTGTTTATTAAGAATTAAACTTTATTATTTATTTTAGTTTTTTTATATTGGATTATTTTAACCTAATAATTTAGGTTAAGAATTTAGCAAGTTAATTTGGTTTATTTTTTCATCTTTCAATATTTATTTGTTATGAATTGAGTTTCATGATTTGTTTTGATTTACTTTTTATGAAGGTATACAATCCCCATGATCCAAGTTACAAGTTTGGTCGGTTAACCCAATTAACTCAGGGTTTTTTTTTAATTTCATCCTTTAATATTTTATTGATTAGAAATTAAGTTTTCTGATTTATTTTGGTTTGTTTTCTATGAGATTATTTCGACATCATGCCCCAAGTTACAGGTTTGGTAGGTTAACCTACATTTACTAGAGTCATTTTTTTAATCATTGTTTTTTAAAAAACATTACTTTCATCCTTCGACATTGGGTTAAGTAGAAATTGTGCTTTGTAATTGTTTTTGGTTTTATAGGGTTATTATAGCCTCATAACCTAAGTCACGGGTTTTGTAGATTAACCCTGGTTAACTTGGATTATTTTTTTGGTTTGTTTTCTATAAGGTTAGCTTAATCTCATGACTTATGTTATGAATTTGGCAAGTTGACTATGATCATTTTATTTTTTGCTCTTTTCTTATTTAATTTTTAAAAAAATTTCTTCCTTTAACATTGGGTTGATTGAGAATTGGGTTTCATAATTTGTTTTGATTTGCATGAGATTATTTCAATCTCATTACTCGGGGTACAGATTTGATAAATTAACATGTGTTAACTCAGATCATTTTTTCAATTACTTCCTTCAACATTGGATTGATTAGGAATTATGCTTTATAATTTGTTTGAATTTGTTTTTGTGAGGTTATCATGGTTTCATGACCATGGCTAAATATTTGATAGGTTAAACCCGGGTCGATCCAATAGATTTTTACTGATCGTCCATGTTATATTTTGACATGTCAAGTCGACTGAGTCATATCATATTAACTTCCACATAGTTTAATTTTTTTTCTTTAAGAAAAAAATATTAGCAGTGCCTTAATAATTTTTTATGTCGATCCATAGCATAATGCACACCAATGATATAGTAATAATACTAATAAAATTCAGTTGACATTTGATGGGTGTTTTTCTTTTCTAGCATGGTTTGAAAAATGTTTTAATAAACTAACACCGATCAAAAAAATTGAAAATAGCACAGTTTGGTAAAAATTATAATTTCAGGAGAGAGGAGAAAAAAAAAAAGAGAAACCTTAGAGTCGCATCAAAGCTCCAATAATAACACATGTAATATCATTGGAAAGAGTTCAATGAAATGAATTCATAAATATCAAAGCTACTAATGGTGGCTAGCTTAAGCCACACATGTCATTGAGGGTGTGTCCACTCGCAAACTTTGAACAAAGAATGTGCCTCATGTTAGCCACCTTTGATAGCTTTTCTTGATGTTCATGAATTCATCTTGTCGAGCTTTTTTTAATGTTATTAAATATATCGTTATCAGAGTTTTAGTATGACTCCAAGGATTATTATTTTTTTATTTTTTTATCTCTCATCTAATTAAAAAACTGCACTTAGAGTGTGATTTTTTTATTGAAATACGCTATTTTTCAAAAATAAAATCATCTTTTCAATGTTTTTAAAAAAATGTGCTATAAGATCAAAGATGAGGGATATTGGATACTCTTAACTGACATTGAGTCAAGATGGAAATAATGAATTCAATCATTTATTTATTTATTTTTAATTGAGGACAATTGCAACTCCCTAATGTCCACGTATCCCGTTGGTCATGCACACAACATCTAAATTCACCTCAAGATAAGGCAAAAAATAAACAGAAAAAATACGTACATTGATATTCTTCTAATTAATGAGTAGATAATGCAGAATACATAAACAGTTGAGAAGAAAGAAAGATTTGTTCAATAATCCATCTCTCTTTTAGTCGCATTCGGTTTGTTGGGGGTTGAATCAATGCATTTTGTTGTCTTTACCACATAAAGGAATTGTAAGACCCAGAAAAAGTAAACCAGCAATTCTCTTTACAATTTCAGAAAATAAGAAAATAATTCTTCTCCATGAAAGAAGAATTTATCGGTGAAGTTAGCGGGAAGGGATGGAGAATATTAAGCTAGTGTTTGGTATTGAGATAATAATTATTTTTTAAAGTGTTTTTTTTTAGAAATATAATAAAATAATATTTGTTTTATTTTTTAAAATTTATTTTTGGTATAAACGTTTTAAAACGATTTAAAAACATAAAAAAAAATTAAACAATTTCAAAATCTTTAAAAGGCATAGCTGGGCCACAAAAACAAACAGGCTCTAAATTAATAAAACTGTAAGAAAACTTCATAGAAATATATTTTTCTTGACCAGGTTTTTAGACTTGTTTTGAAGTACTCCAATACTTAAATAGAATTTGAGTTTGTTTGATAAAATAAAATATATGTTTCTTTTGTGTGCATAGGAGAAATACTAAATATTGTTGAATCAATTAATTTAAGATTAATGCAGAATTAATCAATTTCTAACACAAATCCTCTATTAAGATCAATATGAATCGTATTAATTAACAAGAGATTTGATATTTTTTAAGGGTTTAGTTTTGTCTTTGAAGAAATAAATAAAAGTGTGAGTGTGACATTTGACAATGAAAATCCTCTGTCGAAGTGGTTCATCCTTTGCCACACCCCAACTACTAAATTAATAGCCATTAAATGGCCGGCCCGTCACTCTTCGAGCTACACTAGTTTATAGTATTTATTTGAGAATGGTTGAAGTTGGATATGATGTCCAGTGGGCCGAATAAATTTTTTAATATAAAAAAAGTGATTGGTTAAAAAAATTCAAGCTCCAAGTAGGTTAAGTTAGCAATTTAAATATTTATAAAAAAAATTCAACAATAGACCAAAAAAACCACACCCGAGAGCCTTTTCTAATTATCAAATAACTCGATAAATCAGGAAAAAAAAATCAAACTTAAAAAAAAACAGAAAACATCAATTTAAAAAAAAAAAACCAAGCGAACCTTGATGAACCTCCTAAACCCAGTTCAATTTAAAAAATTATAACATGTTAAATCATAAACCTGAGTTCAATCAAGAAACTTAAACTTTATCCAATTTAATTTTGAAAAATGTAATCATTGAAAAAAACTATTAATAAAAAAAACTTGCAAAAAAAAACAATAAAAAATGGGGCTAAAATCTAACAAGATAAAACCCAAGATGAAATTCAAAAAACAATTTATTGCAATTAAAAAAATTACAATTAAAAAAATTAGGACAAAACTTGAAAAATTAAAAAATCATAGGAGGTGAAATTGAAAATTATTTGTAAAATGATAGATTATTTATAAATTAAAAATGATGGGCATGAAATAAAAAAAAATTGTTGAGGGCTAACCCAATAGAATCAAACAAAAAAAATAAAAAAAAAAGAATTAAACTAAAATAATAACAAACAAAAAAAAACTTATAAAAAAAATATAAAAATAAGACAATATTAGTTTAGAAAAAGAGGAAAAAAAATAGGTCAAACCTTTTAAACCTAGTATAATCTCTAAAAGTCGCATCCCATTAAAGTTTTTACACGGATTCAATGAAGAAGCATAATTATCAACTAATTTAATGTCGGAGGATAACATCGATAGAAAAATATTAATAAAAAATACCTGCAAAAGCAACAAAATAAATAAGGATAAAATTTGATATGAAAAACTCAAGGAGGATGCAATTTAATGAAAAAAATAAAAAATATTCTCAACTAAAATAAATATCAATTAAAAGAATAAGGATCAAATTTTAAAGATTAAAAAAAATTATAGAGGTAAAATTGAAAATATTTGTAAAAATCAAGGAAACCCAGACAAATATCTTAAACATAGTCAAATCTCAAAAACCTTACAACACATGAAACCCTGAATCCAGGTCCCATAAAAATTTTTATTATAAGTCAATTCAAAAATATAAATTTAAGAAACCTGTCAAAGCAAAAAAAAAAAAATATATATATATATATATATATATATATATATATATATATATATATAACAAAAGAAGCCTTGAGCGAATTCAGTGGCCAACCCGAATCAACAAATCAAACACATGACCTATGACATGAGATTGGGATGTTCCTATAAATAAAAAAGCGAAAAAAAAAACACTAGCAAAAAAAATTAAAAAATGCTTTTAAAAAGACAGAAATTAACTCGAGTTAATCCTTTAAATCTATTACTCAGGTCATGAGACTAGGTGACCCCATTAAAGACAAACCTAAAAAACAATGAAGTAAGATTCGTAATCAAACAAACAGGATAGAATTGAGAAAAAAAATACAAAAAAATAGCAATTAAAAGAATCGGAACTAAATTCAATATAAAAATTAAAAGAAATTAAATGTCTAAGGAAAAATCAAATGAAATTAAATGTTCAGCGATGGAATTGTATAAAACAAATCCATTAAGAAAATGATTAAAAAATTGGAATTAAAAGAATTAGGATCAAATTTGACATAAAAATTAAATGAAAATAAATATCTTGGGGTGGAATTGAAAAAAAAAAGAAATCAATCAAGAAAATAATTCAAAACAAAACAAATAGAAATTAAAAGAATGAGGATCAAATTTAAAAACAAATTAAAAAAATCAAATGATTATGGGTGAAATCAAAAATAAAATCCAATAAGAAACAATTAATGTAAATAAAACAATTCCAAATAAGAAAAGAGTGACTGAATTAAAAAAAAAAATTGAAAGGTTGGTATGAATTTTGCATGGTCAACATGCAATCCGAGAAAGAAAGAGAAGGAAAATAAAGAAAAAAAAAGTAATTTCGGGTCAAACTACGTCGAAACGCCATACACGCGTCATTTATAGAGGAAAAAGATTCCACAATGAATCAAATTATGTGACAGAATCATGGTTACAACCATCAAGGTCAGCCACGTACGCCACTAAAAAGTGGCGTAGTGGTTGACGCGCTGCACACGTTAGCAGCTTTTCGGGGTTTTTTTTCGTGCAAAAACCAAAAATGCCCTTAGAACTAAACAATATTAACAAACAAAACATAGTGAAATTACAACCAAATCCTTGAAGTCAAGGCTAAAAAATTCTAATTGTAAAGATAATGTAGTAATTCAATTGTTCTATGAATTTTGAAAATATGAAAACATTCTTGTGTAGAAGGCATTGTGTTATTTTATTAAAAGGTTACATTAGTAATTTTATTATGCATTTAAAAATTCAATTACTAAAATAACTCCGTACAATTCTAAAAGGATATTTATGTTATGGTGAAAAGACCATCCAACCCCAGAGCCAAAACAAAAAGTAAAAAAATAAAGGGATAAAAAAAATTATAACACTATTATAATAAATAGTGTTTCTGTCAGGGACATGGTAAAACCTCTAAGAAAATTAGTGTTATGGATAATTTTCCCTTGGTGATATATGTATCTTAAGATTTGAAAAAATAAAAATAAATTAAGTATGCTTGTAAATCTATATCTTTAGTCGAAGTTTATGCAATAAATATCATTGATACATTGAGGTGTAAAATCAACCATATAGCAGCAAAAATTCAAATATTTTTTAATAGAACTTCACTGATTTAATTATAAATTAAAATCTCTCACATATTCTTCTTTCCTTTTATTTTTTGAGGACTTTCCTTGTAATTTCCAAATTAACCACTTATCCCTGTTTTATATATATATATATATATATATATATATATATATATATATAACCACTGATTAAGCATGCTATCTTGTTTTTTTCTAAAATGAAATATATCTTATTTAGATTTTTCTCTTCATGCGTCTTCAAGAAGTAGAATATTTTTACTCTATATTTGGCATTTTTACTAATTATGGCAATAAAACTGAAGAAAGTATGGTCGCGTGAAAATCCAAAATTAACCTTTACCAGCCCCAAAAGAAAATTCATCAATACAAGTCCAATGGTGAGAAAGAAATTAGAGACTGGGAATATTGTGAAGCTTCTTCCACTTTGAGCTGTTCTCGCTTCTCAACATAACACAATTTTGCTTGCGGAAAAATAGAATTACTTATTTAATATTTTTATTATTATTTTGATATGTTGATGTTAAAAATAATTTTTTAAAAAAATTATTATATTAATATATTTTTAAATAAAAATCACTTTAAAAATAACTAATATTATTATCATTTAATAAAAAAATTAAACTTTCATATTACAAATCATTACGTGACAAAACCAATCCAAATAACTTGTTTATTATTTTTTGAATTCTCATCCTATAACTTTGAAGGCTTAAATTTCTTTCATGTTGGTTTAAATAAAAAATAGTTTGAATTGATTGATGTGTGCGAGTTGGTTTAAGATTATTTTTATGTGAAATAAAAAAGATAATATTTGTATATAGATAATATATATAAAACTATTTTTAGAATTTTATATATATATATATATATATATATATATATATATAATAAAATTTTTAATGGAAGTTATCCATTTGGGCCACCGGCAAAGTTAATGACTTTCAAATTCCACCTCCTGATTTAACTGTTACCGCCATTTTTAAAGCGTGGAATTAATGGGCGTTTTGGTACGTTTTTGAAAATATAATCGTGGTTAGTTTTTAAAATATTTTTTATTTAATAATATATTTTTAATTTTTTAAAAAATATTTTTGAAACTAGCATATTAAAATAATTTAAAAATATTAATTTAAAACAATTTTTTTTTTAATTTTCTCTTTAAACACAAAAACAAAAATCCCGAATTCTCATACCAGAATTCCAAGACTGACACGACCAACGTACCAATCAAAGATTTTTCGTGGAAATTGTCTTCCTATCTCCAATTTTACATTTAACATTGCTGTGAAATAATGTTATTAAATTTAATCCGTACCGAGCAAGTTGGTTGAATCAAAGACTTGATGGTGGGCCACTCAACAGGCTCAGATTGATGACTGGTATTAAATACGCAAATAATTTGGTGAAATTTTGGTATTGTTTGGAATTTGTTTTTTTAAATGGTTTTTAATATATATATATATATATAGATATATAGATTATTGAACTTCCAGGAAAAATTTCACAAGTCCTGTCAGCTCAAATTCAAGATCAAAGCTTACTAAAACTCTTGACATTATGGAAACAGAGACTGACTATTCTGATATCTCATAAACTAGCAGGAAAGCCAAAAACGAGTAACCATTTGACATAAAGAAAACAAAGTTCAATACAAAATAAATCAAAACAAAACAAGGCTCTGGTCACATGATGATAAGCCTTGAATAACAGCAGCTACTGTTGATGAAGTTTATAGAAACTCTCTGTTAGTTATCTATGAAAGGCTTTGGCATATTATTCTTCATCTTCATGTTCTGTCTCCAATTTGGTATTTCCATTGACACCAGAAGCAAGTTCAGCCTCAATTGACTTTGAAGGCAACCTCTCATAGGCTCTGGACCCCAAAGGAAGTAGCCTTCGCCGCCCAATAGTGAGAGTTTGGCTTAGCTTCTCATAATTCCACTTCTGCTGAATATATACTGCAACTGCAAGAAAAATCGCAGTGGCAGGTATGGCAACATCCCCAAACTTGGAGTAGAAATCCATATTCGGGTTCACAAACTCATATTTCTCGGCAAAGTAAGGATTGCCAACAGGCGACTCTATGTAATCATAGAAATGAGGGAGAAGTCTGACAACTGTGATCCCAATAAAGTAAAGTTTCCTCAGTGGCTTGCAATTGATTTGCCAAATAATATTACCTATTACTTGTGGAAGCAAGAAGAAATCCTGAGCAAGACCCACATACTCCTCTAGTTTGGTTTCCCATTCCCGGATCGTGTGGGAACGGCCTGATGAATCAAGGTATTCCACCATTTGAACAGATATCTGGCTGGTTTTTGCAGAATGAATGATGAGCACAATTACATACCCAATCACATGTATGGTCGAGGTAGTCAGAAATACCCATTTCTCACTTGGGACGCGATGTGGTTCGCGGGGGCTTCTTGAAAGTAATCTGATACGAGATTTCCACACCTTCTGACAAAGCCTTAGAGTTACAAGAAATGCAACCATAACAAGAAGTTTCACCACGTAATCAATCACATTGAGCCACTGATTCTCCTCAAGATAATAAGATGAACTTTCATAAGATTCCGATGACTTCCTCTTAAAGAGAGCTTCTGCACCAGTGATTAGCGGAAGGCTATATCCAAGAGCTTGGACACCAAGCATAACCAGAGACATGAACGGAACAGAATCCACTTCATGATTGATGTAGAATAGTTGGCTTGAAATACAAGCAATTGCAAATGAAAGAGTCAAAATCCGGAGGATCCCCTCAACCCCCCTGCGAGATAGAATGTCTTCCCTCTGCCTCCTATACATAATAGGACGAGTTTGGAGCTTAACCGTGCTAAAATAGAGGGGATCATCTTCACCCCGTTGGCTTGAAATGGAAATCCTAGCTGTTGGGTTGACCAGCCACCGAGCTGTAGTAGGTGGATAAGACACCATTGCTTCAATTAAACAATCCAAACCCGCCTCAAGATCATTGCTTTCAAATAAGATATTCCATGAGGCCCGGACATCCCTGCAACCAGCTAGATACATCTTCCCAACAAGAGGATCATACAGGCCTTCTAGAAAAAGCACAGAAAAATTGCTATAAGCTTCTCCATCAAGTGTAATCTGAGCTGATACATTCATAAGAAGTTGTTTTTGGGTATACTGAGATTCATTATCGTAAAGAGTTTCCTCATCTCCAAACGAAACATTCCAGAATCGCCCAAACATGGGGCCAAGAGAGAGAATTTCAATCTGAAAATGAGTTGGTCTTTTTGGCTGTGAACGAGGGAGTGGATCAGGAAAGGCAGACCTATGGAGGGTAAGATCCTCTGCAAGAAGAGAAAGACCAGATCTTAATGTCTCTGTGTCCTCTACTTTCGGGAAATGCAGCAATGATTTTTTTACAACAGTCTGAAAACTGAAGGGCTCATTTTTTTCCAGGATAACACCAGCTTGTTCTATTTTTGAGTAACTGTAATATGGATGGGAATTCCTAAAATAATTCCACAACTCTGTTGGCTGCACTAGTTTTTCGAATGATAAAGGGAAGTATGAGTCATTAATTCTACTGGTGCTGGAGAAACTCCCAAAAATTATGCTCCGTTGCTTTATGGAAAATGACAAAGGAATGTACAAACAGATTCGTGAATCACAGGTACTTCCATCTGAGTCAACTAATCCAAGGCAACCGACCATGCAAAGCTGCCCGGTCGAAGATTTCCAGATTCCCTCAGCCACAACAGTCATGTTGCTCAGCCCGGATCTCACTGCCACAGCATACTGATTCTCTAGTGGAGGAATGGCTCGAAAGACAGCAGCAACTCTTGCAGAACTTGCATTTCCTGGAGCAGCTTTTTGCTCACATTTAACATTCTGCATAGCAAGCTTGACGCCTTTAAAGCTCCCATCAGTGGCCTTGATCTCCTTGTCTGAAACAAATGGACCCAATTTACTGCAATAAGCATCTGTACCACTGCATCTCCAATTTGGCACAATGGTGAAAGGCCCAGCTCCTTCTCCAGTAATCATCCCCAGAATTTCACAAAATCCAGTTCCTTTATAGATATCAATGCCACCATTCACAAAGCTATCATTATATGGGTATGGAGCACACGATTTGGAAACCAAGCTTTCAGAGCCAAACTCGTATTTCACTGACTGCCCCAGTTGAGACAAAATGCGAACTTCATCAAAGTACTTAAGATTTGACTTGGAGTTTAAACTCTTCATCTCCCCCTGGATCACTCTACTTGTCAATGTAAAACTCATTGGATAACGAAGAACAAGCAGAATCTGATCATCTTGCAGAAGAGGTAGCTGGTTATAATTAGCTTTTGCCCATTCCCATGGATTGCTCGAGTCGGACTCTCTAGAAGGCAACATTGTGCTCCCCAACAAACACATCACTCTTTCACCCCCATTCTTCTTAGACTCTGTATATATCCCTTGAAATGAAATGGAAAGCTGTGTGTGACCAGACCATATCTGAAAGTGAGGGCTACCATCATATGGTTTGTCCCTGAATGAATCTAGGGTAGTGCCCATAACCAAGAACCCATTCACACTAACTGATTTTCTCGATCGATGGGAACGGTCAACATCCATGATCCAGAAAGAAGCTAAGTTCAGTGGGGTCTTGAAATCAGAAAAATTACTTTTTTGAATGCCTGGATCAATATATGGCAGTAGTGGGGCTTGACCCACCTCCTGCCTCCAATCCCCGTTAACGAAATAAAGATCTTCAATATTATACACTCTATCAACTTCATGTTTCAAATCAGAAGCAGAAGCTAGAAAAGGAGCACAATGTTTCTTCACTTCATCAATTCTATCATAATTATAGTTCACAGTAGATTCACTAATTGTAGACTCAAACACAGCAGCTGAAGATGTGGTGTATGAATTTGTGAAACCAAATATCAGCGGCAACCAACAGAAACTCCAAACAAGAACAACAACATATGCAGTATTCTTCATGATCACAACTCTTCTGGTAAACCCACCTACACAATTGGGTCCAAAGCACAGAACTTGAATGTCCCTGATGCTCAAAACACAAAAATAGTGGGAGTAAATAAAAATAGCAGTTTTGGCACACCAACCCACAAAGCTTCAATTTTATATACTACATAGCTCAGCAGAAAAAAAAGAAAAAAAAAAAAAAGAAGGTTTGGAGATACAATGAAACATCAAAAGCAACAAGGGGACTGCAGGTATACGATTTGAAGTTTATTTTTGGTGAAAAAAAGAAAAAAAAAAAACTGTCTGGATCACTGAATCTGATTGTTGAAGGAAATTACTGACCTGAATGCAAGGATTAAGATTTGGTTCGCGGCCTTTTCTTGCAAAGGTAAGTATAAATGTCTACTTAAGCTGAATCCCAGTTGTAGGTGAAAGAAACAGGATCTTGATTTCTCGAGGTCGGGGGAAAGAGAGAAGTGAAGTTGAAGTCAAGTTAAAGCAGCACTACGGGTCGTGGTGGTTTTTGGTGGAAAGTCAATCGATGGTTAACATTTTTTGTCTTAACAATTTGTTGAGATATATAATTAATATTTCCACCCTTCCAGTACCTTGTATCGCTTTTTAATTATTTTTTAATTATATTAAAATAATTATTTTTTATTTTTAAAATTTATTTTTATACCAATTCATCAAAACAATTAATAACATAAAAAATTAATTTAAAATTTTAAAAAATATAATTATACTGCGCTAAATAAAACTTGAAAAAATACAAAAAAATTAAGTTTATGTTAGGAAAAATATAATAATGGAATAATATATAAATATAAATATAATAAATGGAGATAAAGTGCGAGATATTAAGAAAAAAAATGGAGATATGATTAAAGGGGGCAAAAAAAAAAAAAAAGAGTTAAAACTGTGAACTACCTTGAAAGGATCCAGCTAACACTTGAAAATAACACCTTAGGACCCAACATGGTGACACCATTGGACTCGGACCATAGCTAAATTACAATTATCCAAGAACGTACCCTTTCAATTAAATATCAATTGTGTTGGTTTTTTTTTTTTTTTTGCATTAATTACTGTTTAGGCAGTAGAGTTTGTTTAGGAAATGGAGTTATTATCGTTAATTTGACCTTTGTCACTGTTTCCTTCTTTGGCTTGGTTGCTGTGGAGGCAATGGCAGCTATCAACAATTTCATAAAAAAAGAAAAGTTTCTCTAGGTTTTTTTTTTATGTATACTTTAGTTTTCTCAAATATAAAGAACTGCTAATTAATATAAAGTTTAGTCAATAATTTTGATGTTATATTTAAGTTTAAATTTTAATAATTATGTAATAGACACAACATTTTTAATTATAAAAACGTACTCAGGTTCGTGGCCTAGCGGTCCTAGCAGGGAATTCCTGTCTCTGTACCCTATATTCAAACCTTAGTGTGCATGCTTGTCACTCTCGCGATGCCTTACTTGTCTATTAGGCTTACAGGGTGTTCATTGGAATCGGGGATTTGTCGTAATGCGCGTAAGCTGGTCCAGAGACCCCGTGTTATTAAAAAAATATATGGAAACATTAAAAGTTACATAAAGTTAATGACATTAATTATAATTAATCATGAAAATGTAATGATTCAACCCACAAGATAATTATATATTATATTTAAATGATTAATTAGGATGCGATGGAAATATCTAAATTGTATACGAGTCTAAAAAATTATTTTAGAAATAAAATGATACTCCCATTAATATAAAGTAATTTAAATCGCTTGAGTGTTATAATCCAAGATTATAATGACATGTTGATTTATTTTTTTGGATTAACTTACATGGATAAATATTTATATTTGGCTTCATTACATGTTTTATTTAATTAGTTAGGTTGTTTATTTGTAATTGTTCAAACTTTATCTATTTTAAATTTTGATTTCTCTAGTTTTGCTTCCTTAAATGGTGACAACTACATTGATTGCAAGGAGAAAGTTCTCCTTACATTAGGGGATTTAGCATTTCGAGTGGATAAGCCTTTGAAGCCCATGAATCAAGCATTCATGATTAGAAAATATTAGAAAAATATCATATGATCCTTGAAAGCGATTTAATGGCTTGAGTTTAATGTTTATTAAGTCTCATATTAAAAAGTGTTCTTGGAGCCATACTTGATTATACTAAAGTAAAAGATACATCAAAGCTATTCGAGATCAGTTTAAAACTTTTGACAAGGTGTTATTAGTAACTACTTTAATGATAAAAAATAATTTTAAGAATTTTTTAATTAATTTCTGATATTTAAATATCAATTTACTTATAAGTCCATTATTTATATCATAATATTAATCATTAATTCTCATGAATTAAAATTTTAAAAAATTATTGAAATATTAGCTATATTTTTATTGATTTAATAAATTGGTTATTAAATTTAAAATGCATGCAAATATATATTTTTATAAAAAAATGCTAAAACACAACATATATATATATATATATATATATATATATATATATATAAGCAAAAACATGATTTTGTGTTTATGAGAAACTTGTCTGAATTTAAATAAAAATTAGGAGTAAAAAAATAATTTGTCCCTAAACTTTTGAGAGATTGTGGCAAAATAAGGCTTGGATTAGTCAATTTTGTCCTTACCTTATTAGTTTTTGGGTAAATTATATCATTTCATCTATTAAAATGTTAAGAGTGATGATCAAAATTTACCGAAGGATGATGAGGATTATGAGAAATGGAAATCATAGGATTTTGTAATTGATGAGATAAAGGAGGAGATCGAGAGATTAATTACTGAAAATAGGTTAATTAAGGAGATTTATAATGAGGTTGTGGAGAATAGAGTTGACATTGAAAATTTTTGTTGTAGGTTTTTCTTTCAGAGGATGTTTAAGTTAAAGCAAGAGGTAAGTTTCTAGTGATGAAGAGGATTAAAGTTGGGGTTTTGATGATAATTAAGAGGAAATTGTGATTTTTTATTATTTTATTATTTATTTTTTTAAAATTAATTTTTAAAATTATTTTAATATATTAATATTAAAAACAAATTTTTAAAAATAAAAAAAATATTTTAACATATTTTAACTTCTACCGCAATCCAAAAAGGCATTGCATAAAGTAAAATTATGGAGGTAGGTGACATATTTGTGCGGGCCAATTATTTCTGCTAATTTGATCTCTTGTTTGGAAGTGTAGTTATAGTTGCTTTTTAAAATGTTTTTCATTCAGAAAAATATGTTAATAATATTTTTTTATTTCTTAAAAATTATTTTTAAAATTAATACATCAAAATAATTTAAAAATATCAAAAACATATTATTTTAAAAAAATATTCAAAATTTTTCAGAAACACTTTTAAAAAGCACCCCATTCAGGCTAGGAGAACTAGCAAAACCCCACTTCCAGTTTGCAACGTCATACTCTTTTGTAGATCAAGAATCTAGAGTTTTAAATTCCCAAGATTATATATTTGAATACAGATTGAATCTCTAATTGACGACCAAGAAATTGAGTTTCAAGCCAATTAATAATGTTTTAAAAAAGTAATTAGCAAGAAGAATAACAATTAAAAAGGCGCTTCAAGTAATTAGCACATTCATAATTGAAACACTATATTTAAATTAACTATAAGTAAAACCGCTTAGTTTCACTGCAGTGTGGGTTATTGTATACTGTCACTGAATTTACTGTGTGAATTGTACTGTTTTGCTTTGTAATGCGGGTTCTGTGTATTATGAGTAAAGTCACTCTAGATTGTACTGTTTGATGAGAATATGTGTGAGGCTGTAGCTAGTAGCTCCCAAGCGCCAGATTGGAGGCGCGTCACCTGGGGCTACGCACATGTAGTGCTTGGGCTACTGTCTGGAGGCTGGGCACCCGCAGCACACACGTAACGCTTGGGTTACCTACCTGTATACTGGCAGATCAAGCGCACAAGTGACGCTTAGGCTCTTGTCTCAATGTTGGGCCCGAGGTTTCTATGTCATAAGATTCTAAATATTATCGTTTGTTTTAGAAATATTATTATTTTTATTATAATTAATATTATTAATGAAATAATTAATAAATTTGAAAGAAAATATTATTATTAATATTAAAAATATATTATTATTTATATTATAAATTTTTATGATATTTTTATAAAAATAAAAAGTGAACCCACAGCTCAGTATTATTAAAAATAGTCAACAATTCTACATATTAATATAAAAAATATTATCATTTAAGTTGTAAATATTATTAGTTTTCTTATAATACAAAGTATTCATATTATAATTTGAGTTGTAAATATTATTATTTTTCTTATAATACAAAGTATTCATATAAAACATATTATTATTTGTGTTCTAAATGTTTTTTATATATATAATTCCAAGTATTCATATTAAAGATATTATTTTTTTATAATATTATTATTTTTATAAGAATTGAAATTTTTAATAGAAAAAAATATTATTATTTGTGTTCTAAATATTCTTGGAATTAAAAATAGTATTAGTTGTGTTATAAATATTATTATTTTCACTATAATCAAAAGTATTAATATTAAAAACGTTATCTTTTGTGTTATAAATATTATTATTTTTATAATAATTAATATTATTAATAAAATAATTAGTAAATTAGAAAAAAAAACATTCTTAATATTAAAAAACACCCATATATTTGATTTAAAGGTAAAACAAAAAATTATTATTATTATTATTGATAAATTTTTAAAAAATTGTTATTACTATCGAAGAAAAACCACGTGGAGACACGTGGCGCTTAAATTGTTGCCTGAAGGCTGGGTACACCCCCTACGCCCATGTGACGCTTGGGTCCTGTCTCAGTGCTGGGCACACCCCTGTACATACGTGGCACTTGGGTTGCCTGCCTAGGGGCTTGGCACCCCAACGTGCATGTAGCACTTGGGCACCCCCAGACCCAACTATTCTTGGGGCTAGCATTTTGCAGAACCTAAAATAACCTTGTGTTTTAGTTGTGCAGTGCCTAAATTAAAATTGAGTTCTACCCGTGCAGGACCCAAATAGCCTTGGGTCCTGCTAGCATCAGGACCTAACTTTTTAAGAAAATAAAAGATGAACCCACAGCATAACACGATCACTATAAAAACTATAACTAATTGTGAATTAAGTTTAATTATACCAAGTCATGAAATTAATAATGCAAAGCTTGCATTATTAAGAGCTCAACTTGGTTTAAATTTTGCTTTTTCCATTCGAAAATATTATTATAGCCAATATGATGCGAGATGAAAATACTTTTTTTTTTATTGTATGTTGGGATTTGTTTTTCTTGGTATTTGATTGTAGGAGGATGTTTTTTTTCTTCTAAGATGATATTTATATTGTGATAATGATTATTTTTTTAAAGTATTTTTTATTTAAAAATATATGAAAATAATATTTTTTATTTTAAAAATTTTATTTGTGATATTAATATACAAAACATTATAAAAATATATAAAAAAATTAATTTAAAATAAAAAAATTATATATTTTTTTAAAATACACCGCAAAAACAATAATTACCTAGGAGCAGGAAATACCCTATCTATCTAGCCGTTACACCCACCGTCTATTCTGCCAACGTGGCACTTCCATAATTCAAAACCCAACCAAGATCTGATACTCCTTTTGAACAAAGAATTTGACCGTTAGCTTCCTTTCTAATCAACGAAACCACGAAACACTAATTTTTCTGATTCGAAAGCTAGAAGAAAATTCAAGAAGACAACAATGGCAGCCGATTATGCATTCAAGGAAGAAGATATGGAGATCGACGAGGGATTTGGGTTCCCAAGAGCCTATGCAAAGCTATGTAGAGATCATGGTGTTGTTGGGACTTGTACCCATGGTCCTCCTTTCGCTTTCACTCCATATGCAATGCAGCAACATGAGGTAATTTAAAATAAAAAATGGCCCTATTGTCACTCAATGAGTTAAATTTTACAGGGATTTACTAGAATTACACAGATAGGGCCTCTGTTATTTGATTTTGTTTTCTTGTTATAGAATTTATAAAGAAAATCTTTATGAATATAGATAATTTAATCTTTTAGCTTCTTCGTTCTTCTTTTGGTTCCCTAAGTTTCTCGTGAGAAACTCTACTAAGATGATGTGGTTTTAGGATGAAATTGAGATGTTAAAGTTGAAGCTAGAACTCGATATCAAATAAAAGATTAGACAACCAAAATGGATCATGAATTTCTGGATAAAATTGGTTTAAAGAGTTAATACTGTCGACAATTCGGCTACTGCAACTCATTTTCTGGCTCATGTTATGAAATGATTTACAATGATAGTTTCCTTTTCAAGTAGTATGGGTTTCCATTCCTTCTATTTTGATGGAAAGCAGGCTTTGGTCATAATTTTCTCTGCAGATTTTGAGAACAAGGGAATTAGATCAGCTGTTTCCAGTTATTGAACCAAAAGCAAAACAAACTGCCAAGCCCAAGGTTTTTATCAGTCTCTTGTGGAGGCAGCTTAATCACCTAGGGTAACCGCTTCATCTCTGCTCTGACCCTTACCAAAATACCATAATTTCTATGGTAATATATTGAGGTGATATCTGATTTATTTGCTACTGTGTTGGGTTTTAGGAATGCTGGATTTGATCCTGCGGTAATTCGAGTGGATCCTTACGGCAATGTTCTATATTTTCATGCTGATAAAGCCTCTCCTCTTGCTTGGGACATTGATCATTGGTTCCCCTGCCCAAGTACATAATCAATCACCAATATCTCTCAATCTCTCTCTGTAAATACATACAACACATCTGTAATGTGTGATTTTGCTCATTTGAATTGTAGGGGGAGGATTGACAGTTCCAAGAAATCTGAGGATACTACAACGGCAAGTGTGCAAGAGGAAGCATAACAAGTTGGAGTTTCTCGTTCCATGGTGGGATCTTCAGCTGGGAATCTCTGTGAACCAGTTCTTATCCATCTTTGCTTCTTCCAGCTCAGATTTCAGGTGGGTCTATATCGATATCTACCTTTTGCAGCATTCAAATTGAACAACGTTATGGAAGTTATATGATGAATTTGGTTCCAAAATTATGGCAGGCACAGGGCATTTTCATTTTTGTTCTCAGGAGGAGAAAGTGAGGAACTAAATGCTTCCCAGACAGTAGAGTCACATTCTTTTCCACAACATTTCATTGAATCGATCGAGAAACTGGGCCTTGCTCCAGCTGCTGTTGTTGTATCTCGAAGAGAATCATATGATTCTTCACTGGCTTTGAAATCATTGGATTACAACAGGCAGATAAGGCCCCATTCTCCTGCAATAGGTTGGTAGAGGAATATTAAATGTAACTGTTTCTTTTTCTTCCTTTTTTCCCCTGTTCTTCCTCCTTTACAATCTTTCCGTCATTTTTCCTTTCCTTTATTCGTAATTATAAATTGAATTTCATGAGTTAAATGTATTGTGTTCTTTGGTTGTGTTGCTTTAGCTTCAAGAAAGATGAAGCCAGGTGTTCTGAAAGAAAATGAGAACTCAGACTTTGTCACAAATCCATATCAAGCAATTGTCATGGCCAGAGATTCTCTTAAGCAAAAAGAAGCAGCTCACAAGATGCAGGCTGAAATACTGAGTTTGGACGACGAAGTTAATGAAATAAAGAGAAATGATGATGAGGAAAAGCTTAGTATTCAGGACTTGGAATTGACACTGATAAAGCGTAGGAGAAGGGCAGAAAAGTGCAGGCGGCTAGCAGAGGCACAATCTTCATATAGAACTATGCTAGAGAGGATGATTCGTGATGCTATGCACCAGTAAGATTTTTTTTACTCAACACAAAAGGTTGTTTTCTCTATTTTTGTCATATAGTAATTGAAAGGTTGCATTTCTGAACTATTATTGCAGGAGTGTTGTTTATAAGGAACAAGTGAGA
Organism: Populus deltoides; assembly: GCA_015852605.2. NCBI lineage: Eukaryota > Viridiplantae > Streptophyta > Magnoliopsida > Malpighiales > Salicaceae > Populus > Populus deltoides. Next base: position 37,462,411 of record CM027570.2, read on the forward strand.
CTGAACCAGGCTGCAACACATGCACTCATGGCAAGGCTTGAAGCACAGAAGGCAATCTGTGATGCTTCCGAGAAAGAACTCCACAAGAAATACAAACAAAGAGACGAGCTTGAGAAACAAATTAGGCCTGAATGGGAACAGGGAAGGAAGAGATCAAGAATGGATGATACCTTACCTGAAGATGCAGACAGTAAAACTGTACTTTACTTACCAGGAACAAGGACACCTTCACACAAGGAGCTCAGAGAGTTTCTAGAGGAGCAGAAAGCAACTGAAGCTGGCTTGCCTGCAAACGAAGATGCAAAACATGACGAAATTGAAGAGGAACTCGAACAACCTGAAATGACTATCATGAGAGAAGAGCACGATAAATCAATCATTGCATTGGAAAATGAAATTCCAATTGAGTATAAGCTTCAGGCACTGAAAATAAGAGAAGGAAAGAGAGAAAAAATTCAATTCCCATTTATCCAAGACCAAGAAATAGAGGAGGATGAAGAAAGCCGAAAGCAACGCGGAAAGGGAAATGTAGAGAGGTGGCTGCAATTTCTGTTAGAGAATTCTGGAGAAGAGATTGAACGACAAAACTCAAACGGCTGTGAAACAAACACATCTGATGATATTATTACAAAGCTGAACCAAAAGTTCCCACAGGTGGAGGCCAGGAGTTCAACACGTGTTCAAGGAAACGATAAAAGAAAAAGGTTAGAAGAGATTATTGAGATAGAACCACTGAAAGAAGAAGAAAATGGCAGTGTTGGTGGTGAAGCAATTGCAAGTAGCAACAGTTTTGAAGGGAAGGAAAGAATAGAGAGCCAAAAAGAAAGAGTGCTTACAAGGTCTGAGAGTGCCAGGACATTGCGGCGTATCCCATCCTCTACGTCTTTGATCTTGGGTATGAGAAAGGGAGTGGAACGCATCAGAAAAAAACCCATGGTAACTGGTGATGATGACGAGATGGTGATCGGGCTGCAGGGAACAGCTTCATCAAGAGTATCAAGAAAGCAGTGAAAATTTGAAAGTGGAACTCCCCCTTGTTCAATGCATTTGTATTGTACCTTAAAATATTTTTTCTTCTTTTCTACTTCTTCAAAATTATAGAGTGCAGCAATGGCTGCATCAGCTGAATAACTCTGTGAAAATATGTATAGTATATCATAAAGCGTCTTTGATTTGTGTATGAGATTGGCTGTGAGAGGTGATAACAGCTTGTTGTTTTGCAAATAAATGTGATTCAGCTTTCTTCATTTTTCCTTTAACAATATACTCTCTCATTAATTGCCTTGACTCAAGGCAAAGAAATAAAGATCCTCATTTGCAAATAATTCAGTGAAAATAAGGTTCGCTTGCACGCATATTGCTGGGTGTAGACTAAATAAAAAAGGATCCAGATAAGAAATCCCAGCTTATGGGAATGACTTAGAGGCAGCTTCCTCGATCCTCAACAAAAAAGCAAAGATTTACTGAAAAAACATGCAGACTCAGTACCCACATAGTGTGATGCTTTTAAGTGAAACTAAGAAATTCTAGCTTGGAATGCAACAAAACTTACGGGAAACATAGGACTTGGAATTATCAAAATTATATGGCATACATGCCATTTTCATTTAATAAAATATTTACACTGCAAATGAGCTCTTTTGTAGATCTGACACGAAAGTTACAACATCATAAGTAGATAAATGAGATCATAATTCACATACATGATATAATAACTGTTTGAAATCACCTGAGAAGGATGGAGGAAACTCAGGTTTCCGTCTAGCTGTCAACCCCCATCGAAGATGATTTGTATATTCATGTTTCATGCTTGTGTGTGCCAATTATCAAGGTCTGGATATCTTTGCACATATACACTTTAGTTATACAGGTCTCAGTAATGTACCATAGCCCGATTATAAGCCATCCTGCATGAAATTGAGGTTGCCTATCCAGAATCTAACTGCAATTTCACTGTATATTCAAATTTCTTGAAGCTTCATCCCTACAAGATACATGCCAACCCATGAAATGGCTTAACTGCTCAGTATCTCTAACGAAAATCTCTCTATTTAATATTATTGCACTCTCTTTTTATATATTTATATATGATAAAAAAAAAGATATTTAAGCATTTAAAAGTCCTCATATTTACCAAAAAAAACATTTTATAGGTACTTGGCTTCCCACATGAAGCTACTATCCAGCTTGGCTAAAGAGAATCGATCAAATTACAAGAACTAAATAAGTGATTAACCTATTATCCAACTACATAAACTTTATTCTTAATACACCTTGTATTTTGAAACATCATCAATTGGTAACATCTGCGGAAAATGATAAAAAAAATCTATTAGTTTATTTCTAAAACTTGTTTTTGACATTCCCAGACCATTCCAATAAAAATATCCAAGACATGCCTAGGATAGAACGTTTGACAGATCTACTCGTTATCATTATCGCGGGCCCAATCAAACTTTCAATAACTCATTAATCAGGTTAAAGTCCTTACTCAAACAATGCTAGACACCCGAGGGCGAAACGAGGTCTTGACTCCCCAGCAAGTCTTGGCACCTTCAACAACACAAAACACCCCTGCGCTGCTGCCAACGGCCGCTTTAAAGTGCTTGTAGGCAATTGCATTACCTTGAGGAGTATAGGTAAAATGATATCCATGAAAATATTTTTCCTTGACACTCACCAAGTTCTTTTAGGGGTCGCTTGCACCATCGCAATACCTTGTGCAAATTTAAAACTCTAACACATCCCCTGACAACTGTATGATAAACATCAGTTACCGATCCCACTATTCCACACTATACTTTATGGAATTTATTGAGCCTAGTAAATAGAAGATCGAGAGATGGTTGGTATTTGAACATCCTAGGAGAATGTTTATAACCCTTATCAGATGCAGAGATCTCTTTTATAACAAGTTTTGAATACTCAAATCCTTATGAACTACATTTCTACAAAAATAAGCATGTGAAAAATATGTGTGGTAGCTTTGAACTAGTCATCCATGAAAATAGTGTAATGTGTAAAATCCTCCCCACAACCTTCAAAAAGTTTGTGCGTGTCTAGTATAATAATTTTGATTCAAACTCTATTAGAGGATTTAATGACCTCTGCGTCAAATTAGTGATGCATTTCAACAACAATATACTCGCACAAAAAGCACCACAAAACTATTTAGTGTTACCTAACTAGAAGACGGGTCAATATGAGCATACTTGATGAAGTTTAATGAGGAGATGCCCAAGAAGAAAAAGTTGCTTGAGCTAGTAGCCTCAGTGGCCTTGATAAATGGGATAAAAAAGCATATGGAGAAAGCTTTATGTCTTGTCAGACAGAATCTTGCTCAAAGTAAAGCAAGATATGAAAAATTATATACGGCTGAAAAAGATAAATGTGTTATGGCATGGGCTTTCCTGTTTTTACAAATATAACTAACATGAAAAACTTTCCAAGAAAAATCATTCGATTAGTAAAGAAAAAGGCTTAAAGAAAAACCAGGAGGGACTAGCCCATGGATGCTTGGTGTATCATAAAGGTTTACTACACCTTTGAATTAAAATAGGATGACTCATTCAAAGTTATCAAGATAAACAACTACCACCTCTCAAGATATGAAAGGAAAAAATCTCCCTTATGATTGGCACTTGGATCACCTTAAGATGCATTATCCTTAATATGAATGTAAGTTTATTTTTGAAATAAAAATATTATACCTTTAATATACACTTTTTATTTATAGTTCTCTAGTGCAGTCTTGGACTGACATGACTTTCCAGTGAGGCTCCTAAGCCTCACACCATCTCTAGGGATTGATTTCGGATATTCTGCTCTACGGTGCAATCTTGAGTTGACACGACACTTCAATAGGGCTCCCAAGCCTCACGCTATCTCCAGGAAATGATCTTAAATCTCTTACTCTCTAGTGTAGTTTTAGACTAATACAACTCTCCTATAAAGCTTCCGAGCCTCACGTTATCTCTCGATATAATCTATGATCTCTCACTATCCAATATGATCTTGGATTGATACAGGGCTTCTAGGCCTCATGTTATCATAGGGAACAACCCTCTATGGGTTTATTTTTGCCTCTTAAATTTTTTTCTAAGTATAGGTTCCTTCATGGGTTCCCCTTAACCTCTTAAAAGTTTTTCTAAGTATGAGTTTTTTTATAGGTTTCCCTTAACCTCTTAGAAATTTTTCTAAGTATAGGTTCCCCTCAACCTTTTAAAAATTGTTTCATATGTATGGGTTCCTCCATGAGTTCTCTTAGCCTAGTAGAAGATTTTCTAATTATACATTTCTTCATGGTTACCCTATCCAAACTTAAAAATTTTTCTAAGTAAGAACTTTTCTCCAAGAATTCTCATATGAGAAAATTATTTTTTCAATCATGGTGCATGCCCTTACATACGGTTTCTATGGTAAATTTTTCAAAGGGTTTCACCCTGATTCTCATGCTAAGAAAAATCAACAAACACATCATGATAACCGAGTATCTTTTATATAATTCTTTATGTATTTATATCATAAAGATTTGGGGAGCTATTAATGGATTAACATTAATTAGTTGTTTTTTAAAAAAAATTGTTAAGCTTGGGCCTAATCTAATAGGTCCAAAACCCTTGAAGGCCCAAAAAACACGGGCCTAGTCAACATGCTCGAGCTGAACCACCTATGGGCTCAGCCCCTAGGCTAAGACCACGGGATAGGGCCAGGCAGCACCTAACCCAAAAAGAAACAAGCCCATGCCCAACAAAAATCTTGTTGGGCGTGGAGCTTAGTGCCTCAGGTACTAGATGTGTTGTTCAACACCCTGGATGGGGTGCTAGGTGTGCAACCCAATTCCCCTAACACTAGGTGCCAGCCCCACGCATCTTAGGCCAGGCTCCATACCCATAGTCAACATCCGAGGTTCCAAATAGCATGTTTGAGCCTATTTTTGGCACCTAGCGGAATCAAGACGAGTGGTTAAGCCCAACTTTCTGAGTCTGATTTTTTGAGACCCCACATGAGTCCATTTGGATTTTTATACTGAACCAATACATTTTAGATTTTACTTTACCTACACCCCTAGGTGTATAAAAAATCTATTATGACCTACCACCTCTCCATCTTATTAATGTTTGTGTAAGGGATGTTTATCCCTCATTAATGCATGTGTAAGTGATATTTGTCTCTTATTAATATTATTAAAAAAAAAAAAATTATTAATCAACCCCTCCACTCAAACAGAAGGACAAGATTCATAGACTATAAATACTTCATGAATCACACAGGTAAATGATTCTCTACATGTTTTAATATATATTTTCAGAGTATCTCTCTCTAAAATATCATTGTATTTTTTCTCTATAAGAATATTTATTTAAGCATTTAAGAGTTTATATATCTATCAAAATAGATTTTTTACAAGTACTTGACTTTTCATATCAAGCTATCACACATTTTGGCTTCTTGCATCAAGTTACCACTCACCTTAGCTAAAAATAAATAAATCATAATGCAAAAACTAAATAATTAATATATTAACCAACCATATAGGCTATGAACCTTGAATTTTGAAACATCACCAACCATATATTTGTTGTTCCAGTTCCATTATTTGGGGGTTGTCTATGAGAGACCAATTATCATTACAATTCCTTGTAATTTTATTATTTATTTCTCTTATTGGATACTTGTGCTCCCATCACAATTTAGAGTTTTTTTCTTAATTAATTTCTAAAGCTTTCTGTTTTGGGCTTAAATGAGACCAAATCTCTTTGTCATATGAGTTTAAAACAATCAAGTACGACATTCATGCTCGGACTAGTATGTTTGTAATAAACTATTTTTCTTGTAGTTGTTCTTAATATTCAAATTCCAGATAAAAGATGAAGAACAAGCTCATTTAACAATTTAAACCTCTAAAGATTTCTTTAAACGAAGCTAACTACAAATTAATTTTTGTATAAAAATATTTTTCTTTTAGGAGCGTCAAGATAATTTATTACCAATAACTTTCACAGGCAGAAACTTTATGATAACTTTATTTCATATATATATATATATATATATAAACTAGTAGCTAGGAAGTATTTTAGTCATCTCTTCGCTAGAACATCTTGAATTATGGAATATGGGTATCGAGATTTTCTTTTAAAATAGAGTTATATCAAGTTGTATATATAAACATGTTTAGGACCACATTGGATGTTTTATATATATATATATATATATATATATATATATATATAAATCAAGGCATACCTATCTCTTGAGGCTTGAGGTTCCAAAAGCGGCCATAATTGTAAAGAAATTGAGATGCAGGTGTTATGTACAGGCAGGAAATTGGTGATTCAATTTTAATTATTTTTAATTTTCTGGTGGACAAAACCTTGAACCATTAAAAATAGCAATGCTTGTAAATTAACGCTTGATATTACCAGCAAAATCCTAAATCTATGAGTGCTAGAAGCAGCCAAGCATAAAACCAAGTAGCTGTGGTCATATATGGTCAAACTAATAAGTAGAATTGCTGAACATTGATTTTCTCCGCCTGGGAGAAGTTTTACCTTTGCCTCTCACAAGCTTAGTCTTCAAGTCCACAGGAGTTTGTATTCCACTCCCCACATCTCCTTCTCCTGCATTTTTCCCTTCAATCTTCTCAACAATACTAACATTATTACTACTTCTCAATGAATTAGGCATAATCCCTAACTTCTTCCACCTAAAGAACCCTTTCTTTTTCTCCAACATCCTTTCCATCTGCATTTGCATCACATAGCATTGGCTTTCTAGCCTCAGCACATCTTCTCTCAGCTTCCTTATCTCCATTTGTTGATCACTCGTTTCACGTTTCGAAAGCAACCTAGCCGGAGCCTCAAACCCTAAGATGGGGCTTCTAGCTCCACTAAACGACCCACTCCAATCTATTTGTCGATTGAGCTTGGTTTGCTCAGAGTAGAGGACTTGGATCACAGCACGAACAGGCAATCGTTCGTTTTGGGCAGCATGGAGTGATGCCTCCTGAGAGAGCTTTCGGCTATCAATCAACCTAAAAAGAGCCTTTCTTTCTTGCTTTGACAGTCCAGGGTGTGCCTGATCAGAAGAGAGCATTAATTTATCTATCGTCTTCAAAAATACTAAAGCAATATTTCATGAGCCACAGAACATTGAAGATCCAAGGAAAAACTATGCTAAGGTTATTGATCTAGACTAAAATGTTTCTGTGTATGCGATAATTAATTCATCATTTATAACAGTGAATCGAGGGGTTACTGTATTGATTGGTGCTGTTCATATTGATCTCGTGATGCTTAAAGAAAGGTGCCAAATTGCCAAAACAAAACAAAACCCTACATAATTCAACACTGACACTACCTTTTCACGTGCTGCAGACCACATCGGAGAAAGGCCAGTATCGGGCAAAATCTAGACTACTAAGTGAAGGGAAGTGATAATATCAAGTGGCTCCTACCCTGCAGCCACCCCACCCCACCACCTAATTATTTTGATGAAGCCCCACACAAAAGCAGCCACATATAAGGCCACCAGATCGATCGGTACTCATATGAACTTTTTGTTAATTTTCTAATTGTTATTATTTAAGTTTACTATTTTCAAGCATTCCTCTATTTACTACTTTTTTACACTCGTTTGCATGTAATAAACTAAACATTTTAACATTTGAATTAATGCTTCCAATGTACATTCATATCACAACTAATCATTCTAAATACCTTGACCTTAAAATTCATACTGCGAAGATTTTTTGTTTTTAAGTAAATTGTACAAAAGAAATCATACTAGTCTTCGCACCCTAAAATTTAATCCTGGCTACGGCGCCCCTCAGCAGCATGAACCACGAAACTCTACCAAGACCTCAGCCTGCTTACCAACTGAGATTATCCGTTTACCAATTGGAACTAGTGAAACAGAGTTACCCTTTTTTTTTATCCAACCACTACTGACCTTGCTAAGAGTACAAGCAGAGTGCACATTTGCGTTAATTGGAGACAAAATGAAAATTTCACTCAATATTAATTACTACTTTTGACTACTTACTTTGAGATAAGTATCAACGGCACGGTATAGACCATCATCTGTGGCACGGGCGTGACTTGGGAGAGCACCAGCAAGAGCAATGAACTCTGATAAATTCAAATTAGCATCCACAGCAGCTTCTGCTAGGTAAGAATCAACAAGCTTAGCTACCTTAATTAAGGCAGAACCACTCTTAGCAACCTCATCTAAATTAACAAAACTCCTCACTAAACGAATTATTAGCTCAACGTCTAGCAATGTCCCACAAGTGTGACTAAAAGATGGTATCATAATCTCTTTCAATGAAGCTTGGTCAAGTTGCCATGAAATCCTCTTTTCAAGCTCAGCTCTATATGCAGGCTCCACACTGACCATGTTTGCAATCCGGAGAAGGCGTAGGAGGAAGCTACATGGGATGGAATCCTTTTCCGGAGGCAGGATGCCCACTAGGGTTTCGACGAAAAATCTCTTTTTCATCCACAAAGCTGTGACACTCTCCGGGGATTCTTCAAAGTTCGCAAGCCCCTTGTTACTAGAAAGGTGATCACCAGAGAGGTCTGGTAGCCACTTTGATGCATAATGAGCTATGATTGAACCGATGAAGTCTGGACGGACACCCTTAGCCTTAATGCCGGCTAGGGTCTTAGCAAAGTAGTCCATATCAAGGATGCATGCGTCGTCGAACCAGCATTCGGCAGCGAATTGGGATGTTTTTAATCCTGAGGAAAGAACTGATTCTGGAAAAGAGGCCGCCTTCATTTTGGTGGAAGAGCAGCGAAGCAATTTTGAGAAGGGCTACTTAATATTGTTGGTAGATGGCTCTTTCATTTATATAAGAGGTTTCCATGTTACAGAATTTCTTGTGCCTAGTTGGGAAGGCATTGAGCACCTGCTAGACGAAGATGCCCTTCAGCTTTTGTTGTTTGAGAGGATAAATGTACGTAGGGATGGATGGTATGTATCATAAGAGATCTTTGAGTGAATGGGAGAAGAAGCAGAAAGGATAAAAGAAGAGTAGGGACAGAGAGGAGAGGACAAATTCTCTTCAATGCTAATATTCCTTCCTATGACACGCCGTAGCTTATTCTCTCAGGAGAACATAATTAATTTTAACCAGCCGTGTACCCATTCTCAATACTTATATTTATTTAATTTTATGATAATTAAAATAATTACGTGCATGGTTTTAGTTTTTAAGAGAAAAAATATGTATTATTTTAGTTAAAATTCTTATTTTTTATTCATGGATTTTACTTCTTATTTTAACAAATTAAAATATGTTTTTTTTCTTGGGAATTGACTTTATTCTTTCAATAAGAACTTAGGACAACTAAAATAAATATTTATTATAAGAATTTAAATAATTTAAATTAAGGAGAAAAAATTGTATTTCTTCAGTCAAAACTCTCTCATTTTATTCATGTATTTTTTTTTAATGAAAATATGTATTTTCCATTAAAAATATTAGTACAAGTTAAAATGCAATATGCAATGCAAGTATCCGTGATGCTTTTGTGTTGTCAACAGCAAGAAGACATCACTTTACACCTGGAAAACTAAGCAACACGAAGCATCATGAGGGAGGAAGCAGCCAAATGCTGGGAAGGATCCTATAGGATCACGAGAATGCATTAATTTCACCTAATTTGATTAGCAATATTGAAACTTCGAGGACATTACAATAAACTATAAAAACGAATGGATTCTTAAATGGGTGAATTGGCAATTAGCATATAAAATTTAAATAAATAGGGAAATAACATAGGATGAAAATAATACAGTTTAAAGTTATTTCGGTTCAGAATTGTGATATCAATTAGTAGATGATTTTGATAGATATTTAAAAAAAATGAGACGATAGCTAAAGTTTTTATGTTTTGAGCCTGAAAAAATTTATAGAATCATAGTTATTTTATTTGAAATTTATTTTATTTTATAATTTTAAAGAGTTAAAAATTTTATAATTTTAATAAAATTTGAACGGAGTTTTCTTATATAAGAACTATATCCAAAATTTTGTCTCGTTTAAAAAAACCTGTAAAAAAACATTATAACCTCAATCAATAAATTCTAATTAAACTTAACAAATTCTCACATTTTATAATCAAGAGTTAACCTCTCTCTAAATATATTAAGTCCAAAGCGGCAAACATTGAACCAACAAGATGTATAAATGTAACTCTCGTTTCCTTCGTCAATATTACAAAGCACAAATGTAGCCTCTCGACCCTCCCATAGCAAGAAACCAACCTAGTATTATCAAATATTAATGTTAAATTAAAAGATAAATACATAAAACTCAACGATTAACATATATTAATTATGAAAAGACTTGATTACTTACGTGATGTTGAATCTATTGCATATGTTGCTCGTAATGCATATATCCATGTGGAGGAACCTCCTTGAGATCCAGAGTAGTAACTCGACGTATGATACTCATGTACCAAATTATATGCTCCTCATTAGTAATCACATGATGCATCTCTATAAATATCTCATTCCTTCATGCATCTCATTGTGATACATAAGCTCAATGATGACCTAACCAGTAGTAATCATCATTTTTACTCTTATGAGTAATGGCGTCCAAAGCATCATTCATATCGATGTTGACTGGCATGTGATGTCTGTAGCCGAACTATCGCATTACCCAATCTAGACAATATAGCTCAACCATCTCAAGAAATATTAGTAGGACCACTAATGTCCATATATCCATCCCACTGATGCAGACAGTCAGAGCAACCACCAATCTTTCTTCCGAATAAGGCGTCTACATAACCTGTAGAATATAAGTTACATAGTTATAACAATAATTCAGTAAAGTTAAAAAAAAATTTAACAAATAGTTCCAAAAAAACTTGGATAACATGTTATTTATCGATCTTGCTCGGATAAAGTGCAAGCACATATACTGGATTATTTTCAAAAACTCGTTCAGCACACCACCTAGCATTAAACACATGTTTATTTAATTGCGTTTTTTAAAGTTACAATTACACAATATAAATGCAATACATGCATGCTGGTGAGAGATGCAATGTAATCCCCATAATCTAGACTATCATATGCGGTAATCTAGGGCCTGCCCATATAACGATGTTCTCATGACCATAACTCTGGTTAAATAAAAACATTTTGTTTATTTCATGTTAACAACAAAATTATGAAATATAAATATTTATTTACAATTTTTTTATTCATACCTGTAGAAGTAGCAAACATCCCCCCCACCTGTTTGGCTCCCTTCAGGAATGCAAGATATAAATGTTTGTACAAGCATACCAATGCAGCAGATCTCTAGCTATATATGGAGATGGCATCAAAATTATCCAGGAGCAGCAAATAAAGTAAAGGAACATATCTTCATGTGAGGTCAATGAATAATACAATGTCAAACAGATAAAGTATATATGCTCTAGCATACCTATAAACAAATTAAAATAATAATACTAATAATTAACACAATATTAATAAATAATCAACACATTCAAATCATAATTGATTTTGTACCTCCGCAAGATCTCATTGTCAGCATCATCTGATGGTGTCGAAAATATCTCATCAATCCACTTAAGACATATACTACCCCCTTCAATTCAGAAGGAGGGAGTGATAATCCAAATGATCACTCGCATAACACAATTCTATTACGAACACCAGTAGATGTGACTACTCATCCATCAATAGGTAGTCCAAGCAAAATCATCACATTCTATAGTGTTTGTGTCATCTCTTTATACCTAAAATGGAATGTGTTTGTCTCACGTCTTCATTGCTCAATCAGTGCATCAATCAAGCCATGGTCATGCTTGATATGATCAAGACAACTAACGTACAAAAACCAGCATGGACCATATATGGTTGGACTCATTCATGTAGTCGTATTTGTCTATGTATACGACAATAAATAGTGGTGCCATCCTGCATAACAATTTAAATTATAATTACATACATGTATAATACATTTAATTATAATTAAATTAAGCATAAATTGAAAATTTATTAAAATTCAATATTCTTACAATGTTGGTGAATGCTTCCTCTAATTGATGTTGATCCTGTAACCACAAGACAGAAGTGTTGGAGGGTCTGATAGGCATGCATGACAACTGATACTCTACATGCTCATAATAATGCTCTCCCTAATCATCTTCCAAATGTGGAGGCTTAACATGAGAAGATGATCCACACACCATAATAATGCTCTCCCTAATCATCTTCCAAATGTGGAGGCTTAACATGAGAAGATGATCCACCACCTTGAGTGCATGGCATCCCATGTAACAGTACCTATGATTGATGTGAAATTATATAAGTTTGAATATGCTTAACAAAATATCGTAATATGTTTAAAATCATATAATTGTATTGTTATACATACGTTATCGATTAGGATATATTTTTCTATTATGTCATGTGGCATTGCTTATGACATACCTATAATATGCATGACATTCTCTTGCACCCATCTTGTTTTGCAAACGAGTAGACATTCGTTGATCACGTCCTAATTTCCATCTAGATGAGTCTCCTTCAACTTGAGGTCCAGTGTAATCAGTTCATTCTAACTCGTTTGGTAATGGACGAAATGACATTTCATATGATGATCTATAGCTTTGAACCATGTAATAATCATTAATAAACTATGTGAAGTCAAAGTGATTCTCGGCACAACGTGTATGAACATGTGAACATGGACAATGAAATGGTTGTCATTAACCACATATGCATGTTCCATCTTTTAATATCACTGCTCATCTAACTTCTATCACGACACTCGATTTAATAGGGGTGTTAACCTGGAAAACATGTTTCTCATAATCAAACAACATTGTAGTATGATCTCTTGATTTATCCCTACTCATTGTCATTTGAATCTGAATTATTGAAGGCTAAATTACTCCACTTTGAATGACATCACTAACTTCACGTCTTTGCTTGACCTAATAACCATTATATATGTAAAATGTTAATTGTACCAAAATAGAGATAAGCATTGCATGAGTATTTTTTAGAACATGATTAAATGATTCTAAATGATTAGTTGTCATATTATCATCTCGGTGACTTCCATCATAAAATAAACCCTATTTTTGTTCCTTTTCAAGCCATTTTGTATATGCTAGGTCTAGGTTAAATATTATTTCATACCACAAATCAAATTTGTGCCTAGAAGGTTCATAACAAATCCTCATGAAATCTTTTTTAGTAGCTGGTTCTTTCAATTTATGGTTGAAGTTGCTAACAAAATGTCTGGCACAATAGTGATAGAATTCTAAAGGTTGACGCTAAATTTCTGCTACTACATTCTTGATACCTGCATGTCTATATCATATTATACACGTACCAGTTCCACCACTAGTAACGTGTCTTTGTAAGCAAAGCAAAAATCATCTCTAATTATAATTATTTTCTTCATTAACAATTGCAAAAAGCTAAAGGGAATATCCCATTATTTGCATCAAAAGCAACTGCAATTAATAACTTCTCACCATATCGTCCACAAAAATATATCTCATCAACATTAATAATTGGTCTACAATACTTGAAACCTTCAATACAAGGTCCAAATGACCAAAAACCTATGTATGTCAAATCATCAGTTGTTCTAAGATTTGATTCCTTTATTGCCAACAACAACCTAGGTAATTTAAAACTCTTTTTGTGAACCATAAAAATGCTCAAAGACCTTTTGGTTTGCAACTCATGCTTTGTCATATGATATTTTATACTTGTAATGCAATTTTATTTCATTTCATATGCTTACAACCATCATTGAAAGATTATTCATTATAAAGGTTGATATAGCATTAGCTATATGATTTGCAAAAGTTGATGGTGGTCTTTTTGGACAAAGGTCAAAACACATGTGTGTGGTCCTTTTAACTTTTTATCTTAAATGAATCTGATCTTTTATGATATTCCCCACGTAAATACCACTTATATTATGGTGCTTGCATACATTGTAATTGAATAAATATAGAGTTTGATTGTTGGACTCGGTATTCAACCGATTGTGCAATAGTTTAACAACACTAACCAATTCATTTTTACCACTAAATGTTTGACTAACAACTAAATCACACCCTCCTGACATACGTTTATGACTAAGTGTTCAAACATGTAAAACAACAAATTTAGACCTAGAAGAATCTATAAATTCAAGAACATAAGGAATAATTTCATCATCAACAACATTATCATTATCAACACCATATTCATTATCACTAAGCTCAGAATAGCCAAATATGTATTGATCACCACATGCATTGTCAAACATAGTATCATTTATCCTAAATAACAAATCATCCAACAATAAATTATTTTTACCTCTACCAACTGAATTTGAAAAACCAGCAAAATTTAGGACACTCAAAGATTTTGATTGACTACTCACATACAATATCATCATGTTCAAACTACTTTGAATGAAAGAATCAATCATTGTCTGAAAACTACCATCACACATAATCAATATAGGATAATACTGATGTTCACCAATTTGACACCTCCAAGTAATTTCAACATCAATATCATTATAATTCCATCCAAATTCATTACAAATGGTTTCTTTCATTTCTGCATATGGCATGCCTAAATAACCAGTTAACAACAAACTACTCTCGCCAATGCATGCAATACTACTGTTTACATCAGAAACAATAGTGTCATCGTAATGACATAATATAAATATGTTATTAGATATTTTGTAAAAAAAAATAGATTTTGATTAAATTGACATAATTTTAACTAAATTACATTACCCTAATAGGCAAAATTCATAGCAAAATCAATAAAATTTCCAAAATTTAATGTTAAAGCAAACTTAACAAAAAAAATTAAATATAATTCATGATATAAAGTCTCATTGATATTTTCATGCTCAATTGCATTAAACCAAAACCAAATTCATAACAAATTCATATAATTCAAAGAAAATATTAAATTCATCAACTTATCAATAAGATCATACGAAGATGAATTCCCAACAAATTAAATATCGAAAGATGAAACCAGGAAAAAACACTAATTACATAAAAAGATCTAAAAAAATGAGGGTGAGAATAAACATTAATTAAAGGGATAAAAATTTTCAAATGGAGTGTTTAATTGAATTGAAAATAGCTTTAATAAAAGGAAAAAAAATCAAAAGATTGAGGGTCAAACTGAAAAAAATAACACAACAAAAAATTTGATTGAATGATGAAATTAAAAAAAAAAAACTTAAACAAAAATGCTGAGGACAAAATTAGAAATTGAAGAAAATAAGGACTAAAATGAAAAATCAAACATATGAGAAATTACATTTGAATGACTAAATTAAAAAGAATAAAAACTTCTATACATGGAAAATGAACGAAATAAAAAATTAATAGAATGAGGACTAAAATTGAAAAGTAAAAAACAAAGAGGATAGTGGTGTACATTACCTATTAAAAGAGAGAGAGAAAAGGGAGGAAATTCAAACTACCATCGGTGACAATCCAACTATCATAAGATGTCACATGCCACTCTAAATCGAAGAAAGGCCATGGCAGTGCATCTAAAAAGAAGGGAGACAGCCAGTTACATCTACTGGGTGGCACCACACACGCCGCCTAAATGGCGCACACGCCACTCACGTGCTGAGGGGTGCCGAGCACGCACCAGCAACTTTAAATATAAAAAAAACTCAAAAAAATATGTGAAAAAAATACCAAAATACCCATATAAAAGTACAAAAATACCCCTCAAATGCTAAGCTTATGTTTTGTCTCTGTTAAGGTTAAGGATATATTTGTACTATACAGTAAAATCCAAAAACCCTAGAACACCCAGACAACCAATTGCGTCCACTAGGTAGTGTCACACGCGCGTTGGGGTGTATCGAGCACGCACCAGTAGCTTTAAGCATTAAAAAACTCTAAAAAATATGAAAAATAATAAAATACCTCCATAACCCCGATAATTACATAAAATACTCATATAAAAGTACAAAAAAACCCAAAATGCTAAGCTCGTGTTTTTTCCCTCCCAAGGTTAAAAATATATTTGCACTTTACAGTAAAATCTAAAAACCCCAAAATACTCTTATTTATTATGGGGGTAGATTCATATTTTTACTGTTAAAATGTTTATACAAAGTTAAGATAGCTCTTTAGTTAACAATTTTGTATTTTGTTGATTTTGATGGTAAAAATATAATTTATTCGGTGAAAAAAGAGACATTAAATCTCCATAAAAAAAAAAGCTTAATTTTTTGAACAAAAAAGTACAAATATAGTTTTCATGTAATTTACTATGAATAGGGCTAAAGTAAAACACTCTTCAAAGAGTTTGGATTGTTATGCAAAGGTAATGATCGATGCCAAAAGTTTGGATTGTTATGCAAAGGTAAAAGTGAGGACAACATTGGAACCACCACGTGAACTGCTGCCTTTGTATGATTTCTAGGTCCACAGCAGCGCCTTGTAGTTCTAGCTGGTTTGTATTTTCAATTTTGGCTTGTATCTTGACAAGTTCTCTTCAATGCTAATATTCCTTCCTATGACACGTCGTGGCTTATTCTCTTCCCAGGAGAACATAATTAATTTTAACCTGCCGTGTACCCGTTCTCAATACTTAATTTTATTGTAATTCTAGTTAAAAATTCTTATTTTTATACAACTAAAATAAATATTTGTAAGAATTTTAATAATTTGAATTAAAAAGAAAAATGTGCTTCTTAAGCCAAAACTCTCTTTCTTTATTCATGTATTTCTTTTTTATTTTGATGAAAATATGTTTTTTCTATTAAAAATATTTTTTAAATATAAAAACTTATCATGATTTCAAATAAAAGTTCAATAATTAATTAATATATATATATATATATATATATATTACGTGGTTATATGAAAATTTTAAAATATTAATTTGAGAAAATTATACAAAAACTGTATGATAAAAAAATAATAAACTATATATTTTAATCTCATCGAATATTCATGATACTTGAAGGTGCATATCTCTCACTCACTCACATATATGTATATAAGTTAAAAAAAAAAAAAACATAAGAAATTTTAGAGAGAATCATATTGATAGTTTTTTCTTGTATTGTTATGTATATATCAATGACTACTTTTATATAAAAAACACAATAATATAATAACAAAATTAAAAAATCATAGAATATTTAGGTTATGTTTGGGTATGAAATTTAAGTTATTTTTTAAATTTTAACTAAATAAAAATAAAAATATATTTAGTTGGAATTAACTTTTGATATAAATTAAAAATTAGTTATAAAATTGATTTAAAATTTTGATTTAATCAAAAGTTAAGATTTTAACTTTAAATTTATCAATTATACCTTTTAGTATATTCTTTCTTAAAATGTTGCTTTGAGTAATTTTTCTTAAAAATCCTTCTAACTTCAATTTATTTTAACTCATCTAGTGAGTTATAAAAAAATAACTTAAAAATTATGAATCAAAATAAAAATCATAATTCTTTGAATTATGTTGAACGAAATCTTAATTATTATTTTCCTTTAATTGTGTTTGATTATTTAACTGATCGATGGATTTCATGCTCCACAATATCTTCTAATACAATCATCAAATTAATCCTGAAATTATATTAGACGTTCTTGAAGATAAAGCATATTAGTATTGATGGTTCCTGAAACACGTAAATGCAGCGGAAATAATAAATTTAAAATTTATTTAGGAGTTCCAAGAATCTTGTTAGATAGATGTAAGGTTACCTGAAGATCTGATATTCTTATCGGCTTTGAATAATTCCTTTAAAATTAGATTGTCGCAAATCACAAGTCGATCAAATATCCAACCTCTAACGGTAATCAACTTGAACCACCAATGAAAAATCTCTTAAACCCTTTTAGGAGAGAGTGATTGTTATATCTTAGAGTGCTAGCTCTTTGCTTTTATGTTTTTGGTATTTCGGTATTATATCATACTCACATTTTTCACCATCAACTGGAAATAAGAGGCATCGCTTTTTATTTATAGAAAAACCTAAAAACCCTATAAATACCAATTTATCAATTTTCCATTTAAATAATATTATATAATAAATAAGCTTTTATTAATAAATTAAATATATTTACATGAAGTCAATCATATGGGTAACCAATTGATTGGCTAAAGGCATATACATTAACAAGTTCAAGTTAAAATGAAATTATTCGTGCATACTTTTGTGTTGTCAATAGCAAAAAGACATTAATTTATACATGATAACTAAGCTACACGAAGCATCATAAGGGAGGAAGCTGATAAATGATAGGATTGATCTTATAAGGATCACAAGAATGGATTAATTTCAGCTAATTTGATTAGCAATACTGAAACTTCAAGAAAATTATAATACAATATCAATACTAAAGGGTTCTTAAATGTGTAAATTAGGCAATGTAATATCTAAACTTTTATCTCAAATCTAAGTTCAAGTCAGCTCAAACCCAATCTAAAGTAATTTAATTATATAAGAAAAAGTTATAAGAGAATTGTTTATTGCTCTTTTAATTCTTGTGGTTGTTATGACCTTCACATCATCAAACCACAGATTTTATTTTTTGATCTTGAGTTATTGGGTTCAAGAAAGATGGAAGTAGCAAATAAGTGGTTTCCTCTCATGTTACTTTCAATTATGGTTTGTTTATGAAAGGATTAAAGAAGAGATTAAGGTTTATAAGGATTTAAAGTTTATGTTGTTAAGATTGATTTATGATTATTATGGATTTAAGGTTAAAAAATTGATTATGGGTGCGTTGTTAGAAATAAAGATTTGTGAATTGATTTGTTATAGGTTAATAAATTTGTTTCAACTTTGCTGGAAAATCTAGATAGAATGGTTTTGAGGTTGAAGATGATAAAATTTTATTTTGGTCCTTGATTTATAAAAATTACAATTTAGTCCCTAAACTTTGAAAAATTATAATTTGAACCCTAAAACATACTTTGGAATTCTGGGTGGTATTATTATGAGGTTAAGGATGATGAATCTCAGTTTGATAATTGATTTATGTAATTTTCAGTTTAGTCCCTCCATTTTGGAGATTTACAGTTTAGTCCCTGGACTTTGGGAAAAAATACAATTTAGTCTCTAGAATGTAGATTGAGATTCTTGACAAAATCAAGGATGGATTATGGGTGAAATTTTAGTATGGTTATGTATATTTGACATTTACAGTTTGATCATCCAATTCTGGTAAAATTATATATTGATCCCTGATTTCTAAAAATTGTTGTTTTAGTCCCAAAACTTAGGAGACTAAACATGGTTTTCTTTTATGCATTGGAGTCTTTTATTCGTGTTTTTTAATTTTTTTTAGTGTATTTTGTATATTCATTGTAGGTACTTTTAACGATCCTTAAAAAAACTTTTGTGTCTTCATTTGATATTCATTTTACTTCTATATTTTTTCGGGTGAGTGAAATAATCTTTAATATGCATGTAATATAAATAAATATGTATGTTGATTATATGACGAGTACAACTAATTAATTTCTTGAATATTTATATTGTTACTTTATTTTCCAAGTACTCATCTATTCTTGAATTTGCACCCGCATTCTGTTGAACTAAATTCTATTTGATATGATATACATTGCTTTGATAATTATATGAATATCTATTATATTTTGATATAGGACTTTCAGTAACTACATGCTAATAGAGAGTGGTTAGTCTATGTGCACATAGTATTCTGTATACCTAACTGGTGAGAGAGGCACCAACCTATAGCGACTGATCCTCTTACAGTAGTTATCTTCGAGTGTTATTTGTTCTCTGACATGTATTCCACTATTTTATGATAATACATTTAATATGTATATGTATATCAAGATAAATCGGCTTGCAAACTATTAATATCTAAAATGTATATTAAATGTTATTGTCTCACTAAGTTGGCTGAACTCACCCATCATTTTTAATATTATTTAAAGTTCTTAATTTCTATTAGCATGTGGACTTTGTTAAGTGTTCTTGCTTCTTTAATTTTGGTTGATATGCCTTACTTGTTTTACGAGGCTTTCCTTTTAGTTTTGATTCGATGTCCTAAAAGCTCTACTATTACCCTGTTTTAATTAAGTTTGGATTTTAACAATGTAATGAGTATTATAAATTATTGTTTTTGTTTTAATTACTGATGAGAAGTTTTGAATTATTATTTAGTCTCATTAGTTTTAAATTATATAATATTTTATAAGATTATGAAATACTGCGTGTTTTCAAATAATTTTTTATATATATGTCTATTCTAAGGTTTAGAGTAGGTGGGGTGTCATTACGACACCGCTCCTGCGTTGCCAGTCATGGACTGGATTCGGGTCGTGATAGGCAATTAGCACACAAAATACAAATAAATAGCGAAATAGCACAGGATGAAATTTTTTTGGTGAAATAGCACGGTTTCAAGATGTTGTTGTTCAAAAACGCGATATTTTAATCATGTTTGGGTTCATAATTGCGACATTTAATCAAATATTGTAGTTCAGAACCGCAACATCAATTAACAAACTATTTTGATAGATATTTCAGAAAACAGTTGAACAATAGCCAAACTCTGTGTTTTGATCCTAAAAGAATTTATAAAATCATAGTTTTTGTTCATCTGGAATTTGATTTACTTCATGATTTTAGAGAGTTAAAAATTTTATAATTTTAACAAATTTTAAATATAGTTTTTCTATATAGAAACTATATCCAAGATTTTGTCCCACTTAAAAAAACTGGCAAACAAACACAAAAACCTCAATCAATAAACTCTAACTAAACTCAACAAATCCTCATATTTCATAATCACAGATAATCTCAGAAATGCAAAAGCAAAATATAGAGTCATGCAAAATGAATAAAAAATAATTTAATAATACAATATTCAAATAATCTCAAAATATATAAAAATATATAAACATAACTTATAATTTATATACATCCATGTTGTTTATTAGATCATCTGAGCTTATCAGCAGTGTCATTGAATGCAGGTCCTGCACCTATTTAAGTGGCCTGATAATCTGTTACATATCATTAATTTTCTCGAAAGATATCAAATTCAGAACAGCAAACATTTAACCAACACCACCACCCCAAATACATAGATGGAACTCTCGTTTGCTTAGTCAAATCATTCTTTGAATGAAGGGGTGAAGAAGCAGAAAGGATGAAAGAAGAGTAGGAACAGAGAGGAGCGCACAAATTATCTTCAATGCTGATCTTCCTTCCTATGACACTTCGTGGCTTATTCTCTTCCAAGGAGAACACAATTAATTTTAACCAGCCGTGGACCCAGTGGCAGAGTAAAAGGAAATGTTTTTTTTGTTAATATTTATAATTAAGATAAAAAAAATGTATTATTTTAGTTAAAATTCTTATTTTTTATTCATGTATTCTCCTTCTTTTTTCAACGAAAATATGTTTTTTTTTTTTTTCTTAGCAACTTGATCTTTTCAATGTTTTTTATTCATGATGTGATAACGCGCTATAGCAATGAATGATCGATGCCAAAAGTTTGGATTGTTATGCAAAGGTAAACGTGAGGACAAGACTGCATCCACCACGTGAACTGCTGCTTTTGTATGAATTTTTTTTTTGTAGCGGTTGAAATCGTGTTTTTTTTTAATTTTAAAAGAATTTATTTTAAATTTTGTTAAAAAAAATTTTATATTTTTAAATCGTTTTAATGTGTTGATTCAAAAATAATTTTAAATAAAAAAATATTATTTTAATATATTTTAAATAAAAAACACAACACAATCATTACCGCAACTTCAAAGATACACAACAGCGTCATGTACATGTAGCTGGCTTGTATTTTCAATTTAATTTTTATTTTTAGCTTGGAATTGGATTTGAAGTTGGTAAGGCTAATGAGCTGCATTAGCCCAATAACATATGAAGGCTCCTCTGAAATTTAACGATAAATATACTAAATGTTAACCGGGTTGTCATCGGTCTTGTTTTAATAATTTTTTTTGCATTGATTGTTTTTATTCCTTAAATGATTGAGAATTAAACTTTATATTTTTTTCATTTAAGCAAGCACTCTTTTTCTGCAAGTTATAGTTATCACCTTTTCTCTTTAAATTTAGTATATTTACTGTTGTTGTTTTTTTATTTACTGTTGTTGTTTTTTTATTCTATAAGTTTGTGTCTTCCGTACTTGGGAAAACCAGCCCAGACTTTAGGCCAGAAGGAAATTGTTCAATCTTCCCTTCCCTTCCCTTCCCTGTCCAATCCATCCCCATGCTTGACTCCTCCTCCCTTCTAATCCTAGATTTACCTAAAACCTCTTGAGAGTTAAGAGCTCGAATTGTTCCCAAATCCCAACTCTCAAAATTAAAGTGTGTTTGGCAAATGTAAGAATGTCACTGCACCCTTTTTCTTTTTTATTGCTAGCAATTATGTCACTGCACCCTTTTTTTTCTGCGAGCAATAGCTATCACCTTTTCTCTTTAAATTTAGTATATTTAAAAACAGATATCTAAGAATATTAATCCAATTTCAATTCTACAACACGGACTAAAAAACTGGACGACCTCAAGACTTTAGAAGTCCGTTGTCATGGAAGAGGAACAGCAAGATGCATACTACCTTCTAACTATTATTCTTTTCCCACAAATAAATTCACCTACTAGCACTTTCTCATTGAGTTCGCTTATTCTTCCAGCATCCCACAGTGGAGGAATGGAAGAAATATACTAGTTCTTATGGGGAGTTGAAGGTTCAGACAAACTGCTGGTCGAGTCACCTGTTGTTGGATCGAGTGCAGTGCCACTTGGAAGAGAGCCATTTCCACCTTCTTGAGACACTACGGGAATCTTCACAGCCACTCTTTCCATCTCCTTCTCAAGCTCTTCTTCCTGGCGCAGAGCAGTAAATTGGGTATCCAGAGACTTGGCCGCGGCTAACCATGCAAGTACGATCACCAGAAGTATTCCTCCAAGGTAAGGAGTTGAATTGGCAAGTGACCCAAAGGTTAAAATCATAAACTGTTGAATAAGAGCCCCTCCAGACTTCCCCAACGGATTGCAGACAACATCAATGGCTGCCTTCCCTTTAACCTACAGCACAGATTAAAGCAGCAAGATTAGCACTGAACAACAAGCCATTTTTAAATTGACTTTTCCATATCCTGCATCAAAACCGTCTCAGAATGACTGAAACAGATTGCTAGTCTAAACTGCAAAAGCATCTAAAACAAGTAAAAGGCCCATACCTTAGTGTCCTCATCCAAGGGAATATAAGCCATTTCTTTGCATGGATCAAACAAACTGTACTTGGCACTCTTGCTGAAAATGTTTTGCAAGGCACCCACATATACAGCAGCAAGAAGAGGAGTCATCCCAAACTGTGCAAGGGTAGGAACAAGAGGGCCCCCAAACAAAATCAGAGAGAAGAAACCAACTCCTGTTAGAAGCAGGACTGTAGGTGTAATTTTAGCTGCAACTCCCCATCCATATTTGTCAAATATAAATTGACTTAGAAGCATCATCGTGAAAGTTGCTATTCCAGTCGCTGTTGAAAAGTCACCCATAAAGGCAGAGTACTCATTTGGGCTGGGGAACTGTGAATTGAGTGACAGAAAGGGGAGCAAAGAGAATCAGTAATCAATAAGTACAGAGAAAAGGAGGGCAAGGACACAATCAGATCAAGTTTACCTGCGCCTTTAACTTTGATTTCCAGGTAACCTCAACAAGGTTGATGCTAATACCATATGCAACCACCAAAGTCGCAAGATCTCTAATATATCTGGAAGACACAAGGAATTTCAAGCTCTCCATTGTGGTCATCTTTGGCTTTTCCTGCACATGGATTTTCATTCTATTTAAGCTATGTTTGTTTTTGCAGTCCAACCATATTTTTGAAAAAAAAATTATTTTTGCTTTTTGCTTCAATTTTTTTGGTGTTTTTGGATCGTTTTGATATGTTGATATCAATCATGAATTAAACAAACAATATTTTGATGCATTTCCAAGCGAAGAGCACTTTGAAAAGTAATTTAAATCTTCAAAGTATATGCTTGTGAATTGAATCTCATCAAACTACAAGTGAAAATATAAATTGTAATAGAGCAAGCACATGAACTCTTCAGTAATAAAATTGATGTGGTTGTACATTTATCGATATGGTGGAAATATTTACAGAACAAGTATTCTCACTTCTGCCGCTTTAGATAATTTGTAAGGATGTTTTCACACCCTTCAGTGTCTATACACAAGGTTCCTTCAAGTGATTTAACCTTTTTGTTTGTT
The DNA here is from genome assembly GCA_015852605.2 of Populus deltoides. Lineage (NCBI taxonomy): Eukaryota > Viridiplantae > Streptophyta > Magnoliopsida > Malpighiales > Salicaceae > Populus > Populus deltoides. The sequence continues at coordinate 37,486,686 of CM027570.2, forward strand.
TTATACGACCTACAAAATAAGCTTTTCAACACCTTCAGTGATAATTAAAAAAAAAATCCTTGTTAACAAAATTATAAAGGTAAGCCTGTCCTAATCAGCATTGAATGAACAAATCTAGATAGGCTAATAATCAACAAAATATGGCATGACAAGCATATAGCTGGTAAGATGCTGTCACATCACAATTTTAAAACTTGTTCCTCAAATTAAGAGTGCCGTGTTAAAAACAATTGCAGAGTGGCTGATGAAAATAACATCCAGTGCCAAATTAAAAAAAAAAAAACAAGTAATTTTTATGGGTATACTATTTCAATTTCATAATAAAATTTAAATAGTATACTTTGAGAAGATTACCTTCTTCTTCTTACTTCGGGTTGGTAGAGGAACATAAGTATTCACCCACCAGTAACACAAACAGATTGCAAGCCCCATCAACACTACAATGCTCATCATTCCTTTGAGCGAGATGGCCCAACCATCAACACCAGGACCCAAGTTTTTTCTCAAATTAGAGAAGTACTTCACTGTTCGGCCTGAGAAAATCAGAGCAACATTTGCCCCAAGTCCAAAAAGAGGGTAAAATCGTTTTGCTTCATCTATAGTAGTGATCTGCACAATACATGCAACATCATTAAGTGGGTAGCTTCAATCAACATTTAAGTGCCATTCAGATATGGAAGAGAAAACAAAAACACTTTATACTTATCAGAAGAAGCATCTGTCCATAACCACTCTTGCACTAAACATGCCAAAGACGATTCTCGCATTTGTATTAATCCCCCGATTGATAAAAGTGGAAATTAAAGTTTAAAAAATAATACACATTTAGAGCAGTATGAAACTCTGTTCATTTGTGTACAGGTAAACAGAATCATATCCACAACCCTTGTAGGAGATTCAACGAAATGAACAAACACCATCATAGGTCCTTTGGAAGCATTAACAAAACTTAACCAGGTAATTAAGAGATGCAAATGAGAGAAGCATTTGTATAAGGTACAATTACAACTATGGCAGGGCAAACCTGGCATCTACACCAGACATCAGCCCAAACAAAGGCAAAATGAAGTGCTAAGACTGTTTGTAACATCTAACTGAATATCAATAGAGAGTCAACTTAAAGATTAAAATAACCATGCTTCACAAGCACGTCACAGAGAGTTATTATCCAATCTTCCTCTACAGTAAGTTAAACCCTTTCCATAGAGATGAGAAAGATGAACCTCTACACGACCTCAAACAGTCCACATCGTATTCAGCTTCACTGAATGCCAAATGAAGAAAAGCAATTATGTATTTTCTTGTTTGATCGGATCATTTAAACCAGCAACATTCACTAATGAAAAATCAAATTATTCACGCTAAACAGCATATCAAAGGGACAGGGCTCTTTAAAATTTTATTAATCAAACCAGTTTTACTTCACTCCGACAAAACTCGCAGCACTTTTCATAATCCATGAATCTCTTTTTCTTTTAAGCATGGCACAGATGCTGAGGAACTAGCACCCAAAAATATATTCAGCAAAAATATATTCAGCATATATTAGAACTGGATGAAACAACAAAAGCATCAGAAATGAAGAGGGAACCTATAAATCGATTGAAATATCAATGACTGAAACATGTAAGCCCTTATGCAAACTACAACTCAAATTCAGAGCAGCTTTGTAACAATTCAAAGAATTATCGATTAGAGAAAGCATGAGTAACATATCAGTGACCTCTAGCGCATGGATTTTTCCTTTCTTTTTTTAAAACAATGTACGAAAAAGACAAATTATATAACAAAAGAAGAAAAAAAGACAACCACAGCTACAAACAATCAACAGACAATTTTGAATCCAAAACAGCCTTCATAAAGAAGGATGGTTACCTGATTAGCAAATCCCCAGAACAGCACTGAAATCACCACACTCCCCCACAATTCAGCCATGACATAGAACAAACAAAAGGTCCAAATCCTCATAATTGCTAGAGGACCAAGAAACCTTGGGCCAAGTACGTTGAGAAGTTTATCAGCAAATGCTTCAGGGTGGATATAGTTGCTGAGAGGATACAAAACAAACCCAAAAGCCCCAAAGAAGGCAATAAAAGGAACGATTACAGTATAAAAGAGAGCTTGTTTTGACAATACATTAGCCAATTTTGTATACAATAACATGAACCCAACAGCCATAGGCAAATTCACCCAAGTTTTCAAAAATGGTATAATTTCTGCACTGCTACCTTTGGCTGTCACGACCAACACATCCTTAGTGTCTCTAAGGATTGTGTAGTTAAAAAGAATACAAAAGAACATTAACCCAAGTGGGATAATTTTTTTAAGAGTCGCAAGCTCAACACCCAAAAACTTTGGTTTATCAGTTTCTTCACCAAACAAAGGTTGTCCATCAGCTGCAGCCTCTGCCCTGCAAATATGCAAGTTTCTATCTTTCGGGGAAAACCCACTTGGTTTTGATACAAAGGTAGGAAATTTTGGGACCCCATTTGAAGATAAAGAAAACCCGGTAAAAGTTTTAGGTTTTGTAGCAAAAAGCCTCTGCTTTAAGCCCTGTGAAGGATACAAAGCTCTGGTTTTGGGGTTTGATGGTAGTGAAAGAAGCCCTTTGGTTTGTAGCACCGCTTCCATGTCTCTCCCTCTCTGTTTCCCTCTCTTTAGATCCCTTAAACAAAACCCAAATCTTTGGTTTTCAATAAGAAAGCATAAGAGAGACGCAGGGAGAAATTGAGAGATAAGGTGGCCGAAGGAGAATGTTTTGATTAGAGAGAAATAGAGAAGCGATAGAATACTTTTATATATAGGAACCTAAGCACTCAGACCCTCTTACTGTTGTAATATTTTTTAAGTCAGACGACTAAAAATTTATTGTTTAAATTTATAATAGATTTAAAAAAATATATTTTAAATTTTTTTTAATGATTTTTCTTTACAAACTTTTCACTATTGTCCAAATAAAAAAATAAATAATATTATTTTATAATATAAGCACAATAAGATATTAAAATTATTTTTTTTAACATTTTCATATTGAGTTAGTATTATAAACTTATTTTTTACTACAAATATAATATAAATATTTTTTTAGTTAATAGCAAGACTTTCTCATGATAATTTTTAATTTTAATAAAATAAAATTAGTATTCTACAATTGAGTTATTACAAATACAGAATATTATAATGACTATTATAAATAATCATAATCTTGATATATGTATTTAAAAAAAAACTTTATTATCAACAAATGAATATATTTTTTAATTTTGCATTGAAACAAAAAGTTCAAAAAGAAAATTATTTTCTTTCACTACTAAACACATCATTACTTTCTTAAAAAACTATTATTACAGTTTTTCATCCAAAGTGGGGAAGGTTTTCAATCTGTAGGGTAAAAAAGAAGACAAAATCTATGGTCTCAGAAATCAGAATGAATGCCCTGTTTGGGAACGATTAAACGGAGTTTTTTAAAGATTTTTTTTTTTAAAATTAAATTATTTAATAAATTATATTAAATTATTTTGATCTCATAATATTAATAATATCAAAAAATATATTATTTAATATATTTTTAAATTATATTTTCAAACAAAAAAAAAGGGGGGGGGATCTCCTTGAGGTTTCTGCTAGATGCTGATATGCCCTTCGAGATACTTTACACTTTTCTAAATAAAATGGGATACATGGTGTGAAAGTAACATGTGAGATTCCAAGACGGCCGTCCAGTTTCCTGCTGAATTTTCATTTTCTCTTATTTATTTTTTATTTTAATTGATTGGGGAATTTTCTCTCACAAATTAGATTTTTATTCTTGAACCTAAATATTAGCATGAGCAGCAAACTCATTTACTCATAAGCTAGAAGTTAACTGTAACCAAAAAAAAAGAAGCTAGAAGTTAAAAAATTGTAATAATAATTATTTTTTAAAGTGTTTTTTGTTTTAAAATACATCAAAATAATTTTTTTTATTTTTAAAATTAATGCATTAAAACAATATAAAAAAATAAAAAATAGCCTTTACACAGGGAAAAAAATAAACAATACCTTAATAACTCATGGGACAAAATATATGATAAATGTTAAAATTATTTAATAAATGGTCAGCATATTTATATTACTATATAATGATTTCAAATCACTCCAACCGTGTCAGCATTATTATAGTTAGTTTTAAGCATATTTAAAAAGTATATTTTTCTTAAAAAAAACATTGAATTAATGTTTTTTTAATATTTTTTTATAATAGCAAATTAATTTTCAGGTTTTTTTTTTTTTTGAAAGTTAATCGAACGATAAATTGTTTCCGTCTGTTCCTGGAGGGCATGATTCTCGACATTGGTGCACGTTTCTTGCAAGGTTCTTTTTAGTTCCAAATTCTCGATCAAAGTTTAGAAGATTGTTTGGACTCTAATTTTCAAAGTCAAGCCAGGTGGCTTTCCACGGATTTGTCAAACCACTGCCTTAAAACGACACCTGCATACGGGTTTACTAGTTTGTGTGTCACCGTGCCTAACTTGTTTTTTCAATTATATCTTTTAATATTTAAATTTTAAAAATTTATATTAGGTTAGAGAATAATATAAATAATATATTAAAATTTTATTTAATAATTTAAGTTATTGGATTAAATTGATTCTTTAATATTATATTAGAATTTTAATGACCAAACGATCATAAGTTCGAATCTCATCATCACCATTTATTTGATAAAAATTAACTATAAAGTAATATAAATTTATGCAAATTTAACACTCAAAGAACTTTCATTTAAGAGGATATGCTGGAAAATAATATAAATCATATCTTGAGATCTCATCTAATAACTTAAACTTTTGGGTTAAATTGATTCTTTAATAATTAATATTATGTTATATTAAAATATATTAATTTTAATACATGAGATTTATATCAACATACCCTATTATATCTTATTGATATTAATCATTTAAAAGGACAGCATTACTTTATTTTTAAAATAATATCAAATTGATATGAATGATATATTCTTAAAATTAAGAAGAGAAAAAAGATTTCTAGTACATGATCATTTTTATTTTTATTTTTATTTTACTCGTGAGACGTGCGATGCAATATCCATTTCTGAAACCAAGAACTTGATTTTTCAGGAATTTTAGAACGAATGGATCAATTTTTATGTATAGAATGGACAGGAAAAGTTTGGTGGAAGAGTCAACAACACGTTTGCATGTCAAGTCTTGCTTCCCAATAATGCCATATTATAAACATGGGGAATTGTGATGATTGTATCCCGCACACAGGAGACACGCCCATGGCCAGGCCACTGCTCAGCCCGAGTTCCCAAGAGAGAGCACAGAAGTCCATGATTAGGGACGGACTCAGCTCCACCGGGGTCTTTTACCGTTCTGCCATAGTTTGGCTATGATTGTGTTTTGAAATTTATTTTTTGGAAAAAAATTTTTAAAATTTTTTTTATATTTGTTTTTTATTAAAAAAATTAGTCAAAGAAAAATTTGACTTGTTTTTCAGAAAAGTGTTTTTCTAAAAAATTTAGACGGAAAACACTTTCCGGAAATTGAAAAAAATTTAAAAATGTTATACTATTTGCTGATTAAATCAAATATGGTCCTCAAACTTTTTGATTGTTATATAAATTTTGTTTTAAATATTTATTTTTCAATTTCATCTCTTAAAATTTAATTTTTATATATTAACTTTGGTCTTCATTTTTATAATTGTTATTTACTTTTTCCTTATCATTTTTTTATTGAAATTTTTTACGTATCAAATTTGGTCCTCATTTTCTTGATTGTTACTTATTTTATTTGAAATAATTTATGAAATATTAATTATTATTATTTTAATTTCTTTATTTTTTTTAGATTTGATCTCTATTATTTTGATTATTATTTATTTTATTTGAGATAATTTGTGAAATTATATTTTTTTTCAATTTCATTCTCATTCAACTTTTTAATCTGTAAGATTTGTTCCTAATTATTTTAATAAACTTGAAAAAAATAAAATATTAATAAATTATTTTCCAGCTTATTTTTCATGACATAACTAAACACTGGAAAATATTTTTCAATTTATTTTTCATTATACTACCAAACATCAGAAAATAATTTACTTTTCAAAAAAAAATTACTTTCCAATAAACAAACAGGAGATTCAAGTTATAAATACAAAAATATCAGGAATATAGCCCATTTTAATTCAGCTTCTAATGGAAATTGCGGTTTTATTCATAAATTGCTAGTTGAAATACCAGTTATATTAAATAATCATTATTGTTGATAGCATATGTATTAAACAATTACTAATCACAGTAATGATTCTTCAATACATAGATGTTAATGTGAAAAGCAACTACGCTGTCCGACCACAATTTTAGCTTAATATCAACCCCAAATTTAATGAGAAAAAAAAACTTTAAGTCACCACAACCAAATTCTAAAAAAAAAAAACTATCAAATCTTAATCCCATAATTGACATGTTTGTTAATTATAATCTCAAATTAAACGTATGTTATTTTTAAATATTATTTTTATTTATTTATTTTAAAGATAATTGATAATGGTAATAATAAAATATAACAATGTGTATTTTTTAACTTGTAAAAGGATGATTTGGAATTTTAAACATTTTCACCTATTGATTAATGATTTTAAATCATATTTATCTAAAATAAGTACGAGAATGCAAGGATGCTTGAACTCCAACTATATAATGAAATGAATTCGAAGTCCTCCAATAGTGGTAGGTAGAACAAGGACATATGTATCTTATTGAAATTAATAAAAAGTATATTGTCAAATATATGAAGCATGTACACTCTAGCATAGTTGCTCAACAGAATATGAAATTCAAATTAAATATAGACAAATTAATATGTTATTTGAACTATTAGCATGCATTAGTATACCATCTTATGATCTCATCATCATTATCATTAGGTATTTTAGAAAAGTTTTTTCAAAGTCATCTCATGCATAAAACATTCCTCTTGAACATTTTAATAGGGGGCACTCGTCCAAATACGCACTTGCATAAAATGATCTTATTCTGGATATTTACGGTAGTAAGTGCTCGCCCATCTGTGTGTAAGCCAAGAAAAATAGAAACGTCTTGTAATGTCAGCGTCCTTACACAAAGATGGAATGTGCAAGTCTCTCATCTACATCTCTCAATAAGTGTTGTGAGCAATTTTTATATCCTGAAGACATGTAATGTAATAAAACCTACCTGTATGATGTATGGTATTATAGGATCTAGAAGTGATATCAACTTATAGAATATGCAGTATGTCTTAACCAAATCCTGTATAATAAAAGGAGAAGTTCGATGTGTTAGCATGAATTATAGGATAATTAGCAATAATTAATAATTTTTATTATGTGACATCCTAACCAAGTGTACCTATAAAATACAAAATATAATTCAAAACTAGAAAATATAGATTAGAAATAATTACCTTAAAAACAATAATAAATAGACATATAATTTGAGTATCTTATTACATACGTTATCTATGTTCATAAATTTTATTATTATTCCCAGTCCGTCCATATATGTCACATCTATATTGAAAATGCTCCTTTCTTGCATCCATCTCATATGCATTAACATATCAGATTAATATACATATAGTGAATATTATGTTTTCCAATTGTGACATGTATAAACTGTGTTATTTCATCAATTATTTCTTTCAAATTGTATTATTTTGTTACTTTTATTTAATAAAAACGCCAATTAAAAAAATCATGTAAAAAAGGAATCCTAATGTAATTAATGATAGATCCCACTTATATAACCTAATGGATGAGCAATGCGTAGACAAGTTCTTAATAATGTATAGTTCAATTCTATTTGTTTTACATATTATTTTTTAAATATTTTTAGTAAAAGATATCTTTTCAAAAAATATAAAAAAATTATTTGTTTGAATATTTTCAAAAAATATAAAAAATAAAATAATATCTTTTCAATTCTTTCTTGCCTAAAGATATGAGAAATAACATCTAAGTGGGTTGGCATTTTAGAACTTGTTTTCTAGATTTGGCATCCTCTTCTTGTTTATTTTTTTTCTAATTAAAGAAATAAGGTGATGTTTGTTGTTGCTAAATTTATGGTTATGGAATTCAATATGTTTAATTTTGTTAGAATCATTTCTCATTCTTTAATTTATGTTTTTACAAAGAATAATTGGTTAGTGATGATCTCACTATCCCATATGAACTAGGAGACGAAGATTTTAGTCGCTTATATATCATGAGGGTCTCCTCTCTTCTAAAGAGGTGTCTTTTAAAGATAAAACCCACTATATAATTGAACCCACATAAACTAGGACAAAACCTTTTAGGGGGGCTACCATGTGCGAATATGGGCACGCATCACCATTGGCACTATTTGTGAGGATGCCATAAATGCTCACTACCCAAGCCCTTCTCCTATAGGGTTATAATGATGTTATTATTCCATATCGACTAGGAGATAAGGACCTTAATCCCTTATATAGCACACGAGTCTCCTCTCTTTTGAAGAGAAACCTTTTTCAAAAAAAAACATGTCAAAGTATTTTATATTTTTTAAAAAATAAAAACTTAAATAGCTTTGGGATTTTTAGCTATATGTAAGAAAAACAATTATTATTATTTAGGTTTTATTTAGAAAAAAACTCATTTTGTTTGTAATAAAACTACAAAAAATGAGCATAAAGGGTGTTTGTCAAACACACCCTAAACCCAAAACCCTTTAACAAAAAATATGGCAAACCAAATAGGGTATTAAACTGTTTGACCTAATCTTTTTTTGCCTGGCCGAGTTGACATGATATTTTTTATTCGATCATATATCGAATAAAATATCTTGTTTTAACTCGAAAACAACTCAAAAACAAAACTAAATTCAAAAAATTGATTAAACACTAAAAAAAACACAAACTCTAAAATTCTTAAACAAAAAGGATCAAACACAAAAAAACACCAAGAACACCAAAATAAACCCAGCAATATATAACCCAAAATAGACCAGATTTGGTCAAAATAAAAGCACATACATATTGAAAATCATGAAAGTGTCAATAATATAACATCCATTCACTTCGATTATCATTCAAACATCACAATTTTAGCAAAATGAGTTTTGGTTGTAAACCAAAATCCTATGATTAAAAATTGTTACAATCATGTTATTAATTTACATTAATAAACACTACATTATTGGTTAATCATGCATAAGGAAGAGTTATGTGTAAAGAAATGACCTGAAATCGGTTCAAACCTAGGGGCCAAGACAATGTTCTTTCTATGAAAATAAAAAACAATGCCTAAAATAACCCAGGAATTTACCAGCCAAAGGCAACCTCTTCCAAACCCAGAAATGAGCATTTTTTTGCTTCTAAAACATGTTCTTTTATCCCAAGAAATCACAATATCATACACAAACATATTTGAACCAAAACAGGAATAAAAAAAAATAATAGCATCAAAATCAAGCATGAGGTACCCATCAAAAAACTACTAACCTAAAACAGCCTACATGTTCATGCAACATGGATTCAAAATTGATTTTTTTAAAACTATTTTATGCATGAACAAGCCTAGCAAACTCAGGATAAATATCTTTGCTATATATATATAAACAAACTTAAATAGCAATTTTAATATATCAAAAACATAAAAAGACTTTAAAAGAACATCATTAAATAAAACAACACAACAACAAGTTAATGAATGCAACATTATTTGTTAAACATTCCAAATATTTTTTCTATGTTTGTAAACATAAATATAATCCAAAGCAAAACATAAAAACAAAAGCAAGCAATAAAGGACCTACTTTTGGTTCAACAATTTATACTTGGAACAACTACTCTCCCTTGGCTTTTCTTTAGAAAATATTGTCTCTCACAAACTTGCAAAGCTTAAAAAAAAACTTTTATTTAGGCTTTTACACCTCTACAATTATGTTTCTTATTGATGTTTCTCTTCTTTTTCTTATCTTTTCCTATCTTTTTATTTTTCTTTTCCTTTTTTAGTCCCCTTTCTTAATCTTGATGGGGGTTTTTATAGGGTTTTGCTAGGCTTTTGAGAGGTCTTGAATCCATTTTTAACCGCTTGATCCAAAGAGAAGTGTTTTAAACCCTTGATCCATTGAGAAGCTTTTATATGTGAACATATGAAAACCAAATCGATTTTTGCATTATAGTTGCACTGTCAGGGATGACTGAGTTGCCAATTTCAAGGCCACGTCAGAGCAATTCTAATGCCATCATCGTCTAAGACCACCTGAAGTTGGTACAAGAGGTGCACACCTTTCATTTGAATCCAACCTTACTCAATTTAGAGGTTTGTAACTCCACATTCATGCGTTTGAAATTGTCAACTAGATTAGCCAAAATTGTCAAAACAAATGTGCAAGTTGACGAACAATGTGTCATTCACCTTCTTTTCATCAAGTATGAATGACACATCATTTAGGGTTCTTAATTTAGGATTTGACAAAAATCAATTGAGTACTTGTTATTCCACTTGCGTTTAATTGTAACCGTAATTGCCTCTAGACTTTTAATTTCATGCAACTTCACCCTTGCTACACTCAATTGTCAGCCCTAAAGTTCACCGCTTTTTAATTTTAGTTCTTAGTTCTAAATTTATGCATTTAGACCCTCAATTGACCAACAAACTTCCAATTTATTCAATTTGCCCTTGATTTGGTCAATTTCAGATTCGCGGGTCTTTTTTAGTTTTGTTGTTGGTTTTAGATTTCCTTAATCAAGTCTCTAATTGTTCATCAAACTTTAATATTTATGTTATTAAGCTCCTGATTTGATCAAATTAACTTTTAAAAATTGCAATTCAACCCCTAGACTTTAATTTCTTTCAATTAAAGCCTAAATTGACTTCAACAATCATTTTTTTCTTGTAATTAAGCTCTCAATTTCAATTAAACCTTGATAAATTCCAAGTGAGTCCATAAACATCTAATTTTAATTTTCTTTGCTAAGAAGGTCTTTCTCAGTAAAAAATGCACAGTTAAATTTTCCAGTCTTGTATATTTTGATCTTTCTCAACTAGTCTTCGAAAATTTCCTTGACATTCTGGTATATTCTTCTTATTGATATATTTTTATGATTTTTTTCTAGTATTTTTTTAATTAATTTTGTATTTTCTCTTTTCTTTCTTTCTTTTATTTTTTTTGTTTATTTAAGGCCCCTAAATAGGTAATAACAACCGATGTGAGATAGTGATATCATCATAGTCCCTAGGCAAGGGGCTTGGTTAACATGACTGGTGTCCCCATAGACGGCACCAATGGTGATGTGTGTCAATATCCACACATAGTATATGTCATAACCTAATTTTTGACCCTTTTATTTTAATTATTATTATTATTATTTTATTTACTCAAAATGATGAAAAAAATAATGATGATGAAAAACAAGTAAAAATGAAATAAATAAAGAATGAATTAAAATTTGGGTTAAGGGCAACATGATTGGAAGTTTAAAGATTTAATTAAATTTTTGACTAGTTTAATTAATCAAGTCAAGGGTTTAATTGGAGAATTGATAAGTTTTGATACTTCATTAAGCTTGAAATTGATTTAATTAATCCAATCAAGGGTTTGATTGGAGAATTGATAAGTTTTGAGACTTAATTAAACTTGAAAATAATTTAAATTAATCCAATCAAGGGTTTTATTGGAGAATTGACAAGTTTTAGACTTAATTGAGCATGGAATTAACTTATTCAAGGACTTTAATTGAAGAAATATTAAAGTTTGGGGTCAAAATTGTAAAATTAAAATCCAAGGACTACATTGAAAATGGCGCGCAAATGCATGGGGCCAATTACAGTCTAAACCAGAGACTCAATTACAAGGCTTTCGAAACTGCACGGGTCAAAACATAAAATGGACACCTGTTATCTCCAAACGGCGTCGTTTTGAAAGGACGTTGTTCATCTTCTTTTTCTTTAAGCCACTGACCGTTTTCTGCAGTAAAGGCTGAGAAACGTTGCAACAGTAATCGTCCGTTGGCTTCAATTATGGGCGCCTTAATGGTGGTCGACCCTCAGCATACCGCCCGTTACCAACCTGCCGGGCTTTATATAAACAGAGGAGCACCAAAAAATCAAAGGTTGGTTGCAGAGACGGGGAAAAAGCCTAGAAGACAGAAAAGACTGGGGGAGAAACACGAAAAAAAAAGAGCCAAAGGCTAAATAGAGAGGATAGAGGAACGAAAAAGAACAAAAAAAATGAAAGAAGGAATAAAACGCAGGGAGGAACTGGGGGAGAAGGTCACGAGAAGAACAAAAAAAGGAAAACAGAAAGGACCCCGGGGATAAACAGAGAAAAACCAGAAGACAAACAAAAACGAGGACGGGGGACGACAAGCTGAAGATGAGTAACTCAGGGGCACCACCTTCGCCCCTTCCCATTGAACTCACAGATGAAGAACAAAGGCAGAAGACACAGGAGACGGAGAGAGAACTAAGAAACCAGGAAAGAAAAGCATAACCGGGAGGAGACTAGAACACGAAAAAAAGCCAAGAGGGGACGTAGATGAAGGAGCAGGAGCGAAGAACACTGGGAAACAAAAAAAAGCAGAGAAAAAGAAAGAAAAACAAAAGCAGAGGAAAGCCACCGAGACCAAAACCATTGTTGCTACTGTCTTCGGTATTTCCAGAGCCAGGTAAGTAAGCTTTTATTTCCCTGCTTTTCATTTTAATTCACTTCCTACTGTACATTCTAATTTTAATTCCTTTATCTGCTTATGCATGCGTGATTTAGTTCACGCGTGCTTCATGTTGCCCAGCCAGGTCATTGGCTTGGGCTGATGGCCGAATCAAGGGGTCCAAATCGGCCACCATGTGGGTTACGTAATACTTACCAACGCCAAAGTTGGAAGTATCCGTAGTAGAATATTCACTGACGCCAGAGTCCAGAATTTTATAAGCAAATCATCATAGCATAAACTAATAAACGTTTAGCAATTTAAGATAAAAACAGCAATGTAGTCTGCCTCAGGCAGAACGTTTAAAGGGTGATAATATCTTCCCTTTTACGTAACTAATCTCGTACCATAGAATCTCTGTTGACCGGTTAGGGTTCGTAGTGACCATAATACTAGGTGGCGACTCCTTAAACAAGACATTTTCCCCTAAAAGAATAAGATGCTAGAAATCTGTTCTTTTTCCATAATCAAGAAAAATTTTAAGGCCGTCGTAATGTCGGGTGTGACAGAATAGCGACTCCGTTGGGGACCTTAGGATTAAGCTTTGTCTTTTGTCTTATTATTGCTATTTTGTTTGTTTGTTTGTTTGTTTGTTGTATTTATTTGTTTATTTTTCCTATATTTGCTGCTTTAGTATCCATCCTTGTTTATGTTGTCGTGCATCACTTTGAGAGCACACACTTTACAACCTAGGATAAGTGGGGGAGTACGATACCCCAATGGCTTTAGCCTGGGTAAGACTCGTGCAACCATCCAACTCTTGCTTGATTGTTTACTTGAAAGTGATTGATATGCCAAACTGATATTACTTAGGGCCTCTATCTTCACACTACTTGTAAGCCTCATATCGAAATTTCGAGGACGATCACTAAGCATGCAAAAGACCCTTTGAAACTAGATAATGACCAACCCCTTGATGCACTCAACAATTAGGATCTTCCTACTAGGTTGTCACCTTGTGAAAGGCAAGTTTGCATTTCATACGTAATTTTTTTTTAATTTTTGCATAAATTGCATGATTTACATTTAGTAGGTTAAAATATAGGTTCCTCATTGAAACCCATCTATAACACTCGTTCGAGAAAAAGACAAATTGAAAACGAAGAAAGAGCCCAATCGGAAGCCCAACACCAAAACGAGGTGGATAATCTTAAAGAAGAAGTCGCAAGGCTTACTAGTCTACTCGAACAGGCCTTGAGAGACAAATTCAGAAAAGCAACACATATAGCTCAGCCTAAACCTATGCTCGTAAATCCCTTTAATCCACAGAATCTGGGGGCAAATATGTTGCCATCTGATTTTTAACAAGTCATGCATTTTTAACCAGCAAACCCCATGAAAATGTTGTTTACTATTGATTCTATAAAGAAGGAATCTCAAAAGAGCAAGATAGTAAAAGAAGATAGTCTGAACAAATTAGTTGCCCTAGAGCAAAGGTTGAGGGCATTTGAGGGAATTCACTTATATGATCCTATAAAAGCTGTTGAGATGTGTTTGGTGCTCAATGTTGTCATTCCCAAAAATTTTAGAGTGCCAAAGTTTGTCAAATATACGGGAACTTAATGCCCTATAACTCATCTCAAAGCATACTACAACAAAATGGCTGAGGTGGTTGATGATGAGAAATTACTGATTCATTTCTTTCAAGACAGCTTGAGTGACGCTGCCCTCACTTGGTATATACGGTTGGACAATACCAAGGTTAAAAAATGGAAGGATTTAGTTGATGCCTTCATGAAGCAATATAAGTTCAATATAGACATGAGCCCTGATCGGTCAAGCTTGCAAGCTATGGAAAAGGATAACAAGGAGTCCATAAGAGAATACACTCAAAGGTGGCGTGAGGCTGCCACACAGGTTAACCCTTTTTTGTTGGAAAAGGAGATGATCAACTTGTTTGTGAACACTTTCAAGGCCCCGTACTTTGAATACCTGGTTGGAAGCTCTGCGCAACATTTCACTGACCTGGTTGTTATAGCTGAGAGGATTGAACAAGCTACTGGGTTAGGTAAAATTTCTGACCCGACTAAGAAGAACGATTTTGGCTGGAAAAAATAAGGACACTGAAGTTGGTTGTCAAGGCACCTACCCTTCATATGAAAAAAATTATGTTGATACTAGGCTGAGAATGGTCTGCATGTGACTTCAACTAAACTGTTAAAAGAAGCCTTTGTCTAAGAGAATGGATGATTGAAAGATTTCAGAAATTCCAATCAATGATTGCTAAATGTTTAGCCCCTTTATATGTTACCATGTCAGTATTCATAGCCCAAGATATTGGCATAAGTTCTTTGTTGTTGAACTTCTTTTTCAAAGCTTTAATGAAATAATGAGTTTTTCATTCAATCGTGTTTACAACCAAACATTATTCATTTTCTTATGAGAGTTTTTCTTATAAGAACTCACGAATACACTTTGGAAGCTTTGCGTAATCTCATAGATGCAATTCATCTCTTTTACCAAAATCAGTTTTCCTATTGGAGTTTTGAAAGTTTAATCTTGCATTTTGATTTCAAAAATAATTTGATGTTTATTCAAAAACGATATTTTTGACATTCTACTTGTAGAATAAAAAGTGAATCCAGCAACTCCATCATTAAGGTGACTAAATTATAAAACCAAAGAATACTGGATAAAAAAGAAAAAAGAAAAAAAGAAATGAATAAACACCCTTACCCCATGACCTTTAAATCATATGTTTTTAAATGTATAAATAATGATATGTAGTGAACTCGTTGCTCATGACTCATAAAATGCATCTTTGCAAAGACCAAACCATCACACTGGATGAGGTCAAAGTTTATTGATCATAGCTGTTTGCGCTTGAAATGAGGAAATGTCATCTTTGTTATCCCTTTCACGTTCTACAATAAGTACATACCTTGCGATCCCTTTTTGAGCCTAAATAATTTTTCTTTCATGAAAACAAATCCCGACTAGGATCACACCCCACACTGGAGGCAAGAGAAAATTTCAATTAGAAAAGAGAAAAAGCCGTGAGAAAGCCAAAAAAGCATAAGAGGTCAAGAAACTCAAATGCTAGGGGGCATGCCCAAATCACTAGAAAAAGTGACATCCAAGATAAAGTGAGTATGCCATAGCAAAGCAATAAAAAAGAAGCAGCAAATCAAAGAAGAGCGCCAAAATAAAATATGAAGGACGTTAAGAGTCAAACTGTTGATAGTGATCCTCAATCTTTGAAACCCTGAAACACTCTTTGAGCCTTATAAATCATTTTCTTTCATAGCCAAAAACCACAGCCTACGTTACGTGCCTGTAGAAGTCTTTTCTAATCAAGCAAGCAAGCAACCTAGAACAATAAACAATGCTCTCACAATGCAAAAAATACCTTTTTCATAAGATTCATGATATCAAGAATAAACTACTCATTATTATTCATGCTAATAAAAATGAATGTTAAAAAAATAGACAAGTTTTTTTCAAACAAAACCTCGAGCTTTTTCTCGAGTCCTTCACTTTGAAAACCTATAAAGGTCAACTCATGATGTATTTTCACCGAAGACCTCATTACCAAACACAAGAGCAAATAATCTCTTTTCCAAGAAAGAAAATAACCAACGAGTTGCAAATTGTTTTAGGCTCATATCGAAATAATTTTTATTTTCAAAATGCAAGATCAAGATTTCAAACTTTATTCTCGACCCATATCCTTCACCAAACTGAAAAGAAGAGAAATGAGAGAAGAGCCTCTTCAAACCATTATTTGTCGAAGTAGCTGACAGAACACACTTGGGGGCAATGACCAATACAAGGGGGCAACATTATGTTTAGAAGAAAAAAATTCTAGAAAAAAAAGATGGTAATTTCCTTCAACCAGATAAGGGGGCATTTTGGTTTACAAAAGATAGCTTGATCCTTTCAGCAAGTGACACCGAATGTTTCTAGCAGTGAAATGAGGAGTACTGAGTAGTCCTCTCAAATTATTTGACGAGTCAGAAAATCTTTAACAAGCAAGTGGGTCACGATGGGCACCAAAAAGGTTGAGTTGTGCAAACAAATCTAGAAATAGACTTACATGGGCCAACTCGAGTGGGCTAGAAGCCAAACGACAAAGATGACCCAAATCAGAGGTAGCAGGTCCTTATCAATCAAGCAACTAGAAGACTAAGAAGAAATAAGGGGCTATATTTCAAATCAGGTAAGAATGCTTGCATATCATCTAAACTTTGAGACATTGGACAATGAGTTTTGCAAATTTTATAAGAGAAAATTCTGGCGGAATCCATCAAGTGGAAGGCCAACTTGAAATGGCCAAAGATTGAAATTGCTTTTGAAAATTTTTTAGTTTTGAGAATTTTTTAACCTGGGCAGGTCGCCCATGAGAATTAGGCCACCTAAAAAATCTCTGTCTTTTTCTACCTTTTTTTAATGCGCTTTCGAGCCTTCGATCATCATTTTTAGGGCGTCTTCGAGCCCTCATCTCCTTTCAAGTGCACCTTTGAGCCCTTGACCATCCAACGTAATGCGTTTCCTGACCATCCAAAGTAGTGCATTTCCTAACCCTACCTCTCTTTTGAGTGTGCATTCGAGCTCTCACCTCTTTCAAACACGCCTTCCAGCCCTCGCTTCATTTTGAGCGCACTTTTGAGCCCTCACTTCTTCTGAAGCGCGCCTTTGAGCCCTTGCTTCCTTTCGAGCGCATCTTCGAGCCCTCATTTTCCTTTCTCTTTTTACTTAGGTAGGTCACCCATCACAATGAGACCCTTTTCTTTGTATTTGTAAAAAAAAATTCCTCGTCTTATTCTTCATCGGGTAGGTCGCCTGGAACAATTAGATCACTTACGAACCCACTTGCGAACCCCTTTTCGTGTTTTACTATTTATATCGGGTAGGTCGCCTGGAACAATTAGACCACTCGCGAAACCTTTTCGCGTTTTATTCTTCCTATCAGGCAGGTTATCTGGAACAATTAGACCACTCGCGAAACATTTTTCGTGTTTTATTCTTCATCTGGCAGGTCACCTAGAATAATTAGACCATTCGCAAAATCCTTCGTGTTTCTTCTTCCTATCGGGCAGGTCACCTGGAACAATTAGACCACTCGTGAAACCCTTTTCGCGTTTTATTCTTCATCGGGCAGGTCACCTGGAACAATTAGACCACTCGCGAAACCCTTTTCGCGTTTCTTCTTCCTATCGAGCAGGTCGCCTGGAACAATTAGACCACTCGCAACCCTTTTCGCATTTTATTTTTCAACGGGCAGGTCTCCTGGAACAATTAGACCACTCGCAAAATTCTTCGCGTTCTTTTATCATCGGGCAGGTTGCCCAAAACAATTTAATCCATTTAAAAAACCAAAAAATAAAAAAACAAAAAGTGGGTCATCGTCTAAATGACTTGTTTCTTGATTTCTACATCTCTCTGTAAAAGTCATATGTCAATCTCCTGTTTTCAAAGTTTTCAAGACTCTGGAAAAAAAAGGCGCAAAAGTTCTTTTTATATCTACTTTTCTTTATAAATTTACTACACAAAGCTAAAAGAAAACACTTTCTAATATCTTTACGTAGTAAATATTATAAAAAGGGGGCAACTGTCATAACTCAATTTTTGACCCTTTTATTTTAATTATTATTATTATTTTATTTACTGAAAATGATAAAAAAAATGATGAAAAAAATAATAATGATGAAAAACAAGTAAAAATGAAATAAATAAAGAATGAATTAAAATTTGGGTTAAGGGCAATATGATTGGAAGTTTAAAGATTTAATTAAATTTTTGACTAGTTTAATTAATCAAGTCAAGGGTTTAATTAGAGAATTGATAAGTTTTGAGACTTCATTATGCTTGAAATTGATTTAATTAATCTAATCAAGGGTTTGATTGGAGAATTGATAAGTTTTGAGACTTAATTAAGCTTGAAATTAATTTAAATTAATCCAATCAAGGGTTTTATTGGAGAATTGACAAGTTTTAGACTTAATTGAGCATGGAATTAACTTATTCAAGGACTTTAATTGAAGAAATATTAAAGTTTGGGGTCAAAATTATAAAATTAAAATCCAAGGACTACATTGAAAATGGCGCGCAAATGCATGGGGCCAATTACAGTCTAAACCAGAGACTCAATTACAAGGCTTTCGAAACTGCACGGGTCAAAACATAAAATGGACACCTGTTATCTCCAAACGGCGTCGTTTTGAAAGGACGTTGTTCATCTTCTTTTTCTTTAAAACACTGACCGTTTTCTCGCGGAGAAAGGCCGAGAAACGCGTTAACAGCGAATCGTCCGTTGGCTTCAATTATGGGTGCCTTAATGGTGGTCGACCCTCAGCATACCGCCCGTTACCAACCCACCGGGCTCTATATATACAGAGGAGCACCGAAAAATCAAAGGTTGGTTGGAGAGACGGGGAAAAAACCCACGAGACAGAGGAGGAAGACAGAAAAGACTGGGGGAGAAACACGAAAAAAAAAAAGCCGAAGGCTAAACAGAGAGGATAGAGGAACGAAAAAGAACAAAAAAAATGAAAGAAGGAATAAAACGCAAGGAGGAACTGGGGGAGAAGGTCACGAGAAGAACAAAAAAAGGAAAACAGAAAGGACCCCGGGGATAAACAGAGAAAAACTAGAAGACAAACAAAAACGAGGACAGGGGACGACGAGCGGAAGACGAGTAACTTAGGGGGCACCACCTTCGCCCCTTCCCATTGAACTCACAGAGGAAGAACAAAGGCAGAAAACACAGGAGACAGAGAGAGAACTAAGAAACCAGGAAAGAAAAACAGAACCGGGAGGAGACTAGAACACGAAAAAAAGCCAAGAGGGGACGTAGATGAAGGAGCAGGAGCGAAGAACACTGGGAAACAAAAAAAGCAGAGAAAAAGAAAGAAAAACAAAAGCAGAGGAAAGCCACCGAGACCAAAACCATTGTTGCTACTGTCTTCGGTATTTCCAGAGCCAAGTAAGTAAGCTTTTATTTCCCTGCTTTTCATTTTAATTCACTTCCTACTGTACATTCTAATTTTAATTCCTTTATCTGCTTATGCACGCGTGATTTAGTTCACACATGCTTCATGTTGCCCAGCTGGGCCACTGGCTTGGGCCGCTGATCAGGCGGGCTGGGTCCGGCCAAAATTATATATGGGTTACGTAATACTTACCAACGCCAGAGTTGGAAGTATCCGTAGTAGAATATTCACTGACGCCAGAGTCGGGAATATTATAAGCAAATCATCATAGCATAAACTAATAAACGTTTAGCAATTTAAGACAAAACTAGCAATGCAGTCTACCTCAGGCAGAACGTTTAAGGGGTGATAATATCTTTCCTTTTACGTAACCAATCCCGTACCATAGAATCTCTGTTGACCGGTTAGGTTTCCTAGTGACCATAATACTAAGTGGCGACTCCTTAAACAAAACGATTTCCCCTAAAAGAACAAGATGTCATAAATCTGTTCTTTTTTCATAATCAAGAAAAATTTTAAGGCCGCCGCGATATCAGATGCGACAATACCCCCCCACAACAAGTATGTTCCTAGCTAATGTGGGTTCAGCCAGGAAAGGGGCTTTGTGCTTTAAAAGACATCTTTTCATAAGAGAAAAGACCCTCGTGTAAATTTGAGCCTATTCATCTTACATTCTTTTGTGTAATTAATAAAGTTTAGGAAAACTTCAAAGAATCATGAGCTTGGGCTTTCATGTCTAGTTGATAGGATTTAAAGATTAATCCTTTTATAAAAAGATCTTAAATAGCTTTGTATTCATTTTAGTCATGTTAGTTTCATGTTGCCATATTTTAAATTTTTTTTAAAAAAAAAGCTACCTTGAGTTCTTTATTTCTAGATATCATCACTTTAGATCTAGAGTGTTGCACCTTACATAAATTTAGGATGTTAGAAATTAAAAGGAATATGAAAAATAAAGTTGTCACCTAGTTCTTTAAGCAGACTAAGAATCCTAAAATATACACTGGTTTTAAAAATTTGAGTAAGTGTTTGGTTTTGTTTAAAGGAAGATAAAAATCACCTTTACCCATTATTTTTTTTAAAAAAAAGTTACATTTGCTATATGTTTTTGTTCTTTTTTAAACAAATAAATATTTACATACACATACATAAATGAAAAGGTGAAAGCATAGTTTTATTAAATGCAAAACACAAGGTAAATATAAATAAAATAAAATATTTAAAAATAAAGTTTTACACACATATGAATACATAAAAAGAAAATAACATAGTTTTACAAAACAAAGCTAACATTTTATCGATGTGAGAAAAAATAAATAAAATAAAAATTTATGGATGTATTAATGGTAAGCATGCATGAATATTGTAAGGTGCATTGTTTTTCATTTGTGAATAGTCAAAACAATGCAAAAACCCTACTGAAAAAGAAGAAAATAAGGATTTAGTTTATCTTAGAGTTGGTTCCGGATAGGTAGGAACTGTTATGGTAGAAGAGATGGTAGTGTGCTGGAGGTGGTTTGGTTTTCTCTTTACTTCAAGTTTCTCTCTCTTTAGTTTTTGCATAATTTCTCTTTTTCCTCTTCTTCTTTTTTTCCCTTCAACTACTTTCTATCATAGAACATTTTCATTTTCAACCCAAAACTCTTCTTTTTCCCTAACTTTTTTTTTATTTCGAGTTTTTTCTTCTCTTTTTCATATTCCTCTTTTTCTTTCACCTCTCTTGCCTTCGGGTTCAATGTATCCTTACTTCTCCTAAGTTAAACCCTTGTTTATTTTTCCTCTCACTCTATCTTGGCATTTTCTCTCTCTAGCTTGGCTCTTCTTACTTCTTGATTTATACCTTTATTTGTAGGCAACAAAGAAGCTTTTAGAACCTTTCCTGGTAAAATGATCGTAGCCATTGGTTCCCTTGGGTTAATCTTAGCCCCCTGCTTTGGTTATACACTTTGTCCAAGTATGCTTGGATTGACCTTTTCACACCAGTTTCAAAGAGTTCAAACATGTGGTTTTTGCTGAAATGAAGTACATATGAAAGGAAAAGAAATTTTATGTTGTTAGTCATTTTTTGAAGGCACAAGACAGATAAAAAAAAAAGGTCAAAGTCCATCTAAAGCAATGAAAAAAATTAAAAAAAAATTTGCAACAATCATGCGGGGGGGAAGATGGTATTATTCAAAAGCATGTAACAAAACGATATTTTTTTGGGTGAATTTTATTTATTTATTTATTAAAATGGTGTCAAACAACGTTGTTTTGTACATGACACGTTGTTTCCTTTAAATATAAATTTCAGGTTTTCAAACAAGCCCCTCAATTTTGTTATTTTTTTTCAATTTGGCCTTTGAATTTTTAAATTTTAGCAAATTTCAACTCTTTTTTATTTCATTCAATTTCATCCATGATAGCATAAAGTGGTCTCTGCATTTAGGCATCTTTTCCAATTTGATCCTTGACTTTTTAATTTTTAATTATTTAGTCAATTATAGCCCTTTTCTCATTTTTTTTTCAATTTCATCCCTAATTGTATTTTTTTATTCTTTTCTTTTTTAATTATTCTTTTATATTTTTTAAAAAATTATGTGGTTGAAATTTGTTTAGAGAGATTTTTAACATTAGATGAAGAGATATGGTCACTCATAAAATAGAGCGATGAATATGTAAATGATTTGAATGAGTACTCTAAACATGATCAATTTAGCTCTAAATTTTAAAAACACACACGAATTTCAATCAATTAAGTTCTATATTTTTCTCAAAACAATCAATTTAATTATATATGTATAGAAGTATTTTAGCTGAAAAACAGGGTCAATGGTGATTTTGTACTGTGCTACTTAATCAATACAATTTAGTTCGTTAATGTCATATTTTAATTTTAATGTAATGAAAACAAATCATGAAGGTAATAGAATACTGATACATGAACATGCAATGAACTTAACAAAGGTTAAGAGAAAATTGAAGAATTTCGTCTTGAACAATCTAAAGGACTCAATTACTACAAATTTGAATTGAGTTGGAAGGAAGTAAAAGTTTCTATAAGATTTTGTGGTTGGTATTTTTCATTCTGTAATGTATCAAAATAATATTTTTTTATTTTTAAAAAATTATTTTTAAAATTAACACATCAAAACAATTCAAAATATATAAAAAAATTAACTTTTAATAAAAAAAATTAATTTTTTTTTAAATACAGTCGAGTTTCCAAACGCTTACTAATATGCTTTCGTTCGAGTTTTGTCATTTAATGTGTCGCGAATGGATCCACGTAGATTTTTATATTCCAAACCCCATCTCCACCGTTCACTGCCCTGGGCAAATTCCATCTTCTTTGATCTTCCAAAGCCAAATTCTTCCTCGGTCCACTTACAGTATAGGCATTTAATGAGATAATAGCATAATAAATGTGTGTACTTTAAAAAAATATATAATAAAATTTGACAAAATATCTTCGTATCGTAAATTTTATTTTAAAAATATAAAAATTCTCGTATCCATTTAAAAAATAATAATTTTTGAGACACATAAAATTGAGTAATTGAAACCACTAATAAATTGAGTAATTGACACCACTAAAAAGTAAGAGACAATACAAGTAATGGAGGGACGATCTTTTGTGCTGCGACGCAGGGCCGACTGTCACAGATGCCCTCGCACACTCTGCTCTGCTATTATACCTTGATGCAATGGGCGATGAAGGTCTCTCCACGTGGCAAAAAGGTAAGAGGCAAAATATCTATTGGATCTGAAAGAACTGACATCGAGAAATGAAAAAAGTGCAGGTTAAGAAATATTTCATAGATATGAAAATTATATACATAATTATCTCACGTATAAAAATTAAAAAATATTTCATAAAGATATAAGTTATAAAAATAAATATGTGAAGTCAATCGTTTATAAATTAATTTTATATTTTTAAAATTTATTTAAAACAACAATCCAGTTTTACCCGGATTACACCGGGTTATTTAAATTTTCATCGTTTCAAACACTACCTCAATTAGAGATGATCATTTTCGGTTCGGTTTGGCTTTTACCTATAAAAACCAACCAAACCGATTTTATTTAAAAAAAATCAAAATCGAACCGAAACCAAGTCAAACCGACCGGTTTCGATTCGGTTCGGTTTTCAATGTAAAAAAGCCGAGAAAACCTTTATATTTTGGGCTGTTTTTAATGGGTTTCTAATGGGCTTTCTGATGGGCTTTTAATTTAATTTCTGATGGGCTTTTAATTCAATTCTTTTTTTAGGCGCCACTGAATATTCATTTGTTGCCTTCCTAGTAATTTTTTATTTTTCATTTGTTTTGTCTGCAGATAAGTTTAAAAAAAAAACACAAATTAAAATACAAATTACAAAACATTGCCTTCAAAGGACTTAACAAAAACAACAAATAACATTATCATAAAACACTCCAAGCCAAAAAAATAAATCTTCATTTGTACATCGTGTCAATCAAAGCACATCAAGAACATTGCGCTTTGATTTCTTCATAGTTAATACTATTGTCATCAAAACCTGAAATTAAAAATATAGAATTATAACATGGTAATTAAATTAAAAGATATAAAAATAAAAGTATTATTTAAAAACAACAACCAAACATGTATTAAAACAAAAAACAAAAATGAAAGGAATTATATAAAATGTTTCTCAATAAAATAAAATACAAACAACAACAAGTTCATTAATTCATTGGAAAAGCACAGAAACTTCACTCCAACAAAACCCACCCATTAGTCTAAATCTTATAGAAACAAACTATATAAAACATAACCCAGATCATAATTGAATTAAGAAGCTTACAGTCCCTTCCAAATATGGTAAACACGCCTAGCCATTTAGGAGGTAGATAGATAATCTTACTAAGGAGCAAAGCAGAGAGAGATAAAGAGATAGAGAGAGCAGGAGAAGAATATTTGAAACTTATGGTTGGAGGTGAGTGTATTGCTTTTGCAATGTGTACACAACATCTAACATGCAAATCTGCATGGATTATAAATCTGTCAACTTTATTCATGTAATACAGCATGTCAATCCTTTGTCATATACAGGTTGGTGTAAACTGGTGGCAGGACATGTCAGCACAATTTTTCCACAAACATGATTAGATGAACCCAAAATCAGCTTGTTTCATATACATGTTGATATTGTCGCTATTATTTCTAAACTTACATTTACTTGTAGCAATGTTTTTAGTTAAATAAATAAACATCAACAACCATCCCTGAAACTTTTTGTCAAATGGTCTGTTTTTTTTAGCAGGACTGAGTGTAAATTTATCTTAAAGTGTTTTATCAATCCATTTTTATCCAAAATATATTCTCAGGCTTGAAATAAAAATACAAGATGCTGATGTTTTCATAACTTCAAAAGGCATTCTTTTTATGTAAGCTCATTTTTAAGTATTGTCTTTAGTATCTTATTTATTTTTATATGTCTCATAATGCCATTTTCTGCTTTATTTGTTCCTTTTAACATGTTAGATGGACTCAAATTATTTTAGATTAGAAGTGCTATTGTATTATCAAGAAAGCCATTTACTGCAATGATATTTTTCATTTGTTTTTCACATAAAAGTTGATTGGCTATAAAACATAATATCCTACTTAAAACCTTTTGCCTTCATTTATATACAAGTACAAAGTGCATGGAGTTTTTACTGAATGTGATGTGTCAAATGCAGGCATTCTCTTCCTATATGTTCATAGCAGCCAATATCATCAAAATATAGATAATGAATCTCTCATTTCCTTAATTATCAACAAAAAAAAAAGCAATTTAATCAAAAAACATTCAAAACAGCTAAAGTGAAAATTACAAATAGTTAATTATCAACGAAAAAAAAAGCATTATGAGACAGCTAAAGTGAAAACTACAAATGGTTATCTCAGAAATGGATTTTTAAGCATTCAAAATAGCAACTGTGTCTCTGATCTCTGCATTGAAAAGCAAATAAAATAAATATAATAGAGGATAAACTAATTAATTAATTAAAAAGGGTAAAACATAATTAAAACTCATGAGTGAAGACTAGAGATGAGAAACTCACAAGTTGACAAATCTGAGATAGAGATCCTTAACATGAGAAAGCGACTGGAAAGGAAGCAGATAGGCTGATGATCTGCTGGAGTAGTTTTAATCTCATCTGTTAATCGAACACTGTGTATAGTGACAGATTAAAATTAAAACAGGGATGAATTATTATAAGAGTAATTATCAAGAATTATTATAAAACAGAGATGAACATAGGATCTTTGGAGACTGACCTTGTCAGGAGAGGGGCAAAGCAGCTCGACCATAGGGGGATGGGTCACTCTTACAAGTCACAGCCCTCCTTTGGGTCGCCTTCTAAGATCAAAAGCTGGAGAATCCTATGTAGTTCGTTCCCTTATGGCTTCCCTACCGTAAATAGTTGCCCAAGCCCTCTTTTTGCCACGAAAAAAGGCATTTTTTTCTCGAATCACCAACACGATTAGTCGTTGATCTATTGTTGAGACTTGAGAGGCTTGATTGGTTTCAAATTTCAGCTGATGCTTGGAGTTGGCATGTCTCTGGTTGTCTCGTGTTTGTGTTTGAGAGAAGGAAAGGGGGCGGCTGCGGGTGCTAGGGTTAGGTTACTACTGGCGGAAAAATTTGTTTCTATTTATACAATGTTTTTTAGAACCGGTTTGGTTTGGTCCGGTTTAACCGGTTTGTGCATTACAAAACTGAAAAACGAACCAAACTGGGATTTTTTCTAAATATTCTAATCGGTTTAATTAGTTTTTTTTTGGTTTTTTCGGTTATTTTTTTCTTGATTTTCTCGGTTTACTCGGTTTTTCAGTTTTTTTGCTCACCCCTAACCTTAATGTCTAACCAGTGCTAAGAGACATCAAAGCCAGCTCGAAAAGAGGAGTAGAAAATCGAGTTGCGACGAATAGCAGGCAACAAAAAACACATCATTACAAAATAACAAGAAGGCATGCAGCAGACGAAGAATGTAAAATGCCATAGACATTAATGTCCTCGAGTATATAGCTCCTGGTTTCCAACAGAGAAGAAGAAGAAGAAGATATACATGCGTACGTGGATAAGGTATTTCAAGTCCTAAAGGTTCTATTCCTAAGAGGAATTTAGGGGCTGGCTAAGGGTGGCACTGGGCCCCGTTGTGAGGGTGAATCGGGCCAATTTTCCTTAGGCTTTTATTTTCACTTCTCTTCTGCCCGTTTGCTTTTGTTTCTTCACCCATTTATTCTTGTAGATGGAGGCTTCTGTCTTGGGTTTTTCGCTTGCAAGTTTTATTTGTCTTTGACATTGCCACTTAAATGAAGTATTATACCATGCTGTGTGTAAGATTTTTTGTTCTTAACATAAAAAAAAATTGAGGTGTTGTTATTGTTTATTAGTATAATTGTTTCTCTTACCAATATACGGATTGACCAGATATAATATAATTAACTTGATTAATTCAAAGACAATCTGGATGACCAATAAAATTATAGTTCAACTAAAAGAAATCAAGACGATATCTTTTTTAAAATGTTAAAACGATAATATATTAAATCAAACTTGAGTTAACCTATCAAACGTGTTATCCAGGTCATGATACCTTGATAATCATATATAAAACAAATAATAAAAAAATTATTAAGCTCAATTCATTTCATATTTTTATTGTGGTTTCTTAGTTTTATCAAGTTGGCAAAGAGTAATTTAATATTTTAATAAATATAAAATATAATTTAAAAATCAAAGTTGGTTGGTGTTTGTGATGCACACGCTAGTCGATAGAAGGTGTCCATAATCTTCTGCAACGCATGCAGTGTCTCTTAGCGTCTAAATGACAACTTCCACGACAGCGTTGGAAGCATCAAGGCATATCCTTCCATGTGGAGAGACACGTGTTGTTGTTGATATGACAGCGTGTCGGCAACAACCCCTACTTTATTTTTGTCTTTTTTCTCCAATCGAAATCCGTGCGAGCCGTTCAAAATTTTAAAGTTATTCTCTTATTTACTAATTTTTTTTACTTTGCTCCTCATTTTTCTTATTTTTAATTTGTTCTTGGTCCTTTTATCAAATTCTAGTTTCGTCCTTAAGTCCATAATTGTGATTTGTTATTTTTTTCAAATCTGGTCCTTTTTAATTTTGTCCTTTTGTTTCGGATCATTCTGTGAATTTGATTTTTCTTTTTAATTTTCCCCTTCAATTCAAAATTTTAGGTTGTCCTCTTATAATTTTTATTTTAAAATTTAGTGTTTATTCTCTTAATTACTATTTTTTAATCATTTTATATAATTAATTCTTTTTTAAATCTCATCCTTTCAACATTTGATTCATTGAGAATTATGTTTTATGGTTTTTTCAAATGGGGTGGTTCTGGTTTAGTGACTCAGGTTACAGGTTTGAAAAATTAAATCAGTTTGATATTTTTTTTTTGCACTTATTCTTTTTCCGACTTCATCCTTCAAAGTTATTTATTTAAAAAAATGGGCTTCACAATTTTTTTTTCAATCAGGTTATCTTGATCTAGACAACATGTTTGGTTGTTTAACTTGGGTGTTATTTTGGGGTCGCTTTTATATATATATCTTTTTCCAGGCTTGTTCTTTAAAATTGAGTTGTTTTTAAAATTAAGTCTCATCATTTTTCTTGTTTTGCCTTCTATTAGGTTATTTTCTTCGCATGATTCGGCTTGCGACATTCGACGGCGTCACTCGGGTTTGTAGGTGTTTTATTTTTTTTAATTTTATTTTTTTATATTTGAATTATTAGGAATAGCCATCATTATTATTTTTTAATTTATTTTTAAAATTTAACTTTATAATTTTTTTCTTTTGAGAAGCATTCGTTTTCTTTTGGTCATCATTATCCTGTTTTATTGTAAAATTTGTTCAATTCTTAAAAATATCTATGACTCGAAATATGAATCACCTTATCTTAGTTTTTTTACGTTAAAAAAAAACAAACCAGGCCGTGGTGAAGCGAGGACACTTGTAAAGGTATTCAATAAAAATATACATCTCTAATCATCTCCTCTATCCTTTCTTTACACCAAAGGTCTCTTCTTTCGCCATTATGCTTTGCATGATGATTCTCGTCAAAATCAAGCCAACAATTCATCATGGAGACAACTTATGGCTATTCATTTCTTTTCTGATGAATGCTCGTTTCCGTACTGGGTTAGGATCCTCGTGATATAGGTTTATGACAGGCTGGCCTAATAAATGTAATTCAAATTGACTCGTTTTCTCCTGTTCCGAGAGAATCAGCAGTTGAATTCGTTAGTTAAAAGTGCCGCGTGAGAACATAATCTGGCATGCAAGATCATCACTCGAAATGAGGAGACTGTTTACAACCCATTTCACCAACTGCCGAAGCCAAATTCACACAACACAATATCACGATCAGATACAGCACAATCGCATTCGTTTTGTCCATCAAAAAGATCATGACCGAACTTCACATTTACATTTCCAGAATTAATCAATAGTTTTATTCTATATGATTTCAGTCATCGCTTTTTTTGGACCTATACCTCTCAACCCTCTCGTCAATCCACCCTCTCATATCCTTCAAAACAAGATTAGCATTCTCATCGGGCTCACCTTGTATCAAAGAATGGTACATGCCCTCGTACATCTTCAAGCTCTTGTCCTCACTAGAGGCTTTCTCAAACAACAACTGTGATGATGCAGGGCATGTCACCCCATCAGCCGTGCCGTGGACTGTCAAGAACGGCGCTGTAACCTTGGAGAAATTGCCCTGTATGTATTGGCACATCCTAGCAATTTCCCTCATAGTTCCCACCCTAGGCTTGCCTGTGTATCTCCTAGGGTTGGATGCTATGATCTTGAGCTTCTCTGGGTCCTTGATCGCTTTGCCTACCATTTTGTTGTCTGGCATGGCTGCCCACGTATCAGCCAATCCAAAGAGCAGGCCATACATGAATAGGTGTACCTTGCTTGGTTTCATCGGTTCTGGTATGACAAAAAGTGGCGCCGAGAAAATCAAGCCCGTCCACATGTTAGGTTCTGATTGGAAGTACATTAGCATTGTTGCGAGTCCACCCATTGATTCACCAAATAAGAAGGCTGGTAAGTCCTTGTATGGTTCGCTGAAGCGCTCGTGCTTGAAGAATGACAGGGAAGTGGCAGCAATCTTGTCCATGTCACCTTCACAACAACATATTTTTTTTCAGTTTTCATTTTTGCAGAAGCTTAGAAACAAGTTATGTAAATACAAATGCTGGGTGTTTTTGAATGAATAAGATATGCTGGATTTGAGCTTAATGCGTATGAATTATGATACAAGTCTACGAGAGAGCAATAATCTCAACAAAATATTGTTGCAATAAATCTGAGTTCAGCCTCTCGATCTGAAAATATAATTTTAATGAAATCAACTTGGAGACAGACTTTGGGACCCTTTTATAGCCATGCCTAGAATACTAATTAGCAATAGTAACATCATATCTAACAACCCTTTTTCCTTTCATTTCTGTTCCTGGCAATAGTTTACCTGCACTGTTTTTCCTCCAAAATAAAATCCATATTACAGCTCAATATTTTAATTTCTCAAGAAATAAATACTATATGAATTATGCCATCCCAAAATCATGAACCAATTAAAGAAAATTATAAATATTACATGACTAAACATATTCAATTAAGCATATCGTGATTATAGCGTTTGTGAGTTCTAATTATAACCTAAACGCATCAAGAGGGAGAAAAAAACATATCGAAAACCATCTGAACTACCCCACATGTACCGAATGTTGTCCTGGGCAATGGAATTCGATCGTACAATGTTTTACAAAATCAATGTATATTTAATTGAATATTTGATAACAAGTAGTGAAGAGGAAAGTGAGTTAATTACCCATGTAGCAACGTATACCGTCTGATCTGCCATGTCCAAGAAGATCAGCGGCAAAAACAGCATAACCCCAGTTAGCAAAGCTGATGCAAATCTTCTGGAACAACCAGCCAGTATCAGATCCATAGCCGTGGGTCATATATACCGTGGCTTTGACTTTTTTATCCAACGGGAGAAAACCTTGCGTGAAGAGCTTCCCATTTGGCGTCTCGAAGTATGATTGGGTATTGGTCACTCCTTGTGACGCATAGTACTCCTCCTCCGGCATGTCGCCCCAGAAGTTGGGAGGCGTTTCGGGTTGCTGCGTTTCGGATGACATGGTCACGTTTCGTCGAGTTCTTTTTTTTCGGATTCCCGTAAGGCTTGGCTGGTTGACTTTAAAACAGGGGAAAGACGGGTGTTTTCTGAGCGAGTTGGTGGGTGGCGTTTCGGAGTTCGATGGTGTTTCTGCAGGGGACAGCGAGAGGGGCTTTAAAACTGGTGTCTTCTTGTGCAAGAAAATTGGGTTCATAGAGAGGTAGGTTGGTGTAGGTCCTGTAGGATATCTATGAATACTCCTGAATTTAATTTTAATTTAATTTATATTATATCCATTATTTATTAAATAAAAAAATTCAATATTTTTATTTTTATTTAATGTTACTCAATATTCAAGGATGATTTATTATTCAATATAACATAAACAAATATATATTAGAGATGTATGAGTCCGAATCATAATATATAATATTGAAATGAAATAATTATCCAAAACATTCACTCGTTCTAATGAATTCAAGTCTGGCAGCGTTTGGCATTGTGTTTGTACCTGCGTTTCGTCAAATTTTGAATTTTTTTTTTGCTAAAATTGAGTGCGGTTTGTACTTTTTGGATCGTTTTGATATGCTGATGTCAAAAATGATTTTTAAAAAATAAAAAAACATCATTGGCATGTATTTCGGCACGAAAAGTTATTTGAAAAGCACCCGCAACTACACTACCAAACACCCACTAAGAGTAGGTGGAGAGGTGGCTTCTCACGATGGTTTTTTATTACCGTACGTCTGTTTATAAATGCGATTATAGTAATTTTTTAAATTATTTTTTATTTAAAAATATATTAAAATAATATTTTTTTTTATTTTTTAAAAATATTTTTGATATCAGCGTATCAAAACAATTTAAAAATAATTAATTTTAAATAAAAAAATTGAAACTTTTAAAAATACAAGTTAAATCGCTTTCCTAAACAATCCATGGTGAGACACATGAATAATGTGCCCACATTGGCGTTCTTCTCCCGTTTCACCAGCCGGTTGTTCACTAGTATCCATCAACTCCTCCGCCACTGTGATATTATTCTTTTTCTCAATAGAATTTGAGAAAACTCCCCCTTCAATTTTCATAATTTAGAGAATTATCATACTAGAACTAAAATAAAAAAAGTGATACAAATTTTATAAGATATTATTTTCTTGATGCATATCGAAGTTAAATTCTTAGTTGGTGTTAATTTTTGAAAAAAATATTATTGTCTCATTTGATTTCATAATTTTATCAGGAAAAAGGATTTAATTAAAAAGCAATGGGGGTTTAAATAATAAATAATTCAGCTAGTATGTTATCATAAATCTTTGAATAAATTAAAGGAACTTGATGTGAATTCGTATAGTTTAAAAGTTAATTTTTTATTTTTTTTATATTTTATCAAAAAAATATTGAACCTTATGTTATGAACATTTCAATTGGTTCAAGTAAAAATAATATATAATAAACCTATGCTAAGAAATTCTAATTCAAAGTTTTTAGTTAAAAATTTTTCTCATATTTTCTATTTTAAAAAAAAAGATATTATTAATTAAATATATCGATACTGTCATAATCAAAAACCCCACTTGAAATTGTTTCTGTTTTATTATTATATATTATGTATTATATATTGACTCGTCAATAAAATAAAATAGGGTATTTTAATGCTTCAAAGAATTCTATCGCTTTCATTTGCACACTCTCTCCCACTCTAATGGAAATCAATACTAGATATTTTAGCATAACTCTCAAATTCAATCTATTTCACTTACAGCTACAGGTTGACTTTTATTTTATTTCATGATATTCATCAATAATTGAAAATGATGGATTTTAAATTTAAATTTAAATTTAAATTTAAAAACTAATAACAATTTTTTTAACGGTTCAATTCCAAAAAGATATGTATTTGGATTTTTTTTTATCAAACAATATAGAAAATCTTCATCGTCATTTTCATTTCAATTAAAACTAAGGTAGTGTTTAGAAACATAATTTCTTAAAATTTAAAAAAAAATTATTTAAAGTTTTTTATATATATTTTCAGATCATTTTGATATACTAATGTCATAATTTTTAAAAAATAAAAAAATATTATTTTAATGTATTTCCAAACAAAAAACACTTTGAACCACAACCGTTGTCATATTCTAAATCTCATTCTCATATGATTTTAAAAACATCCCTTCCATACTTCCATACTGATTAGTGCATTAAAATAATTAATAAATTGTCTTAAAAATTAAAAAAGAGAATGTATTTTTTTAACTACCCGATCAACTCGTGTTAAATTGAGTTAACTTATTTAATTCATGATCTACATCATGACCTTGATTAAGCTTAATAACCATGTTGTAAACCCCAATCAAAAATTATAAATTATGATGTTACTGTAGCATGGTAGAATGATCCTTGAATAAGAAATTTGAAAAGAATACCATGAAAAATGAAAGTATAGTTTCGGCCTATAGGAGGGAGAAATGAACTTGGATTGTGTTGGATGAATTAATGTGTTTAGTATGATTGTTTTGAGTTGAAGTTTTAATAAAAACTTGGAAGGAAATTAACCCATGAGATGAAGTTGTGAAGGTTTCGGCCAAAAGACATTACTAAGGTAGGGAAATTGGAAAACTTGAGACTTTGTAAAGTAATTGTGTTATCTGATTTTGAATTACCCTTGAATTGATATTGTTGGATAAGGATTTGACGTGTTTGATAAAAGGGGTATGCTTTGAGCCTAGGGACGGTTAAAATGAGATAATTATGATGAGGAAATTAATAAGTTGTGTGTAAATCAAGAAGAAATGTTGGGTTTAATAAGTTGAGGGGTAATGAAAAAGAAAATACTTGAGGTGTGATATCCCATCTTGTTGGCCTAAATCTTTATAAGGAATTTTAGGCTATTCCTAAAGGAGGGGCTGAGGTATTGTTAGGAACGAATTCTTATGATATGGGACAGAGTTTTCTAGGTAATGTAGCTAACCATATGAGTGGGGGCTATCATGGGGTATGATATAATCGTGAAATCATGAAGTGTAGGTGGCTATCCATCTGTGTGTGTGTGTGTGTGTGTGTGTGGCTATCCAATAAGTTGATGGTTGTGATCAGAAAATCTATCACGGATTGTTCCTGTGATACTAATCTTCAAGGGCTTCACTTTGCAGGCAGTCAGTTTTCTACTGTCGATATCCATCCTCAGATTTACCATTGAAGTTGGGCTGTCAGAGCAGGCTGCCACTTTTAGTTCTGAGTGGGTCTCCTTCATGGATGCTTGATATTGCCCCAGGTGATCCACTATGGACGTACATTGCTTAAATTGGGCCAATTCTATCTTTAATATTATTGGCATGGCTGCTGAACACAGAACCATCACTAGCAGCATACTTGGGGGACTTCGGAAGTATATTCCCATGGGAACTATTTTAGGTTATGTGCTTATAGCAGTGCATTTGGGGGGCTGGAAGTAACATACTGAGTCTGTCTTCATTGCTTCAAGGAATTGCAG
Organism: Populus deltoides; assembly: GCA_015852605.2. NCBI lineage: Eukaryota > Viridiplantae > Streptophyta > Magnoliopsida > Malpighiales > Salicaceae > Populus > Populus deltoides. The sequence goes on from CM027570.2 coordinate 37,521,000, forward strand.
AAGGTTACATCCCAAGAATGGTTTCTGCAATTGGGCTGGGTCAACTGTTTTTAGTTGTGGTTAGTCTTTTGTTTGACAGAGATAGAGAGTTAAATTGCAATAGGAACTTGGCGATGAAAACAGTAGCTGTTTTATCTGCCTTGAGTCCAACAATCATTATTCTGTTATTAGGAAAACAAGGTTCCTTGATAGCATTAGCGCTGCAAGAGCTTATTTTTTTACTATTCCTTTGGTATTGCATCAAATTGCAGTGTTTAAGATGTTTTCTTACTCTAGTCATTTGCAGTGTAAACTCCCATTGCCAATTAAGTTATTTTTGAACCTATGTTATATTTCAGGTCCGATGAATGTGTTCTTGTTGGTCAAGCAATCCTTCTTCCGGTTCTTGGACTTCCATTTCTGGCAGCGCGCCGTTTCTTGCTTGGTCAGAATGACCATGTTCACCCAGCTGTCTCAGACAAGTTAATTAATTGCCTGAACATTGATGGTTGCCATGCTCCCTACGTTTTTATATATATTTCTGCCCATGCTCACATTTTGAGATCCCACTTCGAAGATTTTTGTCTGTAATTAATGTTTATCTTCTTTCCTTCTATTTTCAAGAACCTGCGGCAAGGCTTATAGATCATCTTCTATGTTTCAGATGTATGGACTTATTACTGCTGCCATGGTCATGATCACGATGATATGTGTTACCATTCAAAGGCGCCATCTAATGGTATCGAATCGTTTAAACAAGCCAAAATAGTACCCTGCATTTAACACCTACTGACGTATTGTTGTCTCTTTGCAGGTAAGGCGACTATTTGCTCCAAAATTTGTTTTTGATTTGCCTAGCTTCACTTTTATACTCTGGTTGACAGGAGGATGATACACTAGGGTTCAGAAAAAACTGAGAAGTAAATTCCTCATGAATCTCTAGGGATTGAAGATAACAACATTAGATATCTGAGTCGGACTAACATCGTTATTTTGTCTGTCAATCAGTCTGTTGATAGTAACACAAGTTTTCTTGCTGTTCCCTTTTACACCTCCGAGCAGGTCCAGATTTGTAGTGTAGAATCTGGCAACCGTACTTCACAATTCGAGAAAACGAAAATAAGGATGGCATTTTCTGCTTGCTTAAAACTGTTAAAGAATTATTTTAATTTAATAGTTTATTAAGTTAGGTTTCAAAATATAATTTATATTATTCACACACCTTCTCAAATCAAAGTTATTTAGATTTAGAACTTGCATAAGTTCACCTTACTATATATTTAATTTTTATTAAATAAATAAGAATAGTGAGATTTGAACTCGTGATCACTTGGTTATTAAGATTCTAATATCATATCAAAGAATTATTTTAATCTAATAATTTAAGCTATTAAATGAGTTTTTAAGATATGATTTATAGTATTTTATAATAAAAATTTTGATAGAAGGGCTGATAATAAGATTTAAAATAAAGAAAATTCATGCGTGGATAGTAGTAAAGAAGAGTAGAAAAAACACAAGAAAATCAGCAAGTAGTGGTGTGGGCTGATAAGGAGAAAGGAAAATTTTAGGCTGCTTTTTATTTTTGTATTTAAAAAATATTTTGAAGAAAAATTAAAAAAATTTTTTTTTTTACATCAAATTAAATTTATTTTTTATGTTTTTTATTATTTTGATGTCAAAAAATAAATTTTAAAAAATAAAAAAAAGTATTATTTCAATATATTTCTAAATAAAAAAAATATTTTAAAAAATAATTATTATTATAATATCAAATAAACTAACAAAACTTTTACTAGTAGTGGATCCCATCTGAGAAAAATTCTCATAACTACGTCAATCCATAGTTATGGATACTGAATGCTAGGACGATGACGTTGTTTGTTTCTAATGTTAACATTTTAAGTTCAAATTCAAAAAGAATTATTTGAAAGATATTTCTCATCTTGTAAGTAAGCATGAATGTGGAAGAGATCAAGACCCTCGTAAAAAGAAGTTAGTTTCATGCCATTAAAATATTCTATCTTTCAAAAAAAAAAAATTATGATTCGAACAACAATTGACATTTATTATTTTCATTATAAGACATATTGTAACATATACTAAAACTAAAACATATTAGTTTTATTGTAGACTACACAATATAGTTTATAATAAAACAATCTTTAATTTTTTTTGTTGAGTTTTTTTTAGTTGTTTTGTTTTTTGTTTTTTATGCATATCAAGTTTTGTTTTTTTGCTTCTTTCTTTGTTTTTTTAATAATTTTTTTTATTTAATTTAGTTTGTTAATGTTAAATTTTTTTATTTAGTTATCAAACTTTCATGATACGAATTCCGGGTTTAACAAGTTAACCTGATTTGACAAGTTAACCCGGAATTTTTTTCTTTTTAATTAATTTTTTTCATTTACTTTAGTTTGTTAATGTTAAATTTATTTTTATTTAGTTATCAGACTTTCATGACACATATATCAGGTTTGATGGATTAACCCAATTAATTATGGGTTAACCTCATTTTTTTTTTTAATAATTTTTTTTATTTAATTTAGTTTGTTAACATTAATTTTTTTATTTAGTTATCAGACTTTTATGACACGAATCTCGGGTTTAACGGGTTAACCAAGTTTGACGAGTTAACCCATAATTTTTTTCTTTTTAATTAATTTTTTTCGTTTAGTTTAGTTTGTTAATGTTTAATTTTTTTATATTTAGTTATCAAACTTTCATGACACGGATCTCAGGTTTGACAGGTTAGCCCAGTTAATTCTGGGTTAACCCATTAATTTTTTTGTCCTGTTTAGTTATCAAAGTTTCACGACACGAATCTCAGATTTGACGGGTTAACCTGGTTTGAAGGGTTAACCCAATTAATTCATATTTTTTTATTTTTCTTCATTAGTTTTTTTTTCATGTTGGTTTTTTTTCTTTATTTTTTTAATTAATCCATTTAATTATCACACTTTTATGACATGACCTTACAGTCAAACCCACAACCAAAGCTATTGGGTCTGGTATTGCAGCCAGACCCACTTAAACCTGGGTCATGCAAATTTAATGTTATTAATAATATTACAAATATTGCTCTTGGGTCAGGTGTTGCAGTCAAATCCAAGACAAAAAGGTATAGTCATCCAAAAGGACCTAACACTCTTAGATTTTAACTTTTTTTTTATTTTTTATACAAAAACAAATTAACCCGCGGCATTGCGCGGGTCAATATAACTAGTATGAACTATATTCTATCAATTAAGTTCAATTCACCTGAATTGTAAATGTGTTATGTGACAAATACTATTTTATTTCTTTTTTATATTCAATTTAAAATTTATACAACCCTAGCTATATGCATTGATAAACAAATGTTTTTTTTTGTTCATCGAACAGTAATAAAAACATACACATATCTAATAAAGAATAGAAAATAATATTTTTATTAATTCGAGTCTCACAAATCTCAAGACCATTGAAGACTTATATGGCCATTAATTTCAGGACCCATGAGATTAATCAAAGTACACACAAGTTGATCCAGACACCCACTTTAATAAAAAAACATAAAATACATTTAAAAAATCTAACATATACTAATCCAAAGGCGACAATATATCTAAAAAAAAAGACTAACCAAACAAGTGACGAAAGCATTTCAACAACATCTAGACTAGAGGACACTCTTTGTATCACTTCAAAGTTCATGCCCAGTTCAACTACCTGTCGTTTTACATGTATTTCGGTTAATTCACTCCAGTTATGCACATTGGCCCAGCTTTCACTTTGTGAATTAAGGCAACAAACCCAGTCTACAGCTACAGAGCTATTCTCTTCAGATGGAAGATGACATGCAGAAAAACAGGAGGAAGAGCTTTCTAATGGATTTCAAAGTTGATTAGGGCCTTGTGATTAGCCGTCCACGATCAAGATCCAATGGTCCCAGATTGCCATTACATTGAAGGGGATGTTTTTCCAAGGAGAAACTTCAATTTAGCTCCCTAATATTTTGTTTCGTTATTAATTGAGTTCCTAATCTTTTGATTTTATTAATTTTGTAGGAAGATGTAGTTGATGATGTTACACAGCACCACCCCTTCATCTATCCGTTGTTGGTGGTAAGCTAAAATATTCCATCCAAAATTTGAACGTGATTGTTTAATTCTTCCAACCCAATTCATCTTAAAGGACAATTTTAGTATGAAATCACAGTGAATTCTTTCAACCTTTACTTCATTACAAATTCTCCAAGTATAGCAAATTTATTATAGTCTTCCGATAAAATTGTTATTTAGAGAAAATTGAAGTTGTTTTCATGCTTTTACGATCGACAGATGAAGTACCTGTTTGGTCTTGTAATTATTGTTGCTTTTTAAAATGTTTTTTATTTCAAAAAAATTATTTTTGATGTCAACATATTAAAACGATATAAAAACATTAACAAAATTAATCTGAAACAAAAAAGATTATATTTATTTTTAAAAAAATATTTTTGAAACTTAAAAATAAAAAGACTTGAAGTAATAAAATTTTCTCATGTTAATTATGCTCGGATTAACTTTGATAAAATCAACATTCGATAAAATCAACATTGCAAGGTTCAAATTAATGATAGGGTGATACTTTAGGAGCCAAATTATGGTTTTCTTTTCTTTATTTTATTGAAAGAAAGATGAAATAAAACCTAACCACGGCATATCAATTTGATCAATAATTGTTAAGATTGCTTGAAGTTGATTTGAGAATACAATTTGACGAGGACAAATCGTCATTCCTAAGAGTATATATAATAAAATGGGTGTACAAAATACATATAGATTTATTATATATCCGATAAAAGAACATTTTGTTTTTTCACAAATGCATATATTTGAAATATATAATTTTATTCTTCTTATATTGTAGTTGAAACTTAAAACACCTTTGTAAATAGAATTAATCAGATTTTCTCTCCAAAAGTTAAATCAATGATAAAACTTCAACATAAAACCAACTTCTTGAAGGATATTAAACCAAGAATGTGAGAAGAATGTATATTGTGCTTGTTTTATTTTTTACTCGAAAATGTATTAAAATAATATTTTTTAAAAAAAATATTTTTGACATCAATACATCAAAATGATTTGAAAACACTAAAAAAAATTAATTTAAAGCAAAGAAAAAAATAAAAAAAAATTAATTTTTTTTTCAAAAACGCTTTTGAAACGCAAAAGCAAACAGGGTTCTACGACAATGCATTTTATTTTATTTTATTTTATTTTATTATTTTAAGAAAATAATTCTTCTTTTTTTTGGTATGGAACATGTTTGCAACAAATTCCTAGCTAAATGCAATCTTCTTTTACAACTTTGATGTGTGACAAATTATTCGTTATATTTGTACTAATGATTTGTGAATTGATTCATATATATATGTGTGTGTGTGTGTGTGTGAATCCTTTTGCAGATAATAGTTATAAGAACTTAGCTTATAGTGCTTGTTGTATTCGGATTAGTTGAATCAAATTAACGCAGATACTTATACAGCTTAGCATCATCAGATTTTATATGTTAATACAACTTCCCACCTTTCCTCTTTTGGCTTTAGGTTCGATTAGGCAATGCTACTAAAAGAAATGGGCTACTTGAGGTATTATGTTGAGTCTTATTATTGATTTTTTTTTTATTTTTTTGGGTAAATTGATATATTTAGTTCAAGTTAAAGAAGGTATTTTAAGTCTTGTTTGGATATAGATTTCATGTGTTAAAAGTTTATTTTCTCTTGAATAAGTTATAGAGCTATTTTAAGGTGTTTAATGAATGTTTCTTCACTCAGTTAATTTTTTATTTGTCAAAACAAAATTCAATCTCGGATTGGTTTTTTGCCAACATCAAGGACTAGTTTGATCACTTTACATTGGTTTCCCTTAAGATTTGATTTGGTAGTTTGTTTCGGTTTTCTCTTGCAATGTCGATGGGAATTTACAATGCTCAGTTGAAGCTTGATTTTTCAAAATAAAATGAAATTCAGCTAATTTAAAATAATTAAATGTTAAGGGATCAAAATTAAAACTAAAACAAATATGAAGATTGGGTAAATGAGCAAGGCAAATGGGCTAGCATAAGTGGGAGACGCCCCTCATGTTTAGGCAACGTGTGAGGAGTTACTTGATAACCAAACACCGCCTTTTATAGTGGAGTTGGAAGCAACTCATCGTGCTCTTGTGGTAAGATGCGTGTTGATGGAGGTGTGATCGGTAGAGCTCCAATGACCTATTTTTCTTCCCCTCCCTCTTTTCTTTATTCTTCTCGAGATTTGTGTTGGCCTTCTAAAATTGAAAGGTGTCCTCTCATTTTGTTTTTGTATTAAATTGAGTCATCATTCTAATGATTGCTATTTGTTTTGAATCTTTTTTTATTGATTTTTTTTCAATCTCGTCCCTCGGCATCTGATTTTATTCAATTTTTATATCAAATTTGGTTCTCATTTTTTTTATTCTCATTTGTTTTTTATCCTTTTCTTAATTATTATTTTTTTCAATCTCATCCCTTGGTATTTAGTTTCAATTTATTTTTTAAGTCAAATTTGATCATCATTCTTTTTATTACTATTTGTTTTGTTTTGGATTATTTTTTTATTGAATAGGTTTTTTCATTTTTATCCCTCATTATTTGATTAGTTGGGAATTTAGCTTCATGGTTTTTTCAAGTTTTCCTTATATGAAAATAGTGTCGAGCTCATGATCTGAGTCATAAGTTTTGAAGATTAACCCGAGCTAACTTATGTTTTTTAGGTTTTTCTTAAATTGATTTTTTTTTTAATTTCATTCTTCAACAATTTGCTACTTTGGAATTGAGTTTCATGATGTTTTTCACTTTTCTTTCAATGGGTTATCTCAATCTTATATCATGGGTCGTAAACATGGCATGTTAACCCGAATTGACTTGGATTTTTTTCACTGCTTTTTTAAAATTAATTTTTTTCAGTTTCACCCTTGAACATTGGGTTGTTTAATAATTGAGTTTTGTAATTTTATTCAATTTGCTTTCTACGAGACTATCTCAGTCTTACGACCAAGTCGCAGATCTGACATGCTAACTCAAGTGAACTTAGGTTAGGTTCTTTGTCTGTTTTTTTAATTTGTTTTTGTTTTTGTTTTCACTTTCATCCTTTAACATTTGATTTGCTGGAAATTGACCTTTATTTTTTTTCATTTTACTTTTTGTAGAGTCACGTTCTCATTTAATTTTTACTTCATTATCAAATAAAATCATTGAGACCTTTTAATAATATTGAGAGGGTATCTTTTTGTGGTATTGGTAAACGTTTATTTTTTTAGTTGCTCATTGACAATTGTTTTGTTTAGTTTGGTTTATTTATTGTGATTGTTTTTTTAATCATATTATTAAATTATTTAAGCTTATTACCCCCAGTCCACTCAATTGCTTAAGTTTCAAATTTTTTTACTTTTTTAAAAATACTTTTATTGTCCCAATATCTTTTTTTATGCTAGGAAAAATTTGGTCAGACATGTATTATATTACAGGTCATCAATTTATTATCATCCAAATCACATTAATCTTTCACTATAATAATAATAATAATAATAATAATAATAATAATAATAGACTTCTCACAACATCACATTTAATTGACATAGCTTGACATCCATTGAAGATGATACGTGCACCATACCACAAACATCCATGACCCAAATGCAAAAATAAAATTAAAAAACTATAAACATACATCTCAAATTTATAGTATATTAACAATGTCTCGTACTGTAAAAGGTTCGCTTTTTGGTTCATATAGTACAAATATTGTTCTTTGCACAGTTAGTTCAAAGAGAAAATTCCAAAAAAAAAAACATAACGAAGCTTATTATATAAATGTTCTTGTCAAGGTTGTTGGGTGAAGAGCCTCGTCAGGGGACCATTAAATTAGTTGTTGTATTGAAACTAGTTGCTTAGCTATACTTGTAAAATCGCCTGCATAAATAGCAAAGTAACTAGACGGGGGCCTTGCTATGCAACGGGTCCGATTTGTTTTTCTCCTAAATTGTTTAGGTGTTATAAACAAATTTAATCATCTGAGTTAAGCACTGAATAGCAAATGAAAAAAAAATATGATAACCAGGAAAAAATTATTTATCCACATAGAATATGGAATAATAAAATATAATAAAAATAAGAAGAAGAAAAACTAGTGTGAGTCAACTTAAATTAGTATCATAAACATGTAATTTGAGGATTAAATGGTGAGCCAATTCGAGTTAACCCGTTAAATTTATGTTCTAGGTTATGAGGCTAAGATAACCTGATAGAAAAGTTTTTAAAGAAAACTATAAAGTTAATGTTTTTATTAAAAAATACAATGTCAAACAACAAAACTAGAAAAGAAAATAAGTCAAAAAAGGATGACAGCCCCTGTTAACTTTTTAAACCCATGACCCGGATCATTAGACCAGAAGCACAATGCATAGAAAAATCGCAAAGCCCAATCCTCAAGAAAATAAAACTTTGAAGGAAAAAATCGTATAAAAAATAAGTAAGAGGACAACAATAGATGTTCAATTTAAAGGTTGAATTGAAAAGAATAATAATCTTAAAAAAATGGTTAAAAAAATAATCAAAAAAATTAAAATGAAATTATAAAAAATCATAAATCAAAAGAATTATGATCAAAATGAAAAATAATATATGATAAAAAAATTATAAAAAAATATTAACCCTCGTTAGCTTTTTAAATATATGATGAAGGTAATAAAATTAAAATAATATGAGAGATGATTATTATAAAACCTAAATTGAACATTATTTAATTGTGATATAAATTTGATCTAAAGAGAGAGAGAGTAAAAAGAAAGTAGGAGAATACAATACATATACTAATAAAAAAAGGCTCACAGAGCCGCATTAACCATGAAAACCTAGTTAAAAGTTTTAGAATCAAAATTAGAGAGTATTCGGCAATATAGTTATGGTTGTTTTTTAAATAATTTTTTATGTTAAAATGTATGTTAATGATATTTTTTATTTTTTTTAAATTATTTTTGACATCAACACATTATAAAAAATTTGAAAATACTAAAATTTTAATAAAAAAATTAAATTTTTAAAACGTTTACAATTTTTTTTTAAAAAAATTAGAAAAGAGATAGAAAGTGTGCTACTCCAAAAAAAAAAGCTAGAGCTGTAAAAAACTAGAGGATGAAGAATAAAATTTGCCCAGTCAAATCACAATAGTTTTAGTTTATTTTAATAATTAATAATTAATTTAATATCTCAAAATTTGTTCCCCTGTTCACTTGAAAGCTGCTAGAAAAGGCTGGAAGAATGGTACACAAACTTCAAATAAAGCTATCAGTGAGGAAATGGTACACAATGTTCTGTTTTGCATCAACTTTGAGGATTGATGGACCGTCATTTTCATCAATTTTCTCTCACATCATCACATGCCAAAAGGTTTAAGCAACCCCCCCTCTCTCATGCTCAATGTCTAGTATGCCCTTAACTTGAAAACCATTAAAAACAAATTATCCAAAATAAAGTTGATTAATAAATTAATCGTGTACAGCTCACTCCTGGAGGACATTAGGTCATGGTATCCCTTCTAGTTACGAGCGGTGGGACAATACATATACGAAGGATTCCACTACCTATAACTATACAGTATACATGTGTGTGTGTTTGTGTGTTATACAGTTCTAAAGTTGCTGCAATTATATATATATATAGCACTGGCAATGGCAATGGCAATGGCAATGATTATTAAGAGTATAATTTCCACTATGATTGTGACTTTGACATGGCTTGAATGTCAAAAAGAGAAATAATACATCTTAGGAATCAAAGCATCAATTATTAAGCTGCAGAACAAATCCAGTTAGGAAAATAATGAAATTTTGCTCGCGGAAAATGCTTTATTCAACACTATTCTCTAAACTTTTTTTATTTTTATTTAACTTTAGAAAAATTCAATAAAAAAATAATTTCAAGTACAAAATAAAACCTAATTCTTTAAAATAGAAAGTGTTTCTCTTCTCGCAACTCTAGAAAATACTTTCTAGATCTTTAACCAAAAAAAAAATAACTAAATTACCTTTTAAATCAAATTTATTCGACTGGGGCTCAAGGGCTTTTGTGTGTTTCATATTGGTTTTAAAGTAATAATCAAGTAGATCGAGGAGCAATTTAATATTTTAATAAATATAAAATATAATTTTAAAATAAAAAGGTAATACCGTTTATTCGTCCCCCGCATCAAATGTCAGACATTTAGGGGGCACGTGACCGTAGGTGTTTGAAGGTGGCAAATTGATTTAGTAAGTGTCGCTATTCTAAAGCACGACAAGAAAAATATTGATTTAGAAAAATTTCAAAATTTTCCAAAACCATAGGGTCTCAACGAGATTACATGTTATCATAAATCGGTTGGCTTAAAATCGGTTGGCTTAAAATTACAAATCGGTTGGCTTAAAACCTAATCATAAATCGGTTGACTTAAAATCGGTTGGCCTAAACCCTAACGACAAATCGGTTGGCTTAAAATTACATGTTATCATAAATTTAACTATTATTTAGTAAATATTATATTTCTAAAACACATCAAGACAAGAATATGTTATCACGTGAAATCCTTTTCAAATGAAATTATTCCGTGAATATTTATTCTAATTTGAAAGAAGAAGAAGAAAAAAATAAAAGGAGGAGGGAAAGCAAGACATAGCCAGGGCCCATGCAACGTCATCTTCTGAGGCAGAAAGGACAGAGTGAGTCCACATACGATATGATACATGTCTACCTTTTGCAGCTGCCTTTATGTCGCATTTTCATATTTTGGGTCACCCTTTTGTCTCCTACTCTGCTACGAAAAAAGCTTAATTTCCTTTTTTACCGTCATGGTAATAAAGGAGGAAAAGGAGTTAAAAACGAGATCCATGTATCGTGGAAATCACATCTAGATAGTTGCAGGACAACAATGGCGTTGAAATTGATTAATCTTCCCATTTTTAACACACGCATTTGAATCTCATGCGGCCTGGATTGATCTGAGTGAGATCTGGGACGAAAAATGAAACGAAAATTAAGCAATCTTCAACTTCCAATCTTTCTTTACCATTGATTTTAGGGTTTGGTGTTATTCTTCCCACCACTCCTACCAAATACATCGAACTTCCAATCTTTATTGATTTATTTTGATTCTCTTTTAGATCTTTAAAAAAATAAAAAGAACATCGTAGTGTGTTTAGAGTTGGTTTAGTGTTGCTTACCTATTTAGCTTTTTCTTCTTTTTTTAATTATCATATAAATGTGTTTAGTTAAAAATAAATTATTACTTGCATAATCAAATTTTTTTTCATATTGAATCAAAGTTTAATCTTACCTTTTATTTTGAATTAAAATATAAAAAACCATCCACAATAGTCCTGTTGTCATATTCTAATTACCCTATCATAATTTTGTGAATTTAAATTATTAAATTTAAATGGTCAATTACATTTTTTAATTCAATTTATTTTAAAAATTAAAACGTTGAATTTAGATAAATAGTTTTGCATTCTTTTTTTTTTGCCGTGCTTTTTTTGGTCTTACGAAACTGTTCTGTTAAAAGATGCGGGCTCCAATGCTTATAACTATTCTTTAAAAAATGCGGGCTCCAATGAAAAGTATTCTTCTAAAAAATGAATTATTTTTTGTTGTTTTGATTTTGTAAATAAAATATTTTCTTATATAATAAATTATTTTTCATTAGTGATTTTTAAATGATAATAACAATATAAAAAAATTATAATATTGATGACAAAAATAGTAAAGATGATGATGATTATTATAGTTATGATAGTGGTTGTGATAATGTTGATGATGGTGGTGGTAATATATTAGTTGTTATGCCAATGATGATGGAAGCAAATTGATAAAATGATTGTTGTAAATTGCAATGGTAGATACTTTAATAATAAGATGGTGGTGGCAGTGGTAACGTTGAGTTTTAAATGATGATAACAACATAAGAAAAGTCGTGATGTTGGTGGTAAAAATAGTAAAAATAATGGTTATAGTTATCACTGTCGTGATGATATTGACGATGATAGTGGTTGTGGTGATTATAAGATGATAATTGTTGTAGCAGCGACAATGATATTAATATAATAAAATGATGATTGTAAATTGTAAAGGTAGATACTTTAATAACAAGATAGTGGTGGTGATGGTAGCGTTGAGTTTTAAATGATAATAACAACATAAGAAAAGTCTTGATATTGGTGATATAAGTAGTAAAAATAATGATTGTAGTTATCGTTGTTGTGATGATATTGGTGATGATTGTGGTGGTGATGATTATAAGATGATGGTTGTTGTAGCAGTGACAATGATATTAATATAATAAAATGATGATTGTAAATTGTAAAGGTAGATACTTTAATAATAAGATAGTGTTTGTGATAGCGTTGAAGACCGGTAATTATGATGAGATGATAATAATATTATGATTATATTAATAATAAAATGATTATCATAATAATATTAATGAAAATTATTTATGTGGTGGTGGGTTGTCGCGAGATCCACCAAATGAAGAAAAAATCATAATCCTTCAAATCAATATTACTTAGGGATTGATTGTAAAATATTATTTGTTAACTTATTTTATAACATTTGTTTTTTCATATTAGAAAGTAGAGGAAATCATTTTCCACGAACAAAGTTGCTCGTAATTTATTTCATTTCTCATTATAACCCACGAAAGCTGCAGAGTTGAAAAATGAAAAGAATCAAATTGTAAAGGAAAGAAGTATAAATAAATTATAGTACTGTAAAGATACCTAGGCTGTTTGTCCAAAAAAAGAAAAAAAGAAATATTCCTAGGCGGTTTTAGTACAGTACTAACGGTGTGGTTCTTGTGATCCGTTTTGGGTTCAGAAAATGGGAACGTTGGTGCCCCCACAAACAACGAAGCTCCACCTAGCACGAGCCCAACAAAACAGGTCAGGACCCACATGGTCCCCTTTGGCTCAATGGTGGTGGTAATATTGACGTGACCCTGGGTCAGCGGGGGATTGGTGTTTATATTTTTTAGTCCCGACAGCGATCCTCTCTATTAATGGCCGCCTTCTCTCTTACGGGAGTTCTCGCTCTTTCAATTCCCTTCGTTGATTTTATTGCCAATCATTATTAATTACACTTAAATTAAAAAAAGAAAAACTGCCAGACCTGACAACTGAGGCTTGAAAAATGATGGCACCAGTTCTCTTTAGGATTGTACCATTGAATAATAATAATAATAATAATAATAAAATAATATATATATATATATATATATATATATACACACAAGCAGTCGTTAAGATAAATGATTTTATATATACTACCTAAGTGTAGATCTAATAGCTTTTCTTGACACTCTCTGTTGAGTTAAGAAAAATGAAATATCATGCAGGGTTGAGATAAATGATTATTAAATTATTTTGAATGTGCTAAACCAATGGCAAGTCTGCCTTTATAATTAATAATAATAATAATAATAATAATAATAATAAAATTAATCTTCAATGATACACAAGATGATACACAAGGTAACCCCAAGAAATATCCAAATAAAAAAAAGAAAAGGAATATTTTTAAAAATAATGAAAATCCTTAGTCAAAACGGTTGTGAAATGTTACGACATCAATTCAAACAATAACTAGTTCACCTTAAATATAAATTTAAAACACATTTCATAATTAAGAAAAAAATTAATTGTTTCATCAAAAGTATTTCCTATTCTTCCCCCTAGATGTATATAAATACACGGTTTCTTAAAGAGACTCGTGTTTTAATTAACTTTTCACATAGATTATAAAAAGTTATTAAATATTGGTAACAACCCAATATTATTCTACTAAAATATGTTTAGCATTGCATTTTAGAAGTGTTTTTGAAAAAAATTAAATTTTTTTTATTTTTTATTTAAATTAATATTTTTTTGATATTTTCATATTATTTATATGTGCTGATATCAAAAATAATTTTAAAAAATATATTATTTTAATATGTTTTAAAATAAAAAACAACTGTTACTACACTTTCAAACAGACTCTAAAAAAGTCATCTAGTTACCTTTTCTTCTTTATGATTTTAGATTATTTGTTTTTTTTAAATTTATTTTTAATATAAATCTTATATTTAGATTTTTTGTGGTAATGTATCAATCATTTGCAGGAACAATGCTGGGAGCATTTAATTTTATTTTTTCAATGAATGGTTGCCAGAAAAGAGCCATTGAGATGTTGACTTCTACCATAGAAGACAACGATCCAACAACATTGTACATGAGAAAAGGGATGTGGTAATGATTTTGAATGCCTCTATAATTTTGCTGACATGAGCCAAGAAAGGAAACCATTCTCAGAGGAAGAAATGGTCTCCGACAAATGATGAAACCATGTTTCAAATTTACGATTCCAAAAGATTTTTACCATTTCATTAATTAATACAGTAGATCTAAATGAGATTTTCAAGAAAAATTTTTGGTTTTAACAATAAACATCTTCTCTTGACTAATCCCACAGATCCTGAAATTAACGACCATGTAAGACTCCAGTTGCCATTATATTAGCAACCACATGATTCGAACCTAAAACCATAAAGAGCAAACCCCTTGATCCCAAACTCTTATCACTGAACCACCTATTAAATGGTTAAAAACTCAACTTATAACTTTGAGGGGGTATAAGTTAACTGGTCAGGTTTTAGATTTGTTCTCTAAAAGTCACTAATTCGAGTCTCACAAACTTCAGGGCCACTAGAGGCTTATATGATCGTTAACTTCAAGGCTCGTGGTATTAGTTGAGGTGCGCACAAGCTGGCTCGAACACCCATGTTAAAAAAATCAACTTATAAAAAGGTTTTATAATATATTTTATTAAAGTGAAATTTTTCAAGATATATCAAAAACACATCTCAATCCAACCCTAGATAGATGAGTTGAGGGTAAGGTATTTGATCAAATTATATCATTTAAATGCATAATATATATTTATTTTGATTGTGATTCCCATGAATTTCAATTTTCAAAATTTATCATTTATGTACATTACAATTCAAAATATACTAACATGCTAAAATATATGAGCAAAAGGAATAGCATGTGGTTTGATTGTTTTTATAGATAAAAACCGAATTGAAAATGATTATTTTAATAAAAAATATTTTGAGGTTGAAAATAAATTTATTAAGATTTTTAAAATGTTTTTAAATTAAAATAAATTAAAAAATAGATTTTTAGGATATCAAAACTTGCAAATAAAGTTTTTAATGAATTGAGGTGACTGGAAAATTACGTTGCAGATGATAGTTTGTCTAAAACATCAAAAGATGTGTCGTCCATCGTAGTGGACAACATATCAACCATTTATATATATATATATAAAAATCAAACTGGAAAAAGAGTCATCCGTCCCTTCAAAAATAAAAATCTAGCCAAACAAGCGTGATCTTTTTTCATGTGCAGCCAATCAAGCCTAGCTCCACCTAGCCTCTCTCATTTAATTTTAATTAATTTTTCTATTTAAATTGTAATTAATATCATTTTTTTTTATTTCTCTTATTTTTCATTAATTTCTTATTTAAATTCTAATTAATACCCTCTCTTATTTTTTAAAATTGTTTAGCTCAATTAATACTCTCTCTTTTATTTTTTTTTTTAAATTTTTTAGTTCATTTTAAAAAAATACTAATTAATACTTTTAATCTTTTTTAATTCTAGAATGCTTCAAAAAAATTATTGTAATTTATCTTTAAATGTTTTCTTTTATATTTCATATAAATAAGTTATATTTGCAAAAGAACAAAAATAGTTTGTTCTTAACAACTAGAATTAGTATTTAAGATAAAATAAATAAAAATATTTAAGATAAAAAGAATAATCAATGTTAAATATTTGCTTGACATATGATTTTTTTATTTATTTATAGGTAAACGGGTAAAAAAACTTTTTTGAAGCTGTCTGAAAATATGCAAACTATGTTTTTAAAAAATTCAATTTTTTTTATTAAAATTTAAATTTTTTATATGTTTTGGATCGTTTTGATTTGTTAATCTAAAAAATAATTTAAAAAAATAAAAAAATTATTTTAATATATTTTAATATAAAAAAATATTTTAAAAAATAAACACAACTATACTTTTAAATCGATAATTAAAAAAAAAACAGATAAAACTCCTTTCATTGCTCGACACTAACTCCCTTTTCTTTTGTGTTAGAAATTTGAGAAACTTGAAAGGCTGCAAGTACTCTCATAAAAAATAAAAAAAAAACAACGGGAAAAGGTAAGCGTTTTTCGCACCAAAAGATAAAAGAAATGAAAGGAAGGGAAATAGAAAAAAGAAAAAAGAAAAAAGAAAAAACCAGGGGTAGGTGAGTCCCCACAAGACAGCACAGAAAGGAAAGTGGGCAGTGCCAGACATGCACCAGACTGGAATCAAGTCGGGTGTCTGTCAGATAGATAAAATTTTCTTTTACCCTTTTGCTAATATTCCTAATAATTATTACTACTTTATTTAAATTAATTATTTAATTCAGCTATTGAAAAAAAAAAAAGAGGAAAGAGAAAAATCCTGATAAAAAGAGGATTCAAAACCAAATCCCAGAAAGAGAGAGAAACAGCACAACATTTGAAACCGAAGAGGAAGGACAAGCGCTGCGCTCTCTCTCTCTCCCCCACTCGATGCCTTCGAAACCCTAGCCATAATTATTGACTAAAGGCGTTTCTATTGGCCGTTTCATTTGAAATCACCATTCTCCGGCGACACGGATCGTCCAAGGAATGGCCATTGAACCGCCTGCTGATCAGAGTTATCATCCTCATTTCCTTGACTCGGCTATGGTTTCAAGTGCAATATTTTACGTCGAACATAGAGAATCACCTAGTTTATTGATTAATTACAGTTGTTAGTTGCTCTTGGAGAGAAGAGGAAGGTTATGGCGCCGGCGGCGAGAGGATGTTGGGGGGTGGTGGTGGAGAAGGCGAGGAGGTGTGTAAGGACGGTGATTTTTATGGTGGCGATGGTGGCGTCGCTGTTGGCATCATCGATTCCGGTGCTTGTGGCTATTGGCGACGTGGTGGTTGCTTTCTTTTTGGTGTCGAGTTTCACGTGCTTGACATGTTATGGATTCAAAAGCCATTTGCGTGGATACTCTTTTAAAAGCTCCTTCACCGATATTCCTATTATTTCTCTTATCAGATCTTTCCTCATCATCTGTAAGTATTTTTCATAAATTTTATTTATCTTGAAATTTTAATTATGTGTTTTAAAAAAAATTATTAACTGATTAGTTATATGGAATTTGTGTTTTATTTATGAGTTATCTGATAATGGCGTCGATGATGATTACAGGTGTTTATTCAATGTGTGATGCACCAGCACTATCACATGGACCTTACCTTGGAACTGTGACACTATGTTCTGTAGTTTCAGTTATGCTTCTTTCAATCAAGACATGTGTTTTCACTGTCAATTCTCAAATTGAGGCTGAAGCTTCAATTTCCTCAATTTCAAGACAGAAGCTTCATCTGAAGAAGTCATGGGGGATGCCTGTCTTGTTTCTTTCGTCTGTTGTCTTTGCGCTTGGACACTCTGTGGTTGCTTATAGAACTAGCTCTAGAGCAAGGAGAAAGCTTATGTTTCACCGAGTTGACCCCGAAGCTGTATGTTTGCATGCCAATGTTTTTCCTTTTCTCATTTGTTTTGTAATATCTTATCCTTTTTTGGGTTGTTTTGAATCAAGCATTTCATGAACATCTATCTATATTCTCAAAGGATAGTGAACATTGTTGGATTTTCTGTTTCCAGTTAACAAATTTGTTATTGTTAGTTTCATATATTTGTTCTTGTTATTTTCTATAATATCTATAAGTTTGTTCTTGTTATTTTCAACAATATCTAGAAGTTTAATTCTCTTTATTCTGTTTAAATTGAATTACCAGGTGCTTTCATGTAAAAGTGTTTTCTCGGGCTATCAGAAGGTTCCAAGATCTCCCACTCCCACAGCGGGTAGAACCCCAAAAAGTGACAGTGAAATGAAGCGAAGGCCTTTCGGAACAACTCGTGATGAAGGGGAACTCCCAGTCAGATTACTTGCTGACATTGACAGCCTGTTCACTACATGCCTGGGACTTACTGTCCATTACAAGCTCTGCTTTCCTGGTGCACCCCCTCGGTACTTATCCTCAACTACTGTCCTTGAATCTAGTTCTTGCGGTAGCTCACCTAAGCTAGTGGTGGGGAGGTTACGACTTGAAAGGCAGCCATTTAGTGCGGTGGCAAAAACTCAGCATCATCTATGTAGGAGTTATAGCAATCAATTTTACAGCTCTTCACTGTATGCTCCATTATTGGGTGGTTCTCCAACCTCTGCTCTATCTGAAGAAATTCCTGTTCTGAACCTAGATGATGCTGTTCAGGAGGATGGAATGTGTGAATTGAACTCTGTGATTCCCAAGCTAGATATGGAGGGAAATGGCCATTTAGGTATTGTTCTAGTTCATGGGTTTGGAGGTGGAGTTTTCTCATGGAGGCATGTGATGGGAATGCTATCTCGGCAAGTTGGCTGTGCAGTTGCTGCTTTTGATCGACCTGGTTGGGGGTTAACTTCTCGTCTACGTCGTAAGGATTGGGAGGATAAAGAACTGCCCAATCCATACAATCTTGAAACTCAGGTACTTCAAGATGTTAGTTGACAGAGAATGAAGTCAGAGCTCTATAAACATTTTGGATTGAGGGAACTGTTAGATACCTTTTCTTGCAATCTTAAGAAAATTAAAAGGAAGGAGATGCACCCGTGCAACTGAAATCCTTTTCTGTTGCAGAATTATCCATTTAGCTATTTATACTCTCGTCATTTACAGCTTTCAATTCATTGTTTTGTCGAATTGATTTATGCAGTTTGCTCCTAATTAGCATTTTCACATACATTTGACATGTTATATGGTGTTATATCTGTCTTTTCATCTTTACCTGCTCTGTTTGGAGACTTAATTATTGCTTTGAACCTTAAGTCTGCTCTGGTGTTTTCAGGTTGACCTGCTTCTTTCTTTCTGTTCTGAGATGGGGTTTTCTTCGGTGGTGCTTGTTGGTCATGATGATGGAGGCTTGCTTGCTTTAAAAGCCACTCAAAGAGTCCAAGAATCATTGACTTCTTTCAATGTAAGTTCTTCTACAGTTAAATAATGTGATGCTGCATATCTCTCTACTAAACCATATTGGAAGAGAGATGAATAGTAAGTAACTTGAGGAATGTTATGCATGCTCCTATTCAGGATGTGATGGTAAGGCATACTAGTGTGGTTCTCCAGGATGGTACCACTTTCTCTACAGTGGTGTTTTTTGTGAGAGAGGACTTTGGAGCTTTTCTTGTACCAGAACATACTCTTGATTAGTTGAAGTTGTAGAATTTTTAAGATTTATTTTTCCAAAGAAATGGAACTTGTGGATAATTTTAGCAAGCACTGTCCTGTGGTTTCCAAGATTTAACTATTGCATAAAATGCATTTGATGTTGTATACACTTCCTGTTATGATGGCATATCTTGGATGCCTAGTTTGTAGTTAATTTTGATTCTTTAATATCAAGTTCTTTGAAGTTAGACTAAAACTCTAGAATTTCATCTGATTTGTTAGACAATGGTGAAAATGCACTTTCTAATTTTGCACATTTTTCTAAGTGTCTGAAATTCTAATGTTGGTTGCCATGTTTCTCATTATGTGTATCTTTGTGCATTTTCAGGTCACAATTAAAGGGGTGGTATTACTAAATGTTAGCTTGTCTAGAGAAGTGGTTCCTGCCTTTGCTAGGATACTTATGCGCACTTCTCTTGGAAAAAAACACTTGGTTCGTCCTTTACTGCAAACGGAAATTATTCAAGTGGTGAACAGGCGTGCATGGTATGATGCTACAAAACTAACAACAGAGATTTTGAGTCTTTATAAGGTGTGTTCATGCCTCCTTCCAGCATGGCTATTCTCTCATGTCACTGGTCATGCCTGGGCCAAATTGTTTTTTAGAAAATCCTCTCTGATATATACCCTCATAGCTTGTCATTATATTCATCTAATCTAATTTTTCAAGGCAGACATTGTTGCTTATGGCTCAGGATAAAACACATTTAGGGTTTGATGCCTATTTGGTGTCTCTAGGTTTTTGATTGTCAGTGAAGCCGTGTATGGAAAAAATATTACGAAGTGGAATTAAATTACTGGAAAAGGAACCTTCCTTTTTATTGGATTCTTTTTGCGAGAATTGAAGATACACCATACTTGGTTGGAAATATGTTCCTTTGCTTTGCTTCCATGCGGAGGATTTATTTGGTGAGACCAAGATTAATTTTCCCTTAAATAGTGAGACTGGAACACAATGGATAGGGAAACAGTAACAACCTACACAACACCTTTTTTTGAGGGTGTGATTGCTTATTGAGGACATGGGTACAATGTCCGGGGGAAGGTATGACTTGAACAGTCATATTGCCAAAATCCCTTGTATTTGCCACTAGCACTAAACCTGTTGTATGCATTCGAATGTCTGTAGTGGCATACCCCTGTAATTTGTTTCCTCATGCTCATTATGCTTAATCTGGTTTTTCTTCACTCTCGCATTATGTCTGTAGTTATGTATTCAAGGGAAATACTTGAACTTGTTTGTAGTGAGTATTTGTGCATGAAAGAAAAGATAATAGTGTTTTGTTATCCGGGATTTATGATATTCTAATATGTCAACCTTGATGTTGGCTTGACTGACTTGGTGTGGAATCAGGCACAACTATGTGTCGAAGGTTGGGATGAAGCAGTCCATGAGATAGGCAAACTTTCATGTGAGACAGTCCTTTCACCACAAAATTCTGCAGCTTTGTTGAAGGCTGTAGCAGGCATGCCAGTGTTAGTTATAGCCGGTGCTGAAGATGTACTTGTTCCACTTAAATCTTCTCAAGCCATGGCTTCAAAACTTGTAAATTCTGTGAGTGTCTCTCTGTTCTTACTTGAATATTGGATTGGACATTTTGGAATATTGCTGTCATTATTCATTCTGGAGATAATTAATGAAGGATGAGAAATTTAGTTTCCATTTTGCAAATTTGCTGCAGTAAATGCTAGTGGTGGTCCAGGAATCCAGATCCCACTCTAAGTGTGAAAGGAAAAGAAAACTCCATAAGCATGATTTCATATTGCAAAAACTGAAACAGACTGCTTCGGTGCTAGGATACTATTTTAAAATGGATATTGGCTCTGCTGTTATTTATTATTAACAAGGAGTTCAAGGGGGGAAAGTTATGACGAAACCGAACACTAGCAATTTTTTCAATTAGTTGATTCTTGCTGAGTGTTATTTTCTATGCAGAGACTGGTTGCTATATCTGGATGTGGCCATCTTCCACACGAGGAGTGCCCCAAGGCATTACTGGCAGCTATATCACCATTCATAAGCAGACTCTTGTTGGAATCAGATTTGGAAAAGCAATAGATCACCTTCCTTTTCTTTTCTTTTTTAACCTTATCCATAGGCTTGTATCTGTTGTATACCCTTCTTCCGTAAGCAATTTAACCCAGGAGGGTGACTAATGTCTTCCTCTTCTTTGGGTATTTTTTTAATGTTCAATTTTCTTCATATGCCCTGATTCCCAAGGTTTATAGTTCTTTCACTTGTAATTTTATCTCTGTTATTTCATTTTTTTGGTTTTTAATTTTCCCCGGGCCAGGTCTAATTAGTTTAACTAAAAGCTCATTCAAACAGTTCTTTCTGTTTTCACACCAAGGGAGAGGGAAATAGCTCATATTTGTACAGGTATGTGAGTGGAATTGCATATTTGAGTTTGTATGTTTCAAAAGTAGCTTAACTTGCAGTGCCTCTTTTTTTTTTTTTTTAGTAACTCCTATTCTCGACTCTTAATGTGCATGGATATTGGACTCTTGTGCTAGGCAGCATGGATGGGAAATCTTTTGCCAGTGATTATCTGTCCAAAAGTTGTTTTGATTATAGTATTTCCATTGATGTGAATTGATTGGAGGCCAATTGAAGTCCACCCATTGATTAGGATCTGTCAATGGGGTTGAATTTTCGGGAGCACTATGTGTGGTAAGCTAGTTATAATTTAGTCTCTAATGGTGGAAAGTGGAGGTTAATTTTTAACGCGGGAGAGGGATTGGAAAAGGTTTCGAGCAATGTTGTTCATGCTGAACGCAATCATTTAAAATAATGTGAGATCTCCAATTTTCTTTTCAGTTCATATAAAATTTTAGTTTGTTTGTATGAATTGTATTTTTCAAAGAAATTTAGGTTGGATCTGGTAGAAGTTTAAAGATGTAGAGGGCAAAAATAAGAAAATTTCGTAGTGAATTCTAAGGAAAATGATTTTCAAAAAGATGAATTACTTTCTGTTGTCTTGTGGAATATATATGAGTTGGAAACTAGTTTTCGGTGTTTTGCCAAATCATATAAAATAAATTGAAAAATAATATATTTTGGGCTATTAGCTTCTCTTTTTTTTTAAAAAAAAATAGTACAACTTTTATTTATATGAAACATTTTTTGTTCTTTGCAGAATATTTAGATAAAAGCAACAAACTTGATATTGAAAATATGTTCTTTTTCTATGGTATCCTATTTTTATAAAATAATTCATATGATTTAAAATACATAATTATTAATAATATAACATATTATACTGTATTTTCTAGCAATATTATCTAAATTGCAGTATTATATACACTAATATATCAAATTAATACAAATATATATATATATATATATATATATGTATATTGATATATTCTAATTTATTATTTTCTTTATAATATAAAAGATTTATTATTTTCTAATGATATTAGTATTCAATTAATATATTAGTGTCCTTTTCATCTTTTTTTTAAATCGGAAAACACTTCCATACAAAGGTTAAGTTTTGCCTTGTCCTATATATCAATGTTATTGTTCCGATGACCCTTACATGATATGCCTATACTCATCCATTGGACGAAACTTATCCAATCATTTTTCTCCAACTACTCATACCCTTATATATATATATATATATATATATATATATATATATATATATATATATTTAAAATACCCTTAAATCTCGTGGGCTTCGATAAATCTTTTTCATATATTTTATTTTATAAAATAAAAAAATTAATGAACCAATTAATTTTAAAAATAAAATAAATATTTATTAAATAATTAAAATTATTGGCATCAGTTTTCTTAAACAATAAAATTAATTAGTTATTTAAATTTATTTTTTCAAAATAGGTAAAATGAAACAACAATAATTTTATTTATGAAAGTGATCAATATATTAACACAAATTAATTACGAGAATAAGTGAATTAGTTAATTTCTTATTAGTGTATAACAAATTTTTTTTTGTGACTTAAGAACAAATAATTAAAATTTTTGATGAGATTGTTTATCTATTCAAGTCCTATTAATACTTATTTGTTGATCACTTGATGGTTCTTCAATAAACATATTATTTTTTTTATATATAAAAAAATATAATTAGGAACTTAATCTCAAGTAAAAACATATAATAATCTCACAAATTAAATAAAAAACTCTCAAATCAAATCCTTATTTGCACACAAGATCATTTTTTTTAGTCGTGAATCTTTATTTATGAAGCCATCAGTATAAGTTAATTTGAGATTTAAAAAGGCATTTTATTTTGTTAATGGAATGGTATTATTATCTTTAAATATGTTGCTTTATTAAGCTATCACCATGCTTGTAATGGGTTAGAGTTTTTCTTCATTGGAGAGAGATTCTTCTAGTAGTAATGTCTCTTGTTTATTTCTTTGGGATAATTAAGGTTGCTTTCTTATCATGTTGCTTAGGTGACACAATTTTAAATTATTTTTGTACCACTTGTTTTCTTCACTTTAATTCTTTAAATATTGGCCTAGTATGTTAGACAACTATATCGTGTTTTTTTTCTTACTTAATATTTATCTTACTTACATGGTTAGCCTTTACATTTACATTTTCAGCTCATTGTTAGACACTTTATTAAAATTATATATCATTTTATGACCACGTTCTTTCTAGGTCTAAGAGATGTTAGTAATCACTTGCCAATTTATTATCCTCATCCAAGTTTGAATGACTTTTATTATGGCTAATTTTTATACCATTCATTGATAGTGAGCATTCTAGGCATAAAGGTCTTCAGATTTCATTGCTCGATCTTTTTAGCTTTATCCCCGTTTTCCTTTAGGTATAATCGTATGATAATTGAGGCACGTATAAATTTTACAATGATGTTTGTCATGATTTTCTTATGCCAATTATTTGGCTTTAATATAATCAATATACTTTTTGCTTGTAAGAGTATCAATGATAAACTTCAATCTCTATTATGGTCGATCAAGTCTAGTCTGTTGTATATCTTATTTATTAAGAATTCATTCTAATTTAAAAAGCAATCATTATTGTTGTTACCTTAAAGAATGGGTCATTATCCAATTTCATCGTCTTTTCTAATAAGCAAATATGACCAGTTTCCTATGCTTTTTATATCTATTTTTTGAAGATGACATTATTATTAGTATCATATCTTCATGAATCATGCCATTTGTCATAACTCAATTTTGACTTTCCCCTAGCATTATCCTTTTCTTTTCAAATAAAAAACTATAAAAATAAAAAGCAACAAAAAAAATGAAAAAGTATCGCGCGTGTGCCTGTTGTATTGTGGCGTCGAGATCAATGAATCGCCATCTAGTTATTTGGTTTAGGGTCATCAGAAGATATGAGTGGACTAGTCTTATCTAAAATTCCAAGGTAAGAGATTAGTTGTGGCTAAAAAATGCATTAGCACCCCTAGCGCATCTTACTTGAGGTAAGTTACATTGTGTGGCCTAGATATAATTTAAAGGTGTTGATAGGTTCTAACCGATGGTCCGTTTATTGCTCAGAACAAATATTTACACTCATGAATAAATCTGGCATTTTAAATTAGTATAAGCTCGTATGCCTAGGTAAATTCATTTAGGAAAAATCCATGTAAATGCTCTAACAGAGTTTAATTTATCCTGAAATGCAAAAGTGTTTTCCACAACTCATATATTATGATGAAAAATACTCCTAACTAAAATTGGTGAATATCCAAAATAATTTTGAGATTTTTCTTGTTAACTATTGGTACTTAAATACCAGCCTACTAGCAAATCCAATGTTTATATCAAATATTGAACATTAATTTTCAATAATTAAAATTTTTAAGGTTACTGAAATATTGACTAAATCCTTAAGGAATTTTACAAACTTATTGTAAATTTAAAGAAAAAGGCACAAAAAATTTCTATAAACAATGCTAAAAAACATTTTCCCTTATTTTTATAAATAAAATGCAATTTTTGTAAGGATTGATAGTATGCAACAAGCAAAATCTTGTTTTTTTCTACAAGGCTATGTTTGTTTGGCAAAAACCTATTTTTTAAAAAACTAAAACTGTCAAAATAGACCTAGATGGTGTTTGTCCAACATACCCATAAACCAAAAAAACCTTTTGCAGAAACATTATCAGCCAAACATGGTCTTACCCTTTAACCCAATTTTAACCCGACTGGGTTGGCTCGAAATCTTTGATCTGACTCTAAACCAAACCAAATACATTGATTTGACCCGAAAACTAATCTAAAACTTAAAACAAATCAAATTTTTTTAAAAATAAGAACACAAAAATCTTTGACTAAAAACAAATCAGAAAAAAAATCAAGAATAACTTAAGAACATGAAGAACATCCAAGGTAAACCTAACAACATGGATCCCAAATCAGACCGGATACAATCAAAACAAAGATATAACACATGTTGGAAATCATGCAAGGCCTAATCTAGCATCCATTCACTTCGATTATCAAGAAATCAACATGATTATGTCAAAATGAGTTTCGTTTCAAAACTAAAACCGTAAGATTAAAACTCACAGAAACTTTTTATTGATGCAAATTAACCCTAGATTATTTACTAATAAAGTTGTCCGAATAGTTTAATGCAAATAATTGAACCAAAATTGTTCCAAATCATGGGGCTAAGGCAATGTTCTTTTTAAAAATACGAAGAACACTGCCTTAGAACCCCAAAAAATGCCTAGATATACCAAGTACTGTCAAACCCTAGAAATAACCTTCTAGGTCTTAAAACACACTTCTTTTGGTCCTCATAAACCACATTATCAATTTCACGCATAATTGAATCTAAAAAACTAACAAATAACATCAAATTATCTATAAGATGAATGAAGTTCCAAAGCTCAAAACCAGCAAAGCTAAACAACAAGCATACTCATGTCATTTTGGTTCAAAACTTGATATTTTTAACATATATATGCCAAAACATACTTGTATGAACCATGAATTTTCATTAAAAATATTAAATTGATCAACATGCTTCTAAAATATTTAACCTACTATTGTTACCTATTTTTTAGGCCTCGCATAAACAAAAAAATTAAAAATAAAGGAAAGATAAAATAAATAAAAAAATCAAAAGAATGACGAATGAAAAAAAAAATCTATTAGTTGAGGAGAACATACTAGAACTCACAGGAAATTGCCAGAGATTGGTTGAGGAGAGTTAAAGTATAAAAAAATGGAAAATTGGCTAGTGCTTCACCGCAGGTTAGATCATTTTTTTTAAAATGTAAAAAAATATTAAGAGCATGAAGAATGTTTTTTATAGTTTTATTAAATCTGACCAAGTGGGTTAATTTTAAAACCTCAGAACTCATTTCTTTATCTAACTCGAGTTTTTAATTAAACAGTATGAGAGCTAACTCGACTTAAATTGATCGATTTCACAGGTCCAAATACAACCTTGATGATTAATAAAAACATTACTTGGCTTTTCAAAAAACTTCAAAATGTTATATATTTTTTTAAAAATATTAAGATAGTGACAGATTAAACACTTATTTGAGACAATTATCCCTATAAAGCAAACAAAAATCAATAATGCAGTCCATTTCTTAACCAATTCAATATTAAATAATGAAATCAAAAAATAATAAATTAAAAATAATTAAAAGATCAAAAACAGAAAAAAACATATCCTATTAGTGAGAAACTAGTCAAATCTGTGAATTAGGTAAGCCGGGCTAGTACGCTAAACCTGTGAACTGAGTTGTGGACTTCATTGAGAATATAATTTGTTTTTTTAATTTATTTTTTATTTAACTATATGATAACAAAAATAGATGATTAAAAAATAAAACACTGACTCAATATCAAGATGTGTTTTTAGATCACGATAACCTTATAAAAGACGAAATGAAACTAATTATGAAACTGAATTCACAATTAACTCAATATCTAAGGATGAATTTTTTTTTTTTTTTAAAGTTAAACTTGTAAGACCCGTGAATCAAGTTAACCAACCAAACATGTAAATAGGTTCATGGACTTTATAAAGTTTAATAACATAACTTTTTTTTTGAAACTTTTTTCTTAACTATATAAGAAAAAAATAGATGATAAAAATATCAAGTTCAATTAAAAAAAAACCTGATCAAACTCATAAACTAGGGTAACCCGGGTTACTCTGACAAACCCGTAAACTATGTTAACCTTATAGAAAGGTAAAATAAAAATAAATAAATTATGAAATTAAATTCTTAATCATCTCAATATTAAAAGATAAAATCAAAAAAAATAAATTTAAAAAAAATTATAAAAAAATTCAAAAACATAAAGAAAAAACAAAGAAAGCAAAATAGTATAAATTAGTATTGTCATTTACAATGTAATATATGTAGGTGAACAATGATTTCTCACACCCTTTAATTTTTGTTACTTTATGAAGTTTAATAACATGATTTTTTTTCTAAAACTATTTTTGTAACTATATGAGAAAAAAATAGACTGTAAAAAAAATCAAGTTTAATTAAAAAAGAAAAAAAACAACCCACTAAACTCGTAAATCAGGACAACCTGAGTTACCTTGGCAAACCCGTAAACCATGCTAACCTCGTATAAAGAAAAAATAAAAAGAAAAAAAAATTATGAAGCTAATTTTTCAATATTTTGAAAGATGAAATAAAAAATAGATTTGAAAAAAAAAACACAATAGAAATTCAAAAAGAAAAAAGGAAAAAATATTATGGATTACTATTGTAATCCATAGTGCAATGGGTGTTGGGTGAACAATAATTTCCTCCACATGGTTTGATTTTTATTACTTCATAAAATTTAATAAGATGGTTTTTCCTAAAACTATTTTTTAACAATATAAGAAAAAATTAAACTATACAAAAGTCAAGTTCAATTAAAAAAACATACTACATCCATAAACTAGGAAAACCTAGATTACCTCGACAAACTCGTAAATCACACTAACCTCGTAAAAAGACAAAATAAAAGAAAAAATTATAAAGTTAGATTTTAGTCATATTAATATTAAAAAATAAAATCAACAAAAATAATTTAAAAAAAATCATAAAAAAAAGTGAAAAAATACTATAGAATTTACAAGAAAAGCTGAAATGCTTTGTCATTTTATTTAGCTTTTTTTAAAATATTTTTTATGGCAGAAAAATCATTTCAAAAAAATTAAATTGTTTAATAATTTTATATATATATATATATAACAAAAGTTGATAGCACGCACGCGTGGTGGTGGTATTCTCCGTTTCGAAGAAATGGTTCTGCTGCAATAATACCGCTCCATCAGCCATCCTTTCCTTGTCACTGTGTAAGCAGCAGCAGAAGTACACACCACCACCGCACGGTAAGTGATCCGCTTCGCTATTTTCCATACGCATAAAGCGCACATTAGCACAGCTATATTATACTTATTTTCATTGTAACGAGTGTTCTTTTAAGGTATTTTTTTTCTTTCTCGGGTCCTGTTGTGATGGTTTCCTTCCTTCCCATGCTACTATAGCTGTAAGCTCTGCTCACGCCAACCTGCTGCAAATCATTGCTTTCTTAATCAACTCTTTTAGAGAGTAAGCATGTTATCTCAAGCTTGCCTAGCTCCGTTTCTCTCTCTGATATTTATGGTAGACCTTGTCTGCCTTTTCTTTGGTCTTAGCTAGTGCTTACGCCTTCTCTAGCTCTCTCTCTTTGTATACATTTTAAAATATGCCATTGTTTTGGTTTAGGTACATTTTAAAGCTGTGTTTTAGTTTCTGAAAACTTGGTTGTTTCATTTCTTTTCCTTTCTACCGATTAGCGTTTGGCACTCCTTCTTCTCTCGTTCGCTCGAGCTCCTTTCATGGTTGTAGAATAGGTTTTGGTTTTGAAACCCCCTCTTCCCTTTTTATTTGAGTTTTATTTTTTAACTTGTTTTTGGCTGGTGTGAAATACCCCTTTTCTCTCTGTTATTTTGTTTTTGAAATTTGTTAACGGCTTTGACGTTTGGTTTTCCTCAGCTAATTTTTTTTCTTAATGTTCTCTCTCTCATGGCGTTATTTGTGGATTTATTGGGTTTTGTTTGTGTCCTTCTGGGTTGTGTGCACTCGTTTTAGTTTATTCCACTTGCTGGCCGTCATACTTCCTCTGTGCCATTTTTCTCTCCTGATGATCAGTTTTATTTTCCTTTAGGTTTGGAACTTTGAGCCCATACGGTTATTTTTGCCTAATTTCAGGGTTTTTGGTTTAAAGGATAAATCTAGCTCCCTCTGTGTGTGTGTGTGTGTGTTTGGGTGAGTGATAGAAATTCGGTTTAAGATGGGGCTTATTTTTGCATGATAATGGTTATATGTGTTTGGAATTCCTCCAGTTTAGCTTTCATGTTGGTGCCCACTTCTTGCTAGTGGCGCCTTTACTTAAGGGTCATGGGTCTTCTTCTTTCGCTTTTGGCGCGGCAACTGGAATTATATTGTTCCCCAACTTTTACTGGCCATACGAATTCTTCTAAAACTGTAAGTGTGAAATGCTTGGCTGTTCAACTTAGAGACTATTCACGAGGGTTCTCTTTGAAATTGTTCAAGGAGTATTTCTAAAGGCATTTCTTTATTGCAAGAAGCTTAATTGAAAGTTAGAGCATCAGTAAGCTAGCAAGTCCTTGCAAAAACATGTTCTATTTTCTTGCTTTGTTATCATAGAAATAGTACCGAGATGAAAAGAAGAACCTGATTGAAACATGTTGTTCTTACGAAGGAATTATTGTTTAAATACACTGGTTATAGAGTTTCGACTTTTGTTGCCTTAACATTGTTATGCGCTTCATTTCTGCCCCTTCATTGTTATTTTAGCCTGGTAGAGGTTTCTGTTCATGTGAGATGTATCGCTGCTCTTGACAAAGTATGATTCATTTGGTTTTGCCATTTTTGCATTGGCAGTTTCATAAATAAGGGGCTGAGTGTTGCTAGCGGGAAATAAATATGCCATGTCGCATCTCAAGAAGGAAAATGGATTAGAGAATCAGATATTCAAGTGGGGTACTAAGAGGGGAGTTGGGCGGTTGAACAAAGAGATACAGTTTTATGAGTCATTTACATATGATGGAGTTAAATACTGTCTTCTCGATTGTGTATGCTTTTACCGTGAAGGTGACTCCGGGACTAACATTGGTAAACTTGTGCAAATCTTTGAGACTGCAGCCCATGAAAGGATGGTGAGGGCAGTGTGGTTCTTTTGTCCCAAGGACATACGCAATTTCTTGGGAGATTATAAGCCAAACAGGAATGAGTTATTTTTGGCTTCTGGCAAGGGTAAAGGCCTTAGCAATGTTAATCTTGTGGTAAATCAGACTCTCAATCACTATCAATTTGTATTTTCTTCCGAGTTAGTTAGCTGTGCCAATGTAATTGAATTTTTTTTATAATGTTTTGATCTAATATTGTGTAATCTAAAACAATAGAATGGTAATTTTCTTTTTTGTGCAAAATCATCTTTAAGGGACTTTTACACGATTGTGAACTTAATTAGCAGGAAGAGATCATATAATTCCATGCTTAATAATGGCATGAACAAGCTTCTGTATTGCTGATTAAAAATGATGGTATTTGCCTAATTATAGTCCACATTGGGTTTTACAGTAAAATGATGATTCTCATCGCCATGTCCAAATTTATATAGAATGATTTCTGTCTCAATGTTTTGCACTTTTCAGGAATCAATTGTTGGGAAATGTAATGTTGTTTGTGCATCAAATGACCAGAGAAATCCTCAAGCATCTGAACAACAGTTGGAAATGGCTGACTACATTTTTTACCGTTCTTTTGATGTTGGAACATGCAGAATATCTGAGAGCTTTGCAGATCAGATCTGTGGGTTTAAAGGTTGGGCTACTGTTATTTCATGTACAGTGGTGTTCTTCTTCCAATTGACAATGAAGAGTTGTGCCATATTTTGCTTTCCATTTCCTCATAAATTAGTATCCAAGCAGGACAGCTTTGTCTTTAATGGATGGATAAGTTGGTTATGCATATTTCTCGTAAAAGATTTGGCCAGGTTGTATGACGGGTTATCCCTTCCCATCTTTTGAATTCCTTTTATTCCTTGCTCAGTGTTAAATCTATATAATTTGGATCTAAATGTCTGAAGAGGAGGTGGTTTCTAGAGTCAATAGGGAGATGTAGGCTTGTGTTTAGTTATTGGATAGTTGGTTTGGAACTACAGTGCTTGTACATGGAAGTATCTGTTAACGATGATGCCATACTAGATTCTGTTGTCTCTTTGTTTTGTAAATGGTTTCTTTGGTCCCCTCATAAACATGTGGCACCCCATGATTTTGTTTTCCCTTCAACAATACTGGTATTGATCTTTTCTAATCTGTAAATCAATTTTCCATATTGTATCGGACCAATTTTTTAAATCTTTTTATTGTTGGCAAGAGCAAATTTATATGATGTTGGATTCTGAATCTTCTCTATACTAGAAACTGGAGACCGGTGTGAGGTGTCTGTGAAGTTCTTTCTGATCCATACCTCTTGTAACAAAGTGATTGTTGTTTGGTGAATTATCGAGGCACATTTACAACAACCTGTTGTCTCATAAATTTTGAACACGTGCAGTGGAGCTTTATTTCAATAAAAGAAGAAATCAGATGCTCGGCAATCCTGGAACTTTCGAGCCAAAAGTAAAAGAATTGACTGGAAAATCAATAGTTTTGGAAAAAATGAAGCGTCATGCAGTAAAGGATGGCAAGTTTGGACGCAGCAGCCCAGTGGTTAAAGGTGATATCCAATGTGCTTTTAAATGCATTTCCTTTTTTGTTTAAATAAAAAATTCAAGTTAGTGGGTGAAATTTCTCATTTCTGATTGCCCAGAATCCAAGACTCGTACAAATATGGATGACAAGCAACACTTTTCAAACAAGCCCTACAAATCGAAGTTCTCCGAGGATCCCTGGCCTCCAAATGCATCATGTACCCATCCTTATAAGAAGAGAAAGCTTCAGGGTGAAAAGGCATGCCAAATTTCTGATGAAGTAGGTTTTGGATTTCGACAAGATAGTGGTGTAAAAACTGTCAACAAATCTGTGCAGGTTACTCGAAACCTGGATTCTGTAAGTCCTCACTAAGTTTTTTACTCCCTTCCTCAGGAGTCGCTACCATTACCTGTGAAGTTTCTTTGGTATATTAGGATGTTATTGAGAAGTCAATATGCTTTGGTTTTTCAATCCACTAAAAAAAAGAAGAAAAATTACATATTTTCCTTTCCTATAAACATTTGCGCCATTCTAATTAAAGTATTTCTGAACTTCTCTATCAGGGATGATTACAAACTAGTCAGAGTTTTAGGTGCCCCCCATTTGTCTCATAGGCTTCAGAAACAACACTTTTGTCCCTGTAACATCAAATCTGAGGCAGGGCTGTTAGATGAATCATAAAAAGACTTTATTGACCAAAAACATTGATGAAAAGAGTGTTGATATGTAGACATAATCTTTTGTTTGACAGGTAAGTTTGGACTTCTTTAGTTTTGAAGCATCCTTAATTCTTCATGTTCACTTGGAAAGAATTTGCAATAGCAATGGCAGTGAGAAATTTGATAAAAAAAACTTCAAATGCTAAAAAGATGAAAGGGAATTATTTGATCAAAGAAGTTTAGGTAAAAAAAAAAGAAAAAACTAAAAACATGAAAAATATATTACCACACTGGTGACATTATAAACCCAAAGGTTGGCTGTTATAAACAAGTGGAAGTTATTAGGGTTGCAAAGTAGCTGAGCAGATTCGAGCTTCACTCTGCTTGTTTAGTTTTAGCAAGGTTCAAGCCTGACTCCTGTCTATAAGGAGCCAAATACATGAAGCTCAAGCTTGACTAGCTTAAATTTTACTAGGTTACCTTCACTTATTTATAGCACTATACTTTTGAGGTCTGGGGCGAGAAAAGTAAATCTGGGGCACTAGCATCCAGCATGGGCTGAATCCCCGAGTAGTCTAATCCTTGAAATAAAAATTGTTTATAATAAAAAATATAAAAACTTTAAGCATGGACTTATTTTGTTTCCTATTATTGTGAATTTTCATGACATGATAAATATTCCAACTAAAGAATTTAAACCTAGCTTAGCTAGTAAGCTAGCTTATGAGCCTAAATGAGTTGAAATCTCTAACTCGGCTCCTTTATAAAGCGAGTTTTAAGAATAGGCTTGAATTAATTTGCTATCTTAACAAATTAGCCTTGAGCAGGCTAATTGAGTGAGAGCAGGCTTTCCTTTCGGTTTCTTGTCAATTCATTGTCAATTGCAATAAAAAAAAGAGTTGAATGTTTTGATAAGCCTTCTTTTTAGATGTGATTTTAATCTATATAGATGTGATAGCTTGAGAAATTCAATCGATATCAAGTGTATATGAATGATTTATGTCTTTACTATATTAAAACCACCCGGTTCTTTCCTTTGTTTTGTTTTAGAAGAAAAATCACATATACTTCTTGCGGCCTTGCTTGTGCGTTTGTGCTACCAGAAATCCCATAATTTTGTCATTTTGTCTTGCTTCTGCTCTAGAAATTCCTTTTGCTCCTCCTATTCAGTTGTTTTTTATTGAAATTAATTTTGTTACCGGTTCCAATCCTGTAGCGACAAGGGAAGGAATTAGAAGAAATCAGAAACCAGCTGAAGAAGAAATGTAACAAGTGACATCTGGAAGCATCAAGTCCATGAGTGAGACTTTGCTCAGTTGATAATCTGATTTCGCTGTGGATGCTATTGCTTTTGCAGGAACTTGTCTTTTGTTTTTGTGAATTCTGGTGGATACATTGGCATACACAGGTGATTTTGGGAATTGAGGTGGACAGATAGGCATGCACCCGTACATAAAATGTGCAAATAACAGAAGATTTTCCTATTATTCTGCCCCCCATTTTTTTTGTTTGCCTGATTAAAATAACTCTATTTAGCTTTTGCCCAAGTGTTTCCTAGAATATATGATTTTAGGCCAGGCCCTCTTCAACGATGAAGTGTCCACCCTTGGGATTTCGATATATTTTAGCTTCACTGCAAGTATTTAGATAAATCAGCTTTCTATTTTGAAGGTTAAAGAATATCTCCAATATGAACTTGCATGTTTTTTGTTGGTAAGGAAAGCTGCTGAAGTTAAATACACACACACACACACACACTCCAGTTACATGCATTTTTAATTACATCTATTACATGTTTTAATTATTGCCATAAAGAATATCTGGGCAAACGAATTTTTTGCTAGTCTTTGAGCTTCTAATGGGATTCATTGCATGCAAGTTCCAAATTTATTCCACTCTTGGAGCTGGCGTGTGTAGAGTATTTTAAGAGAGAGAGCACCTTGTGTGTAGATTTGCCATCCTGCATCTAATGGAGTCCAATATTGTCAAGTGCTTGGAATCATGTTTTATAATATAACATTATATTCTTCATTGCTGGATCTAGATATAATTCATCTCCCTGTAGCATCAGAAGTTGAAGACACAGGTTTTTTTTACTGGAATCAAGCATGCAGCACTTTACTTACTTACCATCGACTGTGTTTGCCTGTTGCTGCCTGAATCATTGATCAGTTTCTTATTATTTCTAACATATTTGAAATTCAGGAACAAATTTGTTAGCTAGTCTTGATAAATGATAATAATATGAACTTCCTTGACGTTGCAACTCGTTATATACAAAGCTGAATCATCAGAGAAGATATAGAGAGTCGTCATACTCCAATAATAGAGAGAGAATATATCAGTTGACATTTATTTTGACCACTAAAACAATAATTTTAGTGTTAATGGGTTTTATTTGATGGATGGAGTTTCATTAAGGTGCTTTTCTCTTAAAATTATTTAAAAACATATTGGCTTTTGGGTTGCATATTCATATTTTTATATATTTTAATAATAACAATTAAATAAAAAATTAACTAATATTATTTTGTAAAGAATAAGTTTAAACAAGTTTATTTAAAGAATATATCGATAAGCAAAATGGAATGAAGTCTAAGAACAAAAGCAAGTGAAGACCTAATATTAAGTATTCATTTTAGTGTAATGTGTAAATCCTTATATCTTATCTTGATAGCACAATTGAAATGAACTTACACACTTCATTCTGCATGCATATAAGATTGATTAATCAATTTAAAGAATTTACCAGGTTTAAACAGTCAAAATTTGAAATTCTAGATGAACTAGTCGACCGCTTTAACTGTTAATAGCATTCCAACGACTATAAACAACTAGTTTTTTTTGTAAACTTATAAATAATACTCTTAATTGCAAAAATAATAGAGGATAATAGACATGATATAAAAACTATTTCAAGTGAAACAAACTAGAAATTATCAATTCTTTCATACCTGAAATTGTGCTAATTAACCTTTATATTCTAACATTAGAGTATTCATCCTTGCACTCACAACACTTAAATACCTTTAAATATCATAAATGCTATTAAATGAGTTATAGAGATACAAACTTTAATTGTATTATCCACTCATTGAGAGAGCTTTTTGTTATAAACAAAAACCATAATTGTAAACTTATAAGAGTTAGGTAAAAACTCTTGATATTGGTGAGGAAATATCACCAAAGAAAAATCTTGAAGAGAACATATTTTCAAGTGAAAAAAATCTTGGACAATGCATATCTCCAAGTGGATAAAAATCTTGAAGAAAAGTTTTTTTTCAAGTAGTGAAAAAAGGCTTGATGTGAATTCGTTAAGAACATTATACTTTTAAGCTTAGATTATTAAAAAAATACAATACTTAATTACATTTTGGTACTTGAATGGTTGATATAAGTTTGTCAAACCACGTTAAAATGAGTTTACAATTTCTCTCCCTATGCTTTTTACTTTAAGCACTTTAATTATATTATTGGTTAATCATGTTTATTGTGTTAAATTGAATAAAACTGTATTATTTGTTAGTATTAGTGAAACACCTTATTCAACTCCCTTAGGTGTTATTGTTGTCTTAATCCTAAAACAACAAAAATTAGATCAAACTTGAGAGAGGATTTTGTTTGCAGTTTGGATTTGTGTTTTTATGTGATTTTTTAAGGTTTTTTTTGATTGGTTTATTAGTTTATTTACATCATATCGACTTTTTAAGGTTTTTTTAATTTAAAAATTATATTTTTGAATAAAAAACACCCTGTTTGATTTTTCAATTCGGTGGTTGAAAACTGGGAAGATCTACGGCTTGTTGCCTTCTTTTATTTTATTTTTTTGAAAAAATTAGAGACAGATGACATGTTATCCGTCCTATTTTCAAACAAAAAAATTAAGGGCTCGTGAGCACAAGCCTGACTTGCTAGGCCTGACTTATTTTTCTTTCTAATTTTGTTTTATTGATATATTTTTATGTGTTTTTTATTTGAATTAAATTTTTTATTTATATTTAAATTGATACTCCTTTTTATCTGATTTATTAGATTGTGTATTTCATCTTTTTTAAATAGCGGTTTTTTTAATTATTTTGTACG
The DNA here is from genome assembly GCA_015852605.2 of Populus deltoides. Lineage (NCBI taxonomy): Eukaryota > Viridiplantae > Streptophyta > Magnoliopsida > Malpighiales > Salicaceae > Populus > Populus deltoides. The sequence goes on from CM027570.2 coordinate 37,557,831, forward strand.
TATTTAATTTTTTGAAGAGATTATTCTAATTTATTTATAATTTTTGTGTTTTATGTTTTATTTTCATGTTGTGTTTATGAAAATAAAAATTATTTGTTCTTGATAAGAAAAAGTAGCCTTTAAAACAAAAATAAAGTGCACGAATCATATTTATCTATATTTTACTTTCATGTTAATGATTTTATCAATTTTTTTTATTTTAGAATTAGATTGACATTAACAACTTTTTCTTAATTTATTTGCTCATACATTTTTACTTATATTTTTCAATTAAAAACAATTTTCTTAATTTATTTGTTCATACATTTTTACTTATATTTTTCAATTAAAAACAATTAAAAATCATATATACCCGCAACAATCCTATTTTTCTATTAGTTAAAAGTAATTTAATATTAACTATTTTTTTTTATTAATACATATAATTCTTAAGCATCAGTTTTGTTTTTATTCACATTAACATTCACATTTTTTTCTTGAAGTAAAAAAACAAGTTATCTATACCTACATTTATATTTACATTAAAAAAAATTAACCAGCCTATAACTAACTAACTGGTAATAAAGATAAGGTGTGGCATACATAAAAATTATTTGAGATTCAAAATAATTTTTTTATTAAAAATATATTAAAAAAATACTTTTAAAATTTATTTATTTTTAATATCAACACATCAATATTATTAAAAAAAATAAAAACAATTTCATGTTTTTTCAAGAAAATCCTACTTCCATACAAAAGTTATGCGGAACACCTCATTGCCAGTGCAGAATAAGCATGTACGAATTAGATAATCAAGCTGACGAAAATCTGTTGTAATTAGCGCAACCGTGCTATCGTCATTTTCTTAAAAGTGCTACATCATTAAAACTATAAAGGTGGCTAAGTTCGAAAGATGGATTTTCCAACAACAAGGCAGAAACAGCGAGGAACATACAAAACAGATTTTTCCTTTTGTGTTTTTTTTTCATGACCATTTTATTTCCACGGCAGAGCAAATGCAAAAGAAGTAGCGTCCACTTGCCAAGTAGAGACAAAACAAGAACAGGTGAAACAATATGAAGCCCAAGTCAGGCATCAGTTGCCTTTTCCTTCTCAGCAGTTTTTCCTTCTTTGCTGATTTGCAAGACTTCGATCTTTTGAGCAACATCATCAGCTGAAGCCTTCACTTTCCCAGTTGGTCCATTCCCAGGAAGAGAATCATTCTCATCATGACTTGCTGGGCTGAGTTGCCATATTCTGATGGTTCCATCTTCGGATCCTGATGCATAAGACTCTCCTCCAGGTGAGAATCGAACGCAATGAACAGGACCATGGTGACCCTTGTTGCATCCTGCATATAGAGAGCACGAGCAAGATGATGGTTATAACTGAAACTTAGATCATCAGCGAAGTTTCTCTGAAGAATACGGGGCCATATATGGGCCATCAACCAACAGTACTACTAATCATATATTCAGCTCAGGTCCATCATTTTCTCGTCTGGTTGAAGACTGGTAAAAGAACATGCAGGTCAAGGCATTAGCTAACAGATATTCTGATAGAATGCACCTCAAAAACATAAATTAACAAACAATTTTGACATAAAAGTTTCATGGAAGTCGTTTCTGAAATCTAAATTTCCCATTCAACAAGAATATACAGCACAGAGATTCAAACCAACTTTTTGTGTTTAGATGTTGAACTTGTTTCTTCAAAAAAAAAAAAAAAAGTTGGAGCAGTTACACATACCAATCTGTTCTCCAGTATGGAAATCAAACACATGGATCCACATGTCTTCTCCTCCAGCAACAAACTTATTACCAAATTTTGGTTCCAATGAAGCTGATTCCACATTGCATGGCATGTCATAGCTTTTCACCAATCCAAAACTTGAAAACAAAAATGAGAAAAGTTACAAGGCAATTCCCATGAAATAACCAGGGTGCAAAAGGAAGAATCCAAACCACAACTTACTGATTTGCATCCCAAAATTTAACCGTAGATCCATCAGCAGTAGTTATATATCGACCATCCTGACTCACTTCAGCACTTGTTACAGGTGACTTTGTTTCAAGTGTTTGAACAATTTTGCCACTTCGTATGTCCCATAACCTATAGAGTCAGCAATCAAATTAGAAGGAGAACAACAATACAATGATGAGTCGAGGAAAGACTTCAGTACCAATAATACATCTATCGATCAAGAAGGGCTACCAATATACACACACACACATATATATATATATATATATGTATATATATGTATAGCCCTTCTTGAACACACTTTCCAATTAACCACTCAAGGTGAAAACAAAGACAATTAATTAACTGCTTTTCCTTCCATGATGATAACAATAAAGTAGAAGAGGGATTTCTGTACCAATAAATAAATAAAGCACATCAAATTAAGTTCAGTTCACATAACCCCAAAAATATCTCCTATTTTTTTTTATCATCTTATTTTTTAAGAGTATATGTCCACATGGCTCTAAATTGAACCAAATAATGTAAAGAAACCAACAGCAACTTTCATAAAGGTTTTCTTGTTAAAAAACAAAAACCAAAATCAGATAACTATTACAAGTACCTGTCTGTAAGGATGTGACAAGCTTGTGTTCACATATCCCATATCTTTAAAAAGCACTAAGCTTAATGACACACACCGCATATTGATAGTTCATTATGAAGTAGAATCTCAAATATAACAGCACAAATTACCCCGGCTCAACCAATCAAACAACAAAGTGCAGCCACAAATGAAAGCAAATAATTATACGACATCACATGGGATCAGGCTTGATCATTTATTACTGTCCATACCTCACACCACCAATATCAGCACAAGAACTTAATATGGTCTGATCACTGTGAAGCCATGCAACAGTTCTGATTGAACCCGGTGAATTGTCAACTTCTCTTGGGGGTGCATCTGGACGATTCAAGTCAAATATACGAAGAATTTTCTCAAATCCACCAGTAAGTAGAAGGTGAGTATCCTGCACAGAGGACAACTTAGATATTGGATGCATACAGCAGAAACAAAGGAGAATGCCATAGAAACAGATACATATTTTCACTCAGATTTTTTTTTTTTATTAATGTTTAAACTCACCTACATGATTGCATAATAATGCAAATAATACAAAGGAATCAGATTATACAAATCCAGAACCAAATAATATATTTCTAAAAAGGAAAAATCAAACGGTGGATATAGAAAGCAAAATCAAATGGAAGTGATACAAATGAAGGAAAGGAGACCCAACAGCAAAAATCAAAGGTTACATACAAGTTAATTGAAAGACACTACAACTAAAGCTACCAACTTATAATCTATCTCAAAACTAACATGTCTTAGAACTTAGGTGCACCAAAATACAGAAAGAACAAAAAGGAAACACAACCAGAACAAGGACCAGGCCCATAATGTCAGGCAAGAAACCCAATTCAATACTCCGCTGAGAATAAAAACTTGGTAAATGTATAAACAATCAGCTTAATTGAATAATTTTAACAGCAACTGAGACAATGTTGAAACTTTTGAAGGCACTTTCAAACAAATATCAGAAAACAACATCGTTAAATTGCTACAATCATTTGGAATTTGGTTTAAGCATCTCCTTTTGATGGATCAATTGCATGTTGACTCCTCTTACATTGAATAGCATGTCACTCTGTCATTAAATGTGAAGACTATGACAACTTGGACATTTAAAGACTGATAAAAATGTTCCCTTCTTGTACTATTGACAAAACAATCCCTTCTATAATGAAACATTACAAATAAACAAAACAAATCAGGCTCAAGAAAATAAAGAAGTAATAGAATAGAAGCAAAATTCAATTCTACCTCTGAAAATGCGCATGCTCGAACAATATGCTTATGCTCAAAAGACTGTAATTCATCCCCTGTCAATGCATCCCACAATTTCCTGCAAACAATATACCAGACATATTATAGAACCTCTCTAAATTGATTGAATTTATGATATGTTGATCATTTAGCATCTTTCCACTTGCCACCATGTGCACAAACATGAGAGAAAGAGAGAGGGGTCTTAAAAGAAAATTGCCTAAATAAGGAAGTATACAGTTCACTTGGAAAGGAATACATAAGTCAATATATATTCATGAATTTCAAAACATAAAAGGAAGGAACTTAAATAACATACGCAGAAAAATCAGCTGAGCCAGATGCGGCACGCAAAGCATTAGTGTCCAGGCAGCAACTCCACACTGCACCTTTGTGCCCTTCAAAGGTTCCAATCCAATCACCAGTCTCCCCATTTCTCAACATGGGACTCGAATCTGAATTTCAAAGGATAACGTTATTTTGAAGCGAGGAATTACAAGGTCTCAATGAATAGAGGTTCAACCCCAATTTTCAGTTAACAAATGACGAATCAATCATTATGCAAATCCTAGTTCAGTAATTTCATGACTACATTCACATTAGCACAAAGAGACAATAAAAAGATCCACAGTCCTTTGGGGTTATCTTGCATTTGGAAGAAGTGGTGGAACAAGGGATAAACATAACGACTATTTGATTCTTTGTTGCCATAGTAAATAGGAGAAATAACAATGATCAATGTTGAAATCTCGATTCCCAATCTACAATAACAAAAAGATCACTGATTGACTATCTAAAATACAATTAAATCAGTATCAAATTCACATCTTACAGCAGTCAACAAAACCTAGACCAAGCTTTCAACTAAATCAGATGAATGTAAGAACAATTCAAATTTCAATGGCATAAGTAACAGAAATGAAGTAACAACCTTAATGACCAATGACTATTCAAAGGAAACCCAATTGCTTAATGGAATCCAAAATCACAGTTAACAACAGATACCCAAATGAAAATGGATAAAATTCAATGCTTAAAGCAATAGAAAACCTTAAGAAAAATAATGAGAGAGCAGGCATACCCTTGCTAGCACTAATGAGAAAGAAGCCATCAGGAGTGACAGGACTGTAAAACAAATCCACAACAGGACGTGAATGTCCATGGCACACTAATGGCACAGCCACCTTCTTCTTGTCCATTTTGCCCCTCAGCAACAACAAACCCCAAAAAAACCCTAATGGATCAAGAATTCCAAGAACCCAAAACGAGAGAGAATTATATAGACAAAAAAAAGCACTGATACAAAACCCAATTCACCTATTTAAACTACACAACAAAGTTTGACGTCAGAATCAATCTCCTTTTCTCTCTATATTGCAGGGAATGTTGCTGGCTAAAGCTATGATTTACTCTTGTTAAGGCTATATAAATTGTTTTCTATGAAACAGAGTTTTAGTTATATATTAAAAAAGAGACAAAAATCAAATGAAAATTAAAAAAAAAAAAAAAGATAGAGAACTACTACTATGGGAGGGCTAATCGCAGAAGCCTTGAACTGGATAGGGAGTGGATTTATAGGGTTGATTCCCCCCTTTCTTTTTCTTTTTCCTTTTGGTCCTTTTGCATTAAGGCTCTGCTTCTCTTGGAAATATAAACTCAACCCCCTATTATTCCTACTATCTCCTATTTAACCCACACTCTTGATGATGATGATGATGATGATGATGATGGGTATTATAAATAGATTTTGGATTCTTCGACATAAAATGGTGCTATAAATTCATTTTCCATTATTGGTATTTTTATGAAAAGTATTTTTTTATTACCTTTTATTACATAGAAATAGTCATGGTTAACCTATACAGAGTTTAATTATATTAATTACAAAGAAATTGGTTCCATTATGTTAATCTACATTAGCTTCAAGTTCTTAGGCTAGGTTGAGAAAGCCCATTTCTTGAAGAATTTTAGGTTGACCAAAGGACCAAAATCCATTCCTACTAGTAGCTTGAGAGTTTTCAGCTTATCTGGGCTGGGTTAGCTCTATCAATTAGATTATAGATTGTTTTTTTAAGTATATTTTTATTTAAAATATATCAAAATATATTTTTATTTAAAGTTAAGAATATATAAATTTTTTTTAATTAAAACTTTGGTAAAATCACGGCCGCAAACAGGGAGCCAAGTAATCCCAAGTACATGCGGGCTTTGTGGACTGTAGCCCCCAGAAAGAGTGAATTCTCAATCTCATATCAGAGGGATGAAAAAGCCTTGAACTGTTTTTTGTTTAGATAATTTTACTGAAGCCATTGAGCGTACTGGTTAAAGAAAGAGAGAGGATGTTGGATGAATTTTGCAGTCGATGAATGAAAAATCTCAAGGCTCTTTGGTTGTCCCATACAGTTGATATTGCTGATTAATTGTCTACAATGTTCTTAAGATATTGTTCGAAAAGCTTTGCCATTTGGTTGATAGAAGAATATTGGCTTGCAATTCTATAAATTGTTCATAAGATGGTGAAAAATTTGATCTTTTTGCAGTCTATCCTACTTAACTCGTAACTTGAACCTTCGACTTCAATGCATTTAAACTTTTTTTTTTTGATATATTTAACTATAGAATACATGAGTAAGGCGATTGCCTTAACTTTTTTTTTTCTTAAACTATTTTTTATCTAATTATATAATAAATTTTTTTTATAAAATTAAGTAAAACAAAATATTGAAGTATTTATTTAAAACTGAGATAAACTCACAAACATAGTTTTAAAACCCGGCCCGGATTGGCGGGTTGACCTGGAACCCGGGGCTAGAATCGGGTCGGGTTGATGAAAAAACTAGTTAGGGAATTGGCTCGAAAAAACCCGGTCGATCCGGGTAAACCTAGCTGAGACCTGACTGTTTATATATATAAGTTAAACGACGTCGTTTTTAGCTTTAGCTTTTTATTATCAATTAATTAGAAGACAGGATTACAATTTATAAAAAATCTAATCCCCGTCTCTTTTCAAAGTTCATAGCCAAATCAATTTACAGATCAGTTGCAGAGGAATTTAAGCCACACGCAAGCCATACCAGGTAAGTCTCCATCTCTCTCTCCTTCCGAAACCTAAAAAATAACACAGAACACAAAGTAAAAGAAAACAAAACCTACTCTTTTGTTTCTGCCTCCAAAAACCCTAGCTTCTTCTATTATGCCTTCATAACAGTAATAGTAATATGCAGATCCAACAATAAACCAAAAGAAGAAATAAAGCCCTAACTCTTGAAGACATGGAATGGCTGAGTCAGGGCAACAAACTATGGAATTCTTACCTCTCGTGAGTTGAGCTGTCGAGGATTCATTTCTTTCTTTGAAAGAATTGGTGAACAAATTCAAATACACCCAACAATCTGATTATGACAAGAAGGTACTTGGTTCATACTCAACAACGTATGCTTAGATTCAATGTCCTTGCTAAATGGTGCCAATAGGTCAAGAAGATATTTTTTTTTTGATTGGTTAGGTTTTTGCGTTAAAGAGTTAATTTGATTCACACTCAATACTTAACAGCGTATGCTTAGAATTTTTTTTGTATTGATCCGGGTCGACCCATGACCCGATCATTATACCGGGTCGAGTTTAAAAATTATGCTCACAAGTATCAAAGTGAAAGAAACCACATAGTCCAACTCAAAATAAATAAAATATCGAAGCATGAAATTAGAATAAAAATCAGCATGAAAAATAAATAAAAGTAAAAAAATAAAATGAAAACGAAAGAACTAAAGAAAATAAAAAGCCCAGGCTCGCGGACCTAGGGTTGCCCACCTGTTTGGGGCCGTAATTTTTTTAGGAGTGGACGACATGTCGTCTATCTAACTAGTTTTTTTTCTATTAAAAAAAATATTAGGCGATTGTCACTTGCTATTACATATTTTGGCCACTAATGGTGCCTATAAAATCGGGGAGCCACCTCCTAGGAATTAAAAACCCATCTAGAAACACTATATGAACCTTAAAAAAACCCATTTGAGGCATTAAATCACCATTTAGCCACCGTTTAGGCAAAACAAATGGAAAAGAAGACCTAAATGGAACTCCTCTAAAAAAATAAAATTCATTAACACCAACAATGGTGAGTTTTATATTCAAAAAGTGAGTGTTTGTCAACTTCTCTCATTCATCGTAATCTGATGTAATTCGAACACCACCCTGAAAGCTAGCGATTGACCATTAAACGATGCCACACACGCCACCTGAAAAGCACAAGCTAACCTACACATTGATGTACAATATCAGTCACTTTTTTTAATAATATTTATTATCTATTAAAATACTTGTTTGCCTCTCAACCTGCTTGATCATATATAAAAAAAAAGGGTGAAAAGATAAAGAAACAAAAAGTTCATGGATGAAAGTTATATGATTTTTTTATATTAAAGGTAAATTGTTTTTTTCGTTTAAAATAAGTTCTCCTACTCATTTCAACATTTTTTTGCTCTCAATGGTAACACAAATATTTATGTGTAAAAAAGTACGAAAAGACCTTATTATCCCAACAACCAGGCTAAATATTTTTGATGAAAAAAGTAAAATCATAATTTTACTATTTCAATATTTATATTATTTCAATCCACAATGCAAATGAATCTAGAGCTACAATATTTAACATTATCTTTACCCCATCCATTTTAGTATTCTCTTAATTCTCTATTATCATGTTATTCTATGTCTTCAATTAGAACTACTTGAACTCAAAAAATAACGTGCGGATTGTTTTGAGAAAGTGGTATATACTATATACTACCTGATATATCATGATAACCAATATGTTATTTATTTATTTATTTTTCTTTGAGATCAATTTAAGTTCATTGCATTTTTTATTATCCCACGTAATCTCATAGCAAATTAAGAAGAAAACAAATTCCTAAGCTATTTTTTCCATAAAAAAATGTTCTAAAGAAATTATCACCATCGGTCCATCGATCCTTCAAGTACTTTATGTGATATATATGCACGTGTTTGCTAATTGCTACCATGTATATTTTCCTTCAAACCCTAATTTGTAACAATTCAGCATCACAACCTGTTAGAAACTTCAAAAAACTTCATTTTCGTTCAATTTGGCTTCAATTGTTTTGCACCACAGACGGCTGTATATCACCATGAATTTCGTTGGGAACTCATGAAAGGGACAAGCTTGCATGATCACATGTTGGCTTGGTTGGACCGTAGGTGAACTGTTTGGAGACTCCGTGATGCATGCTTCCATTCGGGATCTCCATAATTTATATTTCTTTCCCAAAATTATCTGAGAATTGTTTGAGCGTTCAAATATGGAAAAGCGATCACCCCTACACCAAAATATTGTCCTCCTGCTTTTTGATCGAATAAACTTGTTTGGGATGATGAGATATAGTTTGCCCTGATATATATATAAAAGCAGTCAATTAAACAGAAACCACAACCATTAATTCTTACTAATGTTTTTGTCCTAATTAGATACAACGAAGAGCATATGTACGTACTTTCAAAATAAAATGGATGGTTGATTAATTTTATATATATTTATATTTATATTTAGACCCAGTTTAATTTTGTATTTTAAAAATATTTAAAAAAATTAAATATTTTTTATTTTTTTTTAAAAAAACATAGGTTTAAATTGCCTGTCAATGCCGTAAAGGCACAGCGGCATCCCTTTTTTTAACTTGAATACAGGAAAGAGGAAGGAAATCCGTGGCCCTACTTCCACTTGGAGAGTCTCTCGCGCAGTTCTATTCTGAAGACGTGTTTCAGATTTTGCCGCAGTCTCCGTGGGTGCCGGAATAATTACCTCGATGCTTTCTCTAATATTCAATTCTTATTAATTCGGTGCTTCATCATATAATTCTCTCAAATAAGCCCCTGTACTATCTTTCCATCTACTAATTTGCCCTTTGGCTCCATTCCTCTCTATTAGTGTTTACTTGGGAATTGCTATTTTTTAATGCTTAAAATAAAATATATTACAAAAACTAAAAAATTGGAAAAGGACCGGAATCCTTTTAAATTAAAATCTCATTATCTTTTTACATGATATATCTAAACTCGCAAAAAGAAAAACACAAATATATTAGTATTTAGGAATCAAGATTGTAAACTTCAAAATGCATTTACATACACACGTTTAAAGTTGATTTTATTGTTTAAGAACTTAAAATGATATCTAGTTTTTATTCTCAGTCAGAGAAATTATTATTATTTTTTATTAATGTGAGTGTCTGAGTTAGTTTACGCGTACCTCGACTAATTCCACAGGTCTTGAAATTAACGACCATGTAAACCTTTAGTGGTTATCATATTAGCAATCATAAGATTCGAACCTGAAACTATAAAAAAAATAAACATTTTGGTCCGAAACTTTTAGTACTGATAAGAGAAATTATTTTAATTGTGCGTGTCCATGACATTGATAATTGCATGCCACCAACTCCTCTAGTGTCAAAGGATCGTCATCCCTCATCCAGAAAACTCGTCGTCTAAATTATTGCCCTGCACCAAAAGCTATGAAATAATTGGATTTGGATTTGATTTGAGCATAGGATTGGATATTGGGTATGCTTGTGATTTATTCTAATGTGTATGAATTTGTTTGTGTTAAAGGGACAATAGAGGATTGGTGTCAAGTAATGATAAAGAACAAGAGAAAAGGTTGAGATGAAAAGATTTTTGCTGTCTTGTCGTCTTTATTATAAATCGTTAAAGTAATCTCGGAGGAATCGGATGGAAGTTTAAAAGACAAAAAGATCGTAGAAGGGTCGCATCAAGATAAAGCATACGATGAGGGACCATACTAACAAACATTGAATAGTAGAGGGACGGCCGAGCTTATTGACTCCCTGTGTATATAGAGATGGCGAAGTCCTCTACTACAAGCAGCCAACTGGAGAAGAAGTGCCATTTCACACACAACACACTTGGTCTCTGTTTTCTCAACCGAGATTCCTGGTGAATTTCCGTAACCAGCATTCTGTCTGGTATTTCTTTCTCCGAATTCTCTACTATTTTACTCATGCAAACAGGCACATTCCTGCTTGCTTCAGCCCTTCTTGTTCAAGACTTGATTGTTGTGGCTTTCATGTAATCTTGGCTTCCTTGTTTTGGGCTTACTTTTCTTTTTCTGTTTCTTGGCTGTGCAAGAAAAATGAAAGGCTGACTTTCGGTTGTTTTGGTAACAAAATCTGTGGTTGGTTGATCATGCAGTCAAAAGAAACGAATCTGCATTTCTTTTCCTTTCTTGATTTCATTTCTTTGTAAGGAAAGGGAGATTTTGCTCGATCAATCCTACCTATATTTCATTTCCTCAGCTTTGAATGTCAAAGATTTCCTTTCTGTTTTTTTAGAAAGAATCAAATTTCTCTGTTTTCCATTTGTCCTTTCATTTTTCACTTTTGATGTAACAGTTTGGTAAAGGAGTTTCTTTTACAGGTGTAGCAGAATATTTAATTTGCTATAATTTCCTAAACCTCTGTTTTCTCCAAATTTTCCTCTCTCTCTCTCTCCCTCTCCCACTCCTCTGTTTTCTTCTGTTTTCTAAGTTGGTTCGTCTTCAGTATCTTTTCTTATCTGATTGTAATTGCACTACTGATACTGTATTGTAATTCAGAGATCATGGAGTACATGAAAACCCCATTTAGAGGTATCCTAAACGATGTTAAAGGAAGAATAGCTTGCTATAAACAAGATTGGGTTGCAGGCATTCTTTCTGGATTCGGGTATCTATTACTCAAATAGCATAATCTTGCCATCCTGTCTTTGAAACTTTATCTAAATTTTCTTTCGATCTTTTGTGACAGTATACTAGCACCAACTACATATATCTTCTTCGCTTCAGCCCTACCTGTTATTGCCTTCGGAGAGCAACTTAGTAGAGATACAGGTTGCCTCTTTTGAACTCTCAATTTTCATGCTATCCTCTCTAGAAAAGCATAGCCCAGTAAAAGGTGGATATTCGGACTTGTAGAGATTGCAGTGATTCCTTTTGTTTACTTTAGAAAATGAAAGATTAGGAAAAGGAAATGGAAATGGAAATCCTGAGAAGCACAACCTCTGATAAATTGCAGAATTTAATATATTGCAGCTCGGTGCATAAAAATTAAAAAAGTAGACCATTAAAATGGATTCTTAAGGCTAAATTTGTTTTTTTTTTTAATTAACTTACTCTCTTTGCACTATTTGCTTCACTTTTTTTTTTTCCTAATCACAGGTCCATAATTTTATTTAAGGATTTGGAAGTAATGCAACCTTTTCAATTTACTATTTGTAGATGGAAGCTTGAGCACAGTAGAAACATTAGTTTCTACTGCTCTTTGTGGCATCATACACTCAATACTTGGTGGCCAACCTCTTTTAATTTTAGGAGTAGCAGAGCCAACTGTTATAATGTACACTTATTTGTACAACTTTGCTAAAGGAAGGGAACATTTAGGACAAAAACTCTTCTTGGCTTGGGCTGGATGGTATGGGAAATTCGTTTTGTGTCTTGCTCAAAATTGTTGCTTATATTTGGATTTGTTTTATGTATTCGTTTTTTCTGGTGACTGCTGCAGGGTTTGTGTCTGGACGGCTGTTTTGCTGTTTCTTCTTGCAATATTCAATGCTTGTGCTATAATCAATCGGTTTACTCGGTTAGCAGGCGAACTTTTTGGCATGCTGATTGCTGTTTTATTCATCCAAGAGGCTATCAAGGTATGTGAAATCAATACAAAAAAGAAATAAAAAAGTTTGTGTAAGTGAATAGAAACTTGATGAGTGTGATGATACTATGGTAATTAAAAATGTTGCACCATATTTGGATCACAGGGCATGGTCAGCGAGTTTGAAATTCCCAAATCTGAGGACCCGAAGTTAGATAAGTATCAATTTCAATGGCTTTACACTAATGGACTGTTGGGTATCATATTCACTTTTGGACTTCTTTACACTGCCTTAAAAAGTAGAAGGGCAAGAGCATGGTGGTATGGCACAGGTTTGTGTAGCAACGTTTAGAATCTTTGCATTTCTGGTTAGATATTCATAGGTTGAACACAAGGTTTTTTAAATTTTTGCACCATGTTGTCCAGGGTGGTTTAGAAGTTTCATTGCAGACTATGGTGTTCCTTTAATGGTTGTGGCATGGACAGCACTTTCATTTAGCATACCAAGCGAAGTTCCTTCTGGGGTTCCCAGAAGACTTTTTAGCCCTCTTCCACGGGACTCTGCATCCTTACATCACTGGACTGTCATCAAGGTAACCAAACCTTGATTGGAATTTCTAAGGCAGCATTTTTTTTACAAATGGATCATTCTTTTGCTTAATGACTTGTTTGGTGCATGACTGTTTTGTCAGCTTCAAGACACTTGCAGATAATATCTATTTTTTGCATCAATTACAGGATATGGGAAATGTCCCTCCAGCATACATCTTTGCTGCATTTATTCCTGCTGTGATGATAGCAGGGCTCTACTTTTTTGACCACAGTGTTGCATCCCAGATGGCACAACAAAAGGAGTTCAATCTTAAAAATCCTTCTGCGTACCATTATGACATCTTGCTACTGGGCTTTATGGTACATATCATCCACATATGTTAAAGCTGGCTTTTCTTATCATCATGTTTCTCAAAAACTTGTGTTCTACTATTGACTGGTTGGTTTCAGACTTTGCTTTGTGGATTAATTGGGCTACCTCCTTCTAATGGTGTTCTACCACAGTCTCCTATGCATACTAAGAGCCTTGCTGTCCTCAAAAGACAGGTCAAATTGCAGATTTTCAATAGAAAACTTCTTAAGCTAATTAGCTTAGCAGCCTTTAGATGCTTATAGAATCTGGTTGATCATTTGCAGTTGATTCGAAGGAAGATGGTGGCAAGTGCCAAAGAAAGCATCAAACAGAAAGCTAGCAACTCTGAAATCTATGGCAATATGCAAGCTGTGTTCATTGAAATGGACAGCATTCCAATTGTGAGTTCTTTGATCAATACAAACTTAAAGTGTCCGTCCTGTTAAAATCAACATTATAATGCTTCTTACGCCGAACGCACGAACATTTTCTACCGAATGACCTGTACAGGTTCCGTGCTGAAACCATATGTTTAAAGTTTTGAGAATTTTAGCTTGTCTCTGGGATGATGGTAAAGTTCCCAAATCGTCGCAGCATATTAATGCCAAACACCATGGTTTTCTGATATACAGAATGCAGTAATTAAAGAGCTGGAAGACCTGAAAGAGGCAGTCATGAAAGGAGAAGATCCAAAGGAAACGTTTGATCTTGAGAAGCACATTGATGCCTACTTGCCTGTCCGAGTTAATGAGCAAAGAGTTAGCAATTTTCTTCTGTCTCTACTTGTGGCAGCATCAGTATGTGCTATGCCTGCAATAAAGCTGATACCTACATCAGTACTTTGGGGATATTTTGCTTACATGGCAATTGACAGTCTTCCTGGGAACCAGTTCTGGGAGAGAATGCTACTTCTATTCATTGCACCTGGCCGGCGCTATAAGTAAGTTATTTGTCATTCCGAGTAATACAATAATCCAAATGGCATTTTAGAATTAGAGCAATATTTTCTAAAACCTTGCTCAGTTTCATCTTAAGAACCAGATTGAACCAAAATTGTTCAATTTTTTCTCATGATTTCAGAAAATTCTGCTTTTTTATGGGAAAAAAAATTGAATCTTGAATTTTCCCATTTTCTTCAAGATATCTCTTTAAATGCATCATAAATGTTAAATGTTTTTAAGAGCTTCCTGATTGCAAGTGTATGTTACTTCTATCATTCTGACATGTATTGTTATTAGCTGCCTATGATTTTACCGGTTACCACTGTGCCTGGCATTCACTTTTGACAGGGTCCTGGAGGGGATTCATGCTTCCTTTGTGGAATCAATTCCATTCAAATACATAGCCATATTTACCATCTTCCAATTCGTCTATTTCCTGGTCTGTTTTGGTGTGACCTGGATTCCGATAGCTGGAATCTTGTTCCCCCTGCCGTTCTTTATTCTCATCAGCATCAGACAGCACGTCCTTCCTAAGTTGTTCCGTCCAAATCATTTGCGGGAACTAGATGCAGCCGAATATGAGGAGATTACCGGCGCCCCACGACTTTCTCTCAGCTTCTCTTTCAAGGCATATTATTCTCCAGACCTCTCTTGCTATCTGCTGATTCTTTGTAGTTTTTATTGTTCTAATACTAAATTCATGTGACATTCTATGAGGAACGTGTTCTATCAGGAACGAGAAGCACCTGTTCTTGGAAATGAGGAAGGCAAAGTCGAAATGTGTGATGCTGAGATATTAGACGAGCTAACGACCAGCAGAGGGGAGTTGAAGGTTAGAACTGTAAGCTTCAGGGAAGAGAATACTACTCAGGTATTCTGGTTTCTTTATTCTTAAAAAGTACAAAGAACTCAAGAGTAGGACTATTGGTGCTATATTGCATTTGAAAAGTGCACGTTCCAGTACGTACATAAATGTGTTTCAAATTTCTCTCTATCAATTTTATTCACATATTTGGCATAAGAAATTAATGTTTACAGGTTTCTATGTCGTTGTTGCAGGTCTGCTCCAATGGTGCTGTCCAACCAGAATGAGAGATGATGAATTGTACTCGGAAGATATAAATGACGACGACGACGACATTTACAGTTAGGAGAGAAGAATTCCATCATAATAGTTACAGAAGGAAGCCAATAACAGATCATTAAGTTTTGTCCAGTCAGAATTATCCCATCCTTTAATTTCTAGTCCCTTCAATGTATATAAATCCAAATTAGCATTAGTAAAGCGATAGAGAAGATTTGCAGTATATTTCATGAGATTACTTCGATGGATGTCTCACGAGTGGACTTGGTTTTTTTAATATAAAAGAAATTATAAATCTTCAAAAAGCAAAATTATTTTAAGAATCGCGTTAATTTAATAAGCTTTGTTAATCTAACAATATAAATAAAGAAATACAATGATAATAAATAAAGTAAAAAAGAAACAATAAAAAATAGTTAAAAGAAACTTTGATCTGAACCCGTTGGAGTTAGTACATTAAACACATGACTTGATTATAATATTAAGTAATTCTATTAAAAATAAATTGAATAAAATTATAAAATTTAATTATCAAATAATTTTAAAAAACAAAATTAAAAAATAAAAATTCAATCAAACCAATTAAGGAGAGAGCCGGCAGCGGAGCACGGGCAGCATATGTAGTGTTTTCTATGATTCTTACGGAGAAGTTTTCAATTAGTTATGGGATCCACAGGCCACAACAATGCAGAAGGCGCCTATAATAGGCATTTTTCGAGGAAAAAGCTCCTATAATTTTTTATAGTAGAAAAAACCATAGATACATCATTCTTCGAGGAACATTATAATTAAACTCATTTCAAGCCCCTCTTGTTTCAATTACAAGAAACCTATGGTACATAAAGACATATATATGATGATCAAGATGAAAGAATGTGGTTTGCAGAAGCAATGCAATTAGCACATTATCACAGATGACGCCTTGGATTTCTAACACGAACCAGCTTCACATCATCTAATACTGGACCGCATAGAGAACCAGAGTTGTCGCTTTTCATGGTGTAAAATGAGCTAAGAAATGTAATTCTTGTGTGATTTGACACGGCCTTGAACACGAACTTGGCACGCTTGAACCCTCCTTTGCCATTAGATTCATAAGGAACTTGAGTTCTGTCCTTGCCAGCATAAACCTCTACAACCATTGATCCCACACATGAGTTGCTGGTGTCACCAACATAGAATGTGAGGACGTAGATCTTATTGATTATGGTCTTCACAGTTTGCGAGATAGCACTCTCTTTTCCTGCTATAAGTTCAACAGCTCTTTTTCCCTCTGGGACTGTAAAGTGCTCTCTATCTATGTACTTTACTGCCTTGAGAGAGTCAACTATCCATCCAGGTAGAGGACATTGATCATCTTCAATGTGGGGAGGGATTAGGACACCCCAGTCTGTGTTGGGAAACATGTAAGGACCCTCCTCAAAATTCCCATTCTTTAACAAGTTGTCTGCGATATAATAAGTAGAAATAAATCAAAACCAAATCAGATTAATATTTGATTGAGAAAAATCATATTAATTAAGTTGAAATCCAATTCCTTGATAATTTTGTTACCTCTGGCACGCTTAGGATTGGACAAAAGCTTTAACGCGACGGAATCAACAAGTGGGCCGCAGGCGGCATCCTCCTCCACACCAGGGTTGTGGATGGAGATCTCAACCTCAGGCCCGTCAGCATGGAAAGCCCATGCATAGGCATCCCATCCATTGCTACTATACATTGTTTGCATTGGCAAGATTCCCCAATCTCTTGGCTCCGAATTTGGTGAAACAGACAAATTTAGTTTCTCCTCTTGGGCACAAGTGCGAGCCACATTGAAGGTTAGAGAATAGAACTCGCCTTGTGTGACCTTAACTTTTTGCTTAATTGATGCTTCGTTCCCTAATCTGACTGCGTAGGCTCCATCAGGCACTACCAGCAACATGTCACCTTGTTTATGCCCTGATTTAATGTACTCGATGAAGCCGGAAATTTCCCAGTTAGGAATTGCATTCTTGGCTATCACTACCGTTCCTTTCATTTCCGATGGCTTTGGCCCATACTCGAAGTCTCCATTGGGCAATAAACCTGAAATCAATGGCCATTAGTTGACTCAAGCACATGAAATATAAATGCTGCATGTAAACGCCATCCTGCATGTTGGGATTGATATGAAAATGCAAGCTAAAATCAAAATTAAAAAAAAGTGAATTAAGTTTTTTACAAAATTAAGGTCTGTTCACTGATAGAAAGTTATTTCTTTTTCTTTCTTTTTTTTTCATTTTCGTTTTCACATTTTTTTAGCAAATAAGGAGCTGATTCTCAGCTTAGAAAAAAAAAAACAAGCAGGGTCTTGAATTCAGATCCAATGATAAGAAGGAATCGAAGAAAAAACTAGCAATGGCAGATCATACATGTATTATATCACACAAGGAACCAAGAGGAAGTGACCAGCAAAGATGTGGTAGCAAGCAAATCAAAGCTGAAACTTTGTGAGTAGACGAAGAAATATTTGGAGGACTTACCATCAGTGACTGACAACGCAACTTGCCAGGTGATGCAGAGTGACACTAACAGCACGGTGGCTCTGTACATTGCGTTTAATTTACAGGGAGAGAGAGGGAGGGAGGAGATGTTAGGCATGGAGATCGCTTGAAGGTGTGCCGTGTGCGTTGGGTTTTATTTGCTTCGGTCCACGAAAAAGACACCGGTTTGGGTCAAAACTACATGAGTGCCACTACATCTATTTGGTGGTCAATTTCATTGAAGACAGTCACAATTATTGTGGGATTGTAACAGTAATGGTGTCATAGTTACTGTAGTTTAAAGTTTTGAAAATATATTAAAATTAATTTGATTAGAAATATATTTAATTAGAAAAAAAGATACAAGATAATTCTATACTTAGATGCAAGAACTTGGTATAAATGCACACATCCAACAAGAATTAGCTTGGCAATATGGTTGTGATTGTTTTTCAAATAATTTTTCGTGCCGAAATGTATGCCAATAATTTTTTTTATTTTTTAAAAGTTATTTTTAACATCAGCATATCAAAACGATCTAAAACATACCAAACATATTAAATTTTAACAAACATTTTATAATAATAATCAAACAGTTTCTTAGAACAGAAATTAAATTATAAAAAATAGTGATCAATTCAACTGTTATAGTAAATGTAGTGTAGAGAATACAATTCCAGCATTTTTTATATATATATTTGGAGAATGATATAAGAATCAAATATTCTTGGGGGGCTAAATTTTAAGATTTGGTCGTCTTCTGGTGGAGGTTAAGAGGGAAGGCATTGAAAGCCACGCGCTATAATTAAGATGTTGTTTATAATACTAATCAAGATTTGAATGGTTCCTAAAAGTCTGAAGCAAGTCCCAGTTGATTGCATGGAGAAGCACGTGGTTTACATAATGTTTTGTTGTCTGCATCGGTCGCTTCTGGGAAGCTGATTGGTGCCCATGATCTGTAGATGCATCAATCGACAAAAACAACCTTAATCCACTAATTTGGAAGCTGATTAACTTAATTAATATGATGGCTCGTGTGGAAGAAGCAGAAACATCTCAGAATCAGATGGGAGCGACAAATCATGTGGATTAGATTAAAGGATGATTCAGATCTTATATTATACAACCCATGTGCGAAAGAGGCGTTATCTTGATGAGTATGCATTCAGTTTCCTGACATATAATTACAAGCCAGCTTAATTTAGTACATTTTATAATTATAATATAGTTTTTATATCTGGTTCTGCTCTTTTTTGGTCGGCAATCATACTATAACTTAATGGCTCGTGGGCATGTGCAGGCAGTCAATGGATGCATTGGGATTGAAGACGCGATATATAATATATATATATATATATATATATATAAATACATTATTTTTTTCGGTCGAATCATTTTTTTTTATAACATAGAAAATAGAAAAGAAGTTCAGTCAATGAAATTATGAGTTATTAGGTAGGGATATCTTCTAGAATAATATATAAAAAAAATAACAAAGTTCAAGGTCCAATAATCTAACTTTAACTGATAAAATTAAAAAATATTAATTTTAAAAAAAATTGAAGAAAAAACCCGAGTCAATCCAGGATCACTCTACTAACCTGTTACCCATGATATAAGATCAAGATTAAAAAAATATATTTTTAAAAATAATGATCTGGAAAAAAGAATCGAAGTTAAATAAATAAATAAAATATTGAAAAAAAAACTTGAGTCACTCTGGGTTAACTTGACTAACCTGCGACCCAAGATAACCATATAGAAAAGAAAAAAAACATCAAAAATCAGAAAGGTCAAGATCCAATAGCCTAATGTCAAATGATGCAGTTGAAAAAAATTATATATATATATATATATATATATATATATATATATATATCTAAAACAACTCAGGTTAACTTGACTAACCCGCAATAAAATGAAAAAATTAAAAAAAAAAGTGCAATAAAAAAAATAAAGACCGAAATTGGATAAAAAAAACAAATGAAATTTTAAGGAATAAAATTGAAAGAAAAAAAAAAACAAATTAAGAAAAGGATTAAAAATGAGCAATTAAAAGAATGAGGATGAAAATTAGAAAAAAAAAATAAATCAAATAAAAGTTTGAGGGACAAAATTGAAGAAGAAAAAAAGAACAAATCAAGAAAAGGATTAAAAACAACAATCAAATGAAAGAATATCATATTTGATATAAAACCAAATGGAAATGGATGAAATTTTTTTAAAAAAATCCAAGACAAACAAAGACCAATAAACAAGATGACCACAACTGAAATAAGAAATAAATAGGAGGACAACTCTGAATTTTTGTTAACCTGGCTTGAATTTCAAGGTGATGAGAGAGAAAAGAGGGTGAGGAGAAAAAAATCTCACATTTGTCGAACTGTCATGAATTGCATTACATGAACTTTCCCATTAGGAGCACCACCACTAGACACTTTGGAAGACACGATAGTTGGACTTTTTTTGTCGTTGAAAGATGCCTCATGCGCCGTCTAAAGGGTGCAGATAGCATCTACTCACTAACGCGAGCTACGCATGCCCCATCTACTTTATTATTCTTATTTTTATTTGTTAAAATACTAATTTACCCCCAATTCAAATAGATTATAATAGAAAAACCATGATGAAAATACCAAAATACCCTTAACCTCTCCTTTTTTTTACAATGAAGTAATTTCTTATTTTAAAAAATGAAATGGCGCAAAAGCCCCTCTCATCCTTTAAATTTTTTTTTTATTTTTTAAGGGTATTTATGTCATCTCACTATGCAAAAAAAATTGATAAACCATTACCCCTGATTAATTTCATAAAACCAAATGAATCCCTTAGAAAAGACCATCTCACCTCGTATAAAGGCCATTTGTTTTATGTAATGAAGAGCAAAGATATCATTACATTGTAGCAATCCATGATTCAATATATCTTATCTTACAATAAAATAGTGATGGGGTTTAGTGTTTATTTTCTAATATATATATAAAGAAAAGACAAGTATAAACAACACATAATTCCCCTTGTCATCACATAAAATTTCTAATTTAAAATTTTATCATCAAATATTTTCTCATATTTCTTTCTATGAAGTTTACAGCTCCTTATATAAACTCAAAAAATTAACCTAAACAAAATAGAAAATAAAAGTCATACCTAGAAAGTAAAAAACCAATAAAAGTCCATAAAGCAAAAAACCAATAAAAGTTCTAAACAAACTAAATAAAAAAATACCCGAAAGGGAGCTTATGGGCTTAATTTGGCATCCTTTTGGATCTTGATTGATTATAGCATAGAGGTTTGAGCTTCTAAAATCTTCTAACAAAATTTGAGCACAATGTAATGGTTTGATAAGAAGTTATGGTTATTTCATCAGGGTGATTATTCTACACAACTCAAACATCTTTTTTAATTTAATCATATCTCATTAATTTATAAATATTCTTATAGGGCTATTCACATAGCTCAATTATGACAAATCCATAACGTACTAATCTGAACCACCTAAATCAATTAGGTCAGGAGGGTATGACATGTTGCCTGCATTAGATACATATATATATGCATTCAAATGATTTTAAAGTATTTAGTGAAATACTAGATTATTGGCTCGTGCTACGCTGCAGATCAAATTAATGTTTTTTAATGTAAAAAAAAAATTCAAGTGTCGCTAACGTGTTTTGTAATAAGGAATTCTTTTTAAACGTTTGAGGGTGGACCCGATATGATCAAGTCAACTTGATGGATCCAACAACAACCCAAATGACCGTTAAAAACATAGTTTGACTAAAACAATTTCAAGACATCCTTTTCTTTTAATATTAAGATGGAAACATATTGGATCAACTTATATCAACTCGAATTAACTTGTCAAATCTACGACCCATATCGTGAGACTGAGATAAACTCATAGAAAGAAAATCAAAACAAATTATGAAACTCAATTCTTAATTAACTCAATATTAAAGGATGAAATTGAAAAAAAATCAATTAAAAAAAGTCCCAAGAACAAGAAACTTGAGTTAAGTTGTCAAGCCCACAATAAAGGTCATGTAACTGGATAAATTCATAGAAAACAAATTGAAAAAATTATAAAGCCTAATTCTAAGTCAACCAAATGTTGAAAGATAAAATTAAAAGAAAAAACAAAAAAGCGACCTAAGTCAACTTATGTTAAGCCACCAAACCCATGACACGAGTAATAAGACCAAACAAATCACATAAAAAGTAAACTGAAATTTTTTTGTGAAGTCTAATGTCAAATCAATTAAATATTAAATGATAAAATTAAAAAAAAAATCAACAAAAAAAGATAAAAAAAATATCTGAATTAATCTGTCAAACCCTTTGACTTAAGTGATGAGGTCGAGTAAGAAAGTCTAATATTAAAAGATGAGATTGAAAAGAAAAACAAAACCTTAAAAAATTTTAAAAAATAAGAAAAACTTGGGTAACAAGACCGAAATAACCTCATAGAAAACAAACAAAAAAAACACATGAGTTAATTCGTCAAACCCGTGAACCGAATAATTCGATTAAGTTAAGAAAATCTAATATTAAAAAAAACCAAGTAAACATTGCTTTTGTGAGGAGGGGAATAGTAAGTTTCCCCTCCTCATTTAGTTTTTTTTAATTAGTAATTAATGTGGTGCAAACATCAAATAAAACCCATATTATGATGTTCAAAAATCTATGTTGAATTATAACATTAACAAAATAAAAATAAAATATCACAGATCCATACTATGAGTGAAGCACCAAATTATGGCAAGATTAATTTGGATTTTCTCAAGTTGAGAGACGAACATGATCATTTTGAGTTAAATAAAGCAATTGAAACCAAATATTAATGAAACAAATATTGAATTATATTATCCATAGCATAGCTTAGACTAGAAGGAGCTGAGCAGAGCTAAGAAATCTTAAAAATTATTTGTAATTTAAAAAATACATAAATTTCTTGTTGATTTGGAGAACATGATTTGTGTTCTAAAATATATTGATAATTGTTATACACGGGCGCGTGTTGTGTCAAGAAAGTGTTCTAACCTGTTTATTTTTGTGTTTTAAAAATATTTTAAAAAAATTAAATTTTCTTATTTCAAATTAATTTTTGTATATATAGCTAATAAATGAGGTGATGATAATCATGCATGTATCTATTCACATGAGAGGGTGATGAATGAATGTGAAAAAAATAATCCAAATCATGAATGTTGTTATTTTGATGTTTGTAAGAAAATATTTGTAATTTAGAAAATATATAAATTTAGCTCACGAAACTCTTAACTTTCTTACCCTATCTACATGGAAACCTTTTATTTTCTTGCGAACAAGGTGAATATTAAAGAAAGTTGTTTTCTTGTGTAATTTCTATGCCTATTTATTTTCTATTTAACTATATTAGGAACATATATAAATGGAAACCTTTTTTCATTGTTTTTTTTTTAATAAGGCAACGTCTCAACTTTAGGTTATAATAAAATGTCTTCTCTTTCAAACCTAAACCATGTACTTTAGGCTACCACATATAAATCTCACTAGTTCTAAGTCTAATTCTATGATCTTTATTATTAACAAACATATCTTTATTTTTCATGTTTTTCATTGTAGCTAACTCGTTGAAATACAAAAGGGTTATTAAAAAACTAGAGAAATACTATGATTTTCTAGAAAAATAGATTTAGAAAAATAAAAACTAAAATTTCATATTCAAATGCAACATTTATCCATCCAGAAAACTAGTATTCTTGTCTTTCAAATTTAACTTGAGTTTTGAAAATATAATTTAGAGATTCTCTGTAATTTTTTTTTACTAATTATCCACTTTTTTCCACACAAAAAAAGACACGAGCAATGCGATTTTATATTCGAGCACTTTTTAGCAATGTGAAAGATTAAAGATATTTGTTTTCTATTTCTATATTTAGTTAGTATCATAAATTTATTTTTAATTATAAATCTAATATAAAGTCTTTGTTGAGTTAACAACATAATTTTTTTATGATACTTTTTAATTTGAATAAAATAAAATTAATATTTTACAATTAGATTATCAAAAATACGAAATATTAAGATGAATTTTATAAAATATGGTTTTCATTTTTTTTAATGAAAAATAGGTGCAATCTTGAAGTATTACTTGTTTTTTTTATTGGAAAATTTTGCCTTCATTTCAATAAATAAACATATTTTCCAATTCAGAAAAAGAAAAATTTTAAACCTATATGGAAGTGTGGGGCATGAAAATCATTACATTGTATTTCATGTCATATGAGAACTCATAAGGATTAATAGTCCATGATACATGGTAGTGTTGGTGGTGGTGTCATTCCCATCATAATTCATAAGTGTATTAGGTGTTTTCAAGTGTTTCTTATCTCAGACATGATAACTTATTGACGTAGAGACAAATTATTTTCTTTAGAGTTGGAGAATTCCAAAATGAATATTTGAGGAAGCAATAAAAGGACTACCTTCAATGTGTTAGAGAATAATATAAATCATATCTTGGGACCTCAAGTAACAGCTTAAGCTATTGGTTGAGATGATTCTTTGACATAGTATTAAAGCCTTGATGACTAAGCGGTCATGAGTTCGAATCTCATCATCCTTATTTATTTGATAAAAATTAAGCACAAGGTAGTGTGGACTTGTGCAAGTTTCAAGCCCAAAGAGCTTTCACTTAAAGGATGTGTGTTAGAGAATAATATAAATCATATCTTGGGACCTCACCTAACAGCTTAAGCTATTGGGTTGAGATGATTCTTTAACGCAGTAGGCCACCTAACTAGGGCCTAGGTGTAAAAAATACTCTTTTGTGTAAGATACAGAGAGGTTGTTAAATCTGCTCCAAAATCATGACTCATAGAGTTTTACCCTTATTGGTTTAGTCATTAGAATAATAGGCCTTATTAGGATTGTGTGACGTGTCCCTACAACAATCATTCTCTATAATATGTCTAGTTATGAAATTAAGTCAGATACTTTTAAAAACATAGTTTTTGTTCGGTATCACGTTACCTAATTAGAAAGGTATTTTAATGATTTCTGTAAAGAGTGATATCGAAATAGTAGTTTGGAGGTTGTTTTATCTCCAAAGAAGTAATGTCTCGGCCTTAGGTAATCCAACGTGTTTATTTTCAAACTTAAACCATGTACTTGAGTTCTCATAAGCTATTATTTATAAATCGTAACATGCAAGTCTTATTCTAAATCTTTGGTCACCATTCTTGAGTTTAATATTAACAAATATATCTTTATCTTTCTTTTTAGGTAACTTGTTGAAATACAAAAGAGTTATTTAGAAATAAAGTAATACTTTAATTTTCTAGAAAACTTGCCTAAACAAATAAGAGTTGTAAGGTTAAGTAAGTGGAATAGCTTTGAGAGAAGGACTTCTGAGTAGCCAAAAGTTCTAGTGAAATAGAATGTGTATCAAGTGTGGGCTTTAATGCTAAGTGTTCTAGTGTAATTTCAAGTTGTTTCCTTCAATGATGAGAAGTTTCTAGGATGAATATTTAAGAAAACATAGAAGGGCTACCTATAGTGGGCTACCTAAATTGGATCAAGATTAAGAGACTACTCTTTTATATATGATACATGGAGAGTTGGAAAAATCTTCTCCTAGAACCTAATGCAATGAGTTCTACCTTTGTTAGTTTAGTCGTTGTGATAATAGGTCTATGAAACCTATCATTTTACAACCATCATTCCCTATAATATATTTAGTTATGAAATTAAATTAAATAATTTAAAAAAAATCAAAACTATCATTAGTAGATTTTTTTTTTTGATTTCAATATCACGTGACTTGATGTTGTTATTAAACATACTAGAAATATCTTTTATTTTTATTTTTTGCAATAAGTGATATTGAAATAGTAGTTTGAAGATTGTTATTTCTCAAAAAAGACAACGTATTAGCTTTAGATAATCCAACATTATCTCTTTCAAACTTAAACCATGTATTTAAGTTCTCATAGGCTACTATATATAAATCATAAGTTGTAAGTTTTATTATGATTCTATCGTCATCATTCTTGAGTTTAATATTAATAGATATATCTTTATTCTTCATGTCTTCCTTTTTAGGTAACTCATTGAATTACAAAAAGATTATTTAGAAATAAAGTAATATTGATTGATAATTATTGATCATTAAAAGGTTGAGTAGTGCTAACATCAGTTGAGAAGTTACATCAAATCTAACAGGAAGCTTACCCTGAAAATAAACACCGCAACAAAAACAAATAACTTAACTAATTTAAACATGAAGTTTATATGGATATAGAAACAACTTTCATTTTTTATTTGAAGACCAAAATAACTAATAGGAGAATATATATATATATATATATATATATATATATATATATATATATATATATATATATATATTCAAAAGATAGAATTGAATATGGCCCCCACATTATCATTTACTCTTAATTGAATATTTGTTTTGATATATCAAATGCCATTAAGGATGGGAATAGAAAAGACAAAGAGTTTTTGCCTTTTTATTTACGTTAGTTTCTTCTAAATTACACATATTCATATAAAGAGAATAAAAAAGTTGTTTTCTACTTTAATCATTATATGTATTCTTCATGTCTGAAGTGAAACTAGAATACAACACTATTTGTTTCTTATTTAACCATATTAAAAACATATACAAACAAGAATATTTTTCATTGTTCTTCTTATAAATAAGGCAAGACCTCCATGTTTATCATAAGAAAATATCATGAGATCAACAAGAAAGAGAGAGAAATGAAAGTAGAAGAAAAGGCACATGTAGTTTATTTACCAATGCAATGACACTTACCAAGTCAAGAGTACCTTGACGTTATATTCTCCGTCCTTCACAGTGTCTAAATCTTATTAACCTATCTACGACCCTTTCCATTTTAAACCTTTCCTTTTTGCACCATACTTTTTATAGGTCTCACATTATAGATGAGATAGGGAAGGCATACAAGAAAAATATATTCTTTCAAGAATTATTTATGCAAAAATCAGTAAATATGAGTTATACACTATTTAGACATGTTTATATTACTAAGCTATGTGTATTGTGTGAAAGATGCGTTCCTATAATAGCTATTGTTTTCACATTATATTACTAGGTGCAACATGTTATATAAAGGCATAAGGATGGTTGGTCTTTATATTTTCTTAAGAATAGAATGTGTATTACACATGGGCTTTGCTACCAAGTGTTCCTTATCTCTAACATATGACTTTCTATGCTTAGAGGCAAGTTATTTCATTTAGGGCTGTGAGAATTCCAAGATGAATATTAAAAAAAAAACATAGAAGGGCTACCTCTAGTAGGACTCCTCATTTGGACATAGGTTGAGAGAATATTATTTTGCATAGGATTCTTGGAGAAGTGGAAAAATCTCTTCCAGACACTAACTCAATTATTTTTACTCTTGTTAGTTTAGTCATTATGATAATGAGATTCTATTAGGACAACGAGACTTATCCTCTCAACCTTCATTTCCTATAATGTATTTAGTTATGAAATAAAATCAAATACTTTAAAGAAAATCAAAATCATCACTAGTAGATTTTTTGCTTTGGGTTTTTGTATCATGTGACTTTATGTTGTTATTAAATATACTAAAAATATCTCTTATTGCTTCTCACAATGTGACTTTATTTAAGTAGTTATTTGAAAACTATTATATCTTTGAAAAGGCAACATCTTAGTTTTTAGGTGATCAAACAATTATTTTAAAAAACTTAGATCATGTACTTGAGTTTTCATAGGCTTCTATATATAAATCATTAGTTGTAAGTCTTATTCTAATTCCATGGTCACCATTCTTGAGTTTAATATTAACAAATATATTTTTATCTTTCTTGTCATATTTTTAAATAACTCATTGAAATATAAAAGGGCTATTTAAAAATAGAGTAATCCTCTAATTTTCTAGAAACAATTCCTAATCTAAAGTCTAATTTTCTTGTCATGTACTTGAGTTTTCATAGGCTTCTATATATAAATCATAAGTTGTAAGTCTTATTCTAATTCCATGGTCACCATTCTTGAGTTTAATATTAACAAATATATTTTTATCTTTCTTGTCATTTTTTTAAATAACTCATTGAAATATAAAAGGGGTATTTAAAAATAGAGTAATCCTCTAATTTTCTAGAAAAAATTCCTAATCCAAAGTCTAAATGAATGGATTTTTAGGAGTTACGAGGTTGAATGAGAGGAATAGGTTTAACAGAGGGAGTTTTGAGTAGCTAAAAGTTGGATCCCTTTCAAAATGAAGTGAAGTTGGTATTTACAGTGATAGAATGATAATTATTGATAAATAGAGTAATCCTCTAATTTTCTAGAAAAAATTCCTAATCCAAAGTCTAAATAAATGGATTTTTAGGAGTTATGAGGTTGAGTGAGAGAAATAGGTTTAACAGGGGGAGTTCCGGGTAGCTAAAAGTTGGATCCCTTTAAAATGAAGTGAAGTTGGTATTTATAGTAATAGAATGATAATTATTGATCATTAAAAGGTTGAATGGTGCTAGCGTCAACTAACAAATTACACCAAATCCAAATCATGAATTTAAGCTAAAAGAAAACAGACACCATGACAATAAAAAATAACTTAACTAATTCAAACTTGAAGTTTACATGTATAAAGAGACAACTCCTATTTTTTGTATAAGGACTAAAATAACTGATAGAAGACAGAAAAACATATTCAAAAGTTAAAACCGAATGAAACCCTATATATTATTTACCCTCAACGGAATATATGTTTTGATGTATTGGATACCATTAGGGATGAGAATAAAAGATATTGAAAGTTTTCCTCTTTTTACCTTGTTTTCTTCTAATTTGCACATATACATTTAAAGAAAATAAGAAATTTGTTTTTTTATGTAATCTCTATATGTATTTTTCATGTCTAACATGAAACTAGAATACAACTCTATTAATTTCCTATTTAACCATATTTTAGATTCTTTCATGTATTATTTATATAGGGGTTAGTAAATATGAGATGTACATCACTTAGACATGTCCATATTATTAAACTATATGAATTATGTGAGTTATGTGTTCCTATAATAGGCATGATATATACTTTATATAACCAAGTACAACATTTCATATAAAAAGTTATAAGGTCTTTACATTTGTTAAGAATAAAATGCACAGTAAATATGAGCTTTGCTGCCAAATGTTCCTTATCTTTTACATGACAATTTGTTGGTGTAGAGATAAGTTATTTGTTTTAAAGCTGGGAGAATTCCAAGGTGAATCTATAAGGAAGCATAAATGGACTACCTTAATGAGCCACCTGATTTGGGACTAGATTGAGAAACTATTATTTTATGCAGGATGCTAGGAGAGGTGGTGAAATCTTCTTTCGGACCTTGACTTAAAAAGTTTTACCATTATTGGTTTGGTCATTGGAATAGTAGGACCTTATTGAGATCTTAGGACTTGTCGCTACAACCATCATTCTCTATAAAATATTTAGTTGTGAGATTAAATTGTATTCCTTTAAAAAACATCAAAACCATTATTAGTAGACTTTTTGCCTTTTGTCTCGGTACCACATGCCTTGATGTTATTATTTGACATATAAGAAAAATCTATTATTGCTTTTCATAATGACAAATATCTAACGGGTAGTTTGAAGACATTATCTAATAAAATAAAACTGCTCAGTGTTTCACTGTACACTGCACAGTGTAGTCCACAATGAAACGCTAAGCTGTATTTTTTCTTCTTTTTTTCGTTTTTTATTTTTGCTGAGCTGCCTTTTTTTTCCCATTTTTATTTTTCATATCTCTAAAAAGGTAACGTCTCAGCTTTAGGTAATGCAACATCTTTTCTTTCAAACATAAAACATGTACTTCAGCTCTTATAGTCTAGATCATAAGTTCCAAGTATAATTCTAATTCTATGGTCATTATTATTTATTTTAATTTTGACAGACATATCTTTATTTTTGATGTCTTTCTTTGTTGGTAACTAGTCGAAATACAACAATATTGTTAAAAAAAGAACATAGCAATATTGTAGTTTTCTTAAAAAACTAGAGTTAGAAAATGAAAACTAAAACTTCTAGTTCAAATGCAATGTTACTCTATTTAGAAAACTCAAAAACTAGTTTTCTAGTTTTTTAAATTTATATTGAGTTTTGAAAACATTTTAGAGGTTCTCAATAATTTTTCTTTCCAAGTTTTCTACTATTTTTCAAATGAAGAAAAGACATGAACTATATAGTTTTTTATTTTATATACAAGTAATTTTTAGTAATATAAAATATTAAATTTTTTTTTTAATTTTTCATACTTAGTTAGTGTCATAAATTTAATTTTTATTATAAAGTTAATATAAATAATTTTTTTGAGTTAACAATATAATTTTTTTTCATGATGATTTTTAATTTGAATGAAGTAAAATTAATATTTTATAAATAGATTAACACAAATACAAAATATTAAAATGACTATATAAATTATGGTTCTAATTTTTAAAGAAAAATATTTATAATCTTGATTTATCTTTTTAGTGAAAAAAATGTCTGTAGTTTTAACAAAGGTGCAAGTTTTTATTTTTTAATGGAAAGAAAAACTAGAAAAGTAAAAGAAAACTTTTTTTTATGTTATTGAATATACCTTGGATACTTTGGTCTACAAAATAAGAGTGACAAGCTAACACACAAATTCAAGTGTAGATAAAACGAGAAAAAATCTTCTTTACGGTGGGGTTTAGTTAGCTTAACAATGCTTTTAATCAAATTTTATCACCAAGGTTAACAAATTTCTTGTAATCGATAATATCATAAAAAAAATTCTTAATTTTGGTATAAAAAATGACATAATTTTTAATTATAAGCATGTTTTTTTAAAATAAAATGCAGCAACAATTAAATTTTAATTTTATTATTAAAGCATCTCATAATTATTATTTAATGAAAGCATATTTTTTAATAGTAAGTATTAGTTTTTAAATAAAAATCTATCATGATCTTAAAAATAATTAAAATTATATATATATATATATATTTATTTTGAAAAAATTGCTAACATTCACTTAAAAACATATAATATGAACTTTTAGGAATCATCAAAACATTAAATAATAATTCAAAATTAATATTTTTTATTTTTTTATATAGTGCATTATAATTAAAAAAAAAAACAAAGAAAAAAATAGACTTATAAATTAAACTCGCGAGCTTAGCCCAATAGATAATAAGATCAACATGTATCAACATGCAAGGTTAGACTTGTATCCTTGATCTTCTTTATTTATTTTATTATTATTATTCAAGATGTTTTTATCCTTTTAATTTTTATTTTTAAAATATTTTATTTACTTGTCCATATTCTGAAAAAAAAAATTACAACAGGTTAAAAAATTAAAATATCTAAAAATATCTAATAAACACTATTAAAATCTCTATAACTAATTTCTCAATTTAAAACACTCCTATATTGATTTAAAAACACAAGATTAAATAAAACAAATTCTTTTTCAATCATTATCTACTTTTCTTATCAATATAAAAGTTCAAAAATATCTAAATATCATTGTTCTCGTTAAAAGAAATATATTGACACTAAATTCATCTTTTGCCCCTATAATCTAGTTAACCATGTTTTCTATCTTCTTCGATATTTTTCCAATGAATCTCGAAACACAAAACAAATAAATATAAAACTAAAATGTCAAACTTTTTTAACACCAAGAAAATCCAATAACAAGCTCAAGTTATAATTTTTTTACCAAAAAAAAAAAAAAACATCCCAACAGGAAACTACAATGTTTTCTTCACTTTTTTTTGTTGGCTTTTTAGATTTATTCTAGACGACGACGTATGGATTTAGGTGTTTATTGAACGGTTTATTGGGATAATCCATGGATACACTAAACCTACCGAATAATTTATCCTAACCCTACTATAGTCCCCTAAACAACACCAGCATGTGTAGCCGTCCTTAGGTCAGTGCTAGACGAAATAGCAAAAAACAAATTCAATTTCGATGATATCCACATCATTCTGTCTGCATTAGATCATCCATCCATCCATCCATATTTTAAAAAATAAAAATAAAAAAATTGGCTTCAAATTAATTTTTTATATTTTTAAATTATTTTAATATAATAATATCAAATATAAATTTTAAAAAATAAAAAAAATATTACTTTAATATATTTTCAAATAAAAACCAATAACAGAAATCCTAACAGTGCTTCTCGTTTTCTAGAGATAGCCCGTCGAATAAAGACTTCGGGGTCAAATCTGATAGGGTGAGGTATGATGAAAATTAGGTTTGGCTCCCTCGTCGCGTAGCCCTAGATCTTTTGGTTCTAACAAGGAACAAAAAAAGAGAACAACACGTGCTTAGATCACACACCGACACATCACACATCAATTCTTCATCATGACAACTAATGCATCAAGAGTTTGCCATGTCATTCATCTACTACTATTAACGGCAAAGATCCAACGACAGTTTATCACGCTATCAAAGCCAGTTCATCGTCATTTACAAAATAGACGTTCTAAATATTCATTTCGACAAATTTTTGGGTCCCACTATTAAAGCGTGGGGTTCCCGGTTTTTACTTACCAACCGGAGGTCCGGTTTACTTCTCCTGCCGACCCGATCCATCCGAAGCCAGACGAGACGCGATCGCCGAGTGATACATCATATCGTGGAACGTACTGCCCTCCAAAGTCTTCCTTCTAAGCTGCTTCGCTTTCTCTTCAGTGAACGATCCAAGGGCGAACCTCGATCTGGGTCGACCTGGTTCGTGGTCCGAACCCGATAACCCGGATTCCTTATCGGGAACATCATCGCCAGTGCCACCGGCGCTACTATTGCCGTTAAGGTAATCAGGAGAGGAAGACCAACCAAAAAGCGGGGACCACCAGGTTGAAGAACCGGACTTCTTGCCATACGGGTCGGGTGTCCTGGGAGATCCGGATGATGCTCGGACTGGAGCTGGGACGGAGCAAGCGAAAGTGAGTACAGAGGCCATGATGAGAAAAACTGATCGAAGTTTTAGATTTTTCTAGAGAGAGAGTGTGTGTAGAGAGGATAGGAAAGTTTGAGAGAGACTGAGTGAGGGCTGCGTTGAAGACAGGGAGAGAAAAGGAAACAACAAGTGGAGCGGGGAGCAGGTCCAGGATAAAATTTTAAGGTAGTAAGCTATGATCACGTACGGTTAAGTGTATGCATTTATTGTTACGGGTAGAGCTTCATGAACTTGTACGGCACTGTTTTGAGGTTTATGGTACAATTATTAAAGCGAGTATGGTTTGTGGTGAGTGAGGAGGGATGTAGAGGATTAAAGTTCCGGAGAAGCGGATAAGATTGAACACGTGGAAGCTTGTTGGAGAAGGAAGGTGAGGGGTCAAATTTGGGGCCTTTTTAGCTTTTATAGGATGCTGAAGGATGCACTTTTTCAGGTCGTTATTGGAAAAAAAAAAAAAAAATGGAGTGATGCGTGGCGGAGTTGAGAAGCAAGACATGGATAGTATGATATGATCATTTTACTTCACCCCGTGATATCTTTTAAAATTTATTTTTAATATTAATGTATTCAAATAATAAATCAACTCTAAAAATCATTAAATCAAAAATAAATAACACTTAAAAAAATATAAATTGAAATGGCATATATGATTTTTGAAAATGTTGGCATAAAATCTAAAATAAAAAGAAAGAAAAAGAAGAAGACAACAAAAAGTCTATCAAAGCCTAATTGTTACTGCTGCGTGACCATGCACCTAACCACTGGGAAAAGAATGACAAGATGCTTTCATTGTTGTTGCTGAAGGTGTTGTTTGAGTCTCAAGAAACGTTTCACGTGTTGTTCAAAAAGTGCACGTGTCTTTTATTTGTTAGAAAATATTAAGCATGCGTTAATTATTTTTATTTTTTTAATTATATTTATATTTATTAAAAAAATGAATTTTTTATTATTTAAATTGATTATAACTAAAAAAATCATTATAAAAAATACAAAAATTCTCATGGACACTAGTTTTAATTCTTTTTTCTTCTAAGAGAAATTTAATCGTTATATTGTGCAATCAAAGCATGAAATATAAAAAAAAGTCTCCTGCAATTGGTTTTATTTTTTGTTTTTAAAGTTATTTAAGTCATTTTATTATGTATACAAAATATAAAAAATATCAATGTGTCCTTATTAAATATAATAATGACAAAAAAATCCTATAGAAAAGATTATTTTGCTCCCTTGACCAGTTTATTATTTTTTGATGTGAAGGGAAAATATCATCACTTCACTATTTTAATTCACAATACTAACAAAGTGAGTATTTTTAGTTTTATTTTTTCAATAAACTAAACAATTCAGTTAGTTTAAAATTCTCAACGTTATTCATTTATTTTGATGTCATCCTTTACAATTGAATAGCCTATTTTAAATTTGGTTTAAGAGGTTTTTTTTTTTAATGTGTTAAGTGTTTTCATAAGATGTTATAGCATAAATGAGAATTTAATAAAAAAAAGTGAAAGAAAAGTAAGGAAAATAAAATATATTTTGATAGGATTTAAGGACTCTCTAATAGTAAAGTCAGTAAATCTTAATACATGATTGCATTAAATAAGAGAATAAACTTAAAATTCTAATAACAAGAGTGTTTGTTCTTAGTTGTGTATAATAAATGCTCTGTAAATAAGAAAACGAATACTTAGAGAGTAAAAAAATATAAATCTTTCACCTATGTGATTTATATAATATATATAGCATCTAAACTTTATCAAGTTGTTTAAATAAATGGATTGAAACATTATTTTTTCTTGATAGCATTAATGAAAGATAAATATTAATTACATCATATGAATAAGAGATAAATATCTATTACACAATAATATTAATGCCAGAACATAAATATGTGATTATTTTCTATCCAAACATTCAAAAACCTTTATTTTTTATCATATTGAATTTTAAAATATTATTATCAATAAAATCTATTTAGAAGTTGACTCACCACTACATCAACACATGCTAAATAAAAAGTGAGCATCAATTTCTTTTAAATAACCTCGAGTAATTCTTCTTTTATTTTATTTTTTGAAAAAAGAGAGTAGACGATAAGAAAATAAAAATTAAAACAACATTTTAAAGACATTGGAAGTAATATGATTTCAATTTAATCCACATGATTTGAAACTTGTTTTTTAGAGGATAACATAATCTCAGTGAAACTAAAGCATAAACCAATAAAAAAGTTAAAACAACAAATAAAATTGAGGGGAGAGGGAAAAAAACACCTATTTAAGAAATATAATTTACAAATAAAGGTTCTTAAGTTAAAATTTTAAACAAATTGATTTGTTAAATGATTGGTGCTAAAGTATGAATTCTATAAGCAATAAATAATTAATCTTCCATGGAAAAACAAATGCAAAATATTATATAAAATTACCCTTTGATAGAGTCCAATTTTTAATGGTTGTCAATGGAAGTTCCATACCCACTCTATGCGAATATACCTTTGCGTTTTTCGTTTGTTTTTTTGTCTACGAATGCATTTGGAGTTTTCCTCTTTGTTTTTGTAATGATAATGATATTTTTGAGGTAATTTGCCCATCAACTTAGACTAATTTTTTTCTTCTAAATATCTTAAAAGCTTACATTTTATATTATATCATTTATTTAGATAAATATAAATTCTTTTTCAAAATTCAAATTAAAAATAAAATAAGAAAGGATTATTTTATTTATCGTGATTGGATCTTTGTTTTTTTTGATGAAAATGAAACTAGAAGGCACGATTAAAATAATTTTGATATGAACAGCGACACCCCCAAAAAAACAAAATTAGGTCATCGACGACAAAATCAAATTTCACTTTCTAGACAACACATCACATCTTTGTAGTGTTTTTTTTTGACAACTTGAATCGTTGGGCATTCCTAGCTAAAGAGGCCCAATGTCAATATATACACTGGCTCGGATTCCAAGCCTCTTGATCTTGATGAACAAACATGTAAATATTATGTGCGTGTCACCGTGTGAGTTTTTTTCTTTTTTTAATATAAAGTATTCGACTGACTAATTTATGTATATTTTAACTAATTTTTTAAAATTAATAATTATATAAATTTTTAATAATTCTAAGATTTATAATATTCAAACATAAAATCTGATCATATTTAGTTGAGCTTGTTTTATTGCAGGGGGGACACAAATGGAAAGATGTGGAAGCCGGGAAAAGGTATTATTTTTTTTTGGCAGATGTCTTAATTAAATTCACACTGCTAAGAATACTAAAAGAAGCTAAAACTCATTCCGAAAACACTTTAGCTCCGAACTAAAAAAATAAACTGTCCACTAGAATATTGATTTTTTTTTTCTCTCCATCTAAAACATTTAATATTAACTTTTAAGAACATTGAAGTTTTATCGTATGGTGTAATTATAGTTGCAAAATTTATCAGGAGTAAATACATATTTTATATTTTTAATTGTATAGTGAAATAATTAAAATATTATTGAAAGTAAAATAACTAAACATGGTATTAAGAATTTTTGGACTTTCACAATAATATTTTTGTTATTATAATATCAACTAAAAAGAAATTTAATATTTTTCTAATTATAAAAAAATAATTAAAATATATAGTGAGACGATAGAAATACTATTAAAAGCTAAGATTTTTAAACCTGGAGTTAAAGAGTTTCTTTTTTGTATTTTCGTAATATTTTTTTTATAATTACTAAGTATTTGATATTTGGCTAAAAAATTACAGGCGCAAGCGAGGCATCCAAAGACACATGCAGTGCCTCCTAGCGTTTGGAAACACCTATCTGCCTTGTTGTTGGAAGCGATGCTATGTCTTCTTTTATCTAGAGCAGCGCGTGTCGGCATTGATGGTTAAGTTTATTGCTGGTTAATTTTTTTTGTTTTCCTTTCATAAAACATTACAATTTAATATTTTTTGTTGTTAATAATTCAACTTTAATTTAAAAAAAAATTATGAAAAACAAATTTAGCTCGTGGCAAAACAGGACACCCAGCCCAGGAGTAGGTCTATTCAAGTTAGAAATGTGGAACCTTATCCATCCTCCATCAGCTGGGCAAAAGAAATTTGTGTATGGTGGAGTTGTTTGGATCAAGTCAAATGAAGTGGATCAGTCAGGCATGTTTTAGAATTGCTTCCGATCGATGAATTACAGTACAGCTACATACATAGCCATGTTATTATTATGTTCTCCAATTTTAATCACATCCAGCTTCAGCTTGTATACTTTCTTTAGATGAAGAATTTCTCAGTCCTATCCAAAAAGATTAATCAAACACTTGAACTCCATTATCTTAAACAACGTTAGCTTGTCTCTCTATTCAATTCTTTCTGATCTCTCTCTCTCTCTATATATATATAATTGAAGAAACATCTGACGAAATTTGAAGAACGAACTGACACTACGAACTTTCTTTGCATAAAAAGATAGCGTGGTGCAACTCTTTTTTTCTTTTTCCTTTTTTATGTAGAAGTTGGTCAGAACAATATAAATAATCATTTATTGAAATCTATCCTAAAAGTCGACATCAAAATACTACATCTTAAGAACTTACCTTTTATCTCTAACATGTTTTTCAACCTCTAAGAATATTGTTTAAGTGGAGCCATTCCAAATCAGGCTACAAAACTAGAACATTCTTCTTTCTTTAATATTTCCATCTTTAGGATGTGTTAAAGCAATTCTAAAGATGGAACCCTTGATAAAAACCCCAATCAGAGAAGCATACGAAAATGATTAAAAGAAATCGACCTTTGCCCTCTTAATGTTTTATTCACAAAAACTGTTGATCGTCAAAATAAGTCTCTAAAGACCTCCATTAAGATAACCGCTCAAGTCTCAACTATAACCTTGTCACTCATAAGGATGCTGGATCATCAACAAAAGAAGGTTGAAATTGTACCTCATGAGGTCTTTCGACAATTGCAAGGAAAGCCTCCCAGTTTCTTCATTCCATCACGTTCCCATGGGCTTACTTTTCTTGCTTTCCTAAGCACAAAAGAAATGGACTTCTTAGTTCTCTTGTTCCCTATCATCCGAGTCAAGTGCAGGTGCGCGTTTGAGAAAAGTATGTGCTGAGCGAACCTTCGCTACGTGCCTTTGTCCCTCGTTATGTCTACAGTTGTACATAATAATGGACGGAACTGTATAAGCAAGTGCTCTTTGCTATATCCACTTACAGTACTCATACATCAACATATCTCTATTAACTATCGCAGAATGAACAATCCAATTCTATAGAGTCTCTGATTAGATCTTAAATTGGGAACAAATTGCACCATTGATTTTTAATTTTTTTTCCCTGAAAAGATTGCACAGACTCCATCCATAATATTGAGTAGAAGCACTTGTTTATTTGTCAAGTATAATTTACATGACTGATTTTGTTGCTTGGCCCTCAGAAGATTCTTATGCTAGAGTAGCTCTTTTGCCTTTTGTATCCCTTGACTGCAGACAAATAATTTTTTAGTACTGAGCTTCAATTGAGAGAACAGAAAATGAGAAGTGAACTAGATGGGACTCCAAGAGAGCGAGCGGAACCTGTGAAGCAACAGATCGCTTAGAATCCAAGAATTGGCTATAAATACCAAAGAGTCTTTGCTTCTCAGCTTCAGATATCGATGGTCTTGCTTTGGAAGTAGTGGTCTTTAAAAGATCATCAGTTATGACTGGCATTTTACCAGGGTCGCCCATGTCTGCACTGCTTAAATGTTCATGAACTGCCGCCAGCTGCGCATCGGAGAGAAGAGCTTGTAGGTCAGCACCGCTAAATCCTTCTGTCATAGCAGCTATTGTTTCCATGTCAACATCATTGGCAAGAGGCAGCTGCATTGATTTTTAGATGGCATAGTTTGAGAATACAGATATATGAAAATAGAGCACCTATGTTGATGCCAAAAATCAAACAACATGACCATAAAAAATGAACCTTTGCAATTTTTATGTTGATTTCCAAACAGCAGTTGGTCTTTCTGGAAGCTTAGCGGCAAAGATTACACTTCTTTTTTCTAAAACGCAACATAATTTCTATTTCACCTTATACGGACACAAAAGCTACCACAAATACAGCATACTATTTGATCTACTATTAATCTCTTTCAAAAGAGTTTCTATTGCAATAAGATTAAGAGAAAGACCCCTTGTGTTTATTTCTACATGTTAATGTACACACCATGTTTATTTTTGGTCAATTTCACATAATTTGGCCAAACTATGGGACAATTCCCCCAGTTGGCTCCAGTTTAATAAAGGCTTCATGTGATCACTTAATTACATCATGTAGACAAAAGAAATACACAAAAAACTGAGAAATTAATTTATGCAAAACAAAGTTAATTAAGACTCCAAAGAACAATGATTAAACAAAACCAAGTCAATTAAAATTAAACAAACTCAACAACCTATCTCTTCCACTCCTACTCTACACCAATTCTCTTCATCATTATGTCTTAAGTTCTGGATTCTCAGATCACTTCCATATTCTCCAAGCTTCAAGACAACAACAGCACCAATATATGAGACCCAAATCAAACTCTGCTGTTGGGTATAAAATCTTGAATATCAAAGTCCTGAAGCCTCTTTAGCTATTGTCAGCATCAACCCAACAACATAAAAATCCATCAACAAGTGTCAAAGTTGTGGTGAAACCTCACCTCCGTAAGATCTCATTTATATCTTCCTCACAAACCCAATCAGCTGCTCCATATCCACTCCTTTTCAACAGTACTTTTCAACTTCACTGTTTCTTACATGGCTGGGTTTTCATTTGAGCAGCTTTTTCTAATGTGTACGTGAGCATTGCTGTGATTTAGTTGCTGGTTTTTGGTCTACTCTTTGTTGCGGACTCGTATAATTTAGCTTTCCGCTAGCTTCTCTTTATCCTCTCATCTCACGAGTTGCACTCTTTGAGTTTGATGAAATGCTGATTTAAACGACGTTGATTTTGAAAGAACTTCACAGGTTGTTGTCAGAGGAGTAGACAGCATTGTAATGGCAGTGGAGGTTAAATCATGGATAAGTCATGGTAGTGGCAAGAATATACAGAGACTTGAGTTGAAATGGATTTTAGATTATGTCAGATGGTTGAGATTGTATTTAAAAATGGGTTTTAGCATTGAGTTTCAATAGCAAAAGATTGTGGGGATTATAGTTATGTACTGATGGAATGGAAAGTTGTGGTAATTGAAAGCTTTGGGAAGATCAGATTGGAAACTCTCAAAATTTTTATTTGAATGGAAGAGTACACTCTACCTTAGATGGAGATCTTTAGAATTCATATCAATTTTTCTTGTTCGAATTCACGTTTTATTTAATTCTATAAAAAAATATGTGAGCCTGTCAAGCGAAACTCACGTCAACAATACCTAACGAGCACTTTCTTTTAATTGCAGTAAACTGGCCCATATTTGGGCCAAATTGGGTGAACTGACCAAAATGAAACACAATGTGCAAATTGACTTTTTGACACAAATGAAGTAATTCTCTAACATTAAAGGGGGCAATTCTTATTGTTTGTGTTAAGGGTCTATTCTCATTCAAGTATGTAGAATTCAGTAGGAATCTAGAAAGAGAAAGATGGGGGGGTGAGCTAAGAGAGGTTGCGAATTTCATCGAGCTTTGGTAATTCTTTTTGCAATTGATACATTTTTTTTCTTATCTAAAACAAAAAGGTTACAAATGGGCAGTATTACTCACCTTTCTAGAAAGAACTGCTAGGATTTCCAGCCTCTCCTTCCGAGATGGAAAATCACAGAAAAGAAGGCGATCTAACCGACCAGGTCTCAGCAACGCAGCATCAAGTAGATCTGGTCTACTGCTTCATCATTTGATAATGGGAAAACAAGAATAGTAGAAAGTTAGTCTTCAAAGAGTCATTAAAATCTAATTAACAAACCAGGGAACAAAAGGAACAAAAATTTGTCAGAATCAATGTTAATCATGGAGCTGTAAACATTTAATAACAAATTCCAACAAAATGCTAAAAATTAGATCACTGGATATCCAGTCGACATGAGATGCTGAATGAAATACATGATTAAAGTCAATTTTGAAACCAAATTTATGCAAAAGAACAAGAATCCATTAGCAACACATCTATCTGGCATCGCCAATTATCAGTGGCAATCCTCCATTGAAATTAACAAATCTAGAACAATTTCTTTATATCCCTTATAATAATTCAATTATTTCATTTGCAGGAGTCAATTTTTACAACATGTAATTTTATGGCACCTAATTCCTTTCACCTTCTCATTTGGACGAAAGGAAAATTTATGAAAATAGGAAGAGAAGAAAATACAGTAAGGATGGGAAGACATTCTCTAATCAGCACAGGAAGCTAACACAAGTATTGAGCCAAAAAAAGGTATCCATCATTTGGTATCTGCTTTCTGAAATTGGAAATGCCATGGACTGCTACAAGCAAAACCATGCACTAAATTATATGCAATAGATTGCAAGTGCAGAAAATCTCTCTTGTTAGTACCAAGTAATTAATGTCTGGAGTGGAACCTGAACCAGAAATAAGTATATACACCAGATTGAAACAAACCTTGTCGCAGCAAAAACAAAAACTCCAGTCAAAACTTCAACGCCATCTAATTCAGTTAGAAACTGGGAAAAGGAAGAATTCACAAGTGAGAAAAATTGATAAAGAAACCATATAAGATGAAAAAACCAAAATGAGAAACTAACTTGATTAACAACACGATCAGTTACTCCAGTATTGTCATGCCCTCGTTTTGGGGCAATGGAATCAAATTCATCAAAAAATAGAATACATGGTGCTGCAGCGGCAGCTTTTGAGAAAATATCACGAACCTGTAGTGAAAGCAAGGGCATTGCCAGCAGTCAATATGCATTAAATTTTTACAAGGAGGAAACACAGGCATATTCCAATACAGGAACCTATTATGGTCTCAAGTTCACTTCTGGGTCATTAAATCACACAATCAAATGCAGACCACCATCAAAGCGCATTATTGAATTCAACTAAAAGAAGAAAAGGAGTTCACACTCAATTGTAATATTGATATCTTATTTTAATCAATTTCAACATAATAAAATACTGCATCCACACAAGTTTCATAAGCATATTTATAAATCTCCATGATATACCACATACTCTTTGATCAATTATGCCAAACAATGATCAGTGAATATTAATAATGAAATTATCAGTAAATTATGCAGTATTCTTCAGTTGAAGCAATACTGGAAATGTAAAGTGAGTGCAATACGTAATTGATTGCTTACCACCTATCTAACAAACAATTGCAAACTGACTATTCAACAAAGAATAAATGGTAGTGATGTGTCAAAGGATATAACAGGCAGACAAAATGTTTGACAAGGAAAACGTTTGAGGTGTGAATTTGTTTTGACAAAAGGATATGGCTTACAAGCATCATTACACAGTGTGGAGCTAAAGTTTTTCAAAGCAACAATCTTCACAAAGCAGTATGCCAAAATGCATCAAGAATAAATTTTTGTGTAAGCATTGGACTTCAAGCAAGCGAATTCCAAATCAATGCAGTGGCAAACCCTTTGAAATGTATGTGAATACATGGAAAGAAAAATAGATGAAAAAAAAAGTTTCAAAAACTTCAATTCACTTG
Organism: Populus deltoides; assembly: GCA_015852605.2. Lineage (NCBI taxonomy): Eukaryota > Viridiplantae > Streptophyta > Magnoliopsida > Malpighiales > Salicaceae > Populus > Populus deltoides. The sequence goes on from CM027570.2 coordinate 37,600,419, forward strand.
GAAGAAAGAAAATAAGATTATTGACCCAATAAAAAGTAAATTCACTACCATTCCATTAATATTTTAGGAGATAGCGTTCTGGCTTGACAAGGACAAAAACTACAGCACTGTGCTAGGGTATGTAGATATGAGGAAAATTATGCAATGGAAGTGTCAAAAGTTCTAGAATGGCTAATTTAAAAGAAATTATTTATTTTATTTTTCATTTCAAAATGGGAAGGGAGGTTTAATTGCTCTCTTACAGCTTGTTCAGAAGCACCAATGTATTTGTTCAACAGCTCAGGTCCTTTCACTGATATGAATCTAAGAGAACAGGCAGCAGCAGCAGCACCAACAATATGAGTTTTGCCACAACCAGGAGGACCGTATAAGAGAACATTTGACCTTAAGCGTAAAGGAGATTGGACAAAGATATTCGGGAACTTTGAAGGCAATTCAATCATCTGCATAGAATTAACAATAACAACCTCAAGCCTGTCATAGAATAAGCATGGGAAAAGAAAAGGGCTCAAAAAAAAGTAATTAAAGGCACAAAGAAGTTTTAGAGGGCAAACACTTGACAAAGCACCAAACAAATAAATGAATTACTGTTTCATTGGATAGTCCAATGGCTAGTGTTTAATGAAAGGCCAGTTTAAGAATACCGAAAAGGTTAGACACCATCCATTACTTATTGAATGAATGAAACAAAGGCATAACCGTGTGTGACTGACACACTCAGGTTTCCTTCAGAAAATCATATTTTACACAATGTTTCAAATCCTTCAAAAACATTTGCGCTATCAGGGAAAAAATTATTGAAACAAAAAGAGCCTATTCAAAGCAGAAATCACCAGAGCAAGGAGCTTATACAGTAAAGCAGAAAACCAGATGGAGTGTATAACAAACCTAAGTACCATAGTCAACAAACCCAATGTAGAATCAGATGATCCAAAACAGTTGACATAAAAAGGAATTGCTAAAGAGAAATGTCCTTTAGAAGGATAAGGAGTGTCATTAACACAAATCTATCTATTTTTGTTGCATAAGCTGCCTCCAACTTGCATGAGAGACTGCAATCAAATTCAACTTCACAAAAAAGCGAAGGGGTATATAAGAATGGAGTTTCTCAACTACAGATATGTCATAAATTGAAATACTATATACAGTAATCATCTATACCAGCCCTCTCCATGGCCTAGTTGTTAGTATTAATATGAGCATCATGTATCAAGTTCAAGGATTAAGGATAATGGGGAAGAGAAGTGTTTTGTTATTCAAATCCATTCAATTAAGTAACTCAATTTTCAGCACCACAGTGATTGAGATGTGGCAATCTCTAAATACAAAATATCTAAAAATAAGCACACAGGTTATCTAAAATTTATGATCCAAATTTGAAAGCCCTGAAAGGTCAAAAAGTTGGAAACACGACTTCTCATTGGTCAGATCCTATGTTCACAGGTCTTCCAACCCCAGTATTTCACCCATCATAAAATCAAGACTAAACACAACTTCTTCTATGTAGGATGGGCTGAGAGGATCATGATTCTTTTCACAATTAACATAAGGGTTTCTTCAGATTTTTCATGTACTTCTTCATCATGCTTTCAATTTTATGACAACTATAATTTTGGCAACATTTCTAGTTTTAATTACAGTATTGTGGGTCATTTGGCACTCAAATTAATAGTATTCCCAAAAACTTTCCAGTTTTTCATTGGTCTGAAGTGTGAGCAAACTTGTATAGAAGACTGCATTTTCGCATATAAGGAATTGATAATTGCTTGAAAATAAATTCTATTTTGAGTGATACACCTTTACCAAGGCCATATGCCTATGCAGTATGCACCTTAAGGTGAGGAATAAAATGAGTATTTGAAACTACTGGGCAGTGAGCTGTCTCATCGATCTAGAGAACTATTTAACTCCAGAGGAACCAAAAAGATCTCCTATGATGGCACAATTCCATTAGAAGTTCTAGCATTCCTCTCTATTTGATTAATCCACAGAGCCTAGAGGTGCTTTTTTCTTTTTTTCAAAGCCTCACTTTTTTTCTTACAACTAGCGTGATACTCATTTCACAATATTCAAACAGCCTACAACTTGAAGTTAAGATGAATGGGAAAGCAAATAATTGAAATGCTGATCTTCTGTTAACAACAAATTAACAGTTAACACAACCTGCAAATGATATAGTCAATAATCATAAAATGATTTTTGATCATTAAACATGTTGAAATCAAAAATCATACCTCTCTAATAGCATTCCTTATGTCACTAAGACCACCAACATCATCCCACCCAGAACGGCCACCTTCAGGGGCAGATTTAGTGATGTCACGCATAGAAACTGGAAGGAACTCGTGCATTGCCCGAGAGAAGTCGTCCTTGATTAACGTGGGTATGTCATGCTTTTCAAAAGTAGAATGAGAAGGCAAAAATCGGCCGACAGCAGCATGTACAGTTCTATCTACCAATATTTCCTGATACATTGAACTGCTTCATATCAGAAATTACAATTCATACATGTGCAACAAAAGTAGCTTCAAACACAGTTTTTCACTCCCAAGAATTTTGCTAACATAACCAATTTTAGAAGTATCACAACAAACTTAAGACAACAAATTTGAAGTTTCAATAATAGCTATGTGCCCTATGCAAGATGTGTCTCACTTCATCATGGAGAAGGTGAGCATAAACAAGCTTGAATGGTGATGAACTGACAATGAAGAAGAAACTTAAAGTAGCCACCCAGCACATTACAATAACATGCAATTTTCATTACAAGAATGATGGAAGGGTATATAATAAAATTAAATGTTAAGTAAAGTGACAAAAAACATGAAGCTCCAACAAATAAAAATTTTGAAATCTAGCTATTGCACAGGAGACAGCCAACAAATGAGAGACCCAAATTCACATCAACAAACTTTAAGAACAGTATCAACTGCCTTCTGAGTAGAGAATTCATGATCTAGCCAATTCAATTCAAGAAGATTTGAGTATTTTGTTTTGCTTATCACAATTGCTTGGTAGTTGAAGATGCTAGATGAAGGCCTTGTTTCAGGAAAACCAAGCACATGAATATCTGTTGAGTTATGCCATCGTCTTCTTTCCTATGACTTATAAATGAGCTTCAAATTGTTGTGAATGTTAGCATTTGATTCATGCTCTTTCATGAATTTTTGTTAATAAAAAAGTTATTCCTTCCTATGAATTGTTGATTTTTCCACTTAGAATGATTTACTGTCTTGCAAAATCATCATTTTAGATGATATATTTGTAAGGGAAAAAAAAAAAACAGAAGAAGAGAGTAAAGGAACAAAATGTTGATACATCCCAAATCCAGAATCACAACAAATACCAGATCATATGCATCATATCCATCACATTTGGAAGCCACATCAAGCAAAATGTCGTCAGAACACAGTAAGGAACGCCTCCGGATTTCATGCTTCAATATAGCCTCGCGTTCTGAGGCAGCAGGAGCAGGCAGTTGCACATGGAAGTCAAACCTTCCTGAAAACATCCAAATACACAAAACCAGTATAAAAAAAGACAAACTGAAGAGAAAGGGAAGTGTTAGTAACCTGAAACCTTTCACAGCATACTTTCTAAGTGCAAAAAGTGACAGACCTGAAGAGCTCAATGACTGTGGAATATTCTCCAGAGTCTGCACAGAGGCTATAAAGGCAATCGGGCCAATTCCACATGTGCTCTTCCTTTTTTCCTGTACATTGCCATATTAAATCTTCATGTTCAGAATAGATCCATTTTGTGTTATTTGTAACCTGAAACCAATGTTCCTCTACTAGTGTGGATGTCTTCCAATCAATCATAATTATGCATGAATATGAAGGCACTGTCATTAGAACCGACCAATTGCACATTGTATGCAAAAGTAAAACAGAACACACATTTACAATGGCTTCAATATTATCAATCCAGGAAGAAGGGAAAGACCATGACGAATTTATTACCCCATATTCATCTATAAAATCTGAGAGAAATTTCGTCAGCGCAACAACCGATGTTGAAGGTTGTGATCCTTCAGAGTCAGAAGAGGCTGACACAATGGTATCCAGATCATCAAAGATGACAAGGGAAGGTGCATGATCTAATGCTTCAGATATGGAAGCAGAAAGGGTTTGACGAATGGCCGAGGCTTTATCTAAAGTGAGTCCAGAGCAGCTTACAAAAACTCTGCATGCACAAAACTAAATTAGAGCAATACAAAAAAAATGTGTTTGTGTGTGCCACCCTTAAGCCTTGTTATGATTAAATTTGTTCACAAGAATTAACACAGACAAACATTTGATTTACCAGTTAAAAGGAAGAAAAAAACAGACAATTGCATAAATGTGTTAAAAAAAGAATTCCTCACATGTGGGCAAAGAGGTCTTCACGCTCTTCAAGGGATTTTGCAACAGCTCTTGCTAAAGTGGTTTTTCCAGAACCCTAAAAAGCAAACACATTTCAATCTCTTGTATTAACTGATACATGACTCTTGGAATAATATGTTTGATTTGTATGATAAAGCAATGACAAAAAAAATAGACAATTGAACATGTAGGCTTATCAACATGCCAAAATCCAGATACTTTTTAGAAATGAAGGATTTAGTTCCATTGGTGAACAGTCAAGGACTATGAATTTGATTACACTTTTGATTGTTTTATATTTTTTAGATTTTTTGGTGAATTTCATTCTTGAATAAATCATTAGAAACAAGGAGAGAAGGAAGTAGAGATAAAAAAAAAATTAGGTCATCTTCCATTCTCTAGAAAAGACAAGATCTGATGCAACTAAATTCTCATGACAAGAAGCAAAGTAGGATTTAGAATTATTAAGACAAATTTGGTTTTATTTGATTATCTCGCATTTTAAATTGTAATTAGGGAACTCCTTACTAATGTATTTCCAGTTAAGTGGCATGGACATGTTTTCCAGTGTATAATCAGAATCTAACTTGATTTGAAATTCTATTAGGTTCTTGATGCCTTTATAACATCTTATCATATGTTTTGGCATACCCTCTTTCAAGATTGGCTATTGACGTGAGATTTAACATTACATTTCTCTTTTCCTATTTCTGCTGTTTTTCTTTTGGTCTTTTTCTCTCCCTTACCTCATCCCATGACATCTTCACTACCCTCAAATTCTTCATCTATCCACTGTCATTTGGTACATTAATACAAACCTCTAAATGCAACTGAAGCTCAAAAACAAAAGATGCCAGAAAGACTAATTGATCCCAAAATAATATAGGGGCAATAATCATTTTTAGAGATTATGACACTTCTCACCAGTCACCATCCAAACATAGTACACCATGCGAATACATAAACAATAAAGCTTTTTCAGAGAAAGTCAATGTGTGCCCTTTCATCTATTTGTGTTATTAATACCTGTTACAACATTCAAATGATACCTGTTACAATTTCAAGCGGATAGAGGTGTTGTCTTTTTTTTTCATGGATGAAAACAATATTGTCGATTCTCGTTATCTGAGTGATAGTTCAAAATGAGTGTATCTACACATCTTAAACCGGCAGCTTGCACATTTGATTCCCTTAGGCATAGGGTGACAAAAATTAACCATGTGATTTAAACATGTTCCCTGACATATGACACAAATAATCTGGCATCTAACACCTACAAGGAAGTTCATTCATCTTCAAGATGAAAATCTCCATACAATTGAACCAAACAGACAATGTGGGATGATAAAACTATTGTGTGCAGTGCAGTCATGTTTGGTTTGACAGTGATAATGAGCATATTTTGTATATCACACATCAAATTATAGATAACTTTACTAAAATCAAAGAGATAAAACTCACGTGAGGTCCATTTATTAGAATGTGCCCAGGCAGAGGAAGATTGTATGTATTAAACCACAAGCTATAAGGAGGATATAACAACACCATCAATCCTGCATTGAGATAAAATTGTAATCCACTTAAACTATTAACAGGGAAAGGAGAAAATTCTTTACACCTTGGTGGGGCATGTGATGCATGTCAGTAGTAGGAAAATTAAGCGCAACAAAAATTGAGAACTGCATAGGGTGCCAGCACGAGCACACGATGCAGTTTGGCATGACCATGTTATGGCAAAAATATTGGAAAAATCAATCCATAGATGTTTCATCAAGCTACTTTGTCACAATACAAAGATGCATGCAAACACAAAATAATCAAGCATCGTGATTAAAAAAAAAAAACAAGACCGAGAGAGAATACAGGAGAAAGCCACAACAAAACTTTAAGCAATAAAGCTAACTTCAATTCTAAATAGCATTAGATAGACTGTATACACTAATCCAGCTAGTAAAATAAACAGTCACTAACAATCCAAACTTTTCTTCTGCTTTTTCCTTTTCTTTTTCTTTTAGATCAAACAACAATTATAGAACACATGATTAAGGCTCTAAGAAAATTCCAATTCACCAAAACCACAGAAAAGGTTCACCACATAAATATTTACTCAAACAGTCACTCTGTCAAGAACGGAAGAAGATCAAGGTGAAAGTGCAACTAGACAATTACTGACCCCAGTTCGACATGCTAAGAAAAGTTAATATCAATGTAGAAAGAAGGTATCCAGTATTGTGCGCAGAAAACTGGCTTCAACATCCACCTTGAGATTCTTCCATGTCTTAACAAACATGACAGTAGAGATTATCATTATTCCTCATTATCATGTGTATGTGTTCTGTTAGCATCTGGACAACATATATAACAAAGAAATGTAGATCATTACACTATATGCTCATGAACTACAAAATTCCACATGATAAAGGCTTCCCTGAGAACTTCAAGCTCTGCAATTAGAAGCATAGAGAGAAAGTACCTACTGTTAATCACATCAGAAGCAGTTGTCCCCATCCAACTCAAAGATGATGCATTTGAACTAAACCCTGTAAAAGAGTTACTTTCCTTCAAAGAATAGAAGGACACAGGGCCACCTAGTTTCAGCCCTTCAAACAACCCTACTCCAAGATTATCCTTTTTTCTTTCATCGAAGGCAAGACTGTATGCATTCACCTTTATTCCGTGCACAGATTCCTCAGGAATACTCAGTACATACAAGAATTCAAGTTGCATTCCACCAGTCTTATTTCTGTTCTTTAGAGATCCATTTGAATAAGAAGATGCCTTTTCCCTGGTCTTCCTATCAATCCCAAAGTCATATCCTTTCACTTCAAAGTGAAGTAAAGTTTCTTTACCTACAATTAATGAATTAACTTCCACCCCAGAAGTTGAAGCAATAGCATCAAGCTGTGCACGATACCATGCTTGAAGAAGTCTTCTCAATCCCTTTTTATTATCAGGCAGATAACCAGTCTCTTCTTCCTGTTTAGAAGGAAAGTCTTGTGACAGAGAAGCAATAATTTTGTCGTGGATTGACCAATCTACAGCATCCATATAGGTGTCCAAGCTAGTTTTTCTTGGTTTCTGAAGTTTATCGATGTCAATCAGTTCTAGACCAGGCTTCTCAACAGGCTTATCTTGTCCAGGCATCTTAAAGTAACAGGGAGAAAGTGAAAGTGATGCAATGTCCTTCAAATCAGTAATGCATCCCTTTAAATAAATCCCTGAAAACAAAATAATATTCTAAATTCAAAACTGCACAGTATGGCATAAAAAAATCAATTGAGGAGTCATAATTGTTAAGAGAGGAACAAAATCCTTATTGAAGCATTTTAAAGCTAATAATGAAGGTTGACATAAAAGCAAATAAAACAGTATAAAGGAACATAGATAAGATCAATGAGTGCTCAGAATAATTAACATACATGAGTGCAGCCCTGCTCTCAAATACAAACGAAGGGATCGAGCTATCATTACATGTCCTTTAGCCACTGAATCGGAAAACAAAAGGCGGACAATTGCTTGACAAAATTCTTTCTTGTCAGTTAAAGTTCCATTGTTAGCTTCCTTGGGAGAGGCACTTTTCACTCTCAATGCATCGCTATCAGGAGTCTTAACACCATCTTTTGATGACAATCTTGGAACAAGTGTGACCAACTGCAGAGAATCTAAAGAAAACTTTTGAGCAGTTTCAGGATGCATATAAGCAACACAAGTGGGTGCGGTGGCCAGCTCAACACCTTTGACATCACAATTGTGAAACAATCTTCTGTCTAAATCTTGAAGACGCAACATGGCCTTTGCCATATTACTTTCTTTATTAGAAGACTGCACAGTGGCATTTTGTTTATTAACAACCTTTTTGCGTCTTTTTGGAGCAACTGCAACTTCAGCTCCTGGAACAAGTTGAACTGAAAACAATCTCATAGGTCAGGATTAACACTAGTAGTCCATGACAAACCTTAATTTAACATAATTGTCCACGCAACAACCAATGATATCAAAACCAAAGCATATAAAAAAGAAAAGGAATATTATGCACAGACTTGCAACGAGTATAAAAGGAGATTTCTTTAATACAGGTGTGAATTCCAACATTGGATGCTGAGCTCAATTGAGGATCTATGACAGCTTAGCATGAGAAAAATCAATGCATCCATTATATAAATTTGCCAAAAGCAGCAGAATTTCAGCAGCTTGCCTTCACAGTAACAAGGAAGAATAGAAGACACATAAAAGTGGAAGAAAAATGCTAATATGTTACATGGTGAATGAAGTTCTTTCCAACCTCCTGCAGATGAAAAGAATGCTGAAATGATGTGACCAAATTGAATATCCTTAAACGAAATTTTCTATAAAAAATGTTAGATATGGATAAAACGGGCATCCTCTAAAAAAGTTGATTATGTGAATTTGACCCCGGGAATTGTTACGGGTTAGAATCATTATTAAGTGTCCATCAAAGCTTTTGGAAAGTGCTTTGTATTTATACATGTTCTTATACCAGGTCAGAGAATGTCTTATACTGCTTGTTGTCTCTTTTTACATGGTAAAATCTATCAAATTTAGGAGGGGGAGGGGATAGCAGACAGGAAAAATGTAAATTATATACACTTGTTTCATTATATTAATCGAAACTCTAATATGAAAATACATAATTAAGACCATAACAAATGTACCTTCAAGGTATTATGAATCCTATCATTTGGAAACAAGTTAACTTGTGTTGTGTGTGTGTGTGTGTGTGTGTGTTGGGGGAGGGGGGGGGGAATCTAGAATATATCCAAAACATACTCCCACACAAACAAACTTGACATTGAGTTCAAACCAGATTTTTCTTTTAAATATCACTTTCTTAGACTCCCAATACACCTTAATACCTAATCTCATAATACACCAAAATTACCTTGAGGTCAAAATACAAATGCAATCCCGAACAAACCACATAGATTCACAATATGCCATAACAATATTGAGCAGCTGCAGAATACAACTTAACGAAAGGTGAACACGAGTAGCAATTCTTCGGTAAGCAATGTATTACAGTTGAATTTATCAAGATCACAAGCCACAGTTTGGTAATAGGACGTGGTAAGACCTCAACTTTTGTACTTCAATAGCTTTATGTGAGTCATTATTAGAGTTCAATAAAATCATTTTTTTTAATGTACATCCAAAAGCACAGCATCATTTCAAGAATTGATAAATCAGTGTTTAATTCCAGAACTAAATTATACAAAATAAGAAATTGATAACAACAAAAATGCAATTCCTTAAACCACATAACTAGAAAGCACAACTCACAAAAAAAAAAAATACAAGGCTGGTAATCACTGAAATTTCATCAAGCTACTATAATTTGAGTGGAAAGTTGCAGACATCATCTTACCCACCGCTCTCTTGGGAGATGTTGAAACCACGAGAAATGTAATGACAGCGCCGCCATGTAACCACAAAGGAAATCTCATTCCTTCATTGACAATCCTCACCTGCAAGCCGATATGATTTCTCAAATGGGAGAAAAAGAAAAGGAGAAGAAAAGAAATAGCGCAAGAAATACCTGCTTTAATATGGAAGCCTCGGCTTGTTCAGCGTTAAGTTCTAAAACTTCCCAATCATCCTCACTATGAGGTTCAATGGTTACTAAAGTCGCGTTGACAACATTAGAAACAGCCCTGACTTGAACACTAATATGATCAGGCAATGAAATGCACTCTGCAAATTGTTGCGCAACCTTCACTCCACAGATAACCAAAAAAAAAGCAATTAATCCTTGAAATTTGCAGTAATTAGATTAACTAACGCTCCAGTTTAAAAAAAATAAAATGAATCAGATGTAAATTGAGGTACCTCGATGGAGGAAGAGGAGGAGGTAGCACCGGACCAAGCGACGGTCCAGTGACGGTTGGCGGACGGAGAGCGTAGTTCAAGAGTGAGAAGTGGAGGGAGAGGAGCAGGGCGGCGAGTGGATTCAAGGATTTGGATTAGGTTGAAAGGAAGAGAGACAAAGCAATTCTCTATACCGCCCACGTGCTTCACTTGGAATTCCATTTTTCGATAACTCAACGAGGAAAGAATGGAGAAAGAGAGCTCTGGAATGTTGTTTTGTTTTGAAGTTAATGAGAGTAGAGCGGATATATATATATATATATATATATAGAGAGAGAGAGAGAGAGAGAGAGAGAGAGAGAGAGAGAGAGAGGTGGTTAATGAGCTGACTGTTTTTTTTTTTTTTTTTTGCGCTTCTTTGCTTCTTTCTTTTTATCTACTGACTTTGAGTTTGGAACGACTTGTGAACAAGAGGAAAAGATGACTCTCACAACTGACGCTTGATACTGGTAGAACTGCCGTCTTTTCTTCTTTTTTAATTTCATGACTTTCAATATGCTCCTGTGAAAAAAAAATTAATATATAAAAAAATATTATTTTAATATTTTAAAAAATATTTTTTTAAAAAAAATAATTTGAAACATTAAGATATAACTAAAAGGGATCAGTCTATGGACTGCATAAATCCACAGTAAAAAATAAGTTTTTTTTTTACACTTTTAGGGTTTTTTTTTCTAATAATTTTTTTTTAATGTTAAATTTTTTTTATTTAGTTATCAAACTTTCATGACACGGATTCCAGGTTTAATAGGTTAACATGGTTTAACGAGTTAATCTAGAATTTTTTTTGGTTTGACGAGTTAACCTAGATTTCTTTTTTTTCTTTTAATTAATTTTTTACGTTTACTTTAGTTTATTAATGTTAAATTTCTTTCTATTTACAAAAAGATGAGCTGGTTTTTTTTCGTTTTTTTTACACTTTTAGGGTTTTTTTTTGCTTTTTTTTGTTTTTTTCTTTTAATAATTTTTTTATTTTATTAATGTTAAATTTTTTTATTCGGTTATCAGACTTTCATGATACGGATCAGGTTAACATGGTTTAACTATTTAACTCATAAATTTTTTTTTGCTTTTTTTTCTTTTTAATTAATTTTTTTCGTTTGCTTTAGTTTGTTATTGTTAAATTTCTTTCTATTTAGTTATTAGATTTTCATGACGGGTTTTTTTTTCATTTTTTTTACACTTTTAGGGTTTTTTTTGTTTTTTTTGTTTTAATAATTTTTTTGTTAATGTTAAATTTTTTTTATTCAATTATCAAACTTTCATGACACGGATCCCGGGTTTAACAGGTTAACATAGTTTGACGAGTTAACTCAGAAATTTTTTTTTTTGCTTTTTTTTATTTTTAATTAATTTTATACGTTTACTTTAGTTTGTTGATGTTAAATTTCTTTCTATTTAGTTATTAGACTTTCATGACACATATTTCAGGTTTCACGAGTTAACCTGGTTTCACGCGTCATTTTTTTTTCTTTTAATAATTTTTTTTATTTAATTGAGTTTGTTAATGTTAGTTTTTTTATTTAGTTATCAAACTTTCATGACACGGATCCCGGGTTTAATGGGTTAACCTGGTGTGGTGAGTTAACCCGAAATTTTTTTTTCTTTTTAATTAATTTTTTTCGTTTAGTTTAGTTTGTTAATTGACAATAAACTAAAATTGCTCGATGTTTCACGTGCAAGTCCACGAAAAACGTTGAGTTTCTTCTTTTTTTTTTTGTTTTTTTGTTCTTTTGTTTTTTCTTTGTTTTTTTTTCTGTTTTTTTTTTTAGCCTTTATGGGTTTTTTTTTGTGTTTTTTTCTTTTAATGAATTTTTTTGTTTAATTTTTTTTGTTAATGTTAATTTTTTTATTTAGTTATCAGATTTTTATGACACGGATCCCGGATTTGACGAGTTAACCTTTTTTTGCTTTTTTTCTTTTTAATTAATTGTAACATATACTAAAAGGGATTAATGTTTTATCTTTGTTTGTTTTTTCTTTTAACAAAATTTTTTGTTTAATTTAATTTATTTTATTAATATTAAAATTTTTTTATTTAGTTATGAGACTTTCATGACACATTTTCCGGATTTAATGGGTTAACCTAGTTTAACAAGTTAACCCAATTTTTTTTTTTTGCTTTTTAATTAATTTTTTTCATTTAGTTTTGTTTGTTAATGCTAATTTTTTTTTCTATTTAGTTATCAAACTTTCATAACACTTATCCCGAGTTTCACGGGTTAACGTGGTTTCACAGGTGAACCCAGTTAATTATAGGTTGACCGTCAATTTTTTTTGTTTTTTTATTTTCATAAATTGTTTTTGTTTAATTTAGTTTGTTAATGTTAAATTTTTTTATTTAGTTATCAGACTTTCATGACACAGATCATGGGTTTAATGGGTTAACATGGTTTGACAAGTTAACCCGGATTTTTTTCCTTTTTAATTAATTTTTTTTGTTTGGTTTAGTTAGTTAATTTTCACTTTTTTTATTTAGTTACTAGACATTCATGACACGAATCTCGGGTTTAATGGGTTAACCTAAATTGACGAGTTAACCTGTAATTTTTTTTTTCTTTTTTTCTTTTTAATTTTTTTTGTTTAGTTTAGTTTATTAATATTAAATTTCTTTCTATTTAGTTTTTTTTTCTTAGAGGTTTTTTTTCTTTTATTTTTTCTTTTTAATTAATTTTATTTAATTAATTTAGTTTATTAATATTAAATTTTTTTCTAAGTAGTTCTCGACTTATGCCTTTAGTTTTTATTTTTGTTTTTTTGTTGTTTTTATACCTTTGACTGTGGACTGTACAGTGCAATCCATAGTGAAAAAACTGATGCCTTTTGTTTTTTTTCTTTTTAATTAATTTTTTTTGTTTAATTTAAATTGTTAATGTTAAATTTTTTTTTATTTAGTTATCAAACTTTCATGACACGGATTCTGGATTTGACAGACTAACCTGGTTTGACAAGTTAGCCCAGTTAATTATAGGTTAACCCATTAATTTGTTTTTTTCTTTTTAATTATCAAACTTTCACGATGCGAATTCAAGGTATGACGAGTTAACCTGATTTGAAAAGTTAACCCGGTTAATTTATATATTTTTTCTTTTTCTTCATTAGTTTTTTTCTTCCTGTTGGTTTTTTTCTTTTTAACTAATCTATTTAATTATCACACTTTTATGACACGACCTTGCAGTCAGACCCACGTCCAATGCTATTGGGTCCGGATTGTACTCGATCGGCACTTTTATGCTAAGGGTTAATCCAAGTTTAATGTTATTATTAATATTATAAATATTACTTTTGGGTCAAGCGTTGCAACCAAACCTAAGACTCTTGGGTATAACTTTACAAAAAAAACCTAACACTTTTAGATCTTGATTTTTTTTAAATGCAAAAAATAATTAACCCGCAACATCGCGTGGGGCATTTAACTAGTTACATCTTATTTCATCACAAGTTTTAAGATGTAATTGTGATGGGAAGTAAAAATATTTTTTATTAAAAATAATAAAAAATATTTTTACTTCCCATCACAATTACATCTTAAAACTTGTGATTAAAAATATTTTTACTTCCCATCACAATTACATCTTAAAACTTGTGATGAAATAAAATGTAATATTTCAGATTATTTTTTAAGAAATTTATTTTTAATATCAACACATCAAAATTATTAAATTAAAAATCATAAGAATGGTTTTCAAAAACACCCTTGACATGTAAAAAATCAACCGGTTTTACATGCCTTCTCTTTTTTTTTCCCCCTCTCAAGACTTCCCTTGTCCACCATTAAAGTGTTGTCGTTGATGGATAAGCGAGAGTTTTATAACCCTTAATAATAGTTATTAAAACCTACACAATACTCACTTTAAGAAATAGAAAGGAAAATCACATTCCTATTAAAAATGAAAAAAAAATGCATTTAGATTTTAAAGTACTTTTTCAATTCTCTCCATATTTGAGATTCATGGTTTTGCAGTTCAAATCATCACAGGACTGCTAGTAAATACCTCAATAACATTTCATGATTGCTTTAATTCAGTGATGGTGGATGCATCCAGCTCATAGGCTCGAAGATTGCCAGACTCCACAGGGCTGATCCCATTTTGCAATCAGACATTGACTGCATTCTCACAGAAATAAATAAATAAATAAATAAACATTGATTGAAATATTTTGCTCGAGTTGCTAAGCTAAAGATGTGTCTGCGAAGATTATACTTCAACCCCAATAAAGAGGCTATCAATTCACCAAGCTACTACCCTGCAAATATTTCAACAATCCTACCATTTATATGAAAGCCATTTTTCTCTAATATCACTGGGGATCTCGGCGAGCCACGGCATCAGACATAGGTATCCACGTCATGCTTCCCACGAAGCAAACCCCGTGGGACACCCAAGCAAATTATACCAGTCGATAATGCAAAAGCTCGAGCACGTACTATATAATTTATGAGAATTTCGCGATTTTAATCCACATTAAACTTTCCAAATAAAATAAGATCACACACACACACACACATATCCAACGATTCAATCCATATCATGACATGGTTATTTATAGCCATGTGAGTGGCATTGCAGTTTAGATTTTACAAAGAATTGAAAGTTGATAATTCTCAAGATTTTGAATATCTATTGAGCTGCTTCCAAAGTTTACATCACATGGGCTGCAAAACCTTGCTTTTGGCATCCCCATTAACGCCACAACACGACGCCAATATGGGAAACCATAAATAGAAACTTGACTCCAGAAAACGGAAGTTGAAGAGGTAATAGCATTACTAATCAACTTACAGAAACGCCATATCAAAGGAACCACCGGAGGCAAGGCATGATTTCCTTTGACCACCGCTACATCCATCTTCAATGAATCCTTGTTTGTCATGCAAACAAACATGAACTTGAATAAGTAATGGCTTTACTAATCAACTTTCAGACATGCCACATTAAAATAATTACCAGAGGCAATGACGGGCATGATTTCCCTTAACCATGGCAACATCCATCCACATCGAATACTTGTTCGTCATACAAATGAACATGGACATAGCATGTCAGGACATATTATGAATGTTGCTACTAGCTAATACCCCAACCTCCATCAGAGGATGCATAAAATCAACAGCAACTTATAATAATTTGTTGAGTCATGGAATTCTAGAGCAATGTGATGCAATAAAGCATCGCTTCATTTATAACGCAAGCACAGAATGCATATTTCCTGAACTATGATTTGTTTCAAGTTAAGAAATGTCGTCGATGCACCACATTATAGGCAATTGGCAAGGAAATGCCACATCAAACAGCTTCATTTATATTGTGTGTTGAACTTTGCACTTGAAGGACTTTCTAAGAAATAACGATCCTTTCAGAAAGGTTCTGTTCTGGTAAGTGAGTTCTTTCACCCATTAAAACAAGACTATTAAGTCATTTAAAAGATTTAATCATCCTGACATTAAATTTCAATGACAACACTATGAAAAATTTCCAATAAAATCACTCTCCCACAACAATCTGCATAATAGTTTCACCTGATTATCAATCAAGGCCACTTACGCTTGAACAACCATAAATGACCACATTAACAAAATCAATTTGTTGGTATTAGATATGTTCTTCAACAGAAGAACACCTGAAATCCAAAATATCTGTGAACACACAAACAACCTCGTATAGATCACTGCATTTATTAAGGAGGAAAGGACTTTCACTTACCCTTGGACCTTGACCACCTGAAATTTGGTAGAATTAACTGATCAAAGTTGACCTTATATTTTAAAATTTCAATCAAAAAAACCCATTTAGAGAGGAGAAAACAAAATTATGAAAAAGACGGCTAGATATGATCAAGCATTAAAAAGTAAATCAAAAACTCACACCCATGGCCAAGTCAGCCAGACATGATCCAGTCAGGAATCAGGTGTAGATATTGCACCATTGCCTACCAAGCATGGCAGTAAACTTTATGCATCATCATCTTGAGACTTTTAGAAACAAGGAATGCAACCCCTCAATATTGGCCATGAGCCGTTCCGACATAGCATCAGCATATTAGTCAACTCAAAATCCATGTGCTGCTGGAAAATACATGGATGGAATGATCTTTCAGAAAAGTTGTAGAGAATATATACATTCACAACGCAAAAGACAAAAAAATCTTCTTCCCACACATGTTCAGACAATGACAGATTTTTGTACCATGTTTTCTATAATTGAATAACCCACTTAAAATTACCCTGTTCAAGAACAAATAGTCTTAGTTTACTTCTAATAAAACTCTAGTCAATTTCAAGTTTGTTGTTGCCTAAAAAATTGAAAAAGATCAAATATAAACAATTCCTTGAGTGACAGTTCTGGTTCAGAGAACTGGATACAAAAAAAAAAAAAAAGGAAGAGGAGGTAGGCATTGCAAAATAACCAGAAAAGATATACATGTCGAGCAGCTACACATCTTATCCATGGACTCTACAACGCATTGTCAAAGAAAAGTTACAGTATAATGTTTTGGTGATGGACAAAATCCTAAAATCACCTATTAACAGATGTCAAATTTCTTAACACCATCAAGTGTTCATCATCTGAAATGTGGAGCTCATCACGTAGGCTTGTCAAATTTTCTTCATCTTCCCAACTCAAAGGCCCTGCACTATACAATGCCTCAACAGTAGAACAATAGGCATGTAATTTTGACCTATGCACTTCAACTCCAAATTTCTCATCATAGGATGGGGAATCTTTTATCTCAAATTCTGATCCATTTGATGATTCAGCATCACTATGCAAATCCTCTAAATTTTTATCACATAGGTTTGGACAAGGCAGATTGTAACCATAGCTGCCTACAGCACTACAACTACCAACGGAGGACATACAACTATCAGTGTCAACAGATATTGAGGATTCTACAAGACTACCATCATTATTCCTACCTACATCCATTTTAGAGAGCTCAACTTTTCCAACATGAAAGGAAGAGTGCACATAATTCTCACCCAATATTTCATTTGGATAAAAAAGCGTGTCTACCTTTTCAAAAGTAGGAGATGGATAAGCTGAACAAATTTGTTCATGACTACCATTTTTTTCAATCAGTCTCTTCTTTTGAGCAGTAACTGGATATGTTTCAAGATCACTGCCAAATGTTGACCTTCTCTTCAATGTTCTAGAGGAAACCATAGGGCACCTTCGCACTTCAAAATTTTTCTCCACTGGAAAGCAATCATTGTCTGCAGACAGGTGTATCCCTGTATCCGGTAGTCCTTTTCCCATAGGCACAACATAATTCTGCAAACCCTGTTGCAAAATGCCACACATATAAATGATGATTAGGAATTGTAAAACAATAAGAACTCACTAACATAATTACACATAGCATCAATTTGTGACACTTGGAACACAAAATTCATGTAAATTAAGCAGATTAAACTCCAAAAAAGGAGAATATCAAATTCAGTCATATAGCAACTTGATCATGAGCTACAACAATTTAATTACCTCCCAGACGAGGAAAATTGGCAGGCAATTTAAGTGCAGTCCACAATCAAACAATTTTAGTGATCAAAAGGACCTAATCAAGCAAAGCATTGAAGACTTCATGTTTTAGGGTGCATGGAAGGATCAGTGGAGGTAATGAATTAAAAAAAAAAAGAAGGAATAATCCAGCTATTAATCCATATAAACAGGGTCCTAAGAAAGATGATTAGGGCACAATCTTGACCCAAGCAAATTTTGCTCGAGGCAACTGATCTCTGGTCTCCAATTCAAGAACCATACTTGTGCACTTATCAAGACAAACTCTTAAAATTGTACTGGATAATCAAAAGGAAAGCAAAACATAACAAAGCAAATGCAGATTGAATATTACCTTCCTCATGACAATCCATCTGCCATCTTGCCAGCACTGTCGAACTCTTAAATGAGATTTATGGACAATGAATTCTCCACACAATCCAAGTGACCTAACAAGAAAGCTTTTATCACCCATAACTTCCATTACTATTGCTGTCTTCCAAGCAGAATTGTGGAACACTTCAACAAGATCCCCAGGGACCCAATGATCATCCCCCACCATTGGTGGCGAACAAGGCCTAATTGCCTTCCCTAGGCACCCTCTCCACAACTGCCTCTGCATCATTATTCATTGGAAACCAGCCATACTTCACACTGTACGTGTGCCCATTCCCAGATATTATCTCGGCACAAAGCCAAGAACCCGTTGCAACCTCCGTTTTGCTTAATACCTCCACTTTCATACCTGCCTTGAATCTCATGATGGCTAAATTAAAATACCGACAAGATTCTACCAACCTGCCGTATCAAAAATTCAATTCAACAAATCAGTAATTTCACAGAAACAGAAAGATCATACAAATCACGTTATCAACTACAACAAGAGAAAATATTATAAAAAAATTACAAAGAAAAGAACCATGAAATTATAACTCTGCATATAAAATCAGCCATCACAGAAGAGGTCATAAAATTAACCGGAAAATAATAGTAAACAAAAAAAATTGCAAAAAAAACCTAAAAAATCTTATAAACGTGTAAGTGATAAGAAGATTGTGAAAAGATAGAATTGATTAATAAACCATCTATTCATTCAAGCTTAGTGACCAAAAAACCCTAAATTAAGATTTGTATTTGAAAATTATCTATCGATAAATTGTTTCTCTTCAAAATCAATTAACAAATAAAACCATATCAAATCAATAAGAACAAAACAACGATGTATAAAGCACCAAAAATCACTGAATCAAACGCGGATTATATTTTTTTACTAACCTTTTTCGCAGAGTTTGTTTTCTTCTGCTTTCGGATTTCTTTCTTTTTTAAAACAAAAAAAAATTGAGATTTTGTTTGTTGTTTGTGTTTGTGTTTGTGTTTGAATGGTGAAGCCGAATGACTAGGGTTTTCAGAATTCTTATTTAACTTAAAAGTTATATAATCAGACGGCTATTAAGCGTCACTTGATGACTACGAAAGTGGGATCTAGCGCGGAGATGTGGGGTGTCTGAGTAACCAATGAGGTTGCTACACGTAAATCCTCCTTTTATATAAAACATTTTTTATTTTTACAAAAGGAGCTCCTGTTATAAAAATTCCAAATTGGCCCGTTTCTTTAAATATTTTTTTTTTATCGTATTGTACATTAAGTTCTTGCCGAACTAAAGAGTTGTTTGACAGCGCCATTGAACTAAAGGTTTCTTGTGATTTCGAGGCTTATGAGGCAAGTATTTCGGTAGGATTCAGTTTCCCATCAATTATTATTCCACCACTTTTGGCTACTTTGGTAATTATCAATAACCAATCCACCGACTTCAGCTGAAAGGCCATCTCATGTTTGGCCAATAATCAATTTGCAGTCCAAAACTAATTATACGAGTGCTTTTTTTTAAAAACAGATTCTTGTTGTTGGACCAAGCTTGGTCAAACAAGAACATCGGTACGGCATCTCTTCTTGGTTGGCTTGTCAGTTAAGACCAAATCAATGGCGACTTTGGTAATGTTTATTATTATGTAGCGAATTTTAAAAAAGATATTTTTTATTTAAAAATATATTAAAATAAATTATTTTTAATAAAATTCATTTTATATCAACAACAATTAAAAAATATTAAAAAAATAATTTCAAATAAAGAAAAATAAAAAAAACTTTCAAGAGTTTGGTGCACGAAAAAAAAAAACCACATAATTTATTGAACAGATTTCTAAATCCAGCCAATCGTAAAATATCCATAATATCACGATCAAGTAATTAAAAAAGATTCATGCGAGTGCGAGCAAAGAAATGTATATTTGGAAAGAATGGATTTTATTTTATTTGATATTTGATATTGCATTAAAACTGTACTACCGCTGGTAGTGCCAGATATGGCATTTCCTTTCTCCACACATTTTATTATTTTATATTGTGGATGCATATTTTAAAATTATTTAGTTTTAGAATTATAAATTAAATTCACTCTTATTAGATTTTGATTAAACCATTTTTTTTGATATATTTAAGATATCAAACTATATATTTTAAATTTCTAATATTTATTTTAGAATCAAGAGCAATTAAAAATCTAAATTTAATATCCATCTCAAATGTAAAATATATAATATATTCATATACTGATATCGTTTTATAGTGTTTGGAAATATGGATTTTCCTAGTTCAATTCCAATTTATAAATAATTCTCAAATATATTTAATTTATTTTTGCTATGAGCAATTAAAAATTTAAATCCAATATCCATCTGAAATGTAAAAATATATAATATTATATTAGCAGAAAACTAAAAAAAATCATGTTTTTATTGTAGACTAAGATAGAAAACATTTAGGATTTAAATAATATAATGATATTTTTACCTTTCTCTACAAAAACCAATACTTTGTTGATGGAGTAATAAGTTCTTTTTCATATGACTCATCTATAATTACTAAATTTATCAAGACTAATTGGTCTTTATGTGTTTTGCTAACACAATAAAATTACTTAATTAACCTTAAAAATTAGCATCTAAGGACTTATTTTTCTTTTCCTTTCTTAAGTGTGGTGAAATAACAAACTCACCATTAGAATACAAAACTATTAAGCTAGCATGCACAGGCTTTTTTGTATTTTTTAACTTGATTTTGTTTTGTTATAATTAAGTTGAAAGATAGCCAATTTAAGATTTTAATACAAATAAAATATTATTTTAAAAAATAGCATGTGCTAGTGGGTGGGAGACGTCGTGCCATTGAGGCAGTGTTTGAGGGGTCTTTTAATGGTCTAACATTGATTTTCAGGGTGTTATTTGAATAATCTCATAGACCTTTTCATCTTAGACCGAAGCGTGTAGCCAACAAATATTTAATTTAACACCGACAACCTTTTTTCCTTCCTTCTTTTTTTATTTTCCCTCGATTTCTACACTTGCCCAAAAGCAACCCTTCAAATTTGATCATTGTTCTTTTTATTACTATTTGTTTAATTGGAATAACTTATAAAGTTATTTTTTTTTTCAATTTCATCTTTCTTGAATTTTCTTATCTATTATATTTGTCTTTCATTATTTTGATTGTTATTTTTTGGTTTTTTTATCCTTATCTTGATTTATTTTATTTTTCAATTTTATCCCTCGTTATTTTATTTTATTTAATTTTTATATTAGATTTTATCTTTATTCTGTTGATTACTATTTTTTATCATTTTCTTAATTTATTTTATTTTTTAATTCCACCCCTCATTCATAGTTTTGAAACCCGACCCTGTCAAGTGATCGGGTCACAGGTCAGATGAGTTGCCCGGGTTAACCCGAGTCAATCCAAAAAAAACCTATGATGAAACGGTAGAGAGTTTGGGATAAAACGGTAACATTGGGTAATAATCCGAACTGGACTCTCGTGTGAGATCATCATCATCACCAACAACATCTCCTCTGTGATGTTAGTTTTCTTGACAGTGCTCTTCAAATCACAAATTAATAGTGATTTTTATTCATAATTCTCTCTAGATCTCTTCTCCAGCGAACCAAATTAAGCAAGTCTCCTCCTCCTCCTCCACTGGTACAATTTTCTCCTTCTTCTTTTGTGTTTAAGGTTTAGGTTCTCTCCTGTGTTTGCATAATTCTTATTAAACAACTGTACAGTACCTAAAAAATTCACTTAAAAGAGAACCACAAGACCCTACAAGATAATGCAAGAATCTTTTAGGCAACCGAACCGGAGATGAAGTGGTGAAACTCAAGTTCTTCCTCAGTTATGGCACTCTCTAAGCTTCCTCTCTCCACTATCTTCTTCTTGTTGTACACTTCGTTTTTGTACAATATCACAAGGTAATTGACAGAAACCCATTTGTTTATCCATTTTTTCAAGAAACTAAGAACAACCCTTTTGTGGTTCTCATGTTTTTGTGTTAAATTTGCAGCTTTATCATCGAAAATAGCAGTGGCGCAAATCAAGGCCAAAACAAAAAGAGACCGGGTTTGAGGCGGGTTTGATTCGGTGGCCTGGGTCCCGAATCGACCCGCTGGGTCGACCGGGTTTCACCGGGACAACTCCCAAACGGGATTTTGCCTCCACCCGGACTGGTTCCATACCCGGGTCTGCCAGGTCCTGGGTCGACCCGCCGGGCCGGTCCGGGTTTTAAAACTATGTCCTCATTGTTTTATTTCATTTAGTTTTTATACCAAATTTGATCTTTATTGTTTTGATTGATATTTGTTTTGTTTTTTTAATCTTAGATGATTACAAATTTTGTTTTGCTATTTTTCCAAGTTTGCCTTCTATGAGGTAACTCGGTCTCATGAATCAGGTCACGTGTTTCAAAGATTAGCATGATTTGAATTTTTTTTGTTAATGTTAATTTTTTTATTTAGTTATCAGATTTTCATAACATGGATCTCGGGTTTGACGAGTTAACCTGAATTTTTTTTTGCTTTTTTTCTTTTTAATTAATTGTAACATATACTAAAAGGGATTAGTGTTTTATTGTAGATCGCACGGCCTGATCCACGAGAAAACACTGATGCTTTAGGTTTTTTTTTTTAAGTTGTCTCATTTTTTTAGCTTTTTTTTATGCCTTTTGGGATTATTTTTTTGCTTATTTCTTTGTTTTTTTTCTTTTAACAATTTTTTTGTTTAATTTAATTTAGTTTATAATATTAAATTTTTTTATTTAGTTATCAGACTTTCATGACACGTTTTCCGAATTTAACGGGTTAACCTGGTTTGACAAGTTAACCAAGATTTTTTTTTTTGCTTTTAATTAATTTTTTTCATTTAATTTAGTTTGTTAATACTATTTTTTTTCTATTTAGTTATCAAACTTTCATGATACATATCCCGAGTTTCACGGGTTAACCTGGTTTCACGAGTGAACCCAGTTAATTATGGGTTGACCGTCAATTTTTTTTGTTTTTTTGTTTTCATATATTGTTTTTGTTTAATTTAGTTTGTTAATGTTAAATTTTTTTATTTAGTTATTAGATTTTCATGACACAGATCATGGGTTTAACGGGTTAACATGGTTTGACGATTTAACCTAGATTTTTTTTTGTTTTAATTAATTTTTTTTTGTTTGGTTCAGTTTCTTAATTTTCACTTTTTTTTATTTAGTTACCAGACATTCATGACACGAATCCCAGGTTTAACGGGTTAACCTAATTTGACGAGTTAACCTGTAATATTTTTTTTATTTTTTTCTTTTTAATTTATTTCGTTTAGTTTAGTTTGTTAATGTTAAATTTATTTCTATTTATTTTTTTTTTCTTCTTAGAGGTTTTTTTCCTTTTTAATTAATTTTATTTAATTAATTTAGTTTATTAATATTAAATTTTTTTCTAAATAGTTCTCGACTGATGCCTTTAGTTTTTATTTTTGTTTTTTTGTTGTTTTTATGCCTTTGATCGTGGGTGCCGGTCGGTTCATAGTGAAAAGGCTTATGCCTTTTGTTTTTTTTCTTTTTAATTAATTTTTTTTATTTAATTTAAATTGTTAATGTTAAATTTTTTTCTATTTAGTTATCAAACTTTTATGACACGGATTCCGGATTTGACAGGCTAACCTAGTTTGACAAGTTAGCCCAGTTAATTCTGGGTTAACCCATTAATTTATTTTTTTCCTTTTTAATTATCAAACTTTCACAATGCGAATTCAAGGTATGACGGGTTAACATGATTTGAAGGGTTAACACAGTTAATTCATATTTTTTTTTCTTTTTCTTCATTAGTTTTTTTTCTTCGTGTTGGTTTTTTTCTTTATTTTTTTCTTTTTAACTAATATATTTAATTATTACACTTTTATGACACGACCTTGCAGTCAGACACATGTCCAATGCTATTGGGTCTGGTATTGCATTTCAGACACTTTTATGCTAAGGGTTAACCCAAGTTTAATGTTATTATTAATATTATTAATATTACTTTTGGGTCAAGCGTTGCAACAAAACCTAAGACTCTTGGGTATAACTTGCAAAAAAACCTAACATTTTTAGATCTTGATTTTTTTTAAAATGCAAAAAATAATTGACCCGCGACATCGCGCGGGGCAAGTAACTAGTATTGTACTAAGAAAGATAGAAAACTGAAAATACCCCTATCCAAACAGTTAAGTAAATTTAATTTTTAAGAGTATTTTAAATATTATGTATTGCAAATAAAAGATTATTACTCTTTCATTTAATGAAATTTAGTAATCATAAATGAGTATCATGAAAAAAACAATTTTACTCATAAAAACAAGTTATATGGTTTAAAGTATGAAGGGTAAAATGATAATTTTATTATTACAATCCATGCAAATAAATTTATGATCTTTTTAGATTTTGTTTTAATTCTAGGCATAGACATACCCGTTTCTGCATTTGTTTTTCTGTTGACTGGAGAGAGAGTTTTTCTCTCATGCAGGGCAGACTGGTGGGTGGGAAAACTCCATTCTAAGGTATCCTCCATCGGACTTGATAGTTGTGGGAATTGTGGGTCGGATATTTCTTCTCTGGACCTTTAAGTTATTAGGTTTGCCAGCAGTATTGTTTGTTTGTTACCTTCAACTTTGAATAATTTTCTTCATGCAAGCCATTTGACAACCCTAGCTATGAAAACCCAGCCATATCGCACCCCGTTGAAATTCCACAGTCACATCCCAAGCCAACGTAGCCAAGCGACACCCTCATGCCACAAAATGAAAGCAAATGCTCCAGCCTCCAGCCACTCAACCAGGCGCGCGAAGCAGAACAAATATTACGCCAAGCCTGCAACACTCGACAATCCAAACCCAAATGAAGCCAAACCAAATTCCGAACCAAGCCAGCGGAGCAACATCTCACATGATCACTAAACAAATCCCAAGGCTATGCCAAGTTGAAGAGACCCTGCGCCGTTCGGATAAAACGTTTGAGGAACTGTGGGTTTACGCTACCCGTTTTAGCTTTTTTTTTTTTTTTTAAAAAAAGTGGGAGAAAAAAAAGAAGGAAGGGAAAAACCAAGTTACGCACGTGGGGAAAGTGTGTCACGTGCAAAGGGAATCCACAGTGCTCACACACGCCTGCCTCGGTTCCCATACGGGAACCCCATCGCCACCCCCATTTCATTTCATTCCGTTCCTCCATTTTCTTTCTCTCTTTCTTACTGATAAAAAAATAAAATAAATAAATAGCAGCTGCAGAAAGAGAAGACGTGGTATTACGAACAGGGCGTGACCTCACATCAAAACGAGAACACATTCACAAGAAACAATGTGGAGAAGACTGGCCTCTTCACACCTCAGAACCCTAGTCACCACCACCACCACCACCCGATCCACTCAATCCCTTCTCCTCAATCGATCAATCATCAATCCATCTTCCTCCACTTCTCTCTTCAATCGCTATTTTAGCGCCGATTCAGGTCATCTAACTCTCTCTCTCTCGACTGTAGCCTAGTCTATTATAATCTCCTCTCAGATCTTCACCTACACACAATTACAACAACACTATTCCCTTGTGATTGTGGTTTTTGAGGGTAGTATTTGATTTTTTATTTTATTTAGGTATGTGGTAGGGAGATGAAATTTATTTTAAATCTTTGAATTATTTTAAATTTAATTTAATATCTATGCCCGCTATTGGATTGAGTTGAAATAGATTTCCGATAAATGATTCTGCTGTTTAACGCTGAATAATTTATATTATCTGCGTCATTTATGGTGTGCGAATGCGCTTGTGGAAATTGAAATCAAATAATAAATTATGAAGAACTGCTTTGTTTTGTAGTGGATGGTGCCGTGAAGAAGAGAGTTGAGGATGTAATGCCTATTGCCACTGGACATGAGCGGGAGGAGCTAGAAGCCGAGCTTGAGGTGATCTTCTCCCCCCCAACTCCTGGAAAATGAGGAAAGGAAAAGGGAATTGTGTTTTCAATCATGTTCATAAAACAGGAGAAATGAACTTTTGCGTTCTCTGATTTTTGGTTTGTCATTTTGATTTGCATGAAATGGGAAGGTAAATGGAACTGAGTGCAGTGTCACATGCACTTGTTCAAACTTTGTTTTGTTTGGACCTAATTATGATAATTTATGATGATAATGCATTGCATTTTTTTAATTCCAGTAGTCATCAACCAAGGTCTACTTTATCTCTTGGGTTTAATTATATAGTGGGTAGGAGATCATTCTGATTTCAATTGTTTTTTTCTATTCAGGGAAAGAAGCTTCTTGATATAGACTATCCCGATGGCCCTTTTGGCACAAAGGTTAGTGCTTTGCACTTTGCAACTTCAACAATGTTGATTCTGGTTTAGTATTGTGTTTTTAATAGATCAGGTCATTCTCTATGTGTGCTTTTATATATTATTATTGACTGCTGTTCATTTGTGCTATGAGCTGTGTTCTCATTGGTCGTAATGCTTTGTGTTTGTGTGACAAAAATGGTTCATGCCTTACCATATGTTGTTTTGAAAAAAAATGAAAACACAGTCATGATGGTGACAGCATTTTCTTGATTAGGATGCAAACTTGGCTTGAGGAAGAAGTAAACTTCGGGTTGCTTGGTTTTTGTTTTCTCACTGTTGTGTTTTATTACATGGTTGAATGTCATTGTGATTGTGTAAGGTTTCTTGTGAAAGTTGGTGGACACAATGAGTGGTTTTGACTGTGATTTTGGTTAAAGTAAAGATTAAATGGATCCCTGTCTAAACTTGATCATTAACATGGCTCCTGTGTTGAGGTCTCTGGGATTGTGCCAAGGGCTGAGTCGCTTGACCTTTGTATTGCTCTAAAAGTAGTTTTTTAAATTGTACAGTATTATTTAAACAGAATTCATCATGTACTTAAGAACATCGTTAGTAATCAATAATGAAAAAGAAAAAAATCAGAATGAGAACGAGAAAAACCAATGAATCCAATGGGAACGAAAGACGGTTACTATGTTATACAGACCTGAGATGAGAAAAAGATTCTACGACAATAGTTAATTAATTGTTATTGGTGGTGGTGGCTGTGCTGGCAGCAGTGAAGGTGGCAGGGGTGTTGTTTTGGGGCAGGTGGTTTGGTGGTAGAGATGATGGCATTGATAGTGGAGGTGCTGATCAGGGTAGCTATGGTAAAAGTTTCAAGATCATTCCTATTCCTTGTATCTGAAATCCCCATCCCATGGTTATATATCTAGAAGGACTTTTCCGATTCCATTTTTTTTAGTTTTACTCAGAGTTAATCACTGAATGAGTGGGTTTAATTTAATAACCTTTATTCACATTCATTCCCATTCTTGGAAGGTTAACAAGCAGAATCTAATGGCTCATGTTAGCCTGGGTTGGTTCAGTTCTCATTAGGGCCATATTTTGGTCCAACCTGCACCGCGCGCAGGCGCGCACACGCATATATATTTGTAGACAAGTGGCATCACATTTTTCTTCACTAATTTTACATATGAGGTCTGTTTGTATACATTATGTTTATTTATATTAGATTCTTTCAGATGGATGCGTCTTTTGCTGTTATGATTTTATTTGCAAGCACAACTCTGCTAAACTGCCATTTGAATCTGCTGGTAGTTCAATAATAGCAAACCTCAAATAGGTGCCCTTCGGATTTTCTACCATTGTAAATGCTTGCAGGTCCTTTTTTAATGTAGATTTTATGTATGGATCACTGCCTATAATATGG
Source organism: Populus deltoides (assembly GCA_015852605.2). Lineage (NCBI taxonomy): Eukaryota > Viridiplantae > Streptophyta > Magnoliopsida > Malpighiales > Salicaceae > Populus > Populus deltoides. The sequence goes on from CM027570.2 coordinate 37,628,270, forward strand.
GCCCTTTTGAATTGTCAGCCATTCATTGCTGACAAGTTGTTATCTCGTTGTGTCTGTATTATACCCTCTGTTTTCATGGCTCAGAACTGTGATGATCTTGACTTTATATATTTCCCTTGTAGGAAAAGCCTGCTGTTATCAAGTCCTACTATGACAAGAGAATAGTTGGATGCCCTGGAGGTGAAGGAGGTTGGCTTCTATCACTCTTATATCTCCATTTTTTTTTGGGCTGATTAGTGCATCTTCACTGAAAGAAAAGGTAATTTATTGCAGTACATTGAACAAATGAAGTTCACATAATTTTCTCGTTTTTGAGTTGCAGAGGATGAGCATGATGTTGTGTGGTTTTGGCTGGAGAAAGGCAAGCCTCATGAATGCCCGTGTGCACACAGAACTTTGTGGTAAGTAGAAGAGTTGAATTAAAATTACTTAGCAATTTGTAGGGCCTTCTCTGAAGTGTACCAAGCTTAACTTGAATGTCAATATGTATGTATAAATCTGGTCCTTAGATCTAGTTTTGTATGCATGTGAACATGCACCTGTGGTTGAGCATCGAAGGCTTTGCAGTTTTTATTCAGTGTTGAGTGTTCAATTACAAAGTGATGTCTATGGACTTTGTTTGGATTTGATTTTTGGATCACAATGTGCTGTCTATCATACCATTCATGACTTAGGGTAACTCAAGTAACAGAATGTGTAACCAAATAATTGTCTTTCAGTCCAGATACATGGAATTCCATACAAATAGACCAAGTGTCTTTTTTTCACTGAATTGTCTTTGGTTGCACTTCTATAACAACAAGTTGCTTTGAGCAGTGCTGAAATTTCCTGATCATGTTGTTGGTGTTTGACAGCTGGAAGTTGTGGGCCCTGGAGGACCGCCTGATGGACACGGTGACGAAGATGATCATCATCACTAATTGCAGCTTTCAATTTTGCTGTTGGAATAAAATTTGAGAAGATGATGAGACAATTCCCAGTATACAATGCAGCTTCGAAGTTCAAAAGCTTCATAATGTCTTGTTTGTTTTTGATTGGTCCTTTATTGTTGTGGCAGTTGCTTTGGCAACAATTGGAATGGAATCTCTTTTGTGGTTATGTAGACACAGACAGGTCAAATTACTGGATCTCGGGATTTTGTTAGGCCCTTTTAATGCAGTGCAAAATAATCCATGGCATACATTCTTTCCAGTTTCATGGAACTTCATGATGTAGTTTCAAGGGAGCCATAGAATCTTTGGAGTTCTGTGACATGGTGCCCTTCTTGCTCCATAACCAGTACAGTATTCAATGTTATTATTGGCGTGTGCCATTGCAAATTTGGAATGATGTATCACGAATAGCGTATGAATTTTATCAATCAAAACTTGGATTCTGATGTCTAAGAGGTGGCCGTGACTTTCAAATCTCACCTCTGTAGCCTTTCTTGCTGCTTTATCATTTATGCGAGTCTGTCATAAAGAGTGCGTGAGACCACGTCATCGTTGCATCAATGTATAGTATGCAAGGAAAACCGGAAAATGGAAACCCATTAGTTTATTAATAAAAAAATATTTTAAATTTTTTTTTATTTTTTTAATATTAACATATCAAAATAAATTACAAATATATAAAAATAAATTAATATTAAAAGAAAAAATCTAACTTTTTAAAAACAATCATAAAAATTTATTTTTGTTGTTATTGTTGTTGATACATGTGTTCAAACTTCGAGTAGCCTCCAATGAATTTATTTATTCCTATTTGGATAAAAGGTTGACGTTTCTTTTTTGAAAGTATGATAAAGAGATTCGGGTCAGTCTGTGGGTGATTTGGTGTTTGATTTCTTTGGATAATGCTAAATAAGTTTTATCAATTAAACGACTAGATAATCCCAAATGATAGCAAGAGATTTCTTTTCTCACTCATGTTTTGAATTCGAATTTTAGAATCAATTTCGAAAGAATTTATTTATTTATTAAATCTACCATGTCAAGGTAAAAGTGAGTCCTTGATTTAATCTTGTAAATTCTTCTCGAATACAAATATAAAGATGAGTTTTTAAGATAGTTTCAGAAGAGATTTAATATTAATATTGTAATGAAGAATGAAAATCATCATTGAAAAAATAAAGCAATTTAACTAAAATTTAGTTCAAAAATATATTTTTAATGTTTTTAAATCATTTTGATGTGTTGATATCAAAAATATATTTTTTTAAATGACTCTTGTTTTGAAATTTATGAAGTTTTCTTCGTTACAAATCCGAGAGGTCAGTACTCATAACGAAAGAAAATGTTCCATGGTGTATTTAAATTAATTCAAAGGGATAATTTTACATAACAGTATAAGCAAATGCTTTATAATTCTCAGCTTTTATCTTCTAGCTGGAGCAATATAACTAAATTAATCGAGTCTAAAAAACTCCGAAGAACTAAAAAACTCTAAATTAATCTTAAGCAATATGTCTGGGCCTAACAACCCATGAACTTAGCCTAGGTGAAGAGCCTAGTTTTTATAGGCTCAACCTAAAAAAAGAGCCCGACACTATGAACTCAGCCTAGAAGAATAGCTCAGCCCCCACGAGCTCAATTACATTTTAAATCTTACTCTCCATGTATCCCCAGCTGTATAAAAAATCTTTAAGGACTTACATATTTCTATCGCATTAATATTTGTGTAATACATATTTATCCCTCATTAATACTATCAGGGCAAAATGACACTCCAACCTCTTCTCTACACAAAAAAAAAGGCTCATGAGTTATAAATACCTATGAATCCTTCAAGCTTCAGGTTCATAATCTCTTCATTCTCAACATTTTTAGCATATATATTTTTAGAGTCTATCTCTCTAAAATATCATTGCATTTTTTTTTCTAAAAAGATATCTAAGCATTTTAGAGTCCCCACTTCTACAAAAAAAAAAAAACCTTTTTGTAGATACTAGCTACCTTGACTTTCTAGGCACCAGGCATTACCTACCAATCACTTTGGCTAGGAGAATGAATTAGATTGCTAGGACTAAGAGATTAATCAATTATCCAACATATAAGCCTTACTCTTAAGCTATTTGGATTTTTTGGTATATCATCATTGACACTTGTCTATGAAAAACTGAACAAAAAGTCAATTCATTCTTGTTTTTCAAAAGCTCTTTTCATAGCTGATGAAACCCCAACGCAGCAGTAGCTATGCTAGTGATTATGTTTACAGCTACGCCAATGACATGCCAACAATTATGCCTAGGCCACACCCCACGTGGCTATGTCAGTGGCTATATACGGCTACATCTGCAATGACGCCCATGACTACGTCTATGACTAAGCACGTGGCTACGCTTCATGGTTATACCCTAAGGTTATGCCCATAAACAATTTTTATAACAGTTTATACACACCAAAAGATGTCACGGGGATTTGAGGGTTTTGATGATACATAAAAGGTAACATTACATGCTATAAGTATATATCCTTCCCTACTCTTGCTAGGCCATAAGCCTTCCTCATTTCACTCACCACTCTCCAAGGGATGAGTACGTAGTCTCCATAGTGTAATAACACTATTATTTAAGGGATGAGTATGAGGTTTCCATGAGCAATAACACCACTCTCTAAGGGATGGGTAAGTGTTCTCTTTAATGCAATATCACCACTCTTCAAGAGATAGGTATAAGGTTTCCTTATATAATAACTTCCTCACTTCACTCACCACTTTTCAAGGGATGAGTACGTAGTCTCCCTAGTGCAATAACATTATTCTTTAAGAGATGAGTATGAGGTCTCCATGAGCAATAACACCACTCCCTAAGGGATGAGTATGTGTTCTCTCTAATGCAATATCACCACTCTTCAAGAGATAGGTATAAGGTTTCCTTATACAATAACACCACTCTTTAATAGATGAACTTGGTTTCCCTAGTGAAATAACATTATTTTTCAATGGATGAACTTTGTTTCCTTAGTTTAATAGCACCACTCTTCAAGGGATGAACTTGGTCTCCGTAGTGCAATTGCATCACCCTCAATGGGTTCCTTCTAACATCTTAGAAATTTTTTAAGTATAGACTTGCCCTCCATGAGTTTTCTCCAACCACTTAGAAATTTTCTAAGTATAGGCTCACCTTTTTTAGATTTCTCAAACCATTTAGAAATTTTTTAAGTATAGGCTCCACCCTCCACGGGTTCCCATTGGCCTCTTAGAAAATTTTCTAAGTATAAGCTCACTTTTCTTGAGTTCTCCCAAGCCACTTAAAATTTTAAAGTACATGCTCACCATTCTCGGGTTCCCCTCAGCCACTTAGAAATTTTATAAATATAGGCTCACCCTTCATGGGTTCTCCCTATCTACTTATAAATTTTCAAGTATAGGCGATACCCTCTATGAGTTCCCGTCAATCTTTTAGAAAATTTTATCGGTATAAGCTCACCCTCCTTAGGTTCCCTTCAGCCACTTAAAAAGTTTTTAAGTACGGGCTCCACCCTTCATGGATTCCCCTCAACCTCTTATAAATTTTTCAAAATATAGATTCACCCTCCTTAATTCCCCTAGCCATTTATAAATTTTCTAAGTATAGGCTCACCTTCCTCGGGTTTCCCCCAGCCTCTTAATTTTTTTTTAAGTATAGGCTCACTCTTCTTCATGGAAATTTTCTAAGTAGGCTTACCCTCTTCGGGTTCCCGTTAGCCTCTTAAAAAATTTCCAAGAATAGGCTCACCCTCAATGAGTTCCCCCCGGCCACTTAAAAAATTTCTAAGTACAAGTTCCACCTCCATGAGTTCATTTCAGTCTCTTAGAAATTTTCTAAATATAGACTCACCCTTCTCGGGTTCCTCTCAGTCTCTTAGAATATTTTGTAAGTATAGCCTTATCCTCAATAGGTTTCCTAAGCCACTTAAATTTTTTCTAAATATATGCTTTACCCTCCATGAGTCCTCCTTAACATAGAAAATTTTCTAAGTACGAGCTCCACCCTTTATAGGGTCCTCCAACTCTTTAGAAATTTTCTAAGTGCTCACCCTCTTTGGGTTTCTCCAGCCACTTATAAATTTTCTAAGTATAGGCTCATCATCTTTAGGTTTCTAAATATAGGTTCACACCATAAAAAAAAAATTTAACTGCAAACTGAAAAGTTTATAAGTGCATTTAATAAAATAAATAGAAAATTATATGTGCTAATAAATGATAATAAATTTATTGATTTCAACAACAAATTTAGTCGGTAAACTTAGATAAAGATGTCATTTCTTAGAAAAAAAAGAGATTGAATATTTGTTTTAATTTGAAATTAGGTCCCTAAAATTTTAATTGATTTGAATTAATAAAATTAAATTTTATTTTGCCAAATCAAGTTTTAACTCAACATCAAAACTTATTTTTAACATTACGAGAGCCCCATATAAAGCTAACAAAAAAAACATTAAACTCAATCTCAAGTCTACTTAACATGAAAGGATTAAATTAAGAATAAAAAAATTCAAGTGAAAAAAAAATTACAGAAAAAAGCATTATGGATAACTATTACAACTTACAATTAACATGTTGCATCATTATTATTTTTTTAATCTTGCATTGCCTTGTTTTTTTATGATTTCAAACACTATTTTATAATTTACTTAGCAATAATTTTATAAAACTAAACTATAATTAATTGTTAAATGGAAAGTAAAAGAACTTAATGAAAAAATAATGTGAATGAAAAAAAAGAGAGAAGATTTAAGGCAGTTCATTACTTGTATATACAAAGTTTCCACCTCAAATCTTTTAATATTTGTATACTATACCATTCTTTTTTTTTTTTTCATTTCAACAAACGCCCTCATTATATTTTCTAATCTATCTAATTCATGTCCATCAAATTTTTTATCGCTACATTTGCTACTTTAATTTACATTCACTAATTAATTTATCTACAATTAAAATGTAGATCATAGGGAAACCTAAGCTAAAACGGTATGGTTCACAGATGTCTCGTCAGTAAGTGATCACCAGCTTCTTACCTAGAAAATATTATGCCTTTGCACTTTATTCACATTGTTGAAGATTGGAACCTTGTTGTCTCCTATTTGTAGAGCTAGCTTTAATACATTTGGAAGCCAGCTTAGGAACAACTAAAGCCTACTTTCTATATAAAATAGGTTGCCTTAGTTTTATGTCCCTGAGAATCCTGTCTTCTCCTTCATGTAATTTATCAGAATATTCTAACCCTTATGCAAATTTGCTAACCTGGGTGCTTTATTCATCTATTTTAATCTCCTGAAAACAGCACATATATCGTCTGCGGTTTAATATGCAAACCCACAAATTAAAATAACCATTTACGCAACTGAGACGGATTCTTTCCCTACTGAACTTGGGGCATGGAATTTAGGTGTTGACAAGCAAGAAAGTTGCCCTAATTTATTTTCTTTTTCCTCCACAAACGAGGGAAATTGCCCTATTCGAGCGTTGACATTGAGCTTAAGAGCTTTTGATGGGTGCGGCATTTACTGCAATAACGAATTACGGCATGCCATGTCGGCCTGATTCTTTGGAGGATGAGTTTAGTCAACTAGTTGAATAAGAGCAAGTGCTTTTGAAATGTTCATGGAACCCTAAAAAAGAATACTCCTTGGGACTAATTATATATCACCATAGCGAAAGCTATAAAGCGAGTGGGACTCTGTGCGTGTGTGTGTGTTGCCTCAAGTTTGAAGTTCATAGCTAAGAATTCCTGGTTTTAAGAAGGAGAAAAGAAACATGGGTTGGGAACAACTGTAAATGGATGTCATCTGTATAGAAAGCAGAAAAATTCTTCCACCATTGCGTCCTGTGTTAAGGCTTCTGCGTCTTCTAGGTGACCTACGAAGTGACATCTTATGATGAAAGGGCAAGACCCTTCGGCATTTCACTCTGTGATCTACTCAAAGTGTGAAACACTTGATGGTGGGTCTGCACGTCAAGACTACTTATCTAGCTGAGGCTAGCTAGGATATATGCTACAGCTGGCCCTGGCTTACAAACTTAGTAGCCAATCACATAGAGCAAATCATATTCCAATCCTGGCATTTGGATCTCAATTTGTGATGGAACATGTGGTAGGTGCAAAGGGAATTTTATTTAGGGGAGTTAAAAAGGAGCTGAAGAACTCTTTGTGATGTCTAGTGGTGTTGATTGAAGTGACACCCATTTTAGAGATTCCTGATCTTATCATTTAACAAAGGAATTGTGTGAGTGTATAGAACTTTCAACCAAAATGGAATGAGATGAAATTGGAGTAGGTCCTTGAATGCTTTGCGATTTTGTAAAAGTATGCCTCGGGATGGACATTTATAATAACAATCTAAAGTACTTCAGCACTAGGAAAAAGTTCACAGTGAGTTAAAGAAAGTTCTTCCTAGCAAAACACACAAAAATCCCTCCTGAAAACCTTACCATGAATCCATAGTGCATTCTGCAAAAGGGAAGGTGCATTATGTTTGACCATCAGAGCATCAACCGCATGCGCGCTAGCACATACACACACATGAACGCTTACAAATTAGCACTTGAGATTTTTTTTTGAAGAAATCTCGGGAAATAGCTTACAAGACAGGCTCTTACAGAGAAAGAAAGAAAGAAAGAAAAGAACTGTGCTCATGTTTTCCCCCATAACATTAGCATAAACAAACAAAAATTTTGTTGGTGGGACTTGAACTACCAAAAACTATCATGGTGGGAAACAGAAAAGCAAGAAAGAGGATTGGAAGGAGAGAAAAAAGTCGACATGCTTTTTCATGTGTCTCTTTCTTTTGAAAAATGCAGGTTGTTAATATGAAAATTCACACACATAATCAGGCAGACATATCATTATGTTCTGTGCACCTGTATATAGTACATTCGTGTAAATATAAAGAAAATCCAACTTCTCATCATTATTTCCTTCTGTTGCTGGGCAATACTAGTTCCATGAATATGACACTTTGTTTGTATGTCATCGATAAATTGGACACTTGAAACTTCTCTTTAAGTTTGTGGTTAATGGGAATCTGTCGATCATCAGAAATGCATAAACAAATGATTGAGAAAATATATTTCGTAAAGCTGACTTGGGTTTATTCTTTCTTGTTTTCAGTAATATTCTTGAAAGCTGTTGTTGATTGTTGCTCTTCTTCTTGTTGTTGTTAATTGTTTGGATTTCTTTTTAGCCACTTCCCCAAGCATTAGATTCCTCTCTATGTTGCAAAATCGCAGAGCCTTCCCTCTCTCCTAGCTGGGCGGCTCAGAAATGGATGAATGTGCTCCTCTCTGCTTTGATTCTCTCTGCTCTTAAAAAGATTTCTTCCTTTTTTTTTTTCTCTTTCCTTGTCTTTTTCGCCCTCTCCTTTTCCTGGATGCCTTGCCTCTCCCCTTTTCAGTTTCTAATTTGTAGCTAGTGTACACACTACACATAAAAATCTTACTAGTGAAAGATATGCATATTCACTTGTCTTATTCCTTTTCCACACTATAAATACACATTGTCTTTCTAGGTTTTCTTCATTGCAGTAGTTCCTCTTCTTGTCATTTATTAACATATAGGAGGTGCACTAAGGTGTTTGCTCCCATCCTCAAAAATGAGCTACCAACAACACTTTTCTATGGGTTCTGGTTTGTTTCCTTCCATATCTTGATTGCCTGTTTTCATTTCAATTTGAATATAGTTTTGTTCCATCAATGCAATGTTAAATGAATGTTGATCTTCTTGGTTTCATGTGCAAGATTTATGTTTTCTCTTTTATTCTGTTCTTTCAACCTCATGGTATATGAGAACGGAGAAGTGACTTCATCGCTTCAATATTCAGGTAGTAGACCTGCTAGAAGGAACTTTGAATTTGGGAGGACTTATGTGGTGAGGCCCAAAGGAAAACACCAGGCCACTATAGTTTGGTTACATGGTCTTGGTGATAATGGTTCAAGGTATTAATTGTAGCTGTTATTTTCCCTTCTTTTTTTTTTGTTTTCTTTCATGGCATTGATATAGTGCTCTCTACCCATTCAAAACCAAGTTTCAGATTCCGAAACTCTCCTCCCCCAAAGAAGCATAGAAGAAACTTTTTCCTTAGATTTGTAAAAAGTTGCAGACAACATATTCTTTATATTCAAGTCCATCATGGAATTAAGTGTTTTCAGACTCAACATCATCATGTCGGTAGCATATCACTAATCAGCAAGCTATTGATCACTGTTTTTCTGTGCAGTTCATGTGATAAACAGTCCAACTGGGGTAGTGGGAACTCAATGATTAATTGTAAACATGCCTTGGTTATTCCATAACTTGCCGACAATGATTTATGCTTTTTTATCTTTTCCTCCTTTTGTATTACATACAAATTCTGTGTTGGAATATGGTGGACCTTTTGGTTTGATCAAGGACAAGGATAAGATAAAGGAGTTCACAAACGTTAACACAGAGGCATGTTCTTTATTGGAGGGTTCCGTACGATGTCACATATTTTCAATGTTAATCTCCCTTCACTGAGATTCTCATTAGAATAAATTCCATGGGGAGAGCAGCAGCGCCGTGAAATAATGTTGATCAAATTATTCGTCCTTTCCTGTTTTTGTCTTGTTTGATACTGTGCTTAATTTGGGTAGGCTTTAATTGGATAACTTGTAGATGCCATATTCATGAATAGGTGACCACCACTTCGCTTAATTCTGGCATGCAACCCAACAATGATAAGCAGGCATTTCTTGAAGGATATTCATATGCACTTAAGCAATAGATTGTTTCTAGAGATCATCTTTGATCTCTGAATCCTATGGGATGGCCAATGAACACAAATCCATGCCCCATGTTGAATTTGCTTTGTTCTTTCACTGTTGAAAACTTCGAAGATAAAGATATTCGTGCATTTATGTCTTCCACTGCTGCCTTTTCTCAAATGCCGTGATCATACTTAGAAAATATACTGCAGATGTTTATTAATAATTTATATCTTAAAACCAAACATGTTTCTCATTTTATTCTCTGTTTGGTTGCAGCTGGTCCCAGCTACTGGAAAATCTCCCTCTTCCGAATGTAAGGAATTCATTTTGTTTTTTTTTTTTGCTTCCTAATCTTGTGCACTCTGAATAAATTTCTATTTCTTTTTTTTTTTGTGCTTTATTTATCACCTTGTGGATGAACTGTTAGTCTTACTCCTCCATAAGAATCTTATGCTTGGAGTGAAACTCATGATGCAGATTAAATGGATTTGCCCAACTGCTCCTACTCGTCCTGTGGCACTGCTGGGTGGATTTCCTTGCACTGCATGTAAGAATGATCGCCTTGTTTTTTCTTTTTAATTTAATCACCATCACGCACTACACTTCCATCTTCAAATATTTCATGACGGAATCCATTCACCCATTATACTTATGAAATTTGTACAGGGTCCGACGTTGGAGAAATTTCAGAAGATAGCCCAGATGACTGGGAGGGTTTAGATGCTTCAGCAGCACATATAGCAAATTTACTGTCTACTGAGCCAGCTGATGGTATTTTCGAGGCTTTATTTTCTGTGAACATCTACCTAATCTGCATGCAAATTTATCCTGTTGTAAGATTTTATAAAGTACCGTGTGCTTATTACACTACTTACAAGGGCAACTGATTTTAACAAAAAGTAGAAGTTCAAGTCCATCTGAACTATATGAAAGCAATGCTTTCTAGCCTGTACCAATTTACTCCAAACTGTAACACTGGATTATGCACCTTTGATATGTCGTCCGCTAGGTTGAACTTCTCAGTGCAGTTCTCCAAGTCGCAGTTATCATATATGTTCTACTGAAGTCATCTAGTATCAGTGTAATGCATAACCTCTGTCCATATTATCTGATTCAAATATTGGCAACTTCATTCTTGCAACACCTTTTGTGACAGTGAAAGTTGCTATTGGAGGCTTCAGTATGGGTGCTGCAACAGCCATTTATTCTGCAACTTGTGCAGCCTTGGGACAATATGGTAACGGTAATGCGTATCCTATCAATCTCAGAGCAGTTGTTGGACTAAGTGGCTGGCTTCCAGGTTCAAGGTATGACCATGCTGAGCTTTCCTTCTTGAATAAACCCTTTTATCCTCCAGCTATTACATGGATGAGGGATCGGTGGATCCTCCTGTTATCTAAGGAGAGCATCTATAGAGCTCAGTACTTGTTTGCGAAATCTTCCCCTATTTCTAGTTAAGAGAGCCTTTTGTCACACAGGAGCTTAAGGAGCAAAGTCGAAGGGTCACACGAGGCTGCGAGGCGTGCTGCATCGTTGCCCATTTTTCTTTGCCATGGAACAAGTATGCACTCCAGTTTTTGATGTCTCTACAATGCTTCATTTTTTTAACTAAGATATCAATCTAGCATAATATAAATGGTGGTGGCACTTCAACAATCTGGACAGTTTATGAAGCTGAATTGAATAGCTGGCTTTGCTCTGGTGACAGGAGTTTCATAAGAACTTACTTACCCTTTGAGGCCTTTTTCATCGCTATCACGATTTTATACGGCCCTGTGCAACTGATCTGCTCTAATCTACAATGTTATTACTCAGCATGTCTATAAAAATATAGGGAATTAGTAGCTTTGTCTACAACCCATCATAGCGGTGAAAATGCCTTGAAATCGACCTAACTCTTCACCTTGATCAACCAACTATTTCCATCGCTATCACTATAGGATATACATGTTTTCCTTTCCAATTGACTATGCAATTAATGCGACAGTAACATACCTTTTTCAGGTGATGATGTAGTCCCCTATAACTACGGAGAGAAATCTGCTCACAGCTTGAATACAGCAGGATTCCGAAACCTGATTTTCAAATCTTATGAGGGGTAAAGAAATTTCCTCTGAAAGCAGGAATTAACTTTTACTGGTTAATGTAACTCGAAGCAGTTTTTGAGTGGCTTAATTTGGCTGCAGGCTTGGTCATTACACGGTCCCCAAAGAAATGGATGAGGTTCGCAATTGGCTCGCAGCCAGGCTGGGGCTTGAGGGCTCCCGCTCTTAGTTGCAGAACAGAATCGGCTTCGGGTTGGAGCTTATAGGAGAAAGAACAGGGAAAACAATAACGGGAAGAGGATGACTGGATTTGTACAAGTAGGTAGTAATAGAACAGGTTATGGAGCATATGGTATAGATAATATAACCTTCCTAATTCCCTTTTGCTTTCTTGCCTGACCTTAAAAATAAATCTTGCATGTTTTCATTTTGATTGTATAATTTAGCAGTGATGGGTCTAATCACTTCTGCTTGCTCAGCATTTTGTATTGGTTAATCTAATATTCAGTCTAGTGAGTTTTGCCTACCATGGTTTCCTCTCTCTGGTGAAAGCATGACTGTTTGAGTTTTCAGTTATGCATTCAAGTTTCCATACCACAACTTGGATAGAAGGAAGACAAGATCTTTGATCTTGGATTCACTGTATCCCAAAAATAGAAATAGGAGAAAGGAGAATAGTGTTGCATTCATGTATATGCACGTGCACAAAAAGAGATTATTAACCTACAAGAGTACTCGTTCAGAAAAAATAAAATATAATCCCATAAACCCTGCAAGAGTAATATAAGCAGATGATTACAGAGTGACCAACGAGAATTTAAAAATTGCTTGAAGTTGTAAATTTAAGTAGCAACCGGTAAGCTGTAATGTTATCTAACCAAACAAAGGTGAAGAAAGGGGTTAAAGTTTAGCACTATTGAGAAAATTATGCTTCCCAGATTTCTTGGCCAAAATGGTTGAGCTTGTGAGCAGTTAATTTCGAATATATCCTGGAGGACAGTACACAACTCGCTTCAGCTTTGAGTAAGAAAAAACCCATATTTTGCAGACATGTTGCAATGGAAATCCAAATAACAAAGTTATCACATACCACACTTAGCATATTCCAGTCATTGGTAGCCATTGCTACCTTTATGATCGCCATCATTTTGATGGATTGCAGCCTGTGACTTACTATATGGAGTAAGAGGAGGGAAAGAAGGCAAATCCTGCAGAATGAATTTGCATCCACTTCTCAACCCCTGTGACGAGCTTGATCTCAACTCATGTGAACGAATTTTTGGAGGAGACACCCATTTCTGATTAGGTGAGCAAGATTTCACTCCCTCTGTACTGGGGGTACAGGTGTTCTTGAGTGTCTCAGGCGTAGCATCCTCCATCATGTTACAGAAAAAGCGGTCAGAACTGAGCTCAGGCAGAGCCTCACATCCATATAATTTTGGAGTAAGACTACTAGGTGAATGGTGCCAATTAAGGTAGCCAGATGGTGAGAGGACGCTGCTTTCTTGTTGCGATTGACCTAGAAATTTTTTTGAACAGTCCCTTATGTTGAGAGAACCTGAAGAGGCCACTGCACCTAAGAGACAACGTGATGGTGGAGTCAGATGGCCTATATCAGCAAGTTCTTCCCATGTTGATGAGAATTGATTAGGTCTCTCAGCTTTGATGCAATCATTATGACTCTCCAAAGTATCCAGCTGCTCCTGAGATGGATTATTCCATCTTTCAGCTCTTCTGTAATTTGTTTCTGCAATTTCATCATCATGTAGAAATCAATTTGATAGTGACTTTAGAAAAGGGGCGATCGAAATATTCATAGTTTAATCCAAAGTATTTGTCCTAGATCGAATTCCAAAAAAAATCCGAAATCCAAATGAGGATTTACATCAGGAAACAGCAAACTTCAACAACCTCCACAATTGCCATCGATTTGAGTCTACAAAATATAAAAATCTTAAAGATGCCTAAACCTTCAGTGGTCGTACAATGCATGGGATCGAAGGCATACGACTACTGATAGATATTTCAGGCTTTGATGATGTTGCCAATGAGAGAAGTTGTTCCCGCTCTAAACTTTCAGACAGTTCCGAGTATAAGTCTGAAAGTAGTAAGGTAAGGATGATGTAAAAATGACCGTACATATCTCGAGAAAGCATTTGAGGAAAGGCATTTGACCATTTGATAATTGCAACATTGTTCTCACCGAACTTGTATGCTTGAAAAAGCTCAGAGGTTTAAAAATTTGCCATTATCACAAGAAATGAAGCAGTACCAACGTGCATTTTAAAAGTGAATACCAAGAAAGTTTTAATAAATCAATCTTGAAATTGACATGAGGCTACAATTTGCTAATATCGCTACAGTACTCTTGCAGCCCATTAAAGTTTGAAGTCGCATACCCTATTTGCTCGTGAGAAAAGAAAATGTAAGTATTATTAGTTCAACAAGTTCCATTTCTGATGGTAGGAGATTGGTTCTTTTCTTTGTTTTCCAAAGCCAATGTTTGAATAAGGATTCAGCATATGATCAAACTAACTGAAAATGGCTTATCAATTAATAGAGTAAAGTGTCACCTGTTTTGTTTCCATAAGGATTGTAACATCCTTCACATCGGCATCCATTACAGCATCCAACTCCACCCTTAGAATACAGAGAATGTTTACAAAATAAGAACAGCTTAAAGATTGAATATGTCATGTAATTTCCAGTTTAAATATGCCATCCTAATTGAACAAGTCTGGTTGCTTTTTCCTTTGTAATTCAAAGGCAAAAATAATCATAACATCAATGTCGAAAATGCTATGTGAAATCAATTTCATCCAAACTAGAAATGAGAAAGAACAGAACTTTTTTAGAAACTCTTTTGCAGAAATACTGCCAGGAATGTGATACAAACCTGAAAACATTCACAATACTTTTTAGAACACTTTGACTTCTTGCAGTTGCACCCTTTCTTGTGCCTGGATGAGGATGTTTTCATCCATTTTCCTTCTTCCTGTATATCATTTTCACCTCAAATAAAAGATTGAGGCAAAGAAACAAGATGAGCAACTTGAAAAATGAGATTACCATCATATTTGCTGGAGAGTTGGTGGCATTATTGATAACTTTTGGAGCAAAAGCAAGAGGATTACGAGCTTCAGTTTGTTGTCGCATATCGAGAACTGTGTCCTCATATTCAGGCTTGTTAATGCAATTTACACATGAACAAGTATCTAGACAATAAATTCCAGCAGCAAAGCACTCGCAATAACTGCCCAATAACAAAAAGTGTAGGTGAGACAGTGGAAAATAGCAGGGATTATTGATTTTCTATTTTTCAATGAGACCTGAGGTAGTTCGCAAGCTTAGATGAACTAGTTCGTTTTCTTTTATACATGGAAAATTAAGGGACTGTGGACCATTATGAAAGGTGGGAGTCATCCCCAACTTCTGAAAGCGTAAGCAATTCATAGAACTAGAAAATTCATAAAACTTCCATTGTTTTTCATTTTAAGGGCATTAAAGATATCACCTGCCACTCCTGTAATGCACCATTTGTAATTACCTAACAAGTGTGAGCCACAAAAGCATGTCGATGCTCTTTTTTCTTTTAATAAAATAAAGCAAGTAACAAAACAAAATCTAAAATTTTCTCCACTCGTAGCTACTGTTCACTTACAGTTTCAAGCATCTTGATTTCTTACAGTTGCAACGTCTACAACCCTCACTCTTGATGATGTATTTTGCCTTCTTCCTAATTAACAACACCAACAAATACAAAACGTAAGCAACTTGAAAGGGTATAACTGAGAGTCGGAATGTTTGAATAAAAAACATTAAGGTATTCCACCTATTCCTCTCAGGGCTCATTTGGTTTAACTCAACTATGTCAGCATATTCTGAAGAAGGCATTGTCCCCTTGCACAGAGATGCCTGCTGCTCATATGGTATCAAATGCAGAGAATCACATGGAGGTTGCATAATACTACTAGATTGATAACTGGAAGAACCTGCTCCCGCAGCAGCTTGACTCTCCTGCTGTTCATATCCCAAGTGAGAATAAATATCCCCAAGAAAAGATAAGACTGGGTTACCGTCTATTTCCTTGCATAAATAATGGTCCCTATCAGACATTAACTTCTCCTCTTGTTGGTGTAGATTACTTCCCAATTTCTTACTTGTACTAAATTCTGAGCCCACGGACTCAGATCTGACAAAGCTATTTAAATGCAAATCTCCGCCCGAGGGAATACAAGCTGATACAGCACGGTTTCCATAATTTTGAGCTGATTTAACAGATTCACATGCAGATGGGGAGAAAGAGGACCACAATGTTGCAGTCTGGGAACAACTTCTGGCCTGCCAAATGCCAGAGATTCCTCTTGTTTCAACATGAGGTGGAACCAAACTCTCAAAGTCTGTCTGACGGCCTGGTAAGCATAAATTGGCTGTCTCATATGTCCCATTACCCGCATGTTTGCATGAAATTGCAGCCCCAAAATGCAAATGTCTACGTATGCCACGATGGCGCTGATCAGCCTCCTGTATTGAAGATAACATTGCACTGCCGTAATTAACTCTTGAAGAAATTGGATATGAATTACTCTTGGCAATACCTTAAATAAAATATTAAATGGGAAGTTATTGTTTTTGCAAGAGAAACTTCACAAATCTCTTCAAACTCACAATTCATCAAGGATAAAAAATAAAAATAAAAATGGGAGTCCAAATTAAATTACATGTTTTATTAAATTTTGCACAAATTTCTTGGCATCTAAGTAAACTCTTCATGTTACATTTTTCTGTTAACACACAATACCTAAAGCACCAAAATCTTGATTGGTGCATAATAACTCAAGAGTCATTGAAGCTCAAGCTTGAAAACCCTCTTGATTGCAACAAAGTGTGTGCTCCAATTATGCATCGCCTTTTCTAGGAGGTCCTACTGTCTTTTCCCAGGATAAAGGACGATCGTTGAACCAAGTGTTATGAAGTAGAAGAATATGACACCTTCTTTGATATTTAAATTTAATAAGTTGCACCTTTGTAGTCAAATAAGATTCATTTGAGTCTCAACCAGGACTCAGAAACTTTTTCTGCTAAAGAAAATCTAGGGAAACCCTAAGCAGGACGGAAGCCTGCAATGACACTGACGCACTTGAACAAGACACGTGAATGATATTGTCCGTATCAAAGAACGCATCACAGGGCAAAGCTTCAATTACTATAAATAGTAAAGGATTTCCTAACAGAAATTAAAAGTATCCAGTGCAATCATATTATCTTGCTGACAGTACGTAGATCTCCACTTCACACCAAATAATTTTAAATTTCGATAAAACAGATGAAGAACTTAAATCCAAAAGGTCAACATTACATAAAAGAATATAACTAGGTTGAACAAAGCGAGAAGAAAAAAGCAGCAATATCTCCTGCACTATAAAAGGCTATAAATTTGAACATGAAATAAACTACACAAGTTTTGTATTATACGATGATGTATAAGAAACAGGAAACCAGTTTTTTACCTTAACAGATTCTTTTGATAGCGATCCTAAACTCTCTTTAGAATATTTATATGCCTCATCTCTCTGCAAAAATTCAGGAAATATCTGAAAACTAGCACCAAGTTTATCATGTTGACCACCTGCAGCCTGCAAGTACTCAATATTCTGAGGAAGGTACAACAACGGGAAACCTTTCATACTGAAATTCTTGTTAAATTAATATGCACATAATGAACCCAAATCAATTTATTCACCTGAGGTGAAAATAGTTCACGGTGCTGTTCTCCAAAAAATGTGCCCCCAAATATATCAGACTCGACATGATCATCAACATTTCCAGACAAACACTGCAGGAACTCTCCGAACCTCTCAGTTTCTTTCTGTCGTGCAGAGGCATCAAAAAAATTCATTGAAACAGAAGGGAGTTCCTCTCCAGTTTGGTCTGACATCAACACTGTAGCCTTTCCATTGCCAGCATTAGTATCATCAGCTTTAGTGGTGGTTTCTTCGTGGCTTGTAAGGCTACTCATTGAAGAGTTCATCATATTGTCCTCCTTGAAAGGATCAGCCAGATGTTCGTCAATGCATCCTGAAGAACTGTATGATTGAACTTCCTTTTGAAAGCAAGGCATCAACTGAGGTTTCGGTTGAATATCACTTTGTCTATAAACATCTGAACCTGGCATCTCGCTGACAACATACAGATTAAAATCTTCAATAACAGAAATCAATGGTGTATTTTTCATTGAAAAAAATGATAAATTCACTGCAACACCGACATCATAAACAAAACGAAAACGGTAGAATATTATAACATCAATAAATCTCAAACCTTAATAGGAAACTATTGTGTTGCTGTAGATCTACACTAACAGATCTTATGGGAGAGTGATTACTAAGGTAATTAAAACGAAATTCCTACAATTGAAAAAAGAAAAACAGAGAAATTAAACAGAAGAAATCACACAATTCAGACTGTTTCCAAATTAGAAAACTCTAACCAAGCAGTTATGGGAGGAGAACATAAGGGGGTACGGGTACCTATAATCTTCAATATAGAATCATAACAATGACACTATGACATGAAGAAGAAAACAATAATAAACATAAAAGAAAAGGAAGCAAAGAAATAAAGTAACAGATTACATCGTTTGAAAAATAAAATCCTGTCAGGAATAATAGCCATGTAAATTTGGAAAGTGAACAGAAACATTGGAAATGAAAGAACCTAGATGCAACAGAGACAAGTCCATTTCAGCGTCAAGAAAACAATCATAATAAAAACCGCATTATTAAACCATCTGAAATATAAAAAAAATTACAATGGCTCAAGTACTTGTAGCAAATTTTCGTAAAAAGTTAAGAACTTGCAAGGAAATTAAAAGAAAAAACGTCGAGAAGTTGGTTTATCCCCAAATTCCCAGATCAAAAACTTGACAACAAGAAACAGTGATTGCCATACAAATCAAAAGGGTCGTTCATAAAAGGAAAGAAAGCACAAACAATGTGTTTTCTTGGGGAAAGGTAGAAGAAAGACAGATACTTAGAGGGCCACAGGAGAGGATGCAGGCGATGAGGACGTCAAGGGGATGATGCGATTGGGTTCAGGAGAATCGATATTATTATTTTAAAACAGTAGTGGTAAGAAGGTTTTGTAACATCACCATCATCATCGAACAAAAATGTTTTGGTTTGGAATATGAAGATGACAGTAACAAGAACAGCATAATCAGAGGTGCGGATTTTGTTGACGTTTCTTTTTGAACCTTCCTAGCAAGCGGGAACATAATTTTGTTTTCCTTTTTTCTTTTTTTATTTATTACTAGGGACTGGGTTTCCATAGCAATCCATAAGCCCATTCCATAAGCAAATACATCATTATCAGATAATTATTACCGTTATCATTATCAAATATGATGGAAGAAATGGGAGAGACCCTGTTCATAGACCGTGTCTTTTTTCTTTTTCTTTTTTTCATTTCCCTCATCAAACTTTTTAAATTATAATTTCATTCCTTAGTTATATTATTATGATTTTATATGTTGATATTTCTTCTAACTTTCATTCTTTTTGGTCTACAAAGTATCAATGAATGTTAGAAAGACTCGTGTGACCTGTGATTCAGTATCTTGACCGAGCCAACTTCCTGATCGGGTTTAACAGTTATAGTTTATATAGATTGAAGTTAATTATTTCATTTTTAGATTCACAAATATGGAAGCTACGAGAACAATAACATTAATGATGAAAGCGTTGATGGAGGTGACTATTTTTTAATGGAGGCAACGTAACGATCATCCAGAATGGAAGCCTATGGTTAAGGCTTGGTGAGGGAAGTTCAAAGTTAATATATAATCAATACTTTTAGTGGATAAAAGATGTTTTCAAAATTTAGAAATTAATTATTTTATGAAAATGATTTCAAGAAATTTTTTTGGTGGGACAAGGCAAACTTAAATGTGACAAAGAAAGTCTAGGAAAATTACAGCACAATTAGATAAGGTTTAATGTGTGATGTATTTTTTTTTTTGTATAATAGTGATATTTTTATGTAAATGTTTTTAGTTTAATGAATTTTTTAATCAGATGGCGTGATTTTTAGTATGATACTCACAATTATGCTATAAGATAAGTTGAGTGAAATGACTTTGATGTTTGGAAGAATTGTAGACCTCCCCCACATCACAAAAGAGTAACTGAGAGAGATATCCAGAGTTCTTCATGTTGAACACTTTTAGGAGGCACTCATGGAGTGAGTACTCGAATAGAAACAAAGAGACCTATAGTTCCATTAGCAAACATATTGGTGGGTCATTTCCTTTCATTAACCATGCAAAACACTTGGTAAGAGCCTATTTTATTTTGAAGTTTTTTCTTCAAATGGTAACTGTTATTTGTGATAATGTTTAAGTATTGATTTATTTTATAGTCAACACAACTTGGACGCAAGCCTGCTCTGATAGAATTGTATATGGAAACACAACCTAGCCTGATTCAACCATTACTAGCTATTAATGAGTTGGTTGAACAACGAGTTAGTGATCCGAGGGTTAAAATGGAGGCAAAGTATAAAGAACAAAAAAAGAAGTTGGAGGGCATACTTTTCCAGTCATTATCCTCCCTTATATGAACCTTCATGAGATTCTCCTCCCCTTTCACCTCCACATGCGACCAGATCTTGTAATTTATTTGTATAGATATTTGTAATTGATTTTTACATTATGTAAAATTTATTTTTTTAATTTAAATTAGTTGTTTGATGTTGTTTAATTCAATTATGAAATTGTTGGACATCATTTTTTTGCTTTTAAAATAATGATTTGTATAAAGACCAACAAAAATTACATTGGTAAATGATTGTTATTTTCCTCAGGGAATTACAAAGAGTCATTAATTGTTTTGGTACATATCGACGAATAAATGATCACCATTTTCCTTCGAAAATTCTAGAAAGTTGTTAACTGTTTCAATATACACTACCAGAAAATCGATAAATACAAACGGAAATACCGAAGGAATTACAGTTGGAAAAAAAATTAAAACAAAGCAAAAAAAAATGATGACGTGTCAGGATTTACCAACGGAATTACTGGCGGAATTTATTCCGTCGGTAAATCCATTGGTAAACTGTAAACACTGTTCATCATGTCAATTACAAAGGGAATCACCGACGGATTTTGTCCGTCGGTATTTTCCAAAGAGCTCTACAACTGTTCACTTTCCAATTACACTGTTAATTGTTGTTCTTTACGGACAAAATCACCGACGGATTGAAAAGTCATCGGTGTTATTTGGCGGTTTTCTGAAAAAATTTAATTGATTTAAAATTTTCATTTAAATATTACAGACGGAATCACCGACGGATTGAAAAATCATCGGTAATTATTGGCGGTTTCTGAAAACGTTTTACGAAATTGAAAATTTCAATTAAATATTACCGACGGAATAATTAAAAATATATTAATATTCAATTATCCGTCGGTAAATCCGTCGCTAACGCGCCCCAATAAAAAGCCTGAATCCCTTTATTTCAATAGAGATAGACTTATTTCTTCTTCTTCTTCTACTTCTTCTTCTTCTTCTTCTTCTACTTCACTATATGTAAAAAACATCAATATCTATTTCTTTCTCTTCTTTTCTCTCCTCATCTCCTTCTCTTTTCCTCCATACTCGGGTATGTCTTCTTCTTCTTTCTTCTTTTATTCTCTTAGTTTTTTTTAATTAATATGCTTTATGAAATTTTTTTTTTCTCTCCTTAGCTTCACTTGCAACTACATTAAGGTAAGATTTTTCTTCCTTTTTCATATTTTTTTCACTATATTTGTTTTTTATTTTATTTTTAATTGTTTTTGTTCTTAATAATTGTATAAATGTTGTTGTGAGATTTATTTTTCATATGAGATTAATTTTTAGTTGATTTATTTATAGGATTTTTAAATTTTTAGCAATTGCAATTTCATTTTTTTCATATGAATTTTTTTAGTTGGATTTATTTTTTCATTTTATTTATTTGTTACAAATTTGTTTGAGTTGATTTTCTTATTGTTTTTTCAAGCATTTTGAGTATATATTATACAATGTTGATTTATGTTAATTTAATTATTTTATAATTTTATAAAATGAATTTTTTTTAAAATTTTTTTAAATAATTACCGACGGAATTACCAATGGAATTTCCATCGGTAATTCCGTCGGTAAATCCGTTGGTAATAAAAAATATTATTACCGAGGGATATACCGACAAAATAAAACGGGTAATTTTATTATTTCGACGGCGCGCAACGGCGAAGCATTTTCCATCGGTGATTTTGTCGGTAAATTAATTGCCGGAAAAATTCTCGTTAAATTTTATAGTGATATACCTCGACGGAATCACCAACAGAATATGTCCTTGGTGATTCTGTTGGTGAATCCATCAATGAGATAGATATATTGTTGACGGATGTATCTGTCAAAAAATTGTTAGTAAAACTCACTAATGAATTTGGCGGCAAATAATGATCGATCCTTTTTTAAGGATCAAAGAAAATAAGTCATCGTTATATCCTTCAGAATAAAAATAATCTTGGAATTACTGACAAATATGATATCAGTAACAAGATACTTTTTGACGACTTGTTTCTATCAGTTAATTAATTGGTGATTTTATATTGATAGAAATAGTGTGTTTATACCGATAGAATATTTCGTTGGTGTTATGCTATTTTTTTGTTGTGATTTATTAAAATAGTGTTGTGTGTATATGTTTTTTTTTTTTTTTTTTGCTTTTTTTATTAGATTTTGTTTTCAATTTCACCATTCACCAAACCAATCTTCTTTTTTGTTTATGTAGTTTTTTTTTTTAATTTTATCATTTAATATTAGGTTGTTTTGGAAATTATGCTTTTAATTTTTTTTTTGTTGGGTTATATACTGGTTTCATGCATTTAGCCTTTCTCTCTCTCTCTCTCTCTCTTAATTTCAACCATTAAAATTAGACTTGTTGGAAGTGGGGCTTCATAATTATTTTTTATTTGCTTTCTATGAATTTATATCAATCTTATGATCTAGATCACAAGTTTAACAGGTTAACTTGGATTCAATTAGACTATTTTTTAGGCTGATTTTTCTAATTAAATTTTTTTATTTCATCTTTCAACATTGGATTGATTGAAAATTAGGATTCGTAATCTTTTTATTTATTTATTTTCTTTTTATGGGAATAACATCCTGATCTCATGACCTGGGTCGCGAGTTGACAGGTTGTTCTGGGGTTGACTCACTTCATTTTTTGGTCATTTTTTCATTGAATATTTATTTAATTGGTCTTCATAATTTTTTTTATTCGCTTTCTATGAGGTTATCCTGATCTTATGATCTAGGTTGCGGGTTTGAAAAGTTAACCCAGGTTGACTTGATTCATTATTTTTGGATCATTTTTTAATTGATTTTTTTTTCAATTTCAGGATCCAACAACTCAATCTTTTTCTTCTTCTTTTTATTTAGTTTTGTAATTTTTGTAATTTTGCTTTTTGTGGAATTATCCCGGTCTTATGGATTTATGTTTTTTCCTCTCAATTTCAACTTTTAACGTTAGATCTGTTGAAAATAGAGTTTCATAATTTTTTTTATTTGCTTTATGTAAAGTTATTTCAGTCTCACGACTTAAGTCACAAGTTTAACAGGTTAGTTTGGGTTGACTTAAGTTGTTTTTTTGTCGGTCTTTTTTTAATTGATTTTTTATTTGTTTTCTATGGAATTATCTCGATCCTATGGTCCAAGTTTTGAGTTTGGAAGGTTAACTCATGTTAAATCATATTGTTTTTTGTCTTTTTTATTTTTTTTTTCAAGTTTATCTTTCAACATTGGGTTCATTAGAAATTGACATTCATAATTTATTTTTATTTGCTTTATATAAGTTTATTATGATCTTATGACGTGGTTCATATATTTGACATGTTAAACCAGGATGATTTAATATATCATTGTCTCAATATTTGAAAAAAATATCATCCAATAAATCACCGTATCAATATTTTAAATTTTTTTTTAATATGTATTATATTTTAAGTTCATGATTAATTATTTTTTAATTAGAAAACACATTAGCAATGCTTGAACTTTTTTTAAGTTAAAAAATTGATATGAATCATAGCTACGGGTCAATGATCTAGTTAAATAACTAATATTTGAAAAAAATATCATCCATTAAATCACGATATCAATATTTTAAAAAATTTGGTTTCTAATATGTATTATATTTTAAGTTCATGATTAATTGTTTTTTAATTAGAAAACACATTAGCAATGCTTGAACTTTTTTTAAGTTAAAAAAATTGATATGAATCGCAGCTACGGGTCAATGATCTAGTTAAATAACTAAATAAATAGTACTAGTTTACTAGTTCACGCTACACTGTGGTAGGATCAAAAATTTTTGAATGTTAAAAAAATGTCTAAGCCATATGAGACTTTTTGTTATTGTTATTAAACCTGACCAAGCGGGTTAACCTTTAAACCTCTTGATCCGACTTCTTGCCTAGTTCGAGTTTAAAATTATCCTGTGTTGGAGTTGTTTTGACATGATCTAATTGACTTGACAAGTCCAAAAGAATACAAATAATCGGTAAAAAAACATGGTTGACTTTAAAAGAAAATCGAAGATGATGTATTTTTTATTTTAATATTGAAATGACAATATATGGAATCAACTTGGACTTCACGACTAAACTCACCATATTCACAACCTGGATCATGGATTCCACTAAGTTTAACAATTTTTTTAAGCTATTTTTATTTAATGATATGATAATAAAAATAGATACTTGTAAAATTAAGCACCAATTAAATACCAAGATATTTTTTTAAGACTATAATAACCTCACAGGAAGCAAACCAAAATAAATTATGAAAAAATTCCAAATGAACTGAATGTTGAAGGATGAAATTAAAAAAAAAAGCCAAAAAGAATTTATCAAAAGAAAAAAAATAGGAAGATGGACTTAAAAAAAAAAGAAGGAAAAAAAGAGTTCAACTGAATGGGTTAACCTTGTAACCTCTCGATCATATTCCTTACCTGGTATGGGTTTAAAATTAACCAGCATAAGAGTTGTCTCGATGTGAGTAAGTTGACTCGGTGGGTTCAACAGTAACCCGAACAATAGGTAAAAAACATGGTTTGACTTTGAAAAATATTTCAAGATTACATCTATTTTTTTTTTAATATTGAGATGATAATATATTTGATTGATCTATGCTTTGCAACTTATCCCGTCAAATCAACAGTCTGAATCATAAATTCAACTGATTTTAACAACTATATTTTTTAAAACTATTTTTCACTTAATAGTACAATAACACAAATAAACGCTCATAAAATTGAGCATCAATTAAATATTAGAATGTTTATTTGAAATTGTAATAATCTCATATAAAACATACCAAAATAAATTATAAAAGAAAATTAAAAATTAATAAAATATTGAAAGATAAAATTAAAGAAAACTAAAAAGAATTTAATTAAAATAGGTGTTTGAAAATTAAGCATCAACCAAATATCAAGATATTTATTTGAAAAATCAATAACATAATAGAAATCAAGTCGAAATAAATTATGAATAATAATTCAGAATTAATGAAATATTAAAGAATAAAATTAAAAAAATAAATAAAATAATTTAATTGAAAAATACCTAGAGGGTAGATTTTTTTTTTTAAATACTCCTTTATTGTTAATATGAAGTGATAGGGAAAAACACCCCTTCCTTTAATAGAGTAGGTAATCCTTTGTACTCTTCATCCTTTTACGTACTTGTACTTTTATCCATCGTTGACTTTCCCAATCCTTCTTGAAAAACACTTGACCACCAAGAGCTTGCTCAAGTGTTTTGGGGCTCAATGGGCTACTATAGTTTAGATTGGGTCACAATATTATAGGCCTTGAGGCCCGCTGTTTATATTTTCTTCTCTGGCAAAAGCAAAACAACAAAAACAAACAAATAAATAAATAAAAAAGCTTACGCGCTCCGTTTAGCTTTAGCTAGCCCAGAGTTTAAACCCTAAACCCTAAGAAAGCAAAGGGAAACTGAGCTGGCTTTCTTCTCCACTTAACAAACACAGAAGATGAATTACAGATTTCATAACCTGCTCGGAGCCCCCTACAGGGGAGGCAACGTTGTGATTACCCAAAACACCCAACTTATCTCACCTGTCGGTAACCGAGTCTCCATCACCGACCTCCTCAAATCCCAAACCATAACCCTTCCACTCCAATCCTCCTCCAACATCCGCCGCATCGCCGCCTCCCCCGATGGCACTTTCCTCCTCACAGTCGACGAGAACCACCGCTGCCACTTTATCAACATCCCCCGCCGCGTCATCCTCCACCGCATTAACTTCAAGAATGCAGTCAATGCCCTCAAGTTCAGCCCTGATGGTAAGTTTATTGCTGTTGCGGCTGGAAAGTTGGTTCAAATCTGGCGGTCTCCGGGGTTCAAGAAGGAATTTTTCGCTTTCGAGTTAGTTAGGACCATAGCAGATTGCGAGGATACAGTTACCGCGATTGATTGGAGCTTAGACTGTAAGTATTTGCTTGTTGGCTCGAAGGATTTAGTGGCACGCCTCTTTTGCGTTGACAAATTGAAAGATGGGATTTTGAATAAGCCCTTTTTGTTTTTAGGCCACAGAGATAATGTCGTTGGTTGTTTCTTTGGTTATGATAAGAAAAATACTGATCAGGTTAATAAAGTTTATACAATTACGCGTGATTGTTACATTTTTAGTTGGGGTTATAGTGGTAATAATGATGGTAATTTTGATGAAAACGATGAGGGAAATTCAGAGCCTGCGTCTCCAGGGACGCCAAAGAGGGATGGGGAAGGGAATGTGAATGGTGAGAGCTTGGGTAATGTTAAAAAAAGGAAGGATTTTGATGGGAAAGATCTGGGAGAAGAGGGGTATTTGCATAAGAGGAAATGGGAGCTGTTAAGGAAAGATGGGTTTATGCAATCACCGGCAAAGTTAACTGCATGTACTTACCATAGGGGGCTTGATATGGTGGTGGTGGGGTTTTCTAATGGTGTTTTTGGGTTATATCAAATGCCAGATTTTGTTTGCATGCACTTGTTGTCAATTTCCAGGGAGAAGATTACTGCTGCAGTGTTCAATGAGAGTGGGAATTGGTTGGTGTTTGGTTGTGCAAAGCTGGGGCAGTTGCTTGTGTGGGAATGGCGGTCAGAGAGTTATGTGTTGAAGCAACAAGGGCATTACTTTGATGTGAATTGCTTGACTTACTCGCCAGATTCACAATTGCTGGCTACTGGGGCGGATGATAATAAAGTAAAGGTACAAAATGAGCATACAGAGATGTTTTATGTTTTTCGGAAGCTGTAGTTACTTAGCATGCTGTTCTCAGATCGAATTTGTTATGGAAATGTCTGCATGATGAAATAGGCTAGGTTATTCAAGGATATTTAGGTGCTCTTACTGTGTATATATGGATTGTCTGAAAGAAATGTGTTGCTATGTGCATGTGTGGACGTGATTGGTAGCAAAAATTTTATGCTTATTTGTTTGATATGCAATTGCTAATCTATATTCTGGAGAGTATATTGGAAAAATGTTATTGATGCATTTGCAAAAATGTGATGATTTTTGTTTATTGTCTATATGTTATATTCATAGGTTGTGAATTTGTTTGTGTACATGTACACATCTTTGTTAAATGCAATTGGTTGGCCACTGTATTTGATCCATATATTCTGTTCATGGTCCTTTAAAATTTCAATTTGTTTATATGGCTTTGGTCCTATAGCCCATCTGCTGTTGTAGTTGTTGCAGTGTTGGCCTTTTCTAAGGTAACAAATTTTATTTAAAATGATGAGGTAGCACGTGACGAATGTATGCTTGTAATGTTTGGTAAGTGTGTGTGATCATACTGACCATGTTTGTCTTAAACAGTTCCTATGATGGTATATTAGTACTATATTTCATGTATCTTGTGAACTTAGCTATGTTCTGAATTTTACTAATGTGAGAATCATCAGAATCTTAATTAGGAGATCTTGTGCATGCTTATTTCATAGTACTTTCACAATTTGATGATCTATTTTTCATTTCTGATTGTTTAGCTTTTGATAATGTGCTATATGCTTGTCTTTTTGTTGACTCCTTTATTTTTGTACCTATATGCCATATGAATGTGTTGTATTTGCTTGTCACAGGTGTGGACTGTTTCATCGGGCTTTTGCTTTGTAACATTCTCGGAGCACACTAATGCCGTGACTTCTCTTCATTTTATGGCTAACAACCATTGTCTTTTAAGTGCATCTCTTGATGGAACAGTACGTGCATGGGATTTGTACCGTTATAGAAATTTTAGGACATTTACCACCCCTTCTTCAAGGCAGTTTGTCTCTTTGGCAGCAGATCAAAGTGGGGAAGTAATTTGTGCTGGAACTCTAGATTCATTTGAGGTACTAATTTCTTTTGCTGCTGCATTGAGAGTTGAGACCAATCTGCTGTTTTTTTTTTTTTTTTTTCCTGATAGAGTGCTTAATTTTTGTTTTCAATAGATATTTGTTTGGTCAATGAAGACAGGCCGTTTATTGGATATCCTTAGTGGTCATGGAGGTCCTGTTCATGGGCTGATATTTTCTCCCACAAATGTGAGTTGTATTTGATAGCTGTATCTGCACTTTCTGGTTATCCATCCCTTATTTTGTGTCAATTCCTCTTGGTTTCTGTGTTTTGTCCAAAGTGGTTTATTTACATGAATTTCTTTTGATGTTCGATCCCCCTTCTACATTTGGCATATAACAAATCTTGGATTCTTGTAAATTAACTAATAGCAAACACATGAACAAATTTGTAAGGTTTATAGTCAGCTTTCATTACCTATTGATTCATGAGTAGCTTCTGAAGTGAACCTAATTTGCCTGTAGGCAGTCTTAACTTCATCATCATGGGACAAAACTGTTCGCTTGTGGGATGTTTTTGAAGGAAAGGGAGCTGTTGAAACGTTCCCTCACACACACGATGTTCTTACTGTGGTTTATCGTCCAGATGGAAGGCAATTGGCTTGCAGCACATTAGATGGGCAAATTCATTTCTGGGACCCAATTGATGGCTTGTTAATGTACACCATCGAGGGCCGCAGGGATATTGCTGGAGGGCGTCTCATGACTGATCGTAGATCAGCGGCAAACTCAACTGCAGGAAAGTGTTTCACAACCTTGTGCTATTCTGCTGATGGGAGTTATATATTAGCTGGTGGAAGTAGCAAGTACATCTGTATGTATGATGTCGCTGATCAGGTCTGCTTCATTCTTATGTATAACCTCATGCTTATCATTTCACATTTTAATTTGGTAAATGTTTCAAATAGTTTAATTATCTAGTTTTATTATTTCATGAATTTCATCACAACATGTTTCTATCAATCACTGGAAAGCTCAAACATTTTTGTTTTTGTCATGCATAAGCTAGTTGAATGTAGAAATTAGATTGATAACTATTTGGATGTTGGATATACTTTTGAAGGAATGGTATAGCTTAATTACCTAGTGGCTTATTCTTCCATTTTACATTTGTTTGGATGGGTTCCTTGGTCTGCCAGTGTAGATCTCTCTTAATGTTTGAAGTAGTGGATTGATTTATGTATGAACTGCAGGTTCTGCTGCGTCGCTTCCAAATAACTCACAATCTCTCACTAGATGGGGTGCTGGATTTCTTGAACTCCAAGAAAATGACAGATGCAGGCCCACTTGATTTAATTGATGATGATGACTCTGATACTGAAGAAGGCGTTGATAAACAAACTCGAGGAAAGTTGGGGTATGATTTACCAGGATCCATGCCCAATCGTGGAAGGCCTATTATTAGAACAAAATGCCTGAGAATTGCACCCACTGGGCGAAGCTTTGCAGCTGCAACAACAGAGGGGGTTCTTGTTTATTCAATTGATGAATCCTTTATCTTTGATCCCACTGATCTAGATATAGATGTTACACCAGAGGTATCTTGTGTTCTTTTTGTAAAATGCTGTGAAACAAGTAAATCTTTAGTTTTCTTCTCTCTTGTAAGTACTTACCATGGAGAATTCAAAGCATGTTATATAAGGCTGTCAGATGATTGGTATCTGCTTAGTTGGAAATAACAAATTTTCTTCGTTGAATTATAGTAGTGTTTTCATCTGCTGATTTTATTTGATGACTACAATGGTGTGCAGGCAGTTGAAGATGCATTAGATGAAGATCAACCAAACAGAGCTTTAATTCTCAGCCTTCGTCTGAATGAGGATTCACTAATAAAAAAATGCATTTTTTCTGTCAGTCCATTGGATATACCAGCTGTTGCCTCCTCAGTCCCATACAGATATCTGCAGAGATTAATTGAAGCGTTTTCTGATCTTTTGGAAAGCTGTCCGCACTTGGAATTTATACTCCGTTGGTGTCAGGTACTTACTGCCAACTTATGAAATGCTATGACATCGGAGTTCGTCCCGTATTCAGATCTAATTCTTTGTTTGTGATTATTTTTTTGACAGGAGCTTTGCAAAGCTCATGGAAATTCAATTCAACAAAATTCCAGAAATCTTCTTCCCGCTTTAAAATCCTTGCAGAAAGCAATTACTACAATACATCAGGATTTGTCAGATACTTGTTCGTCTAATGAATACATGCTCCGGTATTTATGCTCAAGCACCAACAAATGATGAACCACTATTAGTGGTCGGGATTTCCTCACTATTATCTGACAAGGTAATATAACTTATTCTCTTGTGAAAAGGGAGCGGAGCAGGCACGCCCATAGCTAACGCCAACATGCCATGTTTGGATACTTTGATGCAAAGTTCATGTGATTGTAAGCACTTGTTTGTTGGATTGGATCTGTTGTTTATTGGGAAATGTAACATGACTTTGATTCATATACATGACAAATTGTCATGAGCTGTTTTTAATGCAATTTTGTTACAGGAAAGATGAATGCAGGTCCATGACAATGATTGATGAGGGTTGCTGTATAATATGCTGTTGTTAGACAATCAAGTTAACGGTTCTTGCTGTGTTGCTTTGTGTTATTTCTCCATTGAAGAAAGGCAACACAACAAAAAGCAAATCACACATGGCCAACTAATAACCGACATATTTCCAGGCTAGTATCTTAGTTTCTGTAACCATTCTTAATGAGTAGTGTCAAATTAATTGACAAATGCATCCGTAGCACATGCACATGCACATGCACATCCAGCTAATAACAAAATGACTAATAAATCACCAAAAATTCGCAGGTAAACATGGGACGTTTAGACATAGGCTGCTTTTGGACCTGAAAACATTATCGCACTTCTACGTTAAGATACGCACACGTTTAGATATAAGCTGCTTTTGGACATTTAGACATGCACACGTTTAGATATTGCCAAGCAATTTTAACCGAGGAAAGTTGAAAGAAAGTATTGCACTACTATGTTAAGCCATGCATGTGCACTATGACATGGAAGAGATATATAGATGGAAGAATCTTCGGTGGCCAAAGAGAGCTAACACTTGAGTTTCTATCATTCCAAAGATCATCACATTGTGAATCACTAATTCCGTGCTTTCTTGACCTGACTAAATCTCAGCTAGGAAATGACCAATCATTCACGTAATCCCTTTATTTCTTTCAGTACTGCAATCATGATCTTCTTGTTCTAATTCTTGAGACAAGTGAGCATAACGCAGGTAGAGAAACAATCTTGTTTCGTAACATAGGCTTTGTGAAAGGATCCTATTCAGGAAAACCACTAAAATCCTCTCTCATACATGCTCTAAATGGTAGAGAAACAATCCTTAGGATTTGCAACAAAACCAATTTCGGCCTTTATAATGTTCTCATGCCCCATGGACCTTACCCATTCCCAATATGTCTTTTTTCTAGGCCACCAATGTTCTCCTGGTTCCCACTAAAGAGAAAGGAACTATCTTTAGACCATTCATGTATTTTTCTACATGAACGGGCTAATTTAACTGTCAAGAAAGCATTGAATTCAGATTATCAATCAAAAAACTTATAATACTTACAGTATTGCTTCAAATCTCTCACGGCCAGTGCGCTAAATCCACATTGAGGAAGATCGGGGTACCCCTTTATGTAAATCACAACAGGGTTGTCCTTGACATCCTGCACAACAAGCTGATAATGATTATTGAGAGATAACAGGAATATGAAAAAGAAACTAGCATCTACTAAGCTTGATAAATAAGATAGAATTAAGCAGACATATATACCTTTTCAACATCTTCCATGAAACTTATTCCGGAAAAACTCCCACTCCGACCCTTATTATTTTGTTGAAAATCTGCATGACTGTCAGGATCATTGGGAACAGTGGTAGAGAATCTCAGTCCAATGTGGTTAAAACATGCAGGAACCTGCAAGTAAACCAATCGAATCAAGACATGTGCCATTGGCATTATCTTCATGTACGTGTTGAGAATTTGCAATGTGACTGCCCAACTAAATAACCAAATAGGCAATACCCTTGAGATAAGAAAAAAAAAAATTTTATCTGTCTAAACACGAAGAATATTAAAAACAGAGAGGATAAATTGAAACAACTATAGAATTGAAACAAGGATAGTTTTGAGTGTTGCTAGCGGCTGTCAAAGTGATGATCGCTGGCATTCCTTTTTTCATAACTACATTCAAATGCTGAATGCTTCACAACAGAGAGGATAAATTGAAACAACTATAGAATTTGTTCTATTTTCAAAACAAAAGACATCTGAAAGACAATGAAATAAATCGACACCCGGTACTTATTCTTCACTGCATGCTGGCTGTCTCGACAGTTGTGGCTCCATGACGCTACGTTAAAAGTTATCATTCATTCAGCCTACACTGCTCTCTCTCCAACGGACTTTGATATCTTGTCCAGAGTTCAGGGCATCCTCTCTGAAGGTCTGCGCCTAAGCCATATTCTTTCCATGTGATTGTTCCTAAAATTGTTGTTCCCACTAACATTATGATTTCTGCTAAAACTATCATTCTGTCTGTAGCTGTTTCGACCATGCCGCATCCTCTCTGGAATATTACTCCTAGAACTGTTGTTCTGCCTAAAATTGTTGGTTCGTCAATTGTCATGACTAGTCCCCATTTCATAGCCTGCTGGCAACATGTTCCTGTTGTTCTGTATGAAATTGCTGGTCTGCCTACTGGTATTGCTAGCTTCCATATCATAGTCTAACGGTAACATGCTCCTTGATTGAATGTTCATGATTACAACAGGATAGTCATACGGGTTTGAAGAATTCACAACCTGGTAAGGATCTCCTGAATATCTCTCTTCGTTCTCCTCATCTTCATCTATGCTATACGGGCTGATCATAGCAGGTAAGTCATCAAAATCTCTACCAAGATCCTCTTGTTCCTCTCTTGTTGAGGCGAGCATAGCAACCATGTCCTCAACATCTCTTTCATACTCAAAGTTGGTCCAGTCGCGTTGCCGTTAGGGGTCCACCTTAGATGGCTGAATAAAAGGATGGTCAGACCTCGCATGCTTTCTAAGTTCTGAATAATTCCCAATAAAATTACAAGTCTCCAAAGAACAACTCTGTAGCTTGGAATTCATGAATTCTCGTGCAGGCTTCACAACAGTCCATCCATAAATTTCTCCTCGACATAGAGGGCAACAAAGCTTAGGCTGCAGCTCACTCTCATAATGCCCACTTTGCCCAAGCAGTTGCAATTCTTCCCTTGTTCTATTGGAAACAGAAGGAATTTCTTGCAACATTTCTGTGGATGGAGATGACACTGAAGAC
This sequence comes from Populus deltoides, assembly GCA_015852605.2. Classification (NCBI taxonomy): domain Eukaryota; kingdom Viridiplantae; phylum Streptophyta; class Magnoliopsida; order Malpighiales; family Salicaceae; genus Populus; species Populus deltoides. Next base: position 37,661,774 of record CM027570.2, read on the forward strand.
TTGCGGAAGTGGTCGAGGCAATTTGACTGGCGATAGCTGGTATTGCACATGCCGGCAGCCTTTACCAAAAGAAGAACATCGTATGAGAACAGCATTGTGGGGATATTCCATGCAAATAGGGCACCTAATTTCTTCCCATTCTTTGGCATCCTCAGTCGATCTCAATGAGCTCCTGGGATCTTCAGCTTTATCATGTGGATGGTCCAGTGAGATGGGGCACCTAACATTCTTCCATTTTTGGACATTCTCGTCTGATCCCAATGAGCAATGGGGTTTACATTGCTCAGTGTTGTTTGAACTGCAAGGGTAAGGAGACGATCTGGACTGATCAGAAGACAATCGTTTGAATCTTCTATCCTTTGGCATTTTCAGAAACTTAGAATTCACCTTTTTCTTAGAAAGATTATGATCCCTTGATAATCATATGAGAATCATGAATTCAGTAACTTGAGTTTAAAGCAAGCTATAAAGCAGTAAAAACTAGAAAGTTAACATGAAGGAAATAGTCATCAAATCCCAAAACCATTTATTTATCCACAGAATCCAAAAGCAAGAAATGACTTTAAAAGCATAGAGCAAGTCCTTATATGCTTGTGTTAATGACTCCCGACAATTGATGGTATTTCTTAATTTTGTAGATTTTAAGGGCTTGATCATCACTACCAATGTCCTATAAAGTGCAGCATGAAATAATTATAAATTCCCAAAATTGGTCCAACATAAGAACACAAGACATTGTAAGAGACACAGACAAGATGCTACGTTTCCTTGTATTTATAACACAGCAACAAGTCACCAGATGCTTCGATCAATGGTCGGTGCAGGTGCAAAAGAACCCTCGGCCGAAGGAAAAGGTGTAGTCGGTATAGCCCAGCCCAAATATTTGTGTATTTGAATCCCTGGCTTCAGGCCCACTTCTTGACCCAATAAGTAATGAAGAGAATTGTTAAAACATCTCAAATGTAGTCCTCGTTTTTGTGTCAATTCAGCAAGCAAGCCACTTTAAAACATATTTCATCAGAATTACTTTATATTCGTCTTATTTTATAAATTCAACCCAATAAGTAATCCAAATGCCAGGAATTAAACCTATTGGTAGATTCTATAATATTCTTGATATTACGATTCACTCCAATTAGATTAAATTGAGGAAATTTGACGAATAAAGAGTATGTTTAATAAAATCAATTTTATAGGGGCTCATTTGTCAAACCGATACAAAAGGAAGATCCAAGTGTGATTTTCCGAAGTATTGTAAAACCCCTCAAATGGAGACATGGTTAGAACTTAAAACCCTAGCCGGAGAAACCCTCGGTCCTTTTCTGTTGCCTCTCAGTTCATTTAAACCGGGTGGAAAATGCAGGTTTTGGTGAAAACGGTAACGGGAAAGACCCTAACGTTGGAGATGGAGTCTTCAGACACCATCGACTTTGTAAAGGCAAAAATCAAAGACGAGGAAGGCATTCCACCCGAACAACAACGCCTAGTCTTCGCAGGAAAACAGCTGGAAGATGGCCAAGCCCTTGCCGACTTCAGTATCCGCAAGAAGAAGAAAAGCAAACCCCTCGAGCTTGCTCTGCTCCAGGTTGATGACGCTGATGCTCCACCAATACAGCTAGGTAACATCATTTGATAGGAAATGCTTAAGATCGTTCATTCTTGGTGTCCGGTATTATTACAATAAGAGGAAACTGTGTTGCAGATGTTCAAAATCTAGAATCGGAAACACCAGTTGCCTCTACGAAAGCTAGAAAAACAAAGAAGAAGAAACGCGCTGCGTCTGACACAGGAGACACAATTGATACTGGTATGGATGGTCATACAGTTGTTTTTTAATTATAGTTACTGCTCCTTGCTTGTTTTGTCCCAATTCATTTACGTCACTCACACAATACATGGCTCATTGTGTTTAGCACTAGAAAGATAAATGTTTTGACTCGATAAGATGATGGGTTTTTTCCCTTGTTTATGTAATTGGATTTAGTTGAAGTATTCATTAACTTGATTAAAGCAGATAATATACAGTTCGAGCTAACGGTTTGCTCCTTAGTCCTACTATGATACAGCTTATGTCTGCCATTTTACTGAAAGATCATTTTTCTTTTTTCTTTTTTAATTTTGGCTCTGATTGGAGAAAGAGGATTGCCAGTGATAGAAAATATTAGGAATAGTTACTTTTCCTTGAGGGCAATTAGCTTTGACAGAAAACAAGTTTCATAAACTAAATAGAAATTAAATAATCAACAATGAACATTTGGAGAAAGAGGATTATAGTGGGATGAGGTTCTCAAGTTTCTTATTGATTCCAATATTGAAATTAGCCTTGTAACTGATATCACTCTGCCATCACTGTACTGGTCACTATCAAGCATGTACTTTTAGCAAAAAACCAGGTACCAAACCCACTCCTAATATATATAGGGCATGCACGCATGCATGCAGTCTTGCATGTGTGATGATACCGATTATTGTCAAATACTTACATTTGGCTCCTCCTAGTGTCTTATCATTTTAGTTTGAACTACCAGGAGTGGTGGTGTGACCCAAATTTCTGGCTACTGATTGCGTAATTCTTCATTTTTTGTTTGGTGAAGTGGTGTTGGATTTTCTGAGATGTCACCTGTTATGGTGGTACTCTTCTTTTGTGATTATTACTATATTGAATGTTTATATATGCTCACACATTCACCGCTCTGATATAGATCATGGTGAAGCCACTGATGGTGTCCTTGTTGAGCATGATGTGAATGAGCCGACCATGGGTGAAAAACTTGCTAGTATAACTTTACAAGATGATGATAAAATCAGCAGCCATGAGATGCAAGAATCACCTCCTAGCGCAAAGCCACCAAGTGCTGATTCAGTTAACATTCTCCTTAAGCAAGCATTGCGTGCTGATGATCGTGCGCTTCTTTTAGATTGCTTATACACCCAAGATGAGAAGGTTGTTTTCTTTTCTTTAGATTTGTTAATGCTGAACTTTCCTTAAAGGAGGTTTTACTTTAGTACTAAATTAATTGCTATTATGCTTCCCATGAACTTGTGCACAGCACATTCCTTTTCACATTTGTTTTCAGTTAGTACTTTTTTGTCAAGAAACAAAATATACCGGTACATAACTCAGAATATTTTCTGTTTGCAGGTTATTGCAAATTCAATCTCGCTGCTTAATCCATCTGATGTTCTCAAGCTTTTACACAGTCTTCAATCCATAATTCACTCAAGGTGGACAATTACTTGTCTTATCAAGATTTGTCTGGTGAATCTGACAGATCATGTTTGCGTTATCTGTCCATGATTTTGTTTTTCAAATTTGTACCTAACAGCAATCATTTTTTTTTTCTGAATAATCATAGTTTGTGGATTTTCATTTAACACTTTTTAATCTTAGGATTCTTGAAAGGCAGAAGCAAAAGTACTATTTGAATTCGACCCAAACATATCTTTCCATGATGTCTTATGAAATGTGATTTTGTTACAGGGGTTCAATCTTGGCATGTGCTCTTCCCTGGCTAAGAAGTTTACTTCTTCAACATTCAACTGGAATAATGTCCCAGGAATCTTCTTTACTTGCTTTGAATTCCTTATATCAGGTGAAAAATGAGAACCTCACCTTGGAAAGACTCTGAAGAGTGATGTATAGCAACGAAAAAGTCTTTTTCATCTTAAAATTCATGTCCGAATATGCCTTGTGAACTTTTTTATTATCATTTTGGCCCTTCCCTGGATATCAAGTTTGTCTTTTGGAATATAGTTGAGACAATCAGATAATATTGTTTTTCCTTAAAAATTTAATTGCTGAGATTAGACTAGTCTTTGCTGATGTTGTTTTGAGTTTCATTTACTGAGGTTATAATTGTTAGATTGTGGTGTATCTCACATCTTTTCGATGTGGTAATACTTGTGTTATTACATATTCTAGTGAATTTAAATTGGATAATTGCTGTGTGATTCCTCTTAAAGTTTTAATTTGAAGTATGTCATTGTTTATCAGCTCATTGAATCCCGAGTGGCAACCTTCCAGTCAGCACTTCAATTGTCAAGTTGCTTAGACATCTTCTATGCAGGGGTATGTTTTTTTGCGATATTATGCAGTTAGTGAATTTGCAGCTTGTAATTATTGATAATGTGATTTGTTTGTTTCTTTCTGCTTTAAACAGGTCGTTGATGATGCATTGGATGAAAATCAAACAATAACTCCTGTAATTTATGAGGACAATGATGAAAGTGACGAGGAGGAAGAGGAATCTGAAGATGCCATGGAAACCGAGGAAGGTAGCAAGGAGGAGGAAGCACTTGATGGACTAAGTGATATTGAAGGAAGTGATGGCATGAGTGAGTGATAGTGTCATTCAAGCACAATTTTGGTTGCCGCTTTGATAAGGATTAAGGGCTATCAATTTCAGTGAAGACGATCTCTTCTTTCAGTCCAGGGGATCCTTTGACAGATTTGGATGTAACTACTGTAAGTTCACTTCCTGGGGAGCACAAAGATGTTGGGGAAATCTCTTAGATGGCCAGAAGCATATGTCGGTTTTTCTGTTGATGTGTGCGAGAGAAACAGTACACCATCGCCTTGCTTGTATGCCTTTGACTCTTATCAATATTGTTTTCCTTTTGCTGACATTTTGAGAAAACCACACCAAAGAGTTGCATTTCCTCCTTTTCAAGTAAATTTTAGAGAAACAGAGACTGCAAAATCGTTTCATGTACTCGTGAGATATGATTTCTTTTTGCAAATTAAGAAATAGCAGTCCCAAGTAGAGAGACCAGAGACTGAATGGAATTAGATTTGATAATTTCTTGGCATCACTGATATTTTCGTTGCACAGGATGATTCGTCGCTTTGGGTAGAGCGCATGTCCACCAGCGGTCTACTTTCTCAAGAGCTGTCCATTGCAAGCGTAGTGTCGACGTTGATTGGAAAAATAAATAAATTAATACCTGGGTTCTCCTTGCATGAAATTTGCAGAGGCGGATTTTGGTCTTTTGTTTTATCGATCCCTGGGCATTAAAAATCAATGGAATTCCTACAAATAGCAGTTAGTTTGCTCACATATTCAGACGAAATTTCCCTAAAATCGGATTTCTCCACCTCGATGGAGATGAGAATTCTAGCTTGAGAAATTTGGAAGTGTGATTGTTTTAGTGGTAGATCTTGTGTTTGTTCTGGGGGTATAATCCTCAACCGCACAGAATACAAGATCAAAAGCATGAAAAATCATGCTTAACATAACCTATTTGGTATGGGGGAAAACATTATACACTTCCCTTTGTTTACTGTGCTTAAATTAATGTTTTTATCTTTCACTAAAAAATCCAATGAACTGGCCTTGAAGGGTAAAAATATCCATTAAATTTACTTGTTGCTCTTAGAAGCAATAACAAAAAAAAAAAAAAAACACTTTTTAGACCAGGGGTTTTTTAAACAATTTTTTTGCTGTGCACTGTGTAATTATTCTGTCATCGGAAGCCAAAAATTCTTAAGCTTGACTTTAGTAGCATATATGCCTATATAATATAAAACAAACTAAAATATTAGGTTTTATTCAATGTTTTATTAATTATTACATTGTTTTTTTGTGCAATAATTATGTTAAACAAGGGGTAATTTGGTAATTTAATTAAAAAATTAAAAAAAAAAAGAAGAAAACTAAAAAAAAAAACAAACTAATAGGTTAACCCGATTAAGGGCTAACTTCACAACAGTTAACTCTCAAACCCGGAATCCTTGTAAAAGTTTGATAACTAAATAGGAAAAAAAAATTAACATTAACAATTTAAATTAAAAAAATTAATTAAAAGAAAAAAAAACAAAAAGCTCTCAGCACGTTCCATGAATGCAAACCAAACAAAAAAGAAAAAAGAAAAACTAAAGGTTCACTTAGAAAAAATTTAATATTAATAAACTAAATTAATTAAAAATAAAAAAAAAAAAAAACCTGAAGAACGCGTCTAAAGTGACTTAATAAAGTGAACATTAACAAATAAAGTAAAAAAAAAATAGACTTTTTTAGTGTTTTTCAAATCATCACGACGAGAGTGGTGCATGTTTTTAGATTATTTTAAAAAAAACAAAAAAATATTTTTAATTAAGATTGATTTTTTTTTTAACATTAAAAACTTTTTTGGAAGAAAAATAAAGAAAGAAGAATTGTCATGCTTAGCCTTGCAATATTTTACATTAGCTCCTCGTTTTGTTTTTTTAGGATTTGATTTTTATGTTTTTATTTGAATTAAATTTGTTTTTCGATTTTATCTTTCACCATCTTTTTATTTCAGATTTGATCCTTATTTTTTAAAATTCTATTTATTCTATTTAGGATAATTTTTAAATTTGTTTTTTTGATATCGATTTCATCCTTTCCTTATTTTAGATTTGGTCCTTATTTTTTTGAATTGTATTTATTTTATTTAGATGTTTTAATTGCTTTTAATGATTTCCCTCCTTTTTCTTATTTATTGTTCTCCTTTTTTTTTATTGTTGTTTTTTTTCGCCTTAGCAAGTTTTTTAAATTAATATTTTTTTTATTTCATCCTTCAATATTAAAATGAGCTTCTTGATTCATCCCGAGTATAGGATTTAAAAGTTTGCAAACTTGAGGAGCGTAACCCATACTTAGGAGATTCACCCAAGTTTTTTTTATATAAAAAAAGTCATGTTTTTTAATTTCATCATTTAACATTTGATTTGATTTGATATTAGGCTCCATAATTTATTTATTTATTTATTTTTAATATAGGATCTTCACTGATTTTAAAAATTACTTGAGTTATCTCGGTTCTTTTTATTTGTTGTTCTTTGTTAGATTGATCTTTTTTATAAAGAATATTTTTTGAGTTAAATTAAATTAATTTTTCAATATTTTTTTAAATATTGTTCAGTATATCATCATTTTTAATTTTTAAAACATTTTTTAAAGATTAGACAAAAATATCTAGTCGCGGCGTAGCTCGAGGCAAATATCTATAGGATTTTTTTTAACTAATTTTAAAAATGATTTGCATTATCTTGAATTTTTAATTTTTTAATTATATTATTAAATTAACCTGATTTAATAAATCTAGTAAGCTAAACAACAAGTCTCAAATTTTTCTATATTCTTTAAAAACACTAGTTATTTTATTGATTTTTTAAATTCATTTTAGGCATTATCACGGGCTCAATGCCCCGGATTACCAGTCTGGTAAAAAAAACTAGTGTCAACTAAACGAGTTAGTCCAAAAATCAGCATAACAAGGTAAATTTAGAGGACAAAACCTATGTTAATTATCAAGGTTTTTAAGGCTCATGTAAACATTTACGCCTTGGAACCAGAACCAACATATCTATATACAAGGTTTTAGGCAATGATTCTGGCTCTCGATTTTTCACGCAAATGTTAACTGCTTCTGCTTTTAATTTTTCTTCCTTTTCTTTTCCCTTAATGATTGATTAATCGTTAAAGTTTCTGTCAGTCCTGGCTTGATAACTTGATGTGATCAAGATCAGCCAAATCATACAAAAGCGAAAAAACAAGGGGAGGGAAAACAAGATTTTACGTCATCGATCTAACAAAGTGAAAATCACAACGAATCCCTTCATGAAGACACTGACTGTTTTATTTTTGGACTTGAAGCGTTCCAAGCTGCTAAACTTGGGATCTTTAGAAAACCAAAGGGAGCCCAATATCCAGCAGCTTGCCCAGCTAAGGTGATATTAAGGACTTAAAAAACATGCCCAAACCTGAACATAATTCAAAGGAGACCTAAATATGGATGTATCCCATGCACTTATTCGTACATTTAGCACTAATATTTGGTCTCCTTATAGATAGTGGTGTGCTTGTAACCAGCAGGATCTTCCGTCTCATCTTTCCTAGCATAGGTATCCTCATCCTCACCAGGGCCACCAATCCCCAAAGTCTGCTTCACAGTATCCTTAGCGCTCTCAGCCATCTGCATCACTTTCTCCCCAGTTTGCTGCATAACCCCCTTGGAGTTCTCCTTGCCTTCCTGGGCCTTCTGCTTGGCAGACTCGGTAGTCTCTGCTGTCTTTTCTCTGGCCTCTTGAGCCGTCTGTGCAGCCTTCTCTTTGGCTTGTTGGGCTGTTTCATATGTCTTGTCCTTGACTTCCCTGGCCTTTTCCTTAATGCTACCAGTCACTCTACCAGTCTTCTCCTGTTCAGGCAATAAATACATCAACAATCAATCAGGAAAGTTGCTGCCATTTATGCGAAAAATAAACTCATATGATATATATACCTCAGCTCGGCCATGGGATTCACCAGCTCTGTAGCTCTGCTCATGAGATGCCATTTTGCTCTTGAGAATTGAATGATAATTCTCTGGCTAGCCTCGTTTTCTTTCTTATGTAGCTGTATAACGAACTTTAGTTGCAGTGAATGTGAACCCTTCTTGTTTGCATGAAACTTTATAGCCTTACGATGGTTACTGTATGACTCACACGTGTCCTTCTTTGCTGACACTTGTAGGGTACGTGCCTCGCGTTTGTGAGCAATCCTGCTTTATGTGTCGGCTTGATGTTTTTTATAAAAGACACTGCCTGTAAGGTAGTGGCACGTGGTACGTGGTCGTTTAGCATATTCAATTCGAACGTGTCAACAGATTACACTTTTGAAGTTTTTATGCATTGCTGTTTGATTCAAGTTTTCAAATCCGTTTTGATAGGTTTTTTATTTTTTAATTAAAATAAAATATTTTAATTTGAAAGTATTTTAGTATATCGTTTGAGGTTGTATTATTCATATATATATATTTATATATATATAACAAATATAATTTAAATTTAAGATAAATTAATTATAAATTATACAATATAAATACAATGTCAAACAAATTTAATTTTAAAATTTAAAATATTTCTAAATAGTCAAGATTAAATAGATCTTTAACTTAAAGTAATTCAATTTAAACAAAATATTAAAATATTATGAAAGTAAAATGTTTTAACACAAATATTTAAAATATAAAATTAGGTCAATGTTATCTAGGCTAATGGAATCTAAAGTATCCCTTATTTTTCTTAAATTCTTACAAAGTATAAACATGAAAAAAACAACATGAATATAAACCATATATATTAGTGATAAATCTAATTTTAAAAAATTAATATCATTGTTAATGAAAATAGTAATAATAATTTTCAATATTATTATCAACATCATTGTTATTGAAAATAGTAATGAAAAAGAGTTTTTTATAATTTGGTGGTTTAATTAATTAAATTGAACAAAGTTCAATTTGATTTAATGGCTTTTCAAGAACGGAACAGAACATTTAGAATGAGATGAAATTTGTTCCGTTTTTTGAATTGGTATGGAATGTTTCGACCATTTCGGGCGAAACAAAACGGAATTGACAACCTTGGTTTGATTTGCTGGCGTATAGAATTTATTAGTTTGTTCTTTTTTTTTGCTGGGAAGTCGAAAATTATTTTTATTTAATTTTAAAAAATTATATTTATTTATTTAATTTTGAAAATTTTCACTTTTCTTTCTGATCAACATAAATTTTCAAACCGGATAAAAAAATCAAACTATAATCCACCTTTACTTACCTCCAAGAGTGTTTTTATTTTTTTCAACAAATTAAAAAAAAGGATGATAAGTCATTTATCTCTTAAAAGTGAATTAATTCATATTTTTTTAATATATTATATATATAATTCAAATAAACCGTATTTATTATTATACCCTTAAGGTAAAACAATTTAATCCACCTTTACTTACCTCCATCTGCATGAATAAAAAATTGGGTCCATGCTCATTTTTATTAATTTGAATAATTGAAGACAGACTTGCATAAGATATGGTTAATTATTATCCCTACAGACATCTCTCGTTGCCATCTGTCATGTGGGAAAAGGGAAGCGCGCGGTGGAGCGGCGTGCATGGTGGGCTTTCAATTTTATTATCCCACTAAACTACACGTCATTTTTAGTTCAAGTGACAGACTAGTCAATATTGAGTTAAAATCATGTGTTAGAAATTAGAACATAAATTTTATTCTCATTTCTTTTTAGATAAATAGTCTAATAAGAGACAAGAGGAATTTTGGCATGGTATATCAGTTTACTGTAATATAATTAGTTTGAGTTTGAGTTTATAATTATATTTAATTTGATTTTTTATATTTTATAAATTTTAAACTCGACTAATTTAGTTTTGTTTTGGATTGGAGGGTTGGATATATTGAATTATATTAAATTTTTTTTGGATATTACATATACTTACGGTTTGTGCTTGTATTGTTAATTTTTATTAGTTCTTATTTATAGATAGACTTGCAGCATAAAATGTTGGTGTCATGACATTCCTGGTATTAGTTCTAATTTTTATATTTTACACTATCATTAAATTTTAATTATCTCTACTTTCCTCTCCAACAAAAATTTTTTTATTGCATTAAATAAATCTAATAGAAAATTCACTAATAAAAATTTTGAAATTGAAATATTTTTAGAAAAAATAAAAAAAATATTTAATTTACAAATTATCAAATATAAATAAAAAAAAATATAAAACATACAAATTAAATGAAATTAATCGATTTTCAAAAATCCCACTCATCACAAAACCCGTTACATCCATTTCTTAATTTTTTTTATTCACTGATATTTATAAAATCCACGATTTAGTCAGATAATTACTGCATTTAAACACCCCTTAGTGTCGTGTAGAGATACCAATTTAATCAGTAGAGCCGAGCTTTATCCGTACTCTAAGCCAAGGGTTTCTCCCAATTGACTGAGCAAATTCCTTTGAAACATTCCACGCCCCATAATCAAACTGTTATATCATGACACGTGTTTGTAAGACCACGTGATTTGGGGACTTTACGTGGCAAGGGAAGTGCACTTTTTTTTTTATCTATAAATTTCACTCCATTCTCTTCATTTCTTCAACCAATTTGCATTACTAAATCATCCATTAAAGAAGTAAGAAAGAAAGGGAATGGATAGCAGAGGTAATGACATCACTTACAACGCCGGCGAACTAACCGGTCAAGCTCAGGTGACTTCCTGGTTCCTTTTTGTGCATATTTTACAAGAATGATAGCTAAAAACTGCTATGTTTCATGATCTCTATTAATTAGATATATACGAGCTAGAATCTCCTTGTTTTACACACCATAATGTACTTGATTTTTACGTTATTTAATCTACTTTTCTTTACAGGCGAAGAAGGATGATGTTATGAACCAGTGCCAGGAAGGGCTTAACCAATCCACCCAAGACAGTTCCTATACTGCCCAAGCTTCCAGCTTTCTTCATCAGGCATAACTTCCTTGTTCTGTTTCCTGCTTTCATACTGCTATTATTATCACCAAAGCAGCCATCATTAGTATAATAATATTCAAGCAATTCACGAATGTACAAGAGCATGTTTTTGTTACAATTTACTCCCTTTTTTTTCTTTCAAAAAACAACCAAAAGAGATTAGAGCCCTTGATTATATTTGGAATGGTTCGGCAAATATTAGTTGTATTATTTTTATAGTTTAAGAGTACGTAAGAATAATGCGATTAACGTATTTGTTTGCAGACCGGGGAGCAAGTGAAGAACATGGCTCAGGGAGCAGCTGAAGCAGTGAAGAACACTCTGGGGATGAACACAGAGAACACTCCCACCACCAATACCAGCAGCCTCAACCACCCAATCAACCCAAGCAATCCAAGCAACCCATCTACTAGGATTTGAGGTGTTTCTACGTTGAACACCATGATTTGCTATGATTTAGCAGTATTTAATTTGGTCTCCTAAGTTATTGTTATGACATTTTTGCTGCCTCTCTTTTGTGAGAAGGCGATTTTACGTTTGTTCTTGTTGATTTATTTAAGATGTAATCGTCTTTGGGTCAAAAAGAAAAAAAGGGGGTGATGAGATGATGCCTCTTCATTCCAATTGTAATAAATTTTGATTCATGGAAATTATCTTTCCTTGATTCGTGTTCATCGATCAATTTGAATGAGATGTCTTCGCTCTATATTAATAGGTTGCCCTATATATGTAAGGTTAATTTAAATAATTGGTTAAAGATGGTTTATATATAAACACATAGGCTAGTGCATGCTCAAGCTCTATAAAAAAAAAAAAAAAAATACAAGTTGAAATCAAAATTTAACCAGCAGAGATCGATTGAAACCATCCCAGCAGTATACTTCGTTCTCCCTCTAATTTATGTTTAATATCAACTTTCAAAGAGTCATTAATTCCTTTATAAGTTAATGTTGAACTTTAATTAAATATCTTAACTTCATTTAAAAATAAAAATAAAATATTTCAAATTTAAAATATCTTATTTATATAATTTTTTATTTATAAAAAAACAATAATTTATTAAGCATTTATTATAGTCAAGGTTGTCAAAATCGTGATTTTGACACGGCACGGAACATGTAAACCAAACTCGGATTGTAAAAACAGATTGTAAAATTGTAAGGAATTTTAAAATACATTAAAAAAAATTTATGTTTCAAATAAAAATTCATAGCACCTTAAAATATATGCTTTAAATAAAAATCCATATATAGTTCTTATCAATATCTATACCATGTTGTCATCCCACATCAAGCCTATTACCAGAAGAATTTTTTCTAGATGCCATAAGTTCAACAATTCAAGAATCAATTCAAATCAACCCTGTAATCAATCCAAACATTTTATGCATATAAGGTAACCGTTACAACTTCTAAAAAAAAATAGAAATAAAAACCAGAAGGAAAGAGCAAGAAACAGAAACATTAAACACCTAATACATGATAGCAAATGCATGCTGGGTGCCGGTGCATAGGCACATAGAAGAAACATGCATTTTCAACATAATCATAGGCTTCACAACCCAATTCACTAGCCAATCATAGGCATTGTAGCATTGCAGATAAGGTAACAACTAACAACTAACAAGGACTAAACAGATTGCTTGGTAACTGAACCAAAACTACTAAACTAAGGTTTCTAACGAAATCAGCACATGGATTACACCCAGAATCAGCACATGGATTACACTTAACTAACAAGGACTAACGAAATTGCACATGGATTACTAACCTGACTCCAACTTGTTTAGATCAAGAAACAGAGACAATTGATTATGTGAAAAAATAGAGTCACAGACTCACACACACACACCGTACGGTTAAAATTGAATCTAAAATTCACAGGCAATATCTCAATAATAGACAGTCACAGAAACTTTGAATCAAAATCTCAATCTTTAACATCATTAAACTGTAAAGATTAAAGCACCTAATGGTCCTAAACAACAGTCACAACAGATTACAAACAAGGTAAGAAATGGAGATGGTAAGAAACTTATAGCCCGCGAATCCAATCAAACAAATATTAGCATTACTGCATTAGAGTAAGAAACGGACAGGGGAAAAAAAGCACCCCTAGCTGCTGGTAGTTACCAATAGAGAAGAGAGAACCAGAGAAACAAGATAAACAGAGTAACTTAACTGGTGGAGACTGGAGAGACACCGTTGTTGTTGGGTGGTCTCTGGTTCTCAAGGTGGCTGGTGAAAAGGACGTCGTCGATGAGGGGTGAGGGCTGTTGTGGAGTACCAGTGGACGGTGATCGTGGAATACTGGAATCGTGAACGGCTGAGAGAAAGAGATAGAGACTGAGTCACTGAGGAATCCTCAGTTTAGGGACGACTGGAGTTTTGGGATTTCAATTTTGGGATTTTTTTGGTTCTGAACGTGAATGATAAACTGAAATGCGAAGAAGACTAAAGAGAAACATTGCATTTGCTTTGTTAAAGCCAATAGGCGGTCGACACCTAGCAAAAACATGGCCTTTTTTTTCCTGCTGGTAAAATCGTTAAATCGGTGGTGAAATCACGATTTTACCCGATTTTGACTCGATTTTACCCATTTTCGAGTTTTACAAGTGGTTTAGCGCATAAAGTCTATATCAACTCGTAAAAATGTATGATTTTACGAGTTGAATCATGATTTTGACAACCTTAATTATAGTCATTAACAACATGACTTAATAGAAAAAAACAAAGAAAACAAAGATAAAGTCAAAATACTTGTAAAAAATCTCCCTATTAAGCCACTAAAAAAATAAAAAGCAGTGTCAGACATGAAATTATGAATAAAAACTATAACCACACAACTAAATTAGCTTCCCTATGAACTCTCTACTTAGCCAGATAATCTATTACATAATTACTTTCTCATTAAATTTCTTAATACCCGAAGGATGTAAGAAGATACATAGAAATTCTCCTTTATATATTTTTGTGAAGAAATTCTAAGATTCTCAAGTTGTAACTACCGATACTTACCATATAGAAGAGAAACTTAAGAAAGGGAATTAATTAAATATATATTTTTTTAGGAAAAGAGAGATATTCTTATCAGTTTTACTAAACTTAGGTGTGATTTTTCTCTGCATTTTATGTCTATTTCTTATCTTATAAATATTGATAATTATCGCTTGAGCATGTATATATATTTTCTCCATTTAAATATAAGAAAGATAAATGTAAGAAATATATAATTTCTTCATATGTGATTATACATGTCGTACATGTTGTGGTGGTATATAATGTATATAATAAAAGATTATGATTCAGAAGCTATACAAGCAGAAATTAACAAACTAATTAAAATTTACACATTCAAAAAAATAGCAAGTTAGAAAATGGAAAAAAATGATTTTAAAAATAACATAGTTAATTTGGTTAAAGTGGTTAAAATGAGGTGGCATAAATTTGAAGGATGAAAGAGAAAAAAAAATTAAAAAAAAAAGAACTCAAAGATAAAATAAATCCAACAACATTGATAAAAATCATTAATGATAATTAGAGTGGGTCACACACGCTGCAAAAAAAAATGTAAGTCACTTATCATATTGGCCCACTTCAGTTATTTTTGTGATTTTTTTAGTATTATTTAATTTATTTTGTTAATATATTTTTAATAATACATAAACACTGCTAACAGAGTTTTATTAGCACACAAGTTAGATTTTATTTTTATTTTTCTTTTCCCTTCCTGAAATGTGCGACAACCCATTTTAACTATTTGATTAAAATGTCACATTTCTCAAAATCTTTTTGATATGCAGCATCTAGCATACCATGTTCTTTCTTGAATTTTTTTTTTGTCGGTGCAATTTTGCCAAATATTTGTCCCAGTGAAAGGAAAAACACCATGCACAAGCATATAGTCAAAGCACAAAAATTGCAACAATATTATTGGATCCTTGACTTTTGGTACCTGTTAATTACCATTGGTAATTAAGCTGAGAAAGCTAGTAGAACTTAAATATGAGCTGTCGATGACCAATAGTTGCCTATTAATTAAAGACCGTTAAAACGATCGATCCAAAAGTCAAAGATTCTCAAGCTGCCTTTTTTTTTTTACCTCTAATTTAGCAAAACTAATTATTTAATCCTCATATTTTCGTGAATTATATATTTAATCTTTATAAACTAAAAGACGACCGGACATGTATTATTATTTATTGAGATGCCTTCAAGTTGCACTGTAGCAACCATTTACGACTCTGCCGATCTTTGTGTGGTTAACCATGTTTGACATTAACGTACGTTGAGGTCCAAGATCCTCAGGCCTATATAAACATCCTTTGCCAGTCCATGATCTTATCAGAACATCATCTTCATATCTTCAACAATATCAAGGCACAGATATGGCAGGAAATTCTCTGAAGTCTATTTTGGTGAGCCTCTTCATCTTTGGTACTATCTCCAATAATACCATCAGCTGAAGCCGGCCGTCTGAATCATCGAGGTATGTAGTCTAGTTGATTAAGCATATACGCCCTCTCTCCGATTCATTTCTGTTTTTGAATTCATTACCAGCAGACTATTTTTGGTTTATTTTATGCATGTAGACCTCGCTGGAACCTCCCGAACAATATGTCCAACTTGTGTCTGCTGCACACCTCCACCTCGAGGGTCCTGCTGCAACAAGTGCTGTGCTTCTCCTATTCAAACTCAGTCCACAACTGGGTCTCCATGAAACTATATGTTCACGCGCCTCTTGCACTCGTGGATAGTAATAGATTAGCATGAATAAAAATTCTCAGAGAAGAAGAAGAAGAAGAAGAAAAGTACTGAATAAAAGGGAATATCTCTCTCGTTAATCTGTATTTTGTACTACTTAATGTTTCATTTAATCCAAAATTAAGGAATGGCTGGCTTGTTAACTTGTGTTGGAAAGTCCTCTCCATGAACTTAACTTGTGAACCTCGCGCGCACTCCCATGCATGTCGACGGAGCTAGCTAGGCTTGGAGTTAGACCCATAGCAGTAGCTCTTAAGAAATTATCTATTCATGAAAACATGGATCTTCAACTGTTTTTATATGGAAGTTATAAGGTCCAGTCCAGCGCCAGACACGGACATGGATCTGCAATGAGAGTTCATATTCCTTTCACTGCCATAACAAGTTGTCCAGGGAAGTTAGGTGCTCCCCTGCGTTCCACACACAAGAAGTTTAGATTTCAACCAGCATATATGAAAACAGCTAAATTACAATTGAGATCCCATTTGACAAAAAAAAATCCTTATGGTTTTAATTTAAGCAATTAATTCCTTATATTCTGGTCCTTTATATATGCACCAAAGATCTTTACGTTTATAGTCAACTCAGTTTTTCGTTAACTTTTTTTTTTTTTTTTTATAAAAGGAGGGGAAGGCACATATCATCTTCATATTAGTTTCAATTATAGAAATAAAAAAAAAGAGAAAAACTGATTAGAAAATAAAAAATGTTGTTAAGAATTCTTGCAAAACTTGTGTTTATTTATTTCTAGGAATTACTTTTTTGAATTTTTTTTCATCATAATTTTTCTCTTTATTTTAAAAATGCTAATTCTTTAATTTTTTTTGATTTTTTTCATAAATTTATACTGGATATTTTTATTTTTTTTCATATTTTTTTATATGATTTTGCATTCGATTTTCAAAGACCAAATATAAATATTAGGATAGAAATAATTAAGAACTTTAATTACTCATCAATTAATGCTGGATTTTTCTTATTAAGAAAAATCCAGCATTAATTAATGAGAAACTAACAAAAAGGAATATGATCATTTTTATTTTTTTTGTCTTTTTTTAAATAAAGTAGAAGAATTTCCAACGTACATAAAGAGCTTATGAAAAATATTATATCTATAAATAAATAAAAATTTGGGAAAAACTTTAACAAAATATTTTTTATTTTTTCTAAAATTGGAATCAATAAGAAGTTGACACATGTCCCAAATGCTTTAAAATAAATCGAAATTTAGATTAACCATAGATCGAAGGACTCTTGTTGAGTGACAGTACTTACATTAATCATAAGGATCTAATTATGTAAATTAAAACTACAAATGTATTTATATCAGAATCAATGCCACCATAGAATTAGAGAAAACCAAACCAGAAGAATCTAACCTTTTGTGGTTAAGAAATTTGTTTTTAATTAAGGTTAACATGAGTAGTTGTGCTCAATATTTCCCTTACTTTCTCTCCAAAATGGAGAGATTGATTTTTGGTGGCTTCATGGGAGAATTTTCCTTCCTCTCAAACAATGGAGACTAACTGTCCACCGTCATCTCCATTCCTCTCTAATTCCTTTGCCTCACTTTTCCACTCTCGAAACACAATGTTTAAGGTTTCATCGAGCCAACGAGTTTTTACTCAAACAAATTAAGAGGTTCTTAGCACCATGACTAAGAGCCTGTAGTTAAAACATTAGTGTTGTTCAAGCATCTTCCTCCATATACCTTCCTTAAATCATTTTCAATGCTTCTTTCATCAATTATCACACTCCCAGAGAGAGAGAGAGAGAGAGAGAGACTTTTATGATTTCAATTAGGGACTATATTAATGTTGAGGGCACAATCAATTAGGTTTCCAAAAATGAAGTTACAGCTCACAAACATGAGTGGTGGGATATATATATATGATGATGATGATGAGCTTCGTTTTAGAGAGGAAAAAAAAAAAAAAGAAGTGAATTGGTGATAAATGTCTTGTTGTAGAACATGAAGGGAATTGAAGTAAACAGATGATGTGCCTCTGCGTCTAAAATTATGACCATCTCCAGAGAGTTGTAGGCATGGGAAGGCTTTGTGAAATCGAGGGAACTAAAGACAAAAGGATCGATGCATCCATTAAATAAAAGTGGTTCGGAGGGGATGGCAAGAGCCCTTGTAAGTTGTAATTCTAAGAGACCATATTGTTATTTTAAAAATATTATTATTATTATTATTAATGAGATTATATGTAAAACCCCTCTGTCAAAAATACCATGGTAAATTGCATCATCGGGCCCTCTGTCAAAACACAAAATCTACCCCTCCCTCCCCCTCTCTCTAAACCCGAAAACTCTCTCTTTACTCTCTAGTGGAGGACAGACAGAACGTAAGAGAAACAAACCTTATTCGGAATCTCTAAAAGACCGAAACTCACTGACCCATCAATATTTTTTTTTTATTTTCTTTCGACAAAATAAAAAAAGAAGAAGAAGGAGGAGGAGGAAGACACAATTTAAAGAAGCATCATGTCTTTAACGAGCGTGAAGATGACAGAGGAAGTCTGGTTAACATGTCTCACCCATGCGTTGTCTACCGAGACTGAAGAAATCCTTGGCCTACTCCTTGGTGATATCGAGGTTTTTATTTTTATTTTTAGTTTGCATAATAATCAAGCTAAACCTTTTCAATTCTTTATTTATTAAATGTGTTTTATGTTTGTATTTTTTATCGGTTGCGCTGTGTTCTTGGGTTATTCTTTGAAATTGTGTAATTCTTTTTTAACTACTTGTTTAAATGGAAATGGAATTGAATTTGTTTTTTTTTAGTTCTGGGCTTTGATGGGGCTTTTAGGAATCTGTTCAAATGTTTTGATTCCCGTTTTCCAAAATTTGAGATTGTCAATTGTCTTGTATATTGTATTTCTTTTTGATTTTGTTCTTTCAATGGCAATGGGATTTATAAGGGTTGGTTTTTATGGATCATGAGCTGTAATTCTAGTTTTCCTTCCATTCTCTCCTTTTCTCATTATATACATTTCTCAAATTCAGCCATTGCTGCTTTTTTGCATAAAAACTTGTCAAGTCCTTTTTTTATGCATATACAATTATTTTTTGATAAATTCTAATCTTTTGTTCTCTATCTGCAATTTTATTGAACTGGACTGTAGAAAATTTCCTTCTTTAATATAATCATCGACTCTATATCGTCTTTCTCCCCTTGAATTGTTACTAAATGTGTTTTGTTTATTTGTCAGTGGGAAACCTGTTTTTTTAAACTGTAGCTAATTTTTCCAAAACTTCTCAGTAATGCTGTTGAAAAAGTGTTGTTTTTGTGTGTTTTGCTTGTGTTTTGTTTAATTTTTAAATTTTTAATGGATTCTTCTTTTTCAAATCATATCCTTTTTTTATTTTGGTTGAAAAATGTTTGGATTAGTCTCTACTTAATACCTTTCATTTTGAACATTTTTACTAGGTGTTCTGTGAATGTGTTACATGGAAAACGGAATTGTGGCACTTCAGGGTCAGTTGAATAGACTGAAAGTTGGGATTGACGCAATTTATTTTTGGAGTTTTAAACCTCCTTTTCCTATATTAATGTCATTATACTCATTCTGGAACGACCATGTCTGTTACTTATGCTCTTTCTTTCGTCTTGTGATTTGACATTTGCTTTAGAGCCCAAGGCCACTGACTAGGATTCTACTTTTATTTCAAGGATCTGGAAAGTGTGCTGTGTCTATGCTTGGTTCTATGTAAATGTTTGCTCATTTTTATGTGTTTGTGCACATGTACATCGTATTGCTTATATTTTTGTGTATGGTTGTTTGGTTTTGATGTTGGAATATCAGTATGCGAAAGATGGCAATGTTACTGCATTGATATGGGGAGCCTCACCTCAGTCAAGATCTGATAGGAGAAAGGACCGGGTAGAGACAAAACCAGAACAGTTGGCTGCAGCATCAGCTCAAGCTGAGATATCCTTTACTGTTCTTGTGTGATAATTCTATCTGTTTTGAATGACTTAATATTTACCTGAAAATTTATATTTTCCATAATAGTAAAACTTCATGCTGTTGATAAATGAAACTAGCTTAAACTTCCAATAATATTTCCACTATTGCTTATAAATTTATGACTTCATTGCTTTATAAATTTAGACTTTTCATATTTTACAAAGTAATTTCTGATTGTTCTTTTTTGTGACCTCACAAGTCACAAGTAAATTTTTACAAAAAGGTCTACTTGATGAGTCACAGGAAATGAAATCCACTCCATAAACAAAATTCTGTGCATTATCATGCCTTTTATTTTTCCTATTTGTCTTGTTTTTTTTTCCAGTGGGATGGGTTTCTGTAGATTCTTCACAGATTGTCATTTCATTGACATGATAGTCGCAAACTTAAATTTTGACATTAATAGAGGTTCTTTAAAGCCATGTAGTTCATGCATTTGCATTCTTGAGTCATGACTTTCCGACAGAGATTTGGATAGCAATGACCTTTAGGGTCACTACTTCAAATTGAAATTTAGATCTGCTTTTGCTTCATTACTGCTGATGATTGAAAGGGGTAGTCTAGCTTGCATGATGCATATGCATGGGGATGTTGAAGATTTTTGGTAATGTTGTATAGTTAACTTTATAGCACAGAATGACTGCATCAACAGGACGAACAACAAGAGTGATAGGGTGGTATCATTCACACCCTCATATTACTGTACTTCCTTCTCATGTTGGTATGTTTCAAGCCCATAAAGTTAGATGAAAACCATGAAGAGCATTTAATATTTGTTTACACACACACACACACCAATTCTATTTTTATTTTTTTTTGCATGCTTTATCTCTTTTGTGGACAAACACAAAATCTTATTTTATCTAAAAGTGTTATTTAATTTATTAGAACAGCCTTTTGTTTTGAGGACCATTTACACAAACCTAAATTTGTAATTTTTTTACTCAAATAAATCTCTCACATAACATTGGCTGTTCTTATTAATGTTTTTTATTCTTAATTTTCTACTGCACGCCATGCTGTTTTCTCATGAAGCACACTTTATTCTTGATTTAATTCTCGTCAGCTAAAACATTGCAATAATACAATTTCCCAATTTTTTGTTGACTAGTTGATACATGTTTTATACTTGTTACAAATGGTCATTGGAAATTAACTCACTCTTGTCCCTGACCTTGTGCAGATGTGAGGACCCAGGCAATGTACCAACTTCTAGATCCTGGGTTTATCGGCCTGATATTTTCCTGTTTTAATGAGGATGTCAATAAGGTCTGCATTAGATGTATGCTACGTAGGTAGTCTTTTGAAAACTTTTGTAGCCTGGCTGAAACATATCTTAATCTGAATTATTTCAGGTTGGAAGAATCCAAGTCATTGCTTTCCAGTCCTCAGATGGGAAACAGAATAACATGTTAAAACCTGTTTCTGCATTGCCTGTAAATAAAAGTTCAATAATAGAGCTTGATTCATCTTCCTCAGATATTGCAAGTCTGGAGGGCCCTGAACTGGACACTGCTGATTCAAGAGCAGCTGCAGGATCCAGTAAGGTACGACCTTTGTTTCTTGAAATTGAGTCTGGCCATGTTAATTGATGAAAAAATAAAAAGTTCACAAAAACAATGGATGATGTAGATGTTTCATGATTTTACCTATATGCTCTATCAGTGTTCTGTTAAACATTGGATAAAAGGCATTGAACATGGGCAGCATTATTTTACTGATTGTGATTTTCCAAGTTCTCACAATTTCATCATCATTCTCTCTACTACCAAGACTATCGAAATTTCCTCTTGCCGGACACCTCCAGACATGTTCTTCTGGTGACCCTGGTGCTCTGTAACTTGGTTATTTCCATTTTTAGATTGCTACTATGCCCTTTTATGCTGTCTCAGATCACACTTTATGTGGAATCTGGCTAATATGCAGTGTATCATCATATTAAAGTTCTTTTCAAATATTTTTAGTTTTTCTACTCCAGGTTGCTAAATAATTGCATGTAAAGCTGCAATGCTGTATAAATACAGCTAGGTTGGGCTCATATGCAATAGCATGAAGACCATTTATAACGGGTTTTTTTTTTTAATTTTATTTTAAGATCCAGCCTAGATACTCTTCTTTTCCAAGCATTACATATACTGTAGCATCTCAAGGGGCTGCTGCATGTCACCTTAGAAATTCATAGAGAAATAGAAAAGAGAGGAAACAGCAAGTCAGGCCTGCTGTAGATAAAGGGGGTCATCGTGAGATGTGACAAACTGCTTCTGACTCTTATATTATGCCTATTAATGAAAATTTGGTGCTTTCTGATTAGCATTAGAAGTTTGAAAATCTCTTGAACAGCATAAATAGGCTGGTTATTTATAAGAAAAAAGATGGAAATGGAAGTGTCTGCTTTGTAGAGCAGTTGTTCTGGGGGGAAAACAACAAGAGAAGAAGATAAAAGTTGTATTCGATGTATTCTTTTGTTGCAAAATTCTTAATTTGATAAAAATAAATATTGGTATAGCGGGCATTTATTGTTTGTTAAGTGTATCTGGTTGCTGGCTAGGTTGCAATAGATTGTGTGATTTCTTTCTCTATGCCAAAAAAGTGTTCATTAACACAAGGTTTTCTTGTCTTTGTGCTTTAAGTCTTTGAATGATATGATACAGATTAATTTTTCTTTTTCATATTTATGCTCCAGAGGTCCTGATCTTTCAATGCTACTACTATTTTCACTTGGTGATCTCCATTGCTGAACCCCCTTGCCCCTTAAATCAAAAGAAAAATTGTTATACTTCACAGTTACTTCTCTAAATCTGTGAATATACTATTGACTAGGGTGGGGCAAGATCTTTGGGTCTTGGGGATTTCTTTGCTAATGCTGATGCCAGCTATGTTGGGAGAGAAAGAATTGGAGGAAACTACTATAGCAGCAATTCAGGTGATAAGATAACTGATATAGACCCCATGGACATGTCAGAGAGTATGCAGGAAGCTATGCACCGCTCAAATTTGGACATGAGGTATACTTGAGTGTGTTCTTTGTCAGTTGGTTCTCTTACACCTTTCTTCTAATTGTTTCAAGTTTTTATCTGTTATTGTTGCAAAAACAGCAACCGGCTGATGTTGTTCAAGTGGCATCAGTTCTCTTATAATGTGTGTTAGTTTGAGAAGGTTTCTCTTTTCCATTTTGTTCATGGTTGAAGTTATTATCTGGTATCATTTGGTAGTGGTATTTTATATTCACAAATTAACAATGTCCTGTCATTTTGCAAGTTAGCATAAGGCAATCCTCAATTGCAAATTCTAAAATTGATTCTATATGTTGATAGTGGTGCGGAGTATTCCAGAAGAGAAATTCCTCTTCATGTTTTGCCCACATGCTCTCTGCTGAAGCTTGATTCACCTCTAATGTCATTTGGTGATTTGCAACGTGTGTTATATGAAGAGGAGCGTGGAGCATACAACCAAGCCATCTTGCAGAATATGAGGTAATCATGATGGTGTAGAAACTTATTGTTTACCTTCTCTTTTTCATGTTTGTACGGTTACTTTGACCATTTATACTCTTCTGATGTGCTGCATTTTATTAGGAATGGAAAAGTACATCCCTTGACTTTCATTCACCACACAGCAACATATCAGGCTTCCATGTGCAAATTGATTGAATACTGGTTAGGAACAATCAAACTTCCCTTCTAATCAACTTTTTGTTGTCTCTCTTTTTCCTTTTAGAATTTTTGTTTATATTATTTTCTATTGATATTTCTTTTACTTGAAACTTGCAGTCTAAGTCCTGCCATAAATGCTCTCCAGGGCCGCTTGAGAGAGAATGATATTCGGGTATATAATTAAATAAAATGCATGCATTTGATTGGCAATCCGAAAGGCTTATGATTATCTCCTGGAGAAAAAAAAAGGGGGGGCTTATGATTGTTATAGCAAGTCTTTTCAATTTCAAAGGACTATTTTTTCGTCCAGCAGTAAAGTCTTGGGCAGCAACTACGGTTGCAGGTTGAGGCCTCAGACTCCTTTATCAAACAATGTTGAAAGATAGTAATGTTTCTAGAGATCCTGCTTTGGTTGGACAGTAACTGAGTAATGGCATTTGTAATGGAATTTGAATAGATTCGACATTCTGTTTTAGTTTGACCAGTGTTGGATTTTAGAGCTTTTTTTCTTTGGAGGCCAAAATTCCAAGTTTTCCAAGTTGCAATCTCTGTGTTCCAACTGGTGTATCTGTCATGTAGCTGCTTCTCTCTGATATATCTGCAAATGATTTGCATGTCACACCTTTGATTCCTTCAATCCCTTTCTCCCTCCCTTCTAACATTCGGTGCCATACAGCATCTTTGTGTTGATCCACTTAATTACATCATCCCTTTTATTCCAAGTTACATGTATCTACACTAAACTGCCTTTATGAAACAGTTAGCAACACTTGCTGATGAAGCCAAGATGTTGGAGATGGAAACCGCTAAAGGGAGTGAGTTACAGATCTCCCCGTCAAGTTCCAGATCTCCCCGTCAAGTTCCATCTCCTGGACTACGAGGAACTGCTTTGTCTGGTCAGAGAGACTTTCATGGTTCATCAGAATCTTTTAGTTCGAGGACTGTTGCCAGCCCTGGCAGCCGAAGCAGAACAAGCTCCTCATAGAGCTCAGAACAAAACCGCTTTTTAATGCATTTTGTAAGTGTGACTTTTGGATGTTAAATATGCTGTCTTTGTTTTCGTGTTTGCAATTTGTAATTGATAGATGATGCAAATGCAGTTAAAATTATGAACTCCTGTGCTCCTTTGGCCTTCAAACCTGTATTCAATAGGACATACATTAATTAAGAAATGGAGAAACTAATGTGTAATTTTATAGTTTAAGCAATTTCTTGGATGATTAAGTAAGAGCACTACCTCCCATGCTATGTCTGTTACTTTCACCGACCAGCAGACCTAGTGAAACAGCCGGAAAATAAAATATAGAATTTGACTTGGCATGCTTAATTTTTCAGGCATAACCACTTGAGTTTGATGATTTATTTTAATTTGTTTTTTTATAGAATTTTTATGGTGTCAAAGCAACATCCCGACATTGAATTCATACTTGTAAATATAGAAAAATTGAGAATGAGGCAAAAATTCTGATTTTTCCATCTCTACTGCTGTTTCTAACGTGGTTCTTTTTTTTGGTTCCATTCTTGTACATTGTGTTGATTTGATTGGAGTTTGGGTTTCAAGATTGATTCATTCATTTTTCTTTTCTAGGGTTGTTGTGGTTGCTTTAATCAATTGATTTGATTTAATTTTCCTGACATTATGTTGAAGATTTTGGGGACTAATTTGACCATGAGGAAAGAATACAAGGTTTTTTTAACAAATATTGAAGACTTACCTCCCTTTCTAAATTATTATGCCAAAATCATTGAAGTTTTTCCACGTTAACATCTTGGGGTTCCACGGAATATTTTTTCGGTGTTTAAAATCTTTTTTTGTCAATGTTTGAATTGCCGATAAAATTTCCGATAGAAACATGTCGGCAAGTTACTCATCAAGGATTGTTGTTCCATCGACAATTCAAATATCAATGAAATTGTCCGTAATATTTTGATGGATTATTTAAAATAAAAAATCAAATTTTACCTTTCATTTTTCAGGAGCAAATTTATCAAAAATTATTTTTTGACGGAACTTCTAATAGTAAATTCTATTGAAAATACCCAAATTTTTGAAACTTTTTTACGAAATAAGAATGAAATTGCTGATGAAAATATAAACGGAATGGATTTATCTGTCGACAATTCCATCGATATTTTTACTTTATTTTTTTAGTTGTTTTAATTCCCTTGCTAATCTAAGCATGCAACAACAACAAGTATTTTGAAGTTAATAATATTTTGAAGTTAATAATTACTCATATTAAACCTAGAAAAAAATAAAAATATAAACAGAATGGACTTGTCTGTTGATAATTTCATCAATATTTTTACTCTATTTTTTTAGTTGTTTTAATTCCCTTGGTAATCTAAGCATGCAACAACAAGTTTTTTCAAGTCAATAATTACTCACATTAAACCTAAAAAAAATAAAATTATTGAAATAATGAATAAAGCTTAAAAAAAAACATAAAACATACAACAAATATAAATATAATGTATTTAAAAAGCATCAATAAATATCTTAAGCCATGAAACTATCACCTCAATGGTGTCTCTTGCCTTTATCTTAAGGCCACCAATCCACGGCATATGTATCTGAAAAGCATTGCTAGCTCTCCATTAAAGAGATACAGAAGGGAAATTGAAAGGAACAAATTTATCTGAAAAAAGAATCAGAACTCTTTCATGTTGAACAGTGACCTGTGCATTTTCCAGGAGCTGCATCACGTAATCAAGGAAAAAAATGATAGTCAATGCCAAAAGCCATATTTTTCTTTTGTCATAAGTTTGATTCGAGAGGGATGTGTTCGGAACTGTAGTAGCGGTTGTTTTTCAAAGTATTTTTCGCTCGGAAATGCATCAAAATAATATTTTTTTATTTTTAAAAAATTATTTTTGACATCATCACAACAAAATAATTTAAAAATACTAAAAAAATTAATCTGAAGTAAGGAAAAAATAAAATTTAATTTAATTTAATTTTTTGCAAAAGAGTTTTTAAAACGCAAAAATAAATAGTTCTTAATGTCTTGTATTAGAAATAAAAACACTTACAAGTCTACATAATCAAGTCATTTGAAAGTATGATTTAGCATAATTTATGCAAAACTATATTGGGAATTTTATCCATTTATTGGATTGTTGAACTCAAAGCAAGAAATAAAGGAGTTGTTAGCACTGAGTAAGAGATGTATCCCTGAACCTTCCCTTCATAAGAGATGAGAGGACCTTAGAAGCACAAAATATAACAAATTTTGAATCCATAAACTAAATTAAAACTGGTTCATTCATCTTTTTGTTGGGAAATATGAGTCGGAAACAAACACATACTTTTTTCCCAGCTAATTATTCATTATTTATTCAATTCAAACTTATTCAACCTAAATTAATATATTTTAATTATTATCAATTCCATAAAAATCAATTGTCTCTCAATTTTCAACTTAACAATAAAATTGAAAAATATAATTAAAATATATTTTTTCAACTATAGCACACCTAAATTACAAAATCAAACTCAATTTTATCAAATGACATGTAAAATCAATTTCCTCAAAATCTCAAACAAACCATAACATACAAATCATGCATTAATACAATAAAATTATCTAGGAAAAAGCTATAAAACACTTAAATATAAAAGCCACTAACAAATACCACAAGGAAATTTCAATAAATTAACCTAAAATATAAATGTTTTACAAAAAAAAAACAATAGGTTTGCATACTTGGTGTATTAAAGGTACACAAGAAATAGAACTAAGAGAGGAAAACTAACACTATTCATAGATATAGTTCGAAGTTGATAGGTTGGGAGCGAGATTTGTGAAGGGGGTGGCCAAATTTGCTAATTAATTTGGAGAGAGGGGTTGTTGTTTTCAAAGAGAATGAAGAAGAATAAATGGGAGGGAAGAGAAAAATATTGGGTTTTAATTTATTTAAATTTTCAAATGGAAATTCCATAGGTAATTCCTTCAGCATAGTTATCATGTCAAGTTAACGATAAAATATTTTATTAATTTTTTTATTTTTTATATTTCATTGCTATTTCATTCAAAAATTACTAACTGAATATTTTTCATCGGTGTTTTCATTGCTATTTTTCAATTTTATGATAAGGAAACTTCATTTTCATAACACTCTCATCCTTAAGTTTAAAAGGAGAGAGAGATGTCAAATTACAAGATTAAAGAGAAAGTTGTTGATTGGCCCAATTTTAGTGATCAAAAAGTCAATCTTAGTATCAATAGGTTCCTTTCATTACATTAAGATGATTTTGACCTTTATCTTGCCTTAAAAAGTTTTTGGATTCGGGCTGGATTTTTTTTTTTGGACCTATTTTTAGCTAATTTAAGCCCATATATGAGTTTATTAAGATCTTTAGAGTGTTTATTAAGTATTTTTAAATCAAAATGTGGTTGAAAATAGAATTATTTTGATTCAATAAGTCAAAAACCTGATTTTCTGGTTACTTGAGATAGTCAGTGTTTAAATCAAAGGCGACACATCATCTACCATTATAGGTGACACATCATCTACTTATGCAAGCAACACATCATTTTTTTAAAAAAATAAGGTTGGGTTGACCAACTTAAGCCCTCTTTTGTGCTTATAGGCATTTGTGAAGGGGGTGGCCAAATTTGTTAATTAATTGAGAGAGGGGTTGTTGTTTTGAAAGAAATGGAGGAAGAAATGGGAGGAAAAAGAGAACTATCGGGTTTTAATTCATTTAAATTTTCCAATGAAAATTTCATCAGTAATTTCATCATCATAGTTATCGTGTCAAGTTATCGATAAAAAACTTTATTGATTTTTTTATTTTTTATATTATGTTGCTATTTCATTTAGAAATTACCGACGGAATATTTTTTATTGGTATTTTCATTGCTATTTTTCAATTTTCTAGTAGTGAAACTTCACTTTCATTACATTCTTATCCCTTGGTTAAAAAGGAGAAAGAGAGATGTCACATTACGAGATTATAGTGAAAGTTGTCGATTTGCTAAATTCTAGTGACAAAAAAAAAATCAATATTGGTGTTAATAGATTCATTTCATTACATTAAGGTGATTTTTAGGCTTCATCTTACCTGAGAAAGTTTTTGTATTCGGGTTGGATTTTTGTTTTTGACCTATTTTCAGCTAATCTAAGCCTACATATGGATTTATTAGGTGTTTTTATGTTAAAATATAATTGAAAATAAGATTATTCTGGTCCAAGTAAAAAACATGACTTTTTGGCCACTTAATATAGTCGGTGTCTAAACTAGAGATGACACATCATCTACTAATATATGTGACACATCATTTACCAATGTAGACAATACGTCACTTAATTTTTTTTACAAAAATTATGGGCCAACCAACTTAAACCCTCTCTTGTGCTTGTAGACCCACTCATGACTATCCTTTTATTTTTGCCTAATAGAGGACCCATAATGCCCAGCCTCCAGTTTTTTTTAGGCTTCTATTTTTTTAAAATAATTTTCCTTGGGTTTCATTAAAATAACTCAAATTATTTTGAATTTGTTTTGGAGTGGGATTATGATTTTATTTTTTTTGTTTATGATATTAGCAAGGCTTATTTTTTATGCCTTTCATGAGTGTTTTTCTTAAATTGTAATCAAAATTAATTGTAATTAAATTAATATTATTATATTTGATATGTTATTCCATTAGATAACACTTAATTTAAAATTCATTTTTGAATGAGATTCTTGCCCTTTTTATGATGTTAGCAATAATTCCATTAATTATTCTTTATTATCCTGCTATGTATAATCTGTTTTTATGTTTGTGATCATGTACGTTCCATGAAAATAAATTTTGGATCATTATAGTAATTACAAATATTTTTCAATGAATTTGTTTCATTTTATGGTTAATGAGTTGTGCTTCTTATAAAAAAAATAAGAAAATTTTGAAAAAAATACATTTTTTCATCATAATTTTATTCATTTTTTCCCGTGAATATATTTTGTTTATAATCATATAATTAGTTAAGAAATAGATTCTAAAAATTTCATCATTACAATGCCCAAGCAATATATCATTCATTTCTTTTCTAAAACATTCATATAAAAAATATCAAAATATATATTTTTTCATTTTTATTCAAACTTGTATTTATGGTTCTGATAAGCTATTATTTCAAAAACAATTATTTTGATTAAGTAAAGTTAAGAAAAAAAATACATCAGTTAGATAGCATAGTTATAACTAAAAAATTATTTTGTTCTTATTTCAAATTATTTATATTTTTTTGGGTTGATTGTTATTGCTTATGATTTTTAGTAGATTAAGAATCCATGAAAAAACATGTTAATAGAAAAGGAAGGAATTATACTAGAGTTTTTTTTTTTTTTACATAAAAGTTGAAGTAATTACTTTTCATAAAAGAATATTTTTTGTATATATAACTAAATAAATAAATTTTAAAGAGCTCTTTGCATGATGTGAATATATATCTTGATATCCATCTTTGTCTTAATTTATCAGCTCAATCTTTGATCAGGGTCATGAATTTTTTAACATATATTGGAATATATAATTCTTAATTTATTAATGTGTGCACCATCTTTTTTGCTTTTTTTTCTTTGTGGTGTCAAACATGTTACTAATACCTGTATTTTTTTTGTGTTGACAAAAAAAAATTAAGTCCGACCCACAACGAACACAAACAAGTGACTAGTTTGTTATGAATTTTTTTTTTATAATGTGGTGTAGTATGGTCTAACTTTTGGTTCAATCAAATATTTAAAAATATTTGATTAATCAACATGCAACACATATTTGCATGGTCCCATTGAAAACTCTCTCTTAAAACCTTGGTTAAAAAAATTACATTTTATAGTTTTTCTTAAACTTAGTTTTTTTTTTTAAATGCAACCACAAAAGCTAGCACAATACAAATACACTCTACCTAATACCTCTATAGTATCGTACCTTTTACATATGCAACCCAAAAAATAAAGTGTTGGAATTCTTATTAAGTGATGCTAAAAATAAGTTAAATGATGTTTGATCTTAGTCATTACAAGAAAATTGATTTACACTAACAGAAAATTCTATTAATGCAAAAGTTGTATTTCTTTCAGTATAAAAATCATTTATGAATATGTGTCATCGACTAGTGTCTTGTTGGGAATTTTAGATTTATCGGTAATTTGATCGGTGATTAAATATCGATAAATAGGTTGACAGAACATTCATGTTGGTGATGAAAATTGGTGTCAATCATTTTTTGTCATCCTATCCATCTATAAATATTATGACAACTCACTGATGAACTAATTCTTAGAAATATATCATGTATCACCAACGAATTGACCAATATAATCATCAACAAATATGTTTCGTCGATGAATTCATTAATCTATATCAAAATTGTTCACAACTCTGCAATTCTTAGAGAAAAATATGCCTATTATACCAACAGAATCACTGATATAATGTTTGTGTTCATCAGTGATTACATCAATATTTTAGTAATTCGTTTTTTGTAAATAATATCAAACAATTTCACATCAAATGATATTAAACAACAGTAAACAATTGAATTGAATTGAAGAACACATTTTATATTATTAATTTAACTGTAAAAATCAATTACAAATGTCTATATGCATTAAAAAAACTAAAGTTGAAGTTGCAGGTACAGGGGAAGGAAAATATCGTAAAGGTCTATAAATGGGAGGATAATGACTGGACAAGCGTACCATCATCTCCTATCATTGATTCCTACTTTTTCCTTCATGCTTCAACTCATTTTCAACCCTCAAAGCACCAGATCATTCTTCAAACAACTCTTTAACAATTGGTGATGGCTTCCTCAGGTTGGATTGTGGGGTACCTATGGTTAAAACATTACAACCCGGTCTCATATCTCAGGCTATAGTCATAGAGATATAATAAACCTGATTCCTATCAAGTCCACCAGTTGCTCTATCCTCCAACCACAACTCTAGATCGTATTCTAGGTGGGTCGAAAGGTCCTCTCTATATTTGGCATGCAAGCCGGTGTTATATTGTTCCTACACAAAAAAAAAAACAAATCAAAGATGTTGACAAAAAAACATTAGTCTAAAAAATATACAACAGGTCTCAAAGTTTACTTACAATAAATAACTCAGCTCAACTATCCATGAACTGCTACATCATTTTCTATGTATCCTCCCTCTATATATATGTTTCCATATATAATTCCATCGAAGTTGGCTCATGCTCAAACTATGTAGCCTGCAAAATAAATCATTAATTAAATGTTTAAAAAAATAATCACTAGGAAACAACCTATCAATATGCTTGCTAATGAAACCATAAGTCTCATTGTTTTTGTTTGAAAACCCACTTCGTGACCGCCTCCTAAAACCCTCTAGTGTCAAGAACTTTAGATTTCTCTCCTGATTATTTTTAGTGATGTGGGGAGGTCTAAAATTCTTGCACACCTCAAATTCATTTGACTCGACTCTTCTCTTAGCATAGGTATATGCGTCATATGAGAAACTGCACATCCTAGTCTAGAAGTTCATTAAACTAAAAAAATTATAATGATAAAAATGATTACAATTTAAAAAAAATATATAAACTTCACAAGTTCAAACTTACCTAGTTGTGTAGTGATTCTTCCAGACTCGCTTAGCAAACCTAAAGTTTGCAGCTTTCCACCAAATTTCTTTCTTATAATCATTTGAATAAAATAATTAGTTTCTAAATTTAAAATATATATATATATATATATATATATATATATATTAACTAAAAGTATTGATTATATGTGTACGAACCTTAAACTTCTCATACCAATCCCCAACCACAAGTATCTATTATTGATGATCTCTAAGCTAGCTTAATTGAAACAAAGGCATATTCATTAATGCTTTCATTGTCGATGTTATCGTTCACGCAAATTCTATATTTGTGAACTTGGGAATTAATTAAATATTATCTTTGAGGAAAATATTTTTCTCACATGTTTAAATTCGGCTTTCATTCTGCTATTATTTTTTTAGAATAAGAATCTTTAGCAAATGAAATGTCAAATCTATACCCCGTAGTTGACGAGCTTGCATCATTACCATGTTCATCAGGTGTCTTGTTATGATCAACACCTAAATACACTGCATACTTAGGAACATTACTACTTGAAGAAGCATAACTACCATATTTTGACCTTAAACCTTTTCTCGACATCTAAATAATATAACTAAATAATAAGGCATGTTCAATTAAATTCTTAATTTATATTTTATGGGTTTTTGTTTTAGTGTGTCTATCTATTTTTAATAAGGTTTTGGCAGCACCTCCCCTATACGAGACCATACCCACTTAATTATCTAATATATTGACCCATTTTCAAACTTCTTAAAATTCACTACAGACCATTTAATTTACATGAAACAATATTATTAAATTTTAAAACTTTATTAGTCCATAACCAAACATAATATCTTAGCAAGTAACAATCCCAATTAATATTCATATAAAATTATGGCATCCTTTTATTTTCCCTTTATAGCCATCAATTTACCAATTATAAAGCTAATTGTTCTTGTCTTGTTTTATGTCCCAAATTATTAATTTTCTTATTAGCAACACCCTTTAAACCTTTCATTTTCAAACCTTTTCCTTTTGTATTTCAATATCATGGCTTTCAACCTCATTCTAACACCTTCCAACATATCCAACATACCAACATACATCAAATTATAATTTCATTCTTATCCATTTATATTGAAATATTAACAATAATTTAAGCATATTTTACGTTACAACACACAAACACACCTTTCACCTTTTTACTTAGTCAATCTTTTTTAAATTCAATCCTCATCACCCCACATTTAATCCAAACCCTTGTACCAAATCCAACATATCCAAAACCATATAATCCAACAATTTTCACCCTCAAATACTTAATCAAATTTAACACATTTAATAATTTTTAGGAAAGTATTCACAATTTATTTTCTGCATGTTTTTCTTTCCATTCCAAAAAACAATGCACAATAAATTAACAAACTTGAAAAAAACCAATGAATCTAAGCAAAAAACATGAAACCCTCAAGATCAAACCTTAAGTGGTAGAGAGATAAAGAGAATGTTGGCCACTGATAAAAGAAAACGACAAAGGTGAGAGAGAGAGAGAGAGAGAGAGAGAGAGAGAGGAAAAAACAAGGAATTTTAGGGGAAATAGGGAAAAATTAGGGAATGTTTGGACATATCTAGGTTTAAATTTACCAATAAAAAATTCTATTAGTGGGTCTATCGGTGATTTACCATGTCAGCACATCACCGATAAACTCACTAATATAATTTTTTAAATCCATTAGTGAGTTCATTGATCTTTTCAAGAATTTCTAAAAAATCTTGAAAACTCCTCAAACTTACCAATGATTTTTCATTCATCAGTATTTCCATCGATTAGTCCAAATTCATTAATTATTTTCTAAACTCTTTGTAATTCTCCGACTATTTTAGAGTCCATCGATGAGTCTATTGTGAGCATAAATTTCACCAATAGATTTCACGTTGTCAGTCACTTCATTGATCGATTCTAATTTCATGCATTTCTTGCCAAAATTTATGTAATTCTCCGACCGTTTAATGTATGTCAATAAGTTCATCAGTAATTTACCATTATTTTAAATCGCTAACGAATTCACTAATGAATATTTAATTTTTTATATTTTTTATTTATGTTTGTGATTCTATCGATGAAGTTAAAATAAATTTTCTTATATATTGATTATAATTTTTATCCAACCTAATTAAACATCAGCAACAATAACATTCATAACTTATTCATTAAGACCACAACCACAACAATAAATACTTGATAAATATTAAAAAAATATAATGCATTATAAAACAACATCAAATATCTTAATTACACAATGACATTTTACATTTAAAATCAATTCAAAACATTTTTAATTTGTATCCTCCTTGTCTTTATTTTCATCATCATCATCATGTCTATCATCATCTTTTTTGTTGAATTAAAGTTGTTCGATCTTTTCATCTTTATCCATTTATATATGTTCATTGGTACTCAATATATCATTTAACTCGTTAACATCAACATGAACATAAGTATTCTTACTGACATAAAAATTTGAATTTTCTTATAACTTGGCAGATGGAGCAACTCGATATAAATTAACTAACTCATCAAGTTAAAATACATCTTCTCCCCAAGTTACTTCATCATTACCTTCTTTAACAACTTAGACATGACTCCTAATTTGGTTTTCATAACAAATAATCATTCAACTGTATTATGATCCTTTCTAAATAAAGGAGTATATATATAATAAATTTGTTGGTATTGTTTGAAAAATACAAAAACATTGTTGATATTGATAACTCTACCTCTTTTATCAATTTTGACCAAACCACTGTGAAGATCTACTTTAATTTCTCTATCGGTATCATACCAATAGTATTTGAATAAAAATATTGTATTTTGTGCCATATGTTATTGCAATTAAATCACCTCTTCTAACTTTCCATAATAATCAAATTCAAACTCATTGAAAATTGATCTATTAGCATAAACTTCATTATTATAGGTATTCATACCCCCTCCATACTCTTTTATATATATATATAAAATATTCATTGATGAAATACCCGTTATAATACTAAACCTTTCTTTTAGGATCCAAGGATAGTGATTTCAAACTTTTAGCATTGCCTCTCATATTGCATACCTAGTTAAAGATAATAACCATTAACTGTCAATAAAAAAAGTTAAGTAAATATATTCTTATTAGATTTATAAATTATTACATACTTGTGTTTTAAATCACGTGGCTAATTGTTCATCTTTTAATTGGAAAACTTAAGCTTTAGTAAGTTATGGATTTTGGAATAACAAAAATTGATAATGTTGCCTATAAGAAAGTTACTGAGAATTTAGACTAAATGAGAATACTTGAGAAAATGACTTAAAACTATAAAATCATGCTATTAACTTACTAAACGAAAGGTATTAGTTCATTAGTTAAATAGAACGTGATTATATACTTGTCTAAATTCAATGTTTGTCAAATATCTTCTCGAAACTGTATTCTTCGACAATGATCGTTCAAAATAGGAAAATTTTGATAAATTCACATTATAAAGCATTTCACCACCACCATCATGTCTTAGAACATGGTTGATTCCTGTTCTCGTATAAGGCTCAAAATAATATGAAATAAATATTGAAATCTCTTTAACTAAATAAGTCTTGCATATCAAAACCTTGATATACACCTTATTTTTAACCTTTTTCTTAAAGTTGAACAAATATCTGTATGAAATATAGATTGAATGACTGAATGTTTATAAGAACACATTAGACACTTAGGATACATGTAATCCCTAACCTCTCAAATGGATACATCTATTTATACTACATATGCCCTCCAATTCTTACTTCATATGCTAAATGTATAGGTAGATGCTTCATTGAGTTAAAGAATAAGGGAGGGAAAATCATTTCAAGTTTGTAGATTGTCTTAATGATGTTCATTTCAAGCTACTTAATATGTTGGGAACGTAACTTATTCGAGCAAACATTTAAGGCATATTCCCTATAAGCAATTGGAATAAGTGTTTGCATAAACACATAACAGTCATGACTTTTCATTCCACACATTTTTCATTCATTTAAATTCACCAATCTAGATATATTTGAGGCATATTCATCAAGAAATCATTTTAAGTCATTAATATATATGAAATTATGCTCTCTCTTTTTTTCTCTAAGATATAGGTGGTTTTGGGCTTTGTAACATGTAACCCATCATTATATAGTTCCATATTCTAACTGTCATAAAACAAAGTTATATCCAATTTAGCTTTTATATTGTCATTTTTTTTTCCTTTTACATTTATGACAATGTTAAAAATGTTTTTACACATATTCTTTTTAATATGCATGATATCCAAATTATGGTAAATGAGATTAGTCTTTCAATAAAAAAGTTGTAACATCCCCATATCTGGAATAAACAACAATCTTAAAATGTAACATCCCCATATCCGGGATAAAGCAACGATCTCAAAATGTAATATCCTCATATCTGGGATAAAGCAACGATCTCATGTTAACTGATAAACAGAGTGATTAAAATTATATATATATATATAGACTCACACACATATACATGGTGTTCATCTTAAAATTTATCGAAATTTTCACTAAAATTTCGTCAGAGTCTCCCCTATATCGGGAGGTCCCAAGTTATCGACATATGACCTGTTTACACTTCTAATATCCCGCATCTCCTAACTCAATTCAACCCAATCATCCTAGGTCTCAATCCCACAAACATCAACATTCATATCAACCATAATATTTATGATATACATTGAACAACAATTATCATTATGGATGGATAAAATATATAAACATGCATACATGGATCATGGTTATACAAACTACAAAATTAAATTCATCTATTCAAATTTAAACATCAATTATACAAATTAAGTTATATAAAAGTTGTAATATAACAAAATACAAGGGTATACTCCCTAGAACCTAGATTACAAAAAGTGAACATAAGTTAGGATCTACTCCTGTCATGCATGCGATGGTCCTGAAACAAAATACATATTATTAAAACATAAATATCACAATAATATAGCAATACAAATATCCAACCATTTAAAAAGAAAAGCATGCATTCATATTTATTCATTTCTCCTTTCTGGTTTTCATTGGAAACTCTTCTCCTTCAACTACTAAAAATTGTTTCCTCTTCCATTATCAACCTCTATTCAAGATTTTATAAGATCAACCATGATTATTTTCACTTAACACATTACCGATACTAATTTTACTGGTATCATCATCACCCCGTAGGAGTCGATGAAAGGTGATCCCTTTACCCGGGATCCTAATTTACATTAAATGTATGCTAGTCAACACATGACGATCCCCTTACCCGGGATTCTAACATACACTAAATGTATGCTAGTCCACGTCCTATATCACCCTTCTCATATTTCCTTTGTCAATGATAATTTCATCACTTGGCAATTCACACAACATCCTTTCACATTGAATACTATTCAAAATATCGACATCATTACGCAAAATTTCCTCCTTTCCCGTAATATCCAACATTTGGTAATCCACATATCACACCAATAACATATTAAATCATGGAATTTAACTAGAAAGTATAGGTACGGATCACCTACCTGCAGTAGAAGCTCTACTCGTAATCCCCTGCTGCTGCTATTGCACCACACTGGTGGTCCCTCCTGAAATCACAGGCTCATCTCATAAATTTTCCTTATTCAAGAATATGTTTTATAATAATCATATCAACCGTTAATAGCTCTTTCTTTCTTTTAATCATCTCTTTCTTTATATTTTACTTTTTTTTTCTCATTACACCCATTAATATTGTCATTCTTTATTCAACCATAGTTATCATTCATTTATTTATATTTGAACTGTTATTGTTTAAACCTCGAACTATTACTGTCCAATTGTTACTGTCTAAACCTTGGACTGTAACTGTGCAACGGTTAGTGTCTTGACATTGAACGGTTACTGTCTTGAACTGTTGCTGTCTAGGCATTGAATTGTTATTGTCTAGGCATTGAACTCTTATTGTCTAAACATCAAACTGTTACTGTTTTCAAGTGTTACTGTCTGCAGAGGTCGTATTCTGACCTTTGCTTCGATTTTTAACTATATCTGGAGTTATAGGACTCTATTTCAAGCGAGGTTGGTCACGTTGGAAAGCTAAGACATGTGGCTACAAGTCATTTAAGAAAGGAGAACCCAGTTATGCCCCTAAAATAGTCAAAATTGCTTATTAACAAATCAAACCTACTGCCCTATGGTGTCTATCATGACCCAGTCTCGGTTGATAACCCATAACTGGAGTTCTACAACTCTAAATTGAGCAAGATAAATTTTCTTAGTTAGCTAACATCTAAAACTATAATTTCTATGAAGAAACCTAGTCGTAATTCCCTCATCCTTCTATCTAAAATCTTACCGAAAGTCAGGAGACGAGTCTGTCCAGACTTGTCACCCCCTTCCCTTCACATATAACTTTCACAAACTATATTTTCAGGGTAAATTATCATGGTTTCACGTCCCCAATCACATACCACACATGAGTTAACTTAATTTTAACAATAATTACTTTTTTCTCAATTCAAGTCTAAGAACCCTAATCTATAATTCAACATCAAGGCATCAATTCATTATCAAATTTGAAATGAATTATAAGATAATGTTTAGAACACCTTGCCCGGTACGAGTTAAGGTTTTGATCTTCAACCAGTTGAAGATTTTCAACTCTCTCCTTTCTTTTCTAATGATAATCAGCCCTCCTTCTTCTCTTGTTATTCAATTTTCTTGTTAATCACTTGCCCAAAAGTGTTTATTCCATCTATAAACCCTTAATATTGGACGGGTTCTTGAAATTTTGGTGTTTCTCTCTTGATTTTGCAAGAATGGATACAAAACTTCCTCTTTTCTTTCCTTATGGTTGCTGCAGATTTTTGGTGAGGGGAGGAGTATTTATACTCTATAATTTCTCATACTTGCACTTAGGCCCCATTTCCTTTAAGTGTTTTTTTTCTTCAATTAAATCCAACCTTTAACATTTTCGGGTTTATTTATAATGTCTCGAATTATTTCACCATGAAATTTATATTCAAAAATTTCTGAATTCCTGTTTTTATTTAACCATATGTATGAATTTCTTCACTTTTATTTCTCATGTGGTTAGTTTGTAATTTAAGCAACTTTTATTTTTTCCCGGGGTTTACAAAAGCTCTCAAAAAATTCTCTATTTTACCTAATTATGGGTCACACTAAAACAAAAAAACTTATGTGTACCAAATTGAAACCAAATATAATATCTTCAAACTACGAAACTAAATCATATAATTTTTCACTCGACAGTACAAGTGGTGCAATATCCCTTTCAGCTTTACCTTCTAAAAATTTCTTTATGTTATTTTTGTATTGTTGATGACTTGGCAAGGACTTGCAATGGAAATAAAAAAAATATATATATCTTTACTACCATTCATTAAGGTGAAGGCATATTGTTTTCTATATAGTATAAACATGCTAATTTTTCATATGTGCTTCATCTAGAAATCATTCGATGTATAAAAAAATTATTTATAGTCCACATCAAAGTTGTCGTCATTTGAAAATTTTATTTCTTTGAGATATCACACATCAAAGTCCTAAATGACCATAAGTAATTCAACTCATCAATCAATGATTGAAGATAAACATCAATATTTTAACTTGAACTACAAGGACCATGTATAATCATAGATAAGAACATGAATTCTAAAGTCAATATCCCAGAGGAAAGTTTAAACTATTAGTATGATTGACCAATAATAATAGGGTGCAGAAAATGACTCAAATAGATTAAATTCATAGGTACACAAACTAAGATGCATGTTTCGTGGTTCCATTAAAAACTAAGAAAGTACCCTATTAAACTACTTCTAAGCTTCATCATTAGAAGAGTGGACCATGACTTCATCCACCGTATCATGTGTATGATGTCATGTCATATGCTTGATTGTCTTCGAAGATATAAATAACATTTGCAACCTTGAAATGATTAGAAAGTATCTTAATATGTGATAGGTGTATTTCCTCTACTAGTATTGGGTTTATACCAAGCATGCCTGCAGGTTTTATACTCGAATAAATATGCATCTTCACCATCATACAATATGCAAAAGTTTGGGCATATATCATTTTTTTTAATTCTAAGCCAAGTGGTTTCATCATGGATTTTGCAGCATAGAATTTTTTTTGAACTTATTCCATTTACGTAAAATGTTTTTCGTCCATTTAATGATGTTATCATAATAGGTCTTACTCAACCCATATTCTGAATTGACGGTAAAAACTATTGTAATGGCTGACAAATTACTATAGTTTGTGCACCCATCCCATAATGATTCATCAAAATCTTTAAAAAGTTCAAAACACTTAATTGCATCTATATTTGATTCTTCATCTACACGTGAACTTTCACCTAAATAACCATAATTCATTTTCATTGTATCTATCACTATATTTCTATAACGACTACAATTATCATCTACAACTTCATCTATATTTCTAAAAGTTGATGTTGAGCCAACAATCCTTTCTAACATGATCTTATAAGGAATATAGGGTTCTCCGTATGCAAACCAACACAAATATTTCTCCACAAACCCTTTTCTTAAAAGATGCATCATCAAAACATCTAATTGATGGAATTTTTTAGTTTTACATATCATATATAGACATCTAATTCTGCCTCCACTAATATTTTTTAGATTTGAAAGTGTGAAATTAATAAAACCCTTAACATTTTTACAATAATCTTCCATAAACAACCTTTAGGGTGAATCTCAATACATCCAATACATCCAAGAACGATCATCCATTACTTAGAAAAACTATATAAAATATTAATGACAACATTTATTAATAATATAACCATCAAATCAAAAATTAACTTTGGTAATTAAAAATGAATTCTCAACTAATAACCAATTATTATTTGTACAAAAATTCAAAGTTGCGTTAAAATGTGAACTAAGTAAATCAAATTAACAACAAGTAATAGGTACCCCGACTAATAATCTATCATTTATTCAATTCAAACCTATTCAATATAAACTCATATCATTTAATTGTTATCGATTCCATAAAAAATCAATTTTTCTAAAATTTTAAACTTAACAATAAAATTGATAAAATGTGATTAATTCTATTAAATAACCCATCATTTATTCTAATATAACATACCTATATCACAAAATCAAAGTCAATTTCATCAAATTACAAGCAAATTTAATTTTTTTTCAAATTCCAAACAAACCCTACCATACAAATCATACTTGAATATAACAAAATTATATATGAAAAGGATGTAAAATACATAAATATACAAGCAAACTACAAATACTATATAAAAATATTAATAAATTAACCTAAAATATAAATTGGTGGGTTTGCATACTTGGTGTATGGAATATTTAGAAAAGAAATCAACCAAGACAAGACAGTGATGTTAACACTACTAATTAAGTGTTTGAGGGGTGAAATTTGTGAGGATGGGGCTTAAATTTGTGGCAAAAGCGTGGGAGGGAATGTTGTTTTTTATAGTGAAAAAAGAAGAAGAAGAAGAAAGAGGGATGGGGCTACTATAGGTTATAACACTTTTATATTTACCAATAGAATTTTCAATTGACACTCAGTAATTTAGTAGAAAAATAATGACATTTTATTTTATTGATGGAATCACTGATATATTTTTTTATTTTTTTATTTTTTTATTTTAATGGAAATTCCATTATTAATTACCGACATAAAACTTTCAGTCGGTAATTTTGTTAGAATTTACCAATGGATATTTTTCATCACTATTTGAAAATGATCGATGAAAAACCTTTCATCACTATTTTGTTGTTATTTGATAATTTTCTGTAACAGGAGGGTTGAATTTTTTTGTTATATAAATAAGTGCATCCCTACTTATATAATAAAGAAAAAAATAAGCAAATATCTTCCTAAGGAAATAAATTGAGCGAAGATTAACTAAATTAAAATCCTGTAAAACTCATTGAAGTGAAAGTGGTACA
This sequence comes from Populus deltoides, assembly GCA_015852605.2. Taxonomy (NCBI): domain Eukaryota; kingdom Viridiplantae; phylum Streptophyta; class Magnoliopsida; order Malpighiales; family Salicaceae; genus Populus; species Populus deltoides. The sequence continues at coordinate 37,704,062 of CM027570.2, forward strand.
TTCTTCTTTTCTTTCTTTTTTTCCTACCAAAACACACGCGCACGTAACGACACAAAAGAAAGAGAAAGGAAGGAAGGAGAGCTTGGCCACGCAGGGAGTGACAGGGAAAGAAAAAGCAGAATATTATTATCAAGGAAAGGAAAGAGTTGGTCGTGGTCATGCATGGGTGTGATTCCCAAGGAAGAGAGAATCGAATCAGCACCACTTCCCATTGCGCTTGTTGGCTCTTCTTTACAGTTTGCCCCTCTTCTTCCCTTTACCATTCTCCAAGAGAATGGAGGACAGATAGCCTAAGCATTTCGATACGAGTACTCCCATGTATGTTGTTTTTGAGATGGTAATAAAGAGATTAAAGGGAGTGGAATAGCAGCCGCAGAAAAGGAAAAACAAAAAAAAAGAAAACAAAAGCAAAAGGTGGTCAAAATGAAATCTCTAGCTCCTCGATAACTTGTATTATTCCATCATTTACAGCCTTCAAGTATCTTTATTGAAACTCACCAGTTGCCTTTCTCTTTTTCTCAATTGTTTTTTTACACTAATGGAGTTTTTTACATGTATGTTTACAGCTTGTATATATGGTTAATTAGGTCCGAGTTAACTAATGAGATGATAATATTTACTAAAAAGAAAAGAGGGACAGAAATCAGAGATCAGAGATCAGAGGGAGAGGGAGTTATAGCAATAGAAAATAGTGGGAAATTAATCATATATAGCTGCCTTCTAGTTATATATATATATATATAGCACTAATTCAAATTCAAAGGAAAACTAAAGCATGAAAAAGGGAATATTCAAATTCGTAAAGCAACAACAATTTACCACCAAGGCATTCACCCCCCAAAAAATGTGTTGATTCTCAAAGTGATGTTGATAGAGACATGACTCACCATGGGAATATTTGAGATGAGAAGTGGGCCTCCTCAAGTTTATAATACCAAGAGTACTTATTACATGTCTACCAAGGTATGCTCATTCATTAGGATTCCTTAAGAAGAAACTGTGCGTTCTTGATTCATTTTTGGTTTAATTTTTGGTCGTTCGAGAATATCTCCATACTAGCCAATTCAATTGGGAATACACACTTTGAAAACATGCTAGTGAGTTGAGGGTCCCGGATGCCGTGGTCAAAGGGGCCTTTCTAGGGTTCGTGGTTCACTTGATTAACTGGATTTTTGGATTAGGGCTGTTGTGCTTATAGGCTGACAATATCTTCTGTTTGCTTTATGTGGGATCCAGAATTTCTAAACTTACATGGACTGAATGTGACCATCCAAAGCTCAACTCCGTTCAACTTAGTTCAGTTTGACTGGTGACAAATCTAGCTAGTGATATGTACATGGAATTTCATGATTCGATATGCAAATTCCCCACTAGACATACATGCGACTGTCTCCTGAGGGATTTATTGGAAAAAAGCATACAAGCAATCATGACAGTACTCCTAGGCATGCATGCATCTCACAGCAATAATCATATTGGCTTGCTTGTCTTCAACTTTGACAACTAAAGTTAATCAATCTTCCTCAATTGAACAAGAAGATGATCTTATTTTATTATTTTCTGGTTCATTTATCTGTATATGTACAGTAGTATGGAGGGCTAATGTTTAAAAATTTTAACCCAATGTTTATTGATCGATAGTCAATGAAAATATTCTTAAGATCAAAGGGGGCGGGCTACATTAATTACCTCTTGATGAAATTAAAGTGAATGGATATAAACCAGATGGGAATGGAAAAAAAAAATCAAGGAGATCAGAATTAATGGCGTACGAGCAACAAATTATGTGTTGATAATTTATATGTAACTTTTGAAAGGAGAAGGATTATAGTTAAACCATGATGAGTTTGTCTATTTGTGCATGTACTTCTCAAATTTCACGTCAGAAACCCTAAAAGAAAGCAATATCTAGTCGGACAAGTACATGTTCAAACTTACAGCAGGAGGAGAAAAAACCAATCCAGTCTTTGGAATCGTTGCTGGAATTTTCCCTTTATCTCCTTTTCCAACTTTAGGTTTTTGTTGTTTTCCATTTATCAAAGTTTTTGCAACACGAAAAAGTACGTAACACTACTAACACACCCATCTATTTGTTCCCCCCGTTTTTTTTCCTGTGGTCTCAGCATGTATATAATCACCACCATATCACACATTTTCTCATCACCATTTCCCTTTCATCTTCGAGCTAGCATAGCTTCTCAGAGGTTTTTGAAACCCCTTTTGTCATTCTTCTCTCAGTTAGTATACTTAGTCTTCTCTAATCAATTCATAAGGTTTGTAACTCTCACCCTAATTTCCTTAATTATTTAATCTTCTAGCTAGATAGCAGCTGAACCTTGTACTCTTAATGCAATTTTATTTTTTTAATATAGCTAGAAAGCTCTAATAGTAATCAGTAACAGCTTATTATTGCCAACTTTCCACTAAACATTTCTGGCCTTGATCTTATCTTAATGCAGCAAATATGAACAGGCCAGGAGACTGGAACTGCAGGTCATGCCAACACCTCAATTTCCAGAGGCGTGACTCTTGCCAACGTTGTGGGGACCCCAGGTCCGCAGGTGATTTTGGGGGTTTCGGTGGGCGGGGTGGCTCATCACTTGGGTTCACCGGGTCGGATGTTCGTCCCGGTGATTGGTACTGCACTGCCGGAAACTGCGGGGCCCACAACTTTGCTAGCCGTTCTAGTTGCTTCAAATGTGGAGTGTACAAGGAAATGGACTCCGCCGGGGGCTTCGATTCTGATTTTGCTCGAACTAGAGGGTTTGGTGGGAGCACTGGAGGTGGCAATCGATCTGGATGGAAATCCGGAGACTGGATTTGCACTAGGTACGTATAGCATTATCTTTTCTCATAACTCCCTGCACACATGATCATAAATTAATTAACGGTACATCTTGCCTTAATTAAGAAGAAGCAAAGAAACATCTGCGGCTAATTCAACCTTGTTAAAGAAAGAAATTATGAATCAGACATCAAGCTTTATGTAGAACGACTCTGGACGGTTAATGTTTTATATTTGGATGCAATTCATGGGACAGGTGGGGATGCAACGAACATAACTTTGCTAGCAGAATGGAGTGCTTCAAGTGCAATGCCCCAAGAGATCTTAGCAACAGAACTTCATACTAGATACAATTTCTCCATTTCCTGGTATGAAATACATCTATGGTTAGCTTAATTAATTTCAAGATTAGATTAAGTGTGTTTACTCTGCTTTCTTACAGTTAATATACGGTATGCTTTTTTACTTGCTGCAGGGACTGCATGCACCAGCCAAGAACTAAGACAACATGATTAAAATATATATATCACTACTTTTCATTTTCTTCTTGATTTCTTTTTGTATTAGCTAGCTTGGGTCTTGAGGCGAGACATGGTTTAAGAACCATGTTTACTGCTTTGAGCTATATATAACCCTTGGCATTTTGTCAGGCTTCCTGTAGGAAGTATATCGTTGTCTTTGTGGGCTTTTGATCTATTATATTCATTATTGTAACCAAGGGAGCACAAAGAAGAGGAAAAATCTACTGCCAATTTCCCTTTTGTTTTAGAGACTCCTTTCTTTATTGTATTGTGCATGGTTTTCTTAAAAGAAGATGATTCTCCTACATATATTATTTTCTATTATCTGGAATGATTTGACATTAACGTCGCTGATCTCCCCCCACCCCCTGTATGTATGTATGTATGTATGCATGTATGTCAATCTTATTTTTAAATATTTTGAATTTTAGATCTCATCAAATTAAAGTCACACAAGATAATACAAAATTAAAATATATAAAGAAAAAACAATGGTATTGTAACTTTGAAGCATGAAATTGCGAAGATCAACAATTATTTTTAAGAAAAATAAATAATAAATAAGTTAGTCAGAACAAGCGTGAAGGATGTGTAAAGCAGAAGTAGTCGTAGATGCCATATTCTCTCTCGCAGACTTTGCTTGGAGGGTCCGAAACTAAGGTCCCCTGCAGTTGAATTTAGATGGGTCAAAAACAGGGCCCAATCGTATAGACAAACAATCCCTGAATCTATGGTCTACATAAGGTAATTGAAAGGCCATTTGGAGTACTTTTTGAATCAAACTCTGCAACTCTGCAGCCCCGGCAGGGAGACTTTCAAATTAAATTTGGATTTTCCTGTTTTCGTCAACCCTAAGCACCCTCCACTGTCTCCAAATGCATACATTGTTTATTGGAATTTTTGTTTAACTGTAAGTGATTGTAGCCTTTTTCTTTCTACATCCATGAATCTGAAGCATTGGATGGGGATTTTTTTTTCTTTTTTTTTGTGTACGTCTTTCATTCATGAATTCAAATTTTTGAACCATTAGTTATGGAAGAAATTGTTTGATTTTATTTATCAATCCATTAGTTTTTATAAGGCACTCTCCATAAAAAAATATTTTGCATTTAAAAGTCATTAAAAGACTTGTGAAAATGTTGTTCATCATGTCACTATTCATACAAGCATTGTGTAGTACTGCAATACTCTTTTTTTTTTTTCATCTCGATATTTTTTTTTATAAGACCAAATTGATAACTAATTTAAGTAAACTTGTTAACACAAGGTAGAATTAAAAGAAAAATTATCAAAATATATATTAAAAAATGGGTATTATGGGTGGTAGTTTTAAAATTTAGGTGAAACGCTCATCCTCTTATTTTTTAATTGATAACTTTATGATCCCTTAATATTTTAAAATTTTAATTGTGGTACAAAATTTTATTTTTTTATTTTTTAGTTTTTATTTTGAGATGGGAGAGATAAAATTAAGTGATTGAATTCTAGTCATGAAAAAGAATTATTTTAGTATCGATGAACTCTATTCGATGAAAAGAGTTCCATTTAAGTGTTTTTTATCCTTCCCATTGCTTGAAATTATTGATCTAAGCTCAAGAAGTTTTTTATTTTATTTTGAGTTTATTTTCAGGTTTCTGTGTTGTTCTTTTCATATATTGGAGGTTATAAATTAATGGATTTGTCGATGAATATAAGGTATGTTTTTAAATATTTTTGATCAAAAAAAAATTAAAATAAAATTTTCTAATTAAAAAAAAACTCATGGCTTGAATTTTCAAAAACCCTCAAGTTGCCTAAAACTAGACCAACATGTTGTGCATTGCTTAGTATTTGTTCATCCATTAAAAAAGAAAATTAGGAAATGCATCTTGTCCTGGGCTAAAAATTCCACCCAACAAGGATTTTTCTAGATCCAAGCATTTTAGGCTAGCTATGCCAAACTCACACATTCAAGCCTTTATTTTATATATATATTGCTATTTTTCTCTCTCTTCTTATTCCCTTCAAAATCTATCGTTCAATGTTAGCTTTTTATTGGTTGTTTCTTTTTCAAATTTTAATAAATATTTATGTTGTGTTTTTAATAGAATATAATTTAATTTTTACTTAGTTTATAAATAACATTTCAATATTTTTTCAGAAATTACAAGGTATTCTTTTTCTGTAACCTACTTAAAAAAAATCTTTTTAAGCTTATGTAATTGCTTTCCTCTGCATGTCTTTTGTTTGTTATCATTTTATTAGATAAAAAAATATTAGTTTCAAAAAATAAAATTATTAAATACAATCGTGTCTATAATATGTTTTTTAATATCAAATATCTATATATACATACATCTCTCGACTTTCTAATTTAGTCTTCGGTTAAATATCATATAAGTTTTACTTAGTTTTCACATAAAATTATAATAATTTTTTTATGATATGTGTAATATTGCATAATATATATTTTAATTTAATTTAATTTAATTGATTTAACATGTATATCTATTTATATTATCATTTAATTAAATAAAAATTTGATCTTGATAAATAAAACTATAAAATATAATTGGATTCATGGTTTATGTTACGAGATTAAATGTTTTAATCAACATCTATCTCCTGATTATTTTTTTTTAGTTGAGTCTTTGGTTATTATTAATAATTTTTTCTTTGTATTTATTTGCACAGAAGATTCTTTAATTCTTTAATTAGATACATGTATAAGTTTTTAGATTTATGATTAGGATTTTCTTTTAAAAAAAACATATTGGAAAAGCCTATATAATCTTTTTTTTCCCTAAAAAGAATTATTTGACTAATAATGAAAAATAAAAAATAAAATTTATCATTCGGTTTGGTTGAAATAATTAACATCAGTTTCGGTCATTATTGTCATTAGATACATGAATTTTGATTTACGAAAATTTCACCAAGGGACAAAAAGAAAATAACCACAATGTTATCTATAATTACACTATATGCCATTCATAAAAAAAACTGCAGAGTCTTGATTCAAGATAATATTATAATAATACACGACTGTTTAAGTTCCATTTCTTTAATTTCTAAACATTGTTGAAATTTGTAATTACAAATAATATCTTAAAATTCTTTCTTTAGCAAAAACAGAAATATAAAAACAATACAGATACAAACTAGGTTATTCCCCGCTGTTGGTTGAAATAATTTTTTTAATATAAAAAAATATTAAAAACCCAAAAAAACCCAAATAATCAAAAGAAAAAGGAAGCTCAAAGCACACATATCCAGAATCAATCTGAATCCCTATTAAAAGTATAGTTGGATTTAAAAAAAAATCAAGAATAATTTTTTTAAAAAAAATATTGAAACTGTGATATATTAGATTGATCTGAATTAATTTGTCAAACTCGTGATGAAAATTAAAAGATTATAATAATCTTATAAAAAGCAAATCAAGACAAATTAATCTTATTAAAAAACAAACCAAAACATATTATAAAGGCAATTCCAAATAAATCAAATGTTTAAAAAAAATTCAAGCTCACAATTTTTTTTAGAAAAAATATTGAAACGATAATTTATTGGATCGATCCAGATTTCGCGACTTAAATCTTCAAACTTGTAATTCAGATTTATTAAACTCAACTGAGTTTAATAACTTTGTTTTTTTAGATTATTATTTACTTAATTATATGATAAAAAATATAAATATTATTTTGTAATTAAATGACTAATGAACCATATGAAAGGACTGTATTACTGCATTACCTAGGCTAATATTTTTCTTAAGAATGACAAAATCATTATTATATTGTTTAAATCCATAAAAATTTGTAGTCTAAGCTCTTTTAGGTTTTTACTAGATAAATGGTTCACGTTACGCTGTGAGATGATTATTTTTTTGCTAACATAAAAAATAATGTTCATGCAATATCAACGTTGTCAAAAGAGTAAGAAAAATCTAATAATTTAGTAATTGAAAAAGGCCGCACATGTTGTCATAAGAGTGACTCGGAAAGTAAACAAAAACAAAAACACTATGAATCAAGAATCTCATGTTTACTCTCACACAATTCATTTAATTAAATTAAAAAATAAAATTGTAAAGGTTGAAAAAAGAATATGAGTTAACTTTTGTTACTTTCAAAACCACATAAAGATCCTATAGAAAGTGAAAGAAAAATAACAAAATGTTGGTAGATAAAATTGAAAAAAAAATGAACTTAAAAACAGAAGAAAAAAACCAAGCAAGCTCGAGTGAACCATGTAAAGCCGAATTAATCTCTCAAACTCGTAACCCATTAAATTAAAAGACTTGAGCTAAAATACAAAGTTCGACAACTTTCAAATTTAAATTAAAAAATAAATTTTCTTTTAAAAAAGAAAAATTTAACAAAGACAGAAAAAAAAAAAACATGACGTAACCATTGTTATTTTAAAAAGAAAGATAAATCTCACAGACAACAAATAAAAAGAATATTGGAGAATGAAATCACAAGAAAAAAAGCTTAAAAAAGGAAAATAAAAAATAAGCCTGAGTGAACCTTGTAAACATAAGTTAAAATCTTAAACCCATATTAAATTTTCGACTTAAACTCAACCCAGAAGCACAACCCCTGAAAATTTAAATGTTGGAAGATAGAATTGATTAATTTAATTTAACTAAAAAAATCCTTTAAAACAACTAAATTTAACAAAGACAAAACAAAAAAAAACAAGGTAACCCGTGTTATTTTCAAAACAACTAAAAAAATCTCTTAGAAATTGAATAAGAAATAACAAAATGCTAGAGGATGGAAAAAAAAAACTTAAAAGAAGAAAAAAAAACCAAATAAGTCCATGCCAACTTAATAGTCTAGAGCTAATTTTTTAAACCCATAACTCGTTAAGTTCTAGATTCGGACTCATCCAATAAGCTAAACACTCAATCAATTAAATATTGAAGGATAAAATAAAAAAAAATCAATCTAAAAATCTTGCAAGATAAAAAACAAAGCAATAATAAAAAAAAGGATTAGATTTGATAGGAAAAAAACTCAAGAATGATGAAATTATATATATAAAAAAAATGCACAATCCATCTAAAATAAATAAAAAAAAAAAGAATCAAATCTGACAGATAAAAAAAAATCTATTGGAGATAAATTGAAAACAACCCTTAATTTCATAAATTATTCTAAATATAAAAAATTATATTAAAAAGAATATGGACGAATTCTTAAGGATAACTAACTTTGGGGGCTAATTTGAGTTTCTTTGAACCAAGAAAAATCAAGTAGGAGTGAGGGAAAAAAAAGACCACACACACCAAACCAACCACCATTATTTCACACGCGCCACTTCTATATGGAGGGAACATAAAGACGCTTTGATCGTTACCCTAGAAGCAAGGTTTCAGCTAAAGGTGAGCAAAAAAATCGAAAAACTGATTAAACCGAGAAAATAAAAAAACCAAACTGTGAAAAAAACTGATTAGAATTTTGAAAAAACCGATCGATTCGGTTTTGGTTTTATACGTCTGAAACTGAAAAAATCGAACCGAACCGGAAAAAAACCGAGCAAAACCTGGTTGAACCGGTTTTTTCTAAAATAACCCAACCGAACCAAAACCAGTCAGTTTGAACCGGTTCCTGTTCGGTTTTGGTTTTTTATAAAAAAAACCAGTTTGATTACTTTAAAAAAAAAACCAAACCGAACAAAAAATAATCACTCCTAATTTTAGCCATCAAACAACACTCACATACGTTGTCCAAAACTAGCAAACATGATCATGTGCTTCTAGCTTTTTTTTTTTTATAAAATTACTTTGTTATCCCTAACAACAACCAATAATTATCAAATAACTAAATATAAAAGATCAAAGAACCTCTAAAGCCAAGAGCCAAGGCAAAGCTTTTAAAATTTTTAAAGGCAATAATTGAACTATTTTAAAATTAATTCAAAGACTTAAAAGCCCCTTCACTCGAGTTTATTATTTTTTGATATTAAAAATAATAAATTAATTACATTACACAATAAAAATACAAAAATATAATTTAACCCTTTTTTTTTTTTGTAATGACTAACAAATCTCATGGAAAATACTTCTCTACTTCTAAACTAACATCAACTGATTTTGCCAATCAGGAGCAAAGTAGTAGTTTCACTGAATAATTTGTACAGTGTTATTTTAGCTTTTTGTAATAATTAATGTGAAAAAAATGGCTGATTTTTCAAAAAGAGAAAAAAGAAAGAAAGAAAGAAAAAAGAAAAATGGAGGCACAGTTCATCCAATAATATTTTACAGCTGTCTTGTTCACTCGCAGTTTCATTTCCACCTGTCATAAAATTTATGGAACGTAAACGACGAGTCTCTCCTTTTTTTGGTGGCTCAGTAGCCGCAGGACTAGTAACCTGTAGACACACACGCACAAAGAGACACAGCAGCAGAAGACGACTGCCTGCATCACACATCACGCACAATCTGTGTTTCTTTTCCGAAAATATTTAAGAATAGATTGGAACTGGGTTTTGCTCAGTTTTGGACTCTTCATTCACTACCATTACTTTACTCTCCTCCCCTTTCTTCAAACCTTTCGTCTTTCAATGGCTTCTTGTAAGTGCCTCCTCCCCATCTCTTCCTATATTTACATTGAAAATTATGATTTTTTTTTTAAATATGAATACGTTTGAAGTTATTGTAATGTGTGTTTTGCTGAGATTGCTTTTCGTTATGGGGCGGTTTAGTTTTTGTTTTAAAGGGATTCAATGCTTGATGTTATGAGTTGTTATCCCTCTATACTTTGATATTCTCATGGGCTATACCATTTTTATTGTGAGGTGTTGGGATTAATGCAAGTTTGAACCTTTTTCTTCTTTTCAAGTTCTTTCATGATAAAATCAGAACGAAACCTCGAAAAGTTTGATGATTTGTGTGAATCTTTCTTGTGTAGGAATCCAACTCGAAATATTAATTTCATTTTAACAAATATTGGTACATTTGAATGTTATTTTGATTATTTCATGGTGATTTAACTTGTAGATAGAGTTATTTCTACTTTATCACTTAATTGGCATTGATTTAAGTGCACTCCCGCTCTTTCTAGTGCCTAATTTCAAGCATGCCGCAAATGGGAGAAACACATTGTTGAACATCTTTAAAGCTTCGGGCTTGGTATCCCAAGGGACGGATAAATAACATGGAAAATGCGCTGTATCTGATTCTGTAAACAATTTTTTTTCTTATAATGACTCTACAATGGATCGTATATGTTTCTGTGCCATCTTGTCAAACAAGAATGAAAGTAAATTTTTATCTCATTTGTTGCCTCATTAAAGGATGGGTAAGAATTAAATGATTGTGGGCCTAGCATGGAATTCATACTTACGATGGTGACATGATTTTTGTTCTTTTGATGTTATTCTGAAGTGTGCTGGAAAAATATTTTGACCTTCTTTTGTCACTTTTGATTCGTACAGGTAGCTTAGGAGCTTCAAATATGAAGCTCTCAAAGTTGGATTTTGGTAGAGCAACAGTTGTTAATCTACAGAAACAAAGTGGTTTAATAGCGTGGAAGGGTAGGGGACGACCGCAACATGCAGGTGTGGCTATCTCACATAAATCAAGAGAAGCATTCAGGTGTCGTGGTTCAGCTTCGGAAACTGAGTGTGAGTGTTTTTATTGCTATATCTGTCAAAGATACACTCTTGTTTAGGTTAATAGGCTCCCAAGTTTTAGTGATAAAAGTTCCATTGAAAATCCCCCCCCCCCTCTTTTTTTTTCATTTTAAAGTTAAGTTAAATCTAAAAGTTGGTTGATATCTAATTGTTCTCTTCTCTCTTTGAATTCAAACCCTATGTTACTCAAAAGAATTTCACCAACTGGTAGATGGATGGCTTGTGGAATACTGTCTGACAGATCGTCCTTTTCCTAACATTATCATGCAGCTTTATTTACAAACAACGATCAGAAAAAAATATTTTTGGAGGAAAAAGAACATGCAAGAACAATTTTTTTTCATGTCATCCATAATTTTCCACAGTATTTGTGCAAAGTTTGCTCAATTTCTTAGAAAACAGTTTTCATCCATAATTTATAAAGTGGTTTGTGAAATGTCTTCCATAAAAATTTTCAAGCTACACTTGATCTTCTGAGCCAGAGCATAGGATTATATTTTTTATTCTTCAGAAATGATATAACTTGCCTTTATTCCCTAGAGTAAGTTTAATAAAATTTGGAATGCCCTGGTACATCCTCTTGAGCATGTTATTTTAGCATTGTTGAGTTTTTCTTTCCAGTCTATAGAAATCCTGATTTCTTGAGCAATTGAAAGTATAACAATTGAAAATAGTTAGAAATCTCTTTTATTTATTTGATGATTGATTGAAAATTTTATATTTTTCAGCCGCTCATTATATTCCAGGGTTTTTTTTTTTTTTTTTGTAGTGACTACTAAAGAGACCAAATCATCAGGTTTTACAAGCCAACTTATTCCAAATTCATCTGAGGTGAGTACCTCGTCTTGGTGTTGCATGAAATCTAGCTAATGTATCTTTTTCTCCTGTTAAGTTGAACAGTTATTGTTTATAACAGATATTCATAAGTTTGTAAGTCATACACTCATACTCAGCTACAATAGATTGTTTGTATTTCTTTCAATGTGTTTGTTCTGAGCCTATGCTTGCATGGTTAATCATTCCTGTTCTTTTTGAATTGGATGTGGTAGAGCAAATTTGTGCTTCAAATGGCATTGATGAAAAACACAAAAATTGCAATAAATAAATAAAAATAATGTGTACTGTAAAATCTAACTGATAGATACACTGTTTAATGTAATGATGTCATTTCATACTTGTATGGCAAAAGATAACACCATACATCACTTGCCTTGTCAGTTTATAAGGTTGTTTTATATAATTTTCTTTTCATGTAGACTTTTCCAAAGTTTTTTTTTTCTTCCCCTTTTTATCAAGTGCTTATAAATAGCACATGTGGATGCACCAGATAGATGGTTCATTGTTATTTTAACTTTTGCAAAGAGATTTTGTATAATCAAATGCACGCCAGATAATTGCTGCAATTTGCAACCTAATATCTTACTTCTGTTTATTCATACAAAGAATGGAAGGAAAAAAATTTATGTTGCCTAATGCTGTCAAGGTGGAATTCACGCATTGTGGATTAGTGTTATGCAATCGAACAAGTTCTTCTATGCCTTTTCCCCGTTTTTAGTGGTTTACTATCGAGCCTGTGGATGAGGCAAGCAAGCCGCTCAAAAGTTGCTTTATTTGTGTCTCAACTTCTTAATTTGTTAAACAAGGCAAAGTTAGAAGCAAGCTGGTCTCTTCAAATCCAGTTTAAGTGGTGAAGACATTGCTTTGTCAGGATTAATGACTTTTTCTTACTGGTTTTATTTCATCAGTTTTGTCAGCTGTATGTTAACGCATTAACTTCTTGTCAGCTTTCTTCATGACCATTTGAATTTTAAATGCACATACCACAACCGGACCTAAGCTTTTGTTTGAAAGAAGGTTACTTGATTTTATGGTTCTGAAGGTGTCTTTCAAGATGATTCTTTGTTTCTTTTTGATTGACTCGGTGGTAAATTTTCATAGTTGGATAATCTATAGAGCGGTGGAGTGGGGTTTGATAAAAGGTTTGCTAATGGCTTTGGAGGGTATTTTGGTGTCTGATCTGCAATTTGCAGATGGCGCTTCCTATTTTGTCTGATGATAGACTGGATTTAGACAATGTGTTTATTTGCTTGGAGTGTTTGAGGAAGTGTCTGGGATGTGGGTCAATATGCCCAAGGCATCTGAGCTGAGGATCAATATGCCAAGTTGGAAGTTTCTTTTTCAATTGAAACACATATCTGTTAAATTTCATCTGCAGATCGAATCTCTGGTCACTGAAATATGCAATACAAACTCAGTAGCAGAGTTGGAATTGAAAGTAAGTAAATTATGAACTGTTCTATTATCCATTTTTCACCACTTGACAGTAATTTGGATTTCTTTTGCCTTATTCTCTAGCTAAAGAGGATAAAGACTTCATATCTATTTAAAAATCTGACAGTGTTCCTTCCACCTCTTTTTCCTCTTTCCCCACTGATTGTTAGCTTGGTGGGTTTCGGCTATATGTGAGGAGGGATTTAACTGAAAAAAATAAAGATACACATCAACCCCTGCCTGTTCCTCCTGCTTCTCTTGCTGTCACTGTGAAAACAACTACTGATGCATCTGATCTCAATGGGTCTGTTTCTACATCTTTAGCTATCTCCAAACAAGAGCCTTCTTCAGGGGGGATTATATCATTTCTTGATAGAGCTGCTGATGAAGGCTTAATGATACTGCAGTCTCCAAGGGTGAGAACCTAAATTGTAATGCTTCAAAACTTTCTTTAAGCAAAGGAACTTAAGTCATAAATGGTGCAGGTGGGGTTTTTCCGGAGATCTCGAACCATAAAGGGAAAGCGTGCACCCCCATCGTGTAAAGAGGTACCAGTTCATGAGGTCTTGTTGTAAATACTGTATTATGTACAATTTAGGATAGAGAACAGTCAAATGGCTGACTTCATTTATATCTGTGTACATGGTTGGCTTGGAATCATAAAGAAAATTCCCTTTTTTCTATCTGTTTTTTCATAGCATTTAGAATAAGCATATTATCTGCTTGCAATGTAATTATCCTTGGGCTAAAACATGGAAACAGATAGGTTTGATTTTTTTAAACAGGCATTGAATAAATTGCTCATTATTTATTGATTTTAGTTCTCTTGTAAATTGTTCCTAGAAATGACTGGCAATCCTTTAACATTAAAAGTTTAATTGTCTTGTTTCTTTGGAGTTGATGAACATAGGATTGAAATTTGAGCAGAAATAAACTAGCTTCATTTCAAATTTGGTTTTCGTAACTCACATTAGATATACAGGTTTTAGAATTGTATTGGTCATTAACTCTTTTTATGCCTTTGCAAAGTTTCAGGAAAAAAAAATGAAAAAGAAAAACAACTCATACTAAAAGTGTTATTTGTGCTAATCAAAAAATTTCTACATTACCCTTTGTTTTAATTCTGAATGTCAGGGTTTTCTTTTTTTATTATACTTCTCATGTTGTTTCCTTATCTCCTTGTCAGCAACTGAATATTAGAGAGAGAGTTCTTTTTTTTTAACAGCAAGAGTTTAACTACATGCAACAGTAACTCTCTGGAAAATGTAAAACACTTTTCTGTTTTAGGGTGTTTACGGGAGTGGTGTTTTAGGGTTTAAAATCTCTTGCCTTGGTTATGGGTCAGTATCTTTCTGTTGGTGTGCTTTCAAAGTCAACTCTTCACCGCCCATTCCTTTTCTATAACCTTTCTACTTGCAGTGTGCAATGAATGCTAATAATTTTCCTCTGCTGAAACAGAAGCAAATAGTAAAGGAGGGTCAAGTGCTATGCTTCATCGAACAGCTTGGTGGTGAACTCCCAATTGAGGTTTGGTTCTAAAATAGATTTGAATATTTCATTTGCTAGTGCAGGCTGAATGTGAAAGGCAAAGGGCGCATCCCCTGCTTCCCAATGCTTATTTTTCTTGCTATGTTAATTTTTATACTACTTGCATCAGTATCAATCTTTCCTATCGATTTTAATTTGAAAATGCTAAATTACATTGTAGAGAAAAAGAACAAAATATGAAAGTTATTATGATTTTTTAATTTTGGACAGGCACTGTAATCTAAATTATAATGCCAAAGTTCCAGGAGGCTTTGAAGTTCATCATTTTTTTATGTAAAAAATTGTGTTCATCTTAAATACACGGGTTCTTTTTGCGTTGTGGAAATATGACCAATCATATAATTAAATGTATATATTTTTCAAATAAAACATACTAAATTCATCTCAAGTGCTACAGAGTTGTTATATAATGCAAGTATTAACAATATATCAATAAAAGTGGCAGTAGGCTCACCCTCCAAACTTTTAAACTCAGTTTGGTGCTTTAGATTGTGTACTATGTATTATTCTCAGTGATGATTGCCAGTTCACAAAATAACCTGGCCAGTTCTTGTGAACTGTGACCAGGTCACATTGCTTGATATTGAACCTCAATTCAAGTGACTTTTGACCTCTGGCGAGTTCTGTAGGGAACCTAAGCCATGACTGTTTCCAGGTAGTTCACCTGACCAGGCTGTTTTTTTTCCTCATTGTCCTTTATTTTGTTCTCTTTTTTTTTTCAGACTGATATATCTGGGGAAGTCATCAGAATACTGCGAGAGGATGGTGGTAAGTTCTCCTTTCAGAAAGAGTTTTTGTCAAGTTTCTTTCATCATTTGTATTTTATACTCACATATAAACAGAAAAAGAAAAAAGAAGAGGCTGTACTCATTCAATCTGCTTAACTTGACAGAACCTGTTGGATATGGTGATGCATTGATTGCAATTCTCCCATCATTTCCTGGGATAAAGAAGCTTCAGTAGATGAGTTGGTTCATCTTTGTTCACTGCCTTCCCTACATTATTTGAGTGGTAATTGCATGAAAACAATACATTCTGTGCTAAATCATCCTCAGCGGTTCATTACACATTATTGAAATTTTGACATTGGTCGAGAGAAGCAATTGAACACAGGGCTCTGTGGAACTAATGACAAAATGTCAGCTTTTTGGACTCTTGGTTGTATAAAAAAGTGGTGGTTTCTCATGGACGAAGGTAGTCTTTAAGTTTTTCCTTCGATGTCAAAATACCCTTAACAACAACTGCCGGTTTATGGATAGCTATAAACTTTTTCTGAAGGAGCGTATCATTTTTCTTTGATGTAAATTGCTTTGTCGCACTTCGGCATGGTGGGATTCTCATCTTTCAGGTATTGACTGGATGAAATAGCTTCGTATTTAGTTCGATCGCAAGCTCAGGTATTATGACAAAAAACGGAAGGCAAAATCCCCCCCCCCCCTTTTTTTTTCCAGTTTGGGCTCCAATTCTTGGGAGGCAGCACGTGCGGTGCCTCCCGGTGAAGGAAAATATGCTGCCATCGTCTCATTTGATTTTTCATCGTGGTCTCTTTTTTCTTAGATGACAAGTGTAAGCATACATTGAATGGTTTATTCTGGCGAGCTTTTCAATTTTTTCCTGTTGATTTCTATCTCCTACCCGAGCTATGGTCTTTATTTTCATAGGTCTTTTAGATTCAGTCTTTTTCATTTTGATTTTTTGATTTGTGTTTATTTTTTTGCTATTTTTTTTTCAATTTAATTATTCAATTCTAATTTTTCATATATAATGTTTTGAATTTAGTTCTTTTTTTATTTATTAATTTCTTTATTTGGTTTTTTTTACCAAAGTTTTTATGGTTTTTATTTGTATTCTTCAAATCAAGTTAATGGTTTTATTTGTTCCACCAACAACAATAATAATAATAATAGTGAAGATGTTAATAATAGTGATAATGATACTTCTACTACTGCTACTATAAATAATAATTAATAATGATGATGGTAATGATAGTGATAATATTAATAATTATGGTGATAATAGTAAGATTTATAATAATTGTGATAATAATAATAATAATGGTAAGGATAATAATTATAGTAATATTAATACTCGCAGTGGTGGTAGTGATGATAATAATAATAATAATTATTATATTAATAATAATAATGATAATAATAAGTGATGTACATCACATCATGATAGACACTCGGTGGAATGATTGATTGGACAATAATTCTTTAATTATATGCTAATAAAATAGATGATTTTAATAGTAAAATCAAGATAGCAACTACAAGTTGTTCTCTATTTATTTTGAGAGTACATGTTTGTACAGCATATGCCAGCATCATAAAGTATTTCAAGTATATCATATCTTATAGAGAAATTTTGCAACCCCAGATCGTAGATTTGTCTTGTCTGGATGTTAGTTAGGCTTTACATTAAGTGAAAATTTGTGTAGCTTAACATTTTTTTAAGGGTTTTGTCATTGCAAGACTGCTAATTACTCTTAAAAGCTGTCTACTTGGTGCTGGGTTGTCCAATAAGCTTAGATGGTGATAAGCTTGTCTTGTTCCAGAGCATGCATGATGTTTTACCAACTAATTATAAAAAAGTTAAATGGTGTACGAAAATTATTTTTTATCAAGAGATTTTTTTTATTATGAATTGTAATGTTAGTTTTATTTTTTATTTTTCATTTTTTTTTACTAAATGTTTCTTTGGCATTTTTTTTTGTTCCCCAACAAAAAGGTGACTCCCTCACTATTTGGCATTTTTTTTTGTTCCCCAACAAAAAGGTGACTCCCTCACTATTATAGAGACGCGTGTGACATTTTTTGATGGTCAAATCTAGTCATTTACCGTCTCACTAAATGCGCAGCTATGCTCTCTTCTACATAGCGTGACTCGTGTAGATAAACAATGGTTGGATTGTTATCGATTATCGATTGTTTGTGTTTTTTTCTTTTTCTCCTGACAATTAAAATGCATAATTATTTTTTTTTTTTGTTTGTTGTTTGTCAAATCAAGCATATTTATCCTTTTGTTAAAGTTATTTTCTTTTCAATTTCATCATTCAATAAAAAAATTATAGGTGCCCTCTAATTATTTTTTATTTTTATCCCTATTTTTTTAATTGCTATTTTTTATTCTTTTATGTAATTGATTTTTTTTTTAATCCTTCAACATTTAACTTGTTTGAGATTGAGTTTTAATGTTTTTTTATTGGGTCTAATGACTATCACAAGTTTGAAAGTTAATGACGTTTGAACTTTTTTTTTTTTTGCTCATTTTCTTTTCTGATTTTATCATTTGACATTAATTTTTATGTAAAATAATTAGCTTTGTAGTTTTGTTGAATTTTTTTTTCTATCAGGTTATCTTGATTTCATGACTTGGGATGAAAGTTTGGCAAATTAAGGCTCAACCCTTACATGTCTATTATGCTAACTCGAGTTGACTCAAGCTGTTTTTTTTCTATTTTACTCAATTTTATCTTTTCACATTTAATTGACTATAAATTAAACTATATTGTTTTTCCTCTCTTGAAAAAAAGTTTATTTTTCAAGTTATCATGATCATTTTATTTTTAAATTTTCATCCTTTTTACTATTGTTTCATTTTTTTTATCATCTAATTAAAATAAAATAACTAATTTGACTTGTCAGCACTATAACCCGAGTCGTATAATTTTTTTTCTTCTTTAAAACATGCTTGCAACACCTAAATATTATTTTTTACAACTAAAAAATAATACAAACCTGCGGAGCGTGCACACACCTAGTAATGATTCTAAACTCCATTTTAAAACATTGCATCTCTATTTGTAGAAATTAAAACTCCTTGATAAACTGGACTAACTAAACAATTGATGAAGCAGTTATATGAGCTTTGGGTTTTGAAAAACTCTTCTTTTTTTAAATAACCAGACAATAGTCACTCTATACAAACAAGTGACATTTCAAAGTGCTCTTGTTCTCACAGGAACCCGAACGGCTCCAGCACCCCTAGCATGGCAGGACATTTTATCATCTCAAACAGGGGACCTCAATAACCAAAAGTCGAATTGTTCCGTTTATTTGAGATATTAGATTATAGTTATCGCATTAGTTCATGTTGATGACTCCCAGTTCATTGATTGCCCAAACCTTGATTATGGTTTTCATCTTTTTGCTTGGAACCTGAAAAGGAAAACTCTGAAAGATTTCATTTTTGGTTGAGTCATGTTTCATTGTTATTTCCTTACACAGAATTAGAGAAGTCCGATGAACACATTGCATTGGCATCAAAATCTCTTCCTATAAGTATGGATAGCATTGATACAAATCACAAGCATGCGGCGCAGGCAATACAGTGCAATCCTAAGACAAGACTCAAAAACACATCAAACAAACATTACATGCTGATGGACCAATAACCAGCATAAAGTTTGACACTCAACAGTTGCCCATACGTGATGGAACACAGTCCATAGAAGGGGCTGCGGGCTGCTAGTAGAAATTGCCGCAAATACTCCTTTGCAATGTTTAAGTAACAAGGCAGAACACAGCACATCAAACGTCATTTGAATATGTCTAGATTACTTGTCTAGAAGTTTTATTTAACTGCAAAAAGAGATCCGGACAGCAAATTGGTTAATTTGATCAAATAACTATCAAGAATATAAAGATTACGAATCATTTCTGTCATGTGAATAGAAATGGTAGGAATCATGAAATCAATCAATGTGAAAAGAATGTCCAACAGGGAAAAAAAGAAGAAGCAAAACTATGAAAGAACACAAATCAGTTGCGAGAAACTGAGTATTTCAACCTTTGAAACATTACCTGCATTTCCCTGGCAATAGAAGGTAGCCATCTCTCCCCCCTGATCCGTTTCAATTCTACAACTCTTTCTTCCTCCTTTTTGGCTTTGGCTTTTGCTTTTGCTTCTTTAGCTTCTAATTGAGCTAATGATTTTTGCTCTGCATCCCTTGCTTCAGAAATTATGTCTGCCCCATCAACAGCAATGGACTGGATTTGATGCCTAAACTGTAGGACGCTATATATTTGTTAGAGCAATTTGGATATCTTAGCATCGGTGAGAATTGCTAAAAGAGGGTAGTACATCAAGGAATCATCAATGGAAGAGCATATTGTGAAAGAAACAAACCTTCTTCGATTTTTCATCAATACCGTGTCCCGGTAGGATTCGTGGTCTCTTTCTTGGCCCTTGAATTTCATCTGGTGACATTCACACAGCCTTCAGTTCTCATGCACAATGTGGTAAGAGCACATACAGAAAGCATTACAAAGTGAACTGATGGAGAATGGTATCTCTCCTATCATTCAAAAAAATTCAATAATGGCAGGCTAAACTCCTACTAGTTTAGCAGCTCTTGGAAAAAATATTCAATTATGATGGCTGCCACCAAATTTAGATTCACTTCCATAAAGAAGGCATTACCCCCATGAGTCCATGTAAATTTGCATAGAAAAAACAGTTTTGTGGCACTGGCACAACTACAATGCTACTTCGCTAATTATCTAAACCAAGCTCTGACTACTAAGAACCAGTGATTATTCAACATAACCACCATCTATTTTCAGCTTAAATTACCTCAAGAAATTAGGAAACAATCACTGACCTATCTGGCTGACATCACCAAAGCTATAGGTTAAATGATACATAATTATACATAAAAGGGGCCAAACATCATTTTTCTCCATCAAACAAGCACCCAAATTCTAATTGCTAGAAAAAAAAAGTCACGACATACGAAGAGAAGAACTCACCTAAATGGTCAAATACAATTCCAGCAGGAGAATGCTTAAACAACCTTACCCCAACATCGTTTGCATCTAGATCATTATCTGAGACAGGATCTCTAACCATCTCTAGAGTCCTTTCCAAGATGATATCCAAACACTTTTGCGCCTGCCATTAAGGTCTATTGCTCATTTAAATTAAAAAGGAAAAGAAAAGGAAAAGCAAGAAGCAAGAAACCCAAATAAAAATAGTAGTCTTATTTTTTTTAACTGCAAACAATGGGGCAAATAAACCATAAAAAAAAAAAAAAACTGAGAGCGTTGCCTTAATTTGGTAGTGCTTGAGCTTTCGAGAATCCTGGGAGTTCTCTGCATAAGCTTCTGTAGTGGGTGCTGAACGGGACGTTGAGCCATTAGAAGTACTGCTAAGAACCTTGTTAGCAAAAGTGGTAGTTGCAGCTATTGATTCGATAGCTGCTTTCCAATTTGCATCTTCCTCTTCGCTGCTGCTGCTGCTGCTGCTAGCTGGACCTCCCATCACAGCCGAAAGCAAGTCTCCTGGTGCCAAAACCCTGCATTTTTCATTTTCTTTGTTCGGGGTTTATGTTTGGACTTAGAGAAGCCTGCACAAGTGGGCTTCACTGGGCTTTAAATTAGTTGGTCCAAGCTTCATTGTAGTTTCAATTTCCCCTACGGGTCAACGTCACTAGTTAAGTTCAGTCATGGGGTTGTCGGCTTCTAACTAGCTTGAGGCTGTAGTTGGGGTCCTTGGGACATGGGGGTGATAGGAAGTAACTGTTGGTTTTTAAAATATTTTTTATTTAAAAATATATTAAAATTATTATTTTTTTATATTCATACATTAAAATAATTAAAAACATAAAAAAATATTTTTTTTATAAAAAACAGTTAAAACGCAATTCCCATCTACATCATTCAAATATTCAACCACTTATTGATACAAACTGTTGATGAATATGAGAAGGCTCCATGTGTATTTGGCGTTTAATGCAATAAGAAATTATTTTTGTCGTTTGATGATTCATGGGAGCTTGTGGATCTAAGAATGTTGGGAATTCCCAGAAAACAAGTCCAAGCTTTTCTTCACTATTCGGTCTAAGTTGTCTGGCACAAGGTTGAGGAAGCTTACCTTAACAGTCATCGTGAAACTCGAAGACTAGCCGAAGTTGTGGCCACAGAGTATGGTGGCTTGCCTCTTGCACTCGTGACCATTCGCAGGGCCATGGCCTGCAAGTGGAGGAATGGAGTCAGATAACTGCTCGAGGAAATCTGCATAGAAACTCTCGGTGATCTGCCCGGTCATGAAGTCTTTTGTTTCTGATATGCGCTTTATTCCCAGAAGACTTCATGGTCTGAAAGATTCAAAGTTTCTGTGCA
Organism: Populus deltoides; assembly: GCA_015852605.2. NCBI lineage: Eukaryota > Viridiplantae > Streptophyta > Magnoliopsida > Malpighiales > Salicaceae > Populus > Populus deltoides. The sequence goes on from CM027570.2 coordinate 37,725,934, forward strand.
AAAGCCTGTCGCGTGATCTATGGCATGGCTGTATGGATTGAAATTATTGAGTGTGGAAAAGCAAAGGGCAATTTTCTCATGCAAGCTGGAGCATTGATCAGCAGGATTGAGTAAAGCAGCAGAAGTTGGAAAATAGATGTCTGTGAGAAGGATGCCATTGACGATGAGCAACAATATTAAGAAACCTCAATCTCTCGATCTCTTTAACCTTGTTGCTTTTCCTGGAGTGGTTGAAATTATGGTGAACGCATGTTCTTTGTAAATGGAGACGTGGGGGTCACATTACAAAGCAACACATATTCTACTCCCCCATTGAATTTCATTATTATTTTTACGTTTTAAAAAGTATTTTTAAAAAAATTTGAAATTTTTTAAATTGTTTTTTTAGTTTAAATTAATATTTTTTTTATATTTTCAAATTACTTTGATACACTAATAACAAAAATAACTTTTTTAAAATAAAAAATATATTATTTTAATATATTTTTAAATAAAAAATAATTTCAACTAACAATTAAAAACAAAATAAACCGATATATTGATACATATAAAGTCCTGACTCAGCCCCAAAAGATGAAAATTGTGATCATTCAATTTTATTCATTGTCGCCCGTTCAACTTGCATAGAATAGCATAAATCACACACATATGTTAAAAAGGGGTATCACTTTAGGCCATGTTTGTTTTTGAAAAATAATTTTTGAGAAATCAGTTTTTAAATTTTTTTATATTTATTTGCTATTAAAAAAATTGATCAATAAAAAATATTTTTCAGTCAAAAAAAAATTTGACTTGGTTTCTAAAAAAGTGTTTTCCTAAAAAATTTGAGCGAAAAACACTTTTCGGAAGTTGTTAAAAATTAAAAAATATCATATTATTTGCGATTATATCAAATTTGGTTCTTAAACTTTTTGATTGCTATATATATATATATATATATATATTTTTTAAATATTTATTTTTCAATTTCATCTCTTAAAATTTAATTTTTATATTAACTTTGGTTCTCATTTTTATAATTGTTATTTGCTTTTCCCTTATTATTTTTTTATTAAAATTTTTTATCTATCAAATTTGATCCTCATTCTTTTGATTGTTATTTATTTTATTTGAAATAATTTATGAAATGTTAATTATTATTATTTTAATTTCTTCATCTTTCATTTTTCTTTATTTTTTAAATTTGATCTCTATTATTTTGATTATTATTTATTTTATTTGAGATAATTTATGAAATTATATATATTTTTTTAATTTTATTCTTATTCAACTTTTTAATTTGTAAGATTTGTTCCTCATTATTTTAATAAACTTGAGAAAAATAAAACATTAATAAGTTATTTTCCAGCTCATTTTCCATAATATAACTAAATACTTGAAAGTGTTTTCCAACTTATTTTTCATTATACTACCAAACATCAGAAAATAATTCACTTTTTCAAAATTTATTTTTTTAAAAAAAAACTACTTTTCAGCAAATAAACGGACCTTGATCCAACCTTTTAATGAAATTCTATGAGTATTCTTAAGATTCAAAACTAGTGATTCACAATTCCTCTCTCTTGTGACTAAGGAGATGTTTTACATTGAATTTCATTTAATATTTAACTAATTTTTTTCTTCATTTTTTTAATATTTTTTTAAATAATTAATATACAATTATCAAAAATATTGTTTTTTTTAAATCATTACCACACTTCTAAATACCTTAAAAAACATACCTCATTTTCCCCCATAAATACCTCTCTATAAGTGCCAATCTACTAAAAAAACCAATGACATGAAAATTATTCTTAAAAAAAAATTATCAATAAAAATTAAGAGTATGTTTAAGATTATGATAATGATGACGATTTAAAGTTTTTTTAACTTAAAAATATATAAAAATAATTTTTTTAAAAAATAATTTTTGATATCAGTATATTAAAATAATCTAAAAATATATAAATAAATTTAAATATTTTTTTAAATTTAATACACCACGTTCCAAACAAATTTTACAATATTTTCTCATTTGAAACAATAACCAAATCTAAAAAATAAATATTATGGCATTAATAAGTGAGTAGTTTTTTTCTTTTAATTTTAATTAATTACAATTGTAATTTGAAACATTATGGTGTGAGAACTAATATCTTGTTTGTTTTTATGTTTTTGTATTTTAAAAATATTTTTTTAAAAAGATAAATTTTATTTATTTCTTTTATTTTAAATTAATATTTTTTTAGTATTTTTAAATTATTTTAATACACTAATATTAAAAATTAATTTTTAAAAAATAAAAAATATTATTTTAATATATTTTATATATAAAAAATAATTTAAAAATCAACTAGATCTACAAGCTAACATAAAATCTATAAGGTAAAAGATATTAGAAAGTGGCTTTCCATATTTTCAACGGACGAATCATTGTACTAGTTAAAATAAACATTGAGCTGCTGGGGTGGACCCCCCAGGGACCTGCCTTCCTCTTCTTTGCCCTTTCCTGAATCTTTTAGGATATCTTTCTTCAGCATCTAGAGACCAGAGAGCGACGACAAGTACAGAAAGAAAGAAAGAAAGAAAGAAAGAATGGGTCACGGAAGCTCTAAAGAATTGCCTGAAACTACTAATACCGAAGGAGCTTCGACTCCCTCCTCTCGAATTAAACGTCCTCATATCCGCCGCATATTCCGTCGCCTTACTGTTTCACGAGGAAATGGAAGCTCCTCCTCCTCCTCCACTCTCAAACTCGTCTCCGCTGAGGATTTCGCTGGAATTGCTCTTCTCACTCTGATTAGCGCTGATATGCAGCAATTCAAAGACAAGTGGCTCGCTTGTGTTTCTTTTGGCGAGCAGACTTTCCGTACCCATATTTCCGATCAGTTAACTTAACTACCAACACCCTCTTTCTCTCTTTCATGTCAGCTTGTTGCCTTTTCTTTTAATTGATTAATTCATTCTTTGTTTTGTTTGTTTTGCAGGACTGAAAAACCTGTTTGGAACTCGGTCATTACTCTCTATATTTTTCTTTCTCTACAATTGAGAAATCAGCTATCTTGGATAATGTGGCGTCTATAGTATAATAAACAAACACTGACCTGAGATTTTCTCATGCAGGAAAAGAAGCTTCTGTTGGAGAAAAATGGGCCTCGTCTGGCCAGGATTTCTGTTTTTGAGGTCTGCAATCACCTTACCCTTGACCAATCTATTGCATGCCCTTTAATTTTTCTAATACGAAGCCCTTTTCTTCCCCTTGCCTGCTTAGATTTAAGGCTTTTCATTTCTTAGGACCTGGTTGAACGTTACAAGTCATGACTAACAAAACGGACTCCATCCAGCACTGGATCGGTGTCCATGTGATTATATCATTTCTCTTTTGTGACAAGATTTACCTCCATGCCAATGAATAGAGTTTGATGGACATCCACGGGGCACCATTTGATACGAGTGTAATGTGTACCACAAAATATTTGTCCCTTGCAATTCTGGGCACAATCCATTATCAACTATGAAGTCTCTAACCTGACTCACTGTCTATTTAAATTTCTAGCAAGTTTTGAAATTCCATTTCCTGTTCTCTCTGCAGAAATTATGTACAACACTTCAAATGTCTTAACTATTACCGTAATCTGGTTGACTGTGCTCAATTTTGAGCACATTTTGGCTTCTGCTATGAATTTTTGTTTTCAAAATCTCATTTCATAGTGTGGGTTGCTTTTTTGCAATTGTTCCCTTATTTCAAAGCATTCCTTTTCATTACTTTAGTTGATTTGCTATGGTAATACTATAATCATGTAATTTCTTGTATAATGATGCAGACTAATAGAATATCGAAGAACAACCTTGTTGGATATTGTGAGATTGATCTACTTGAACTTCTCACACAGGTAAACAACAGGATCATTGAATTACTGCTCGCTAAAATATGTGTAATTTCTGGGCGTGTGATGTTGTTGAGTTTTACATTTATTGCAATTATAAAACCATTAGCATATATGCTAAAAGTATCTCTGTTTTTATCCTGCCAAGTGCTAGACAAGGGGAAAGTTTAGAAAATTCAGTAAATTGTTGGAGAGAATTCTAAGTTAAACTAAGTTACTAGATAATCGCATTGCAAAAGGAAATTCAGTAGTTGTAAGTGATGAGACAAGGGGAAAGTTTAGGTGTTGTATGGAGAACATCTATTATGCAAGTAGTGCTTGATTGCAATGTATTTCATGAAAGGTATCCTTCATATTTTTTCTCTCAAAATTCATTTGAGATTCCTTTCATTCTAAGAAATCAGCTATCCAAAGAATTCAAAAGTCAATAATTGCATGACTCAGCTAAATGAACAAAATATACCATGCAATTGAAAGAAAAATCATGTTTCATTTACTTGATATGACATTCAAAGTCCTTCACTAAATCACCAACTTAAAATACATACATATAGCCAAGTAACAGGAGAAGCTTCTTCTACTAGTTTTAGGGCTGGAACTCAAGTTCATAGAAGTTTTTTTTTGCTAACATAAACTTGAGATTCTAAGTTCTGTGTGGGGAAATTTCAATGTAGTTTATATACCAAGTGAAAAGCTGGGAAGATTTTATCACCAATGGTTTCATTACATTCTGCATCATAATCCGAGGGATGTTCCATGGTGTGCTGCTTGATTCACTGGTCTCTTTCTGGTAGGCTTGCTGTAGCTTCTAGGATTGATAGACTTTTGTTCTGCATGATTGGGAGGATACCTTTCAGAACCTTGTTGAAGAGGTTCTTTTCATGCTCTATGTCTGATGTCTTTTCCGAGCACACGAACCAGAGACCACAATACAAAAATCTATGCTTGCTTACAAGGGGCTAGCACGTAATGACTTTCTTTGATAGGGGCAAGCTTCATCAACACAAGATTCTTGTGGTGGGGGTGGGTGGGGAATGCAACAACCTAGACTCTTAAAAGAAATGGGCTTTGAGTCCCTTGCCCTTTCAGATTCTGCGCTTCTAACATCCTTCCTAGATTGTATAAATGAGTGAGTGGAATAAGTGTGCAATGAAGCGTTGTGCTGGTTTTGTTTGATGAAGATGCATGTAAATTGTTTGATAAAAAAAGCTGAAGCATCAAGCCTGTCAAGGTGAAGGTAAAAGTTTGAAGTGTTTTGAGGAATCTGATAGCAGAAGGAAATTTTGGAGAAGATTGAAAATTTTTATTCTAGGGAGTTCAAGGATCTGTTTTGAGTATTATTTGTGGAGACCTGCTTTCATTTATGAATGAGTTTTAACTGAAGCACTTACTCAGGTTAAGGAAACGTTGCTAGTGGCAGGAGAAGGAAGGGTCTGGTGCTTAGAAGACAGACTTGTCCTTGGTGGGTTTGATTGGGATCCTACTTTGCAAGAGAAAGCATGTTGGTCGAGGAGACCTTTTGGTCGAGTCTGCATGCCTTTGGACAAGTGGAGGGGTGTGCGCCTTTTACTTTAGGGAGACACTTTACCCTTATCTATTTCTGCTCATTTGATTTTTTTTTCTCCCCCTACAGTTCTCTGTATTTAAAATCCTAGTGGTGGTAGAAAATGAAAGATATTGTGATGAAGATTTTTCCAGTCAGGGAAGAGAAGAGAGCAGATCATTCTTGTATTCTTGCGCTCAAGCATGCGATTATAAGAAAGCAACAAGCAAGAAAAGCTCTTTGTTTGTTGGGAGTTCTGTTGACCTAAATTATAAAGGGTCCTTGTTCTTACACATGGTGCTCTTGAAGAAATTGCCCTGGTGGGTAACTGGTTGTACTTGGTGATGTTTCCTCTAAGATTCCAAAGCATTGTGGTACTGATCTTCTATCACCTGGACCCTGTCCTTTAAAATTCATATCATAGGTTTCCTCTCGATTGTTTCTTTCCCTTATATTCACTACAGAGTTGGTAACAGCTCTAGGATTTGTTTCTTGGCAGACCTGTGTGATGCAAGTTGCCTTTCGTTTTTTGTTTTCCCTTATTAATATAAATCTATATGATTCTATTCATATTGCACATCTGCCATATATTGTTTCTGTATTATAAGTGGAAGGGGGCATTGTCTATTGGAACTTATATTGTCTAGGAGCCAAGTTATTGCATTAAAATAATAAATAAAAGAAAAAGAAAAAGGATCATACACTTTTTGGTTCATTCATCTTCAAGTCAAGATAGACAAATTTGGACATTGGTAGGAAAATGGTATGATTTCTTGGAAGTCTTATGTTTCTCATGTTTCCTGGTCTCTGAATACAAAATTTTCTATATGATTTTAAAAATGATTTCCCCACAACCTGTTGCATCTTAACATATCCTTTTTATTTTCCTTATGGTTTCCTTTCTTGTTGACATCATTCATATCATTGCATCTGAGATGCTCATTTCATTTTGGCAAATCTAGTCTAGGTTAACTTATGAGTTGCTGTTTGCATAATGTTTATATCTTTCTTTATTCTTATATACTTTCAGTCTTTCTTTTCCCTTGACATGAATTCTATGTTGTTGCAGGATTCAGATTCTGACTTTGAAGTGTTTGAACTTTTTGACCCAGCAGCAACTGGTAAAGTTGTTGGCAGAATTTCTCTGTCATGTTCTGTTGAGGTGTGCAGTACACAACTTATACTTCCATTGAGTAGTTGAGACTCGTGGATGCGGTGATCATCTTTAACATTACCTGAAATTATCGACAGGATCCAATTGAAACAGAGAAAAATTTTGCAAGACGCATCTTAGCCATTGTGGTATGTTGCATAATCCTGCATTCCTTTTCCATATTGCTAGACATATGATTAGTTGTTAAAGTGGTGGTGCATGCCAAGTCTAGCTGGCTGTTGTCAGGTTTACAGGTGATTGGAAAAAGAGATTTTCCATTGCCCATTCGCATGCCCCTGTTTATCTTTTTTTTTTTTTGTGAGTATTATGCAAATACACTTGGGTTTCTTGAGCTGGCTTGTGATTTACTTGTACTTGTGTTTTCCATAGAACCAGACGTTTAGCCATGGAATGAGGCAACTCATATTTGAATGTTTGAAATGCATTACTTGTATCAGTCTATGCCAATGTCTCATGTACTATCCATGCTAACAAATCACCAGTATTTCCCTTACTTTACAACACTATTAGTATTGAGTTTTTGTCTGTACGCAGGATTACAATGAAGATGGAAAGCTTTCTTTCTCTGAGTTCTCTGACTTAATTAAGGCTTTTGGCAATCAAGTGGCAGATAACAAGGTTTGACCATAAGCAGTTATGTTGTTTTTCAGCTCTTTGCATGCATTTCATATTTAATTTTGTTCTAAATTACGAACATGCTAGACATATAAGTTTGTTTGGAGACCTGTATTTGCGTTTGGGATGTGAATTTCAGAAATTTAAATTTTATGGGTATTATTAAACGACACCTTGACCTTTTTATTTGAAGTTTGGGATTCTAAAACTGATCAATTTACATTTTCTAATTCCATTTCGTTTTCTAATTCAGAAAGCTATCCTAACCATTGAGTGCCTATACTATATGCTTAACTTTAAACATGGTTTTGTAGTATTCTTGACTTGAATTAATTTACCTGTTTACTAGAAAGAGGAGCTTTTTAAAGCTGCTGACAAGAATGGGGATGATGCTGTAAGCATGGATGAGTTGGCTGAACTTCTTGCCTTTCAACAAGAAAAGTAACAATCCTCTATATTTAATGGCAGTAGGCTTGAATTTTGAATGTATTATATTCTGGTACCTACATGCATAAAAGATGCTTCTTGTATAGCTTGCTGCAGGTTGCAATATCATTTTTTCCCCTCCCCTTCTTTTTTGGACCATCTCCTGTGAATCTGTTGTGCCTGTTTCTCAACCAATCCCCCCAAAACACCCAATAAAAAAAAAAGACAGAAATGAGGAGTTCAGTTTGGTTGTGTACTTCAGCTTGCTTGCAAATATTTGCCATTTTATTCACAACTCTTCTCATCCCAATGTTTATTCCCCAATACTATATGTTGAGAATGCTAGAAATATGCAGTTTTCTTGATCCTGACCTTTCAAGTAAGATGCAAGTTACTTTCCTGGTACATCTCTTAATGCATTTCCTGTATTGCAGTGAACCTCTTCTAAATTGCTGCCCTGTCTGTGGTGAGATTCTTGAAGTTTCTGATAAGCTAAGTACCCTGGTCCATTTGAGTCTTTGTTTTGACGAGGGAACAGGAAATCAAGTTATGACAGGTGGATTTCTTACTGATAAACAGGCTTCTTATGGGTATGAACTTCCTCAATGTCAACTTTATGAATTGTCTCATTCTGTGGTCTCTCCTATTTTGATGGTTATATTACTTTATGTCTCGGTTGAGATGGGTGATTAAGTTTATATTTTGACAGGTGGATGTTTAAACTGAGTGAATGGGCTCATTTTTCATCATATGATGTTGGTTTGAACTCTGGTTCAAGTGCTTCACATATTCTGGTATCTTTTCCTCCAGGCCATTTTTAAGAATGCTTAATGTTTCTTTCCAGCTTCTATAGTTTGGGGTTAGTTCACATCAGAGATTTGAATTTGGCGTTATATGACAGTCTTGTTTGTGTCTGCATTTCTCGTTAATTTATGTATGGTAGTAGTTTTCAGCTTCAAGATGCCAACACTTTGTTCAAGACTTCTGAGTACCAGCTCCCCTTTCAAGTCTAGTACCACATTGCAAAATGTGTAAACCAATGAAACTTGTATATCCCCAGTTCTTCTGAGTTGCCCCTTTTTATTTATCGTGGTTAATTCCAAACAATTTCTCTAGATTGTAAGTGTTGTTTTGTTGTCATCATTTACTTCTTACAAAGTTGAGAAATGTTCTTTCCATGGGGCATCATAGGAAAATCCATTGTCAACAACTTCTTGGAATCTTGTGTTTGAATAATACTAAGCAGGTGGATGGGTAGAAAGCTCATTTCTTAAATAAATTCTATTTCTTTTTGTAATTGCTCAAAATTCATTCTGAACATAAATTAACAAAATACCTATGTTTTCTTGAATGATTCTGCTGAAGATGCCTCATTAAATTATTTTGTCCATGGGTGCACTAAGTTTAATGCATTGGGACAGCTCTGAGTATTCTAGATGTCATTAAATTATGTTTGGGATCTCATGCACGTAAACTTTCAGTTAACAGCTTAATGCTTTAGGTATTTGATAGGAAGACAAAGAGGCTAGTGGAAGAGTTAATTGATAAAAAGATTGTTCTGTCAATGAGGGCAATTTATCAGTCAAAGATAGGACTTCACCTTATGGACAAAGGTACGGGTTAATTTGTGCAAATGAAAAACAAAGTTCATTTTTGAAAAGAAATTTGCTAGTTTATAGATATGTTCATTTTTATTTTACCAGCCAGAGATAGGACTTCGCCTTATGGTCTCTCTTTCTCCTCTGTTCTGACAAATAGATTTGTTCATGTGATGGATTGTCAAATTTGCCCATCTTGGCTTCAGATTTTTCAGGTCTGCTAGGATGGACTTGAAGTTTAGGCTTGATTAATAGACGTTCAAAGTTTTAGATTGGTTATGAAATTTCATCCCAATCCTGCTCCAACATAAATTTCTCCCCTTGCCCTTTTCTTTCATTGAAGTTTCCCTTCCATTTCAATCTCAGAATCTAGACGGTGTTTGGTTCATGGAATCAGAGGGGAAAGTTAGCCAAGAATGTGAGGTTTCAAGAATTATTGTGTTTGGTTACTTCTTTTTTCCCCTTTTATAAAGGATAAGATGGTGATTTAGTTGAAATGCCTCTAGGATGAAGAGATGAACAAAAAAGTGATACTCTCCTAGGAATCCTCTATTGTTAAGCAAACACAAAATTTTAAATTCTTTGGGATCTCTTTCTTAGGAGTGTAATTCCCTGGAGGAGAAAGTAGCATCCATGAAACAAATGCCAACCAGTTTACAAGCCTGCTTTTTTTTTTTTTATCCTCTCGTTATGGAAATTCAGGTCTCTATATTTAAGCTGTTTTGATGGAAACCATCATTGCAGCAAACACGCTCTATTTCTTGTGAAAACTTAACGTATTTCAAAAAGGTAAAGAAATGTTGGGTTAGTGCTGGAAGTTTTTAGTGGACAATACACTGTTGAAAAATCATGCTAGCACATGTGCCTGTGGTGATATAAAAATTGATGAGATCATGACAACTATAAAATAAACATGAAGATCAACCCCTAAATGATGATTGTGGAAGTTCCATCCTCTTGAAAGTTCATCTAATTGCATATCAAGTTTTTTCTCATCTCTATTTTTCATTTTTGGTCCTCATTACATAATTCTTTCCGTTTCTTCTATGCTATTAAGTTATGTGTGGTTTTTTCCCCTCGTATTATTACTTCCTAAGCAGTAATACTTGATATGTATACAAAATTATCCTTTTTTTTTCAAGTATCTTCTCCATATTCCCAGCCTGGGCAATACTTTTTACTTCTTCCCTTTCCCTTTCCTTTCCTTTCCTTTCTTCTCTCTCTCTCTCTCTCTCTAAAAAGCTAATTCTCACTCGTGGTGTGTGGAGGGAGGGATTTCATACAAACTCCCTATGAAGTATTGCAAGATTTCATTTTATGATCATCTGGCACAGTTGCATTTCTACATTATCTCATTGTTGAAATTTTGAATTCTACATAAATGGCACAAAAAACTGCATCTTGAGATTGAGTGCTAAAATAGGTTGCTCTTCTTGTGTACTTGCATGCACCCTCTTGCCTTTTATTCTATTGATATCAGAAAGTCACATGGTCCTCATCAGTGATCAAGGAAAGTGCGAATTTCTACTGGCATTCCTTTCTTGAGTAATTCTTGAAACAACAATAGTAAAATAAATATTTGAAAGCATATATAAATGTCTTGAAGGGCATGCAATCACCTCCATATGCATCTAAGCTCAGGTCCAACTATTTGTCTTGGTCGGATCCTCCTTGTCAGTCTTCTGATCTTCCCCATCTACCTCACTATTCTAATTGGATAGCATGGCTGATGGTTCTAAGCATCTTAACATCATACAATAGTTATTGGAATTATTATTATGAAGATAATGCTTTTATTCTTATAGAGCTGCACTATTTGGTTGGCTAATTTGGATGCAGGAGCAAAGGAAATCCTGCTCAGCATCTCTGAGAAGCAGGGAAGGGAAATGAACACTACAGAATCTGCTAGAGACATTCCAGCGTTTGTTGAATTTTTCAAGGTATGATCGTCTTGCGTGATGAACAAAGAATCCTTTAAATGTTTTCATATCATGATTATTGAGCCGAAGAATGAAAGGACTTTTGAAGTTCATCTAGCCTTTGCTGATTATGTCATTGATTACTGTGGGCTCACTTTTGAGTCTCCCCAGAATATATATCCTGTTTAAAATTTATTACAAAGAATTATGTTGCCAAGATATCCATGAGGTAGTTTCTCCTTTCTTGTGTAGTGATTTTTCCCCATCTGATGTCATTAAAAAAAAAAGGTTCATTGCACTTGTAACTTATTGATTGTTATAAGGAAATAAAAATCTCACCTCAAGAAAAAATAGCATTGGTTTCTTTAGGGACTAAGGCATTATGGAACATTTTGTACTTTGATTATCTAGTTTTAATACCAAAACCAAGTGAACAAAGTGGTGGTCTCATTATCAAATAAGAATTATGTATGTTTGATGTTAGGAAAGGAGGACCACTTTATTAGCTTTGTCAGGTGGTCAAACTCAAATACCTATACCAGTACATATAATTTTAACCTATGGAGCACATCTGGGAGGAAAAGGAGAAAAGAAGCACAAAACTAGACCCCCATCCTATAATTAATAGACTCAGACAAAAAATTGATAGAATAAAAAGCTGGAGATATCGAAAACATATAAAGGAAACAGCAAGAACTTATGTATAATTGTGAGCAAACCTGATCACTAAGGAGTGCTGCAGAAACTATGCCATCTATTAATACTTGCAGAAACACAGAAATCCTTTAACAAAATCAGCTGCAAATTATAATTTTCTGTGTAATTGAAACTGCTCCAATGAAGATAGTAGTGGTGGCAAAACCCATGCCTGCTTAACTCCGCAACGCTTCCCCTGGGATTTTTCACCATCCTCACCAATCTCCTTTCTCTGTGAGGATTAAAATTTCATGACCGCTAGTTGATCACATGAACAATCTTCTTTTCTTGAAGTTAAAGGAATACTGGAATCGGAAGTCTCTCAGATTATAAAGATGATGGTCTGGCAAAGTCTAAGATGACAATTTAAAGCCAAATTTCTTCTGAAATGGAGACTAGCAAATGTTAATATGAGAAAGAGGATCACTGTATCCTATAAAGATGTGCTCATGTGTCTCAATTGAGTTCAGAGAGATGTATCTATAATTTGAAACAAAAGCTAGTCTTGTAATCTGTCCTCCAATAATCACATAATATGTGGTTTGTCACTTCCACCAGTGCACGAGAAACTAGCTGTTAGAAGCAAAATGTATTTCACAGGTGCATGACTCTTTGTTGTGGTGCATCCTTCTTATCTACTTGCATGGGCATACAAACAGTGATTGGAACTTGCTTTGACTGCTTGACATGATTGCATTTTTCTGTGTTTCTGGATAAAAACTGCTATGACTTAATGCAATAGAAGTGCGAGTATAGTAGAAATAATCAATATGTTATTTGGAGCTGTGAGATCTTCTTCATAATTAGACTAATTTACCAATGAATTAAATGCCATAACTGAAACATGAATGAGCCTTGATTCCCTCAAATTTCACAAGTCCTTTGCATTAAGTTGTATCTCCATGTTTTGGTTTTCTTCATATTCTTGTGTTTAAACTTACCTACCAAGTAAAACACATAGCTACCATCAAAAGCAAACCCTGTTATACCTTGGCTTCTGGCTCTTCTTTCTTACAATATGGGCATCTACATGCTAATGCTATCTCACTTCTTGTATATGATAAACTATGGTGTTGTAGGATCAAATAAATTTGGCTGAGGTGAAGTACCCTTTGGAGCATTTTAAGGTAAGCATATATTGATTTTATGAGATAAAATAAAACTGTGGCACCAGATTTCTGAATATTACTGCAAATCTTACGTTGTGTATCTTTAATGAGTCATAATTACATACAGTTTGGATTTCTTCCACTTGCAGACATTCAATGAGTTCTTTGTAAGAGAATTAAAACCTGGCACAAGACCAATTGCTTCCATGGAACGTGATGATGTTGCCATATGTGCAGCCGATTGCCGTCTTATGGCTTTTAAGTCGGTAGAAGATGGTCAAAGATTTTGGATCAAGGTATTTCTACTGCTTGCTTTTAAATGCTTCAGTTCTGTCACTCTCAACACCCCTCCTCCCTTTATTATAACATCATGCTTGTGTCAGTGAGTATGTGTTCCAGTGGAATAAGTATGAGTAGAGTAGATAGCTTCTTTTTGGTGAATAGAGGAAGTCATGTTGAAAATGTGTGTATTTTTTTATTTAAATATTTTCTGTTATTTACTATTGATTATTATTGGATTTGCTTGTTTAATAATAGTTAATTGCTGGTATCTCTTTTGTAATTTTTAGGGCCGCAAATTTTCTGTACAAGGGCTTTTAGGAAAGGAAACATATTCAAGTGCTTTCGCTGATGGTACTTTGGTGATATTTCGTTTGGCACCACAGGTACTTCATACAACACCCCTTTAGTAATTTGCAATTTAAGTTTTGGAAAAGTAAGCGATTCAAGTGCCTGATTGACCAATGATACTACTCTGGAGGTGGCATTGTTTCAGTCGTTGAAGCAGAGAAGTAGAAAAAATAAATAAGAAGGGACAGTTGAAGGAGAGACCTTACTTTATTCCTAGTTTGAATGTTGCCAGGGATAAGGAGAGAAATGTGACAATTTTGCAATAGCAGGTTTATTTATCTGCTTATTCAACCAACCAAACTCCGGCTCACCCACACACATAGGAGACCATAGAAGGTATTTGGAAATTCATCCATGAAAAGAAAAATTATTGTTGACAGAACAATGGACCAGCAGAGGGAGAAATTTGTTGCCATTTAGGAAACTATTAGACCCTTCTGCTTCTATTCTCTTCTACTGACTTCTCTCATTCCAACAACACTTGAACTTCCTGAAACCGTGTAATCTGATTTCTTCATATATATTTTTTTCCCAATTGCTGCAGGATTATCACCGTTTTCATTCTCCAGTTTCTGGAACCATTGAGAAATTTGTAAAGATACCTGGGTGTTTATATACGGTATGTATAAAACCGAAGAACTTGTTTTGTTAGTTTTCGTGATCGTTTCTTTTATATGTTATTAAGTTTCCTCTGATGTCTATCTCATTCTGTTTTCCAGGTTAATCCTATCGCTGTGAACAGCAAGTACTGTAATGTTTTCACTGAGAATAAGAGAGAAGTATCAATTATTTCTACTGCACATTTTGGAAAGGTACAATCATCTGACTTGAAAGGCATAGAAATTCTGGAACCAAGTTTTGCTAACTGTTCATGGATCCAATGACTCTTTTCTTGAGGACATCATAGAAATTCTGGAACATTGATTTTGTTGCTCTTTAGTTTGAACTTGAAAGGCATGGATGTAAACTTCATGAGTTTTTTTTCTCTATATTCATTTCACAATTCAGACTGAATGATATTTACTGGAAGATTATTGAATCTATTCTTGTCATTTCTTTGTGTATGTGCTTGGTTTTAGCAGTGAGGTTGAGTATCTACAATTCAGATATCTCGTGTTCTTTGCATTCTGCAATACAGAAGATGCCTTTTGTTATGCTTGTTTCAAACTTCTATCTGCCGTAACTTTATGTCAGGCTGTCCAAGAGTAAACAAGCAGATCTGTCTTTGCATTACTAGGATGGATTTAACTGACTTGTTTAGTTTCAACTAGCAGTTATTGAACATTAAGAGATCTTTTTTTTTTGGCATTTTGGCCGCAGGTGGCATTTGTTGCAATAGGAGCAACCATGGTTGGCAGCATCACCTTCTCGAAGAAGGCAGGTGACCATGTCAAGAAAGGAGACGAGGTGAGCAATCTCTATTACTATGTTTTACATATTGTTTGTCTCTAAATATATAAGATGGTGGCTTTTTAAATTGGTTTCTTGTACTGAATTTACAGTATGGATATTTCTCATTTGGTGGAAGCACAGTAATTTGCGTCTTTGAAAAGGTTGGTACTATGTAGAACTGCGTTTCTGATACTGCCTATTTCAATCAAAATGTCTGTGTTTTCTCCTCTCTAGTATCTCTGGTACGCCATGATTTCTGAACTTCAATGTCAAATATTGTCATTCGTTGGCAATCTCCCAAATTTCATGTGCTTTGCCTATTGCGGTAGGAATTAGGATGTTTCCCAAATATTCTGGAAGTTTCTTTTGGTTAAGAAGCTCAGCTTTCCACATTCAAACTCTAACCAAAGCATCGCTAGCACAATGTGTGATTGGTATCCAAATGTATGATCCACAACTAATGTCGGGTTTATTTGGCAGGATGCAATTGAAATAGATGAAGACCTCCTAGCAAACAGTGCCAGGTCACTTGAGACCTTAGTTTCTGTTGGAATGAAGTTGGGTGTTGCAACTAAGAAACAGGCTACAGTTAATCTGCCAAACTTCGATAATTGGGTGTTAGAAGAATGACAGAGCATGTGTTTACTTAAAGAAAATGATGATTAATGGATATATCTGTGTTCAAATTAAGTGGAGTTTTCTTACTTTGTTGTAATTTAGTCTCTAGCATGTGTTTGTTTAACATAAACTTTCATAATCTTTACACAAATTGAGTTTGAAAAACATTCAAGACTTCTTACATGGGAGAAGATTTAAACAAATTGGGTTTGTTGAAGAGTCAAGATTGGGTTTGTCAGAAGAATGACAGAGCTTGTGCTGGATCGGGTGTGGGTCTGTGTTTGCTGTTTGGTATCTTAGAAGATTATTTTTTTTTTTCTATTTAAATTTGGGTTTGGTCTCTTATTTTGTTTAACCCATTAAATGAAAATTTTGATTAATTTGTCTTATATATTTTCAATAGAACCTAATCAAAAAAACATTTCAACTCAAAGATATTTGTTTTAAGATTATAATATTCAGGTTTTATTATAGATTTGTGGTTGGTTAATTAGAAGTTGATAATATGAAAATTAATTCTGATTGATTGACTTTTGATTTTCAAAATCAATTATAAATAGGGGAGAAGAGTTTAAAAAAAAATATATATATATTTTATGATTTTGCATTCACTTTCTTATCTTAAATTTCAGTGTGTTCTTCTTATTTATTAGGTTTTTATATTTCTTTTAAATCTACAGCTTAGACTTATTTTATTGATAAATTATTAAGTTTATCTATTTTAGTTTAAAAATTTTGTTTAGAAATGTATCTAAATTAAGATGTTAATTAGTATGAATGCTAAGACTTTGTTTTAATATCATTTGTAAGTTGATTTATACTTAATATGCATACTAGAATCTTTATATATATATATATATATATATATATATATATATATATAACATGTATGTTTTTTTTATAATAAACTAAACAATTTAATATGTTTATTTTGGTCTATGATGTAAAGATTTTATATTGCATGTTAAATTTGTTTAGTTTATACATGTGTTTTTTTTTTTTTAAACACCCTTGAGTGGTTTACTTTTTTTGTTTAAGTTGTTTAAACAAACCTTTATTAGCATGATGTACGTTAATAGGATCTAAAACTATATTTGTTTTTTTTTTTTATGTCGCTTTCTTGAAAAAACTTCTAGTATTCTTTAATGCATGTGTAAACTTCTTTTAGAATTATTTTTTTAAGAGATTATTCTGAGTTTATACATGTTTTGTAAACTTGTTAATGCATGTTGTATTTGATATCTTTTGAATTAAAAAAAAAAGTATTTATATTTATCTTGTATAATTTAAATATTTTTGTTTATCAAGTTGTTTTACTTCAAGTTTTATATTATTTACTTGCTTGTTGTGGTTGCGGAGTCAAAATATTTATTTATAAATATTTTGCTATTGTTTTTATAATTTATATGATGTTTTTAATTCAAGAATTGGTTTTTCCAACCAATATTATTTTGACAAGTACTATTTCAATAGTAAGGATTTTATTATTACTTTTTGTGATGCATAGTGAAAAAATTGAAAAATTCAATGGATTGAACTCTAAATGGTGACAACATAAAGTATTGATCTATATGCCCACCTTGAAATTGGTTAAGTTCTTATAGGAAAAAAATTGCTAAAATTATCAAATAATGAATTCAATTTCATTATTATGGTAGCTTTGTGCGTATGGAATCATAGTGATTTCATGCATAAAAAATTACATTTCAAGCAAAGCTATTTGATTGGTTTTGTTTACGTATACAATACTATTCATGTATCCGATATTGTTTATATATACAAAAATTCAATACGGTGAATAGAAATGATCTAAAAAGCTTTGTTTAAAGGATTATTTGTGACCCTCTAATCTTTCATAAGAATTTATTTAGTTAAAATATTATTCACATGATATTATTTTCATATATGTTACAGTTTATAAATGAAATAGTGATAATTGAACAAAATAAGGTTCTATAAAGTAATTTAAGAAAGGGAATGATTATTGAAGCCAATATCAATAAGATTAATTACTTTGTTGATGAAGTTTTGAAAATAAATATGTTTGTTTTGTTTCCAAAGTTAACTTAATTAAACACTTTAACTAGTGACGGATTGACACTAATGCAACGATTATGTATGCACCGAGAAAATAATGTTCTCCATTTATAAAGAAGTTGATAGTGAATATTTATGCACGAAGAATTCATCAACTTTCAAGGTACTAGGTGTTGGAAAAGTCATTCTAAAAATATAAAATAGAAACTTTAGGGACGAGATTTAACCTTTACAAAAACTAAGGAATAAATTGAAATTTTTTCAACATGCAAGGCAACATAAGAAAAATAAAGTTTTGGGATTGAAATATAAACAACTAAAACTATAAGGGTCAATAATAAAACAATTCATGAAATTAAGGGACCAAATTGAACTCTTTTTTTTTGAAAATTCATTGATCAAATTGACAACAAAGTTTAGTATCAAATCATAATCACTTGCAGGAATCAAAATGTAAAATTAAAAACTTGAGGAATGAAAATAGTTTTTTAATAAAAAATAGTTATTTCCCCGTGTAATATTATTGGCTAGTTATCGAAATCTCTTTTTCTTTAATTTCTTATCATTAAAATAGATATTTGAACAAAAACAACAAATGAAATTTTGAAAAAAAAATTATCTTGTGAGAATAATTATTATTTTAGATAACATAAAAGGTAAAATTAATAAAAATGATTGGTGTAACAAGCCTATAAATGTGGGGTTTTTTTTTTATAGTTAATTTTAGTTGAAATTGAATGGAAAAATTGTATAATTTATTTTATTTTAATTTTTTAAAAAAACAATAAAATTATTGCAAAGGCAAGACTTAGGATGAACATACTTTAATTGAAATTTTCTTTATTATAGTCTTCTTATTGTGTGAACATGTAAGAAAGAAAATGAATAAATATTATTAGAATTTAAATTAAAAGTAATATCATTTATATGATATAAAGTATTTGTAAGAGTTGTTAACTCGTGATTCATTCAAATGCTTTTCAAATTGTTCACACTTTGAAATATTGTCACTTCCATGTGGATAAAGACCAAATCATCCTTCTGTATGTGTTCCCACGTATCAATGGAGAATTTACTTGATTTTCAGAAGGTTGGGATTTATTTTTTAACCATACAACAACTAAAATAAATATTTTTAATAAATTGAACATTTAAATTCTGAAATTAAAAAAATATATTCCTACAATAAAAAAAGTCTAATAATTTATATATAAAAAAGAAAAGATAAAAGGAATCATTGAATCTCTATGCATGTAAAATCATTACATTATGGATTGGATGAAAAATTGACCCTTAAAAAAATAAATCAATGGTATAATTATTAGGGTTAAAATGATTTTTTTTCCATAACATGCATTAAACATTTTCAGATGGAAAAAGAATAGCTCGTTCTTTTTAAAATTTAGAATCACTGGAATGACTAACTCACTATTAAAAATAAGATTTATTTAACTGGCTTCTCGGAGTTTTTTTTAATCTTTGATATTTTTAAAGCACAACGCAATGATAAAATTACTTTTAAAAGTAAAATTTATTTAATTAGCGTTCAAGGGGTTTTTAGAATTTTCTTTCACGGTTTTTTAGTTAAAATCAAGTTGATTAAGGGATAATTTTATTCTTTAATAAATTCAAAATATAATTTCAAAACAAAAATTAGTTGACGCATTTCACATATATTGTATGTGCTAGCATGTATGTTGCTCATCGATTTCAAGTTGTGTGTGTGGTGGATTGCGATGACCAAAGATGATCTTTTTTGATGTGGTTTGAATTCTCTCGACAAACCCTTCTTTTCTAGGCAACATGTATAGCTTACTGACCTCTAACTTAGCATCAATGATTTTTTTTTTTTTTATTATTCTTGATTTTCATACTTAACCCTCTAAATTTTTTAAATACCCTTTCAATTTGTTTTTCCTTTGGATATAGTCCATGTTCTTTTGATATTTTTTTATTTAAAATAATTTATAAATATAATTTTTTTTTAAATTTCATTCCCCTTCAATTTTTTAATCTATTAGTTTTGGTTCTCATTTTTTGATTGTTATTTATTTTATTTAAGATAATTTTTTAAACTGATAATTTTTTTATGATTTCATCCTCATTCGAGATTTTTTTTTCCTATCAGATTTGATCCCCATTCTTTTAATTGCTATTTTTTTAACTTTGGATTTAAATTAATATTTTTTTTTGATTCAATCCTTTAATATTAAATTAGTTAGGAATTGAAATTTTTAATGGAACCTGAGCTATGATTTCACAGATTACAAGTTTAGGATATTAACCCAGGTTTATGAGATTTATCGGAGGAGATTTATCAGGGTTTGTTTGGTTTTTCTTTTTCTTTTTCTAAGCTCATGTTTTTTTAATTTTATCATTCAATTTGTATTTAATTGGATATTGGACTCCATTATTATTATTATTATTATTATTATTATTATTATTATTATTATTATTATTATTTCTATAGGATTTTTTTATTAATTTTAAAAATAACCCGGGTTATCTCAAACCTTTTTATTTGTTATTTTTAATTAAATTTAGCTTTTTAAAATATTTTCAAAGCATCTCTCTCTAAAATATCATTGCATTATCTCTCTCTCTCTCTTAAAAATATTTACTTAAACATCTAGAGTCCTAAAATCTATCGAAGATGACTTTTTGCAGGTACTAGCCACCAATTACCTTGGTTAGAAAGAATGGATCAGATTACTAGAATCAATGAATTAAATGATTATTCAACACATAAGCTTGCTCGTACGCTACTTTAATTTTTTTAGAACATCATTAGAATGCTCATTAAGAATATCCACATCCATACTTTTTATCTTGTGGCTAAAATAGATAAAAATATTTTAGCTAGCTCATTAAAAAATAAGGTTACATCCATGCTTTTTAAAATAAGTAGTTATGAATATTTTGTTGTTTTTATTATTATTCAAATTATATGATAGAAAAGAACTAATTAACAATTTTATCTATGTGTTTATTTTTAAAAACCCTTTTTAATCAACCAAATTACCACAAATATTAAAAAAGAAAACAATTAAAAGGGATTAAGGTTCTATTATACACACAAACTCATGTTACTGTGGATTGGAACAATACTAACCACCTCAAAAATTAAATACACCCAATATAATGAAAAAAATATTGTCATTTAAAAAATGCTTAATAAGTTAAAAAAAAATCATATAAAAGGAGTATTAATTATAATATTTAAAAAGATATATAAAAAGTATTAATTAAAAAGGAAAACAAAAATGATGTTAGACGTTGTTGGGCTTGGCAAGCCATGCCAAGCAGTGGATGACATGATTTTTTTTAAAATAGATGATATGTCATTTAGATTCTCAAATTTTCAAACCATTTTGACCCAAAACACCCTATGAATCTTGTTAAACCAATCCATAGCCAAAAAAATACAAAAAAAACCCTCAAAACCCGAAACAAAAAATATTTTCGAGTTCATATATGTTTTTCCAGGCACTTTCAAGGTTAAAAAAACACATGGTTCGAACTTTTGTTAACTCATATAGAACTATTTAATACAAAAATCGATCATTTTAGTTAGTGGATTCATCACCAATAACAACTTTATCTTTGTTCATTGAAATTTAGAGAGTCCCTCTCTCTCCTCCCACAAAAAAGGATTAAAAAAAAAAGCAAGGATTAAAAAAAAAGCATTTGGTATGAAAATTGAGTTTTTGAAAATTAAAGAAAATAATTACCTATGAGCCAAAAAAGTAAGGGTGAAAATAAATAAAGACGCTGTTCATTTCACCTATTTTTTTTTACTTTAATCTCTTATTTTTCAATTTAACTTGAAAAAAAAAAGGACAGGAAAGGAAGGAAAATTTAACAAAAGATATATCGAATTGTTATTCAATGCCAACAAATCCTAATTTAATTTTTAATTTTTATATAGCACCTTAGTATTTAAAGTTGTATAGAGAAAAATAATTTTTATTCATGAAAAGACCTAGTTTATTTAGCATGTAAGATATTATTTTATTACCTTCCGATTCTTTTTTTTTCTAAAGGCATTTATCATTAGATCATTTTTTTAATAAAAAAATTATATTCTAAATCCAAAGGTATTTCACCAATATTTTCATTTACTATCAATTTATCAAACTCTCATTTATTATTGAATTTATTTTATGTGAAAGCTTATTTAAAAAATACAATATCATTTATGATGCCCTATTTACACTATCTTAAAAAACTCAGAAACATAATTTTCTAACCACTTCCTGTTTCAAATTTGTACAGTATGTCCTGTCTTAAAATTGAAGGATCGATTTTTTATTTATTATTTATGTAATTTTTTAAAGGTTGCATGGGCAAAAACTGAAATAAACAAACTGTAAAAAAAACGAACCGAACCGAACCAAACCCAAAACAAACTGAAAAAAACAAACTGTAAAAAAAACCGTTTAAACCGATTAAAATTTTAAAAAAAACCGACCGGTTTGGTTCGGTTTTGGTTTTATAAGCCTAAAACCAAAAAAACCAAACCGAACCGAACCGAACCCAAACAAAAAAAACAAAAAAAACCGAGTCAAACGAGAAAACCAAGCCAAACCGGTTTGAATCGGTTTTTATCTTAAAAACCAAACCGAACTGAAACCAGTCGGTTCGAACCAGTTTCAGTTTTTTTAAAATTTTTTTTCAGTTTGGTTACTTTTTTATATAAAAACCGAACCGAACAAAAAATGATCACCTCTAAGAAATACCCATCAACACCACTGTTTTTCTTACCCTCAAGTCAAGAGGGACTTGATTGAAAAAAAAAAAAGAAAAAGTCTTACATTATACCTTTTTTAAGGAAGACTGGAAAAAGGGCTTAATTAAAACTCTTGCAAACCTTCAAGGGTGTGTATGCACCTCGGCATAAATCAAAATGAACATTTTTTTACTTAATTTCCAGGAAGAATTAGCATTAGATTTTCTGAAGAGTCAGTCAAAGCAAATATTAGATTTCAGAGTCAAGGGAAAAGCATCGAAGTCAAATCAGATTAAAGTTCACTTGCTAGCCATATTTTTATACAATATTCTTCCCTTAGCACATGCCGAGCAACCTTTTTATCAGCAACCTCTATAGGTGTGTATATCTTCACATCTACATTGTAACACGAAGTTTATTTTTTTTAGTTTTTGAGAA
Source organism: Populus deltoides (assembly GCA_015852605.2). NCBI lineage: Eukaryota > Viridiplantae > Streptophyta > Magnoliopsida > Malpighiales > Salicaceae > Populus > Populus deltoides. The sequence goes on from CM027570.2 coordinate 37,748,724, forward strand.
ATATATATTGTTTTTTAAAAGCACTTTTATTTTATTTTTTTTAATTTTTACAGGTTATATTTTTACTTATTTATTTTTACCAATGTTGGTTCCATGACAATGAATTTACATTTCATCTCTAACATCTCCTAGTTAAGTTCATAGTTATGAGACTCGATCTAGTAGCTTTATCTAGAGCTTTGATTTGATTGGGTTTCGGTAAAATCTAGATCTACAATTGATCTAGAAAAAACTATATGATTTATCAAGTCAATTTAGAACTCAAGTGACTCGGGAAGATTAAAAATATGCCTTTTTTTTTCCTTTCATGCCCTTTTTTTCTTTTAATCTGAGTGTTTTTTTTTCATGCCAACATTTTCTTTAACAAACTGTAAAATTAATTATGTTAGTTATTTTTTATAGCACGTCTACGAAACATTTTTATGTGATAATAGTTAGTTAGGGATGGATAACAATAAAAAAATAAAAAATAGTGATTTTAATTAGTGGAGGGACAAAAACAAATTATTAATGAAGATAATTTTTTTTTTAAAATATAGGTATTGCCTTGCAGGCATAAAAAAGACAATTAAAGCTTTTTTTTTTCTACTTGGCCCAATCTTATACATGCAAATCTATCTTTTTTTTTTTTTTGATTATAAACTCATATCAAAATTTAATATATAATTACTAAAAAAATCTTTTATTTTTTCAATTAAAAATTAAAAATTTATTAGTACATATACTCTATATTTATAAAAAAAATTTATGATTTTTAATGTGATATAATAAAAAATATTTTTAATTTAAATATTTTTACTTACAAAAATAAAATATTTTAGGTCAGCTCATATGACCGTACCTAACTCTGTAACTGGGTCAACCCCCAGTTCAATGAGTATTGTGACGTTAGCTGATGGAGAGGCCATATTATTAACGGAACAAGGTGTACATTACACGGTCCGTATTGAAAAGGGAAAACATGAAGAGGATCACATTAAGAAGAAATGGAAAATACAGGTACCAAACGTATAATTAACCCCATTTCTCAAGTTGACCAGTGGGAACATCTCTTTGAAGGTTCTTCTGTCAGTTGATGAGACCAGACAGACAGACAGACAGTTATAGAACGGACATGCCTACGCCTGAGAAGTAAGAAACTGTTCTCACAGTACTATCAAATAAAACTCTTGACAACCATAATAGGTATGGCTAACTTTCTTACCAAGCTTTTTAGTTGATCTGTTAAATGCAGTACTTGAACGTCAAACCTGCATGGTCTTAGGCTTCTTGATTTAGGAACTGGTTTGATATTGTTTTGCAGTATTCCACTTGTGTTTAACCTTATTGAAGACTCTGTCTTTTGCTTTTTTTTACTTTTAGAGCTGATGTAGATTATCTGCATTGAAACTGGGTTTAAGAATAATGTTTATTCAATGTTTTCAATATGTTGGAGATCATGCTTCTCAATGAATGATTGAATGTTAAGTGGGTCAATATAGGAGGTTTGTAGAAGAGTCTGTATATTTGATTGGATTCACTTCAAGCGCGTCTTGTGTGGAACTGTGAACTTTTATACGGAGCTAGTTTTTTCCTCAGTGTCTAATCTGCTGGATCAACTAGCATGACATCATGAAATTTCATTGATGTTAGTAGCCTGGAAATTTTTCTCATCAAATTTCTATGTAGAGTTGATTTTTTTATTATTATTATTTCTTTTGGTTACATTTGTAGAGTTGATTTGCGCACCTCCGTGGATGAGACATGGATTTATCGGAGTATCCTGCAACTGCTCTCTTGAATGCTGTGGAGAATTTCCTGAATCTTGAATTTTGTACTCATTGTCCTATTTGGCTAAATTGGATTGTAGCTATTGGGTTTATTTATTGCAACAATCCAGTTTCTTCCTCCTAAACCAAGAGAATTCTACTATATCTTCCTCCCTGGATCGTTTGGGATTTGCAAGCTCTGTCATTCTGAGTAGCGATGGAAGCTTTGCAAGTTATTTCTTCTGCAACACAAATAATCTCAAGTATGGTAGGGGCTGTCAGTGCATTAGATCAGGCTTCTAGGAATCTTGACGAAGCTCCAAAGAGAATCCGAAGCCTAGAGGAATTTGTCTATGATCTCGAGAATTTGACACGCGGAATCAGGCAAAAACATGTCTACAAGCTTCATAACCCCCAGTTAGACCACCAAATCCAAACCTTGAATGCCCTGATAGAACGGCTGCGTCCAAACATTACGAAGGCAAGAAGGATTGTGTCAAGAAGTAGGATCAAGAATTTGGCCAAGGTCGTGTGGAGTTCTATGGCTGGAGATCCTCTCAGCAAACTGATAAATACCATTAGGGATGACTTGAATTGGTGGCTTGAATCTCAAAGGTTAACCCAACATGTTCAGAAGGTGATAGAATCAACAGCACAAGATGTCCCAGTTCGATTGAAAATAAAGATCGAACAAGGATGGCCACTTTCTAGTAAATGCCACTTTGTGGGAAACTTATTGGAACAAGAGGATTCTCATCGGGTTATTCTAATTGTTGGGTTATCTGGTATAGGAAAGTCATGTTTGGCTCGACAAGTTGCTTCGAACCCTCCTACAAAGTTTGTGGGTGGAGCAGTTGAACTGGGATTTGGCCAATGGTGCAGTAGAAATGCTTGCAATGGAAATAAGGATGAGTACCAGAGACGCCTTGCAAGAAAAATTTCCAACTTTCTGGTACAAATTGGATTCTGGAAGAAGATTAGAGATGAAAATAGTGGAGATCTTGAATATGTTTGTTGTATTCTCCAAGAAGCGTTGTATGGAAAGAGCATTGTCATACTTCTTGATGATGTGTGGGAGCAGGATATAGTTGAGCGGTTTGCAAAGCTATATGATAACGATTGCAAGTATTTAGTGACAACAAGAAATGAAGCAGTCTGTGAAATAACAGAAGCCGAGAAGGTTGAGTTGAGCAAAGATGACACAAGGGAGATAAGCAAGGCAATTCTTCAATACCATAGTCTTCTTGGCATGGAAGAACTACCGGTATGAGTCAAATAAACCTCATTTCATGTTCTTTCTTTTTTTTTTCTAAGTGGTTCAGCCTCTAATTTTTCTTTCCTTCTCTCCTGTTTTCCCCCTTCTCAATTTTATCTCCATTGCCTGTTTATTTTCTTGCAATGTAGTGGGAGATCCCTTTGTGTTTTTTCATGATAAGACTAGAAGAGATTCTCTCCAAATTTCCATTTATGATTATAAACCACTGAAAGAAAAGATAATAACCTGCCTATTGAATCTTTGTACAATATTTTTCCCCAGCACAGGTTCAATGTCACAATTGCATAGTGCAAGCAAAAAGAAATACTGTTGCACTTGAAGTTGGGGGTTGCAGCATTCCTTATACTTGTTTGTGATTAAATATTGTGTCTGCATGTGCATGTGAGACAACATTAAAGCTGTGCAAATTTTCAAGTTCTTTACCTGCAAAACTTATATAATTATCATTTTGGGAGCCGCTAACCGCGTTGTGAGCCTCATTGATTTCTGTCAAAAGACTTTTAACATAGATATGTATATCTATTGCATCCTCGTGTAAGTTTACTTTTACAACTGAAATCTTGTGATCCATCAGCAGATTTATCATACCATATTACCATCGTACTGTTGTGCACTTATATGCGGGCTTCATGTAGAAATTATCTAGACGTGCAAAATGCTTTCACATTGCTGATTCCATTAATAAATTATTGGGTTTTTCTTTTTCTTTTTCTTTTTTTCTTATTTATTTGGTAGGGCATAGCAGAGACCTTGCTTGAACGTTGTGGCCACCACCCTCTGACAGTTGCTGTTATGGGTAAAGCTCTTAGGAAAGAAGTAAGAGCTGAGAAGTGGGAAAAGGCGATCACAAACTTATCAACATTTGCCACATGTGCACCTGGCCCTGTCTCATATGTAAATGAAAAGGAAGCTGAGAGCACGTTAACTATTGTTGGGTCATTTGAGTTCAGTCTAGAAGCCATGCCTAGAGATTCTAAAAGGCTCTTCATAGCTCTAGCTTCGCTTTCATGGGCAGAACCCGTACCAGAAGCTTGTCTGGAGGCTGTTTGGTCAGTCCTTGGGGACGAGAGCTTGTTCCCTCTCATTGTCTGCAAGCTTGTTGAAGGCTCCTTACTGATTAAAACTGATATGGATCCCTTGTACCTAGTTCACGACATGGTTTCTTTGTATCTTGCTAGCAAGGCAGATGACTCTACTGAGATACTACTAAATGAATATTCACCCGATGAAACTGCTTTTATTTGTCCTTGGCTGCTTATTTTTGGAAAAGAAAATGTCAAAAAGATTGCTGAAGAAAGGATGGAGTTTTTGTTTAATGTCTTGGAAGGAAAGCAGGTGGTCACCACCTTAGAAGCACTCATCCACGCTCTTATGGCTAGCAAATCCATGTCTGAGCTTGAAGTTAGCAGGGAAAGATTTAGTACAATACTAGGCCCTAGGATTGCAGACTTGATCTCCACTGATTCTTTGAGTCTGATTGCAGTGACTACAGAAGCCATCACAATTATATTCAGCAAGAGTGATTATTGCAATTATTTTCCTTCCCTTGAGACTACTGGTGCAATCAATAGGTTGGCAACAACGCTAGAGTATTGTGAGGAGAACCCCATAACTCAAATCCACATTTTAATCGTCCTTGCAAAGCTTGCAGAATTTGGAAGCCCTGAGACAGTTGACAAGGTGCTCGATAGCATTCCCTTTAACCAGCTAGCTGATTTGCTCTCCTCCAGTGCTGAGAAATGGCATGAGAGCATGTTTACAGTATTGAACTCTTTGACCAAAGCTGGAAAGTCGAATGCTGTTGAGAGAATGTTTGCTTCTGGGATCGAAAAAACACTTATTAAATTGCTTGAGAATGGATCTGAAGTACTACAGCACCATGCCATTGTCACACTGAAGGGATTTTATGAGGTGGCTCGCACTCCTGAAAATGTTTCTCTACAGCCATCTAATCTAAACCTTCTGCCATGGCAAGTTAGGCATCGTCTGGAAACTTTTGTTCTGTCAGATCGAACAGTTCCCCATTCGCCAAAGCCACTATCTTTTGAAGATCTCGTTTATAAGGTGTTAGATGGAAATAAAAGGCAGGTATTGCAGGCAATGCAAGATCTCATACCGATTATTGAGAAGTCAACAGATTCTAGAGTCAGAGAAATGATTTTACATAGTCCCCTTGTCAACAGGCTATCAGAACTTCTGCAAAGTAGGCACTCAGAACATAACTCAATTAGATCCGAATCTGCCTTCTTACTGATGAAGCTAGCTTTCTCTGGTGGAGAACCATGCATTAAGAAATTTCTAGACCATGATATTTTCCCCGAGCTAGTTAAGATGATGCAATGCAATGTTGTGGAGTTGCAGGATTCAGCCTATACAGCATTGCACCAGATGCTTTTTGGCAATGGTGGGATCCTTGTGTTGAATAAGATCTTCGAAACAGGTTTCGTAGATAGGATGGTTCAATCATTAGACAGCAAATCAATAAAGACACGAGAAGTGAATGTTCATTGCATTTTGGATCTTGTTGAGCTAGGAAATAAATCCTGCTTAGAGCAAATGTTGTTGTTGCAGGTGGTGGAGAAGCTTGTAAAATTGGAAAGAAACACCGTGGGATCTGGTGAAACAATAGTTGGATTCCTCAAGGGCATGGACAAATGTAAGCATCTGTCAATGATGGAGCGTAGGGTGACAAAGCAACAAGTGGTTAGGAAGATAAGGGCCTGCTTGAAAGGGCATAAATTTGAGACTCAAATATTAGCATCGGTAGATGCTTGTGTGTCTGAGGGTCCAAAAGGTTCCAGTAGTAGATACAGAAAGTAAGCAATCAGGTCTGAGACCGAGTTTATTCCTTCATTTAGTTTACTCTTCAAGACATGGCCTTGAATCATTACTTGTAAACATGCCATTTTGAAAGAATGAATACAGCTTATTGTTTCTGTTTTGTGAGTGCTAGTAAGTTCACTTATCATTGTCATGATGGCTAGCGACTCTCTTAAGCAAAATCTGCAAAAAAAAACAAATGTTTAACAGGTTCCATCCTCCACCTGGTGCTGATATCCTCCTTTCTTTGTTAAAAAAACAATAACATCAACGAATTGCAGGCATGGTGTCGTGGAATTGGGGAAGAGTTCTCAGATGGACTGATCTTGTTTGCCATCTCCCAACTTGCTGGCTCTAGAAATGATCATTGTGTGAACAGACTTTTATTAGATGTTTGTATCTGTTTCTGTGAGTGAAATGTACAACCAGAGGAAAAGAGTTTGCTGTGGCAGAACTTCAAAATTGTGTAAAATGCAACCTGTAAAAGACAATTTTGACCAGAAACTGCTTGGCCAAATGAATGCTGAGAAAAGACAAGCCAGCTCCTCAGAAATGATAGCAGTACAAGAAAGGCAGGAAAATAATATAAAATTGATGAACCGATAATAGGATTGAACAAATTTAGATTTGGCAACATGTTTTCTAATATAAAAAAAATTAATATGATACATATTAAATAGAATTTTAAAAAAATATATTAATATGATGTTATATTAAATGAATTTCTTTTCAAATATTAAGATAACAATATATTGAATTGATTTGAGTTAACCTGTTAAATCTATAACTTGGGTTATGAAACCATAATAATTCTATAAAAAATAAATCAAAATAAATTATAAATTTAAATCCATAATCAATCAAATATTAAAGTATAAAATTGAAGGGAAAAAAATAATATTAAATTAAAAAAAACAAAAAAAACCTACCTAAGTTAACTTGTAATCTAGGGTAGGAGATTATGATAACTTAATATATCAGTGATATTACTTTATTTCTTTAATTTTCATAATTAATTTTAATATTTGTGTGTGTTAGGGTAAAACTAAATAGTAATTATTTTAATTTAAAATATAATTGTTTTATTAATAGTCAAATAATTTCTTTAACAGTTATAATATTAACAAACATAATATTTCATTATAATATTTCAAGTCTAATAAATTTGTTATTACAAAAAAAATATTTATATAAGAAACAAACATATTTTTTTTATTTGTCTTATTTTTTTATTTTATTTTTTAGATTTAAAGGGTTTAGTTATATTTTGAAAGTTTTATTTTTATATAAAACAAATAAATATCTTAAATATAGTATTTTTCCATCTCAAAATCAATTTATTTATTTATTTTCATTTTGTAACTGTCGAGGGCAAGTGGCTACTTGTGTCTGAACATCATCCGTAAAATTCTTTATATATATATATATATNTTAACAGTACAGCTTTTCTTAGACTAGCTTTCATACACGAGACCAAGTTCTTCTTTGATTAAGTCTTAATCAGGCTACTCACACCAGTTCAGTTCATTCACAAGAAAATAGTTTTCTATGGCCTCCCCTCATCTTTAAAATTGCTAAACACTATTCTAATGTCAGCCTGAAAGCTCTTCCATCAAACACTGTTGATCTGAGGAGGAAAAGAGAAGTGAAAATCGGAAAACGAACTCCGAAGAAGACAATCTCCGCTAGAAAGTTAAGATGAGCCCACCCTTGAATATTCTGTTCAGCATCAATTCGTTTAAGTGCATTGAATGGCGAACAAGCTTGGCATGCACAATGACTTTAGCTATAAAATCTAGGCCATTGAAACAAATCCAACATGTTACTTTGTAGTTTTGTTCAGTTCAGCCGACAACTTTCTCTGGCAACAATTCAGCAACAAAACAACAAAAAACAAAACCGGCTTTAGATATATTCTGACTTCATGCATGATGCCTTTGCAAACGGAAGATCCCAATAATTGCCAAAGCAGATCATGAATCCTGGAAACAAGGCTGGAAAAGGTTTAGAGTGAACAAATCTTTAGCGTGATTATGTTTCCCCAGGTCTCTGCTAAAACAGAAGGAAAAGGGCCAGCACAACTGGTATATATATTCAAGCTATATGACTTCCAAGTGCCACCTATAAGGTTTCGGCTTCCTCTGCAAGAAGACACTTTTTCGAGGAATTCAATAGAACAGATACATTTCATAATCCCAGCAAAGCACATTTTGCAGAACTCATCGTCTTGGATTATGGTCATAGGATACCAGTTTCCGCATTCAATCTTGCTGGCTGACAAAATCTGCTACTGCAAAATTGGATTCTCAACATGTACTTAAAGTAGGTCTTGCTTTTACCCTTTGTCTGTCTACTTTTTTTCTTTCTGGTTGAATTTCGTTTGTCTACTTATTATGCCATGTTGTTTTCAAATACCAGTCCAGAGTCAAGACCACAGTGAAGCAGTGATAGATTCTGTATCATCCATTTTTCAGAAACATAATGATGGTGATTATTATGCCATGTAGTTTCAAATATCAGTCCAGACAGCAGTTGATTTGCGAGTTAACTTTTGAGCAGATTTCTTTTCATTATAAATCCATTTTCCACAAATAATTTGCAACTCGCCACTCAAGGTTTGAGTTTTCCTTGATAACGCCAGCCAAATGAGAAATCATACAGTTTTTATTTTGGACATGCAACCTGACATTAAAGGGGATAAAGAAACTCATTGTAAAATAGTAAAGTTTTGTTTGGCCATAATATAACCATCTAAAAAGAAGATCTTTGTGAAAATAGATTTTTTTTCGCAAGAGAAATTCAATAAAAGTAGTTTTTTTTCTTCCTTTTAAGGTGGTGTGTCTGAGACAAGGTATGATTTGCTTATTATTATTATTATTTTTTTAATGAGACCCACACAAAAAGTAAGAAAAACTTGCTTTTGATTATAGTTTTTTATGCATTAAACGGGTTGTATATTAAAAAAAAATCTACATATATATCACTGCATCTCTATCTCATATACCCTCTTAAACATGACAAGAAAAATATATTGATTTTGATTTTTTTAGTTATTTTGGGGTGTTTTAGAATTATTAGATGGTTTATATAGATTTTAATGATGTTTTTTTTTTTGGAAAAATCAATTTTTAGAACAAACTCCCCTCTCTTATTTCTTATTTCTTATTTTTTTCCGGGCATTAATGTAATGGTTGGATTCTGAACAATAACCTAACAAGCTACTTGTTGCCTCTTAATTAAAAAGGGAGAGGGGAAAATTTAAAAAAAAAGCCCGGTTGTCGGGTAGATCTAGGTTGATTGAAGATGTTATTGTCTTGATATTTATTTATTTATTACATTATATATATTAAATTTAAAGTTCATAATTAGAATTTTAATTATAAATAAAAAATATATTAATAACCTTATACACCATTTTTTTTTTTAAAAATAACTTGTCCGACCAGCAACGAAACTACCATTTACCCTGTATCGTAGCTGAGAGATTTGGGCGAAGAGATCAGTGAAGTCTTAAATGACCAAATTCTAATCCAGCAATGATTAAGGATGGACTTAACAAGAAAGTATGGAGCTCGCTGGGGATGACTACACTCAGAAAATCCCAAGCGTAAGGGGACAGAGTATATGATTGTTCCTACGCTAGTTTTTGTAATTTAGACGGTGTTTGAATGGTTGGTGGCTTGTGGTTTTTTTAAGTAAAAAATATATTTTTATAGTTTTTAAAGATATAATTTGTGCTTAAAAGATATTATATTTTTTACAAAAAAACCACCACATCTCCACCAAACACACCTTTACTTTTTGGTTCTCTTTCTTGTTCAATCTTGCTGATAATGAGAATTCACAATCTTTAGAACTGGATGATCATTAAGATCCCTCCAATTAATGCCAGAATTATGGGTTTAATAAAATTTTTAAAGTGTTTTTTATTTAAAAATATATTAATATTATTTTTTATTTTTATTTTATATATCAGTACATCAAAACGATTAAAAAAATAATTTGAAAAGAAAAAATTTAAAAATTTTTAAAAACACTTTTTAACTAGAAAAACAAACACATTTTAATGTCCCTCAGTGGATGGTTACCTAGATTTTATTTATAGAAATATTTGTTTAAAATAGAGGTATTTGAGAATATGATAATTGTTGTTTTTCAAAGTATTTTTCACTCAGAAATACATCAAAATAATATTTTTTTTTAAAAAAATCATCATTGTTGACAACATTACATCAACATGATTAAAAAACACAAAAAAATATATTAATTTAAAATAAATAAATTTTTTTAAATTTTTTTCAAAAACACTTTCAAAACATAAAAACATTTCCAAAAAATTAACATATGAATGCTAGTACTGATCATATGATTCCATTTAATGGCATGTTACGAGGCCAATTCATGAAGATCAACAATGATTGGTTGTCGATCGAGGTAAATGAAAACTCTTTTTTTGATGATGTTATGATGAGGCTAAGACACTTACAAATCGGTGCTTGATTGTGTTTTGGACCGACAAAATCACGTAAACTCCAAATTAACTAGCTTAATTTGCTACAATGATGGCAGCTTACCGGCTTTCAAAACCCTAATAATCAATAAAAGTTAAGGCGGTGGGTCACATCCTTCTACCTTTAGGTGCGACCATATATCATTCAAAAGCTAGAAAATCAGAACGAGTTGCCATCTTTGAAAAGAAAACTTGTAGATTTTACAGTCGGAGGGGAAGGCAGTAAGTTGTAATTAATGGAATTCTCACGGGTAGAAATGGCCCATGCATCTTCTATCTTTAATTATCGTGGTTCTGATGAATTACCATGCATGGAGGTCGGTAATTGTGCAGATGGAGGACTCAACATTAATGGGTCATGCTCAGTACCGGCCACCGCCCTTCGAGAGTCTCCTCCGCCGTGTCCATAATTACTTGACCTAGTTGCTTGAACTTTTAATTTACGCTTCAAATTGATTGCGTTTTGGAAATATATGGACAATCCAGTTGCGAGGATGGGAGATTCTTTTCTTTTTTTTTTATTGGTCGACTCCACATTAATTCAGTTCAATATTATCATACATTTATATCATTATTACCATAAAGTGTGTATATCCTTTTCAAAAAAAAATTTATATCATATTTGGAAGTTTAGTTCCGGTTAATTTTTAAAGTGTTTTTTATTTGGAAATATATCAAAATATTTTTTTATTTTTAAAAATTATTTTTGACATCAGCGCATCAAAATGATATAAAAACACCAAAAAATATTAATTTGAAGTAAAAAGAAAAATAAAAAAAATTATTTTTTTTCAAAATCACTTTTAAAATACAAAAACAAACAGGGCCTAAGACCCACAAATAGCATTTACCGTACATAACATAATTTATATTTTAATCATTTTATTATGTAATTAAAATAAAAAAATATTTTTTCCCAATCAATTTAATAATAATTAATAAATTTATAAAAAAGATTTTGATAACCCTAATATATAGTTAGTATTAAATTATAAAAAAGAAAATTTATAATTTTCCATACTTGGTTTTTCTGAGTCTGGACCAAATTAACCTGCTACATGGAGCTTATTATTTTTCTTTTTTATTCAAACAATAATATTTAAATTCATCTGAATACTTTTACGAGCCTCGCATTTATTGGTCGAGAAATTTTCTTAGAACAACCTTGCAGAATTCTCAAGTAGTTGACATTTTCTACTCTGACAAATACAAGGAGGAATCAAAGTACCGTTCCCTCACTGCAATTAATAAAATTATTTTCCCTTCTTTATTATGAATTTGTGTAGATTAAATAATAATGGCTGGCTAGTTTTGTCATTTTCCAAGATTTAAAGATACCTAATCACCATCCCGCTGATACAGCCACCAAAACAAAACGAAGAACAGTCAGACGAAGCAGGTGCTTCAAGATGTTTTCAAAGCTATTTTATTTTAATGGTAAATAAAAAAACAAATCACTTGGGGGTATTATAGAGATTACACACACCATTAAATACTTCAATATTTAATAGAAACTCTCTCTCTCTCTCTCTCTCTCTCTCTCTCTCTCTCTCTCTCTCTATATATATATATATATATATATATATATATATATATATATATGTTACAAAATCCCCTTTGATAATCTCAAAATCACCCCTTTTAAGCATTAGGGTTCTTAAAAAATATTGGGGGCATTTTGAGGACAATAAAGTTTTCGCAATATTTTCTAATTCCTATTTTATAAACAGAAAATACAGTTGATTAGTTTTTTTTTATAAAAAAAATAATAATTAACTTAATCAATGATGAGAAGAAAGGCAAGATGACTAAAATCAATCGGTTTCTGAGATGGCTTTGATGAGAGCCGAGTGCTAACCAGCTAGCACAACATGTGGGTGGAGACCTCTGGCCATATTGGGTGCTCGATGGCAATAATATGTAAATATTCTTTTCCTTTTTTTTATTTAAAAAAAAAATACTTTTGTAGACGAAAGATGTTCTCTCCTTCTCAAATATCCACATGTGTTTATCTAAAACTTGAAATGTAGGATTCCTTGACGTATAATCGCTGGGTTGTACGCTACAAAAAATTGTTTATAGAAGAGAAAACGGTTAATTATTTATCAATAGATTTATATATTATTAGTTACCATGGGAGAAACCAAATAACACTAGGTAAAAACCATATTGTAGGTGAATTAAGTTAAACTATTGTAAAAAATGCCTCTTTTTTTTTTTAATAGAAATCTTGTTGAACTTTAAAAAGTGGTAAAAAAGTTGGTCAAAGATGTTTGCTCTCTTTATTAATCTTTTGAATTCGAACTTTAAGATTAGTATATATAAGAATTTATTAAAATAAAGTTACATTTTTAAGGTTATTTGAAAAAAAAAATTGATTAATAAATAAATGACTCAAGAATATTACTTTCCATACTAAAAAACTTGGGCTCTTTTTCTTTTTTAAATTTTAATTTGGTCATTTTTTAAAAAATTTCATCCTCAAATATTTTTTTAACAGTCATTCAGGTTGTTTTTGGATAGACCAGGTAAATTGGATCACGTTAGGATAACTTTCACATGATTTAATTCTAAACTCGAGTTGAGCAAAGAGGCTACTCAAGAAGTTTTTTTTTTTGCCAATTTCATTATTTTTTTAATTTTATACTTAGACTTTTTTTACCTGTCAACTAAGTTGTCTTTGAATCAGCAAAATCGACTGGGTCATATTAGGACAACTCCTATGCAATTTAGTTTTAAATCTAAGCTAGACAAGAAGTTGGGTCGAGATGGTTTTTTTATGTCAATTTCATTATTTTTTTCTTGGTTTCATCATCAAATGTTTTTTACAGGTTGGTCTAGATGTCTTTGAACCTATCAAGTAGACTAAATTACATCAGAGCAACTCTCATATAATTTAATTTTAAACCCAAATTAGACAAGGAGTACTCGAATCAGAAAATTTTAAAATTGACTAATTGTGTTAAATTTAATAAAAATATCAAATATTTCTCTACGACATGTATATTTTTTTATTAATTTATATTTTTAGAAAATTAATCTCACTCATAACATAAACTAGTTATTACCACATAAAAACCAGAGATCTTATTAAAGAAGTGTATATGCAACCTCCTCTGGGTATAAACATCGATCCATCGAACAAAGTTTCTTGTCCATGATGAGCTCTATATATGCTGTCAAACAAGCTTTGGAATCTTGATTCCAGCAATTTCATTCCACTGTAATTACTAGTTTTGGCTTCACTTTAGAACTCTTGAAAAAAAAAAAACCATAATATTGTTACATATGATGGTATATAGATTAAAACAAGGCGGCTTCTCGTGGACGAGGAGCAAGGAAAGGTCACCTATGTTGAAAACATAAATTAATTAATATATGATCAAGAATGTGCCCGCGTATTAAACCTGACTAATTGATCATATAATATATGAAATCACAGTAATAAATTCATTTGCTAGCTGTGACAACAACTCAATTTATTATATTTCTTTGAAATAAATATCAAATAGTTAACAAATATATTATTTTCGATTTAGTTTTCATATATTATAATTAAATTGATATCTACAATCAAGTTTTAAGCAAGCTATATATCTTTCTAGCATTCATTAAAAAAAAAAAACAACCATAAATTTCTTTTCATAAATAATAACAGAGGAAACGAACTTACGAATTAAACCAGAGACTTTCAAGATTATTTTACCATATTAAAAGAAAAGGATTTCTTCCTATGCTATCAATTGAATTCGTGACGACATAGCGAGCAGGAAATTTCTGGTCTTTACATCCAGGTTTGACTTTTTATGTGTATACTTATGATTTTCGCGGTATTTTACGATTTTCGCGGTATTTTACCTGTTTACTAAGCTTGTAAAGTATTTAGTAGATTTAAAAACTAGTCATAATACGCGTAAACTAACTCGGACAACCCAGATTATAAAAAAAGAAATTATTTATTAAAAATTACTTTCAAACTTTTGGAGATAATATTGGAATTACATGAATCTTAATAGAGAAAGAGGAGAAAAAGATAAGTCTTGATATATTTGACCAAATTGCTTCGTTGTGACGTCCTCTTCTATCTTAACGAAACCAAACCGACTCGGCCCTCGTTTATCTTCGTCTTCTTTTACGTTTGTCCCTTTCTATAAATATATATACATTAGGAGAAGAAAAGTCGTATACATTCATTCTTTTATAGCCCATTCAAGAAAGGTCCAGAGAGAGAATTAATGGCTGGTTTGCAAAGATCTGATGTGTCTTTCAGGAGGCAAGGTTCCTCTGGGCTTATCTGGGATGATAGGTATATCTCCGGAGAGCTAAACCAAGTCAACCAAAAACAAGAACATGAAGAACAGCGTGATCAAAGGACAGAAATCAAGCTAGAAAATGATGCCAGGCCATCTTCAAGATCGGCAACGACGCCCAACATCACCATTGAGAGAAGTCGATCCAACGGTGGACAACGTGGCTACCGCACCGGCAGGGTGTCTCCGGCAATAGAGCCTCCCTCTCCCAAGGTATTTTCATGTGGGTTTTGTGGTGCTTTCCGGAAACCAGGGAAGAATCATCGGAAAAAAGCCGTTATCGGTAGATCTCGATAATTCTCGTAATTCCCGATGGACTATTCCGGTCGAAATGAGGTGTGGTTATTTATAGTACGTATGGTATGTTCATATATTTTATAGGCTTGTAGATTTCTTAAAACTTGTCGGCGTTCATCTTAATAAAGTGAGATATAGGACCTTCTTTAGAACAAAACCAAGCTATGGATTGCATGTGTTCTGTTAATTTATTGTGGCCGACTATATATGTTCTTTTACTCCATATATATGTCTAGTTTTAGGCATGGTTTTGTGTTTGGGAGCTTCCAATTATGTGTATATGGTTTGGTGCTTGAGGATTTCTATTTTTCTATACAAAATCAAAATTTAACCCTCTCTCTTTCATGGAGGTTGCCTTCGATCTTTAATCTTAATTCTTGATACATGGGATTTAGAGTTATTTCTTTCTTTTTTCAGGCAAGATTAGACTTTAGGATCTTCCCTCGCTCTCAAATATTGAAAAGAAATGCAGAATCTAGGTGAATCTATACCTTTTCCTCTTGGCAGAGATTTATCGGGATCACCAAAGATCGGTGGGCCCTGTTAAACAGGTTATTGCAGTACGTTAACTACTCTACTAATAGCAGTAATTGGTAGTGCCCTTGCAACTAGCAAGTGGTTTAGGGGATCCACCTACTTCCCTGTAGTTTTATTCTGATTCGGACCTACTTTCCGTTCACCGGAATGTGAACCACGATCACCCCACTACAGCGTTACGACGCTCCTTGTGTGTAAAACATACCCTGCATGTCGGCCATTCCAGGCAAGGCGAGTAGAAAAGGCCATGCTCCTTGAGTCAATTTGTGATGTTCGAACTTTCAAAGCATCCCACTTTGCATCCAATGTCTCTAGGTAATAAGTGCAAACTATCATATACAGACAATCCTGTCTCTTTGTGCCCAGGTATTCACATGCGCTCGGATTATAATTGCCCTTGATGGGGTTTTGATTTGGCTTTTCTTTGTAACCTTATCTTTAATAAAAATACCATTCTATAGCATATGAATTTTAAAAATAATGTGTTATATATGCACAAATTAGTTTTCAAGTACCTGTTACTTTAAAAAAAAAACCCTTCGTCCATTTTAATTATTTGCTTCTATTCTGTGTTGTCCCTCCTATTTTTGTTTAAGATATAGTAAAAATCTAATTTTATATTTTATATTATATTGAAGAATAATGTAAATCATATCTTAAAATTTTATTTAGTAACTTTAATTTTTAGATTGAGATGATTCTTTGACATGGTAGTATAGATCTATACTAGTTTTAAGTCCAAAAAACTTTTATTTAAAAGACTGTGTTAAAAAATAATATAAATTATATACTGGAATTTCATCTAATAACTTCAATTTTTAAATTGAGATAAATTTTTTAGACTTCAATTTCATCTAATAACTTAAATTTTTAAATTGAGATAAATTTTTTAGTCTTCCATTTAGATTGTAAATTTTCGGCCAAACTCTTCGTTGCAATATCAAAATTCCTATTTTTGGCTACAAAATCACCTTAACAACTAGCCTATTTTAAACTCAAATTAATATGAAAATATTAATAGATTATTTGGAGTTTTTTCTCTCTCAAATGACTATTTCCGAAACTTAAATTCTCTAAATGTTTTACTTTCAAACTTATTTACCAAACTTAGATAATACTTTCCACATATGCACTAAACCCAGTTAATTAAGATGGAATGAAAATAAAATATCAATGAAAAAAACATCTTGGCTCCACAATCAGTATTATATAGTAACGAGTGCCGCCAAAGAAAAAAACATCCTAGTTATATATTATATAAATTAAGATATTTATTTATGAGTGTACGTTGAAAAGAATATCAATGATAGTTTTTTTATAGTAATGTTAATAATACTAGAAAGCTTATAAATAAATTTTGAGTATATTATAAATTACAAAACATGTAAAGTATTTCAAAATTTTGGTGTTGACTACTAAATTAATGAGTTTTTGAACAATAAAAGAATATTGAAAATAATTCAGACTTAAAAGGAATTTTTTTTTTTAAAAAAGAAGAGGATTCAAGTTTTAATAATACTTATTATAGGCAGAAGAAATTGAACAAAAGATAACAACATCCAATATTCTTAAATTGATCAAATATTGTCCCTCAATTTAATTTGATTGTTATCATTAAACAAAAACCACTTAATTTTTTAAAAACAATTTGGTATTTTGAACTAAAAATATGCAAATAAAAATTAAATCTATTTTCAAAAATAATTTTGAAAAGTATATAGGTCAGAAGTATTTTTTTAAAAAAACTTTAAACATTAAATATTAACAAAAAAAAACACTACAAGATTTCACAGTTTTACCGACGGACATATTCCGTCAGTGTGTGATTAGAAGTTCGTCGGTAAATAAATCACCGACGTCTTCACCGACGGATTACGTCCGTCGGCTTTCCTTTCATCGGTGATTCCCCATTTCGTCGCTATATCGGTCGGAACAAAAAAAAATCATTTGTCGATGGTTTTACAGACGGAATTTGCGCGCCAAAAAAAATATTCCCGCTTGAAATCTATCGATGGATTTTTATTCTGTCGGTGATATCGTGATTGACCGATGGCTACAAACCGTCAGTAAATATGTCGGTGAGTGTATGAAATACCAACCGAATATATCCGTCTCAGAAGTCGCTCGGTAAGTGTGGCGACTCTCGCAAAGGCCGACGGATTGAGTCCGTCCGTCGGTAAATCTGTCTGTGAGTGGATGAAATACCAACCGAAAATATCCGTCTGTAAAGGCATCGGTGAATGCTACTGTCAAATTCCGACAGATTCATTCCGTTGGTAAAACCCTTTCTAATAGTTTTTTCTAAATTTGTTTTTAAAAAATTATTTAGAATATATAATATAAAATTATTTAAATTAATGGTAATAAAAACCAATTATGCAAATAAAATTTATATTAAACATCAAAAACAAAAAATCAAAGTTAAATAATATTCATTACAAACTGAATGTGTTTCAAAAAAAATATTTAATGAAATTTTAAAGGTAAATGATATTTATTACAAATTAATATAAAAGTGGAGCTGGAGGAGGAGGAGGAGATCCTGAAGGAGGAGGCTGGTGGTTATACGGCCAAAAAGGATTAGGCGCACATGTTTCACTATGTGTTGCCATGTTCATGATCATTTCGCGAAGCTATTCATAAGCCGCTTTTTGTCGTGCAGACTCCGCTCTTTGTTCTGCATGAGACGCTTTGAGTTGCGCGTACTCCGTTGATAGGTGGTCGTATTTTTCGGTGAGCTGAGCCGTGTGTTGCTGCAAGGCCACGAACTCCTTAGATTAGGAGCTCCCAACGTTTGAAACATTACGGGCCGATCGCAAGTTGTCGGTCGTAGTGTTGGAGAGCCCGTAAACCCGATTTTTATCGGGTCCACTTGACGATCCAACCTCCATCCACAAATCCGGATCGAATTCCGGATGGGTCAAAATATCGTCCCCGTATCTCTCCCTCAACCGATTATTATAAGTCTCCTGAAAATAAAAAAAAGTAATCATCATATTCAATTCAATAAACATAATAACTTACAAAATAAAATAGTTGAACAAGCATACCATGAAATGTTGAGCACGGTTATCAACGAACTGTTGCACTCCCTTTTGGCAGTCTTGACTCCGCACGTGTGTCTCCACAAACAGCTCCATCGGGCTCGGCTTACGTCCAAGAGACGCAGCCTATAATGAAAAAAGATATATTAACAACAACTTAATTTAACGATATATTTCATTTAAATTAATCTTACCATCCGTTTCGTATGTACAGCAAACGAAACGGAGTCGCTAGTGTGTGTTGTCACCGGGCCATGAATTGGCCAATTCCGATTGCCAGCACCGGATTGTGAGCGTCGTGTGAACCGCTTAGACGTCACGTGCTCAAGATAGTGCGGCCATATATCTTCTAGGACATATATCGGTTTGAAATACCTCCAAACCGCAACATCGTTCCAGCCTTGGAAACCTCTATCCCTCGCAGTTTTTTTTCCCTTTTTTGTGCTTCGTACCAAAAATCACGCAACCAAAAATTACATTTCAAAACATAAATTTTTGTCTAAAAAAAATCTTGTATTGTTTTCGATCTTACCTAGTTGCCGCGTGATTTTCCCACACCCTCCTCACAACAGAATTTGTTATGCTCACTGTCCCAGCAGAATTTGTGTTGTGTGTAAATAAACAAGTTTAAATAAAAATAATAATTTATTTACAATTATATTAATAATTTATTAGAAATAAGCTAAAAATTATAAATTAACACCAACCTGAAATTTGTCAAACCATGCATTGATTTGAGACATCCATTCAGGATGCTTGGATATTTGACTCCATTGAAACAATGGAATCTCCATCGAAGATTTAAACGTCGATGATATTACTTGAGCGGCCTCAATGTTTGTGAACCTGAAAAGAAATGAAATAAATTAAATATTGATTACTTCATAAATTATGTTGTAATTTTTTTTTAAAAAAAATTAAAACCTTAACAAACTTACATTGAAAGGTCGTCCTTCCACTGTGCCTCGTACTTGTGGGAAAATTGATTCAGTTGTAAAGTAGCACTGGAAGAGGCAGCATCGGTTGACGACGCAGGTGGTGTCGGTGCCTCTTCTTGAGAGGCACCTAAGGAAATATCATCATCGCTGCTAGACGAAGTAGCTGCGATCGTACGTGAGCGACCAGTTCTGGATTTCATTCTACGCATCTACACAATTTTATACAAATAATTATATAATTATATAATTCAAATGTTAAAAAAAAATTCGACAGCACCTCCCCTATACTGGATACTACCCAAATCCATAAACCTACACATATTAACAAAAGCCACAACCAATTGACCCAATCTATACTAATTATTCCAACATATTCAATTACTAATCCTAAGGTATATTCAACATTAAGAATTACAATTCAACAAATTATTCAATAATAATGCCAATACAACAAAACAATAAATTAAAAAAAAAACTCTAGAATAACAATCAAAATAAATGGAAAAAATTAAACACAAATCATGCAATAATAGAGTAAAATTAATAATTATTCCAACATATTCAACTACTAATTCTATGGTAAATTCAACATTAACAATAAATATTCAAAAAATTAACTAATAATAATTATGCCAATACAACAATAAAAAATATTCAATAAATTCAAGAAAAAAGCTATAGACTTTAGCAATGAATTATGCAAAAAAAAAGTTATAGACTTTATCTACATTACAAAAAATACACCAAAACAAAAAACATAGCAAAAAAATAGCAAAAAAAAAACCCTTAAAGTAAAATGAAATAGAAAAAATACATACCTTTTAAACTGATGGACATTCACGAGAAAAGTTGCTAGAGATTACTAGTGAAACCTTTGAAGAACGGAGAGGAAAAGAATCGGTGAAAAACTGAGGAGAAGAAAAAATGAACTGAAGAGGCGGCGGGATAAGTTATATGGCAGTTTTACCGACAGATTCACCGACGGATATAAAATTAATTATTATTTTAATTTATTCCGTTGGTGAAGTGTCAAAAATCCGTCAGCAAATTTTGAATTTCGCACCAAAATTTTTGATGACCCTCCATATTTTTAGTGGTCCATCGGTAATTCCGTCGGCAAGATGACGCGGTCAGAGATGCATTTAATGCACAACCCTTTGAAATTCACGCGGTCGTCGGTAATTTTTTTGGTAAAATTGAACCGCCGACAACTTACCGACGGATATAAATCTGTCGGTCTTAGGGTCGATGATTATGGCATTTCAAGTAATTATTTTCGAATTCTCTGTGAAATACCGACGGACTTATATCCGTCGGTATGGACGTCGGTGATTGTGGTATTTCAAGTAATTATTTTCAAACTCTCTGTGAAATGCCGATGGACTTAGTCCGTTCGTCGGTATGGACGTCGGTGATTGTGGCATTTCAAGTAATTATTTTCAAACTCTCTATGAAATGTCGACGGACTTAGTCCGTCGGTATGGACGTCGGTGAATGTGGCATTTTAAGTAATTATTTCCTGTTACAAAATATATCATCCATGATCTATAATTATTTGAAGTAATTATTTCATAATTGTGGTATTTCAAGTAATTATTTCAAGTAATAAATATTTGGTGTTTCAAAATATATCATCCATAATCTAAATTACATGAAAAAAAGTGTTTTACACAGGGCTTCATTTTGGTAGTTAGTCATAATTTTCTTCTTTTTCGTCATCAATTGAATTGTCATCACCTTCATCGCAATCTTCAATATGGATATCATCTTTTTCATCGACATTTGCTTGTTCGCTAGAGCTCAAAACAAAATCCAACTCCTCTGCGTCAACATCAACAAGACTATCATTGAAAACATGAAAATTTGAATTTTCTTCCAATTCAATCGAAGGAGCAACTCGATATGGTTCAACTAACTCACTAACTTGAAAGACTTTATCTCGCACATTTGTGTCTTCGTTCTCATCCTGAACAACCTCGACACGACCCCGGGGTTTTGTTTTTAAAACGAACAACCAATCCACTCTTGATCGATCCTTTCTAAATGAAGGGGTGTATGTGTAATAAACTTGTTGACACATGAAAATAAAGACATCGTTTATGTTGCGGGGTCTAGCTTTTGAGTTGATTTCGACCAAACCATAGTGTGGATCAACTCTGATTCCTCTGTCAGTCGTGTCATACCAATAGCATTTGAATAAAAACACTCCATTCTGCTCGTTATGATATTGTAGTTCGACAACCTCTTCTAATCTACCATAGTAGTCAACTTCTAACTCACTACTAGTGGATCCCTTAACACAAATACCGCTGTTGTATGTCTTTCTTCCTTGCCCGTATTCTTTAGTATAGAAAACATATCCATTGACAAAATACCCGTTGTAGCACTTACATTTTCTTTCAGGTCCCAGGCTTAGTGAAGACAATGATTTAGGCGCACTCCTTCCCATTTGATAAACCTTGTATGTAATGTGCATCAATAAACAGTAAATGAACGAGAATCTCGTAATGACATGCATACGTACAATAATTTTGCAAGTTAGAATGAGTTTGTGATAGTGCTTACATGTGTTCTAAACCACGTGGCAAACTGTTCATCTTGTAATTGAAAGATCTGGGATTCGGTCAGCTGTGAGTTATTGGAGAGCAAATATTGTCGATGTTGCCTACAAGTGATAATGAGTGTATGATATTATAATATATAATTAACAGTATATTACTAACAAAGTTTAATTAGTATAAACTTACTGAATAAAAGGTCTCAGCTCATCACAGTTAAATAGAACATCGTTATGTGCTTGTTTGAACTCTATTTCCGACAAATATTTTCCTCTTAAGGCATTTTTAGGTGTGGGTCATCTAGTGTTGGAGAATATTGACAAGTTCCAACTGGAAGGATCATCATGCTGTGGAACGCGATTGATTCTCGTTCTCAAATGAGGTTCAAAATAGTACGAGATAAAGGTTGAGATCTCCTCAACAATATAGGCCTCACATATCGAAGCCTCAACATGCGCCTTGTTCTTAACCTTTTTCTTGAAATTAAACAAGTACCTGCATTGAAATATTAATCAAATATTTTCAATTAAGAAAAACATATAAAATACTTTTATATATGAATTACATTGCAACTATAATATCTAATCGTTTGAATGGGCACATCTATCTATATTGGACCGGTCCTCCAGCTTTTGCCTCGAACGATAGATGTATAGGGAGATGCTCCATTGAGTTAAAAAATGATGGAGGGAATATCATCTCAAGTTTGCATAGTGTCTCGACGATATTCGTTTGAAGCCTCTCAATGTGATCAACATTCAACTTGCTGGAGCATATATCTCTGAAGAAATGACTGATCTCCGTGAGTGCATCCCATATTCCCTTTGGCAACAAATCACGAAAAGCTAATGGGATGAGTGTTTGCATAAACACGTGGCAGTCATGACTCTTCATTCCATACAATCTGCAGTCCTCTATATTAACCAGCCTTGATATGTTCGATGCATGTCCATTCGAAAAACGCAGACTCTTAAGCCATTTGTAGACTAACAGTTGTACGTTTTTCTCTAACACGAAGCTTGCTTTTGGTTTTGCAACCCGTGACTCATCATAAACAACTCCATATTTTTACGATTACAGTATAAAGCTATATCCAATCCAGTCTTGATGTTGTCCTTTGTCTTCCCCTTCACATCCATGACGGTGTTGAAAATGTTCTCAAACGTGTTCTTTTCAATGTGCATGACGTCAAGGTTATGGCAGAGCAGATTGGTCTTCCAATAAGGAAGCTCTTAAAAAATACTTCGCTTTACCCAATTATGGGTCAAACCAAAACCAGAAAACTTTTGCTTACCTAATTGAAGGCCAAACACAATGTCACCGTACTCTGAGACAACATCATGCAATTCTTCACCAGAAAGACGCGGGGATGCAATATTTTTTTAACTCTGCCAACAAAGAAATCTTTTCTGTTCTTTCTGTACCTATGATTAAGTGGCAAGAAGCGACGATGACAGTCAAAAAAAGAAGCTTTACCTCCGTTTGCTAGCGTGAATGCCTTGTTGTTTTTCATGCAGTATGGACATGTGAGTTTTTCATGTGTGCTCCAACCAGAAAGCATTCCATAAGCTGAAAAATCATTGATAGTCCACATCAAAGCCGCCCTCATAAGGAAATTTTATTTCCTCGATATATCATAAGTCAGAGCTCTGGAGGACCACAACTGCGCCAACTCATCAATCAACGGTCGAAGACAAACATCTATATTTCGTCCCGGGCTGCTTGGACTGGGTATGACAGTAGATAAAAACATGAACTTCGGCCTCATACACATTCCTGGTGGCAAGTTGTAAACTGTGAGTATGACTGGCCAACAAGAATAAGGAGCAGCAAATGACCCAAATGGATTGAATCCGTTTGTACATAACCCAAAACGCACATTCCTTGATTCAGCTGAAAATTAAGGATGCACACTGTTAAAGAGTTTCCACGCTTCGCCGTCAGAAGGATGCACCATCACTCCATCAACCGCATCATGTGCTTGGTGCCATGTCATGTGCTCAGCAGTCCTTGGTGACGTGAATAACCTCTGCAGTCTAGATGTGATTGGGAAGTATCTAAGTTTTTTATATGCCACTAGAATCTTTCCCCTGCCGATTTTAGGTTTGTAACGGGAATGCCCGCATGTAATGCACTCGGTCATCTCAGCATTTTCAAGGTAGTATAACATGTAGAAGGCACATGTCAATTTTCTGGTATCCTAAACCGAGGGGTTTCATCATGGACTTCGCAGCATAGAAGTTCTCTTTCAGCCTGTTCCCTTCAGGTAAAATGTTTCTTGCCCATTCAATAATCTTGTCATACCCGGCCTCACTCAACTCATGATCTGACTTGATGGTGAACACCTGTGATACGACCGATAATTTACTGTGGTTCGTGCAGCTATCCCATAATGGTTTGCCAGAATCTTTCAACAAATCAAAAAACCTAGTTGCATCTACATTAGGTTCTTCTTCTACGATTGAACATTGACTGACATTACCTTGATTCATTCTCATTGCATCCATAACCATATTTCTATAACGATTAGTGTTGTCATTTGCCGCTTCATGCACGTTGCTAGCACTGGAAGTAGACCCAACCACCGTTTCTTCCATTCTCCTCTTACTACCAAATACTTCTTCATGTGCATACCAACACTGGTAATTCTCCATAAATCCTTTATGTAGAAGATGCATCATTACAACATCTGGATGCAGATACTTTTTATTTTGATACTTCCTGCATGGACACCTAATACCGTCTCCAGTAAAATTTCTGGGAATAGATGTTGCGAAATTAATAAAACCATAAACCCCGTTACAATAATCCATCCTCCGCAATCCTTGGGGTGAATCTCGATACATCCATGAATGATCATCCATGACTTATATCAAACCTCTATAAAATTATGATGACATCATATATTAATTAACTTGCAAAAATATTACTTTACCTCGAGATTATCCAACAAACCAATCACAACTTCTCATAAATATTAAATATTCATTATCATTTATTAACGTTCATACAAATTAAAATATATAAATTTATGGAAATTACCACTCTGCAATACCATTAATAAAACTTTAAACGGACCCATTAAGCAAGCTATTAATTATTTCAAAACAGCACATGTACTTCGGTAGTTCCATAAAGTTTAACAATTTATAAACAAATACAATCTTACAAAATCTAAAACAAACCATAACAGGTATAGAATTATACATTCATATACTACAAGTTTGTTTGAGAAATAACAATAAAACATGTACATCTACTAACAAAATACATATACTAAAAAAATAATAAAATTGACATTTAATTAAATGTTAAAATTTAAAAAGATAGAATACTTACAAAAATTGATAAAATCCGTCGGTAAATTAGAACATGGATGATGTGACCACAAAACTTCAAGAAATATAACTTGTTGTGCTGATATGAGGGAGATTTTTTTTTAAGGGGGGAGGGGGGGCTAGTTGTTTGTAGATGGGGAGAGTTGGGATTAGGAAGAAGAAGGAGAAATAGGGGAGGAGAGGGTCGGCAGAGCTGTCATATATTAACTTTTTCCGATGGTTTCACCAACGGAAACTACGTCGGTGATTACGTCGATGATTTTGATGGAAACATTGACACTTCTCTGTACAGATCTGCCATTTCAAATCCCTCGGTGAGTTCGTTGGCAATTTAAACGGCGAACCGGTCACGTCACTGTACGGGCTGTCGTTTTGAATCCGTCGGAAAAAATAACCTGCCAAAACCTCCACGTAAGCGACCCGCCTTTTTTTTAATTAGAAAACTTTTCCGTCCGTAATTTAGTCAGTAACTACCGATGGAAATATTTCGTCGGGAGTTACTGACTGAATTACGGACGGAAAGGTGTCTGTCGGTAATTTCGACCTCAAATTACCGACAGACATATTCCGTTGGTAAATCCGTTGCTATTTAGCAAATTTCTGGTAGTAAAATTAGAATTATCTCAAATTGTTTTAGGGCTCAACAAGAGTCTTAGTATGATTCTCAAAATATTTACATGCTCAAATATGTAACACCTAAACAAGATTAAAATAGATTAATTTTGGAATCACATATGAAAAAAATAATTTGAAGAGCCTTACTAAAATTATCTATGTAAATTCATATGATCTCCTTAGGGCTTTTAAAATTTTTAAGATAATCACAACTTATTTTCTATTTTTTATATATTTTATTGAATTTTAATTGTTCAGAAAATTAAAAAAAAAAAAAAAAACAACTTCTTCTTCTTCTTCTTCTTCTTCTTCTTTTGAGAGAGATCAAAAGGATATATCGTGGCTACACATCGTGGCTACAAAGCTTGTGTATATGCTTTTGTTTTCTTATCCATAAGGTTGCAAGATTTACAATTACTCGACATAATTATGACACCAGTGGTGGAGCATAAGAGCCAAGTTGGAATTATCACTAGGCTTCAGGAATATAATTAAAAAAAAAAACTAAAAAAATTGGAAGGCCTATTAAAAAATCTTAAAGGATAAATACGAAAATGAGCCTAAAACATAGGGACTGCAATGGATTTTAGATTTTTTGGTGAAACATGACCCTCTTATGATTATCCTACACGCGGCTCTAGATAAAACCATTAAAAAAAATAAAGAAATTGGTGTTTTACTGTACTTGAAGGGTTTTAGCTATAGTGAAACAACATCGTTTGAGCCATTAACACAAAAAGATGTTGTTTTTAAGAAAATTAAGTAAATTTTATATTAAAAATTGTGTTTTCTCACTTTGATCCTTGAAGTTCTAAACTTATATGAAATCATCCCTAAACTTCATTTGAATTATAACAAGGTTGTAAATGCAGAAGGAGGCCAGAGATGGAAAAGAGAGAGGAGAGTTCAGTTTTCAAGGTGGATTAGAACGTGGTTTGAGGTTTTAAGTGTTTTTTTAATTTTTAATGTTTGGTACTGTAATAATAATTATTTTTAAAATATTTTTTATTTAAAAATATTAATTTAAAATAAAAAATATTTTTAAAATACAAAAGTAAGTAAAGTATATTAAAATATTATAGAACTCGAGTGATGGGGGCAAAAGAAACAGTTGCCCTCGTGTTTTTCAGCAACAAAATGAGTGTCGAAAGTTGAAGAGCAGCGTGGAAAATTGCATTGCCACCCGCCTCTCTCTGTTTTTCTTTTCTCTTTCTAGCCATTAGGGCGCGCGTCCAACCTAAGAGCGTGAGCTTAGAGGCGACCAGACCCATACATTTACAACCTAACCTTTTGTTTTTTCCCGTTGTTTATTATTTTATCAATTTCGATTTTTCCCAAATAATTAATGTGGTTCGTTGTTTTGTATTTTTTATAACCTAAAAAAATATTATTTTCTACGCTTTTGACTTCTTCTTGTTTCCTTTTTCAAAAAATATTATAAAAAATAACTACTATTATACATTTCATGCGGCCTTTTAAGAAAAAATAATAATTAATTATAAGAAAATTAAATAATAGAGGCTTGGTAATCGATGGTCAATCAATCTAGGATGCATATTTAAAAAAAAAAATTAATGACAATAACACTGAAATATATTTGATAAAACATTGATGTTCTTCTTTAAAACAAATATATGCGTTGATGATCCTAGCTAGATTAACATGCAGAGAACAAAAAAAGGGTCTAAATAATAAGAATTTGATAGTTAATTAATAATTTATCATATTTTAGTTTGTATTAATTTTTTATTGATTATGTCCCACTTTAAGATTGATCATATACTGAAAAGAAAATCAACATTCATAATATATATATATATATATATATATATATTTATATATATTCGAGGAAACCTCACCCCTGAAAGCGCACTTTGTGGGCCCAGGTGAGGAGTAAAACCCCTACTGTCCCGGGCTCTTACAAGAGGTGCATGCCCGACTCGAACTCAAGACTTGGCACGTGCAGATCTCAAACCCTTTGCCATTTCACTACCCCTTAGATATATATATATTATATATATAACTAAAAATATATATATATATATATCAAGTAGAGTTGTTATTATGATACAATTCATTAAATTTGGGAGTAAATGTTGGTGTTTTAGATAGTATTTGACATCAATATATTAAAATAATTTAAAAATATAAAAAAATATATCAAATTTATTTAAGAAAAGTAGCTGGAGTGCAAAAACAAACTACTGCATATTAGCATCTTAATTTGTTCTGATATAATTTGAGGAATTTTAAACGTGTAAGCATAGTAGGTTTATGTGTTTGGCCTTTATTTTGGTTCGTGTTAAATGTGCAATAAAAAAAGGCAACACTTGACTTCAACAGTTGTAGCTGGGTTCATCCACGTCATCTTATTGGAAAGCGATATCCATGCATCAATGTGGACGTGTTACAACTTACAAGCTCAATTATTGATGGAGGACATGTGCTCTCCACTGAGTTGTCAATAACCCAGCGAGCAAAAAATTTAAAAAATTGATCAGATTGAGAAAATAAAAAAAAATCAAATAGTGTAAAAAAAATAATTAAATCGATTAGAATTTTTAAAAACTAACTGGTTTAGTTCAATTTTGATTTTATAAACCTGAAACTTAAAAAACCGAACCGAATCCAAACCGAAAAAAACCGGAAAAAACCAGGCCAAACCGGAAAAAACGAGCCAAACCAAAAAACCGAGCCAAACCGAATTGAGGTTTAACCGGTTCGGTTTGAACGTTTGTTAATTAAAAACTAATTTGATTATTTTTTTAATAAAAACAGAACCGAACTGAACCGAAAATAATCACTCCTGACCTAGTCACTCACTCCACTCGTTAACCCTGAGTATGGTCATAGACTCATATGCACGTATCATTGATTTATTTTTTAGGGTGTTTAAAAGTTTGGTAGAAATTATTTTTAAAAAATTTTTTTGTTTATAAAAATATAAAATAATATTTTATTTTTATTTTTAAAAAATTTATTTTTGATATTAGTATATTAACAATTTAAAAATATAAAAATTAATTTTAAACAAAATAAATAAATTTTAGCTAACTTTCGTTGAGGCGTGCTTCAAACATGACCTTAATAAACCCTGCTTCCAGGTACCACTTTACCAGACTACCAGGAATCTTCTTCAAGCCAATTTTCTTTTATAAATAAGATAAAAAAAGAAAAAAAAAAAAAAAGAAGTATGTTCTTTGATTATTGTGGTGAGGATTAAGGTAGTTAAAATATTTTTTACTTAGAAATACATTAAAATAAATTATTTATTTATTTTTTAAATTATTTTTGACATCAGCACATTAAAACGATCTAAAAACATAAAAAAAATTTAAATTTTAAATTTTAAAAAATACAGTTTATACCATGTTTCCTAACAGGACTTACATCGACTCGGCTTAGTGTTTACTAGTCAGGTAGTCCGCGCTATACCGCGGGCTTAACATTTATTTACAAAAAAAATTAGGTTTTGATGATGGCAGGACCCAAGGCTATTTGGGTCCCGCTTATGCAATACCCAAGTTTATTTTGGGCCTTGCACAGTCAATAACCCAAGGCTATTTTAACTTTTATAGCATGTGGGGCCCAAGGATAGTTGGGTCTTGGCGAGCCCAAGCGCCATTTGTCCCCAACCTAACGCCACTTAAACGCCATGTGTGTGCTGGGGAGTGTCCATCCCATAGGTAGAGCCCAAGCGCCACGTGCGCGCTAGGGGTGTCCCCAGCCCATAGGTATAGCCCAAGCGCCATGTGTGTACAGGGGGTGTGCCTAAGCGCCACGTGTCATCACGTGGTTTTTCTTTAATAGTAATAACAATTTTTTTAAAATTTATTAATGATGATAATAGTAATATTAATAGTAATTTTTAATTTTACTTTTTAAATCACATCTTTGGTATTTTTTCAATATTAAGAATAAAATTTTTCTAATTTAGTAATATTTATTAATAATATTGATTATTATAAAAATTATAATATTTATAACACAAAAAATAATATTTTTAATATTAATACTTTTGATTATAGTACAAATAATAAGATTCATAACACAAATAATACTATTTTTAATTCCAAGAATATTTAGAACATAAATAATAATATTTTTTATATTAAAAATTTGAATTATTATAAAAATAATAATATTATAACAAAAATAATAATATCTTTGAGATGAATATTTTGTATTCTAAGAAAAATAATAATATTGACAACGCAAATTATAATATTAAAGGTTTTTATCACATTTTAATCTTGATTGGATGCTAATTTAATAAAATATAGTTTTAATTTGTAGTTTAAAGATACAATTAAAAAAATAATGTTCAAATTAAAAAAAAATGACATGGCCAATCTGAAAAAATACTTTTTAGTCAATTTATTTTTCTTTCACTTCTTTTTTTCCCTTTTTTTTATAATTTTTTTCTGCAAAACTTCATTTGATTTTCTTTCTAGTCCTTGACATTGGGAGAAAAGAGAGAAGGTCGTTAGAAAACAGAAAAGAAAAGAGAAAGTTATTGGCTACCAAATTTACAACAACAAAAAAGTTGTTCTTAATAAGTTATATTTGATGAAAAGAGTTTTATTAAAGTGTTTTTTCCTTTTACCTTACTAAACAAATAGATCGAAGTTTTAGATATTTTTGAATCAGGTGATCTTTTAGTTTTTTAATGATTAAAAAGTAGTTGGATTAAATATGAATTTATTAAGATTTATGAGGTGTTTTATATGTTTTTCCCATTAAATAAGTTAAGAAAAACCTGCTTCACAATACATGAAGTGGAAGAACCCTATAGACCTTGAGATTCAGATTTTAGGGCATGCTCTTATAAAAATAGGACAAGTAAAAGCAATATTTAGTAATAGATAACATCCACAGATTACAAATATCAACATGCCGCCACTGTCACTGTAACTTTGATACGAGGGAGGGTTTCAAATTGTTTGTAATTAAAAATAAAAATAAATTTAAAAAAAAAAAAAAAAAAAAAAGAAGGTTTTTCATGTTCACCCTATTGCATATACAGAGACATTGTACCTTGCAATCCTCAGTGCAATTTCAATTGTTCATAATAAAGTGCTTAATAGTCACTGTAACTTTTTTTTTCATATTTAGTCCATGTAGTTTTTAGCTTCTTACATATTAGTCATAAAATCTTATTTTTCTTACGTTTCAATTCCTAAAATCTTATAGAGAAGAGAAAATCATGGGAAAAAAAAGATGAGAGAGAAAATCTTTGTTTGACGATAAAAAAAAAAGAGTCATTTTAGGTTTGTAACAAAAAGAAAAGTTTGATGGAAGTGATTTAAATATTTAATTATATCAAAAAAATATATCTGTAAAGTTTGTTTTGATTTTATCCGTGTGATTTTGATTATTGAGATTGATTTTAGGGTGTTTTGGAATTGAAAATAAAATTATTGAGGTTTCTAAAATATTATTTTACGTGTTTGAGAAGAAGAAAAAAAACAAGTTAAAATTTAAGTTTGAAGAACAAAATTAATCTAAACCTAATTTTCTAGCCATATTTGGTGGCTAAATTAGTTGCAGTGAAAGCCACACCGTCTCTGTATAGGCAAAGAACACGTTATACATTGTTTATGAAAGTTTGTTTGAAAGTATTTTTAAAATGTTTTTTACTCGGAAATACATTAAAATAATATTTTTTATTTTTTAAAAATTATTTTTGATATCAATACATCAAAATGATCTAAAAACACCAAAAAAATATCAATTTAAAATAAAAAAATAAAAAAATTAAATTTTTTTAAAAATATTTCTAAAATAAAAAAATATACAATGCCAAAAAAATATCAAGCAAATAATGCCTGTTTGAGTTTGAAAAAATTAACAAACACGCAAGCTTAGCCTTTTAAAGCCAATGATATTTGATTTTTTTAAAAAGAATATACTCGCAGGTTTAACTTTTCAAACCCAATTATGTTCGTGGGCCTGAGCTTGATTCCTGGCTCTTCACCCTATTTTTGTTCATTTTTAATTTATTTGTTTTACAAATTTTCAATAAAAATATCTTTAAATTAAGTTAGTAAAATAATATTTTAAAAAATAATATAAGATTAGAAATTTTTATATGATTATATTTAAATAATTATATATGAACCTCGTATAATTTTTTTTATAAAAAAAAATTGCTCATAAATATTCAATAAAAATAAAATTTTATTATCAAATTTCTCATATAACTTTCTTAAATTAATTATCATTTTATTTTATTTTCATACAACAATGAAAATAAATCAAAACCTTTCATACCAATTGAAAATCCCGAATGATTACTGAAACAATATTGAGTCATAGACAACTTTGAATAAACCAATTAGGGAGCTAAAATTCCACTTAAAAATAACAGTTTTTTTTTATAGCATTAGAAGACAAGAATTAAAACCAAAGTAAAAACATTTCAATAACATAAGAGATGACGATTTCATCTGGATATAAGGTAATATTATTATTATTATTTTTTTAAAGAGATGAACTGTTTAAACCAATAATAAAACACAGCACAGACATTGGGCAATGATTAACAGAATGACAACGGGAAGACCTCAAACGACGTCACAGCATCAAGAAAAGAATAAGGCCGTGACAGCGGCTTTCAATTTAGAATGTTAGATAGATTCACTAGATCTATCTGCTGTTCATAAAACTGTCGGCGCCAGGTTTCTGATGCCCATGTTCTCTCTGACAGAACATGAACAACCTGAGGTTTGGTTTTTGTCCAAAGGGCACTACCACTATACGTGTGCTTATATGTGCATGTTTTGTATGTGTACATGGATTTGACTCTCTCCTTCAGCTCCCGCAATCCGCGCCAGCAAGAATCCGACCCAGTTCCAAAAGGGTCCTTGTTGTCGGTGATTTTGGTGCAAAAGGAGATGGTCTTAGTAATGATACTCAGGCATGTCATCATTATACAGTTTCCATTATATACACTACGTTTTTTTTTAATGTTTTATTTGATCTGTGTCTTCTGTTGGGCGACGTGGTTTGGTTACTCTACTTGAGTGTTGATCATTCGAATTGTCAATGTCAATGTGGTGTTAAATGTTGGATGATGCCCATTTTATAAGAATGCATGATTTTTGTTTAGAATCTTCTTGGCTCTGCATGGGGTATTCGATTTTGAGATTCTGAGCAAATTAGAAATCATGTATATTTTGGACAATTTTGAGTAACTTTATGTGTGGGCGTACCATGTCTAATTGAATGATTCCCATTTCTTTTCTTTTTGGTGGAATGTATGAGCTCCTTTAGACAACAAAACTTTAATTTCTATTGCAACTAGTGAACATCATATTTCTTGAGCGCAGCTAGTTTTCTGTTCGAGGAAAACTTGAACTTGTTATGAGCTTCAGGTTGTAGATTTTGATTTCAACGTGGGGTTTGGGTTAATATATTTCTTTCTGTTCTATTGGAATGCAAAGAAAATGAATGTTGTAAGAAATCAAAATGATGCTCTCATCTTTGTGCACGTGAATGGTCTCAGCAAATTTTCGATAACAAATAAAGTCAGTCATTTCAATTTTAAAGAGTTTCGAACCTGCCTGTTGAGATGCAATAGACTGCATAATACCAAGCAGCCAATTATCTGCTTTTCAAGCAAAAATTTCAGATCTTTTTAAGAGTTTGTTTGGACTTTTTATGTCTTACTATGTATTTTAACCATGTGCAAAGTTATTGTAAAGTATAACTTCTCTTGATGTGGTATTATTTCTTGGCTTACAGGCTTTCATAGAAGCTTGGGAGATGGCTTGTTCTTTCCGGGGTCGAACCAGGATTGTAATTCCAGCTGGTTATAATTTTCTGGTCCACCCGGTTGATTTCGGAGGGCCTTGTAAATCAAAGGTCACTCTTGATGTAAGCATAACAACTAACTGTTTTGTTGTGATTTGCATCATTTCTTCCTTCTATGTGAATATTGTTCCCCTATCAGTTACTGCATTGGAATTGTGATTTAATAGATCTCTGGTACGATTGTTGCTCCTGAAGACCCTGCTGCTTGGAAAGGTTTAAATCATCGCAAGTGGCTCTACTTCCATGGGGTAAAGCACCTTACAGTAGAAGGGGGAGGAACTGTCAATGGTAGGGGATGGATATGGTGGGCTCAGTCTTGCAAGATCAACAAAACCAATGTATTTCTGTGACTCATACCTAAATCTTTCTCATATTTTTTTTATGCTTTTTTTTTTAACTATAGCTTCAATTGTTTGCAACAGCCATGCCGAAATGCTCCAACGGTTAGTGCTGCTTTATTCTTTGAGCAATGCAGTTAGTTCCATTAATTTACTTCTTTCTGTTGTATCTTTCATCCTATTTTTTCCTCAAGAACAATGTTTTCCTTTCACGTTTTAAACACTCTAATCTAGTATAGTAATCGTGCTGCAGGCCATTACTTTCCACAAGTGCAAGGATTTGAAAGTCGAGAATCTTAAGGTGGTCTGTGGTCAAAAGATGCACATAGCATTCACTAATTGTCTCAGGGTTATGACTTTCCATCTTATAGTGACATCACCTGCTGTTAGCCCCAATACTGATGGTATCCACATCAGTGCATCCCATGGAGTAAAAATCAAGGATAGTGTTGTTAGAACAGGTTGGTAATTCTGGAAACTGGCACATAGTTTTGTTATTAGCATCATGACGTAAATGTGTTTTCTCTTCCTTGTGTGCTTGCTTCATAAGTTTGCAACTTTTTGATGCATGTAGACATTTGTTTGTAAGTATAATTTGATAATGTTATTTGCAACTGCAAAACAAAGAGAGTATGTTCATAATTTTGCTTATGACATGCCATGCAGGAATCTTCATTTATGAACAGATATTTTTATTTCATTTGAGTTCATTTCAACAATTCTTTTAGTTGCTTTGATAGCTGCACTTGGAAGTCATGTGTCTTTTCATTTGGGCTAATGATAATAGTTTAATCAGGTTTGATTGAGAATGAAATAAAAATACCTGCTGCAACACTATGTAATGTCTGTTTCATTCTTTGATTGTCATTTGTGATGACCTCTCTGCTGTAATAATTTTTCAACATGTGTGATGACCTCTCTGTTGTAATATTTTTTTCTACTCCTTATTAATATCAGCTTGTTAATGGATATGTTCCTTGTAGCTCGTTAAATGCACAAGTACATGATATTTCCGTGGTTAGGCTGAGCACAAGTGGTTAAGACTTGGCTTATGATGATACAAAAAGGTTCTGGGGTTCTAGTTTTACCCTTGAATAGCTTGTGAATTTTTAATTCTCATGGGCTACCATGCATGGGGCCACTTTTTGAAAAGACAAGGTGGGCCCTTGTCAACCCAGGGGCTGCTGGGGTGACTTGGCACCCCAGTTCCTAGCAGTGGAGTACCCTGCTGCCTGTGAAGGTAATAAACGAACTAAAAGGTGAGTTGTCTGTGATAGCAGACAGGCAGTTAGCCATCACCGAGAAAGGACCAAACCTTACATGCTCAGAGCAGAAGTAAAATGTTCCATATATCCATTATATTTTCTCCATAAGAAGCTGCCCGTTAAAGTATAACACAGTATGTTTAATTGAAGATAGTTTGGAGAAAGAATCTCGAATTGGATTTTCTTGAAGCTAAACTTTTCTAACTCAGAAAAAGATGGTTAGCTAGATTACATCATCTTAAGTTGGGATTTTAGGGATGAAATTTTTTTTCTTTTCCCGAGGTTCACGAAAAAAATCGTGAGATATAGGACCAGAATGATATTGTTTGTGCAGAGGATTGATTTGGGAGATGTAGGCTATTGGGTTATGGAGGCCTAAACCTGATTTTTTAATGAATTTCCCAAGAAAACTAACGATGAACACAAGATATAGGTGGTCGATATCAGTTGCAGTCTTTTATACTGATGTGTTAGCCTGGATAGGAGCTTGCCATCAAAACATCACTTCATTATGTGCAAATTTAAATAGAGCATCATATGTATATTCTTATGATACACCCTATTCAATCAATCACAAGTTTCATACAGTGAACTTCAAATTCAGTTAATGGTCTATAAGAGCTTTCCATTGTATCAAAAAGTCACTTACCTTGGATTTGACCATAGATATATTGATTCGTTGATATTTGGTTCCTTTAAATAAATGGTGCTCAAATTTTTTAAAAACAAAGAAAAGAAAAGAAATGTATCTATTTTATTTTAGTTGCTGATATGGTGGAACAGAACATGATGATCCCTTTTCCAATTCCATGTCTTTCAAATGAAGCTTGTGAACTTGTGGTATGCTGTTTCTGATATTTTCTCATTCTTAACAATTATACAAAGCTTGAGGCTTCACACTTGCATTTTTTATGCGTATTTTGAGTGGAAATCTTATCACGAGTTCCAATTTTGCATCTAGGAGATGATTGCATCTCTATAGTCAGCAACTCTTCACGAATCAAAATCAGAAACATTGCCTGTGGGCCAGGCCATGGTATAAGGTAATAACAAAGTCCAGCACTCTCTAGCACTGCAGTATCATGAACGTCTTAAGTTCTTAACCTTTTCTTGTTTGTATTCATTAGCATTGGGAGCTTGGGGAAATCAAACTCATCATCATTGGTGCGGGATGTAATGGTTGATGGAGCTTTCCTTTCCAACACTGATAACGGGGTGCGGATAAAAACATGGCAGGTAAAGTTCTATCTCTCTGCCACACACTTGAGCGCACACAAATCTCTGCGTGCATCTCTGAATAGATAGACAGATGTTTTAACTAGTGAATTCTTTGTAATTAATCGAATCCTGACCTCTTTGAACTTCACCAGGGAGGTGGTGGTAATGCCACAAATATCACATTCCAGAACATATTCATGGAAAACGTATCAAATCCAATTATAATAGATCAGTATTATTGTGATGCACACGTGCCATGTGAAAATCAGGTATGGTACTGACCTTTATCAGATTTTATAAGCAACGGGCCACACTTTTTATGAATCATATTGAACCTGTAAATGCATATAGATCGGGCCAGCACCACACACTTATCACACGATGATCAAACATTCAACAATAAGGGCTACAGTGACATGTTCCCCGTCAGTAGCCTTAAGGAATGCGTCCTAGTTAATTGCCACTGAGACAGTTGTGTTGGATAGCTACCGCAGCATGATTCTTTTTGGCTAGTATATAATTTGAATGCATTTCTTGAATTGAAGAGATTATAGGACTTATTAATGCCGTGGAATGCAGACTTCAGCTGTTAAAGTGGAGAATATATCCTTTAGGCGCATCAAAGGAACTTCAGCAACTGAGGAAGCTATAAAATTTGCTTGCAGCGACGACGTACCCTGTAAAGGACTATACTTGGAAGATGTCCAACTTCTGTCACACACAGGGGGAACGACAAGGTCTTTTTGTTGGCAAGCTTATGGCTCAAGTCGGGGTCTAGTGCACCCTTCTCCTTGCTTCTCATGCAGCGAAGGCTTCATCAAGGAGAAAGTCCCATCCCATCTCCTTCAGTCTTTTTGAAAACAAACTGCACAATTTAAATTGATGTATAAAAAGCCAAACCAGAAGAGAATCATGGTCCATGTTTTTTAGGACACAATTCTCTGTGATAAGTTTAAGACATGGTAATAGAACAAGGGTAGAGAACCAGCTCGTGAGAAAGGGGAAAATTTGCCGTGAACTATAATCGTGTGTTGTTGTCGTGTATTCTATTTCAATAATCAATATGTACAGGTGTATTGCATATACACAGGGATTGATTCAACAAGCACTGGCTAACTTTAATGAGCTTTATATTACTAATAATACAACAGATAACTATATCTAGTTGAGCCTAAAGTTATGTTTGATCATATTACTTCAATACTTCCCAGCAAGTTGAATGGGATAGGTACCCTATCTAACTTGGATCATAGAAACGTAAACGGAGATGATAAGAGAGGTTACATTTATTTAGCACATTGCCAATCCAATCATTAAAAGCAATAAATTGAACTCATTGACCATCCAATCATCAAAATCAATAAATTGAACTCAGTTTTTTTTGAGTAACCATGTCATGGACAAAGTAAAAATCAATTTTTTTCACATGTTTCAAGCAAGCATGTAACACTGAATTAGCAGTAAGATAGTGGCTTCTAAGTTATCACATTATACTAAAGGATGAGTTGTTTTGAAAATACTATGTTCATGAAGTAGAAATTTGACCATTTTGAATTTGATATTAGAATTAACAATAGCTTTATATTTGACATCTATATAAGAGTTAGTAACAATGCATTGTTTGTTAGATTTCAAAGAGATCAAGTTATGCCGAGGTGAATAGAATAACAACTAGTGGATTTTTGGTCATCAATACTACCAACCTAATTAAAATCACTAAAACTACCGAGTGAGAGATAACTATAATGAGTCAAGTGCAATCTAAATGATGAAGTATCAACAATTGAATATCCGTGAGAGAATGCATAGACTAACATACCTTGTTAACTGCAACGCATATATTAGGTCAAGTGAACAAGAGGTGCTCTTTGATTTGGAATAAGGAATGCTAGTTGATTTGGACAAAGAAGAACCAACAATAGAAGTAGTAATTGGCATACGCTAAAACATACTAGCTTTATTAAAAGATCATAATTGTATTGTAATTTTGAAAGACAAGATCATTTACAATAGAAGAAACCTCGATTACAAGGAAATAATTAAAAAGGCCAAGATCATAATGGTAAATTTAGTACCTAAACGTGTAATAAAATGCTTTAAAAAGACCGAATTGACACTAGTTAGTAAAACATTATCAACATAAACAAAAAAAAAATACCATAGCCTTAATAAAACAAAGAATGAATAAGTATTAGCTTTAGAGCTATGAAATCCAAAGGAGACCAGTAACTGATTAAGCCAATCAAACCATGCATGGGGTGTTTTTCAGATATAATAAAGAGAATGGCTAAGTTTGTAAACATGGTGTGGCAACTAAGGATAAAAAAAGCCAAGGGCTAAGCTATAAACATTTTTGCATTAATAAACCTATTAATGAAAGCATTCTGGACATCAAGTTGATGTACCGACTAGCCATAAGTAACACTAACACTAAGCATTGTACGAACAGTACAAGGCTTCACCACTTGACTAAATATCTACTGAAAATCAACCTTTTTTTTTGTTGATGATAGCCTTTGTCCACCAAACATGTTTTGTCGTGCTAAAGAGTTTCGTATGTCCTACATTAAACCTTGTATACCCACTCAAAACCTAACATATTCATAGTAGGATCTTATGGTACCAAGAACCAAGTATCATTAGAAGTCAAAGCATAAATTTTAAATATTCATAGTTTATTGTCGTTTAAGATATCATTTAGTCTTAGTAAAAGATAATGGTTTAGGGATAGAGTCAGAAAGGATGCTAGCAATGCTTTAGAAGGACGAGTAGGATCAAGTCATAAGATTATATGATGTTCATTTTGTACATTTAGAAGAGACGTGGAAAGAAAAAAAAGATGATGTGGTAGTGAGTCTAGGATCAATAAGAAAATTTAGACTTAGAGTGGTAGATAAGAACAAAAGAACATAAGTAAGCGAGTGACAATACAATGAGAGAAAGGTGAGGGGGGTGTGGATACTAAGAGGAAGATAAGGTGGACTTAAGACATGAAGGTTTTTGTTTCTAAACTACTAGAGACAAGACAAATTAAGAAAGAAGATTATTAAAGAGTTTAGATGTTGGTAGGGTGACCTAATCGGTAGAGATAAAAGTCAACTATGAAGAAGATTGAGAGGAGGAAATACTAATTAGACTAGTGAAAATGAAAAAAAAAAAAGAAGAGAGGAAATAAACGACTCATAAACATTACAATGACAAACAATATATATATATATATATATATATATATATATATATATATATATATATATATATATATATATATTATAAGAGTGAATATCCATACTTTGGTAACTTATATATAGTGAACTATAACCTATGAACACATACGATGAAGAGTGAAAATCTATTTTATAACGATCGTACGGTTGTAGATAAATAAAAATAAGCATGAGTGAGAATGACCAAGACGATGATGCCAAAGTTCAAGTGATATACAAACATCAGGAAAAGCACGAGGATTAGGTGGAGAAAATGGGGCATGAAGGATATAAAGTCCTTTTTTAACAGTGTTGAAAAGAAGAATAATATTAAAAGTAAAATCTTTAACAAAACAAACATAACCATGAATTAAAAAATCATTATTATCGAAAATAAATTGATGTATAGAGAAATTTTTTTTGTTATATCAGGAACATGTAAGATAGATGACAATATTAATGTACAAGTAAGTATGTCATTGAAGGAATCATTAATAGTAAAGATTAAGAAACCGTTACCACCCGCACTTCAAGGTAATAAAAATCATTATATGACTTTACATATGAGAGGTTAGTAATATCTAGAGTGACATGATGAGTGGCTTCAGAGTTTGAGTGCTAAAAAGGAAAATCAAAACCAATATCATTAGAATTTGTCAAAACCATTGAGTTCATGAGGCCAAGAAACCAAAGTTTTTCTCACCTCTAGATTGAGTATAAATTATACCTTCATTAATGGTTTAAATTAGGTGGTCAAATAATCCTAGTTTTCACACAATTGACACTGTGAATAGGGTTACACAGGGGACCGATTACAAAAATATTAAGATTTGAAGTTAATAGGAATTACAAGTTAGATCACAACCAAGTTGTCAATGACCTTACCTATGATAGTTAAAACCCTAACAATCATCAAAGAAGTTTTTACGAGAGTATTGACTGTGACTTGGTTGGGGAACAATGGAGTGATGTTTGAATTGTTGTTATCATAACCTAATTTTTGGTTTCCTCAAAATTTCTCACTTTTCATGTAAAAAATATTTTTCTTTGAAAATAAGAAGAAAAAGGAAAAAATTAAAAAAAAAGAAAAGATAATACTTCAGAACAATCAAATATGCACAACTGTTCAGAGTGCTAGGTTGATGGATAATTTAGGGTCTTGTTAAAGAAATATTGAAAAACATATTGGAAACTTAGTCAAGACTGCAAAGTTTGACAATCCAATTTTGACAAATAAAGGCTTAATTAAGAACAAAGTGGTAAAATTGCAAAAAAAAAGAGTAACCAATGGCTCAATTAAACTTTGAAAGGGCTTAATTTGCTTAATCAAGGGTGAAATTGAAAGTTTTGGAAGCTTAAAGAGTCAATTAAGGACTGAATTGAAAAAAAATTAAAACCAATAACCATTTTATAAGGAACACATAAATTTAAAAGTCCAATTACAAAATTCCAGAGATGAAATTGAAAAGATTATTAAAGACATGGACAATTTTGGGCTTAATTGAAAGGTTTAAAAAGTTTAGATGGAAAATTAAAAAATGACTTATCTATCAATGTAAAGTATGTAAGATAATCTCGTCTATTCCAAAGTTATCATGACTAATTCGATACCTATCAATGTAAGGTAATTGTATACATCCTAATAATAACATAATTATTTTGATACATAATAATAAACACATGGTACTCATATTCATTCAAACATTATCCTAACTAATGGAGGTATATCGTTGCACGCAAGATACTTTTATTCATTTCAATAATATCATCACAAGTTTGATACATATCAATATACATAAATTACTCGTATCTACTTCAATTATATCATAACGAGTTGATACACATTAATGTACGCAAGGTACTCATATTCATTCCAATATTTATCGAAGCAATAAAATAATAAATTCTAAAATTTATCAATAAGTTTACATAAATTGAAAAGACAAGGTGTGATGCACCTACCTAGAACATATGCATGTGCTGCCACTCCATGCAATTGTCCAATCCCCACAGCCTCCCTTGTACCACTAGAGATTCAGTTTTTATCAACAATACAACCAACATCACAACTTCATTTAATTCTCATTCAACTAGTATTCTTAAACCAATCATAAGTAATTTCATTAAGATCTCATACTCTTACCCATTTTCATGCTCATATTCATTTTTATAATTTTGCTATTAAAACCATCACTCAACAACAATTTCAAGCAAAGATTAAAAATTATCTAATTCTGATCGATTTAGCTTAATCAACCCAGAACATTATCTAGTGTTTTAATCATAACTAAAGCTGTAAAACTCGGTTTTGGGCGTGATTTGTCTTTATAAAATGCTGAAACATAGAAATACAACTTTCATAAAGAAATCAACTCCAAAATTATTTCGTTTTAAAGCTCAAAATCAACAATCACAATAACCCCTCCTTTACAGCTAAAATTTTGGACAATGAGGATTTTCATCCCTTGAAAATCCTTTTCAACTTCTAACTTGTTTTCATGCATAAACAACATTATCCAAGGACATTTGGCATCATTAAATCATAAATTTAAACCAATTCTAAAACAAAAACATTCAAACAATTTCCCTACTACAATATATCAAGACCTAGCCAAAATAGGCACATGAATGGAATTGATTAGTATAACCCAATATTGGGAGACTAATGATACTAATGAGATTCATTAGTATCGGCAATTACATTCTAGAAAATAGGAGGGAAAATATTGATTAGTTATTTCAAAAGAATAAGATAAGTTAATGACACCAAGAGAGGAATATCTTGGTATCAAGTGAGGAATATCTTGGTATCAAGTGAGAATTGATTCATAAAGAGATGATGTTTGAAACTGTTGAGTTATGTTGAGATTTTCAAGATAAAATTATTGTCGATAAATGGGATAGAATATGAGATGGATATTGGTAATAAATGGAAAATGTATGTTATAAAAAAGGTTTATGCCTAATTTTATGTGTCAAAAGAAATTCCATGGAGATTATTACCTATCATTATTATTATTTGTTACTACCTTTTTATATTTATGTGTACACGTTAATTTTTATTTTCAGGTCCATCAGGATTGCATCAGGAGTGATATTGGTTTAGTTACCTTTTGCTTTTGACCATGTAATTATTTGTAAATTAAGAGACTTATCTCCTAAAACTTGAAATGTAATATTAACTCGTAAATTTGGATGTATGACTTTACTCTAATTTTTGTAACTTTGAGTGTCTATTTAACCATGCATGTTTATAATTGAAATCGAGTCTTTCACTTGAATTACATTATATAATGTTATTGGATAAGATGTGATGTATTGTTTTGATGATGATTAGTTGGGTTGAGATCCAGGATGATTGGATCGGGTTGTGAAATAAAATTAGAAGTGTAATATGATTTTGTCAATAACTTGGGACCTTCTAGTATAGGGGAGACTCTGTTGAAATTTTAGTAAAAATTTTGGTGGAACTTGTATAAAAATAAATTACCTGAAAATTTCCAATGTATCGCGAAAAAGATGTAGAAAATCGGTGTTATTACAGTTGATATCAAAGCCTGGTTGTGATTCAGTAGATTTTATAAGCATGGAAAGCATGATGAATTGTGTATCTTGAGATAGAATGAACTAGACATGATATATATATATATATATATATATATATATATATATATATATATATATATATAAGTGTGTGTGTGTGAGTGTGTGTGTGTGTGTGTGTATTTCATGTCTAGTGTGGTAGATATTGGGTTGTCAAGAAGTCGGTAACTAAGAAAATGAGTTATTACCTCGTGATTATGGGATCAATAACAAATAATAAATGTGGAACCATTGTTTGATATATGTTAGATGATAGTCAAGGATTTATGAACGAAATATATTTGAAATATTAATAAAATGATAATGTAACAACAATGTTTACTGTCTTCATGAAATATGAATGGATGGGATGAAACCATATATGAATTAATACTAGAGTGAATATAATTATTGTTTAGGCATAAGCAAGTGTTAATGTAAGT
Source organism: Populus deltoides (assembly GCA_015852605.2). Lineage (NCBI taxonomy): Eukaryota > Viridiplantae > Streptophyta > Magnoliopsida > Malpighiales > Salicaceae > Populus > Populus deltoides. The sequence continues at coordinate 37,792,579 of CM027570.2, forward strand.
GCTAAATCAATTCAAACTTGTGATATAGCGTATGGATAAAAGTGGGACTATGTTGTGATTAATGCCTTAAGCAATAATTATGTCAAGTCAGTGGTGGGACCCTGCATAGTAGGCTCTTGCCCCAATTGGCAACACTTTATCTTGACATGCAAAGGAATACTAGCTTGGTACATAACAAAATGGACAGTACAAGTTTAATATTGGCATCGTAGGTATGAGGTAAAGGCTTGGAAATTGGTAATGAAAAACATTATTAAATTATTTTATGAGAATCTACCCCAAAATCAGGAATGGATTAAGGATCATAAATGTGGTTATCTTTGTAGACATGAAGGAGTAAATGGTTAATACATGAACATGAATAGAATACCTGTTGTGGAATGTTATGGGCTAAAGGTAAAATACTTAGTTACCGTAATACTAGATAATAAATAAATAAATAATTTGGCAAGCTACATGTAAGAATAGGCGAGGAGTTCATGAGTGTGCAATGTATATACATGTGATTATAGAAATACGTAGTTAATAAGGAAACTAGAAAAAAGACGAATTTAGGGAATGAAGGGAACTAATACGCACTGACGAAGAGATGTAAATGAACGTTGATTTAGGAGTTGATACTTAATATTACGAGTGTTTGTACACATGAGTTGAGTAATTATACGGGGTGTTACTTGGTGGGCTTTAAATAGGATTAGGATGTGAAAATAAGATGGTATGAACAAGTAGTTAAGTCTGAAATTATAGGAACCATGATGATTTCTATATTGAAACACTAAATAGTTGAGATAAATCATAGCTATTAAATTGTAACGAGTGTAACATGAAATTGGAATAAGGAAAAAAAAATTAATGACAACAATGGTTATATGCAAATGTAATTGGGAACTACAACAATGACAGGAATTAACATGTTAATTATAATGGACTTAAATGATGGATCCTGAAAGTAATCAATACATTAGTTAGCCACAATACCAAATGACAAGCTAAGGTTACAAAACTGAGACTAGGTCATCTGGATGGTGAATGACTCGGGTGGTTGGCACAATACTTCACTAGTTGGGTGGACAATATTTAAGATAATTGATATGTTACTTGTACTTTTGTTTGGGAAGGAGATGTCATTGACAATGTGACTAACAAGAATGATCATTGGATAAGATAAATATGATGTTTGAGGTGTAGTTATGTTATAAATCTGAGAAGTAAATATAGGAATATTATGTATCCATGAAAAATAAAGTGATGAACAAAAATAAAAGTGTGTTTAGTGGGAGCATGACATGCTTCAACAGTGGAAAAATAAAGTGAAATGGTTTCCTCAAGACCAACACAAGAGTTTGGCTGATAGCTTATTGAATTGCATTGCCTATACTTTTATATAGAATCCAAGACGCGTTCCTTGTATCCATGCTATAGAAAGGAGAACTAAATCTTCTTCAAGTCCTGCCCCGACCACCTATAGTGATTCAGGAAGGCTAATTGACATGTTACTGAGGTTTGAACCAATTGGACTTTTAGATCGAAGCGTATAAAAAAAATATTTAATGGAAACATCTGCAATTGAAAAGAGATCGGGAAAGAATAATTGAAAAAGAGAAATAAGTACCAAATAATATTCGCATGTATAAGTAAAAATCCTAAATTTCAAGGATGAAATTTCTTGAAGGAGAGGAGAATTTGAAATCCTGAAAATTTATAATTTAAATATATGGATGTGTAAACTCTCATGTAAACATAAGACTGAAAGTGGTAACATCTCGATGAGTGAAGGAAACTGAGATTAGAAATAATAGATAAATAATGATATATAATGGAGGGGATGACCTCCATAAAATGACTATTGGTTTAGAATTCATAACGATAGAGAAACTGGTAACATGTTCTGATGGATAAAATAATGATAAATGATAAAATATTTTTAAGAAATAAATGAGGTAATAAAGAATAAATTATAATAAAGGATAGTGCAATGAAAATGGTAGGACTGAAGGTGCAAGCACCTATTAAAAATCAGTGACGTTACTTTTAAACGGTAATAGGCCCGATAAATAAATAAAGGTGGAAATTTTATAATGAATATATTCCAAAATGATAAAATGACCTTAAAGGTTTATAAGGATAATTGATATGATTTTATATGAAGATTGAACAAGAAAATTTGGATTGTTGATGAAAAGTCATGAACTAATCAATTTTATGTTAGAAAACAGAGCTCTCAATCCAATCATCAGATCGGGATGCAATTTTGCATGAAGTCTATTGATATGTTATCCTACCTTGGTTAAAGATCTCATCTCAATCGGAGCTCGGTAAAGAATAACGATTAAGTAGAAACAAATTGGATAGTTTACGTGAAAAATATACATAAAAGCATAAATGAGAGACAAAATTGTAATTAATGGGAAGTATGGCTTTAAAACAGCCAAGTGGCCGACCAGTCAAGAAAAAAAAGTGAGAGACAATAGAGAAAATTCGGCTAGAAAGAAAAGTGCAGAATTTGAAAGGGTCAACGTAAAGAAGGCAATAATGCTCCGGTGGCCATATCTCTTGCATCCACCATTGGATCGTGCTGATTTTTGGATATATTGTGCTTATCATAAACTTCTAATAACTGACTGTAGGGATTTGAAAGAACACAATCTGTTTGACAGAATCATCACTTGCAATTTACTGGAAAATAAAAGGAAATACACCTGCAGGGCAATTTTGGTAACTGGCTAATTTCTCTCTCTTCCACCGTTGGATCATGTCTATGTTTTATTATATGGTGTGCCTATATGTTTCCTTCATTATGGACGGTGAAGATCGAAAAAAACCACTCTGAAAAGGTGTTGTTCATGTTGAACAGTAGCTCGTCAATGTTCAGGTTAGCTTAGTTTTATTCTGATCTAAGGAGATTTAATCGTTGGATCATACTGATTTTGAGATATATTCTGAACGACTCTATGATCTATATTCTGACCATTCATTCAGAACAAAAATCTATGGTGGATGACTTATTGCTTTTTGAATCTATTGCTAGTTTTGTTCTTGTTATTTTCGAACAAGTAGTTATGTTCAAAACTAGCAATAGCTTTAAAAAGCAATAAGTCATTCTCCTTAGATTTCATTTTCTAACCCAACAGTCAATATATAAATCTTAGATTCATGCACAATATATCCCGCAATCAGAATGATCCAACGGTTAAATAGCCCTAGATCGGAATAAAACCGAGCTAACTTGAAAATTGACGAGCTACTGTTCAACATGAACAACACCTTGCTTGAAAGTGTGTTTCCGATCTCCACTGTCCAGAATGAAGGCAACAGCTAGGCACAGAACATATCCAAAAATAGACATGCTCCAACGGTGGAAACGAGAGTAGTCAGCCGGCGACCAAAACTGCTCTGCAAGTATATTTCCTTTTATTTTCCAAGAACGTTCCGGTGATGATACCTATCAACCAGATTGTGCTATTTCAAATCCCTTCGATAAGTTATTATATATGTGTGATAAGAACAATATATCAAAAACACAGCACGATCCAACAATGGTTGTAAGAGATATGGCTACCAGAGCATTATTGCCTTCTTTAGGTTGACTCCTTCAACTTCTGCACTTCTCTCTCTAGAAGAATTTTCTCTATTGTCTCTCACTTTTTTTTTTACTGGGTGGCCTCTTTTCTGTTTTAAAGCCATTATTTCCATTAATTACAATTTTGTCTCTCATTTATGCTTTTATGTATTTTATTTTTCATATAAACTATCTAGTTTGCTTCTGCTTAAATCGCTAGTCCTTACCGAACTCCGATTGAGATGAGATCTTTAACCAAGGTAGGAAAACATATCAATAGACTTCATGCAAAATTGCATCTTGATCCGATAATTGGATTGGGAGCTTTGCTTTCTAACGTAAAATTAGTCATTTCATGACTTTTCGTCAACAATCCAAATTTTCTTATTCAATCTTCACATAAAATCATATTAATTATCCTTCTAAACCTTTAAGGTCATTTTATTATTTTGTAATATATTCATTTTAAAATTTCCATCTTTATTTATTTATCGGGCTTATTATTGTTTTAAAGTAACGTCACTGATTTTTAATCGGTGCTTGCACCTTCAGTCCTATCATTTTTATTGCACTATCCTTTATTGTAATTTATTCTTTATTACCTCACTTATTTCATAAAATTTTTTTATCATTTTCCTCATTATTTTATCTATCAAAACGTGTTACCAGTTTCTCTGTCGTTATGAATTTTAAACAAAAACTCATTTTATGAAGTTCATCCTCTCCATTATATATCATTACTTATCTATTATTTCTTTCTCGATTTCCATCACTCATCAAGATCTTACGACTTTCAATCTTATGTTTACATGGGAGTTTACATATCCACATATTTAAATTATAAATTGTCAAGGTTTCACAAGGTAAGTTAGGCATCTGTGTGTGAGGCTTTGTCATTTCTAGGTTTTGTCTTAATTAGTTTTGAGCTTGAGTGGGTCATATGGGTTAAAGTTGTATGTGGACTAGGGTCTTTTGTTTTTCATGAGCTGTGAGTTTTAGGCTGATTTTGTTTTAGGCTGCGTTTTAAACTTCCACTTTTTAGGCTCTAAGATTATACTTTGTTTATACATAAAAAAAATAAGAATATATATATATAAAGCCTTCATAGTAAAATTTTGCATAATGGCCAAGTTTCTTAAAAAAAGATATATGTTTTTTCATTTGTGTATATTTTTATCCCTCCTTGTTTCTTTAGCATTTCCACGAAGAAAAAAAGGCCAAAATATTTTGTATTGTTTTAATATTTTATACTTTTTTTTGTTTTAGCATCTTCTTATAAAAAAAAATATACAAAAATATTTAGCATGTATATTTGGACTTTATAACAAGTTTATAAAGTCTATTAGGACTTGACCAAAATTAAAAGGCATGTTGTGTTGATATATCCAAATTTTTAAAATAATAAAACCATCAACCTTTAAAAACAAAATGTTTGTTACCCGGACTCATAACAAGCCATATTCTTGAACAATAAAAAAATAACACGATTCATAAATTTTTAAGAAAAAATATCAAAATTTTCAATAAAAAGCATTAGAATAAAAAATATTCGTATTCACTAATACTAAAATTAGAAATACTCTCAGTATTCATTAACGATAAAGTTAAGAATATTAGCACTAGAATTAGAAATAATTTTGAACTCTAATATTCACTAACATCAAAGTCATGAATATCCTATATTTTCTTCATGTAATAATTGCCAATGCCAGAGGTAGAAGTGTTTATAGTTGAATATTTACTAACGCTAGAGTCAAGAATATTATAGGTAGACCATCAATAGCATAACACAATAGACTTTTAGCAATTTAGAACAAACAAGCAATGCAACCTACCTTAGATAGAATGTTTTAGAGGTGATAGTATCTTCCTTTTAGCGTTATTAGTCTAATACCATAGAATTTATGTTGATCAGTTAAGGTTCTTAGTGACCATAATACTAGGTGGTGATTTTTTAAACGAGACATTTCCTCTCTAAGAATAAGATGTCAGATATTTATTTCTTTTTTTTAATTTTTAATGGTTGTCGCGATGTCGGGTAGTGATAATTATCGTTGTCTTGCTTAATAGAGAGGTGTTGAAAACTATTTTTGTTGATAAGTTCATGACTTAGTAATAAAACGTATAGTAAAATAAAAGATATTGATTCTGCTCAAGTCGTGAAAGTTGTTATAAGATCTTTAAACTTTTCACAATTTCCTTTGAACAAGTAAAGATTAAAACTTGAAGGACCAAAAGGTTTACCACTAGTTGTGAATTCATCACTATAAGTCTTTCTATATTGTAAGTAGGTTGTGATGTTTTTATCAAGTTTATAACATACTTCAATCAAGGTTATGTGTAGATTTATTGGGTATTATGGAAAGAGTGGTTAGTGTCGATGCTAGAATGGTTCAAATGACATGGGTCTAGTCCAACCAATGATTAGAGACAATACCTTCATGAAGAGGAAGGCAATCAGTTTGTTCATGAGTAGTTGATCTCGTTCTATACACTAGTATAAGCTGATTGACTTCTATAGTTCTATTAGTAATGATGATTCTAGCAAGACACGAGTGGATACCATCTATGAATTTAAATAAGTCATAATCTATATATAAAAAAGTTTTAATCTATTCTTTTATAGAGATATAATTATTGTTTGTAAGTTTGAGAGAGATGGTGGTGAGCATGTTAACGGTTGTAGTTGTCATGAGCTGCTAGCATGGAGTCAACACCATTAGGGTTGCAGGAAGTTATTCAGAAGGTTCTAGTACCATAACAGAACAAGAACAAGGAAGGGAAATGGAAGAAATTATCATGAACTATAATCTTGTATTGTTGTTATGTATTCTATTTCAATATTCAATATGTACAAGTATATTATATTTGTTATAGTATTATATATAGTACTACAACAAATAACTGGGTCTAGAGCTATGTTTAATCTTTGCTTTAATAAATAGAAGGCTTATGAATGGTCATGCCGCCACCATGAAAGTTAAATTAACAAGTGAAATGATTGTATTTTACATTTTCTCGAACCTTGTAAACACGTTCTTTGTAGTCATTCTTCTATCGGTACATAAAATTCATCATGAGATACATTTTCTGTAAATCAATAATATAGCTACGAATATGGGCAAAATTAAAGGGGGGCAAACAGAGGCCCAAGCCCTTGCAAAACATTTCAATTTATTTTGTTGCCTAGTGTTTAAACATGGAAAGATGGAATGTTTTTTTTATTTTAAATAGGTGGGCCCTCCCCATAGTAAATATATTTGCTAGATAATATAGGATCACTTTAAAACTGCTATCTACATGGAAAGAAGAACATAAAGTTATAAGACTTAGTCGTCACTTTTTAAAACCCTAAGATAAAAGTTAAAAGACAGACATAAAAATACAAATAGCAAATGGAAAAGCTAAAGCAGACGACAAACCCACCGATTAATTCATCTTTCATCAAACAAAACAAGGTAATTAATTATTGATAACCCAAATTTAAAAATTATTTTTGTTTTGTTTTGGGATGTTTGTTAAGAATTTGATGATGTTTTTTTTTATAATTATGCTAGTTTTGCTTCTTCTTTTTTTCAGATCTACTAGTCTTACCAAATTTTTTTGAATTCTTTTTATAGTGATGTTTTTTTTTCTAATTAATTTGATATATTTTATGGGTTTATTTTGATTATACTTGGATTTTTTTTATATTTTGTTTTTAACAGAGCCACCAAAATTACCATTTTTTTCTCATGATATATGTTTTGATTTTAGGTTAAACCATGAAAAAAATAAGAAGAATTGATTCTTTTTTTGAGAAAAAGAGAAAAAATATTGATAACTCACAGCGTAGTGAACCAACTCCAATGTGTAATGTTGAAGTTATGGTTGAGCAGCCCCAATGTGCTTCAGTTTACGAAGAACCTACATTGACTAGTGAACTACCTCATACTAGAATCGACATTGCTCATTTAATTAGAGATCCAAGCAATCGTCCTCAAATTTAGGAATATCCGCTTAATCAACAAGATGAAGTTCGAAGGGCATACATTAATTTGGGGCCATATCAACCTTTGATGTTTGAATATTCATTGACTGGTAAAAAACATCCTCGTCGATTTCAATCTCATTGGTTTAAAAGTAATCCATGGCTTGAATATTCAGAGAAAATATTGCATTTTATTTCCCTTGCTATTTATTTTCAAGTAAGCCATCTGGAAAGTCAGGATTAAACACATTTACTATTAAAGGATTCAATTGTTGGAAGAAAGTTAATGATGTGGAGCCGTATGCTTTTTTAACTCATATGGGAAAAGGTCCAAATTCAGCTAACAGATTTGCTACCAGGTGCTTAGAAAATTTGAAAAATCAGCCATGTCATATTAAGAAGATAGTTAAGAGACAAACTACTCAAGAAATTCTAAATAATCGATTGCATATTAAAGCTTCAATAAATATTGTTTGTGGGCTCACATTTTAAGCATGTGCTTTTAGAAGACATGATGAACGTCCAGAATAAAAAAACTGAGGCAATTTTCTAGACATAATGGAACTTTTAGCATTTTACAATAAGCAAGTAGGAGCTCTTGTTTTGGATAATGCTCCACAAAATGCTAAATACACCTCACATAAAATTCAAAAAGAAATTTTGCATGTCTTTGCTAGAAATGTTCAATCTTCAATTCGTCATGAGATTGATGATGCAAGATTTTGTTTAATTGTTGATGAAGCTCGAGATGAATCTAGAAGAGGGCAAACGGCCCTTATTATTAGGTTTGTTAATAGAAGTGGATTATATAAGAATGATTTTTGGATATAGTTCATGTCAAAGATGTAAAAGCTGATTATATTCTAACCCGACCAATAATAATAATAATAATAATAGGTGTTAAATATCATATAATAAATTAATTGTTTAATTTAGTATTTTAGAAGAAATTTCCTTTGATTGTAATTTTAATGTTGAAATTATGAAATAAAAAGAATGGAAATAATGCCCTGTTAAATAAATGGGCGCGTTGAAGATTATTTCCTGGTTAATGGAAATAATGCCCTGTTAAATGGGCATGTCGAAAGATTATTTCCTGGTTAATGGAAATAATGCCCTATTGAAATAGGCATATTGGTTGAACTATTTTTCTTTTCTTCTTACCTGAACTTCAGATATAATGCACTAATTAATGGACAACTTGAGAAAGTCGTATCCTGGTTAATGAAGAAGATATCTAGTAAAGGATTGGCAAAAAAAATGAAATTTAGATTAAATTATTATATTGACGATAAGTACTTCATTTAATGAGCTAGTGCGTATATTATTGTGTATGCTTCAAATAACCCTTATTTAAATTGTGTATTATTAATAAGTGTAAATTTTCTAGTCTTTACCAAATGTTCACATGTTATATAAATTTATTGTTAGGTACATCGCATCCTCGAGCTGGAAAGGAGAAGCATAGATGGAAATCCTTGTTTAAGTTAATTTTTGTATTGGAAGTATTGATATGATGTTTTATATTGCCTGTGTATTAAGAAATTTTAAAATGTTTAAATTATTCTTTTGCCGGGTATGTAATTAAGAACAAGGCCCTTACTTTAACTAGTAATATAGTTTTGTTGTATTTATATTTGAATGTGTATGTGTCCCAAGAAATTAATGTTATTGTAAGTAAATTAGTTTTAAATGTTGTATATGAAATCATAGAATGTTAACTATATATATATATATATATATATATATATATATATATATATATATATATATAAAAAAAAAAAAAAAAACTACAGGGGATATGGACATTGTTGTGTTTAGTGGAGTTGCGATGTTTATTTATACTGGGATGAGTTTGTGGTTATTATTTACAGGTTTTGATTTTGAGTCGATAACTTGATATTGAAAATACAAAGGAGACTCTGTCAAAATTTTTAGAAAATATTTACTTGAAAAGAGACCAATTAACTCTTTTAAATAACTTTTTTTTGGGACTTGACAAAAGATACAATTGCTTCAACTCTTAAAGAAGAGATTTCCTTTGTTTTATCTCTTCACAATCTTGATGTTCAAAACATTAGGGGCCAAAGGTATGATGGTGCTAATAATATGCGTGGAGAGTGGAATGGTTTGCAAGCTTTATTCATTAATGATTGCCCTTATGCATATTATGTACATTGCTTAGCTCATCAATTACAATTGGCTCTTATTGTTGCAGCTAGAGAAATATCTAATGTTCAAACTTTTTTCAGAATTTGATTTTTATTATTAACATTGTTAGTACTTCTTGCAAGCGTAATGATGAATTATGAGCTTTTAAAGCAGCTACAATTGAACATCTAGTTGATATTTGTGAGATTAAAACGGGTAAAGGAGTTAATCAAGTAAGTGGTTTGCAACGACCTGGAAATAGCAGATGGAGTTCGCACTTCAAATCAATTTGCAGTTTGATAAAAATGTATGGGCAACTTGCTTGGTTCTTGAAAACATTGCTTTAGATGGATCTACTTATTCTCAACGTGGTGATGCGGCCTTTTCATTTAAGTTGCTAATGTCATTTGATTTTGCATTCATCTTACATATAATGAAGAATGTTATGAGAATTACTGATGTGCGTTGTGAAGCCTTGCAACAAAAATCTCAAGACATTTTAAATGTTATGCATTTGGTGACTAGCACAAAGATTTTAATTCAGAAATTAAGAGATGATGGTTGGGAAACTCTTTTAGAAGAAGTGATATCATTTTATAAGCATTAGGACATTGAAGTTCCTGATATGGATGCTTGTTTTTCTAGTGTGGAACGATCTCGTCGTAAAACAAAATCAGTAACAGTTGAGCATCACTACCGAGTTGATCATCAATTACAAGAACTAAATAATAGATTCAATGAGCAGGCAATCAAGCTTCTTATATTAAGCATAGCTTTAGATCCTAGAAATAGCTATAAATTATTCAATGTTGAAGATATATGCTTACTTGTTGACAAGTTCTATCATGAAGATTTTTCTGACTAAGAAAAAATTAAAAAATTCATTTGAGATTTCAGTTGCAACATTATAACCTTGATGTACCCAATCATCCAAAGTTAAAGAATACGTTATCGATTGCTGATTTATGTCAAGGATTGGTTGAAACAGATAAATCAACAATTTATTCACTTATTGACAGATTGATTCGGCTTATCTTGACTCTTCATGTTTCGACAGACTGAACAGGCTTTCTCGGCGATGAAAATTGTTAAAACAAGACTTTGCAATCGGATGGAGGATGATTTTCTTGCAAATTATTTGATTGTCTATATAGAAAAAGAAATTGCTGAAAGATTCACAATTGATATGATAATCGATGATTTCTATTATATGAAAGAACGACGAGCACAATTAAAATAAATATGTAAGAATCATTCTTTATTATTTTTTATTTTATTTCAAAGTTTATTAAACATAAATAATGTTTCGTTTTAACTTATATTTCTTATATACTTTGTATGTTTGTGTTTAATAAGTACAAAGAACAATAAAATTAAAGTAATTGATACATTATGAAGATAAAATTAACTTCATCGCTTTGATTCATTTTGATATTGCTCTAAACCTGTTACCCTGTATAAAGATTATTATATGTTTTGTAATACATTCTTTAAAAAAAACTAAATCATACCGTTTTTATTTTATTTTTACAACTCATATATAATAAATTAAAAAAATATATTATATTTTTTTAGCCCTCTAACAAATAATCCTAGCTACTCCGCCCCTGAATTAGAATACAAGTGGCTTCAAGTGCCCGAGAATAAAAGGTAGTTAGCAATTTCACAGAAAAAATAAGCTTTCGCTACCTGCATTTTGTTTTCTATTTGTTGTGCTAACAAGCTAAGAACTAATTTGACAATTCATGTGACAGGCTGCATAAATGTAATGAATCATGGGGAAAAAAAATCCTATGATTAGATTTTAGACCAGTGCCGCATCGATTTCTAAGCATTAACAAAATTGTTGATTAGCCAGTACCATTGCCTATTTGCTAGAAACAAGTCAGTGTACTACAGATTTCTGCAAGAAAGCCAGAACAGATTACTGCATGTCATCAAGAGAATGATAGAATACAACGATAAAATACGGAATCAAAATTTCATTATGATATTCTTCCCAAGTTTTTTTTATTTATGTGTGGTTTCTTTGAGTTTTTGGTGTTGCAAATGATAGCATTTGTGTCACAGCTATACAGAGGGAACATGCTAAAATACATCATGCAACCTTTAAGCTATCAGTAGTGCAACATCTGGACACTCCAGAATCTCAATTTGCAGCCATGAACAGTTTAGAGCAAGAAAAAAAAATCCATTTACTTTCAGCTGAAACAACATTCAACGTTGAACAGCAGAAACCATTTGGAACATGCTGGAAGAACGAATAATCATATTTTTCTGTGCAGTTCTTCCAGAAGAAAAGACAAAAAGAGAATTTAAACCTATGATTAGTACATAATCAAATTGATCAGGAAGCATCAGATAATTGATTTCACCATGTCCCATAAATGGATTTTAGACTAAAAGTTAACCTCTAGCACCAGCTAGCGAGAACCAGGCTCTGGGCAACCCTCCGCAAGAGGTAAGTCCAAATTTTCTACAGTTCTGAATGTTCTGGGGACCATCTTGTCAACATAAAGAGTTCCTTCCAAATGATCACACTCGTGCTGTAGGATACGAGCCTGCCAACCAGAAGCATCCACTTTGATAGGCTGGCCATCGCGACTCAAACCTTCAACCTCAACATCAAGATGTCTCTCCACAATTGCTCTGAACCCATCAACACTGCAAAAATACCATAAGAAAAAAAAGATTACCTACATTGCTCATCAATTTAAAACTTTTCGCTGTCCATAAAGAAATTAACAATTTGTTATCTGCTCATGGAAACCAATAACACCTGGATGGTATCTTGGTGAAAAGAAAAGGAGAAAAAAAAACAGTGGTAGAGAAATAAGTGCACCTTTAATCGAAAATTATTCTACCTGTTACTGGTTTGCAAAATGCAAAATATCGTGGCATTGTAACTAGGGGAACAAATTTGATCTATTCACCAAAACGCTAGCAAACAGAAATCAACTTGGGGAGACCTCTCATATCAAGGCTCATGAACATTTCTTATTTTAAATGTACAAGATCAACTTCAGCAGGATGAAATCTTCCAACGAGAAGAACATTACATCTGCCTTCTAACATTTAAACCTCCTCTTTTCTTTATTAAAAGGAGGGTACATTTGTAAGTGAGCAAGTGCTTCAAAATTCACAAATATAGCATGTATAAGACTAGAGGTGCCCACCTCTCATGCATATTTCCATAACTTAGTTTTGACACCATTAAAGTGGAAGCATAAGAGGTGAATTTGGTGACAGTCCTACGCTCCATCATTTTGCATGAGTGACTGCTCTCGGGACCTGAACCTGCACCCTTAAGATTGAAAGCCTAAGACTTCTAGTTTTATGGCAGAACCAAGCAATGACCCCTTATCTCATATCTCTTCAATCTTGCTAATTCATCTCGTTCTCTAGAAATTTTTATGGTGACTAAGCTGTCATATTGTGTCCTACATCTTGAAACTAACTCGAGCAGCCTGATTATACAGTGAGCCTCAACTTCTGTAATATTTGTCAAGATATAATGCATGGAAACAGAAAGGAAGGGAAAAGAAAAGCACGAACTTAAGCACTTACCAAACATATAGCTTTGTAAAGAACGAGCTTTCAACTTTGTGTGAATCAGAGTGTGTCAAAGATACATATCCGAATGATCTGATTTCAGCATACAAACAAAACTAGGAGCCTAAAATGAGTGTGTGTACACAAGTATCAACAGAATTGCCATGGTTCTTTCAGGTTAAAACTCCAAGGGTCTTAAAACCCACCATTTAATATCGAAAATTGAGGGTAAAAAGCCATCCCCATGCATGATTATATGAAGATAGTTAAGTGAATTTCCTAGCAATATACACAATCACTAGGGGAACTGAGGAAGCGGAGAAGGTAGGACCAATTTCTTTGCTTGTTAACAAGGGATGAAATGTCAGCTACGGGAAAATATTTTCCATAATTTTTTAATAAACTTCAGACAACGAAAGGTGCATGTGCATATTATTTACTTTGTTTTGTGCACATAAGAATATGTACCATGGTAGAACATTTAGTTATAATGTAGCATTTTATTTGGAACATAACTAAAAGGTCAAAATTGAAAAACGAACTAGGCAGCAGGAAACCAAATTTCATCATGGATCTTCCATCTTACCTCAGACACCCCTCAAAAAAGAATGCGGTCCTATTGCTCTTCTTCTTAAGCTTTGGGTTCACGATCACCTGCTCCAAATTAGCTAATAAATTGTAAAAGTAAAGTGAAAATTCTTGGATGCTGAAAATCTATATATTTATTGGAATGTTCTCCATAACCAAACAAACAAACGTACCAAGAGATCGAAAGGGCGTCTGTCTTGTGCTTTAGTCTCATTCTTGGGTGCATAACCAATATATTCGGCTGTATCTTCCAAAACTATGATCTGCAGAAATGAAAATGGTGAAAATTTGGTTACATGGAGTAGATTTCTTGTGTTGGGATTGCAAGGCATTTGCAAGAGCTGAAACCCTTTGGATATATAGCACATCAAATGGTTTGCTAACAATAAATGTCGTGGTAGTGGGGAAATGGTGTCTTGGACTCTCAATCACCTGTCAATGTTTTTTTCCTATTCCTTTGATTTCAATGCAGACTAAAAACTTAAACGCTGACACTTGAGAACTTTTCATCACTCGAAATCTACAAAACCCAAAGCTGTAATCTACTTAATTCTACTTCAGTCTATCACCATCACCATCTAGCATATTCAAAGTTGTACTACGCAAATCTTTAACAGGTAAAGACGGACCCCCAGATTCCCTACATTTTCACAATTTTGTATACCCTCAGTTCCATGTAAACTAAACAGCATTAACAATCACCGAACTTTCTTAAAAAAAATAAACAGAGGGAAACAGAAAAACCAGCCCTTAAGGGGATTCCAATCTGAGGAGCAGCAAGACCAACACCAGGAGCCATTCTCATAACCTTAACCATATCATCAATTATCTTCTGTATCCTCTCCGACCCAATTTCCTTCGGGTCAACTTCCCGGGCGGGCTCGTGCAGAACCGGGTCACCCGCTTTAACTATATCAGGTAAGCTGGTTTTCTTCTTTTCTCCCATACCCAGAAGCCAGCCCGCTTTGACTGTGTGAGAGGAAGAGAGAGATTTTCGGGTAGTGAAGTGGGGGTTTGGGTTCATGAACTCGGGTTTTGGAACGAGCATTCGGGTAAAACGAAATATCGGTGGGAGGGTGGTGGGTTTAAAGCATTTTTCAGCGAGTGAAATCGGGAGGAGACGGAGAGAGCATCGGTGGAGAGACTCCATATGATATGATGATGAACGTTGAACTCCGACTGCGAGCAAGATGAGATTCATGAGAAGGGGTTTTAGTGGGGAGGGGGACGAGTTGGGCTGAAAATCCATTAGGCTAGCCTTATGATCTGAACATGCTGGATGGGCTTTAATTAGGCTCTGGGAATGGCCCATTTATGAAACTAACTAAATATAAAAATATGAAAAAATAATTTAATCATTTACATTGCTAAAAAGTGCTTGTATATAAAATGAAAGATACATTGTTGATGTTTTTTCTTAATTTATAAAATATTAAATAACTTGTAAAAAAAAACTACAAACTCTAAAATATATATTTCAAACCCAATATAAATTTGAAAAACTAAAAAACTAGTTTTCTAGATGGAGAAATACCGTATTTAAACTAGAAATTTTTTTTTTTCTGACTTGATAAGTGTTGAATTTCACACCTTTTTCTATTATTTACCCATGTTTCATTGCTAGTTCTTTGAATATCTTTTTTAGGATTTTATTATTTTTTATGGGGTTTTTTTTTTGTATTTTGGAGTTGGGAAAATAGAGTTTTTGGCTTTAAATAGGTGTGAGTTGTAACCTGATGGCATAAAAAATTGAGATATTATTTTTTTTCTAAAATATTGTTTTTTCTCTCTTTTCTTTTCCTCCGAATTGGCATAGCTTTAAAATTGGATATGAATTTCATATCTTTTGTTGATGATGGATTCTTTACTATTAGGAATCTTCTCTTCTTATGATAGAATGAGCTCATTTGGTATTTACAGTAATAATTATTTTTTAAAATATTTTTTATTTAAAAATATATTAAAATAATATTTCTAAAAATAGACACGCAATGTAATGTACCTAACAAGCAACAGTTGACCATTTAGATTTACAGTTTTTTTTATCTTTTAAAATATTTTTTATTTAAAAATATATTAAAATAATATTTTTTTATCCTAAAAAATTTATTTTTAACATCAAAACTATAAAAAAATACTAAAAATTCAATAATTTTAAAAATACTAAAAATTCAATCATGCTTCATTTTCTTTTCGAGAATTATTACATATTCCATCTTCAAATCTTAATACAGTGCAATATGCAATTCAGAGTACTTTTATAAACTTGGAGGATGTATGAGAATCCGTGAAGTGAAAGAAAGGTGTAATGGTCCGTAGTCTCGGTAACAGAGGCGTCTCTTGTGCTAACTTTCGGCCCCGGCCCTAGTCTTCAGCTGGACGTTTTCTTTGAAAAGTCACTATTCCTATCACATGCATGGGGGTAAAATTCCTTTTAGGTTAATTTTGGAACTCCTCATTTTGCTTAGTCTAACGGCATAACGTATGTTTATTAGGGTATTGAAAGTTCGTTCAAGATACAAGTCCATGTTAGAAAATTAATTTTTATATATATATATAAGTGATAAGATGAGAAATTACCATGAAATTATAACATTCTAACATGATTCGAGGTACAAGTTGCGGGTCGATTAAGTCTATTCTCAGGTGAGGCGGGTTTGCTATGGTTTTGAAGTAAAAAAAATTAAATTGTGTGTACAAGGTTCTTCTAGTCTTCTTTTGGAATTTTTGTGATTACCATGTTCATTAACAGAATTTTAACCTTTTAATAGTTATTAAATATTAATTAAATTGAAAATGTTGTCGATGTGTGGAAGGCGTCAATGCATTTTGGACGACGCATGCAATGCCTCTGCGTGGCATAAAATTCCCTTTTGCTGTGTAGAGTCGTCGAATCCTCTTCCTCCTGCTGCGACGAGTGTCGGTGGAAGTGTGGTGATTTGTTGTTGATCGACCTTTCTTTTTGTTTTTTCTTTTCTCTCCTTTACAGGTTGGTCCTTTTTGTTGTTGATATTTCAACTTCAATCCTTATTCTTTTTATTTCTAATTTTTGTTTCCGGCTCTTTTGTAAAAGTTTTATTTATTTTCAATTTAGTCCTTCAATTACAATTTGTCCATATATATTACTTTTTCCAAATTGAACCTTATCCTTTTGAATTCTAATATTTTTCTCAGTTTTTTTGTAAAAGTTTTATTGGTTTTCAATTTTATTCTTCAATTCAAGTTTATAGTATGTTATTTTTTTAAAAAAAAAATTTATTCTTGTGATTTTTTTATTCTTTTGTTAAAGTTTTTTTTCTTTTCAATTCAGCCCTCCAATCAAAAATTTATAATCGCCCTCTAATTTATTTTTTATTTTGATTTTCACCATGATTCTTTTAATTCCTTTTTTTTTTAATTGTAGATCCTTTTATGTAATTGTTTTTTTTCTGAATTTCACCCTTCAACGTTTGATTTGTTGGAGATTGGACTTTACGGTTTTTCATGTATGCTGCTTCTGGTCTAGTAACCTGGGTCACGGGTCTGAAAAATTAGCGCAGGTCAACATTTTTTTTTATGGTGTATTTTCTTTTTTGATTCCACCATTAGGCATTAGTTTTTTTTTTAAGTTGTTTTAATTTGTGGTTTTTTTTAATTTTTTTCTATTGGATTATTTCAATCTCGCGATTTAGATCGTAAGGTTTGCAGATTAATCTGAGTCGGCTCATTTTTTATTGTTCAGATTAAATATCTATCATGCTATTTTGGATTAACTCGAGTAAAGTTATTATGATTTTTCAAAAAAAAAATATCCGTTTATTATCATTACTTTTATTTTGTCTAATTAAAATAAAATCAAAAGAAAGTATGAAAGCATTATAAGAAGCCACCGTACAAAAAGAATATGCACTTTTACCCTCACGAGGGAGAGAAGTTTCTTACTTCGATCGGCTTATGGATTTTTCTTCTTTTCTTCTTTTAACAACCGCACCCTTTCTACACTTCTCCTATATATATACATACCCATATGACAGAAATAAAACATAGTGATTCTCAAAAGAAAGAAGAAAAAGAAAAAACAGAAGAAAAGCCACGATGAAGAACAACAGATCCATACCTCCTCAACACCAGGGCTCGACAAATTTCGAAGCAAGAAGTAATGATTTTCATAGTTGCAAACAGGACAGAGAAGCTGTGAGGTCTCATGCTGTGGAGAATAAAGCAACAAACAATAAGCTAGCAAGTAAACCATATCAAGACGTAGATGCAAGCGCTGAGGCATTCATCAAGAAATTCAGGCAACAACTTACGATCCAGAGGCTTGAATCCATTGAGAATTACGAGCAAATGGTGGCAAAAGGTCTCTAGTTCGCCATCGGAATCCTTGAGCACGTAATACTGTAATGGTTACGTGTATGATGATCTCGTGTTGTTAATTTTATTCGTAGTACGTAACTTGTTTCCTCTCTATAATGATCTCATATGTAGGCATGTTTTAGAGAGCAAGCATGTATATGAATAATAAATAATTGCTCAATTGAGCATTAAGCTTCTTCTTTGCTGAGACTCGTGAATTATGATTATATCTAGTATAAATAAGGATTAGCTTTTAAAAAAGAAATTCTGGCTGTTAGCTTTGTTAATTTGGACATCTTTTACACTCGAGAAATGAAGAATCGAACCGGGATAATTTTATAGAAAGTATCACATTATAAAAATCAATATTAAAAAATAATATAAATCTTAGAATTGGTCCGAACCAAGATTCTGTTTGTTGAGTGCTCTCCTCCTTTGAGAATGAAATATTTAAAATAGCAATTATTATTTAATTTACAACTGAAATATTCAATTTTAATGAATACATTCTCCTCACAAATAAGGGAAGAACTAGGATTTTAGGAAGGGAGAATGAGATTTATCATGACACATTCTCAAGGAATAAAGCAAAATAGGATTGATTCAAAACAATTTTTTAGTCATAATTTTTTTTTTTTAGATTTCATTCAACGAGATAGGTTGGACCACGCTCCAATATCGGATACACGTAAATAGATCGAGTTAGTTTATACTGGGACAAAAAAAAAATGAAGCTACTACATCCTCTTTTCCCTTGTTTGAGATTTAGGATGAGCAGCAAAAATCATGTTCAATATGGAAAAACATTAAATACGTTTTGTTTTTAATTCCTAAGACATAGCCCTACAAGATAATATTGAAGCTCGAGGCAAAAATCCTGGTCAAAATTGCTTATAGCCCCCTTATGGCTATTAATGATTCGAGTCCGGTCTAGTAATATATCATAAAAAATCACGAAATTGCTTTTTTATAGTGGTTAGAAAATGTGATAATAATTATAGTTTAAAATATATTTTTTAAATAATATTTTTTTATTTTAAAAAAATATTTTTAACATTAATACATTAAAATAATTTATATTTTAATCAAGTTTTAAATATTATATATATAAAAAAGACCTCCATTCACCGACCTATAGAAGAAACAACCACTCGGCCTATTTGGTTCCAAGTAGCAGAGTGGGCTTCCAGCTTTCAGGAGGAGCCGACGTTGACAAAGTTACATTTCTAGCCTGTCATGTTTTTGTGTTTGCGAATAAATTTTAAAAAATAAAAAATATATATTATTTTATGATATTTCTAAATAAAAATCACAAAAAAAAAAACATGAACACAATGCAGTTCTTCACTACGTGCCGTGATGTCTTCTAAACCAATCGAAAAGCATTGATTTATTTATTTATTTTTATTTACCGGGACAAGGAAGAAAATTCCCACAAAATAGAAAACTTTCAATAGATTCCTTCTCATCAAATAAATAAATAGAATGAAACAAGATGATCATCTCCACATAGGATCTCATTTGCTTTGTTTTTATTAACAGTACAAGAACCAACCAACTAAAAGGAATATAAAAAATGCACTTAACAGAGACCAGAGACCAGAGACCCAGAAGGTAGCTGCATATAATTCTATTGACCATATTGCACCAACCAAGTTGTGTTCTCCCCTGCTGGACCACTGGCTTCATACACCAACAAGATTCATAGAATTTTATCGACCATATTGCACATAATGCTCTACCTAAATTGCTCTCTCCTGCTGCAGCATTGGCCTCTCCTGCTGCATCGTTTGAAGGTTCAAGCAAGAGCATGATCGTGCGACTTCGCCCGCCAGAGGGATCACTGGGAGATTATCACAGTTGCAAATCTCAATCATGAATCCATCAGGGTCATGAAAGAACAACTGTTCAACCTGAATCCCACCTTCCTCTACTAATGCTCGCACATGCTGAATTCCCAGTTCTTTCAGCTTCTTCTCCACTGCTCCCATGCTCTCACACTGTATACGACAGAAGTTGACGCGTTACATTTAGCATGCATATTCCTTCTTTTTAACATAGCAAGAACATATTAGCTTTTAACAACTTGTTAATTAGATGGTGAAATCACTCTGTATAAATTCCAATTCCAGTTCTTAATAAATTACCTGAAACGAGATATGATTGTCCTTGGGATTAATTTCACTTTTCTTTGGCAACTTTTCTGGGTTTTCTGATTGCAATAAATGAATTCCAATTCCAAAACCAAATAGCCTGCATGAACAATCAAACAGAATGATGAAAGATCAAAAAACGAAATCCCTTTATGAAGAAAGTTGTGATGTTTTGTTTTTTTGCTATAAAGTCAATTTCTTGAGATCTTTACAGTGTCGGGTTGCAAGGGCCGGGGGGTGTAAGGCAATTTACGTACCATGCCCCATCAAAGTTGAAAGATCCCGGCCTCCTTATTGGCACAAAACCAAGAACATCCTGGTAGAAATCAATGGATTCCACAACTGATCTACACAAAAGTGAGATGTGGTTCAAAGACTTGAGATGGAGTGAGTTTCCCATGTGGTCCTTCATTCTCAAAGAAATCCAAGAACCAAAAACAAAAGGCGAATGATTATGAGGCGAAGAAGTCGAAATGGTCACGGCAACTCCGATTATGCAGACGGATAGAATCTGTGGGTTTTACTTATAGAAGAAAAAACAGGGTGGTGATGATCTCTTCATGTACGCCACGTGTCGAAGTGATAATACTTGTTTGTTGGATTTGGATGATTCCGACACGTCAGAGTCCACATGCTGAGTAGGCTTCTCACCTACACCATCGGGTCACGTACACGTAGCCTTGCCCATTTTAATTTTCTTTTCGGGCTGGATAGCATGAGCACCGCCTCCATTCTCAAAAACTCCACGGCTTATTAGCTGTCTTTGTACTGTAGTCATTTTCAATGACGTGGAATTTGGATTAATTAACACACCAACCATGATCATGATGGGCTGGCTATTTTCCTTATGGAAACAAATTTGAGACCGGAGAGTTTTCCCGGAAGATTGACTGGACGGAAGTTGTTTGTCATCATATTTATCTTTTTCCTTGGCAATAATGAATGTTTCCAATTATTATTATTATTATTTTTTATGAACCATAAGTTTTATTTTTTATCTTCTTGTATTTGTCTTCTTTTTTTTCTAATTAAGTTTAAAAAATAATTAATAAAGTCTTGCTAGTTACTCCTCCAATACTATAAAACTTTAGGATGGTTTTTTATATCAAATTAATGTCATAAGAAAAGACTTATTATTGTTAATTAAAAAAATATGAATTCATTGTTTTTTATTATATATTGCGTGACATCCTATTATTTATTTTAATTGACTCACATTTATAAAAAAAAAAAAAAAAGGATATGCATACGAAGAAAAGAGAAAATCAAATATATAATTCATAGAAAATAATAAGAAAATCTCCATATAAACTTTCTCTCTCCTCGTTATATTTATCTTTCTTACAAGTGAGTCTACGATCAAGAAATTGTGTAAAAAAGTTAGTACCTTAAGGTCACCGGCTAAGCTAACCAAGACAATCTCAACAGGTGTGATTTTAAACCACATTAACACAAACATTACTTTTCAAAGTATTTTTCATTTAAAAATATTAGATTAATAATATTTTTTATTTTTTAAAAATTATTTTTAAGATCAGCATATCAAAATGATTTGAAAATATCAAAAATATATTAATTCAAAGTAAAAAAAAAATCAAATTTTTTTAGAAACGCTTTTAAAAAACACTCCCAAACACCCTCTAAAATACATGGAAAAATATTGTAGTTTTTCTAAAAATAATACTGGGATTTGCTACCATATCTTCCCCTATTGGTTTTTTTTCTTTCCTTGAACCCATGAGTTTTTTTTCCTTTTCCTTTGCTTTTTATTTTTTTATGATTTTTTTAAAAAACAATTATCAATTTTTTTCTTTTCATTTTATTTTTCTATGAGGTTAACGTGGTTTTTGAATTTGTCAATATAACTTAAGTTGCCTCAATTGCCTAATTTATGGGTTTGATGAAGTCTTTTTTTTTTTTCTTTTTAATTGAACTTGGCTTTTTATAGTGTATTTTTTTTCTTATATAGTTAAAAAAATAGTTTTAGAAAAAAAATCATATTATAAACTTTATAAAGTAATAAAGATTAAAGGATGTAGGGAAACTACTATTCACCCAACACTAATTGCATTGTAGATTATAATAATAATTCACAGTGTTTTGTCTTTTTTTTCTTTTTGAATTTTGGTTATAATTTTTTTTTCAAATCTGTTTTTTTGATTTCATCTTTTAAAATTGAGATTGTTGATAATTTAGCCTCATAATTTGCTTCTTTTTTTTTTCTTTATATGAGATTAGTGTGGTTTATTAATTTGTCAAAGTAACTCAAGTTATCCTGATTTATGAGTTTGATGGGTCTTTTTTTTGTAATTAAACTTGATTTTTTTTAGAGTCTATTTTTTTCCTCATATAGTTAAAAAAAATAATTTTAGAGAAAAAACATGTTATTTAACTTTATAGAGTAACAAAAATTAAAAAGTGTGAGGAAACTATTATTCACCACACACATTGCACCATGAATAACAATAGTAATCCACGATATTTTGCTTTTTTTCTTTTTGAATTTATGTTATGATTTTTTTTCAAATTTATTTTTTTCGATTTCATCTTTTAATATTGGAATAATTGAGAATTTGACTTCTTAATTTGTTTCTTTTTATATTAACTTTCTATAAGGTTAGCATGGTTTGTGGGTTTGCAGGGTATGAGTTTTGTGGGGTGTCTATTTTTTTAATTGAACTTGATTTTTTTATTATTTATTTTTTATTACATAGTTAAAAAATAGTTTCAGAGAAAAGTTATGTTATTAAACTTTATAAAATTCATAGACCTATTCACAAGTTTGACCGGTTGACTTGGTTTGCGCGTCTAGCAAGTTTAACTTTTTTCTAATTAGTTTTTTTATATTTCATCCTTAGATACCAAGTTAATTAGGAATTCA
The DNA here is from genome assembly GCA_015852605.2 of Populus deltoides. Lineage (NCBI taxonomy): Eukaryota > Viridiplantae > Streptophyta > Magnoliopsida > Malpighiales > Salicaceae > Populus > Populus deltoides. The sequence continues at coordinate 37,815,768 of CM027570.2, forward strand.
GTTTTATAATTTGTTTTGTTTCATCTTTTATAAGGTTATTGTGATCTTAAAAAAAACATCTTGTTATTGAGTTAATGTTTGATTTTATAATCATCTATTTTTATTATCATATAGTTAAATAAAAAATAGTTTTGAAAAAAAATTATAATCTCAGTGGAGTCCATAACTTAGTTCACAAGTTTGGTGTACTAGCCCGGCTTATCCGATTCCAAGTTTGATGAATTTATCCACTGATATGATATGTTTTTTTGTTTTTATTTTTTTCTTTTAATTGCTTTTAATTTATTCTTTTTTATTTCATTATTTAATATTAAATTGGTTAGGAAATAAACTGCATTATGAATTTTTGTTTGCTTTCTATAGGGATAACTGTCTCAAATAAATGTTTATTTTTATGTTGGTATTTAATTCTATAAGTATCTATTTTTATCATATAATTAAATTTAAAAAATTATATATAAAAAATTATTAAATCCAATAGAGTTCATGACTTGAGCCGCAAGGGACCAGGATCGATTTAATCTGTCATTATCTTAATATTTTAATAAAATTACCATCATGAAGTTTTTTATAAAATTAAATCATGTTTTTATAAATCATTAAAGTTGTATTTGGATTTATAAAATTGATTAATTTAAATTTAGATAGCTCTAATATGATTTAATTAAAAACTTAAGCTAGGTAAAGAGTTGAGTTGAGAACTTTCAAAATTAATTTATTTGATCTAATTTAATAATGTGATGGAAAAAAAAAGTTTTAATATTTTTTTTATATTTAAAAAAATTAATTCGATACACACCGAATCACGGTAAAATATATAGTCTTGTTATTTTGGGACCAGATCTTATCTCCTTCTTCTGTCCATGCTTGACTGTCACCACCTAACCTCACTGCCATGAAAGTCAATTCATCATTCTCTCATTTGATTAACAAAATGGCCAAACATTTAAATAAGCATCCAACTCTACACACCACAAATTCATTATCTTTTCCACACATCACAAACTCCTTCAAACCAAACATTAATCAAAGAGAGAATCCAGTTTCTTGTAGCCAAGTTCTTAGTGAATGTAGAAAACAGAGCTAGTGTTTGTCCCTTTCCCAGGGATTGGCCACGTTGTTTCAATGGTGGAGTTAGCAAAACTCCTTGTTCACAATCTCCATCACTGTTATCATCATCAGGCTAGCTTTGGACTCCAAAATCAGCAAGTACACTGAGTCGCTCCAAAATGCGAATATTTGTATTTTCATCCAATGTTTGATACCTCAAAATTATTTCAAGGGAGCAATTTTCTTACTCGTCTCTGGCTTTGCCAGCGAGTGATCTGGTTCCTTTCTCCTTTTGTCCTCTCTCACAGATTTCTTTGTTCAGTTTTTAAAAGGTCAAAGAAGGGACAGGTATCAGATTACATGTCAATTTTTCATGTGCAGTGATTCCATGAAATTCCCTGTTCGGCTTATAGGTTTAGCTACATGCATATATTGTTAGCGTAAGACTTCATTTACATGTTTAGAAATGGAAAAAGAGGATGTAGTTTTGTTATGTAAACTTTTCCAATTTCGTTTAGGTATCCTCAGCATGCAAAAGCTGCACTTTGTCAAGCTTGTTATGGATCATTACGAATATGTTTGGTAAGTTTTTAAAAAAATTGAATTTTTTTATTAAAATTTAATATGATTTATATTTTTTGAATTATTTTGATATACTGATGTCAAAAATAATTTTTAAAAAATAAAAAAAATATTATTGGCATGTATTTCTAACAAAAAAATTATTTAAAAACAACCACTACCACATTCGCCACGAGTGTGTTTGGTATAAGCATTATGAGTGTTGTTTGAAAAAAGTTGTTTTATAAAAAGTACTTTTAATTGAGGTTGATTTGAAAAAATAGATATTTGGTTAAAACTGTGGTTGAAATTAAAGTTGAAAAAAAAAATTTTAAAGACCGTTTGGTAATGCGGCAAGAACTAAGGTGCTGTCAAACCGCAATATATATCTGTTTGGTTATGTTTAAAACGGAGATTGAAATTGATGGGACCCATCATTATAGTGGCCAAACCTCTAGTTAGCAAAAAGCTGACAATACCTACTTCTAACCAGCAGCAACCTCAACTTTATCATTCACCAACACTGTCAACAAATTTTAAACTCCTAAAAAAAAAAACTGTTGGATAATTAATTACTCCTCTCCCAGCAAATCAATTCAAACGGCCTCATCCTTTGCAAATTGTAATTTTATGATTAATATATATAAAGAAAAATGCCCGAAATTGGACTCATTTTATCATTTTTTTAACCATGATCCTATTCCGTTCAATCAACTTTTTATAAATGTTACAAAATATTTTTTTTGTCAAATTTTTCTTCATTAACAATAGTGAAAAATAACTTTAAACCGTTTATATATATATATATATATATATAATATATATATCAAAACTAAATTTTTTGTTATTAAATTTCATATGTGATGATATTGCACATAGTTTAATAAAATAATAAAAAATATTTGATATTAATATTATTTATTTCATGATGTAATAATAATAGTTAAATCTACAATATTTAAATTAAAATAATTAATATTAATATATATATATATATATATATATATATATATTTTAATTATTTTATAACTTCAATTTGAAAAGCATTTTTTAACCAAACACATTAAACTACTTTTTATTCATCCTCAATTTCAACCACGCTTTAACCAAACATATATTTTTCCAAACCAACCTCAACTAAAAGTACTTTTATAAAACACTTTTTAAAACCACAACAAACCTCAATACCAAACACACTCTTAATGTGTTTGGTTAAGAATGTTTTGAAATTGAAGTTATAAAATAATTTTAAAAATATATATATTAATATTGATGGTTTTTAATTTAAATATTATGGATTTAATATTGTTATTACATCATGAAATAAATCACTTTATATAAAAAAAATTACTTTAACAAAAACTATCTACAATTCCATTCGCAAAATTCATCCGTCAAGAACTATAAAATTAGATAAAATATTATCAAGAATAAAATTAAGATTACTGTACAAATAAATTTAATTCATCTTAAACTAATTTTAAAAAACAAAATTGTTGTTCCGCTACCTTTCTGATTGGCCGCCCCCTTCATGTTCAACGCAGCTGTGGGACCCGAAACAGTAACACGCATTTATTATTACCAAACAACTTGTTGCATGAAACGCGAACATGGCAACCACCCTGCTAAACCTTTCCCCCTGCAAGAACTTTTAACAGAAAGCGGCAGAACTTCTGGAAGCTATACCAAAACCCTTTCTTTCGCTACATCTTCGATTTGAACCTGACATGGTAGCATATAGCCAATGTGAGTACTCAGGCCTTTCTCCTGCCTCCATAGAAGCTATTGAAGCTGCAAGGGGAGACAGAAAACCATGGACTGGGGAGTTGGCTCGTGTTTGGAGAAAACGAGGGAAGTGTCCCCTCACACCTAACGAGACAGCCTTCGTTTTGCAGGCACTTTCCATCCCTACAAACACAAACATGTGTCTTGCAGCTGGGGATGGCCTGGTGGAAATTGAAGGTTTAAAACCCACTTACACCAATGTGGTCACCAAATCTGCACTTCTCCGGGGCAAATGTAAAAACCAAAACAACTGGCATTTTACATGGTGATTTTCCAGTCGTGTGTTTTTCTTCCCCATTATCGTGTGATATCAAGGAATGACTTTCGTGCATTTAAAATTACTGTCACCTTAACCTGTCTAGAAATAATAAACTTTGTAGCAAATGTAAAACCAAAACAATTTGTAGAAAGTGGAATTTAACTGCGGATCGGCAAGCATTTCAAGTATGAAACATATAGTCAAAACTACAGCAACAGGATGGAGCTTCGTACATGATACTGCTAAAATAAGTATCATCTGAAGTTGCCTAGTCAAACACACAATCCTATAAACAGCCAAACTCAGTTCACAATACACAGCGGAAGGCATTCAGGTATCTCAATCACAAGACATTATTGTTCATGCCCAAAAAATGCAGCACCAATTGTTGCTAGTAATCCCACTTTATCCAGATCTGCAACCAGAGACTAGCCATAAAATGTTACTCTGTTGAGCACTGAATGCATCAATCAAATGAGAGGTCAAATTTCTAATAGAAAGCCACAAACCAAGAATGTGCTTCAAATTCATTTTCTGCGGCCAAAGAGCCCCATTAAAATATTCCACCTTGTGACCGTTGCCCAATTCCTTGCAACAGCATCCTTTTTACAGGTCTCCTCTCTTCCCTTTCAGGTTGTGCCAATTTTGATTTGTAAATTTTGTCCTGTACAGTTACAATTACGAAAAAAATAAGAATTCCTACCATTTGAGCAGAAAGATGGATTTCAAGAACAGGAAAGGATGCCTTTTTTCCCTTACGGCGGGACAAGAAGCATGTATTCATGAATCAATTTCATTAGAACCCTCCAATGTGTTTTGTTCCTACCTATCCGTTATTATAAATATACATGAATAGAAGTGATTCAGTCCATCCTAGTGTTCATGCAGCAATTGACTATACAGGGCATTTCAACATGTAGATCAGAAGATAGGAAAGGTGACAAATAGCATGATTCGCGAAAGCCATTCACCCCCATAGGTAAGGACAATTCATCTTCACTTGGTGGGGCAATATTTACTCCTAGACCATACTTGATGTACTCAAATTTATCACATTGGTAGTCTTCCTTCATATATCATCGCCAGAAGGGACTATAAACAACAATTACCACCAGAGGATGACTTGTTCTGTTTCCATAACTAGTAATATTTGCACGATGAAGCTTGTTTCATTATTTCACCAGAGGTGCAACTTAAGAGAAGTCGGCTGGTTGTTTAGAAAAGGATGGAACAGGTAGTGGCGGTGAGTTGCGGGAGTGACAAGGAAGGGCTGACCAAAGTGTTTTGCCTTCTACCTCATGTGAATTTGGCTTCACAAAGAAGGAAAGTAGAATATTCGTATCATAAAGCTCACCAAGTTACCTTCCATATTGTGTCACATTGGAGTGTTGACTTCTAACTAGGCAAATACTTGGTGGAATTCTAGACTTAGTGTTAAGGGTATTGGAGAGCCCTCTCGCTATTTCCAAAATACATGGGGACCCCGGTAGCCTTTTCTGAAATCAATGCCTCAGAATCCTTGCCTTTTTTGTGTATGCATATTTCCAAAAACAAAGAACTCTATTGAATCGCTTATTGGCAAGATATACAAGATTTATTGAAAAAATGTTCTACAATTCTACTTGCATTTTTATTTTGGGGTCAAACCAGTATGATCACAAGAACAGGTTCACCAAATTAAATAACCTTTCATAGTTTACCTACCTCCAAAAAAAAATACAAGTAATAAAAATGGTAACCATATTTTTATAACTATAAAATGCTCTCTCCTTCTATGATGTTACTACAATTTGTTGGATTTTTCATGTTGCAACAACTATTTAAGAAATGAAACCACTAACACCCACAGCAGCTATTACTTGTAGTGTGACAACAAAAGAAGCAAAATTATTGTATTCTAGTATAATTTCGTAGACAAGGTTATTTCTGAAATTTCCAGGTTTACTGGAAATTCTGTAGTTCTAGATTTTATTTTCTATTTAGTATTTTATTAGTCCTAATTCCTAAAGAGAAATTAGCTTTATTAGGTTTTACCTATTTTAAATAAGATTATTAATATTTTCTTATATAGGAAGATAAGTCCAAAGAACTCTATATAAAGGTTATGTAATCTTTCAATACAGAAAGAATCAGTTCATGAATTAAAATTCCAGAAACTCAATCTTCTCTTAGGTGTGACTCCTAAGAACTCTAGGTGTGAAGCTTCGTTTTCTATCCTCTAATGTGACTCCTAGAAACCATTAGTGTGGCTAAGTTTTTACAATTTCCAGCAATTCAAATCCTGCCATACTCCAACCATCAAACAACCTCCATTTAATTACTAAACATCCACTCGTTCTAGCCCAATCAGTCCTATAGCTATTGACCATCAAAAGATCACCTCAAACCCTAAAATTACTATTCACGTCGCAGTTTGCAGCCTTGCAACAGCCTCCAGCTGTCCTGCATCACATGCTCCAATATAACAATGAAAATAGAAAAAAAAGTATATCAAAACATCAGCCATCACTCTTAACATTTATCAGCTTACAGTGATGTACTTAACAAAAGTTCAAATTTGAAATAGAAGGCATTTAGAACAATGAAGCAGTAAGTTCCACAAATCAACTTGATGCATCTGCTAAGCCCAAGAAACAAAAATGTGCAAAATATTTGATGCTTACCAACGTTGCCATCTAAGTAATAGATATAAAAAAGATCTCAAGCTGGCTATCGAACTCTTAGTCAAATGAAGCTGCAAAAGTTTCACAAAAAAGGCATCACCTTAGAAATGAAAAATCAAATCAAAATTTTAGTTGAAAGCCAATTTATATAACACATCTGATGTAAATTTGCCTAACATACAAGTCAGGGCAGAAGACATGGTCGTATTCATAAATAAATGCACCACACAATGAGGAAGTTGCATGATGATTTTAAAAAATGTCATGAATCCACGTAGATAGAGGTGAATAAAGATGGCACGAGACATTGATTTTCGGTAAGTAGAGTGATTATTGACACAGTGAAAGTCCAAAAAGCACATGCTCCAACACTCATAGATTAGAAAGAGAGATCATTGGATTTGAAACAGACAATAATAAAGGAAGAAAATGCATGAAAACTTACAGGAATCATGGCACCATCCACCAGAAGTTTAGAACTTTCATTTCACCAGGAACTTAATCAAGGCGATAAAATCAATTAATTGAAGAAAGGGGAAGTCCCCTGTTTGATGTTAATGATGAAGATATGATGTCCATTTTGTTCTGTGAACGTATTGTTTGATATAATGAAAAGAATAGTCCCTGCTGTCAAGCTGGGTGTTACAGAATCAGGCTTATCTGTGTATTTCCATCACCCCAATTCAACTTCTAGACAATACAGCTTGCATGGAACTCAAATGACTTGAAGGAAAAGGTGGCACTCTCCTCTGGGCTAAAGTCAAGATTACCTTAGCCTTGTTAAGCTGCCCATTCTTCTTTAGCCCTTCAAGCAATGTATGAATGGTATCCACATTCAAAAACCAGTTGGTTCTCATGCAGTCTCTACACATTGTATATGCCAAATCAAATTCCCCACCCTTGCATAAATAATGAACCATTGTTTGGTAAACTTTAACATTAAATTTATGCCCCTTGCCACGTAAGGAAAAATACACCAGTTTGGCCATCTCAAGATTACCAACCTGGAAGAAGCCTTTTAGAACCAAATTATATGAAACCTCATCGGGCACAATCCCAATTTTCTGCATCAAACGCATCACATCATTGGCATGCCATGCCCGTCTTATATTGACCAAATACTGAATCCTAACATTAAACGTTGCAAGATTGGGTAAACACCCCTTAAGCACCATAAGGTTCCACAATCCATTGCCAATCTCTGCTTTGTTATTCTTATAATATGCCGATATAAGTGTGGTGTATGTGATGACATCTGGCGTTACCCCTGACTTTTCCATCTCTACCATGAGCAAATATGATTTATCCAAAACACCCCTTTCACATAAAGCCTTAACAATAATGTTAACTGAAAATATGTCAAACTCGATATCAAACTTCTTTGGGGCCTCGTTAACAAAGGTCTCAATTGTTGCTAAATCACGGGTTCCGGTCAAAACCTTGAGCGCAGCATTGAAGGATTTAACGGTCCTTTTACATCCGCGCAAATGCATATTATGGAAAGTATCAATAGCATGCTCTATCATTCCAGCCTTTCCATACAACATTATAATCCTCACCATATGCCCTTCGCGCCTACCCTGTGGAAGAGTCTTTTGGTGCTCAAGTAAATGCTCAATGTAATCAAACCTGTTAGCACCAGCTAAGCGAGAAACGGTATCTTCAAATGCAAACCGATTCTCCACAACAAGCTTATTCTCAGCATTGGCCTTGAAAAGATTAAATAGCTTTTCAGGGTCTCTCTCAGCTTTAAGCTTAAGAAGTGCAGGTTCCTCCAAAGGCTTCTGGTTTTGGTTCTGAATGAGATTAGATACAGCTGCAGGGCTATGAGTTAATGCAAATGCAAACCGATTCTCCACAACAAGCTTATTCTCAGCATTGGCCTTGAAAAGATTAAATAGCTTTTCAGGGTCTCTCTCAGCTTTAAGCTTAAGAAGTGCAGGTTCCTCCAAAGGCTTCTGGTTTTGGTTCTGAATGAGATTAGATACAGCTGCAGGGCTATGAGTTAATGCAACGGCAGCAGCAAAATTGCGGAATCTGCGAGTGACCCGCAGAGAGAGCATATCTTGATTTCTTCCTCAAATTGAAACATACTCATGTCCAAACCTCAAGATTCTATGCAGTAATGTCAAAAAATCTTCACAATCCATTCAACAAGAAAACCCAGAAAAAAAGAGGATTTCTATCAAACAAACACAAAAGCCAGCCCACATTCAAGAGACTAGCTTGACAAAAATCTTAATAAAATTGCATCCCCACGACATATGGAAAACTCGCAGAGGAATTTTATAAAACAGAAGAATACCCGTATGCTAAAACCATGATCCCAGGCAACGAGTTGAAGAAATCATCAAAACCCGTGTGGCAAATAGAAAAACAGAAGGGATGAAAACTCAAAAAAATAAAAACCAAACTTGAGATAGTTCAGAACAAAAATTAAACAAAAAGGAGCTGTATCTGCGAGTAGGACTATAGAAACAAATATGAATAGAAAGAGAGTGGATCTGAGGGAGAGAGTGAGGTTTGGCTCTTTAACGGAGACAGGGGGGGTTCGGTTTTGAAGTTAGGATTTTTGCATTTTTGCCAAGTGTTTTGGGAAGATGATGGTAAGCCGGTGTATCTGCGAACGGTTATGAGGGGATTTGGGTTTTGTTTCGTGTCAAAAATTTGACCCTAAACTCATTCATGGAAAAGAGTTCCACTACAAAGAAGACTATACGAATACAGAGATGAGTAGTAGAAATAGATTTTTATTTAAAAATATATTAAATAATATTTTTTAAAAAAATATTTCTATATTATCAAAATAATTTAAAAAAATTAATTTAAAAAAAAATCAAATTTTAAAAAAACATGCGACTGGAATATAGGTGTGCTTAAGATGTAAAAAATGAGTGAATGTCAGGAATTGTTGAACGATCAGTACACTCATTTAATAAATTAAGGAGAGAGAATTGTTGAACGATCAGTCATCATCATCATCATTATATATATATATATATATATATATATATATAAAGGAATCCAAAGAAAAAAACAAAAGAATTAAACTCAAATTGTCCTCCAGAAAAATAAATAAAATAGAGCTTCAAGGTGCTTCAATTTCATCAGGTTGGCTTTGTCCCTTGCAGTTCTGTTCTATGAAGGTGCTGACAGCTTTAAGAACCACAAGGGTTCTCTTCAGAAAAGACCTTAAAATCAAATTTGAAACGGGCGGCTCTAATATATCAATTCCATGCGACTGGTAGGGCGGGAGAAATGACAAGTTGCTCTCTCCCTAAATTCAATTACCAATGGACTTGTAGTCCACTGAGGAACTCTAGCAATAAAAACGGTGAAGCCAAATTCAGCTCCCCCTTTTATTAAACAATTGAATATTTCGAAAATAAAATGCTCCGATGAAGCTTATCTGATGAAAATCGCAGTATAAAAACAAAAAACGTCGGCTGTAAAGGGAAAGATAAACTTGAAAAACTCAGAATCAACTCATTTCACTAATTCGGCTTTCATTCCAGCATCTCAGCTTAAAATGTCGAGGGACTTGGGCGTAAGCAGTAAACGTGGAACAGTTAAACCAAATATCTAACAAAACAATGCTCGTGGTGCATGATCATCTACCAGTTTAATGTATCAAATAAACCAACTCTTTCTTTTGTCCAACTTATAAAATGGTTAACAAAATGATACATTCAAGGAAAAGCCAGGACAATGGGTACTAACTACTACATTGCAGCTTTTGAATTTGTTTCAGCCATTAGTCCTTTGAAGTTATGACAAGCAATCCCAACGCGCCGATAAGAATATACTGCAAGAAACGAATGAAGGTCATTAATTAAACAGGGTTTTTATTTTGTATCATGGTGACAGTCAAGAAACAAGATTTCAGTTTTGGCAAATGATTGACAGAGAAGAAGTACCTTGATAATAGGCTTTTCAGTCATTATAATGGTTACCCAACCAACATAAGGTAAAAACCTGCAAAAATGAAAGCAAGCAACATGAAGAATCTACTTGATACTATCAAGTTCTAAAACTATGGGGGGAAAAAGAGTACTAAAAAGCATGACACAAGAAACAAATCCTGGAAAAGAAGATAGAGTTACAGTCAAAACTTTTTACCCAACAGCTCTGCCCATGATGTGGTGCCGCTGAAGCCAAAGCTGCCCTTGAGCATATAAAAGCCTGTCATCCCCATAATTGTTATCTCCTGGAAAAAGTATCATTTAAGCATATCAGGATTTTCAATAGAACAACAAAAGATAATTTTGTGAGATCATAAACAAATTTTCAACATTGAGAAGGGTTGTACAATGATAATATCTAGAAGAAGCCAACACCTTTTGTGAGGACATCAACTTCCCCAGTATCTTGCCTTTCATGGACCTGCAAAAAAATTAAAACTATGTCATTACATAGCAGTAGGATGATAATTGAATAAAATATGTTTGCAATTAATGATGAGACGGCTTTTTAGTTTTCTCCCTTATTTTCATGAAAGAAGATTTTGATTTGAGATCAGGTTAAGGAGGTCATATCAGCTACTACAACATAGTTTATTTATCCTGGTAGTTTCTTGGCAAATGGAGGACATTGTAAACATGCATTTCCACATACTTGAGGTGTGTTTAACTGATAGGCAAACAAAGGACACGTTCCTCCCAACCCAACTATCACACACAACCCACATACTCTCACTGGTATTGGCATCCGGTATGCATTACTTCAATTTTGTTGTTTCACATGTAGTGGCACCCAGCTTATCCAAAGTAGTTTTCGATATCAATATAGCATTAAACTAAATGTGCAGTAAGGTCAGCCAAATCTTTACCTTAATCACACGATGGACAATTGGAATTTCACGACCCTGATCAATGAAAAAGTACTTTCAAAATGAGCATATTAATGGGGAAAAGAAGCAGAAGCATGACAAAACATGAGCAAATATTGAAGGAGAAAATATTACAAGTATACAAACAAAACATCAAAGAACATCTGTAAAATTTGTATTGAACTATAGCCCCAAATAATCACTCAACTGAAAATTCAAAACTACATCATATTACAGACCATTTTTTAATTGATATGCTAGATTTATATTTTAACATCCATTTGCCTTTTAAAGTGTTATGGTAAGAACTTGATAACAGTTTTCCATGAAAAACAAAATTTTGTTTCACATATAACTGATTTACAATTAAAATAAATTATTAAACTCCATCTTTCAACCAATATAAAGGTAAAATCAACATGGTAGAACTTCTTATAATCTGATATATGCAATTGTTCAATCAATTGACGGTCCTTTCCCATTATCTCCCATCATAAGATTGCAAGCTTCTATTTATTGGTAAAGGAAACTATGTTTTAATGTCATAGGAATATTAGAACTAAGCTTGAAATAATAGAGAAGGGTAAAACTGTGTTAAGTTATCTCAAACCAGACTTAATAGCCATAAATAAAAGCACATGAAAAATCTTCACAAACAGAAGGCCCCTAAAACCAAATGTGTTCCTCTGATATCCATGCTCAGATGCGCATGCATATCGCTCAGGACAAGAACATTGGACCTCAATTTCCATAAAATCCAAACCTAAATACTTCAGCCATCAGTATAATCAAGCATACAAATTATACGACTGTAGTACTCAATATTGCAAAACCAAATATTTTTAAAGTCAAAATTGATTGTATAATAGAGTTATAGTGTCACAAAACCAAAAACTCATTTCAAAGCAATTGAAAAGAAAGCCGATGCTGGAAAACAGAAGGAAGCCTCATCAATCTACATAAAAGCAGACTGAGAATACAACCAAGAATATTATGCAAACAATATATATATATATATATATATATATAATCTCAAACTTACATCAACATTAAAAACAACAATTTCTCCTGTGCGAATAGGATCTTTACTCATGTGCAAGAACAAAATGTCACCCTGCAAAAAGTGAATATAATTAATCAAGCAGTCTGATCAAATACTATAGATTAAAGGAGTTCAAGTGCAAAGAAACAGTATTATCATCACTGAAACCAAGGAGAACAGTTAAAGCACTAAGAAGAACTTCATACTGCAACTATTTAGTTGAAGCATTACTACAACAATCTCCTGAAATATTCAAAAATGAATTTACTAAATCAACTAGCTAATTGAAGATTGATGTTAGACTTCATTGGAAATATTCAGAAGGAGCAGAGTAATTAAATACATCAATAACAAGCAAATGGTGTCCTGTAAGTCTTCCATTGCATCCAAATCAATCATTTACACAATGTGGTTTCGTGTTGCCACTGTTTATGCTTAACCTGAAGCATTGGTCACATAATGCAAATAGTTATGATATCTATGTACAAGAAATGGGGAATCAAATTTTATCAAGGTCAATAACAAGAGAGAAATTCAAGCATAGAGGATCAATGTTAATAAATATTTTTAGTCCCCATTATTTGTGAATGGTTAAAAAATGTAAATTCAATTCAATTTCTCCATTCTTTCTAATTAAAATAAAAATCTTATGAAAAAGTGTGTAATTCTTGTCAAGGATATACCAAGAGTATTATGCTAAGACAAAGCATTCCCAAAAACAAATTGGCCACCACCACTAAATTGTAAAAAGGTGCTCGCAATCAAAGAACTTCAAAAGAGACGGTAAAAAAAAACAAGGGGAATGCATGAAGATGGGTAAACATTTTGTCATAAAAACCCCTACAAATATACAGGTAACTGTTCACAAAAATCGACATGGTAACTTTTGACTTCTTCTGAGCCTCCAAGAGACAAGGTCATTTGGCTGAGAAAACATCAAGGCTGAGGAAGAATTCAATCTCAGCTTCCATAATTGTGAAAACTGGTGAAAGAAATGATTCTGATCCTCCATTCTTGACAAAATAGGGGAAAATGCACGTCTCTTCCTTTATTATTGTTACTGTATGTGTATATTATCACGTATTTAGATAACGAATTAAGAGTGAAGAATGAGACAACACGACTGATTAAAGATCATCTTATACCAATAATAATTCCCATGATTCCCATGTTAGTCTGCTTACCCTCTTGAAGCCAGGTTCCATACTTCCAGAGAGAACAACCACCACAGGAGATTCACTGCCAGTGATGCACATCAATGCCTTCCATATTATCAGTGCAGATGTAACAATCATTCCTGGAGCCAAAAGAAGAAGGTTCAAAACACCAGATATCCTAGCAGAAGGAATACAACAAAACACCAGCACAGAGTTCTCTAGAACTGCAGTTTTCTTCTCTAATGTCGAACAGATTGTGCTTGAAAATTTGAAATTCAATAAGGCATGCTATCTAAAGTGTCAAAGTGGAGGTGAGGTAACTTAAACAGTTGCAAACAAATCACAAATGTAACAGGAGTACTCAATGTCATAAACTGAATTATCTAGCTTACATAATTAAGGACCTACAACAGATCGAATATTAGATAATCTAGGTATTACCTGCTTACTTTTATTCTATGCTATTCATTTTATGAAAGGGACTAAGAATTTGCATGAAAGGTTCTTCAATTGAGAAAAAAATGGAAATTTGAACACTTAGTCATGTCAACCACAACCCCTGTCCCAGACTAATATAAACAAATTACAGTAGAATGGGATTTAGCTTAATTAACCAAAAATTGCATTGAACCATGCAAGAGATAGCATTTACATTAACAGATTGCAATAATTCCGCAGTTTGTTTTCAATAAATGATTAAATGGCAAGCACCCAATTGGTACAGAATCATAGTCAGCCTCAAATGCTTAAACCCATTATTCAGTGATAACATATAAAGACAGTACAGTGTCCAAAAATGAAAATTCTCAGGCAATTTTGCATCTGGTGTTTTATGGTATATTCATCTCTAATAAAAAAAAAAGTAAGCTCATTGTACGATTCGATATGAATCCAGTGACTACATTAAGCTCCTAAATTTCAGTCCTTTATGATGTTAAAGCTCCAAATTTGAAACCAACTGAAATTAAAGCCCTTCTCAGTATCGTCACTGCACGGCGGTTTCACCCACCAGGCACCACATTTCATGCACAATTCAACCAGGCAATAAAAAAAATAACGATAAAAAGCATAAACAATCGCTCTCTTAAAGAACCAAATGAATTCAAAATTCAAACTCTGAAAAAAGGAATTATATAATGTATCAGTAAGAAACTGACCTAAACTGACGGCCTGGGTGAGTAGCTGCCGAATCTGGATCGATTTAATGGAGTCTACGGTGTCTCCGATCCAACCCATTTTCCTTTTCTTCTCTCTTGTGATTGTGATTGATTCTACCCTCTTTCTTTCTCTGTGATTTTAGGCTTTTCAAGACACTGTAGAGTCTACAGTTGTTAAAAACGTTTTTTTATAATACCGCATGAAAAATACAATATAAATTTGGATAGTAAATTCAATTAAAAATTAAATATAAAATTATAATTAAAAATTATATATTAATAATTTCAGTTAAAAAAATTAAATTACATTAATATATGATAAAATAAGATAATAATATTATAATTAATAAATGATCTACATAAAATAAGAAAAATATATAATATGAATCAATAAATTAATAATATAGAAAAATAAAAAGTCTAGAAACAAAAGTTTTCAATACAAGGAAATCACTTAATAGTAAGAAATACATATAAACCTGATGAGAACTTGGTTGTTTCTAACTTTCTATCACAATAAATTCTAATAGATCTTTTTCGGATTACAAGCTAATAAATCTAAATTAGTAATTAATTAACATAAATTCAATAATAAAATAAACCTTTAAATAATTTCTAATGCGCTAAAAAAAATTCAAATTAAAAATAATTATTGAAAATTAATTAAATAAATAGAATAGAATAGAATAGAATAATAAAAAAATTCTTCATGTTAAAATTTTTTCATGTAGCCCGAATCTCTAATTTTTATATATTTTTGATATATATGAGTCATATTTTAAAATATATTGTTCCATTTCGTCTGGATGCATTATTGGGCCTACAATATATGGTTGGAAAGATTTAGATGTTTAGTTTCCAGCCAACCATTAATCACAGTAAAATTCCACTAGTATCTCTAGATATGTCCCAAACAGTATACAAATGTCTAGTTTTATATATTTGACAAGATTCATTTATTAACTTTGACCCTCTAAAATTGTATATTTCTCAACTCTATTTTACCTTAAAATTTACCACAATATATTTTTATATATCTAATATTTCCCTGTAAAATTTTAATTGTATCTAATATACGGTTTGAAAAATATGTTCAATCTTGTAAAACTGATTAGCAAATATTTTAAAATTAAATTTAAATTTGACTTTGTTCATATTATAAATTTAATAAACTTATAAAATCGATTGAGTTTATCGGGTTTATTAATTTTGCTCATTTTACATAAAATTAAATCTGATTTTACTAATTTTTAAGTTTTTAAATTAATTTTATACGTTAAACACTTGTTATAATTTTATGAGTTAACTTGTAATTTAAAAAACCATGCTTGGACTTACTGAAGAGGCGTTGCTTTTGTAGGAGAACAGCAACAGCTCAATGCTTGCAGCGGACAAGCATTGAACGACATGTCGGAGATTTTTAAACGCTATGTTGATATGTCAGTTAGACAGAGAATTTTTCCCAAAGGTAATTTCAAATATTTTTTTGCATGGTATGATATTTCTTCTATTTGTTTCGTTAAAAAAATAATTTGTTGTTAAAAAAAATATTTATGAGAAAAATTATAACTAATCCAAAAATTATAACTAATCCAAAAATTATAACTAATCCATACACACTAACAATATCACTATCTATATTTTCATGAATTAACTAATTCATAGATTTACAGGAAAATTATAAAGAAATGCCATGAGGTATGAAGTACTTACTTGTAGTCTAACTATGAGTGGCTCCACCGACTCGTTAAATCAACCAATAATTAGTATTTACTTTTATAATTTATTCACTAGTTTACTTGTAGTTTACTTGAAAATAGTAAAATCACTTGGGTGATATTTGGTTGATGTTTGTAAAAGAAAAAAAAATTAAAAATACATTTATTTTTAGAGAATGAGGCAAAAATGGATTTTTATCTTTGTTTAATTAATAATTTTTAGCCAATTTCTTATCCCTCTAAAAAGAAGGGACAAAGGCTACATAAATATAACCAAGTTAATTTTTTTTATAATTTTTAGCTAGTTTTCTATCCCTCTAAAAAGAAAAGATAAAAACATAAATATAACATTTTAATTTTTTTTCTCACAAATATCCCTTTAAACATTTCATAATCTCAATCTTATCCTTACATTCATATTTGAACCATTAATTTAACTTTCACGGTTAGATTTGAAAAAACTAGAAAATATAAAAGAAAAAAATCATAAAAATATGAGAAAAAAATAACCAAATAAAATTTCTTTCGTAAGGATTTTATAAACACTTATTTTTGATAATTTTATTATTAGATTCAGAAGGTATATGGATTTGAAGTTAGTTTAAAATTAAATTGGTGTGTTGATTAGTTGTTTGAACGTGATTTTAATGTTATATTTGTATTTATAACGTTGAGTGGAGTGTTTTCGTATTTTATTTTATGAAAATAAGACCGAAAATATTATTTTCCTATATGGTCATTAAGTGCTTATCGAAATCAACAATATGTCCAAATTCCAGTGAGTAAGTGTCAGAGAAGACAATTATAAATGACACGTTGTCTATTAAGTTTTTTAGCCTCGGTGTCTAGGCTTGATTCTGAACCAATAGAAACTGGCATTGGTTCCAAGTCGAGATATTTTATATATATTTTAATATACTCCTTTTTAAATATGTTTTATCACAAACACGCGAAGACACACATGCATACACGTGCATATCAAACACTAGATTAATAGCTCGTATAAAAAATTAAATATTTTTTAACACAAAAAATATCAAGTTTCTATTAAAAAAAATAAATAAATTGTGTAGAGATTAATCTAATATAACTTGATCAACTTGGCAGGTTTAAAAACAACTTGAATAATCAGTAAAAATATATTTTAATTAACAAAAATTCAATACGATATCTTTTTTTTATATTAAGACTAAAACATATTGGATCAACTCATGTCAACCCAAGTTAATTTGTCAAATTCACAATTTGAATAATGAGATTGTGATAATCCTCGTAGAAAACAAACAACCTGGATTAATGAGATTTTAAAAAACATTAACTCTAGTCAATGTAGATTAACCTACCAAACATGTGACCCGAGTCATGAAACTGGAATAACCCTATAAAAAAATCAAAACAAATAATAAAGTTCAATTCTTAATCAATCCAATATTGAAGGATAAAATTAAAAAAAAATCAATTCCAAAAAAAAGACAAAAAATTAACCCAAATTAACCATCTTAATCCTTGACTCATTGGTCAATCAGGATTAACCTACTAAACCAACAACCTGGATCACAAAACTATGACAATCTCATGAAAAATCAATTGAAATAGATTATAAATTTTAATATAAATCCAATATTAAATGATGAATTTTTTTTAAAAATAAACTAAGTACATAAACAAAAAAATAAAGTATCATTCTTATAAACAATGAATTCATCACCTGTTTTATTTTTTTTGTTATATATATATATATATATATATATATATGTTTTTTATTTTATCAAATTAATATGGAAAATCAATCTTAAGAATTAAAATAAATTAATTAGATTATGATAATTAACAAATACTTTAAAACGCGTAGGTTTTTCACCGTAGCATTTTTTTTCGCTTTTGTTTCTTTCTTTTTTTTTACATGTTTTTTTTCTCTTTTTTTTTAACCCAAAATTGACTGCTTATTTTTTTTATTTTTTTTCAAAATTATCTTTGCTAATTTTTTTAAATATTGAGCTGATTGAAAATTTAACTATGTAGCTTTTTTCCTTAAAACATTGTGGATTGCTATAATATTCTCATACATTTTTTTTATGATTTATTTATTTTTTTAAAAAAATGGTCTTTGTAGATTATATTTTTTTTATATTAAGGTGGTTAAGAATTTAGCTTTGTAGCTTTTAAAAAAAAAACAATATGAATTGTTACAGTGTTTCCCCTATATAGTTTTTGTTTTGCTGCAATGTTTCCACACATATTTTTTAAAAAAATTATATTTATCGAATTTATTTTTTCAATATTGAGCTGGCTGATAATTTAGCTTTAGCTTTTCCCACATGTTTTTTTTTTTCAAAATTATCATTTTTTACATATTTTTTTTTGTTTTGTTTTTTTTCAGAAGTATTTTTGTTGATTTTATTTTTTTTACTATTGAGCTGGTTGAAAATTTAGTTTTTTAGTTTTTTTCTTTAAAACACTATAGCTTTCCTCCACGTGTTTGTTTTTTGTTCGCTTTTGTTTCCTTTTTTTACATGTTTTTTTTCATTTTTTTACCTAAAATTGACTTCTTTTTTTTTTAAAAAAAATAGTCGGATTTTTTTATATATTGAGGTGGTTGAGAACTTAGCTTTGTAGTTTTTTTTCAAAAAAAAACACTATACATTGCTACAGTGTTTCCCTTACATGGTTTTTGTTTGGCTGCAATGTTTCCCCCACATGTTTTTTTTAAAATTATCTTTGTCGAATTTATTTTTTCAATATTGAGTTGGTTAAGAATTTAACTTTAACTTTAGCTTTAGCTTTCCCCATGTTTTGTTTTTTGTTTTTTTAAATTTTTTCCAAAATTGTCTTTCTTCTTTATATTTTCTTTTCTTTCATAATTATTTTTGTTGATTTTATTTTTTTTACTATTGAGCTGATTGAGAATTTAGTTTTTAATTTTTTTCTTTAAAACACTAGATTGCTACAGTGTTTCTCTACATGGTTTTTTATTAAATAATTTTTTTTTCAGAATTATCTTTGTCGATTTTTTTTTCATATTAAGCTGATTGAGAATTTAGCTTTGTAGTTATTTAAAACACTGTAGATTGCTACAGT
Source organism: Populus deltoides (assembly GCA_015852605.2). Taxonomy (NCBI): domain Eukaryota; kingdom Viridiplantae; phylum Streptophyta; class Magnoliopsida; order Malpighiales; family Salicaceae; genus Populus; species Populus deltoides. Next base: position 37,835,066 of record CM027570.2, read on the forward strand.
ATTTTCCCACATGATTTTTGTCTTGCTACAGTGTTACCCCGCATGTTTTTTTAATTGATGTTTTTTTTCCAAATTTTTTTTTGTCAAATTTATTTTTTTATACTGAGCCGGTTAACAATTTAGCTTTTTTTTCTTTAAAACATCGTTGATTGTTACAGTGTTTTCCCATATGATTTTTTTTATGTTTTTTTTTTAATTGTCTGTCGTTTTTATTGCTTTTAATATTGAGCTGATTAAAAATTATAACTGTAGATTTTCTCATGAAACACTATAGATTGTTATAGTGTTTCCCTGCATGTTTTTTTTTCCTTTTATTTTTTTTTATATTTGTCAAAATTATCTTTGTTGATTTTTTTTAATATTTAATTGGTTGAGAATTGTAATTGTATATTTCCTCACAAAATACTATAGATTGCTACAGTTTTTTCTTAAATGATTGTAATATTGAGCTGGTTCAAAATTTAATTTTAACTTTCCCCACGTGTTTTTTTTCATTTTTAATTATTTGCTTTTTGCTTTTTTTTCTTCCAAAATTGTCATCTTTTATTTTAATTTTTTGTGTTTTTTTTTTTCATAATTGTTTTTGACTATTTTATTTTTTTTTATATTGAGCTGATTGAGAATATAGTTTTGTAGTTTTTTTCTTTAAAATATTATGAATGGTAATAGTTTTTTTTATATGATTTTTTTCACAAATTTACAATAATACACATACATGCCACAAGCACCCGGCATCACACATGCATGTCACCTAGTACATAGATAAAATAAATCCATTAATCAACCAAACAATCGCTATATTTTATACGTCAAAACCGAACACGTTATTATCTTTAATCTTTTATTTCATCTCATCGCCTAGTTATCGTCATCTCTTTTATTCTAAAATAATACTTGAACACAACAATCAGCCACACTAGCAGGCCTGCAGTAGTCTGAGAATTTTGCAGTCCAATTTCTACCTTTCATATTTCGGAGAGTCGGCCTATACAGAACATGCTAGAAAACTACTCCTGGGTTTTAAGGATTTAACGGGTCAAATTTACTTGAGATATGCCACACACACACACAAATGACAAATCTACCAACCAACCACCTGAGCCAAACCTCAAAGGCTCAAAAAACCGTTTTCTTTATTTTTTTCCAATAAAACAAAGAACTGATAAAACTATTATTTTTCCAGATATTTAGGGTTGGCATGAGATGTCAATGCATTGAGTTGGAAGTTTAGTCGCCCAATGCAACTGCCTAAATATACACGGACATAAACAATACACAAACTTTAACACCTTATTTGGTCCAAAACTACTTTATCGAAAGAAAACAGTCAAAATAAGTACAAGACAAAAATAATAATAATCCAGTCAGTATAAATGAGGCACACAGGTCATAAGGATACATCCCAGAACAAATCCACTTCCTCCGCCCCAACTTGGCATGTCAAGAACTGCAGAATCTTCATGGACACTAGACTTAAATCCCCAGTAATTGTTCCAATCAACATCTTCAAAATCCATTCTTAATGTGCAGAGTACGACACCGTTGATACAGCAGTCAATAACTCAAAACTCGCGTCCTTTATATGGCATTTCCTGTATGGAAACAATATAATGTACATAAGTTGGCCAGTTCCAGTGACCTCATATGCACGGGAAGGTAAGTTACATTCCATTTTCAAGAAAATAGAAATATGCTCCACCCCAACTGCATATGCCTAATGCATTGCATTCCTTCATCTTTCACCACCACATATCCTCCTCCACGGGGAAAAAATAATTAAATAAAACATTCCTTAAATCTTCAACCACATCATACCAAGTCATGACTAGTGAATTGATGGGCAGAATTCAGTCCTTCCCCCAAAAAAAAAAAAAGCTTCAAATAGTGCTTCTATTTCTCTATTTGTTAAATGGAAAAATAGCTATTTTAGGCTTCTTTAAAACAAATTATGTACGCTGTTCTCTATTTCAATATAACTTCGGAAATATGGTAGCTCCCCACTCATCATGCAGATGAAACCAGCCTCAGTGTCTTTCTTATAGAGCACTCATTATTATGCAGCAAGGGAAAAAAAACAGACAAGACAGGTCCTCCCTATTAAAATTAAAGATCAGAAATTGCTTACAGGTTGGTAGCTTGGCATGTACAAGACTTGCCTAGGGTGGCCAAGAAGCATCTGCTGCCCGAACTGCAGTTACATGAATACAACTAGTCATATATATATGTGTGTGTGTACATTTGGATAACTATCTAAACAATTTTACATTGAGGTGACATGCCCTGAAGAATCCCAAAATCACCTCAAACACGAGTAAATATGGTACCTGAGGTCCACCTGGATGAAAATATGCTTGTGGAGCTTGCAATGGTGTAACCTGAGGATTAAACATGACAGGCTGTTGCCCATTGAATGAAGGTCCAGGCTGCAAAATCTTGGAAGTTAGTCACTTCTGATAACTGAAACTGGATGTAAAGTTCAAAAAGAACCACCCATACCATCTGTCGAATACATATTCTTACATCTAAGGGACATAATCACCATTCCTAGAGTACTTGTAAGCATTGAGAGATAGAATCACACCATTGAATCAAGATAATTCAAGAATGATATTATAAATCAGTTTTACATTTTTCACTATTATTTTTTAGTTCATTTCTACAGAAAAAGAATCATCCATCAGTTTTCCAACCACAGTATGGAGACTAAAAAGACACAAGAAAGCATCACTGAACCTAGCTCTTCTTATACTTAAACTAAATACAAAAGGCAGAACAAATATGCAATCAAGTTATATCTTAGAAGCAATAAAGTCATGTCAGTACTTACTCCGACTCCCACAGGCATCCCATGCATATGTGGTGGAGCAGAAAGATTAGGTTGAAAATAGAAGGAACCATCTGACATTGGGGAAGGGGGCCTAGCAGGTGTTTGAGAAGGGGTGAAACTCTTGGCGTTGGGATTAAGTTTAAATTCCTGATAACCAAATTAAAAAATAGAAACAAAAGAACACTCAAATATATTAGCCAGTGTCAGAGAACTATAGATAATATATTCTAAAATATGCCGTACCCTTCATGTGTATGACAAATAGAGTATGTTCCATGTGCTTGTGCTACTGCTGAAAAATAGAAAGTATATCCATTCATATATACAATGTTGAACCAAACAAACCTTGGCATGGGGATTTAACGTTGACTTCTCAGAAGATAATGAACCCATTGATGAGCTTGGTGATAAACCAGGACCACTAGAAGCTGGCATTGCACCTGCACGATCAGAATTTGATGATGCGGAACTACCAGGTCGGTCCACGAGAGTTTACTGGCTGCATTTCTACAGCTCCCTTGGCTGATGCCGCACCGTCTAACAGTTGGCCAGGGAACTAGTCTTTTTGTTATTTTTTGAAAAGACATGGGATGAAGGGGTATATGCAGTGGTATTAGAGGATAGCCTCCCTTTATCAGATTCATTTTTCTTGTCATCCAATGACTTAGAATCTACAGAAAAAAATAGAATGATTGTCGAAAGATGAAGAAATTCAAAATGCGCCATGTGCCATTACCGTAGGTATTGTCAAAGAATCATTTAAACTCAAAAGCTTAAGCTATTAGAAGAGGCCCCAAGATATGATTTATATTATTCTCCACACACACCCTAAAGTGAAAACTTTTTAGGCTTGAAACTTGCACAAGTCTACCACTATCTTGTGCTGAATTTTTAATTTAATTAAATAGAATAGGGGTGGTATAATTTGAACTTATGACTATTTGGTCATCAAAACTTCGATACCATATCAAAGAACTATCTCAATTCAAAAGCTTAAGTTATTAGATGAGACCCCAAAATATAATTTATATTATTCTTTAACAAGTACCCTACTTTTCTATGCAAAAAATTGCAACACTAAATAGGCCAAGTGTAGCTGGAAAAATGTAAGAAAGTAAACTGAACAAATTTTTTTAAATAATTGTTTCTTTATATGACATTTTCATAACTCACTTCATTTTTTGACAAGTTAATGCAATGACTTCATAATAAAAGATGTTCATACTACAACTTAAATGAATGAATGAAGTAAAAGCATTGCAGAATTACTGACTCGCCCTTACCTTTTGATAATTGAGCATCCTCAGTTAGCTGTAATTAGATGAATAGAAACAAAGAACAAGTTTATATTAGAGGCATCACAATTAAAGACAACTAATAAAGCTCTCTTCAAAGTTTTCAGCAAAAAACAAAATTAGTCATTAAAGTTTGACTCACCATCTTATCTTCTACACGCTCCTTAATGCTGTCAAGTTCTCCATGTTCAAAATGTCGATCCTCTTGGGCCCTATTACAAATGGAATTCAAGAATTTCACAGCACGACAAATTCATTTGTCCTCCCAAAAACCATTTTCATGTAATGAAATGCAACTTAAATTATCATCAAGGAAATACTGAATTAAATACAATAGTAACAACCTGCTTTCACTATCTGAAGTGGACAAACTAGTAGGCGGTTCTGATGCCAGCTTTGCAGCATGATCATGAGATCCTGGATGATGCAACTCTGCACAAGTGCTTGATTGAGAACATTGTACCTCATCCTGAAAAGAAAGATAGAAATACAGTACAAGTATGACAATAAGTAGTTATTCCTTAAAAAATAAATAACATAAATCAAAACTAACTACCAGGCAGGGGATGCTTAAAATAAATTACATAGTGCTCCATGTTGAAAATATGCTAAAAATAATTTTTAGAATTATAAAGCAAGTAAAAAATATGCTCTGATTAGAAATGCTAAACAACAATGTCTACATAAACTGAAAGTGATTATTTGAGATAATACCAAGGAAGAGGTTGATAACACTCGAGTCCCAACATTGCTTTTTGCATGGGTCAAATCAGCAGACTTCTTAATGGAAGAGGCAGATGGCCCTCCAAAGTTTCACTGTTGAGAGAACTCAACACTACATCATCAAGTTCTTCATGCCCACCATCATCAATGGCTCCACCTCTATAGACTGAAGAGAATCGGGTCTCCTCATCAACCTCAAAACTTTCATGAAGATGGATGCCTCTTTCCTGTTGGATAAATTGACAAAAGAAGTAAGACAAACTTACAGAAAAAATAAACCAAAATAGAAGCAGAAAATAACATTAGGATAACCTCACCTCTGCTAAGTGAAGGTCTCTTGTATCCTCACCCTCGATCTCTCTTGCTATCCTCAATGCTTCCCTTTCCATGTCTTTCGTCTGAGGACCCCTCTCCAGCTTTGTTGTATAAAGTTCCTCGTCAAAGGTGCTTTTTACTCCAAACAACATTTCATTTGTTTCAAATTGATCCCAGCCCCTAATATGCCAATAAACAAAAATAGGTTTCAAATCAGTAATAAAAATAACATGGGGATGCTACGAAATTACAAACATCAAGGAAAAAAACAAAAAGAAATTTTAAGATGCATATATCAATGGAGAAAGGTAAGGTGGGGGGGGGGATTATCATTGGTAGCACAAGCCAAAACTCCAATGTCTATGTGACACTGGGTTCCAATTCAATTATATATTTGTATCAACCACAGAAGGTTTAACCTCAGCCTACCTGTATCTGAACTTCAATACCTCTATTTTCATAATGTTAATCAAATCCTGAAAAACCTAACCATAGTTAAGAAGCAGGGACAGCAGAGAATATGTCCACACACTTCCCAAAGACATCATTCAGGGGATGTAATCTATTGAAAGCAATCCTTCCAGAATAAGGTTTTCTATGATATCTTGCTGACCAGTTCAAATTAATACTATAATTGTGATGAATTTAAATGGAAGAGGATGGAAAAACATGATTAGGAAGCTGCGAGAAAACAAATTTAATTCACAAAAATACAAGCCACTGATAGCAAAGTAAAAAATCAGTCAGTTGAAATTCTACTCTACCAGAGAAGACTAAAAACAGTAGAACAATTACCAAGAAATTTGGGGAAAGAAATACTTAATATAACAACCTATTCCAATGGCCATCAAATATGTTCTCTAATTCAGGGCATTGTAGCTCGTCTTCGTCAGGGACCCAAGGTTCCAGCTCTCTCTCTGTTTCAACAAGACGTGACTGTGATATAAAGGAGTCTATCATAATTTCTTGCTGCTTTGCTTGTTGGAGCTCATTGGACATCCCATCTATGGTAACAGAGACATCCTGGCATCATATATCATAAAGCCTGATTAAATCACCACTAAACAAAGAGCAAAAACATAAACATCCATATAGCCTTACACAACCAACTTGTCCTCCACAACATTAACTAGCTAATCAAATGCAGTTTTTTTCCTTTTTTGTTCTTTGTAATCCAATAAATATCATCTCAAGGGTTCCATTCAGAACCACATGTAAACAACTTGAAAATCAAGTTCACTCAAGAAGAGACCAAACTTGAGGATGCAGAATATAAAAGAAAGGAAATGCAGCAGAACCTTCGCAATAACTTGTACAACTTCTTTTCCAGGTAAAATCAAAGTCTTTGATGGAGCCTTGCTGACACACTCTGCCTTTGGGCCTTGGAGAGAAACATCCTTTATCAAGCGAGCCATTTTCAAAATTATTGCTGAAATTGAAAAGCAAGGGAATGCTGAGAAGGAAATAGACTAAACACAGGATTGCACATGAGAGTAGAGCATAATTAGAATCAATTTACAACACAGTTAACAACAAGTGTAAAATCTCTTCACCTAAACTAAATCGACAAAACTTACAAAATTCCTTTTCAGCATTTGTTGTATAACATGTTCCAGAATATACGGATCCATTTTTCAGCTGGACCTCCACGGGATGGCCAATAAGACAGGTTGTTAAATATACTAGCCGATCACCAAAAGGACTCTGCAAACTGCAACTTTTCCCGTTGCACCTATATCAACATTGTTAGAATTGGAATATATAATCTAGAGTGACAAGAGCTTCAGGCCATGGAAGCCCACCTGCATTACTCGGTCTATTGGTGTGTGCTTTTCCAGATTGCACCTTATTTTCAAACCTTGTCCCCCAATCTCTTTCAGTTCTCCGACGACCAAAACCATTAGCAGAAGATTTGGGCTGCATAGCCTGTTGCAAATTCATCTCAACAGCAGCACCTTCCTCTGACAAACACAAACAGGTTTAAAGTCAGCTCAAATCAATGCACTACAGTGTGGCGCCAAAGATAAGTATAGATACCTTGAAAGCACATATAGATGCAGTAACAAACAGATTTTAAGGGGAAAAGGGTACACCAAAAATTTCCAAACATGTGGAAGCAATATGGCCATAGATGGAGTAAAACATAGAGTTATAATTTTACCCAGCCCTGACAAGTTTGAACCAAACACCTTGTTTAGCAACACAGGTGCCATGCAGTTACTGGTGCTAAACTTGCATAACTGGCATGATACTACCCACCACCAACAAGATGTGACAATTTCAAAAGGCTATATTCATTTGTGTTATCCTGTTCATTTAGTGATCTTAGCAATATGGGTTATTATCTCAGTCTTAAACACGCACCTTTAAATTAGTATAACATGTAAACAAGTGCCAATGCATAACTTAGTAAAACTAGGAGCACCCAACACTGGAAACTACATTACTCATTTCAACAAATCTAGAATAGCCTCATGTCAATAAGAATTTTAATTAGCTCAGTTGCTCTGAAACCCAGTCACACCGTTCCTCTCATTTCTGGAATTCTTACCCCCTTACTTCCAGTACGATTTCTTCTTTTATAAGAATGCATTCTCTAAACAGTCTCAACAGACCCTTGATAATTCTTAATCCAAAAGATCATCATCCCTGCAACTAGAGCGACACACCGACACCCTAAACAAACAATATTAGTTGTCTTAAAAATTCCCCTTTCCTAACAATCAGAACTCAGCAGCAACACAAGTCAATCTGACAGCCCTTATGCATCTCATCTCACAAAAATCAACACATAGACAATACAACAGTATAAAACCCTAAAGTTGTTAACCAGAAAATAAACAAAAGGCTGAATTAAAGTAACCCTAATACACAAATTGCTTATTAAACTTTTATGATTCAAAACTTAAAGCAGTTATTTGATTTGAGTACGCTTGAAAATACTGAAAGTGTGAAATCAATGGAGACACAGAAGTAATTAAGAAAACGATCGTCATTTACCTGCAATAAGCTTTAATTAATTAAGCTGTAATTTACTTTTGACGCAGCGTCGACGACTCGAGTGGGGGGGAGGGGGGGACTGGACTCGCTGAGTTAGGGTTTTTGATCACAGAGCGTAAATCACGAGGGGAGAGTGTATATACATGTATTAGCGAGGGGAAGTGATAGGACTCGGTGTGATCGATCGAGAGAGGGGGGGGGGGGGTTTTGGGTATGTTATTTTGAAGAGAATGTGAAATACAGAGGGTGGTGATAAAAATTGAAACAGAGGAGGAATGATCAGGTATATACGAATGTAGGGAGTGTTTGGTGGGGAAAAAAAACCTAAAAGAAAAGGAGAAAACTATGAATGAAAATAGGATTTTCTCCTCCTTGGCCTTTTAAAAAAAAAACTTTTAGCAAAATATTTAAGGAAAAAAATCTTTGCATTAGGACAATTTTAGTGTTCTAAAATTAATTAGGGACATGACAGATATTTTATGTTTTAATTATATAATTAATTTACATCACTACTCTTAAAAAATAAATTCTTAACTTCTACTAAGGATTATTTTTGTATTTTCATAGAAATATGAATAATAAAATAATATATTTATCATTAGAATAAAAAAAAGATAACTGACAATTGGGAGGCCTTTCCATAATTTTAATTTTTGTTGCACGGTATAAAAATATTGGCATCTTTGATGTCAAATAATTTAGCCCTTAGTTTAAAGGATATTTGTATTATTTTGTTACTGGTTTATATATATATAATTAATGAGTTAGGGTAAGTGATTTAAGTATTTTAATAAATAAAAAGAAATTAAAAAAATACATTGACATGTGTGCAATCGTTAGCGTGCCAACTCCAACATCTTAGGACAATGCATGTAGCTGATTCAAAATGCCAAAAATATCTTTTTAGGGTTGTTTTCAATGTATCTTGATGTATTCTCCATAAAAAAACGGTGCATACATAAATAAGTTTGTTGATTCGTTATCGATGAACAATCCTTTTTTCTTCTCAATTCTTACCTCTCTCTTCCTCGATCTTTATGCCTACCCTATAATTTTTCAAATTAACCATTAAACTTCTTTTTCTTTATTTATTTAGGCAAAGTTCTTTTGGTTATTCTTTTCTTTATTTTATATAATTTATGAAATTGAAATTTTGTTTGCTATTTATAACAAGTTCTTGCTTTATTAGATTTAGTCTTTTTATTTAATTTCTTTTTTGATTTTACTCTCCATTGTTTTTTTCTTATTAGATTTTATCCTTATTCTTTTGATTGTTTTTTTTTTCTTTGCAAAGTTTTTAAAATTGTTTTTTTTACTCGAATTCATCCTTTAACTTTTAACTTGTTTGGATTTTAACTTCTTGGTCTAAGATTTCACAGGTTGCAAGTTTTGAAAATTAACCCAACTTTAGAGGGTTCGCTCAGGATTTATTTGTTTTATTTAATAATTTTTAAAGCTAATATTTTTTAGTTTTATCTTTTGATGTTTATTTAATTGAAGATTGGGTTTTATTTTTTTCCAACTTTTTGTATCCTTTGTTATTTTATTTTTGATTGGGTTTTTTGTGTCTTTTTACTTATTTTTTTTTATTAAGTTTATTTTCATAGATAAACTTAATTCTTGAGTTAAATAGAATTGATTGGTTGAATATAAGCAGATGATCACTCCTTTTTTTATGTTTTCTTTTTTCTGGCGTTATTCTAGCGACTCATACAATTTCTTTTAATGTTGCCATGCACTCTTTTGTAGTGAGGTTTGGATCGTCCCAGCAAAGATCTTCTGGTAGTGGGCATTGTCCACGGTTGAATGACGATGAGTCTCCAACATTCTTTTCTTTCTTTTCATTTTAGGTTGATAATGGTGGCTCATTTGTTTTAGTTAATTATTATCAAATATTTTTTTTATAGTTCATCTGCTATTGTTGTCAGTGGTATAAATCAAACTATTACATTACTTGATCTTATTGGATCTAGACAAGTTAATGACTCAAACATCAGGTTTTTTTTTTGTTTATTTACAAATACTATAGTTGCCTAAACATCCATGTTGTACGTTAAAAAAAAAACTAATAAGACCACGCGTGGCACGGGTCACGTGTCTCATGATTTCACTGTTAAACGTTTAAATGTGTGTTGGGTTTGAGGTGTGGTTAAGGTCTTTTTGTGGGATAAAAAATAACAAAAAAATATGTATTTTTAGCTTTTAATGAGATTTAAGAGGATTGTACCTAAAAAAACTCAACCTCATCTCACCACACCTCAATCATAAACATACACTAAAAAGGTGTGTAATGATATGGTAACGGTTGTTTTTTACTTGAAAATACATTTTTAATATCAAACATATCAAAATTATCAAAAAACATAAAAAAATTATTTTTAAGCAAATAAAATTTCAAATTTTGCCCAATCTCTATATGAAACGCAATGTCAAACGAGACATAAGTGTGTGTTTAAGAGTGTGGTGAGGTGAAGGGAGTTTGAGTTTGAGTTTTTTTTTTACAGGTTTAAAAAAACAAAGCACCAAAAAACATGTAATTGTAGCTTTTAGTGAGGTGTGGATTGTGCTTAAATGAGTTGTACTTAGAAAACCCAAACTCGCCTCACCTCACTCTAATACATCCTAAGACCTTGTTTGGTTTTATAATCTAACTGTGTTTTAATTTTATTTTTTTGAATTTTTATAGTATCAAATTATTATTTTTTATTGTTTTTTTAATCATTTTGATATGATGATATTAAAAAAAATTAATATTATTTTAATATATATTTTAACAAAACAATACTTAGAAAAATAATATTTATCACACTCTTCAAGTAAGCTCTAAATTTAAAGGAGGTAGATTTTAACTTTTGAAGGGAGTAATTTTTTTTAAGAACATTAAGGGCCAAAGTTTTTAGGTGTATTGTGTTTACAAAAATAGTCAAAATTAATTTTTCAAAATTCCATAAACAATTTCAAGAAAACTACCAAGCACGTAAGAAAAAGTTATTTGGGATAAAAAAAAATTATTGTTGTTTTGTTTTTCAACTCCATGTTAGTCTTTGATCTTTTGTGTCTAAAATCTTGTGTCAATATAATTCATGTGTCAATATAATTCATGCTACGATTAGAAAATTATAAAAGCTTTTGTTTTGAAAAATCTAACTAAGAACCTATTTTCACTTCAACAAAACATATAATTATATTAGTTTCATTAAAAAAAAAAAACCTACCAAATACACAGTTAATCGCTAAATTGCACATGTTAATTTACCTTATGGTTCAGCACTGAGAGCTCGTTCATGTAGAAATGCAGTGTAAGTTGTATTTTAAAAAAAAATTAAATTTTTTTTGTTAAAAATTATATATATATATATATATATATATATAGATTGTTTTAATGTGCTAATATTAAAAATAGTTTTTAAAAAATAAAAAATATATATTATTTTGATATATTTTTAAGTAAAAAAGCACTATTAACCGTTACCGTTACCATCATCTCAAACAATTTTTAATAAATAAAGTAAAATAAAAAAAATAAAAAGCATTTTAGGGGGATGAAATTTAAAATTTTTTATTTATAAAATTAAAAATCTAATTTATTGAAGAAGGGGCTGGAAAAACAAAACCCCTCCTTGCAGGCTCTACCCCTGTCAGCCCCCCTAATTCCGATGATAATTTTTTTTTTTGTATGGTTTTATTTTTCTTACTAAACAACATATTTTCCACGTGTTTGTATCAAGTGTAATATTTTAAAATATCATATATTTAAGACAATTAGATGTTAGGAAAAAAAAAACAACAGGGATGAACGTGAATTTCCTCACATGGTAACTAAATCTTAAAATATCCAAAATCTGCGACCTCACCGTCCTCAATTCGATTATGCATCTTCTGCAGCTTTAACAACAGCCTCGTCATGCCAGAATCCTTATCAGGATACGTTTAGCTCTAGAAATGGTTCCCACATATATAGCCACCCTAAACTAGAGTTCCAAGGACAAGTCACCTGAGCTCCATCACTTCCTTTCAATACATTTTCATATGCAAGAACACAGATATAGGAATTATACAAATGCAATTGATGAATATTAACCAATAATAATCAAGAGTGAGAAACAACAAACATAGTAGCTGCGATTCAGTTTATATCCACTGATCCATTAACTTGTAACCAGCTCGGCTGCTTCCTTCACAATTACTTTCAAAGAAGAAATCAATAAGCTTCGCTTCCATTGCCTGCGTTCTCTTCAAGCTCTAATGTTCAGGACAAGCACAAACCCACAGAAGGTCTGGTCTGTCAAGACTGAATCACTAACATTGTCCTGAAGCCTCCCACTGCATTGACAAAAACAAAATGACACAAGTTTCAGCCAAACTTTCTTCAAATAGGAAATAGGGACCGACAAATTGAGTGCAGCTGTTTGGCAACGAAATGAAAAGAGCCGGGCCATGGAGTATGAGAACAGATAAAGAAAATATTGGGGTCACATTACAAAGCCTTGAAATTTTTTCATTAAAAGATTGAACGAAGTAATGAAGAGTTTAGTAATGATTACTTTTCAAAGTGTATTTTACTCGGAAATATATTAAAATAATATTTTATATATTTTTATATTTAATTTTTATATTAACACATTAAAATAATTCAAAAAACATAAACAAAAAATTAAATTTTTAAAAAACACGGTTTCAACTGTATTCCCATATGTCCACTAATAAAAAGTCGACAACAACGAATAGAAACACCAAACCAATAGGCATAGGGCAGCGGCAACTTGGAAGGAAACATTGGCCACAAATCAAATAGCAGAAGAAAGTAGCTTGACATTGAATGAAAGATCCAATATTGCTAGAAATCAATCCACGATTTGCTGGATCTATGAAGATTGACATCATCCACAACATGGACATGGAGCAACAAGGACATGGAAAGGGTCTACTGTTGTAGCAGCTATGGTCAAGACTCTAGAATGGATATTGCCACAAATGCTCAGACCAGAATACAAGACCTGGACGAACAGCAAGAACCAAAAGAAAAATGCACTCTCAAAAAGAAAAAAATTGGCCCCACATCAGAAGGCACATACCACTTGCAATCACAGTTGTAGGTTGACCTTCTCTGACCACTTAAATATATCTGAATAAACTTGATCTCCCCCCAATTCTTTTCCTGTAGCACCAGCTGCCACTCTCATTACATCCTCAATCAAAGCAAAGTTTCCCATTATATCAACATGAGCACCACTTTGGGTGCCCCGGCCTTCTAAGAAGTTTGCCGGAGGAGAATGAGCATACTCTCTAATGTACGTTCGACTTCCTGAAGGATTGAACCTCGTTTTCCCACGCCAAACTTTAGCACACATTAAACCTGAACTTAAAACAGGAACAGTCTCATCCCCATCAACAGAATAGACTCCACCTTTCAGACAGCTGTCTTCATCTTGTTCATCAGCTGATGCATCAATCTGAAATGGAATAGCGCACTCAGCTGAAGGAGATAACTTGTAAACATAAGCTCTTTCGGTTGGTACGCCCACTCCATACAGGGAAAAAATCTCCATTTCTGGGGCATTGGGCAATCTGTAAAACCAGAGTGAGAGGTTATCAGCAATCGATGTGAAGACCTTGTACGACACTCATCACTAGGGCATTCAATCAGGTAATTGGACATCATGGAAAAGAAATGAAAAAAATAACAACCCAAGAGACTTGATAGCAGAAAACATTTGAGAAAATGGAATTCAAAAGTGGATTTGTGACACCAAGGAAAGAGAAATCTTAAATATCAAGAACATAATGTTGTACAGTGCATCTATGACAATTGCAGACTAGCATGTTTATTAACATAACTGCATGTTTATATATATAAAAAAATCTACATCAGAGAATCTCCCATGTTCAAACTTGATAGAGTTGATTTAGCTTTTTTAGTGGCGCAATAGTCATTCAAAATTTTCAAATTAATTCTTAGGGTTTATATCTCTTAGCACAATTCGCACTATAAATCAGTATATAGTTTGGCTTCCTTAAAAAATATAGCTATTTATAGTAGGCACGTTATACATAAGCATACCTTTGAAATGGGAGTGTATGCAAGCACTATGACTAGACACTATTGTTCAACACATCACAAAACTACTGCCAAGAAGACTAACATATCACAGTTTCCATGTATAACTGACTAAGCGGACAGAATCTCACTTTGTCTCCAAGGGGTTTGACCAATATTTGTAGTGCTGGTATTTTGGATCATCCAAATTGTCAGCAATTCCATAAGAGAAATGAGCACTGCCACGCTCCATCATCTTTGGGGCAACAAAGCGCAGCAGATCTATCATAGATTCAGCAGTATAAACCTTATATTCTGCAACAGCTTTAATACCTCCAAATCCCATGTCATGGTACTCTGTCCACACATCACGACAGGAGGTGTTTGCAACACTTTGGCCTTTAACAGCATCCTGCATGTTAAGATAGAACAAAACATATTAAACAGAATGGGGTTTCTTAAAAGCTAATTCTGATGTGTAAAAGCACTAAAACTCAGAATGAGAGATTAGTATAATCTTTCTGTGAAGAATAGACAGAGTCATGATTAACAAAATGAAAAATTCTAATCTTAAAACTGACTGCAAGAGAGTAAAAGGTAAAAGTTATTAAATCTGCATAATATAATTTGGTCAAATGGTAAAAGGAAAAAACTTGCACAGATAAGCTAGAAATTTAAAGATATAGCTGTCTTTTCAACAAATTTAGGAAAACAAATAAACTTACCCTGAAGTCAATCCTCTCAATGTCAGATGAAAGTGCCTCGGCTACATCTTTCCCAAATGATATGATCCTTCCATAATTAGCTCTCTTTGTTTGAGAGATCTCACTTTCAGGGCCATCTTGGCTTGCTTTCTGGGTGTCAGTATTTCTTTGTTTACTCTTCATAGGAGTATATCCTTCCTCAGGTGACCAATCAAGATCACCCCAAATAGTGTCTCCACCTTTAGGAATCATTGACATGGTTGAATCCCATGTGCGAGACATTCTCATTATATGTTGCATTGTCTGAAAGCCATTGTTCAAGACACCAGGTGCAATAGCCCTGCAGGTTGAGGGATGTTCTAACACATTAACTACAAACAAGACCAGTGCTGGTATACAGATATATACATAAATTAAGACCAGCAGTCGTGTACAGATAATCAAATAAATTGTGCCAAGTAAGTCCATAAGGGCAAGAGCCTCTAGGAAAGCAATAGCATGACCAACTGTCCTTCAGCAATAAAAGAGCCATTTCTCATCTCAAATTTTTTTTTTTAAAAAAAAGATAAAGCAGATTTAAGAACAAAAGGTTGAAATAGGATGAGTAGAAAGCAACAAAGATATTAAAAATCAGGCAAAGGAAAGAAACCCAGATCTCATATTTTGCAAGAAGTATAGTGGTTCCCATTAGAACTGTAGTAGTGATTAGCCCCTACCAAAAAAATTATCAACAATGATATCACAATGTGAAAGTTTATGCCTTTAATATATAAAATTTCGAATCATTCAAACCAATTATCATTTGTACTTGAGAAAATAACTAAGACGGGCAATAGATAGAGATTAGACTAAGAAAGTTGCCACTCAAGAACCAATAATTCAGATGTCAGTGCAAGAAAAGAAAAACTTCCTCAGAACACAATATGGCATAACACAATACTTGCCCGTACTAAGTTTTTCCCGTTTAACATGCAAATTGAGAAATTTCTGGCATGCACAAATTACGTTTCTCCAAGTTTACATGCATTGCCAGTGTTTCAGGTCACGGACAAGAGGAATTTTTGCCCAAGGTGTGTAATAAAGTAGGCTACTGAGTGAGACCTTTAGGACATCTCAGAATGTCATCAAAGAACAGACTTTGAAAATGAAATAAATGGAGTTAAATAGGTTGATATTTATGGTCATCATCTATGGGAAAAATATTCAAGATGATGTATCATTTTGCTGGAAGTTATGATTTCCCTGTGTGAGTCACACACATCTTTAAACAAGCCATGAGAAGCCTTTACCCATTAACTACAGTAGAGTTATAGCCATAAGAAGCTTGCTACCCATTAACTATAGTAAAGTTAAGCTAGAGATCGACCTGGCAACTGCAATATCCCTCGCTTCAGCAGAGAAAAGACCAGCAACAGCTTTTGGAACACCTAAAAAAGGTCCACCAATATTAATCACTGCCTTGATATGCTTAGCACACCAATCTGGACCACCCCCGCCGCCCATTGGAGCTGGTGCCTCCACCCACTTCATAAAATGCAGAAAGTACAAAACACCCATGGAATGTGGTATAATAACGGCCTTGTTTCCACCATTTGCTTCAACCATAAGTTCAATACTACTCTTGATGCGGCTTAATGTTTGGTCACGGACCTGATTAATTGAGTTCAACAGATAAATCCATTCATGGTGAAAGTACCAGGTTCAAAGAATAAATAAATTCTGCCAGCATAAAGGACACAAATGATAAACTTAAGTTCCTAAAAAAGAATAGACAGAAACCTCAGTGTTCTGAAATGAAAGTCTCCAGTCATATGATGCCATGTACATTGTCTTCTCCTCATATCCAATGCGTGCCAAATTAGCAATCAAAACTGCCCAAACAAAATATCCCGAGCAAAGTAATCGGCTGCCACAAGTCCACAGACAGGCCTGACCCTTATACCAGGAGGATCCAATCCAGTTTCATTGTCTAGAGACATATGTTCTACCCAGCAGAGAGGCCTGAAAAACACCCAACAAAGAAAATGAAGAATCACCTGACAAAGCACAAAAGGCATTTATGAAACTCCATAAGTTCACACACAACTAACAGTAAGAAAGCTGGCAATGATATCTAATCTGGACCAGCAGTGTTACCCCTAGGAATGTCTTTATAGACTATTGTTCCAGATAGCTACTGCCTCACTCTTTTTCTGCGGTGTAGCACGTAGAGTATAAGGTCCTAGTTAACCAGGAGAAGGGCAAGGTCATTTTCTCAAAGTATCAGTTAAGGTGATCGAACCTGACTTCATCATAAGTGCACATGATATCAGACATCGCATTTGCCTATTTATAGTTGGAACAATACCAACTAAGAAGCAATTTTAATTGACAATAATTCTCCACCTTCTTCCATTCTACATCTCAAACACCAGTCTTGCGAAAAGGAAAGCCATTTAAAATGAAATACTGATACCAAGATTTCCAAAAACGGAAACAAGTTGACTAATCAACCAAGAACAAACTAATTTGTCTCCTCGACAACTGGCCACATTCCTTCCCGTGATAGTTACATCACACAAAATCAATTAGTGATATGCCGAAATCAAATCTACTAAGAGTAGGAAAAGAGGCCCAAAAAAAACTAAACCCTAATGAAAACAATGACAGGCAAAGCCTAATGAAAACATTTAATCAACAGAGGTTACAGGGCTCATGAAACACTCAGCACCTAACTGCCTCCAAATTAACAAACCCCGTGTATTATATTTGGCAAAGAAATGTATAGACTCATTGAAAGAACAAACCACTTCTATTTCCATTTCAACGGACACCAACACACGCAGAGTATTCTATCAATAGTAAGTGAAAACAAATGAAAAACCCAACAATCATCCATACCTACCACTTCTATTTCCATTTCAACGGACAGGCACGCACACACCAAACACACAAAGTATTCTATCAATAGTAAGTCAAAACAAATGAAAAAACATTCAATCATCCATGCCTACCTTTTATACACTTCACCGAAAGTTCCACCCCAAAGCCTTTTCCTAAACAACCCGTCAGCACACTGATGCCCTTCCCACAGCTCAAGCCCTGCAGTTACAATTCCAGGAACAAAAACCACGGGATGTTTTGCCTTGAGCCCTTCTTTCCTCAACTTTACACCAGGTGGATCAGGCAAAGGACCAGTGATTGCCTCAGTCACATATTGAGGGAGAGAAGCAGGCATAACGTTGTAAAGAAACAATAAAGTCCACCAGGTTACGCATATGCACCCAACAATCCAACAACAGTTGTCTACACATGACCATTTTGGTTTGGATTTTTTGGCACTCTTCCTACGGTGTTTATTTTTGCTATAGTCCTCCTCTACTTCTTCCTCCTCATCCTCATCCTCATCCTCTTTTTGTACTGAGGTGTTCCTGGGTTCGACGGGTTTTCGGCGACGAATGGAGGCCATTGTTTCTTTTGGGGGGGGGGGGGGGGGTTGTTGGTTAATTAGCTTAAAAAGGAGAAAAGAAATGGGAAAGAGCAGAATCTAGTACAAGAAATAGAGAAACAGAGCAGTTTGAGTTTAACTGAGAGAGTCGAACAAAACATAAAAATGGGCTTTTCAATCTAAGATGGGTTTTGTCTTATCTATTAAAAAAAACTCGAAAACTTTTTTATTTGGAAACGTCCGATGCTGTGGGATGTTTGGTTATCTTTAAAATAATTTTTTATATAAAAATATATTAAAATAATTAATTTTTTAGATTTTTTATTTTTAAGTTAGAATATTAAAATTATAAAATATTAATTTAATATTTTCAAAATTAAAAATATTTAAAAAAATACTTAAAACAAATGCAAAAACTATATTAAAATAATATAACAATTGTTTTTTACTCGGAAATGTATTAAAATAATATAATTTTTTAAAAAAATATTTTTTATATTAATATATTAAAATAATTTAAAAACATTGAAAAAAATATGAAAAATATTTTTTAAACAAAAAAAATAAACATACTCTAAATACTTAGTGTTTTTTCCATGCTAATGTGGTATTTTCCATTAGTAAGGAAAGTTAAAATGATCACGAATGTTCTGAAAGGTGCTAGCAGCTCCTCACTTCCTGTAAGAGGCACATGTTGTGGGACAATCATTGTTTATCTTTTTCTCATTGATAATAATAACCCCCACTGGAGTAAAAAACAAGATTAAGAGCATGTATATGTATAAATGTGTTTGTGATTGGTTTTTAAAGTGTTTTTTGTGTTGAAATATATTAAAATAATATTTTTTTTATTTTTTAAAAATTATTTTTAAAATCAATGCATCAAAACTATCCAAAATACACAAAAAAATTAATTTTTAATAAAAAAACAATTTAAATTTTTAAAAAATATGATTTGCACAGCGTTCCCAAACACTCTCAAATGCTATCGATTGCTTGGTTCAGTAGGATAACAATCCATTTTGAAATAAAATAAAATAAAAAAGTCACGAAATCCATTTATTATAAAAATAAAAAAAAAACACGATTTTGATATATTAAATCAGAAGTGAACGATAATTAAGGAAAAACATTGGCCTCTTGTTAAGAATGCGATCCATGATTGTGTAAACGTTTTAAAGAAACATAAAGTTACCATTTCAACAGTGATAGCATGCGAAAAAAATTAATTAATGTAAAAAAATTAAAAAAATATGTTTTAATATATTTTTAAATAAAAATACTCTTAAAAAGATTATGTATCATAAAACCAAATTATAAATATCTTTATTGAAAAAATATTGTATTTTATATATTATATAAATGGAATTCATTAATAATTCTTATAAATTCAGTTATTGATATTTTTTACATGAGTGAATTATATTAAATAGTCAAATAAAAATAATTATTTATATTTACCGTAAGTAGCTGATCATGAAATAATAATATGATTTTTTTTTATATAAAACAATAAGCACATGATGTTATGAATTTTTATTTTTATTTTTATTTTTATTTTCAAATCAATAATACTATTGGGTCATATTTTGACCATATCATACACAAGTAGTACAATAACAGAGTAATTAATTAACAAACAGAACAATAAAATAAAATTTTACGGGTGAGATAGGTAAATATATATAAAGTCAGTGACCCATAATCAAACTATCTAACTGTAATGTTTTCAAATTTCAGAAAAAATCCACCAAAATAAATCTGGTTGTTTGTTTTGTGTTTTAAAAGTATTTGGTTTGAAAATATATTAAATTGATATTTTTATAGTGTTTTTTAATAATTTTAATGTGTTGAAATTAAAAATTAAAAAATATTTTAAATATATTTTTATGTAAAAAAATATTAAAATTTTTTTTTTTGCATTACCTAACAGTCACTGACCGCCCGTCTCCCTTTATAATTATATTTTCTGCATCGAGTTTTTCCTCTTTTGACTGAGAAATTTGCTGACCGTAAGGTTGGATCGGATGGTGAAGAGAAAGTTTACTTGGGATCCATGCAACCACACATGCTGTACGTGTGACTGGATGCGGACAGATTGTACTGGGTCCCGTAGTGATGGTCCAAATAAAAGATGTGGCGTGGCTGGTTGTTATTGGGTGATGGGTCTCCGGGCATGTATTGGCCAGGAAATGTTGTTGAAATTATATATTTTTAAAATTTTAAAATATTTTTATTTAAATTAATTTTTATACATATTTTTAAATTTTTTTATGGAGAGAAGTGAAAAATAATTTTAAAAATTAAAAAAATATGGTTTTAATATTAAAAATATTATTTCGAAAAATAGATATTTTAAATCACAATCGCTATTATATTTTCAAATACTCCCATTCAATATTTTTTAAAATAAAATTCAATTAAATTTCAAAAAAAATTAATTTTTTTAAAAAAAATTTAAAAATCAAGTCCACCAAGAATATCTCCTAATATATCTCTTATTCTCGATTGAATGAATGAGTGGTGGAGGATGGGTCGTTAAAGGTAGCCTCGTGTTTTTGTGCTTAGGAAACGGTCGGCAGTTTCTTAAACAGATAACGTCTTTTTACATGCAATTAAAATAAACTTATATGAAACTGATATTAAATTGTGATTAAGCTTTTTTAAAATTAATTTTAATTATCTTAGAAAAAAAATTAATAGTGACGAAGATGGAAATTAACATAGTTAGATTTTAATTGTTGAAATTATGTTACGAACTAATACAAAGTGAATTTTAAAATAGTTTTTAACTTAAAAATATATTAAAATAGTTTTTTTATAGACAGATATTGCAGGGTAATTCTCCGAACCTATTTTTATTTAATCCTAGACTATTAAAATAAGTACTTGAAAATCTCAATGATTTAAATTATAAAGTCAAAATATATTTATTGGGTTACAATTTTTCTTCTTATTTATATATGTATTTTTTAATTCAACGTAGACAATTCTTTTTTATCAACAACATGGTTTTTTTCAATACAATTTTAAAGCAACTAAAATTGCAATTCGTGAAAAATCAAAGTATTTAAANGNNNAAGAAAAAATATTTTTTCTTATACAAGACTCTGTTTTCTTTATTCATTATTATTATTATTATTATTATTATTATTATTATTTTGATGAACATTTTTTTTATTAGAAGTTTGGTTCATCCTGTAAAGACTTATTAAAAAACTAAAAGAGGAGAAGGTTTATCCTACCCCTCCTCGCATGATGCTATTCATTTATTTTTAATGAGTTTACTAATATTAGATTTTATAATTTTTATTTATTTATATATTTAGAGGTTATTCAGTTTTATAATTCCGATTGTAAGTTTGACAAGTTAATTTGGTTGACTCGAGTTTTTTTTTTTCTAATTAATTTTTTTCAATTCCAACCTTTAAATAGTTGATTGATTGAGAAATAAGCTTTGTGATTTGTTTTGGTTTACTTTCCATGAAATTATCTCTATTTCATAACTCAGGTCACGGGTCTAACGAGTTAACTTGAGTTTAATCATGTCATTTTTATGTCTTTTTTTAATTGATTTATCAATTTCAATTACATCCTTCAATATTAGGTTTATTAGAAATTGATTTTCATAATTATTTTTCAATCTACTTCTTATAAGGTTATCTCAGTTTTATGATTTAGACCACATGTTTAACAAGTAATCTTGACTGACTCGAGTTTTTTTTAATTGATTTTTTATCTTATTTTTATCATTCAACATTGGATTGATTGAAAATTAAGCTTCATGATTTATTGTGGTTTACTTTTTATGAGATCGTCCCCTTCTTATGACTCGAGGTTATGAATTTAGCAGGTTAACCCATGTTGACTCCAATTATTTTTTTTCTTTTTTAATCAATTTTTAAAAATTTCATCTTTCAATGCTAGGTAGTTTGAGAATTGAGCTTCATAATTTATTTCAATTTAATTTTTATTGAGTTATCTCGATTTCATGACCCAGGTAACGGGTTTGTCAAGTTAACCCGGGTTTACTCGAGTCATTGTTTTTAGTCATTTTCTAATTAATTTTTTGAAAATAATTTATAAAATTAGATTATTTTCAATTTCATCATTCAATTTTTTTATCTGTTAAATTTGGTCTTTATTTGTTTAATAAACTTAAAAAAATATTAATAAATTATTTTTAGGCTAATTTTTCACGATATTGACATTGAAAAGAGTTTTCTAACTTATTTTTTAAAATATTATTAAATCAAGAAATAATTTATTTTTTTTAAATGAACTTTCCATAAAAACCACTTTTAGAGGAAGAAAAAAAACCTAATAATCGAATTGCGGCAGCACAGAGGAAATAATAGCTAAACAAATAACTCAGGGTAGGATGAAAAAAGATAGGACCTTTTATAGGTGTGCGGCGTGGATATAGCAAGAAGATGTGGGTTTTGCTTCACTGATGGCTCTGAAAAGTATGTGGATATAGCAAGACGGTATCAGTAACACCGACCATCACCCATCACCCATCACCCATCACCCATCACCCATCACCATGCATTTATCTCAGCAATTTCCCTGCCTAAATAAATAATAAATATGTACCATTTCACTGTAAAAATAATCACTCGTGATCCTTGTTTGTAATTAGAGATGAGCCTCGGTTCCAGTGGTTCGGTTTGGAGTCATTTAATCGAATTGAGTTTTTATTTTATAACTTTGGATCAAACCAAATAAAAGATCAAACCCATCGATTAGGTTTGGTTCGGATTTATATTTATTAAAACTGAATAAGTCTAGTTTGAATTTATAGATTTTTATTTGAGTTATTTTTGACAAACTTTGAATTAATGAATCTCTAGGCCAATGTTATTCTGTCGCATGTATACAGTGTTGTGACGATAATCATCTTAAAATAAGATCGTTGTTGCAGTGATAGGTAAAAAGAATAAAAAATTCTTGACTTTTATTAAAAAAAAAAAGAATAGAGTCATCACCTAATATTTTGGTTAGTAAAAAACTTAACTGATCTTAAAGTTTGAATAAGGAGATTAATTGTATATAGGGAGAATATATCACTCATAGTACACCTTACCTAAAGTAAGTTGTAATATTTATCTGTCTAATATAAATTAAGGTATTGTTGTATTTTCTAACTATTGACTTGTCTAAGGTTTAAGAAAAATCAATCTCGGTAAAAAGATTATTATTTTATTAGATTAAAACCTAATCATTCTAATATCAAAATATATTTTTTGCATTTTTCTTTTCATATCAGGAATACTTTTTATGTATAAGTTCATAATCCTTGATATTCGAATAAACAAAATGATTTTTTAATATTTTTTAAATGGAGGTCAAGTTTCCGTAGATTTCATAAAATGATTATTAAATCCAAAAATACATGCAAAGATATCAACAAAACTATTTTTCTTTAATTTTTTTATTTACAGATGTTAAAACATACAATGTATTTTTTATTATTATTTATATAAATATGGTTTTTTTATTATTTTTTAAGAGACTTGATCATATGCACATAAATAAAATATTTTTTTTGTCTTTTTTTTTTAAATGGAGATTTTTTTATTTTTTTGAAATTAAAAAAAATGTATATTTAATACCATATCAATATCTTACAAATAAATTATCAACCCTAATATTAAATGAAAAATTTAAAGAATAAGCTACGAATCGATAAATAATTTTAAAATAAATAATTTTAAAAAGATAAGGAACAAACAAGTGTTAAAAGAAAATACTCCAAACACGCTCTTATCCAAAATGAAAGGCACAAAAAATGTTTTAAAGTGGTGCTTAGCAAAACACACCTAAAGAACACAAAATAGTATTTTTCAGTTTGGTAAATTTTTGACTAGACAAACATGCCCTTATTTCTAGAATAGGCTCAGATCAGCTACATGAGCTGGGCTCAGGTCCAGTCTTGGCTTGGTCTATTTGGACCGGCAGCAACATGGCTCAAAAAAAAAAAAAGAATCGGCTCATCAACAATAACAGGTGCTCTCTTTCAGCTTTTTAGAAGATCAAAATGAAGCATTTCAACAATATTTCATGCCATGCTATCCAAAGAAAAAGCCACCATTGCTGTCTCATTTAGGTACAACACAACATGCTTCCTTTTCCCTTCGTTTTTCTCACCAAGAAAATGCATTATGAAGGCAGTTTCTTCCCTTCCTTTGGCAAACCCGAAGCAACAAATATATAGTAAAAAGATACCTATAGTTTATTAAAAGTTTTACCTCACAGAAGCTGGAGTGTTGACATCTGCCACGGTGATGCTGGAGTGAAGCTGCGCTGCTGGACGAAGAAGAAGTTGCTCTGTTGAAGACTTCAACCGCTGCTGATGGAGACTCCAGCTACTTCAAATGGCCAAAAACACAAGGGGGCAGGCTACTAGAATTGTAACTCAGCCACTGGAACGCTAGCGCTCTCGGCTGCATAGAAGAAAGGTTATTGCTGGTGTTGGAGGAGCTGGCGGCTGGCACTGCTGTTCAGAAGAGATGCACCCTGCTTTGCTAACGACTGCGACACTGCTGGAGCAAGATGATGTTTCTACGCTACTGTGTTCAGAAGAGAAAAGCCGTTGTTGCAGCTGGTTGGCTCTTTTTGTATTGCTTCAATGGACTGGGAGGCTGATTGCTGATGAAGAAGGAGCTGCAAGAGGATGTCGGTCACCGCTGTTGAACTGCTGAGGAGGAAACTGCAGCTGTTGCTGAACAAAGAACAGGTGTTTGCAGGTAGCTAATAAACACCGAGATGCTGCTAATGTTGTGCAGTGAAGATGAAGTTACAAGGGTTGTGCTGGTGCAGAGCTGCTCTTCTAAGATGATTAAATAAATCCCACGAACAGCTGAGGAAGACGTCAGTTGCTGCACTGCTGAGAGGGGCGCCCGCAACGCTACACTTATGTTGCTCCTTCAAACAGTTTTTGTTGTGAAAGCAATTCAAATTAACAGAAATAAATAGATTATATATAGTTTAAATTAAAAATATTATTTCTTAACACTGTGAACAAGCCACTGTTGCTGCAGAAGTAGAAGTAGAAGTCACAGGTGGCTAGGAGAGAAGAGTGAATTACTTTCTCTCTTCCTCTCACGGGTTTTGTGTGTCTTCGGGAGGTTAGAGAAACTTTTTCGTGTATTTGTTTGTTTCTTTTCTTTTAGTGTGAGTACGCTGGTGGGTGAAAGAGTATTTCGTGTTGTATGATTTTTTATGCTCAAACTAATTTTTTATGTTTTTTTCTTCTAATGCTCATCTCAAATCTCTTTCTTTTTTTTGTGTGTGAGAAAAATAATTTGTTTTTCTTCTCTTAATTGCTAGGCCTCCAAACAAATTTAGTGACTAAGACACTTAAAATTATTTTGATCCTTTATTTTTTTCTTTGCATTTTGATTTCTTTGTCTAAATATTTTTTATTTTTTAAAAAAGCAACGTTAACATCGACTCGATGAGAAAAATAAATAAATAATTTTAAAATAAACGTGTTAAAAATTAAACGCATTGAAAGTAAATTTTTATAAATTTTTTAATTTTTTAAAAAAGATGTTGAAAATGCAAAAAAAAAAAAAACAACGCCAATACATCAAAAAATTATTTTTTGGATTTGTTTTTGTTGTTTTTTTGCTATGTTTTGGTTTTTTTTTAAAAAAAGAAAAAAATATTAAAAATCAGGTTATAATAATGATAAAGACAACAAAGGAAAAAAAAAAAAACAACTTGAATAGATGTGGACGATGTTGTAATTTGTTTTTCTTCTCTCAATTGCTTGGCCTTCAAGCAAATTTAGTTACCAAGCAACTTAAAATCACTTTGATCCCTTATTTTCTTCTTTGTATTTTGGTCTTTTTATCCAAATATTTTTTTTTATTTTTTTAGGCAACGTTAACATCGACTCGATGAGAAAAATAAATTAATGATTTTAAAATGAGCGCTTTAAAAACTGAAATCGAAAGTAAATTTTTGAATTTTTAATTTTTAAAAAAAGATATTGAAAATGCAAAAAACGACTCCAATACATAAAAAATTATTTTTTGGATTTGTTTTTGTTATTTTTTGCTATTTTTTGGAAAAAAATGTTAAAAATTAGGTTATGACAATGATAAAGAAAAGAAAAGGAAAAAAAGAAATAGCTTAATTAGATGTGGATGATGTTGTTGTTTGTTTATATGTCTTGTATACAATCAGTTGGTTACATGTGACACTATTTTATTCATGTAAAACATATTTAATTTTATTAAATAAAAGCTTTATTTACCTTTAATATTCATTAATTTATGAATTTAATGTTTGATAGATGAATCTATAGCAAAGATAAAATCCATGGAACATAAATATTTTGCAAATGAAATTATAAAGATGTTATAATTATAGGATTTCTATTGCATCAAAGTATTGTTCATAAATATTCTTAGTCAATGATCTTTTAATATTGGACATTTATTAGAGCTGTAGTGATTGATATATATTATGTACTTTCTTTTATGAAATAAAGTAGTTGTTCTCATGAGCTGGAATATAAGGGGTACCTAGAACTAATATGTATGTGCTTATCATAAAACATATTCACTAAATTGACCCGTATGGAAATTTCATATGGAGATATCACCTGTGTTTATGGAAAAGCTCACCTAACGGTCGTATAAGTGATCCTCAAGCTTGAGTCACTAGGATATCTTATATAAGGAGTGTTATATTTTGATCTTGTTACACATTATCTTGGTAAAGGTAACATATGGGTAGACATTGAATATAACATAAACTATATGAAGGTATTTGAGTGATTAAGAGATGATTCATCACCTTAGATGAATTAGAAAAAATATTCCACGTGTTCTCAAATAGTATTGATTGTTAAATCCTTGCGTAAGGTGGAATGAGATTTGAAAAGAGTTTTAAATTTTATTCAAATGTTCAATGATTATAATGTTGCGAACAAATATGATTTGTCATGGCAGATACACTTTATGATAAAATATCTAAATCGAAACATTATTATGAATAAATAATAATTACACTAAGAAACCGATTATTGAAAAGTTAAGTCAAACCACTTATGACTTTTCTAATATTTGGGGGATCATGATACGTTACCAGACGATGCACTTGATCTTCAAATATAAATTAATAAATTATTGAATTGATAATAAATTAAATTGCTTAATTTATTTAATTCTATTTATTTAGAATTATTTGAGCCAACATATTAGAAACCTAATGGGTTACACATATTAAGAACCATTAGTCAGGAATTAAATTGAGATAATTAATCAAGTGTGACTTGATTGAAAATAATTTTAAAAATTAAGCACTAGAATGCATTAAATTCAAATATTATAATTCTAGTATTAGAATAATCAAGTAGGGACTTGATTGATTGAATTTTTAAAATTATTCTTAAATAATATATAGATATTATTTAAGGGGAAAATATATATTTTACCATTTATACAGTTTTTAGGATTCACTATAAATATAAAGCTATGCCTTTTATTTTAGATAGGTTATCTGTTAGACAGAAAAACTATATAAGTCACGAAATAAAAGGCTAACACTCTAGGCATATCAATCCCCTTCTTCTAAATAGGGATTTAGAATAATTTTTACTGGTGGTTCGCTTGGATTATCGTTTGAGGCGGGACAATTGGATGACTTGTGCTTTGCAATAATTCAATATTTAAAGAATTATTCAAAGCCGGAGAAGATTAGATTTTCAAGTAATAAATTCTTAAATAACTTTAAATTTGTCTAACGAGATCCTAGAAACTTCCGAATATTACCTTAAATTTATCCTCTTCGCTGCGTGTATTGATTTTGAGAACCAACAGTTGTGATTTCTAAACGTTTAATTAAATAGTAAGAAATCAGGTCAAATACAGGCAGGTACCTCTATGGGGGTTGATATTAAGGACCGTTGCTTCTTTATTGGCTGCCCTGACTCATGGAACCTGGAGGGAAAATATAGTATAAAAGTAAAATAACAAGTAGTCAGGGGTGTGTTGTATCCTATAGTATGAAGGTCAAGTAAGATCGCATGATGCAACTTTCTAGAGATAAAAAAAAATAGCCAATGAGTTTTTTTTAAAAAAAACAAATGATGCGTCACTTAGTTTTTTTAGAATCCGACCACCATTCTGGTAGTGGAAAATTTGAGTTTGATTTGTTCTTTCTATTCTAAAAATGTATTTTCACTTAAAAACACCTAATAAAAGACTTTTAGAACTTCCATAACCCAGTTATCAACTCCAAGACCCTCCAAAATAATTTAAAAACACAAAATTAAATTAGGAAAGGTTTTTCTCTCTCGACCTCAATTTGTTTTTCGAGGCAAGACAAGATTAAGGTCCGAAACAATCATCATCAAACTCTTCTCGCTGGATAGAACTTGTTGACATTAAGATTGATGATTTTTATGGTTAAAATCTATATTAATCGATAATTTTCTCTCTTCAACTCGGAATTTGGTGTCTTTCTCTTTTCTCTCTCACTTACAGGGGCTAAAATGTAAAAGAAACAAACTTTTGAGTCAAGTTTAAATTACAAAAATTATAGAGACTATGAAGATAGGAAAAGAAAAGTATGAGGACCAAATAAAACTTTTTCCTCCAATTTTACATGGCCACGAGGCTGCTTCTTATTTTACACTTTGCCCTTCTTGCATTGAATTTTTCTTGTAACAGCCCGGCCCAACATGCTGTATATTGTCCGCTTTGGGTTTTACAACCCTCACGGTTTTGTTCCTGGTAACGCGAGCTCACTTTTGAGCCTGACGCCCCAAAACGCATACAACATGTTAACACCAACACTACTAATAAGGCCAGTAATACATCCCTCACCCGCCGATGTGAGATCTTACATTTCTCCTCTTAATTTTTTTTGACAAATTAGGAATATAAGGATGCAATTAAAAAAAAATGAGTATCGAATTTGAAAAATATCTCAGATCTACCATAAATCGCTACAGTTTCTTGGTGAGTAGTTTTAGTATAATTGGTAATTTGGTCATGTTTCTTTTGAAAAATCAAAACAGGCAATAAAACGCAAAACAAAGCTGAAGAAATGTCAAAAAGGCTAGACTTGTTGATCTTAGGGCTATTTTGAGTGGTATGCTACTCAAATTTTTAATGTATTTATATTTTGTTTTTGTATTTTTAAAGTATTTTTTATTTTAAATTAATATTTTTTTGTGTTTTCAGATAATTTAATGTGCTAATATAAAAAATAATTTTAAAAAATAAAAAATATTATTTTAATGTATTTTCAAACAAAAAATATTTTAAAAAATAATCGTTAACACACTCACAAACACTCCAACACCTAAACTTAATATGCCTTTTGGATTTGGATTTGGTACTAATATTTATTTAGAATTGTATGCACTAAATTGCCTTATGCCTTTGTACCAACATATTAATTTAAGTGTGTTTGGTTTTAAAAATATACATTAAATTAATATTTTTTTAGTATTTATAGATGATTTTGATGTACTAATATAAAAAAATTTAAAAAGATATATATAGATGATTTTCATACATATTAAATAAAAACAAATACCAAAACACATATTATTTTAACAAAGGATTTGAAAACACTATTATATATGGAATATGGTCCTTAAACGTTTTGTATATCACCTTAAGCAAACATTCTCCACACGCAGTGATGATGATGATGATGATGATAATGATGATGATGATGATGATGATGTATGTATGGTTGTATGGCACTTTTGCAGCGGAACTAACATATTTAGAACCCTACAACCATACTTTTTTTCCATTTTGCATCCTTAACTGCAGCCACAGGCCGTGAGCCAAGCAAAGCATGTAACAAAATACTCAAATGGAAGACAAGAATACTATGTTCATATACTAATATACACATTTTACTATTCATAGTGATAATGTAATTATTTTTTGTGCCGTAAAGAAAATAATGACTTTGGTGTTGAGAATATTTCAATATTTTTACACGGTCTATTAGTTATTATAAGATTAATCGAGGGTGAATGTATTTTTTTAATTTTTTTTAGAACAATAAAATTATTAAATTATATTTAAAAGCAAAATCTTTTAAAACTTGCTTTCAAGGGTTTTTTCATCTTTTTACTTCTCCAAGCACAATAAAATGGTTGATTTATTTTTGGAAGACAAAAAAATATTGGCGCATGAGAGGCACGCTCTTGCACCTATAACACCTCATGGTTTTAGAAACACTATTTTACCATGTCGTTGGAACCTTCACGATATCTTTTTCCTATTAGAGTGGCGCGTGATGGTGGTTATGGGATGACTTGTTGTCGGCGGAGCTCTTTTTTTCCTTTCTCTCTTATTCCCTCAAGAATTGTGCTAGCAATTCAAAATTTTTCTTTTAATTATTGATATTTCAACTTTAGTTCTTATCCTTGTTATTTTTAATTTTTGTTCTTAGCTATAATGTAAATTTTTTGTTTGTTTTAAATTTCATCTTCAATTTCAATTCGTAATGTATTTTTTTTCTAATTTGATCCTTATTACTTTGATTTCTATTTATTTTTTTTGTTGACCCTTTTATATATTATTTTTTTTCAATTTCATATATAAGAATTGAACTACATTATTTTTTCTATTTTTGAAAACATGTTTTCTTTTCAAAGTTATCGATATTAATTTTTTTTAATTTTAGTTCTTTTTTTTATTGTTGTGCATTTTTTATTATCATCTAATATAATTAAAATAAAATCCACTTATTTGATTTACTCTACTCTATAACCTTGGTAGTTGATTTTTCTGCTTTTTTTTCTTTTTTATATAACACTCTTCCAATACCTAAACATCATATTTTACTAAAAAAATAAAAATAAATAAATTAAACGATACCACAGCGTAATGCAGGCCCCGTCTAGTCCTTTCCTAGAGCCTTTCACTTGAGTAGCCCAAGTTACTTGCAAAGACGAACACTATAATACTGATTTAAGAATGCTAAGCATATGCCTAATACCTCCCAGGCTCGCACAATCACATATGCTATATGCAAGGGGACAGAAAGTTGCGCAAAAGTGCTGTAGGCTTAGCTGGAAGACAGCGTATGCTCTGTATTGACAATCCTGCTCTCAGCACGCACTCTCTACTTTCCGCTTCCTCCTTCAAAGAGAGGAGAGGAGGATGAGAGTTGTTGTTACCTTAAAACTTCGAAGAAAAGCATTCTCGTGCTCAACCCTTTCCTTAACTCGTGTGTTAAATGTTACCCAATAATTGCAGGCTATATAATTCAAATGTTCAAGGCAGCTAGTGTCTGCCTAGACAAGTGTTTCTTGAATTAATCCAGACTATGAAAAGGAAAACTAAGACTATCGAATTAAAGTTTAGGGTTTAGGAGTTGGCTAATTGTTCTCAAAAGGGGAAACAGACGAGGTTTATATTTCTGAACCTGCAGTTTGATATGTGTAGAATTCATACAGGCCTTGCTCGCCGATGAATCTCAACATGTTTATCAAGCATTAATGATTCTGAACCTAACATTGGTGCAAGTTTCTTTTCAACATCTTAAGCTAGGTTTTTTTTCCCTGTAGATATTGCTTTTCAAAATATTTTTTATTTGAAAATACATTAAAATAATATTTTTTTTATTTTTTTAAAATTTATTTTTGATATCAGCATATCAAAACGATATAATAACACACAAAATTATTTAATGCTAAAACAATTTCAAAAATTCTCAAAAGCACAGTTGAATTCTAATTATATTATTAGATCCTCAATATTTAAAAATAATACAATTTATAAATTCATTTCCTTTTAAATTTCAAAAAATTGCTTTTGATACAAAAATTTATTTGTATTATTTTTCAGTTCCTGATTGGAAAAAAAAGAGAAGCGGGTTGTTAAATTCTAGTGATGAAAAATTCATCGTTCAAGCCATATCTAACCACCAAAATAGATTTTATTAGTTTCCACGGGTTCCATGTTATGATATAGGTTTGATAGTGGTGTTTTAGCTTGAAAAAAACAAATCTCAGTTGAGAAAGATAAATCTAACTCGGTTTGATTTCTGGTTTTTTTAATCATTTTTGGGTTTTTTTTTGTTGATAGATTGGTTTTAAGTGTTGGTGAAGTTTTTTAGGTTGAAATGACTAAAAAATTGTATTTCAAAAAAACACTCACATGTGTTTTACAGCTTTCACAATGGTAGCTGAAATCTAAGCTTGTAAATGATACATTTATTTAATGTTTTTTTAATTTATTTTTCAATTAATATAATATATATGTGATTTTTTTTGTTTAGCCTTTTTTGGATAAGGATGTTTTTTAAATTATTCTATGAAAATTTAACCTATGAAGAATTTTTTTAATTCATCTATAATTTTTTTATAGCTAAACTTTATTTTTGAAAAATAAAAAATATTTATTTTTAGATAATATTTATAATATAAACAATCTTGCATATTATTTTTTTTATTTTATTCAATCAATTTAATGTGTATATATTTATATTATATTTTAATTAAATAAAAAATAAATTTAGTAATAACAAACGAGTAAATATCTTGTATTATGAGATTAAATATTTTAATTTATATTTATCTCTTGATTGTTCCAATTTTATTTTTAGTTATTGCTAATGATTTTTTATTTATTGATACATATAGTTCTTAATTTATTTTATATATATATATATATATATATCAACTTTTTAATTTATACTTAAAAAATTTTAAACTATAAAAATATACTGATAAAATCTATATATATAATGTTTTTACATTAAAAAATATCTGACAAGTGTAAAAAAGTTATGTATTATAACAAAGAGAGGAGGAGAGGGACGAGGAGTTGCTTTTTACGGGAATCCCGGAGGACCAGAGCTAGGAGACCCTTTTGGGCACCACCTCCTTATACTTTGCATTTTGTGCGGGGCCGCCTTGCACGTGCTATCACGCGATAGTCATGCCCTTCGTCCTGCTCACAGTAACAGGTCGAGGTCTTTTGACAATAAATAATTACTATTTTTTTTCTTCAAGTTTTTAAAAACGACATATGAAAACTTGTTTATTTTTATTTGATAGAGAAACAAGTTAATTAGACTCTCCTGTTTCAAGAACTAATTATTTAGTTTTCTTTCGTCATTTTATGTTCTTTTCCAATTTTTTTTTTGTTTTTAAAAACAAGAAAGGAAAAATAAATAAATATGATGGACAGAATAGTGAAAAAAAGACTTTTTAAAATAAATTTATATCAAATCAATTGATGTCAACACTCATCAAATGACTAAATAATTAATTTTTAAAATAAGGAGAATTAATTAATTCGTTTACCAAAACTAAAGACACTGATTTATATTATATTCCTTTAATTTTATGTTTTCCTGTAAATAAAAGTAGCAAAAAGTTTCAAAGACTAATTTTTTTTTTAAAAAATTAGATTTTTACACTATCAATATTATATTTTGAGAATCAAGTCAAATTTGAGAGTCTCACAAAATAAATGTTAATTATATTGACGAGTTTTAAGTTAAGATCTAGTTCGAGACTCCTATAATTCAGCTAAGGTTTACTTTTAAAGGGGCCACATTTCGTACTAAGTTTTGGTTTAAAAAAACCGGAAGTCGAGATAGGATTTCATTTAGGGCGATTGAGAGTAAGTTTGAGAGTAGGTCCAAAGTAATGAAAGTAAAGTCTAAGACTAATGTCGATATCCAGGGTACTTGGGAGTTGGTTTAATAACATGTATGAAGGCCTCATGTGGATGCTCGGGTTCATTCTAAGATTCTGAAGGTATTTGGTGAGTTATGACTAGTTTTGGGGTGTCTATGATTCAAGATTATAAAAAGTCCCCAATGTCTAGTTATCTATGATAAGATCTAGTTTGGAGGGCTTAAGGTTTATACAATGATCATATTGAGTTTAAAACCAAGTTTGGTTCACTCAAATTTAGACCGAGACCAGTTTCAAGGAGTTTAAAAATTGAGCAAAAGGAGTTTAGGTTTATGCTAGAATTGGGTTTGTAGCACGGAAAAGTGGGTACAAAACCAAAATTAAAACCAAGTCCGGGCCAAGATCAAGTCTAGGTTACTCAAAATTCAAGCGAGGATTCGAAGAACCTGTGTTAGCTAAGGTTCAAGTTCAAGCATACTAGGTTTGGGTTGTGATTAGGTTTAAGGCGTCTATGATGTGGACTAGGTTTGGATTGCGATTAGTTTTGGAGCGCTCATGGTTTGGACCAGGTTTGAGGTATATTAGATTGGGTCCAAAGGTCGGGTTTGGAACCTTGAAGATTGAGTCAAGACCAAGCACACGGCTTTAATGTGTTAGGTCGAGATTAGATTGATTTTCGACTTAATTCAAAGAACACGTAAAATTTTTTTATTAGGGTTTTTTAAGAAAAAAATTGAAATGAGTTTATCGATGTTTTTAAGATAATTTAAGTTCTAGAAGCATAGATCCTGATTTTTTTACCACAAAAAATCAACTAAAAGATGATGAGTTATCTACCCAAGCAAGGAATGCATCATCTATTATATAAAAAAATAGAGGTGAACAACATATTATTTGCTTGTTGAAAAAAAAAAACCCTTGCGGTCATTCCCTTCTAATCCTTACATGCTTGGGCTTTTATGCTTGGTGTTTTTCTAAGATGATTTTTTTAAAAAAAAAACTTTGATAAAAAAATTCTATTGAAATTAATATATTAAAATAATATTTAAATAATTGTCAAATCATGTCACTATTTTTTAGAAGATTATTGTATTTTATAATGATATCAGTCTAAAATGCATAATTTTTAAATAACTTGTTCATTAATATTAAATGATAATGTTAATGAATAATGGTTTGCTGGCTTTCTCACTCGCTTAACTTTCATTATATTATTGGGGCCTCACATGTGGGACAAGGAACACAAATCGTCATATAGCCAGCCAGCCATTCACTCAGCAAAGTGACATGTCACTGCTTCCGGGTTTTGTGGAGCCTAGCAAATATTTTGAAGATACAAGTTGGTGGATCTCTCTCAATATGCTTTTTGGTAATGTGTGCAGGTGAGGTTCTCTGCAGCTATATTTTTTAATATTTGATATAAGAAATAAATTTGATTTTGCTTAATAGGGCCCACTAATTTTTGCTGCCACCTGTGTAATTAATCGTGAACAATATATATATTTTTTTATTAATCGTGAACAATATATATATTTTTTAAAAAATTAGTTTAAGGTAAATTAAATTTATTCGTAATGTAATGAAATTGTAAATTTTTTTAAAAAAAATTATATTTTACTCGAAAAACTAGTATTTAATATTATTTAATAACACTACATAAATTAAAAAGATATCGCATGATGACATAACATTTGTGAAATTTGATCGCAATTCCAATAATAAAGATATCACAATCTTTATTATTTAATAACACTACATAAATTAAAAATTTTAGTTTTTGTTGTTGCACGCTTAAGAAACTATGGAAAATATAGTCTTTGTTGGATAGATTTCGTATGTAATGACATTGCATATAGTTTAATGGAATAATAAAAAATATTTGATATCAATATTATTTATTTCATAATGTAATAACAGCAGTTAAATCTATATTATTTAAATTAAAAATAATTAATATTAATATTAATATATATATATATTTTTTAATTATTTTATAACCTCGATTTAAAAAGCATTTTTTTAATCAAACACATTAAAACTATTTTTTTTTCAACCTCAATTTCAAGTACAATTTTAACCAAGCATCTATTTTTTCAAATCAACCTCAATTAAAAGTACTTTTTATAAAATAATTTTTTTAAATCACAACTACAACAACTACCACAATACCAAATACACTTTAAGATGGGTCCTGCCAGGTGTAAATAAAAATCACCACCAAGAAGCGATAGGATGCGGCAGGGAAATAGAGGCCTTGTGGTGGGGGTGAGGGATGGTCCTACCAGATCATAACTTTCCCTTCTTGTGGTCAGTTACATCAGATCAGTAATTGTCGACAAGGTCCGTCTTGCGTTTTTTGGTGGCCTCAAATTAATGCGTCCACCCTCTCAACATGTCCATGCATGTCCCTTCCTCTCATTTGTGATTTATAAGTTGTTTGTGTTTTAAAATATTTTTTATTTAAAAATATATTAAAATAATATTTTTTTAAATTTATTTTTGATGATAGTTTATTAAAATACATAAAAATATTATTTTAAAAAATAAAAATCCAAATTTTTCAAAAAACCCTTGTTTTCAAAATATAAAAACAAAAAAACTCTTGATCATATAAAAATCATAACACAAATAAGTAGTTTACAAGGGTGTTTACGAGGGTATGTAAAAATATGATAACGGTTGCTTTTTAAAATGTTTTTTTTTGAAAATAATTTTAAAAAAATTATTTTTGATACCAACATATCAAAAGAATTTAAAAATATATAAAAAAATTTAATTTAAAATAAATTTTTTTTTTGAGACATAGAAATAAATAGGTGAGGGATATTGTGTTTATTGCGGAATAGGAGTGGTCACACTTCAATTAAGATTATTTGTATGATATGTCGATTTATTTTTTTATTATTAGTGGTGGGTGTTTCACTGCGATAGAATTGTTGGATGGGTAGGTATTTATGCTCCTTAAAAGCTTCCCTCTCATTTTGTTTTGATGCTTTAAAAAATTAGTCGAATTTAAACTAGCATGCTTCCTTTAAATATTTACCAATCTGTGTGCGTGTCTGTATACAGTAGAGGAACTATAGAATTTTAACCGGGATATCATCATAAAAACTATAAGGTTAATTAGAGAGTAAATATTTTATTTTTGGAGGGGCTAAATGCATAATTATTATGAAAATTTTAAAAATTCAAGGTTCAAACCGGCCGGTTTCGGTTTGTTTTTAGGACAAAACCGGTTCAAATCGGTTTGACTCGGTTTTTTCTGGTTTGACTTGATTTTTTCGTTTTGGCTCGGTTTTTTCTGGGTTGACTCGGTTTTTTCTGGGTTTTTTCTGTTTGGTTTCGGTTCGGTTTTTTCAATTTCATACTTATAAAACTAAAACTGAACTGGTCGGTTTTTTTAAAATTTTAATCAGTTTAATATATTTTTATTCACAGTTCAGTTTTTTCGACTATTTTTTTTCCTGGTTTATTTGGTTTTTTTCTTACCTCTAAAATTATTAGTCCGCCCTGTCTATAAGTTTTTGTTTTGAATACTTTTAAAAACAAATCAAAATCAATAGAAAAGGTTGATAATTATTTATGATTTATGCTAAAGTTGTTGGGTTTTATAACTATTATAGGTATTTTCATATATAAGATTAGAGCTTATATTGGTCTGGAGTTGCTTGCAACTAACTCCAATCCCATCTTACATTTTTTGAAGACCCTATGCCTGTTTGTGAATCATTGATTATATCAGTGGTGAGAGAAAAAAAGAGAAAAATAAAAAAATAAAAAATAAATGAGACATCAAATTAATACATATCAAAACACTCTGACGATGATATTCTTAATTTCACCTAAACAATCTTTGCAGAACAAATCCATAAGAAAACCAAAGCTATCTAAATCTCTAAACCCTAAGAATCTTAACTTTTGCTAACAAAAGACGTGTTCTAGAAAGGCTCCCTTTGGACCACCGCAAGTTGGTGGTTGCGAAACCCAGACGGGATTTACTGATTCTAAGCAGTGTATAGAAGTTAGCGAACAGAAAGAGGACAGCTTTTCTTCCCGAATGAGGATTTCATGAGTGCTCCGTGCAGTGCCTATCGCCATCATCATTGTATGCAGCCACTCCCCTTTTCGCCCATGAATTGATAGAACCTGGAAAGGCCAGCCATGCAGGACTCTCCATGGAGTGCTCGAAAAGTGCCAGCCCGAAATCCCTGTTAAGAGACTGGCTCCCTGCCACCTTCGTGTGGCAGCATTAACCCTTTACCTGCCACCTATGTCCTCTCGGTCATGTTCATTGATTATATATACCCGCAGGTCATGCTTGTTCCTTTATTATATATAAAACAAAAAACCTCAAAGAGCTCAGTCATTTGCCATAGAATGTGAGAAATTTGTGTTGTTATATTCTGTCTGATTAGGGACACATTAGTATTTTTATAAATAAAAATAAAAATAATAAAAATTATTAACGCGTGCGAGACAAATGTTAGCGAGTACATGCTTTTTGCACCTTTCAAGCGACGCATATAACATCTTTCGGTGACAAAAACTTTTTAACTATTGTGTCATCTGAAATGTCTAGCGGGAACGAAACTTATGGAGTTACTCATGTTATTCAAATCACGATGGTTGACTTTTTTCCTCTTTTCTATTTTTTCTTTTCACTCCTTGAAATTCATGTCGGGTTAGCCAAAAATCAGGTTTGTCCTCCCATTTATTTTGTCTTTCATGTTGTTCTCCCATTTATTTTGTTTTTTAATTATGATCTATTTTTCTTGTGATTGGTATTTTTTTGTTTTGAATTTTTTTTATTTTTTAATTTCATCAATTTCTATTTATTTTTGTTTTGTTTTCATATCAACATGGTACTCATTCTCTTGATTGTTGCTTTTTTATCCTTTTCTTTGTTTGCTTTTTTTTTTCTTTCTTTCACTTTTGTCCCTCAATTTCTTTCATTAATTTTTATATCAGATTTGATTCTTATTGTCTTGATTACTTTTTTTTTTTAAGGTTAACAATTTTGTTCAAGATTTATTTTTGTTTTTTGTAGGATCATCTCGTTCTCATGACCACAATTACTACTTTTAAAAATTAGTCTAATTTAACTTTGTTTTTTTTTTTTAATTTTGTTATTTGATATTAAATTATTAGGTCTTGAGTTTTCTATTCATTTTATTTCCTTCCTTTGAGATTATTGTGGGTTGCAGGTTAGTCAAATTAACACGAGTTGCCTTGGATTATTTTTCAATGTTTTTTTATTTTATTATTTGATGTTGGGTTATTGGGTCTTGAGATTTCTTTTTTTTTATACTTTTTCTTTCTATAGAGTTATTCCAGGTTGTAAGTATATTAAGTTAACCCAATGTGATTTGAGCTTTTTTTCAATTTTTTTTTTAGCTTTGATAATTTTTTCTAGATAATTTTTTTAAATAATTTTTTTATCCTA
Source organism: Populus deltoides (assembly GCA_015852605.2). Classification (NCBI taxonomy): domain Eukaryota; kingdom Viridiplantae; phylum Streptophyta; class Magnoliopsida; order Malpighiales; family Salicaceae; genus Populus; species Populus deltoides. The sequence continues at coordinate 37,874,477 of CM027570.2, forward strand.
ATCTTATGTCATGGATGGCAGGTTAGTAAAGTGAACTCAGGTTGACTCGGGTTTTTATCTTTCAAGTTTTTTTTTTTAAATTATTTTTTTTAAATTTTATTTTTGAGGTTAGTTTTGTTGTGCCTTGAGTTTTTTTTTTTCCACTTTCCTTCCTCTAATGTTATTCCAGGTCACAGGTTAATCAAATTAACTAGATTTACTTAGGTTATTATCATTTAAAAATTTATTTTTTTTATATTAGAAAAAAATTAACTCATGTAATGATGTAACGATACCAAAAATATATTTTGAGCTGAACCGCAGTCAAAATTCTGCTAAACTTCTAACACATTTACTTTATAATACTATCACAAGATAAAATAAAAAAAAATCAAAGTCTTCCATATATGTTCATGGACGAGCTTCTAAAATTTTGTCTTTAATGAAGGTAATTGAGCAACTATTTATTTATGTTAACTTGTTCGTGATCTAAATTTTAGCCGAGTCATGAATAAGATCAAGTTTTATAACTTTAATTTGATCAATAGTGAGTTGAGTTTATGTAATTTTTTTCACCTTTAGAATGTTCTCCTTTGTAGCTTATCGAGGTTCTTTTAGATGGATGGGTATTTTTCCCATCCTAGATATCCCTTTTATATATATATATATATATATATATATATATATATATATAAAAGTGAAGGCAGAAGCCAAACAGAGCTCGAAAGGAAAAGGATCCCTAGCATTCATGAATGTCAGTGCAATTATTCGTTTGATTTTGTATTTTAAAAATATTTTTATTTTATTTTAAATTATATTTTTAAATTGTTTTTGATATAATGATGTGAAAAATAAAATTTTAGAAATAAAAAAAAAATTAATATAATATATATAAAAAACAATTTTAAATACTCCTGCATTAAGAACACGAACTAAGAAAAGAAAAGAAACCTCACATCCAAATTACCCAAACCCAAAAAAAATAAAAAACATAAAACAAAAGCTCGCGCGCACGCATCCAATTCCACACCAGCGGACACACAGCGGCTACCTTTGCTTTGCCTCTTAACTCCCACCCCCTCACATTCAATTACCCACTTGCACATTCAAGAGGGAATGTGCTTTTCTTGTTTCTGTGAGAGAGAGTGAGTGAGAAGGCGTTGTGTGTGTCTTTCTTTCATAGCATTTCTTAGCTGTTACTCATTCTGACTAGCAGTGTAGACTTTGTAGTGCAGTAAAGAGGAAGTGTTTTTAAAGAAAAGAGCCCGTTGTTTCTTTTTATTAACACTTCAAAAACCTCCTCTCATTCCTCCATTAATGGTCACCTCTCTCTTTCTCTCTCCCTCGACATTTATTTTGCTAAGCAAACCGCGGGATCTCAAAGAGACTGAACCCATCTGCAATTCAATCTTTCCTTTTTCTCATTGTAAGCATTGCATACATTGATTATATATGGAACATGGTGCTCATTTTGGTGTACAGTTTTTTTTTTCTTTCTATGTATAGCATGCTGATCTGTGTTTTTGGGTCAAATAGATTGTGGGTGTAGAGGAATCGTGAGGCGATGTTGACTTGTATTGCGTGTTCAAAGCAACTTAACAATGGATCTTTGCAACAAAGGGAGAGAGAAGAGGATGTTGATGTTGCTGCTTTGGAGACACCCAGGACTAAGCAGGCCATCAAGGCTCTCACTGCTCAAGTATGTATACCTCTTCTTGCTCTTCGTTCACCTTTTTATCTTTGATTGCTGCAATAGAGTCAGAGATTTGAGTTTTATTTTAATTTTTTTTTTGAACTAAAGCCCAGAAAGCACCGAAGCATACAGTAATAGAAGAAGGTTGAATTATACTGTGTGTTTTGACAATTTGGATTTAAGGGGTCATGTTTTATTTCTTATATTTTTGGAAAAAAATAGTGTGAAAATAAAAAAAAAATCCCATGATTGCTCTTTTTTTTTTGTCCTTTTGTTTTTGTCTAGTTTCCGCAAAACCCAAAATTTTGCCCTTTGGCTTTCATCAAGGGGGTAAACGACGTGGAGGGGCTGCCCGGTTTCTGTTGCATTGACACTTGCCGGAAACAAAAACAGTGAAAGAAGAATTGGAATTAATCACTGTGAGATATGGGTCCGATTTACTACCGTGTAGCACAACGGTACTTCTTTCAAATTTATTTTAAACAAGAAAATTATAATGATTGATTGACTTGGGTTTTTTTTTATGGATTGGAACCAAAGACCAGATCAGCAACATGGGTTTCTTAAATTAATTTTTTCTAGATTTTGGGTGCGAAAGGCTGATGAATAGAATTGGAACTGGAATTGTCTTCGTTTTATTGCAAAATGATGAAGGATTATTGTTATTATTTTTTTAGATAAAGGATATGGCAGTCAAGGCATCAGGAGCATATAGAAACTGCAAGCCATGTTCAGGATCCTCGAATAATAACAGTAACCGGAACTATGCCGAGTCTGATGCTGCCTCAGACTCAGCCAGGTTCCACTGCTCGTATCGTAGAACAGGAAGTTCCAATTCGACCCCGAGAATGTGGGGGAAAGAGATGGAGGCAAGACTAAAAGGGCTATCAGGTGGTGAAGGCACACCCGCTTCAGTAAGTGGCCGGACAGAGTCTGTGGCTTTTATGGAGGAAGATGAGCCTAAGGAGTGGGTTGCACAAGTTGAGCCAGGCGTGCTCATCGCATTTCTTTCATTGCCTGATGGTGGTAATGATCTGAAGCGGATTCGATTCAGGTACTGATGCTGTACATTTATTTTCTGTTGTCTTTTATCTAATTTGTTTGAATGCAATCACTAGTTTTCTGGCTGTGCGTGTGAATGTGTGTGTGTGTGTGTGTTGGGGAGGGGGGTGTTGAGATTGTTGTTTGTAGTCGACCTCTTTCTTGATGCTGAAAGGTTCTTCATTGTTTGTTGTTTGGTGTGAAAGTGGGAATTGGGCCATACCTGGATTGTCCTTTCTCTCTTGTTCCTAGTATGGTGTTGAAGGTTTTGATTTTTATGGGTGTGATCAAATTTCTTTGGTGTGGTGGTGGTGAACTGGTGATTAAAGTTGAGAATTGTGGGATTCTCCATTTTCATGATGTAGGTGCGTACAGATGATTTTCTTATTGCATTAACAATATGGTCGGGTGGCTCTAAATATGCAGTGGGTGTCTTGCTAACATTCATTACAGCTTGGTCATCCTGAATGGTATCTGATTCAAATTTAGGGTTAAAAATTAAATTAGGTCCCTTTTCCCTATCTGATAGATAGGGAAATGGCATCCCATCCTTTATACAGGCATGTCGTGATTTACTTTGGTGTTTGAGATGCTGCAGAGGGCAAAAACTTGTGAGTCAGCTGTATCGTAACAATAGAAAATGTAGGAATCTGATCAGTGAATTCCAGTGCAGAAAAAGGACCAAAGATGCGTCTGATGTGCTTGTGGGTATGGGTTCCTGAACGCAATGTACTAGGAGAATTACATTGCCCGGTGAAAGTAACCATCCACAACACAAATTGGACTTTATTTTATTACACTTATGCAGGCCTTGTTTGTTTCATTAGTTTACTGAAAACTATTTTATAAACTTTGCTTTGCTTATCATTTAGAAAAATTGGTTAATAGAAAATATATTTTAGTTAAAAAAAAATTTAATTTGATTTTTTAAAAAGTGTGGATTTATTTTATTTTAGATGAAAAATACTTTTTAAAAGTTGGGAAAAATTCAAAAATATTTTGTTAGTTTTTTATTATATCAAATTTGATCCTTAATCTTATGATTGTTATATATTTTATTTTGAATATTTTTTTTTAATTTCATCCTTTTAAATTTTTATATTAACTTTGGTCCTCTTTCTCTTTATTGTTATTTATTTGCCTTCTATCCTTTTCTTAATTGAGATTTTTTATTTATCAGATTTGATTTCTATTTTTTTTATTGCTATTTATTTTATTTTAAAATAATTTATGAATTTTATTTTTAATTTCATAATCTTTCAATTTTTTTATCTATCAGATTTGGTTTCTATTCTTTTAATTGTTATTTGTTTTATTTAAAATAATTTATAATTTTTTTTTCAATTTTATTTTTTTTCAACTTTTTTATCTGTCAGATTTGGTCTCTATTCCTTTAATAAACTTGAAAAAATAAATTAAAACACTAATAAATTATTTTTCAGGTCATTTTATATCGCTAAATATTAGAAAGTGTTTTCCAACTCATTTTTTTTTATCAAACTACCAAATATCAAAAAATAATTTTTTTTATAGGAATTTACTTTTTATAGAAATTACTTTTAAAAAAAAACTATTTTCCAGCAAACAAGCATGAACTAGGTTTTGCTTGTCTACTTGCTCTTTTTCTGGAATCAAGAACAAGCTTTTGCTTTACTATCTGCAATTCTGCATTTGGAATCATCCATCATCCCCCACCTTTCGTAGAAGAAATGAAAAGATAGAAAAGAAAAAAGAAATAGAGAACTTTAAAGAATTATGAATAATGTTCCGTGTTTTAACTTGTGGACTTTCTGGAGAACATTAATGGACTCGTTTAATTCACCTTCTATCCAACAATTATGAGTTAATGAGGAATATTGCCTACAGCTCCAGAAGGCTTGAATAAGCAAGATAATTTTCATTTCTTTCACTCTTGGTTGATTCTTTGTGCTCAACCTATCATTGCTTCGGCACTTGAAAAACAATAATAACTTCTGTAATATTCTTATGATCAGTGAATGTTAAATTAGCTGACAGACAGATACAATTTTATTTGTCCAAATGCAAATTACAGCAATATAATATATCTTAACACCTGCAAGGATTTCCATGTTTGATGACCCTGGCTTGTGCACAAGATCTATAGAATACTTTGCTGAGGAATCTTTGGCCAAACTACAGTGTCATTGCAACGAGCTTGTGCCAGAAGTTATCTCAATTAATTATTTTAGTCTCAATCAGAATTTGCACTAATTTATTTGCAGTTTGAAATGTTGAATGAAATGAGCAACAATCCACCTGTTTACTGTAATGATAGCCCTGCTACTTTTATGCAGGCCCTTTTTCCTCAAGTTTATTTTTCCTCTTGACCTAACACTTTTCACTTATAACAAGATTCATGTGTTGTCATGCCAACCTGATTACCGTTGATACTTGTGATGTTCTCAATTTTATATGATTTTTCTTCCTGATAAGTATATATGATGTTTTGAATTGTGATAATATGGTCCATTGGTTCTTGCTGTGGACTAGCTTCCCTCATACAATAGCCATGCGAACCTGTTAGATGAGCAGCCATCAATAACCAGCTGCTTTAAAGTTTTAACACCAGAAAAAATTGGATGATTCATCCTTCTCCAACATTTTACTAGGGATGCATAGATGTTGACAGGCCCTATTCATCATTTTGACGTTTTGATGCTTTGATTAGTCGTGAAATGTTCAACAAATGGCAAGCTCAAAGGTGGTGGGCTGAGAACTATGACAAGGTCATGGAATTATACAATGTTCGACAATTCAATCATCAAGCAGTCCCACTTCCAACTCCGCCAAGATCTGAAGATGAGGTGAGTGTGAATTAAATTTTGAAGTTTAGCAATATTTGGTTAGGGATAGGAAATGTGTGCTCCTGATTTACTTGGAATGGATCATTTTCTACTCTATAGTAATCAGCATGAATCTTGTTAGACTGTCGATGACCACTGTTGGAGTCCTCTATTCTTTTTGATGAACTTCAGTTTTGTAGGATTTCATTTGGTATAGAATGTCGGTGGTATTTAGTGCTCACAGTTACTTCATTGTACTTTGAAGAACTTGCTAACTGACATTGATGATAGAACTAGTTACATCGATTAATTTTACCTCATCTCCTTTTGCAGAGCTCAAAGCCTGAATCTGCCAAAGACAGCCCTGTGATTCCTCCATTGGGCAAAGGATGCCCGCACAATTTCCACCTTCCAACAGGAATGGATTATTCTTCATCAGATTCACTTGACCACCACCCAATGCAATCCCACCAATATTATGATTCAGCTGGTCTTGCTTCAACACCAAAGCTCTCTGGCATTGCTGGGGCTAAAACTGAGACATCATCAATAGATGGTTCTGTGAGGACTAGTATGTCAAGAGAGTCTGATCGCTCAGAAGAACTTTCCATCAGTAATGCAAGCGATATGGAGACTGAATGGGTTGAACAGGATGAACCAGGGGTATACATCACTATCAGAGCTCTGCCTGGAGGCTCTAGGGAGCTTAGACGTGTCAGGTTCAGGTCAGTGGGTTTTAATAATTTAGAGTATGAAACTGCTTATCATTTTAGTTATTTGGCCAATAATTGAACAAGATCATTGCTGACTGAACTGGCTTTTCTAGCATCTGCTTTGCTGGGCTAGAACAACTCAACAAGGCACTTCATAGTATATGGGGTATATTGATTAGATTTTGGAAGACTTTTAGAGCTAATAAAATATAATTTGATCCTTCCATTTATACGAGTCAAATCCTACCTGCACTACAGGCTCATGCCATCTATCATAATGGCTTAGATAATCTTATTTGCTTGTGAAAATTTGTCATGGAGTCGTGGATTTCTCATGGATGATCTAGAAACCAAGGCTGTCTTTTAGGCATTATTTGTGATTACACTGTTCTCTAATTGATATCATACTGTTAAATGGGCAGTGTTGTATATTTCCAAAGTTTAGTGATCGGGGCTCTCATTTTCCAGTTTTACATTATCCATGAATGAACCAACCACATAGGGATTGATATTTGCTTTGCCCGTAAAATAATCATCAAAATCATCTGTCTCTCGACGTGGATGTAAAATTCATTTTTATATGCTTGATGCAGCCGAGAAAGATTTGAAGAAACGCAAGCAAGGTTGTGGTGGGAAGAGAACCGAGCCAGGATACAAGAACAGTACTTGTAGATAAGCAAACAGATGAGATGGTGGTGCTAGGAAAATGTGTCTGCCTTCAACTATACAAGTAGGCATTCCATGGATCTTGTGAGCTGAATAGATGAAGCTTTTTGTATCACATGTGCCCAGTCCCATGTTTTGCTTTAATATTTCTTTCTTGATTCTTTCTTCTTCTTCTTCTTCTTCTTTATCTGGGTGGATAATGTGCCATTATTAGGTGGCTTTGGAGTTTGGTGAATGGGGTGTAGAAATTAGATAGTCCATAGGAAGTGTTAGTTATGGTTATGCTAGATGATCTTTAGTAATATACACTATCATTTCGCTCATAATTTAAACTGGTCTCATCATTTTAATACTCTCTTTTGAATTATAACTATGGGAGCCATTGTTGTTCATAAAATTAAAACCCAGAAGTCATGTCATTGCTGCTAATTGTACAAAATCTTGACACCTTGTTTGTCATGCTTCTTGTTTTTGGTTTTCGATGAATCAATGATGAGTAGTTAGCTGATTTCCTAGTACTTCACTTGATTGGCATGAACGAGCAAGAACCTTGAACCTTTCTCTCCCTCTTTCTTTCTCATATTGTTTTCGAAAAAGAGTTGATAGATGGATTTACGTGCTGCTCTTTTTTACATACAGACCATGCTGACTCATTTAGTTTTTTTTTTTTGTTTTATTATTATTAAAACACACACTTGATCATCATCAAATCACTAATTCGAGAATTAACATTTTCATATGAACTTAATTAATAAGATATTATTGGTTACTATTAGTCAATAAAATAATTTTATCGTCTCTAGTTTTATGTACTGAATCTTGTAGAATCTAATATAGATTTTTTTAAAATAAAATTAGAATTTTTTTTTAATTAGCAAAATAATACAATTTGAAGTGAATTGGTGAGATAGCACAATACGGTTGAAAAATATGATATTAAAATTATTGTTGATGGGAAATGCTATATGTCAAAAATTGTTAAATGAGTTACACAAATTATAACAAGGAAAAAGAGAAAAAGAAAAAAAATAAAAAAAGGAGATTTCAGAAGTATATCAAACTCCAATTATAATATTATTTATACCATTATAAGGATCCTAACGAGACATCCAATGACATAAAAAATGGTCACCATTGGTAATGTTTCTTGGTATTATTGGATTTGTCTCTTTGAGATCTTTTTTAAAGTAATGATGGTGTCATAATCAAAACTTGGATGTGTTTTTCCCCTTCCTCTCTCTCCTCAAAGTAATTGCTCATTCGTCTTTGGACAAAGAGTGTAACTCACTCTAGTCATTATTGTTGACTTTATTTGGTATTATTGAATTTATCTCGTCGAGATCTTTCTGATGATACTGGTAATGTCATTATTAGAGTTTTGATGTGCCAATGAGGTCTCTTTATTTTGTTTTTTTTTTTCTATCTCATCTCTCCTTATTGTAATTTCTTACTTGCTTTTAGGCGGAGAATGTGTCTTTTTTTTTCTATTATCTCTCTTTGTTATAATTCATACAGTTCATTTAACAATTTTTTTGACCCTTTCTTTTCGTTTTCTTTCCTTTTTTTCATTATCACTAACCTTGTATAATGTCATATTTTCAAACCTTTTTTAACCTATCGCATTTCTCATCAACAACTTTAAATGTCATATTTTCAAACCTTAATATATATCAAACTGTGCTATTTTGCCAATATTTTTTTTTCAAATGGTGTTCATAAACAAAAATACCCCTTACATAGCTTGGTTATAAAGCTTAACTAGGAAGTTAATCTGATTCAAAACCGGGGTCACGAGGTAGGCATTTTGATTTGTGGGTTGGTAAGTAATTTTATGATGTTTAGAGAGTAATTAGTGACATCTTATTAGTTACATTCCGAGACTCACTTTAAATTAATAAAGAGATATAATTAGCAAAGGGAAATCATTTCTAAAGATATTTTTATAACTTTTAATGGATCATTAATTTTATATTCTCTTTTTTTTGTATTTTTTTTCAAAATGAATCCTGATAAATAATTAATAAGATACTACTAACACCATAGAACTTTTTGTGAGTTAGTTTGCAAACTTAATCTATATTTTTTAAAAAAAATAATCATTTTGATAAAAAGAAGAAGAAGAGAGAGATCTGGATTTAAACCTAGAATGTCATGGTTGTAACGCTAAGCACAATACAAGGTCTAAGGTCAAAATTAATGGGTCATAGTATGTAAATGATAATTCAAACCTTTAATGCACATTATACCCTTTTGGGCTAGAGTTTTTCGGTTTTTTTGCTCACTCCTAATCACGAGATTCAATACCCTTTGGAATCATGATGGATTACATAATTTTCTAGAATTATAAAATCTTGTTTTTTTTGGCATTTAAAATGTAATTTTAAATAAATTATTTTTTAGTTTTGTTTTTCAATTAATTTTTTTATATTTTTATATCATTTCAATATACTAATATTTAAAATAATTTTTTTAAAAATAAAAAATTATTTTAATATATTGTTAAATAATACAATAAAAAAAACCAATCACTTAATTACTCAATATACTCTCCGTGTCTAGCAGTTGATTTTCAACTTTAAATATTTCCATATTTTCCAAACATAATCGGGCTCATAGCATTGTATCATGGATATTCATGTTTAAGTAGATTACCTAAATGACAATGTTATTTTCTCTCAAGAATTCTATATAATTATTAGGGTCTATTACCTCAAATTACAAAGATATTTAAAAGAGATTCGAAAAGAATGATTCGAAAAGAATGTATGTTCACTCACAAAACATTTAAATTGCGACAATGTTTTCCTCTTTTTTTTTATCCTTGAAGCATTTTCTCCTCTAGTTGTTGAACTTTTTTTTTATTTTGTTTTTTATATTATATTTATTAAGAATTGAATTTGATAATTTATTTTAATTTTCTTCTTATGAAGTTCTCATGTTATTAAAAAAAAATCTCAATATTAAGTTGATGCTCACTTTAGTAAAATTAAATTTGATTTTATTGCTTATGAAAAATTAAAACTATAAAGACCAAAATTGACATTAAAGCAAAAAGTAACCCCCTTTTCTTTTTGTTTTCTTAACTGTACACGAGACATGTTTTTAAAAAATTTGGAACTCAAAGTTTCTTTCTTTTTTATCCATGTTTATTGAGGTTTTGACATGTCGGTCCTCAACTTCATTTGTTTTGCATTATAGTCATTGAATTTTATAAGGAGAGAGAGAAAATTAGTGAAACATGATAGAGGAGAGAGAGAGCGGTCGATTGACCAGATTCTAGGAGAAAAAAGCTAAATTTGGTATCATTGAGTTCTTTTTTATGAAGGAACGCCACTAGAATATTTTTGAGCTTTTATATCATCAAAAAACATAAATCAAGGTTGAAAAAGAATTGTTTGGGTTTTATTTTATGTTTTTGGACCGATTTAATAGTATTTTGAGATAAGAAATTGATTTATAGAGATTCTAAAGGTGTTTATTAGATGTTTTTAAGTGAAATAAAGTTAAAAATAGTTTTTTTAGTCAAAAATTCCACAGCTCAACTTTTTAACCATCTTTTTTATGGTAAAAAATTAGGCAAGCAAACAAAGTATTGTTTGTCATAGCAAGTAGCATGTTGTTTGGATTGTTTGATTTTTTAAAAGGATGGATGACATATCGTCCACCCTTAAAAAAAAATAAAAAAACAAGTTGCACGAGTTTGGCCATGCACACTCATGCAAGCAAAACCTTTTTTTTGTTGCTCAATGCACGCGAGCCCTATCTCTTTGGCCTAGATGTCTAGCTTTTTTTATGATTTTTTTATAAAAAAATGAATTTTGATTAAAATGCATTATAAAAAAAATGTTTAACATAATATTTAAATTAGTATTCAATCTAGCCATGATTCTTAAACAATATTATAAGTTTTTATGAGAATGTTAACAATTTCTTTTTCAAGTATTATGTACCTAATAAGCAAAAAAAAAACTTAAGAATATTAAATGAAAATAAAATTTTTGTTTATTAAATTTTTTAATATATTTTTTACATGATTTTCTCATATTTATTACATACAATTTACCTTCATTCAGATACAAAATATTGAAATATTATTTTAATATGTTTTTTAGAACTTGCTTTTGAGACCATGATATATTTTTCTTTAAAACAATAGTGCACACAATTAAAAATCGTGATTTTGTTAAAATGATAAAGATAAAAATGAAGTATAGATTGAAGAAATATATTTTTTATACTTTTTTAAAATGGATGAAATGTTTTTATAGATCTCTATTTTAGTTGTTGCTTTTTTTTATTCAATAAAAAATGCTCTTGAAAAAAGAATATGACTTTCTCATTAAAAAAATTGTGACTTTTTTATGACAATATTATTGATTGCTATTTGGATAATCATGTATTACTCTTATATGAAGAGTTTTTAAAATAATTTGCTCATTATTATTGAATGAAAATAAAATATTTGTTTTCTTAATTTTTTATGTAGTTCTTGGAATTTATTGTTCTCATTTTTTTAAGAAAGTTACAAATAGATGATCGTTTCTTGATTCTATTATTTTTTAATTAATGTTTTTTTTTCACGATTATAATAAATGTTTGCTTAAAAAACAATACTTGCATAAAAATCAGAAGTTTTAGAAAAAACTGGTAAATAAGAAAATTTAGTTTTTTTTAATTAAAAATATATGCCTTTTCCTTTTTATTTCAAATCATTATAGCTTTTCTCAACTTGGTTTTTTTGGTGTTTCTTTTTATTTAATGAACTATGTTGCTAATAAAAAAAATTATATTGTAAGAAAAATTCACATGAATTAGAAAAGACAATTTTGATTAAAAAAATACATTTTTTCTTGAAAAATTTATTCATTGTCTTCCTTTCAAATATATATTTTTATAATAATTTAATTAAATAAAAGTTGTATTTTAAAAAGCAAGGTTGTTAAACCTAGCTAGGGCAACGACCTAGATTAAGGGTTGAAAGAGTCAATTTGGTTTGATCCAAGTTGACGTAGTTTGATCCGGATCATTCCAAAACATCGTTATTTTAGGGTATTGATGACAATTTTTTTTTTTTATGAAAAACCAAAATATAAGTCTTCTTTTAAAAAGACTAATGTCAAGATTCAATTTTTTATGAATAACCAAATTGACAAGTTTCCTATTTTTAGGGACTGGTGTTAAATTTTTCATAAAATAATCAAAAATAAATTAAAAACAAACTAAAAATAATTAGGATAATTAAGGGCAATCAAAAAGATTAATGTAAGATAAAACACATTGTAAAGGTAACATTTTGTAATAAAAGATGTGGTAACGGTGGCATTGTTCTTTTCTTAGGTATAACAAACCCCTTACCTAAATATCTAGAACCAGTGCTGATTTTTATGATTTTCAGTTCCTTCTAATTACTAGATGACAACTTCTAATTTTTCTCAATATATACTTTTCCTTTCAAAATTAAAAAGTCTCGGTCGACATCACAGTGTGATGCCAATAATTCATTATATATGTTTGATTTTTAAAAAAGACTCAAATAACATACACTCAACAACAAAAGTTCATGTCTAAACTTATCTATCTCTCATTTACAAAGCTAGGCTTATTTATATGAAATAAATAATTTGCATGAATAAAATGAAGTATTATCATACAATAAACTAGAAGAAGATATTGTTTTACTATTTCTTTTATTGTTGCCCAACATTCATTTGCAGTTGGGACAAAACAAGGCAAATGAGCGGTCCCTTACTTTTTTATTGTCTATGGTTTGCTATTCATTTTCAGTCTTGAACTTTATTTGTTTTACGTTTAAGTCTTTAAAATTTAAGAAAAGAGAGAGACTTGCTAGAAATTTGGAGAGAAGAGAGAAAGTTATTGGCTGATCATATTTCATTCATTAAAAAAGTTGATTTTTGTGTGATGACTTTCTCTCGATGAGAGAAGTGCTATTAAGATGTTTTTTTAGTTTCCATGTTATCATAAAATGTAGATCATGGTTAAGGGATAGTTTTTTTATATTTAATTTTGTGTTTTTGGAATGACTTAAGGGTGTATTGGGGTTAAGGACTAGTTTATCATGTTTTTTAGGGTGTTTATTAAGTATTTTCAAGTAAAAATAGGTTGATAATTATTTTGAGACCTCAAAATCCCTAACCTAGCTTTTTAGCTACTTCTTTAGTGCTTTAAAACTAAACTAGAAAATGATGGGTTACCTGTTTCTAGAGACAACATGTCATTTTTTTTATTTTTATTTTTTCATAAACAATAAAAAGATAAATGATATGTTTGTCGTACTTAAACTTAAAAATTTTTTTAAAAAAACCAAGTGTACAGGCTTGCGTGTGCCGAGCCTCCCTCTATTTGGCCAAATACTCAAGCTTAATCTTTTAGGCCTAGGCACATACTTTTTTCTATTTTTAATTTTTTTTTATTGAAATCCACTATATTTTAATTAGTATTCCATGTTGGTATAGTTCTTTAATAATGTTATGTGTTTTTATAGGAATGTTAAATTTTTCTTTTCCAATTATTACATGCATAATATGAAAAAAATATAATTTTTAAATTTTCTTCATGGATACTCGGTGAAGATAAAAGAATTTTAATTTATTTTTAAATAGATTTTTGAAATGATTTTATTATATTAATTAGTTTTTTTTCCTTCAATCACATGTAAAATATTAATACATTACTTCAATATTTATTATTGAAACTTGTTTTTGGGATCATAATAAGTTTTTATTTAAAAAACAGTATTTATAATTAAAAAACATGCTTGCATTTGAACAATAAATGGATTCATTAGTAATGGAATGGAGTTTAGATTAGAGAGATACAATTTTGCTCTTTATTTTCAAATGGTTGAACATTTTGCAGTCCTTTATTTTGTCATTGCTGTTTATTTAAAAAATGTGCTGCTATGATTGTATTATCAATGGTTTGTGGAGAATTATGTATTAGTCTTATATACAAAAGTTTTAAAATAATTTGCTCATCAATATTGAATAACAATAAAATACATTTTTGCTTAATTTTTTATTGTATTTTTTTTTATTTAATTCTCTCAAATTTATTGATTCATTATTTTTATTTTATTTTTTAGCTGAAACTTTCTTTCAAAATCATAATAATTTTTTTTTAAAAAATAATGATTCTTATAAAAAAAATTTATTTTGTCAAAATAGGAAAAATTACGTAGCTTGAAGATTGAGTTTTTTTTTAATCAAATATACATGCTTTTTTCCTTTTCTTGTTCAAACCATTTTAGTTTTTTTTTTAAATATTTTTTCTTATTGCTTTTTATTCAATGAACTTTGTTGGTAATAAAAAAGACTATTTTTTTGTGAATCTTTTTTACAAGAATTAAAAAAAATTATGAAAAAAATTTTTTCTCTTCCATAATTTTATTTGTTGTCTCTGTGTGAGTGATTATTTTTATTAATATATAATTAAATAAAAAATAAATTTTATAAAATAAATTTATTAAATTTAATAAAGCTCATAACTTAGATGACAAATTAAACAAGTTAACCTTTTCAAATTAAAAAATTTCTCGTTTTCATATTTCTGAATAAGAAAAAAAATGTTAAAAAGATAAGTATTTGGATTTCTTTTGAAAAAAGTCAAATTAAGTCCTAATGGTTTGACTAAGTTGCAATTCGCCTAATAGATTAATTGAGTCACAAATTGACTCTCGCCCAATTTAATTCAAGCACAACATAGGTTAAAAGCCAAGTCGATTGCTACATCTCTCTTTCATGATGGATTGAAAATATTATTCATAGTTGGAATTTTGCATTTAAAATAACGATTCTATGATGCGTTAATATAGTAAATTTTGTTTGAGATTTACTAAGGTAATGTTTATTATGCTAGACAATAATAAACTAGACAAATTTTTTTTTATGAAATTGTTTGGTGTATTTTTTAACAGCACAAAAATTATTTTTTATCCCATTAACAAAAGGAGGACAAGTTTGTCCAATTCTTTACATAAAGTTTAAACTAGTTGATTCAGTTCAACGTAAGAATAAAAATGATTGTTATTATAGTTTTAAAACTCAATTAGAGGTTGACCAGAATTCTCTTTAGTGTCTAGCAAACATAAAATAAAATAAATTATCCAATTAAATCTAAAGCACACCAAATAAAAAACAAGATAATTATTTGTCCAGTCAAGTCCAGTCAATATTATCTAACATACAAAACATTACCTAAATATAAGAAAATTTTCATTTATTATCAATATATTTTAAGTCACCAATGAATAAATTCTTGATTTCATATTATAAAATACTTTTTGATGAACATTAAAATATTTACACCTAATTGTTAAATTTTAAAATATTAGAAAATAAGGTCAATAAAAATGATGTAATAGGTTGTGGGAATCAATAAAGTATAGAAATCACTAGATTATTTGTGGAATGGTTTGATTTTGTTTTTAACATAATAAAATATCCAAACATTACTAATATGTTTTATAATAAAAAAATTAACAATAAACTCAAAATATGATGTATGTTATATGATATTTTTATTTAAATATTGAAATGGTAATATATTAAATGATATTTATTTTTAAATTTTAAAATAATAATATATTAAATTATTCCTAGTTAATCTATCAATGATTAATTTTTTAAACCAATAATTGTTAAAGTGGATGTCTTTTTTTTTAATGAAAAAAAAAGCAATAACATAAATTTTGAAAAAGAAAAGAAAAGAAAAGAAAAGAGTAAACAGGGAATAAAAGTAAAAAAAAGGAAGGGCAAATCCGGATTGAAAAAAAGGCATTAAAAGAGAGCTAAAAAAGATTTTCAAAAACCCTCTTCCAAACAAACACGTAACATAACCCCCTCCCCCCTACCCTTTTCTTCTTCTAAAGCCGTCTTCTTTTCTGCCTTTCTCTTCCCTTCAATAATTAAAAACATAAAACCCTAATCCCAAACCTAACCCTAATCTCTCTCTTTTATTATTAAACCCAGCAACTCTGATTACTATCTAATATTTTTGATTTTGATATTTGATTATTGAGAGTGTGTGAGAGAGATGGTTACCACAACTGCTGCTGCTGCTGCTGCTAGTACTAGTAGTGGACAGCAGCAGACGCATACACTGTCAGCGAAAGTGAGGAAAACTATACAATCGATCAAAGAAATTGTGGGTAATTTCTCCGATGCTGATATTTACATGGTCCTTAAAGAGACCAACATGGATCCTAATGAGACCGCTCAAAAACTGCTCAATCAAGGTTTATGCCTTTTCTTTTTCGCTCTTTTTTTCTGTGAAAAACATTTTGACTTTGCAAGGTGGAGAATAATGCTAGAGGATATGGTTTTGTTTTTAAATTCTCGCTAGCAAGTTATTTTTTTTTTTGCCTTGGTTTTGGTGTTTTTGGCATGTTTTGAGTAATCGATGTTTATTTCCTTTTGCTGTTTTTCAGCTTGGTTGTTGAAAATTATGGTTTCTGTTGGGTTTTTCAAAATCACATTATGTTTAGTTTTGCTGCCATTCTCTATGTTTTTGGTGTTCATGCTGTGTTCTGAGTAATGGGTATTAGGTGCTTTGTGCTGATATTTTAGTATTGAAGTAAGAAGTTTAATAGTAGTGCATAGTTTTCAATATGCTAAGAGTTGAAAGACAAATTGTTTATGATATTTTTATTCCCTTTAAGCAGTTTGCAGTTGTTGGTATGTAATTTGAAAGTAGATTGTTGTAGGGTTCATTCCTAATTTTTTAATTTGTATTTGGGATTTTAGAGTGGATGGGGAAGGGAGGGGAACTATAGAAGGGGGGAAAATACCCTCCCATTATTTGGGTTTAGATGTAGTGGAATGAAAGGTTAATATTTTTCCTTTGTTTGGTTAGAGGATGAAAGGGTGAGGCAATAATGCTCTGATTACATAAATGCTATTAAAATAGATGTTTTTTTTTCTCTTACATAAGGTCCTTGATAATTGTAAATATAGCATAAGCCTTCAGCACATCGTTATATAATGTGAGAATACTGTACTATTGTTCTGATGTGCAATTTCTAGAACATGATATTAATGTGTTTGGCATGTTATGTTCATTCTGGTACTTGAGTCACTGCAATGGTCAAGAACGAGATTCGTCTATTGATTATCATTGCTCTATGATCATCTATTATCCACACTCTGAGCTGCTTTAATGTGGGACTGCACAACTAGGTGCATTATAGTTCTCTGTTCTTAGTCCATGGTGCATGATCACCGAGCCATGGACATTGGCTTATGGTACCTGTTATGGAAGTTGGATAAGTAGGTTGGTTGTTGAGCTTCAATTCTTCAACGTTGTGTGTGGTTATCACTTGAGTTGTAGGAAGGTTCGGAAGAATGCTGTGGCTATCCATGATTTCTTTTTGGAAAATCTCTTAGTTTGTTACAAATCAAAATATGGGTTTCTTGAGCCATTTGATTGGTCCTCTAAGATGGTGTCTTCATGTGCTGTGATTTTTCCCTCTTTGACTTGTGTTGGCTACTTTGTTGGTATGGTCATACTTTAAAGTTTTCTTGTTTTGCGTGTTAGTGGTATAACTCTCTTATTCAGGTGAATTCTTATTTGGTTTTCTTACCAGATCCGTTTCATGAGGTAAAGAGAAAAAGAGAAAAGAAGAAAGAGGTATGAAATTGTGAACATCTTTCCAAATTGCCTCATTGAATGCTGTCCTGTTGTTTTGGTCATCTTTTTCCCCTAATTGATAATTTTGCTATCGCTATCGTGATCTTATAAGTGAATTATTACTTATTGTGGTGGAGGGACAATATGCTTTATGCTTGGCATCTGGAAAGTGCTGACCTGCTAAATTCTTGTTAAACATGATTGCCATGATCACTTGACATTTGATTCTATAAATTCATTAAAGTTGTGGAGCTAACATCTTCCATTACACTATTTTCTGTTTTTTCAGATTGAATTTTGCACCATATAGTTATGGTCAACAACTCCAATATATATTTATTGTTTACACATAATTAAGAATTTGAAACTGGTCAAATTTAAGGAATATATCTCTGCTACCTGTAAAATCGATTATGCAACATTTGCAATTTCAAAAATTCAGAGGGTGTTGAAGGCTCTTTTGTTTTGATATGTCATTGTTGTATTCTGCTTGTGGTGAGTTTGTTGTTTGGAGATTGTGTTCTCATCTTTCTCATATTTATGCTCTCTTACATCTCCATTAGTTAATTTTTTTTCTGTCAAAAAGTTTTTAAATACACTAGAGAGAAAAGCTACTAAAACTGAACATAATTTACATGGTTTTAGGTCTTTCTTTAAAAGGTACACAGTCCTGTTTCCAGTTGAAGTTCAGGAGTTTTATATTAGAGCTACTGTGTTTATTTCCCTGGCAGTGCTTGTGCTGATCTAACATTTTACTCACGAGTATATATGCTTATGGCTTCAGAATACGAGTTACAGAGGCTCTGTTGATTCAAGAAAACATTCTGAGAATTTTGGTCAAGGGATGAGACCTCATACATTTTCAGATCGTAATGCTCAACGAGGAGGCTATACTCGAACTGCTTCACCTGCTAATAGAGGAATCAACAGAGAATTCCGTGTTGTGAGAGACAACAGAGTTAACCAAAATACAAGTAGAGAACCAAAGCCTGCTTTGCTGCACGGTTCAACATCAGCAAAGGAGCAAGGCAGTGGAGTTGTTACTGAAAAAGGGTATGCCTTTTCAGGTTCTTTCACAAATTTTTAATGCCACCCCTTATCTGTTTGTTCTCACCCTCTTACCCCTATTATCAGCATGGCTGACGCAAAAATGTTTTGTTCTTGTTTGTCAGAGACTGATAAACAATCAAGATTCTCTACTTAGGCAGATCTGATCTGATCTGATCATGACCTATTAATAAATCATAATCCTCAGTTTGAGAGGTTCCGTGCTACAAGCAATGGTCATGAAGTCACTGTTAATTAGTTATAAGCATTCTGATGCAGGCCAGCTTAGGGGGCTGTTCTGGTTCTGACTTTAGGGGCTGTTTAGGGCTGTTTCAGTCTGTATTGATGTAGTTTTCTGCTAGAGTCACACTAATAGGGTGTCTAGGAATCACATTTAGAGGATAGAAAAACCTAAGCTTCACTTCATACTTAGTTATAGAGTGCTAATAGTCCAAATCCAATAAGGACTTAGATTCCTAAATAAGAAAATACTAACTCTATGTAGAATAGGGAAAACCTAATAAACTAATTACTTCTTAGGACTAATAAAGTACTAAATAGAAAATAAAACCCAGGCTTGGACAAATTTCCAGATTTTCCAGAAATCAAAGAAATATCCTTGTCTACAAAAAGACACAAGTTTTCTTCTTTTGTTGTCCACATCACATTTGCTTTTATGCTTACATGCTGCTGTATTACTAGGATAAATTTTAAATTCTACTTTACTTTTTTGAAAAAGAAAGGTAACAACCTCCGAAAGCATTTGCTGTCATCCTAGCGTGAAGAAGGGTTCAGTCAATGCAGTTAGTGTTACTGTTATATCATGTGTGTTTTCATCAATTTGAAAGTATCTGCAATCAAGCCAAATTACTAGCTTTCTGAACCTTCAACCTTAGGTTATTAGGAATAGTGTTAAAAAGCCCTCAGAGCCAATTCATTTCTAAGCTCCTAGGCTAGGCACTCTTACCTAGGCTCACCTGAGGTGACCAATGAGCATCTAGGGTGTGAAGCTCTTTAGTTAAATAGGTGGAAAAATGATCAATTCTCTCTCTTTCTCTCTTGTTTCTTTAGGCAAATATTCTCTCTATTTTGTTCAGTTCCTGTATCCTCTCTCCCCGCTCTCTCTCCCCCTCATGTCCATTTTTTTTTCCTAGGCATAGTTGAGTGTTTTTTTAGCCATTTAGCCTTTTTCTAACATTTGAGCTAATTGGCTATTATTTTTTTGAAGTAAAGTGTACACCTGTTCTTGTTACCTAGGTTCTAAGAGCTCTTGGTGCTTTAGCACACCTGGTTTCTTTTAACGAAACTTAGCTGGTGAAGGGAGGCCAAGCTTTTGCAGTTTCTGGTTTTTAATTGATAATTATTCTGGTTTTCAATGTTCTAAATGATGAATTGTAGATAATGAAGAAACCTTTAATTTCCACATGGGATGTTCTTATGCAAACTTAAGGAAGCTTGGGTAAATAGGACTTTGAATTAGGTATTGTGGAAAGGAATATAGAAACTTAGGGAGCAGAGGATTTTGGGTATTCTTTCTAATTTTATAAAGGTCATTCTTTCTCATTTACACTCCACCTAGAAAGTTCTTACGATTTTGAGGAAATCTTTGGTTATTCGGGTTTCTACTTAGAATGTACAGAAGAAAAAAAGAAATCTAGTTTATATTATTAAAGAATTGAATATCATCTTTACTGAAAAAGAAGCGACAAGGGAACTCCACTTTGTGGTTTTGCTTTGCATCATACTAATGATGGATCCTGTGTTTTATGTTATTGTATCATTATATTTTCAGTTGAAAACCCAACTTACTATTTTTGAGGCATTGAACATGATCCTTATTTTTCTTTTAGCAGTTCAACAGGAATTTCAAGCAACTTAAAGCCTTCCGATGCACGGAGTTCACACCAAGCTTCTAATGGGCCTATTGATTCAGAACCTAGACACAACAGAGATGCTAATTCAATTGTTGGTGATAGGAAAGTGGTATCAGAGGAAAAGCGGTCTGTAGCTTCTAATGCTACTACTTCAAGGGTACAAGTGGCGAAATCCAATAATTCTCAACAACACAATGCATTGCAAGCTTCAAGCAATCCTGTTGTTGGGGTGTACTCCTCCTCGACAGATCCTGTGCACGTGCCATCTCCTGATTCCAGGTCATCTGGTGTTGTTGGGGCGATTAAGCGTGAGGTTGGGGTGGTGGGTGGTCGCCGCCAGTCCTTTGAAAATGCAGTCAAAGATTTGTCATCAAGTAATTCATTTTCAGAATCATTTCGTCCTTTCACTGCAATATCTAAGACTGATCAAGTCAGCCAAACTGCTGCAATTGAACCAATGCCCAGCATCCATGTTAACAGATCATTCTTAAACAATCAGTATAACAACAGGCCACATCAACAAGCCGTGGGTCATCCTAAAGGTTTTACTTCTTCCATAAGTCTTTTTTTGTTAGTTAATTGTCTTTTAAATTGCTCTTGGTGCTCTTTTGATAACAACAGTATGTGATGTCCTTTTCTGGTTCATTTATTTGACATCTCAAAGGAACTCCTTATTGGCATTTCTCTGTCCACTTATGGTTGTTATGGAGTGATATTTCTCTATCCACAATATTATTATTATTATTATTATTATTATTATTATTATTATTATTATTATAATAAAATATATATTATTATTATTATTATTATTATGGCACGTGTTGCATCATCAGGAAGTAGTTATGTCTTGGTAGAAATCCAAAAAATTACACCAGGGCTTTATTGATGCCATTTCTGCGAGGGCTTAATTTATCGAGCATTTAATGTTGTCCAGACTCCAGAGTGTTTTAGTGAGACTCCTTTGCTTTTGACTTGAAAACTGATAGAAATGACCTAATGGATTTCAATATTAACCACTATTTCTCCTGTGCTTAATCTCATTCTATCATATTTCATAATTAATTTTAATTTATGAAAATTGTTCACCTTTTGTATTTTAGTTGTGCTATTAGCTTCTTTCTGTAGTTTGTACACCTATAAGTATGGGGGACATTAATGAGTAAATTGAAATGACTGGCCTGTTCTGCATTTTTTTTCTAAAATTTCTGGGAAATGATTGACCGAAAAGGTTTTTTGCAGCTTCACAACATAACAAAGAGTGGAAACCAAAGTCGAGTCAGAAATCAAGTGTTACTAGCCCTGGAGTGATTGGAACACCTACAAAATCCAGTTCGCCTCCCACAGATAATTCAAAGAACATGGAATTGGATGCAGCTAATTTGCAGGACAAGTTTTCACGAATAAACATCCATGAAAACCAGAATGTAATCATAGCACAACATATTCGAGTCCCTGAGACTGATAGGTGCAAGCTGACCTTTGGGAGTTTTGGAGTGGGATTTGATGCTCCCAGGACACCTGGATTTCAAGCAGTTGGGATTTCAGAAGAATCAAATGGGGAATCTGCCATCAGGTCTGTGTTATATTTTGCATAATTTTATACAAAGGTTTTACAAATTCAGATACTTGAATTGGGAAAGCTTTGGAATTTTTTCTCCATATAATTGTCTCAAGATGACCCATGCTGTTTTCCAATGTGAATGGTGGTCAGGTTGTCATTTGCTCTGAACAAATATAGGTAATAAATAGTAATGGTTAGAGTAAGTCTAGTAATGTAATAACATCAGTACTAAGTATAGATATCACCTGAAGAGTAAGTCTAGTAATGTAATAACATCAGTACTAAGGATAGGAGTTTTAAAGTAGAGTGAAAGTACAAGAAAAGTTGAGGAGAATTATGATTAAAGGACAAGAAAAAGAAAGTATGATTAAAAAGTTGAAGAAAATTTCATATTAAAAACAGTTGATCAAACATTGTTAACTGAAAATCCCAATGCTAAGTTCAGTGTTCTAATCTGAGCTAAATATTTAATAATACTGGTGATGACAGTTTACCAGCATCTGCTCCGGATTCTTCCAGTGATGACGCTTCTGGTGGAAAGCAGATTGAGTTGCTAGATGATCAAGCAAGAAATTATGGATCTGATTCACCTGCAGCCAGTTTAGAATCAGAACATCCATTGCCTGTGAAGTCATCAAGTCCTCCAAACTTGGATAATTATGCTGATATTGGTTTGGTTCGAAACAGCAGTCCATCCTATGCGCCTTCAGAGTCACAGCAGCAGCAAGATCATCCTGAGTTACCAAGCTTTTCGGTGAGTTCACTTCTTGGATTAATGAAATGTTTTATGCCAATTTAAAATGAATGCTTACCAAGTTGCTTGAGTGGTGACAAAGCTTTCATTTCATTTCAAATAAAAAAATATAATAAAGTTTCATTACATGGCCTTTTGCACATTTTTGTTTGGAAATTCTGATGTGATTGTGTGCAAGCAGGCATACGATCCCCAGACTGGTTATGATATATCATACTTCCGTCCCCAAATTGATGAGACAGTACGAGGTCAGGGTCTACCATCTCCACACGAGGTAAATTTACCTGCTATAATGTTTTTTAGATGTGCAAAGTAGCATGCCTCTATATTCCTCCCACATGTTAACATGCATGCTTGCAAAAGTGCACACAACCAGTTTTTTATATATTGATGTGAATGGGTTAGGAGCAGTTGTCGAATTGGATCTGCAAAAGTACATAGTGTACATGCTGGTTGAAATTGTCCTTGCAAACTGTGTTATTTGGGAAAACAATTGCCGCTTGTTTGTATTTTACTTGTTCTCCTCCTTGTGGTGTTTTGAAGAACACTTCCCTTTTTTGGCACTTAGCTTTTTAAAAGTTGGTAAGTGATGTGCGTAAAAGAACACTTCTTTAGGCATTATATTATATTGCATTATGGCTTCAATTAATATTTGTTACCTTTTATGACTTCAGGCCTTAACCACTCATACAGCCAACAACGTTCCTGCATCAACAATGTCCACGGTGCAACAGCAGCCTCCAATGGCTCAAATGTACCCACAAGTTCATGTCTCACAATTCACAAATCTTGTCCCATATCGTCAGTTCATCTCTCCGGTTTATGTTCCACCAATGCCCATGCCTGGCTACTCCAGCAGCCCCGCATATCCACATCCTTCAAATGGCAATAGTTACTTGCTGATGCCCGGAGGTGGCTCCCATCTCAATGCCAATGGCCTCAAGTATGGAATCCAGCATTATAAGCCAGTTCCTGGCAACAATCCTGCTGGTTTTGGAAATTTTGTGAGTCCAAGTGGGTATGCTATTAATGCTCCTGGTGTGGTTGGAAGTGCAACAGGCCTCGAAGACTCATCTCGGATGAAGTACAAAGATGGAAACCTTTATGTTCCTAATCCACAGGTAAAACATTATTGATAATAACTATCTAACGTATAGTTCTAATGAGTACACAAGGAGCAATTAGGGACACATCTTGTCTTCTTAAATGTCACTGGTTTGGATCATTGAGTTTGAGTATATTGTTGTAACTAAGCAACTTCGCTGAAATTGTTGTGCTCTTTTCCATTTGATGATGTGTGCAACATATTTTCCTGCCATTTGTTTGGCTTGGATGGTCTATCACATGGTATATGACATGCATATCGTTGTACATTACTGGCTAACTATGCAATTATGCATTCATGGCATGCCTATGCACATTGAGGGTGTTCTTGTGGTTTGAATGCCGCTTCATTTATCCAAATAATAAATGAAGCAGCCCGATGTCATTCTATTCTTTAATTGATTTTCTGGATTTATGTTAACTGCTCAAAGATATGAATTGGTCCATGTTCATTACCTTTGTTGGCTGCGTTTTAGTACCCGGAAGATTAATTTGACCTTCAAATTTGCTGTTGCAGGCCGAGGCATCTGAAATTTGGATTCAGAACCCAAGGGAGATCCCGGGCATGCAATCTGCTCCATACTATAATATGCCTGGGCAAACACATACTGCTTATTTGCCATCCCACACTGGTCACGCCTCCTTCAACGCAGCTGCAGCACAATCTTCTCACATGCAATTCCCAGGCTTGTATCCTCCTACTCCACAGCCACCTGCAATGGCAAGTCCACACCATTTGGGTCCCGTTATGGGTGGTAATGTTGGAGTTGGTGTTGCCCCATCTGCTCCTGGGGCACAAGTGGGTGCTTATCAGCAACCTCAATTAGGCCATCTCAACTGGACAACAAACTTCTGAAAGTAGATGTCAAATCTAATCCCGTGCTTCTAAGGGATTCAAGTGGTTATAGAAATTTAGATTTCTTTGTGAAATGTATTTCCTTTTTATCTTCTTTTCTTTAATGCAATCAAAGTAAAATTTTAGGCATTCTATTTTGGTCCGAATTAGGCTGCCTTCTGCTTACCACATCGTCGAAACTCAATCCATGCACACCGATAGATATATAGGGTAACACGGAAAACAAACTGTTCCACAAATTTTACACAGGTGGATTATGGCTTTCCTATGGGTGGCTTCTACGCTGACTTATCAAGCCCCACTCTGTTCTTGTAAGTCAGCACGATTGGTTTGTTCTGCGTAAATGAAGTCCCGAATAAGTTAAAATTTAGTACATTAAGTTAAAAGTTTTGGTTGAATACTATTGAAAATTTTTTTAGCAAGGTGAAATAATATATTTTTATCTTGTTATTTCTAAGTGCAATAATTATCTTTTTATGATAAATAATAGTTATATTTAAACATGTGTTTTTGAAGTAAGTGTGATAACTTAACATGTAGCTTTATTTTCAATTTTCTGGCTTAATTATTTGTCCGGTTGATTTAGTTAAATGAACTAGTTGATTGTTTTATACAAAAACTATAATTTTATGATTTTTTTTAATATTTTTTATGAATTGAAATATATATTTTTGTCTAATTTATAGACTAAAAAAAGACTATTTAAAATATCAAAAAATTATTGTTCTTAATTTTTCAATGTTAATGATGTAGTCGGGTTTATAATGAGTGATTCTGAGTAGTTAGGTGTGCATTTACCACAACTAGATTATAATGAGTGATTCTGAGTAGTTAGGTGTGTGCATTTACCACAACTAGATTATAATGAGTGATTCTGAGTGGTTAGGTGTGCGTTTACCACAACTAGATGAGTATATACTCCAAACAGTTTACATGGATGACTTAGTAGGTTCATTTATAGACTAGTAATACATGTCTAGCTCTAAGAAAAGGTCTGGTCATGATAGATCAGAAAGATGACTAAAAAAAGCTATAACTTTTAATCTGATCGTTTGATTATGCTCAAATCTTTGCAGGAATTTATGGAGGTTATTTTTCTTAGAATAACTATAAAATTGCTACTATTTTAAAAATCTCACACGAGTTTCATGTTTTTGATAATTTTATGATTTTCTTAACGAGCTCCTCTATCAATTAGTTTTGCATTTAATTGATGTAGAAGTTTAAAATCACAGCATCAAAAAAATATGTTATTTCGCCTGGATATTTTGCTACTTTGTTAATTCCTTACCTTTTAAAATTCTGTATGCTAATTGCCCAATTTATACTAAACTGCTCGAGTATATCATTGTAACCTTGTTTGTTACCAATGCCTTTGTTTTGCTTTTGGTCATTGTTACATAAAGAGTAGACGTGTGCAGTTGCTTACTGTCGTTGTAGTAACGCGGGTGTGGAAGAGAAACATAGGGAATAGGATATAGTTTTGTTCCTCTGGAGAGAAAAAGGGAAAGGGAAGGAGGCATTTTTGTACTGTCGTGTCTTTGATTGTCTTCTTTTTAGAGTGAGATCTACTTGCTTTTGTTTCTCGGGATCGCCAATAAATTCCTTTACGTGTTCCATGCTTCTCCACGAGCACAACTCACTGGGCTCATCCCCACTCCCTACTTTAGCCA
Source organism: Populus deltoides (assembly GCA_015852605.2). Lineage (NCBI taxonomy): Eukaryota > Viridiplantae > Streptophyta > Magnoliopsida > Malpighiales > Salicaceae > Populus > Populus deltoides. The sequence continues at coordinate 37,900,886 of CM027570.2, forward strand.
AAAGCACTCACGCAGAGGAGGACCTTCCTTTATTTGTCTCTCGTATTTTGCATCTTAAGGACATGATAACCTCAATCTGAAATCAAATTCCAACTCATTGGAATGCTACTTTACAAGTTATCTTAAGTACCCTTTGAACCTTTACACCAATATGAAACGGACAGCAACTATATATCATGTCAAGAAGAAAGAAATGTAGATCGATATTCGTATCATTATTGATCCAGGTAGTCAAGAATCTGGAATTTTGAGAAAACATCTTAGTTCGAGAAGTACTGCAAGTTGTTAATTTTTGCACGAGGTGTGTTAATAGATCTTCATTTATTAATTAGACGTGCCATTGAGAACTTGTTGAAGAACTTAATGTCCTTGAAGGGTGCTTCTTCATTCCAATTGTTGAAATATAAGACTTGTAGTTTACAGGTCTCAGGAATTAGCTGGTTGTGCTGTTACGTAAGTAGTTTACTGCTAATCATAAGGGCCCCAGGATTTTTCCTTTATAAAATGGGAAAAAGAAACAAGAACTGCAGTTGGTGTGCAATCTGGCAGATTTCGAGACAATCACGAGCTACTGCTAGTGGGTTTCCAAGCAATCAAGCATTGCTTTCTAATGGGAAATCTTAAGTGGATAATTATGGTCACTCGTGCAAATATTTCAATTTGGTGGCCTGCCTGTGATTTCTGTCATGGCTTTCCCCTTCTTTTTCATGGGCTACCTTTTACTATGAAGCACCGAGACAAACGGAACATTGTAAAGTCTTGCAATGAATCAGAGAATAAAATATATATATATAAAAAAAAACAAAAATCATGTGACGGCAATATTATTATGTTGAGAAATAAGCATAAACTCACCAGAAAGAAAGAATTAATCGTTAGCATGAGAAGCTTTGTGTTGAAACTAATTAGCAATATTCATGCTAATTTTAATTAAACTGTTAATTGTGGTTAATGAAGAGCGAGAAGGGACCAATAACGAGTTCCAATTTGGTTTATGAAAAGTCAACTTCTTACACACACACACACACAAGAAAAATAGCATTTATTAATCAAATTAAATTTTAGGTTAGGTTGTCATTCTTTGAGGTATCCATGATGAGATCACATCTCCTTCGGCAGTTTGGCAATACGAGGAAAAGTTCAAAGATGGGCCAAAGCAATTTAGGATCTTGAGTGTAGCTAATGCTGGGTGACCCATTGTTGAAATGGAAATCACAAAATAAAAATAAAAATGATGAAGCATGATTTCTAAGCACAGAGGATTATTGAACCACGGAATGGAGTGGATGCTAGGCAGTAGGGCACTTTTTCAAAATCAAATTCATGATAAAAATTCCCGTCCATTCTGGAAGCCACTATACCAGCATTTTCCAGTGGATTACGAGCTCTGTGACTGAGGATTGAGGGATCAAATCAAGCAACATGCACCCTTTGTCTTTAATTATAAATTGCACCATCGATTTTGATTAGCATGCATGATGCACAGCAATTTCGGTCCAATCTATATTGATAGCTTAAAACTACTGCACTAGCATTAAGATCCCACTAATGTGCTAAAATCTACAAAAGAGAGACAACTTTTGTTTTCTTGGAAATATTTCCACTTGTGTTCTTGTCGATACCATAATGGAAATTTATGTGCATTTGGACAAATCAACTAATTATACACTATGTGCTAGCAAACAATGGCTTGTGATGTGTCAAATCTAATGTAGGATGGTGGAGGCTGGACTCTACGTCCACCAAGAATGTCTTCAGATTCCTTCTCATATGGGATGATGCTAGTGGGGAAAGGTGGAGAGAGCTTTTTCTTCGTTAGGGCATGTCAAATGGACAATTAGCTGGATTTTGGGTCCCCAGATATGGTCATTCCACGATCTGAATGGAATCTCCCCTTCCATTTTACTTGTATCACTCCCATGATCGGAAAGGAATCTCTCAACCTTCTTAGAAACCCTAATCCCCACTAACTTTACTAGGATAGCCGAGATAGTCCCCATTTGCTTCTCTTTGATGTCTTCAACTGATCACTTTGCCATGGACCAAAAGGGAAAGCAAAGCAAGGTTACGAATACGCTAGAGTTTAAATCTTATTGTGTGCTTGAACTTGTGAACTCTAGCTAGCTCCTTGTAAAAGAGAAACATAAACGAAGCACTAGTACTGTACAAGACAATTGAACTTTGACACCATCGATCTGTGCTCATAGTATAATTAATGCATATCGACAACAAAAAATGATGAAGAATTTTCGTGGGTTTGAAGGGAGGTGATTAAAGGAAAAGCCAGAGAAAAGGGAAAGAATAGAAGATCAACAATATCGCACACGCACATTGCTTTTCTGACGTTTCCCTTCTCCTTCTCCTCCTTGTTCTTCCTTCCTTTTTTTTTTTTTCTTTTTGAATTTTTTATAGCAGGAGTACACGCATAGCTTAATCATGCCTTTTTCTCTTTTTAGCCCACACTTTCAATTGTTCTAATCCTTTTTTATACTGTTAATCAAACCCCATCAACAGCCTAAATAGATCACCTTTCTTTCTTAAATCAATTCCCTTGTGGCCTAATCCTTTCTTTAAAGTATTAATCAAATCACATCTTCTTTGTTAGTTGTTGTAGCTAGCTAGTTTCTTAAAGTTGTTCTTCTCTTGTATAAAGTTTAGGAGCCACGAGTGCAATCATCGTGCAAATAAGCACCATGCACCCACTAAGAACATGCTCTCTCTCCCCTTTTACTTTTCAAAACTAACGTAGACGATTGAACAAACTAATTTCCAAAAAAAATGAAAGAAATTCGCGACGCCTAAAGCTGACGGATATTAATTAATCTGTATTTTTTTTTTATTCGATAACATCTTTAAAGGATACTGTTCGCTGTGAACTCCCTTTTGACGGCAAGCCGAGAACTTTGAATTATACGTACACGCAATCACATGGGACACTGAATTACAATGTATAATTTGTCTAAACAAATTATTAAAGGGCCTTAGATATTTCTCTTCAGTTTAACTGTGGAAAACGTCAAGAATACCTGCGCTCCTCACCTTTTAATTATAAGCAAACATCTTGCCGAAATTATAAAGGAAATCCAACAAAATAACCTTTTTCCCCCCCAACAATTATTCAATATATAGTTTAAGAATGGGTGGGTATAATTTAGAAAACATAGATGAAACGGGGGTTGTGCTCTCAAGATTTTTCAAAAAAAAAAAATTAATTTTAATTAATATACAAGTTGATCCGAAAATACTCTCTATTATTGAATAAAGAAATCATTAGACAATATCTCAACAGTGCTTATAATGGTATTACAAATATTAATCTATAGGCATTCTGAAAGAAAAAAAAAATCAATTGGTAGGAATACTATTTAATGATTGAAAAAACAATTCATGAACTATGTTTCCTTTTTTTAAGAAGTTTTGAGTTTAAAATTCTTCTACGAAAAAAAAAAAATCCACTGAGAAAACACTTCAGAAATATTAATCAACAGTGCTTATAATGGCATTAAAACATCTGTTTTTTTTTAAAAAAAAAGACTTAGTTCTTCATTAATCGACCAACACATTGATCAATGAACGACCTCTCATTTCACAATGGGACTATAAGGGTTCGTTCTCATCCAATACTAATTTACTTATCATATCGAAAGGGTCATGAGTATAAAAATAGATATAAATTCTCGTTTGTTTAATAATACAACATCCAAGAAAAAACCTAATAAGAATTTATAGTTTCTGAATCGATTCTCAATTACAAGAAAAATACAAACTAAACTAAATTCAAGAATGGTAAAAAAAAATAATCAATATTTACATATGACTAAATATTTTTTTTAAATAGTCTGTCTTTTTAAGATGTTAATTTGCAACTCCTTAAATAAATTAAAAACCAACTTAAACAAACTAAAAAAATCTAAAAATAAAGAAAAAAATAATAAAAATCCTAAATAAATTAGGAAAAATAAAATTATTACACAAATTATTTAATTTTCTAAACTAAACGGGGAAAAAAATAATAATTAAGGAAAAATATTTTTTTATTAAAAACCTTACGGATCAGTCCCCCAGGGTGGGAAAAAAACTAATTCTCAAGTTTAAATTACTATTGTCTTGGTCTTGTGGATATCCAATTAATGCTCCCCAACATCTTTTCTTTTTTCTTTCAAGTTTATAACAATTTTAAACATTAATTTTAATCCTTTCATCTTATAATTTATTTAAGAAACAATAATTAGAAAATCATTTTGCTTTTATTAGCTTCTAAAGTACTAAATTATAAACCTCATACTTGCTCCATCAATATATGTTGTATCCATATAATATATCTACCTTTGTGATAATTATAGACTTATAATCAAAAGAATCAATATAGTTTAAATCAATAATTTTTTGTTGAGTATCTTCTGTATTTTCTTTGCACTCAATCTGTAAATTATCAATGAGAACACCATTAATGATGTCATCACTACCATTATTGTCATTGTATATGATATCATTATCAATATAATCATCATCAAAATAAACATCATAAAATAGTGGATAAGACCAATCCATATTTGTCTTATCATAGACAAAATCATCAAAATCTTCATGATATTCATTCTAATCTAGAACTTGCCTATTACGGTTATGCCTCCGAAACAGGTTCTCACAACTGGTCATGAATTTGTGATCATTATCTTCTAGTGTTCTCTTCTTCATTGCTATTAATTGACATGATAATTCTTCAACTTGACTTTTCAACTTTATCACCACTAATCAACAAGTTAATTTTACAATATGTTTTTGCATGTCTTCTATCACTAGTTCTTGAACGACCCTTTGTTGAGGGAGAAACACCTTTTCTCCTCCTACATAAGCACATCATGTTCTTCTACTTCTTTTAGCCATGGTTATTCCAGCACATACAAAAAAATAATCATTGAAATCTTTGTCTTTAATACCAACTGACACAAAGCTCTAATACTAATTGACGTAGATGAAAACAATACAAGAAAGACAACAAGAATAAACAACATAAAATTTTTCCAAATAGGATCACACAACAAACTCTAATTCAAAATTTTATTATTAAATATTTCTCTTTAAGTTATTTGTCTCTCTAAAATGTTTACAACTCCTTAAATAAATATAAAACCAATTTAAACAAATTAGAAAACTTGAAAATAAAAAAAAAGTAATAAAAGTTATAAACAAATTAGGAAAACTAAAATTACTAAGCATATTATTTAATTTTCTATATTAAATATAAAAAAATAAAAATATTTTTTTTCTTAAAAACCTCATGCATCAACATTTTAAATATTTTTGTTTATAAATTTATAAAATTAACGGGTTCAAAGTTTTCCTTGAGCCTAATTTTGATCAGTTGAAATGCTTTTAGTATTTTAGATAAAAAATAATAATAATGGACTAATAAGTAAAAAATTTGGGTTAAGTGAAATATTGATTATGTAAAACTAATTCGGGTAAAAGAAAAAAAAAAGAATTCTTGTCAAGTAAAGGAAAAAAAAGTTCCTGGTAATGCGAGCAATTACCCCAAATGTCAATTTTTCACCAGAATGCTAACCACGTTACCTTGTCCCACCCTGAAGTAGCTCTAGTCCTTGTTATGGATAAACGATACCCTGATTTTAAAGATTTAAGACATTGTAAGTGGAAAATATTTTATATATTAATACAACATTTTTGTTTTGATTTAATAGTCATTAATTTCAGAATTTATAAGATTAGTTAAGATGTATATAAGTTAGTCTGAACATTCATGTAAATAAAAAAAACTAGCTCCTAAAAAATTGATATAGTGATAATTAATATACGTTTTATTGGAAAGTACGACAGGTATATGAAGTTACAAATAATAAATTTATTTGTAGGTTTAAAATTAAATTATATTTTTCATTAATATGATGATTTTGAAAGGATCAATGAAAATTTATTTTTTTCTCTTTCAAATATAATTATTTAATGATCTCCCATTTGATTTAGTATTTTATGATAAATATATAATTTTGTAATAAATTGCTTGTTATAAAAATTCAAAAAAGAAGTACATGTATTTTTTATATTTAAAATATCTCTTGCGGATATATGGTGGTGCTTTATCAATTATGATATTACATTAAAAAAATATCACCGAATAAAAAAAAATATTGAGGTAAATTTCTTTTTATTTAAAAGTTGTAAGACTGTAGTGAATAGTTAAACTTCTATGAAATTCATTTATTAATTGTTAACAAAAGGCTATGTTCACCATACCTGTTGCATAATCTTGCATCTAATTTGCTAACCAAATGGTTTGATCATAGTCACAAAAAATAAAGAAAAAAAGAAATGGTTAGTCCATAATCATAAGCTGCACTTAGCGCGTTTTTAGAAGTGTAGTTGCGGTTGCTTTTCGAAATGCTTTTCACTCGGAAATATATCAAAATAATATTTCATTTTATTTTTTTAAAATTATTTTTGACATCAGCGTATCAAAATGATCTAAAAACATGTAAACAAAAATTGAAGCAAAGAAAAAAATAAAAAATATTCAAAATTTTCAAAAGCACTTTTAAAATGCAAAAACAAACAGAGCCTCATCTTTGCAAATTACTATGTAATATGTTGCTTTCACATTCATCACTATATCAAGTGCATAATTATATTGTTTGATTTGCGACTCTTGTTTCACATAAGATATTCGTGACTCCTCTAACAGAGACATCTAGAGACAATTTATTCTGCCATCAACTCTCTGAAAAAAAAAAAACAGCAATTCACACAATCACAAATAACTATTTCTCCACCATTAAAACACAAGTAACATAAGTAGCTTATAATATATTAAATTGCAAATAACAAATGTACACTGACAATTAAGACAACATAATATTTTATTGAAAATTAATCTAATTATATATTTATTCACAATTATCATAACATATAATAATATTTAATTATATCTAATAATCTCTTCAGCTCGTTCAACTCGAGGTCGAGTCTGTAATATCCATGCATGTTTGAGGAGGAACAATATCATCCCAACTTGTGGATGGACTTTGGTCGCTCGTGGACGAGCCTTGGATGCTCGTAGACAGGTTAACATCCCCAACACTCTCACATTAAGCAATATCATCTTCCACTAATGCTACTTCAAGACGCTCAACCCCCCAACCTCTTGAAGTCCACCACAACATAAATTAAATGTGGTCTTGGTTACAATACGCCTCATCTCATCGACACCTTTAAGGATAGCCATTGCTGCTTTCTGAGCTTCTCACACTAAGTAATTAATCTGTATACATACATTAATGAATCATAATCCAGAATAAAATTATTTTAGTATTTAATAAATGCAAAACAATATTGCATATCAATCGATAATGTAAAATATTAATGAGTCATTGCTACTTTCTGAGCATCGAGTTGCGTGGACTTCTCATGAAACACAACTAGGTCGGTGTAATGAAATGACACGTAATGAATTTATACCATGTCATGTATGTATCTATATTAATCGTAGGTTGCCAGTCCTCAAAAACATAATCTTTTCTAGCATTCCAGAGATCAAGGTAAGATGCATGAATTATCAACTAATTTCCTTGCACTTATCCTGACGATTACCGTTGTGTAACTCCTCTCTGGTATCAACATAATGCGGTATATGTTGAGATAGTCTAAATCTCTGGTATCAACATAATGCGGTATATGTTGAGATAGTTTAAATTGCCGCATTATCCGATCTGGACAATGCATCTCAACAATGTCAAAGCAGTGCAAAAGGACTTGTGTTGACCAAATGTCATATCCCTCACAGCGTATAGGCGAAGCTGAAAGTATCAAGTTCTCTATATATCGAATCCATATAACCAATCAGAGCATATAAAATAGTCATCTCAAATAATCAATTAAACTAAATAATTAACATTAAAATAAAAAAAAATTTCATACATTTGTAATGTATACTTGATACGGCTGCTATGCGTCCAACTCATGTCGATAAAACTAGTGGATATGAGTGAAATTTACTATGAAATGTCTAGCCCCATATCGTCTGACAAGACAAGCCACAAAACCAGTATATCTTTTTACATTCAATTTATATAAATAACATGTTGACTACAATCAATTATATTTTATTATTACCTCAAAGCAATGAAGAGTGGCACCTGAGTGACAGTGTCAATTATGTTATTACCTCAGCTCTTTAGACGCCTGGTATGAATAAGCTCTTATGACCAGAGCTATATTAATGAACATTGATAATTATAAGTTAGTATTTAAAATGTCATTAATTCTAGTAATCAAATAATTTGAAATACATATACCTAAAGAAATAGAAGACACCCGACAATTTATCTTCTCCTTTTAGACATGTTTTGCATAGTTCCTGGTATGACTTCTCCCCAACTGTAATTCTGAATGAACTAAAAATCATCAAGTATCGTAAAAAAGTACAATGAAAGTGTTTAATATACCTCTAGGAGTGAAATGCAGGTGATGAAGGTGATCAGTTGTGGGTGGTTTAGTTGAAAGATCCCACACCCGCTGCTGGCAGAGAAAAAAAGTGTGGCTGCCACGGGTAGAGCTAGAGAGAGAAAAAATGAGTGTTTTAGATAGAGAAATGAGTGTTTTAGGGCTGCTAGGGGGTGATTTTAGTGGAGAAGAGAGAGTTCTCAGCCAGTGGTGAGAGGGGAAGAGGGGGAAAGAGAAAGAAAAAAAAAGAGAGAAAAAAAATAATTGGTTTTTAATTCGAAACAAGTCTCATGTTATGTATGACTCATTTAGGTATGCTAGTTTTCTAATTATTTTTTTCACTGTGCTATTTTATTGATTTTTTTAATATATTAAAAAACAAAAAAGCTCCTTAAGATACACAACAAAACAAGTTTATAATCTATAAATGACACATTAATCTACTTGTTAAATTACAGAATAACTTTTTGTTTTATAACTCTTTCTCCCTCTCTCTAGGCGCCCTATAGCTTTCCACCCTAAATTGATTTTGAATTCATGATTATTAAAGAAATGAATTCTTTTTCAAAAACTCTTAGTTTCTGGAAATTAATTAAAATTTTGCAGAAAAACAGAAGAATTTTGTTAAGAGAAATTTAAGCAAACACTTGAAAAATATAAATGCTCAAAACATATCTATATATACATGAGATTTTATACCTTACAACTTGCTAAAAAACATTGCAGAAAATACCTTAGTAATTTTTATTTTTTTTATATATATATATATATATTTGAGGAATAAACACCTAGGATTAGTTTTGATAAAAAGAAAGCTGGCATGGCAAAATATTTTGAGAGGACAGAGAAAGACACGGTAATTATTACTTATTACGTAAGTACAGGAGGTGGCAAAGTACATATTATTATTATATACATTTCTTTTCTTCATTCGAATTACCGTCTTGTTCCCTGTTTCCCATGAATTCTATTATCACCCTTCATTAATTATGACATGTTCGGCAACGCCGCGTGGCTGGGTCTTTTAATATACATATATATATTTAATTATTTTTATATTGTTTTGTTATACTAGTATTAAAAAATAAAATTTAAAATTTAAAAATTTATTTTAAATGAAAAATAATTTAAAAAATAAGTATTATGGTAATACTAAAAACTGTTTTCCTACCTTTTTTTATATAATTTTTGAATTTTTTTAAGTTGATTTTTTTAAGTTTTTAAATTATTTTAATATGTTGATGTTAAAAATAAAATTTAAAAAATAAAAAAATTATTTTAATATATTTTTAAATAAAATTTTTTTTAAAAAATATTACATGTTATTAAAAATATCCTAAGTCAACGCAATCGAACGTTAAACTTATGTTTGAACTTCAAAAGAAAATATAAAAAAAAACAAGAAAAAACTTTGAAGAATTTAATACAAAAGGCAGCATTATTTCTGTTCACTTCATTGCTTGAGGGCATTGTAAGTCAAAGCATCCAATGAGCCGCCCGCATTAGTTGACTGTGCAAAAATAGGCAACATTGCTTAGGCAATAATTCTTCACAGTAGAAGTCAGTACGAAGTGTGCACTCTCCATAGTTCCCACTAGATTTGTTACCCGCAGTTCACCGCGGGCAGAGCAAATTTATTTTTGATATGAAAAATTATTAGGGTAAAAAAAATCTAAGTCTCAAGTTATTAATTTAAATGGTAATTTAAATAATACAAAAAATAACAACAACAAATAAACTAATAAAAAAACAATAAAAAAATGAAAAGAACATACATGAATCTATTCAGACTATTAAACAACATAATGCTAACCTAATAGAAAGCAAGCCTAAAAGAATATTAAAGCAAAACTAAAAAAATAAAGAAAACATAAGATTTTTTTAAAAAAAAACAAGTAAACTTAAATAAATCTTCTAAACTTGATCTAATCTTTAAAATTTGCAACTTAAACCAAGTTCCAGTTAAGAAGCTTAACTTTTAATAAATTTAATTTTAATCAATGAAATCGTTGAAACATATTAATAAAAAAACTTGCAGAAGCCCCAAAAAATAGAAATAAAAAGAATGATGATAAAATTTAAGAGAAAAAAACTTATGGAGGGTGAAATTAATTTTTTTTTTATAAAAATGATTCAAAACAAAATAAATAGCAATTAAAAGAATGAAGATAAAATTTGAAAGATTAAAAACTCATAGGGGGTGAAATTAAAAAAAATTATAATTTTATAGATTATTTATAGATTAAAAAATAATTGGAGGCTAGCCTAATAGAATCAAACCGAAAAAATAAAAAAAACAAAACAAAAAAGGATAAAAAATAAGAAAACATCAGCTTTAAAAAAGAGAAAAAAACCAAGCAATCTTGGGTGAACCTCCTAAACCTGGTCTAATCTCTAAAACCTATAATTTATGAAATCCTAAACCTTGGTTCAATCAAGAATCTTAACTCTCAACATATTTAATTTTATGAAATAATAATAACAATAATAAAAACATAAAAAAAACAATAAAAATAATGGAGATAAAATTTGATAGAAAAACACCCAAGTAGGATGAAATTTGTAAAAAAGAAAAACAATTAAAAAAATGATCATAAACAAAATAAATAGCAACTAAAAGAATGAGGACCGAATTTGAAAGATAAATGAATTATAGGGGGTGAAATTGAAAAATATTAATAATTTGATAGATTATCTGTATATTTAAAAATGATATGGGGTGAAATTGATTTTTTTTTTCTAATTTCTTAGATTATTGATATATTAAAAAATAATAGGAGGTGAAATTGGAAAACACTTGTAATTTCATAGTTTATTTTAAAATATAAAAATAGTTATCAAAAGGATAGGAACTAAATGTGAAAGAAAAAGAAATTGAAGGGACTACTCTGAAATTTTGCATTAGTTGCGCAAATTCAAGGTTGAGAGAGAGAAGAAGAGAAAAAAAAGGTCTATAGAGCCAAACTAGCAGTACTTTTGATACATGCGCCACACCACCATGTAGAGAGCCTTGAGATCTTCTAAATACCTCCCTAGAAGGCCATATTTGGTAGTCAAAAGACCCTTTATGCGTAGTTTGAATAGCGTTGGGGCTGCTCACACAATGACACATGCATTGCAAGCACCAACAGTTCTTTTTAAAAAATAATATTTAATATATGTCAATTACAACAATATCTTTGAACAACCTCAAAATCTATAACAAAACCAATATAAAATTACCAAAATACTATTATGAGAGAGTTATATTGTTTTTGTCTTAAAAGGCATCAAAGTAATTTAGCTATATATAAAAAAATAAAAGGACAAAAACACTTTTGAGGCAAAAAGCATAGGAGTTTTTTTTTTTTCAAAGCTAAAGTAATAGTTTTACTGTGCATAAAAATTAAAAATGACAAATATAACCTTATATAATATGTAAAGACAATTGTATAATGGTAGAAAGACAAACTTACCCCAAAAGCTTACTTCATTGTCTTTTTTAAGAGTAAATTCATAATTATATTATTATAATAAATAGTAATCCATGTCTTGATGCATGGTATGAAAACCGGGTGAGAATTGAAAAAAAATAACCAAAAAACCGAAATGAAAAAAAAACCGATTAATTTTGAAAACCGCCGGTTGTTTGGTTTCGGTTTTATAAGTAAAACCAAAAAAACCCGAACAAAAAAAACCAAAACCGGTTTGAACCGATTTTTCCCTAAAAAACTGAACTGAACCGAACCGAAACCGGTTGGTTTGACCCGGTTTTGATTTTTTTAAAAAAAATTTCGGTTTGTTACTTTTTTTTGATAAAAACCAAACCGAACCGAAAATAATCACCCCTAAATGATAATATCACTAGGAGTTTTAATTTTTTTATTTATTTATAATTTCTCATCCCCATGAGTGGAAAATCTCTTTCCTTTATTGAAGAGAAAAAAAGAAAATAATTCAAGTTGTTTAAAAAAGAATGCTCCAACGGTTTAAGGTTATGTAATAAAAATTAAAAGAAGAACATGTATGCCTAATCACGCACATTAAGAAGTTAATCCCCTTTCTTTTCTTTCTAGCAAATGCAAGAAAAAAGCAAAGCAAGGATCTTATGTCACTTCATGTGAGAAGAAACAAAGTGTAGACACACAGTAAACAAAAGTGTTGTAGTAATTACAATCGTAATTAATTTCTTGCTATCTCGTTAATTAATAATTGATATTCCACGTCACCACTTCCAACCAAGCATTGGCCCCACCTGGAAGAGAGAGAGTGTGCGTGGCCTTATAAGAGCATGAGAAAGAAAAGAAAGCACAGAAACTCTCTGCAACCAAATCTCAATCATCTCCTCCTATCCTCCTCCTTCATAGGCGTGGCTTTTGGCTTTCATTACTCTCTCTCTCTCTCTACTCTCTACTCTCTTCTCTCTTTAAGCCATCGAGCATACAACAATGAATATGTCTGCTTTGTTCGTTTGTCTTTTATATTTCTCATAGTGAGAGAGCAAAAGGACCAGAGTTCCAGTCTGTTTTGTCTTGGTTTTCTCTTTCACATAATCATTCTGGCTTCCATTATCATCTCCTTTACTTTCTTTACCTCTCTCCCCCAGCTTTTAGCACTATTTGAAGCAGACAGCAAAGATAAAACAATATCATTCAATTTGCTACTATTTCTTGTGTGGTACTACTGTACTTCAAACAACATTCTCTATAAAGATATAACATGGATAGATGGGAGAAACCACTAAGAGATGATAGGTATAGAAACCAAAGGCAGAACCCATCTTTCTCCTCTACTCTTCTTGATGTTATCTACCGTTCCATAGATGAGTCTGGCAATGGCAAAGGAGAAGAAGAGAAGCTGATTTTCTACAGAGAAACCATGAGAAAGAAACATGAGATCAATCATGGCTTTAAAGGTGAAGAAATGACAAGTTTGCAAAGAGCATGCATGATAGAGAAGTGGATGGAGAAGAAAGTTAGCCATGAGAAGGTCTCCGTTAGGAGAAAATCCATGGCTGATTTCGACAAGAAATCTCGAAAAGATTTAGATTCTGTGCTGTTAAATTCAAGCTCGAGTTCCTCAGAATCTAGCTGTGGTGGTGTTTTTTCATCTTCAGAATCCGAATCAATTTATGGTGTCAACTCATCAAGATCATCAACAACTAGTTACACCATGCAAAGGCCTAAGCCTGTCAGAACCAGCATTTCTGCTAGGCCAGAGAAATACCAAAGACGTGAAGATCTTCATCAAACCGATACGTTTCAGCATCATGAGAGGAATTACGCACCAAACCAGAAGGCAAAACCTGAAGGCAGTTTTGTCAAGACAAAATCAAAGGCCTTAAAGATTTATGGTGATCTCAAGAAGGTCAAGCAGCCTATATCGCCTGGCCGCAGGCTTGCGAGCTTTCTTAACTCTCTTTTCACTACAGGCAATGCAAAGAAGGCCAAGATTACGACGCCGGGTGGAAGTTACGAAGAGCGGAAGTTAAAGTCCGAGCAAGCATCTACATGCTCTTCAGCCTCTTCATTTTCAAGGTCTTGCTTGAGCAAAACCCCTTCTTCAAGAGGTGGGAAATTGAGTAGCAACAATGGAGCCAAAAGGTCAGTGAGGTTCTATCCTGTTAGTGTGATTGTTGATGAAGATTGTAGGCCTTGTGGGCATAAAAGTCTATATGGAAGTGATCGTCAAGAGATGGGTAGTACTTTAGTGGCAGCTGCAGTTACAAATGCTACAAGAAACAACGTTCCCACAAGTGATGAAGAGCTTAAGTTGCATGTCATGAATGAAAATCGCCGAATCGAGGAAGTTGCAAGGGATCTCTTAAAGAACTATCAGAAGAAGAAGGAAGAGCAGTTTGATCATATGAGTACTGATCTTTGCAATGACAATACTCATCAAGTATGTAGTGAGGAAGAGGAAGAAGAATCTGATGACGATGATGATATAGCAAGTTGTGCAAGTTCTGATTTGTTTGAATTAGATAATCTTTCTGTTGTTGGAATAGAGAGGTATAGAGAAGAATTGCCTGTGTATGAAACAACTCATCTGGGTACTAATCGAGCCATTGCTAATGGCTTATTCCTGTAATTCTAAAAAAAAAAGAAACTTTTTTAATGAATGGTGCGGGGGTTTACATCAAGGAATAAGATTTCTCTTTGTTTTTTCTTTTTATTATTAAAGAGAATCAAATTAGATAGATTTTCAAAGAGAAACTAAGATATAAATATGTGCACAAAAGACCGTGATCATTATATTCATATAAAGAGAGATGAAGAAAGTAAAGAAGGAAGTGGCTCCAGTTTCTACAAGCTTGTTCCCACTTGAGATGGGAAAAATCAAACAAAAGGGTAAAGATGGCGAAGTCAAAAGCATAGGCAGATTTTCTAACTCTGTCATCCACTGCAAGGGAGAAGGATCAGCTACCTTTTTTCCTTCCTGAATATTAAGTGGGTCCTTTTTTTCCCTTCAAAATAACACTACCTCACCCAATTCGTTATTAGCCACGATCCTCCATCCGTTAAAACTTGGATTATTTTCTAAAACTTCTTTATCAAAACTCTAAAGGAATAAATAGGTAATCGAGGAAGAACTGTCCGTCTTATGTGCATGCAACATGATATATATCTATTGAGTTTTCCAGTTAAAATACAATAAAATAAAAGTTATAGGAGCTTTGATTTTCTATCGAGTTATTTCCATTCGAGGTAATGGCCGGGATGTAATTTTCCGGTGGAGGTGGTAGCTAGTTAATGGTTCTGAGACTAAAAGACAAGGTATATTGATGAAGTTAGTGGGGGAAAAAGAAGAGGAAGATCGATCCATGTATGGTCTCCAAAGATGTAGACATAGGATCTAATATTTGATCCTTTAAGCCTGGATGTCAATTTTGATTGCTTGTAAGCTAATAAGCATGGTTTTCAAGTTTTTGTCGTGTTTTTCTCCACAATTAGCTAAACGATGCAGCAGCAGCAGCCTCACAAATTTCATTTTCAAATCAGTACTCCATTTATGTGTTTGATTTAATATTTAATCCTGTCTCGTGCACATGAGATATAGTAAAAGAACTAGTTTATAGACCCACGTTTTGCCGCGGGGATCAAAATTTTTATAGACGTAAAAATTAATTATAAAATTATTTAATATTATTATTAAAGTCGCTATATAATATTTTTGAATTTTGTTTTCTTTCAATATACTTATTTAAGATACTTATTTTAGCTAATGTAATGTTTTTAACTGTAATCATTGGTTCTCTTAAAAGAAAAATATTTTATGGTTGTTAAAGAAATTTTTTTTTAAAATCAAAATAGTATGTTAATATTTTAGAAACTAAAAATAAATCATAAATGTTATAAAATTATGTTAAACATATTTTTGAAATTTCTAGGAATAAAAAAAACACTTTGAATCAGATTTTTATGAATAATTTATTATTAGTATTATTATTTTCATACATAATAATTGAAAATAATATTAAAATTCAAATAAAAAATTATAATACTATTTAAAAATCATGTTAAAATGGAAGAGTAAGTGAATCTGTTAAATGTTTTTTATGAGGATAAAAAAAAACCAAAGAAAATAAAAAAAAACAAAGGAAAAGGCTAGCCCAATGATTGGCTTGCTAGTAATAGGCTAAGCGTGCGTGAGCTTGGCCTATTTTTTTTTTGAAAAAGAAAGCATAAATGATAGGTGTTTGTACTTGCTGCAAAGAAAATGAAGCACACCTCCCTCAACTCGATCTTGCAACCTCTGAATTGCGTTGCACATTATTATGGAATGTTATTATGTATATTTATACTTATCTTGTATTTACCTTATATAGATTTTTGATCATGTGTAGTATACCAGATGGTTAGTATTATGTACAACCCTACATCCATATATATATATATATATATATATATATATAATATATATATATATATATATATATATATATATAAAGGGAGTGCTACACACAACATATTACAACCTCCAAAATATATTCTAAGACTCCTTCTCCTTTAAACTTCAACTTGGTATCAGAGCATTATACTTTCAAAAGGGCTTCCATCTATAATCGGCGCCTCCCTCTTCTCCTTATAGACCCTACCGCAACTCAATCGTCTCCTCTTCTTACAGCAAACACATTGGCCACATCACTTCCTGTTCCCTACTTATTCTTCAATTATGCAACCCGCGTCAGGTTTTTCAATGGCACCTCCACCTGGATTTTTTACGTCATCACCTGTTCATTCTCTTGGATGTAGTTTCCCTCTAATAATGGCAGCAATATCTTCCTCTGCAACGATTGTTTCGGCACTTTCTGTACTCCCCTCTACAGCGTCAATTGTTCCCAACACACATCTTCATGGTGTTGTGGTAGTTCCTCTCTCAAATACTCATTAGGTTATCTTCTTGAAACTAACCAACAATAACTACCTACTGGAGAATGCAAATGAAACCATATTTATTGGGTCAGGATGTGTATGCTTTTGTTGACAGGTACTATCCTTTTCCTGCACTCTATATTACTACCACCGATACATCAACTCCTGGTATCAATCCATTCTTTCTTTCATGGAAGTAACAAGACCAATTAATTATGAGTGCTCTCCTCTCCTCTTTATTTACAGAAATTATACATCTTGTGGTTGACTGTAACACATTTCATAGCATTTGGCAGACACTTGAAAAATCCTTTGCCTCACCGTCACATTCAAGGATTATGCAATTACATGGTTCTTTTCAGGATTTGCGTTTGGGGGATGATTCAGTTATCGCTTATCTGCAGCGAGCCAAGGTCCTCTTTGATGAGTTGGCTGCTGCTAGTTGGCCTATTTCCTTAGAGGATTTTAATCTTTATGTATTTCGGGGCTTACGCAGTGATTTCAAAGACTAAGTGACCAGTTTGTCTACATGGGCAGACCCCTTGTCATACTCTAATCTTCACAGTTACTTGCTCACTCATGAATACCTCAATAAGAGCTCCCTTCAATCCACTATTGGCTCTCCTATGACAATGCCTCTGCTGCCTGCACCTTCACATCCCACGGCTTCAACATTCTTAGTTCATCGTGGTGGTTTTGGTGGTCCTTCTGGCCATTCCTACCGTGGGCATAGGCGACACCGAGGTGGATGAAAAAGCTACCATGGTGGTAACCATGACGCCTCTGGATCTGATTGGCAGCAGATGTTTGGGTCTAGTTTTCAGCAGGGTTCCCGTGAGTCTGTGACTGGTTGGCAGCAACATTCTCGTGGAGTTTCTAACTACAACAACAACGTTTAAAATGTCAAATGTCAATTGTGTTATGGTTTTGGGCATTCTACCAAATATTGTTCTCAATTTACTTCACAGCATTCACGGGCTATTGTTAACTTGGCATTTCAGAATCCTCAGCTCTCCTCTGCAGATTGGTTTCTTGATACGGGTGCTAATCAGCATGTGACACCAGACCTCGCTAGTATGACAAGTTCAGAGCCCTATCTTGGCAGTGATCAGTTACATGTCGGTGATGGTAAGGGACTTGTTATATCATATATTGCTCAATCTAAACTCTATACTCCCAAACACACTTTTATCCTATCCAATGTTGTTCATATCCCACATATTAAAAAACCGTTATTGTTTGTTAAAAAAATTTACATTGAGAAGAATGTATTTTTTGAATTTCATTTATCTATGTTTTATGTTAAGGATCTAATAACCAAAGAGGTGCTCATTTCCGGTTAGAGTAGCGATGGTCTATATATCTTATCAGAGTCATCTGCAACGTCCGTACCTCAAGCTTTCATGTCTACGTCTGTGTCCTCCACTGCTGATGTTTGGCATCGTCGCCTTGGGCATCCTAACTCTTGTATTTTAGGGTCTCTAGTATCAAATAATAAAGTTACATGTACTTCAAGAGTTTTTAATTTTAATTGTTCATCTTGTCCTTTAGAAAAAGCATTGCGTCTGTCATTAGGCCTTACTGGTCATAAAACTTATGCTCCTCTTGAGCTTGTTTTCAGTGATGTTTAGGGACATTCTCTTATGTTATCTACTAATGGTTAACGATATTTTGTGATTTTTATGAATGCCTATACAAAGTATATCTGGTTCTTTCCTTTAGCAGCCAAATCTGATGTGTTTAAAATTTTTCTTCAATTTCAAGCTCTTGTTAAACCACAATTCACCACCAAAATTAAATCTGTCCAAACCAATTGGGGTGGTGAATATAGGAAGTTAAACACATATTTTAAAACTATTGGCATTCATCACCGTCTAATCTACCCTCACACACATGAATAAAATGGTACTGTTGAGCGTTGTCATCATCATATTGTTGAAACTGGTCTTACGCTTCTTGGTCAGTGTAAGGCTCCGTTAAAATTTTAGAGTTATGCTTTTGAAACGGCTGTCTATCTTATAAATCGTATGCTTATTGCTATTTTAAATGGTTGTACCCCTTTTGAATATCTGTTTAAATCTTCCCCTGATTACAGTTTTCTTTGTATTTTTGGGTGTTTATGTTTTCCATTGCTTCACCCCTATAATCGACATAAATTAGATTTTCGATCTTCCCCGTGTGTTTTTCTTGGCTATAGTTCCTCTCATATGGGTTATCGCTGTTTTGATTTGTCATCATCTCGTATGTATATTGCACGACATGTTAAATTTTATGAAAATACATTTCCCTTTGCATGTTCTGAATAGACAACATCTTTGACTTCTCCATCTCTACAAACAGCACTACCAGCCTTAACTGTTTTTCCTACACTTATGCCTTTTCCATCTACCCCATCTCTGCCACCTTCTCCAAAGCCTGATCACAGGGCTGTTGCCTCCCCTACTTCACATTGTCCCGTGCGTAACAGTCCCTCTACCTCATCTCCACTTTACTCTACTACTGATCACTCTCTAAGTATGGTCTCTGTTTCTCTAGGTATGGTGATCTCATTGTCAGCGGACTCCTCTTCTATTGTGTCTTCATCTCGGCCTCCTAGCAGTCCCACCTCGGGTCCTTCCTCTGGCTCTTCTCCTAGCTTGAATTTGGTAGTTGATTTATCTAATTTTGATCTTCAACAGGTTTCTCATAGTCCATCAACTCTGCCAAGTAACTCCTCTCACAACCACCATATAACACTTCATCCTCGCTATCCCAAACAAGCGCATCTTAGTGTGTTTTAGTCCTTTGCTCCCATGTGTCCTGCTTAGTCCCCTGTTCTCGTGTGTTGTGCTTCTCCTGAGCATGAACCCCTCACGTTCAAAGACGCTTCTCAACTTTTGGCATGGCAGCAAGCTATGCAAGATGAGATTCGGGCTTTGCAATCTAATGGCACATGGACTCTAGTTCCTTATTGTTCCTCCATGAATATTGTTGGCAGTTGTTGGCTCACAAAATCAAGCGGCGAGCGGATGGTAGTATTGACAGGTTCAAAGCCCATCTTGTTGCCAAAGGGTTCACTCAACAAGAAGGAATGGACTACCTCGAGACTTTCAGTCCAATTGTTAAGCTTGCAACTGTGAGGTTATAACTTACTATTGTTGTGACTCGTGAGTGGTTTATTCATCAACTTGATGTTCACAATGCTTTCTTGAATGTGATTCTTCAAGAAGAGGTGTATATGGAGCAACATCCTAGTTTTTCTCACCCTACTCTATCATCTCATGTTTGTCACCTGCATAAGTTTATCTATGGTTTAAAATAGGCTCCCCGGGCATGGTGTACTAGACTCAGTAATTATCTCATTTCTTTTGGTTTTTGTGCCTCCAATACCGATACCTCTCCGTTTATTTACTCCAATGGCCATGATCTCATTTACTTGCTTGTGTATGTGGATGACCTTCTGCTTACTGGGAATAATTCAACTTTGCTACGCCACTTGATTACCTTACTGAATTCAGAATTCAAAATCAGTGATTTAGGCTCTGTGCATTATTTCTTGAAGATTGAAGTCACCAAGACTGCCGTGGGATTTATGCTCTCATAACATATACTTTCGATATCATGCTTTGCAGTATCTCACTTTTTCTCGCCTGGATATTTGCTATGCTGTAAATAAAGTCTGTCAATTTATGCACTCGCCTATTAATGGCTATTGGTCTCTTGTCAAAAGAATTGTCCGGTACTTCCAAGGAATGATATCTTATGGTCTACACATCACTTGAGGGTCCTCGTTTTCCTTACATGGTTTTACAGATGCTGATTAGGCTGGTTTTCTTGATGACAGAAAATCCACCGGTGGCTACTTAGTATATCTCGGCAGAACACCTATTTCTTGGAAGTTTGGAAAACAACGCATAGTGGCTCGTTCATCGACTGAAGCAGAGTATAAGGCTCTTGCGGATGGTACTGCTGAGATTTTATGGATTAAGGCTCTGTTGTCAGATCTTTATTTTTCCTCTGATCCTATGACTATCTTTTGGTGTGATAATTTGGGTGCTACCTACTTATTTGTCAATCCTATCTTTCATGCTCGCACTAAGTATGTTGAAGTTGATTATCACTTTGTTCGTTATTGAATTGATAAAAAGGAAATTGACATTTGGTTCATCTCCTTCCAGGATCAACTTGTTGATGTTCTTACCAAACCTCTTCCTCATGAGTCCTTCAATTATTTTTGGTATAAGCTTCATGTGGATTCTCCTCCTTCAACTTGAGGGGGCATGTTATGGAATGCTATTATGTATATTTATATTTATCTTGTATTTACCTTATATAGGTTTCTGATCATGTGTGGTATACTACATGGTTAGTATTATATACAACCCTACATCCATATATATATATATATATATATATATATTACATAAAGGGAGTGCTGCACACAACACATTACAACCTCTAGAATATATTCTAAGACTCTTTCTCCCTTAAACTTCAACTCATATTAACCACTCAAGCTGAGACACAAATCTAATTCAAAATAATGAAAAAATACATTTTTTTAATGTTAATATGAACAGTTAAAATGACCTTTAAATTTTTTAGTTTTTATTAATGTCTAGTAGTTGCTTTTCCAATAAATGCATTTATGGATGCAAATGTTATTACACAAAGAAGCAAAGAAAAAATTAAGCTGGCTCCATGGATAACTCACCATGATTAACAGTAAGGAAAAAAATATCATGCTTAAAAATATGGTTTATAAGTGTAAGATTTGGAGAAAATTAAAGACCTTATCGCAAAAGGTAAACATATTAGGTTATATAATCCAACATAAATATTATACCCAAATATTAATTTTTGTTTTACTACAAGTTAGAAAATATGAGAAATAGGTTTTGTGAATAATAGGTGGCTTAACCAATGTTAGTAGTCATCCTTTATATTTATGTAGTTAGGGTTGTGTATAATAGGATGCAATACACTACATAAGATCACAACACTATACATAGTAAGTACATATACAAAGTAATTCCTATAATACACCTTTCAAGGTGAAGGTGGAGACTCCATTTCCTGTTTGTATCGAAGATGAACAAAGGTTGTATAAGGAAGAGATTTAATAAGAACATCAACTAGTTGATTTTTAGAAGAGATAAATCGAACTTAGAGCTTCTTTTTAGCAACCATATCAAGAATAAAATGATAGTCAACCTTAATATGCTTAGTACAAGTATGAAAAATAGGATCTATAGATAAATAGATGGGATCTCAATTATCACACCATAATATAGCTATAGAAATAAAAGGAAGATGAAGTTCTAAAAGTATGGAGCGAATTCGTACAATTTTAGTAATACCATCAGTTAAAGCCTTGTGTTTGACTCCAGTAGAAGAATAAACAACAATTCTTTGCTTTCTAGACTTTCAGAAAACAAGAGTATTGCCTAAATAAACAAGATAACCATAAGTAGACTTACGATTATCAACACTATTAGCTCAGTTAACATCAATAAAGCCATAAAGAGCGAAAGAAAAACTACTAGTGATGTGTAAACTATGATTAACAATAGCCTTTAGATAACGCAAGATGCATTTAAAAATAGCACAATAAGCATCAATAAAAGCATGTATAAATTGATAAACCTTATTCATTGCATCATATATATCAGGCTTGGTGAAAGTAAGATACTAAAGGGCATTAATAATCCATCTATAAGGTATAGAGTTAGAGTACAAAGCACCATACACTATGACCAGATTAGTAGTAGAAGAAGAAGATGATGAGGAAGAGGAGAAGGAGGAAAAGAAGAAGAAAGAGGCAGGAGTATCAATAGGCTTTAAGAAGAAATAATCATTTCAAGCCATACAAAGACTTATAAAGACGACAAACAAATGAAGAAAGAGTAGAGTGAACAAAACTAGATGGGTGCTCTATATACACTTCTTAAAGTATCATATTTAAGAAGGAATTATGAACATCTAGTTAACTAATTTACCAACCTCGAGAAACAACAATAATAAAAACCAAATGTTTAATAGTTGGCTTAACTACTAGATTAAAAGTCCCAAAATAATCAATCCTCTCCTATTGAGTTAACCCTTTAACAACTAAATGAGTTGTGTATCTCTTAACACTACCATTAGCTTGCATTTTAATTTTATACACACAACAACTACCAACAACATTCATAGATTAGTGAAAGGCAATTAAAGTCCATGTACTATTAGAGTGTAAAGCCTGGATTTTCTCTTGCATGGATTGATGCCATGTCAGATAACAGTTGGTGTTCTAAAAATTAATAGGTTTCTTTTCATGTAAAGTAACACATGAAGCAAAAAAAAAAAAAAGAGTGGTATTTGCTATTCTAGGTTTACTTATATGAAGGACCATAAAGTGTTGTTGTGGAACCTAAGTATGAGAAATCCAGTTAGAATTCAAAATCTATTTAAGAGAGAACTTAGAGAGATCAACCACTAAAGCCAAGCTAGGAGGTGACAAGTCATAGATGGGTGGTGAAGAATAACCCAAGGCTGAATCATGTCGTGTAAGTACATAAGAAGCTAGAGAACCATGTGGACATTAAGAGAAAGAACATGTATCTTAATAATGATCAGTAGAAGAGGAAGCACACAAAGATAAATCATCAGGAATATTACTCACTGGAATAGGTTGATTATGTAAAGTATGTGTAGGTGTTGGGTTGAGAGGTGAAAAGGGAGAAAGTGTCAAGGTAGGAATAAAAGTACTTATGGATAGTGTAGACAATGTTTCTATCTATTCAAATTCTTCAACAGGAAAAACATTTTCATGAAACCTAATATGATGAGAAATGTATATTCATTTAGAAAAAAAAATCAAGACACTGATAACCCAAGTAAGAGGATCTATATTCGAGAGACACTAGGAGTAGAGCAAAAATCTAACTTATGAATATTATATGGATAAAAGAAGGGAAAACACACAAAGAAAACTATAATTTGGTGTAGACTTAAAAAAGAAATTTAAAAGGCATTTTATTATTTAACACAAATGTTGGCATGCAA
Source organism: Populus deltoides (assembly GCA_015852605.2). NCBI lineage: Eukaryota > Viridiplantae > Streptophyta > Magnoliopsida > Malpighiales > Salicaceae > Populus > Populus deltoides. The sequence continues at coordinate 37,924,723 of CM027570.2, forward strand.
TTTATTAAATAAATAGATGTTTCAAATGCATAAGTTCAAAGTTTTGAGATTGTTTTATATTGACCAGGAAAGGTAAGACCAATTTAAATAATATGTCTGTGCAAACATTCAACTGTGCCATTTTATTTATGATTATATGGACAAATCAATCTATGTTGAATACTAATAGTTTTAAAATGAATTCTTAATTTTTTTGTACTCACCACCTCAGTCCATTTGTATAGATTTAGTTTTAGTAAAAAATTATCTTTCAACTTGAACTTGAAATGGTTGAAAAACAATAAAAACATCAGACTTAGTAACTAAAGGAAAAAACCTAATATATTTAGTATAAACATCCATAAAAATAATAAAATAGTGAAAACCATCAGGAAAAAAACATAGGGGAATGTCCCCAAGCATCACTAAATACCAATTTAAAAGGATTAGGGGTTTTGTGACCTGTAGGTTCTAAAGACAAACATGATGCTTTTCTTAAAGAACATGTTGAACAATTAAAATTAAAATGTTTTGAAATACATGACACATTTTTATTTTACATTAAAAGACTTAGAATTCATGGATTAAGAAACACATGTAAACAAGAAAAGTTTAAGGTAAAGACATTATAGAAGACTCGGAGATAATATAAAGACCATCCTTACATATATTAAAGTTCTCTACAGAGCTTGGTCTCCTTGCAACAATAATTCATCAAAGAAAGACTTTGCCTTTTGTAAATAAACATTTACTGTATCATCGCCTTGTCATATATCTTGAAAAGAACTATGAATTTGCATAATTCTAGAATTAAATAGAGAAGCAAGTGCCTTTTCAAGAGTATGCTATATACTACATGATGTTTGACAATCAACAACAAGGTGTAAGACTTCAGTAGATACCGAGGACAAAATAACACTCATGATTAGATTATCTTATTGTTTCATTGGAAGAAAAAAGGGTTGATAACGGGGGCAACCATATTTGTAGAGATGATATGAGAGGGAGGACACGAGAAGGAGCTATCAACAAAAAAATAAACCCTCGAACCTTATAGATATGGCTTTATATGCATCCACCATTATAGAAAATTAGTATTGGTTAACTTTAGATAGATAACTTGTTGTGTTTTAGAAAGAGGAGTGACGACTACACCCTAGAAAACCATGGCCATTGAATTATAATTTCCAGCAGCAGTTAATGGAAGAGAAACAGGGATTGATGCGGCAGTAGTGAATGAAAAGAAGACAACGTTCGGTTTATATATATATATATATGTTGGATGGTAATTATCTTGTTTGGTAGGCCCTCTAAATGATTTCAATGAACATTCTCAAAGCACGTATTCTTATTGAAAACAGTCTGTTGGTGATGATTAATAAGTTACGAAACCTCTGTTTTCTCTTTTAATATCATTCGAAGCAAGATGGCAAGAGGGGCTTTAACAGGACCACTGAATCATAAGAGTGTGATATGCTAATTAAGTTATCATAATTACACATTTTTAACTAGTAATCTTGCATTTTGTTTAATTTAAAACAGGATTTTAAATATTAACTTGGATTGTAGGTTTCAAAATGGCTATAGATTGGAAATTTTATTCGGGGGAACTGTTCGACTGTGGGGTACTAGTTTTAGGTCACAAAAATCAAGAGGTGACATTTTGTCAAGGCTGCTCACCAAGGATCTACAAGACAAATGGCTTGAGAAATTATTCTACTTTTTTTATTTTCTTTTCATGAAGTAATCAAATTCCATCCCATTCTTCTCAATATTTGATCCTTGATGTGCCCCAGAAATCTTTAATTCAAATCACCAACAACTTGGGGTTTTCTTTTAGTAAATATTAATTAATTAATTGTCACAATTCAAGAATTCTAGTCACTGTCACGACAGTCAGCTTCACGGTTCTTTAATTCTCTCTATTTTTAATTATCTACCTTCGCTAAATAAAAACCAGCACAAATGGGGTCGGGTGTCCTTAGGCTGCAGTGTACAACAAACAAGGCTCTAGACCATTGATATTCTAGTAGCTGGTTGATGATAATCATATTTCCATGCGGTTGGTGAAGTAGGATGTTAGACAATAATGATGGATTAATGAGTTTAGTGGGTATAAGACCACCTACCATCATCGTTGACAATTATTGTCTTTGCCCTAATCTTTATCAGACTATAATCTTCATATAGGACGAAGGTGTATTTCCTCTGTCCCTTAAAACTACAGTGAAGAACATTCTTACTTATTAGAGTTAATATAGACGAATGTTTGTGGAATATTCACATAAACCTTTTGTTCTCCTTTTATTATTATTATTATTATTATTATACATTGAGATTAAACAAATCTTGTAATTCTAATCTATGCCAAGGAATTTACCCATAAGAATCTCCAGCAATAAGCAATCTTTTGAATTAAGTATTTATTTGATATTGTAGTAATTTTCAAAGGTTTTTCAAATTATTTTTTATGAAAAACCTTAAATTGTGTTATTTTATGTGTTTTTGATGGTTTTGAGGTGTTACACATAAACCTTTTGTTCTCCTTTTATTATTATTATTATTATTATTATTATTATTATACATTGAGATTAATACGCTTTCAAACAAATCTTGTAATCCTAATCTATGCCAAGTGAATTTACCCATAAGAATCTTCTCAAGCAATAAGCAATCTTTTGAATTAAGTATTTATTTGATATTGTAGTAACTTTTTAATTTTCAAAGGTTTTTCAAATTATTTTTTTATATGAAAAAACCTTAAATTGATGTTATTTTATGTGTTTTTCGATGGTTTTGAGGTGTTAATATAAAATAAATTTTAAAAAAATTATTTTTATTAAAAAATATCATATATCATAATATTAAAAATAATCCGAGTATGGATGACTCAAACTTCAAATCCCATTCTTATTTTAGCTTTTTTTTTAGTGGCTTGCAAGTTAAAAAATATATTTTATAGAAAAGTGAAGTTCTTAGGAAATAAATTATCTTTTTACAATTGATTGTGACATGTATAACAAGCTAAAACAATATTATAGCATATATTGAAAATTAAAAAACCAATTTTATGTTATTTTTGGATAAAAAAACTAATATATATGGTTCATGATCAATGAATTATTGCGAAATTTGACACATATACAACATGAAATGAATTGTACCTAAATTAAAGAATGATTTAGAATATGCTTTTGTTCAGAATCTACTATCGAACTTAGCCCCTCACCATCCGATTGTTTTGAAGAATGAAGGACAATTTCAAGCTTCGAGATGACTAAACATCTCTACGAAGAGCCAAACAGAGAAGCATTATAGCCAAGTTAGAATAACTGTTGTTTATCAATTATTTTCTCTTAGTTATATGCTGATGTTTCCTCTAGAAAAATGCATAGCATGCATCAGAATGCATGTTTTGACACTTTGTTAATTAAACACATACAAATCTCTCTCTAATAAAAACAAAATGTTGTTATCAGTAATTAATTTTAATATAATATTTTGTGGGCAAGCCTTGGAATGGCTTATGATGGTCACCAACCATGCATGATTTACTATTGGTGTATCTCATATCATTAAGGGCGCATGCAGCAAGTTTAATTATATGTGGCTATTTTGTCGCAGACCAATTTGGATTAGGGCTTAAGTGTATACCACAAATGAATTGATCATTGACCCAGCCAACTTTTTGGGTGTCTGGGTAGAAAGGGGCATGGTGGGTTAATGTAAAATCAATAATTTATATGATGTAGAGTATTTTGTCTCGTGAAATGAGAGATTTGAGCCTCAATTTTGAGTTATCTACTTGTTAGCTAGATGCTTACTAATCTTTCTTGTCCATTCTTCTGATCAATTATTTGTTGGTAATTAAGTAGTTCTTGAAGGAAATTGATAACTAGGATGAAGGTTTTAAGTGATGAATTAGTTGTCAAATTCTTATGTTCATCATGAAATCTTTTTTCAATCCATATAAACATGAATATGGTGTATAATGTACTGTTGTGTCCCTATTTTCATATAGTTTCCAAGGTAACCATGTTTTAGCTCCTTGTTTTATTGGCTAATGTGAGAGAAAATTATATCATTTAGAGAGGTTAAATAAGTTATTTTGACTGTTTCTTAACAAAAGAATGTCTTTTATATTGAAAGTTTAGAATAAAATATTAATTTTCATAACCTAAATTTTCACCTTTTATTTTGTTTTATTTTATATGGTGGAAAGAAACATCATAAGCATTTAAAATAATTTTTTTCATTAGAAGTAGAAATTTTCAATTGATTTCTCTTTAAAGGAAAAAGATCTTCGAATAACTTTTCATTAACGAAAAATCTTCAATTAATTATTTCCTAATTGATTTTGCTATTATATTTAAATGGCAATTAACATAAAAAGAAAAGAGAGAGGAGGTTTTTGTGAAAAGAATAAAAAAAGAAGAAGAAGAGAAACATGAAAGAGAGAGACGACAATAAAGAAAAAGAAAAAAGAGATTGTCCTTTTAGGTTTTTCTTCGTTAAGAGAGTTACCCTCTCTCCCTCATGATTTCTCTAATATTTTTTTCATCAAGTCCATTGTTTCTGGAACATCAGACTCTTTCATTTTCCAACCCCCAAACCGAACCAATTTCATCCATTAAAACATCATCTAAACAACCACATCCCATCCTACAAAAATCAATTTACAACCACCACGTAATAGCCTAAAAACTCCAGTTGCAAAACCCCTATAAAAAATCTTGGAAACTTTGTGTGAACCAGAACATTGTTTAGTTTTTAATTTATAACAGAAGCCATGCATCTCGGTTTTAGTTGTTCTTTAGGTTGATGGAAAACTAAGACTTTTATAAAAAATTTAAAACATAGTTATGCTGTTTGGAAGCCTAGGAAATAGCCAAAACAAAGAAGTCATAATTTGTCTAAAAGTTCATAGCAACTTAGATGTATTTTAGTTTTTAGCCTTTATTTGAAGTTATAGAAGTCATAACAATGCAAATTTAGATGCATTGAAAAGTTTAGAAAAATGTTTAAAACTTTTTTGAAGGGTCTAACTCCAAATTATGTCATTTTAACACTCGGAATCAAGTTAGAAGTTCCAAAAGAAACAACAACAATACTTCACTATAGCATCAATGTGCCACCATTTTTCTGACTACCTCCGCACGTTCCAATAGTTCCTAGACTGCCTTGGAATGTTGATCTCTAATCCTAAATCATTTATTTATATGAAATGTTAATGTTTAGGACCAAACATTAGTTGTGTATGTGATTTTGGACATTTTGGTGATAAGTCATGATTATATGGGTTTGTATTATAATAGAAAATAAAAACATTTATCCTTATCAAAGTATTTTTTTTTTAAAGTACCACTTGATAATGGTTTGACAAGTCTCATTTTTATAGGGACCGGTGTCAAAATCTTGCAAAAAACAAGTCTCATTTTTAGAGGGGCAACAACATAAAAACTTTTATGAATAACCAAAATAACAAGTTTTCTTTTAAAAGGGACTAATGTCAAGATTTTATTATTTATGAATAACCAAATCGACGAGTCTTTTATTTTTAGAGACTAGGTCAATTGTTTCACAAAACAATTAGAAATTAAAATTGAAAATAAGCTAAAAACAATAAGGATAATTAATGGCAATCACAAAGATAAATTTAAAGAAAAACATATAGTAAAGGAAATTTTTCGTAAGAAATGATGTGATAAAGGTGACGTCGCTCTTTCTTTAGACATAACTAACTCCATACCCAAATATTTAGAACCAGTGCTAATATGAGGATTCCTAGTTTCCTTAAAATACTAGGTGATGACTCTAAATTTTTCATGATATATACTTTTCCACTTAATTTCAAGTCTTGGTCGATGTCGAGGTGCATGCCTTTTCCTTTTATTTAACTTAACATTTTATAAATTCTATTGTTGATAACATAAGATTTTTTATTTATTTATTGAGAGGTTACGAGGATCTTACAACAAAATGAATGATAATCCTCCTTCATTACATTATAACAAAAAAAAACCCAAAACTATAATCCCTAAAACCCGAATCTTATTTCATAATAAAAGCATTAGATACATGATATATTGTCATTGTCATAGAACGTGTTGCTAACATGTTTATGAACCAAATAGATAGAGTTAGGCTTGAAACAAAGTCTGTGAAAAAGCCTAGACGTGTCAGATTATGAAGCCTAACGAAAACAATGATAAAAAAATATCTGACCATTGAATCGAGCTTAATTTTTCTAAAAGATTCTACAAGCATTTTTTTTTCCTATAAATCTCTTGAAGTTAGACTTGGAAGTAGTTGTTTTGGCTATTTTGGTTATTTTTCTAGCTAATTTTGAATTTTAATTAGTTTTTCCTGTTTAACTTTAGACTCTTTAAATAGATTAGTTTTAAAACTTCTATGTAAATAGTCGGAGTGTTTTATTATTATTACTACCCAAACTTTTATAAAATATTATAGATTTTTCTCTAATTCCTCTATATTGTTAGAGCATCTTTAAGGAAAGAAGCTATTTGGAAGAGTCAAACTGCTAATATGACTTTTTATATAGTATAAATATAGTATTTTTTATATATACACTCCAATGGTAAAAAGTTATTTAGTAAAGTCAATTGTATTTTAGTATATTTGATATTTAATATTGAATATATTCCTAGTGTATTTTTGTATAGTTTTCAATTTATATTTGAATCTTCAAATTCAAATTCAGTTATTATGATTGTTGTTGTAAATGTAATAAAAGGGATATAACATTTTGTTCACATATACAATAGAATTGATTCAATGAAATTAAGTGAAATTCGTAAATTAATAAAATCTTGCAGATAGCTCATTTGATTTGATGAAAAGAAATCCTGAGAACAAAATATAATATTACTAATTAACAAGAGAGAATATTATGGGTCCAGAAGGAAAATGGGGCCAGGGCACAGGAAGGGGGAACTTGTAATTTGCTCACCAGCCACAGCTCTCTCTCTCTCTCTCTCTCTCTCACACACACACACACACACACACACCAAATGGAAGGTGCGCTCCTCCATTTCCTCGCCCCCATCCTCCATAGATCCGTTTCTTTTTCTCTACTACACAATGAAAAAAATAAAATAAAGAGATAACAAACACTCCTAATTGAGTTTTTTTTTTACACTGAGAGTAAAGAAGAAACCAGTTTATAATTTATTTTTTCACTGATTACCTAGCTAAGTTCTTATTAATGACTCATTTGTAATTCAAAGTTTTATATCAATTTCAAATAATTTTGTAATTAGCATCAACTAGCAAGTTGTTTCGCGCGCTATTCCGAAACACAACCTTTTTTCTTCTATAACTACAAAAAAAAGTATTACTTTGTATAGTTAATGACAACAACAAATATTTTAAAAATAAGTTTGAATAAAAATAAGTTTGAATAAATGTTGCTCATGCTCCGCTGAGAGTATAAATTTGAGATGTTAATAGTGTTTTCATGAGCTTTTTTTCACAAAAAGTATAGAAGAATAACATACTAAATTAAATTAGTCCAAACCTGAGATGACTAAAAAATATTATAAAGCGATGATGTTTGAACTTTTTTTGTTGAAAAAATAGTGGCATTATTTTATTGAACACAAAAAAAGAAAATAGGTCGTCTGAAAATAATATGCATGCATTGATAGTGTTTGATGCAACATTTTAAAAAGCAAAAAGTAAATGTGTGTTTGCTAAAATAAGTCGAGAAGCATATGCGTTAAAAATCTGAATTTTTTATGAGAATTTATTCATATGATTAAGATTGAATACAATTCAATTTTAGGATGATATTTTTTTTTTAATATCGAGACAATAAAAAATTGAATTGACATTAGGTAACCCAGGTTAATCACAACATTCGTGACCCAAGTCATGGATATGATTATGATATGCTAGCAATGTGGGGCATCTATCTCTTTCTTTTCCATTTCATTATTCCCTCCCGATATTGGGTTTTTTAGGCTTTTATTGGACTCATGTTGGATGAAAGTCTAGACTAAATTGAATAGTTATTAGTGAAATATAAACTAAATTGAAAGAAGATGGCTTGGATTCAAGTGGAATTAAAATCGTGATTTAATTGAGAAGTTTTAATAGATTCAGAGACCAAAATAAAAATGAAGAAAAAATGTTTTCATGTAAAGGACATGTGGAAATGACCACAATCTTTAAGAAGCGCGTGAGACATCATATATCCTCTAAAACCAATTTTTTTTGATGTTATTGGAATTATCTCACCATCTCATTTTGTCAAGACAATGTATACATGAAATGAAAGTATGGTGTGTCTCCGACAACCATTTCTCTTTCTTTCTTTGATAGACAAAAAAAAATGCCTTCTTGTTTTGCTAAGATTCAATTGTAGTCCTTCTAGTTCTAATTATTTGAAAAACAAAAAGTTTGAATATTTTTTTGTAAAATTAAGCGCGAACCTAAAACCAGATTTTTTTTTACACACCGATAACCCTACATTAAGTTAAGTGAATCAAGATATCAATCCCATATCTCAAACCAACAAAATCTGAAAGTATATAATAAAAATTAAGGATGAAAAAACAAGCAAACAGTTGGTCCAAATTAGTTTTTAGTTAGTTAATTAATTAATAATAGTGTGTTTGTATATAACTTTTTAATAGATAGGAAAACAAAAACAAAATATACTAATATTGGGATATGGGACCTCTTCATAGTTAGTATTGCCCCCTTATTGCCGCGCTAAAACCAACATGATTCATCACTTGATGCCTGTTCTTCCCACCACTCGACACATCATCTTTCATCAGTTAAAATTACAGAAATGCCAGTGGTGGTTCTTTTGAAGTTTTCTTTAGGCATGGGCATGATTTTGGATGTAGAGAGGTAGAAGAGGGGGCTTAATGTTTTTCTCATCCTTGAATTCTTTTTTTTTTTTTTGTATTTACATGGTTAATATACTATATTTTTTTAATCTTAATATCAACCATGTATTTTATATTTATTATTCTTACATTATATTGATAGTTAGTGTCATTAACATCGTTAGCAGATTTTTTTGCTAATATACATTTTCATCCTTGAAATTATTGAAAATTCTATTTTGGTCTCATATTATATTTTTTACAAATAAGTCCATATTTGAAATCTTTATCACCATATTTTACACTTGAATACAATTTAGTCCATAAATGATTTTTTTAATAAAGTTAAGTCCTTATATGTCAAATCATAAACTTAGTTAAACTTTGTCAAATAATTAAAAATACATTGATGATTGATGAGTATGAATTATGTGGATTTAAATAGTTGTGTTATTAAAAAAAATATTTTATATGATATCATATATCTATTGTTATAAAAAGGTTTTTATCTTTTTTAATCCATTTACTTGATTTAAACCTAAAATAAATATGATATGGAATTCTTCTTAACTTATAATTTTATTATTAATTTAAATAGGTGTACTTATTTAAATTCACTAACCCTTACCTTATCTTCCAATACATTTAAATTATTTAACTAATTTTTGATAAGTTTATATTTGACATGCATGGACTTAATATAAAAAAAAATTCATCCAAGGACTAGATTGCATATGATTGTAAAATATGATGATAAAAAATTTTTCAATTAAGGACATAAAGATAAGAAAAATGTAGGGACTAAAATAAATATACAAAAAAATTCTAAGGATCAAAATGCACATTAATAAAAAAAAATATGGTTTTGGATATGTCAGTTTTTAATAGTGTTAATGATGCTAACCGATGAAATGATGTAAAAATAACAAAATATAACTTAAATAGTTGATGTTAAAACAAAAAAAAATTAATACTAATAATTAAGACCTTTAAAATACAAAACAAATAATATAAAGAATGTTTTTTTTAATAGGTACTATGTATGATTATATTTTTTTTAATATAATATAATATCACACACAATATATATATATATATATATATATATATATATTTTAAAACAAAAAAAAAATTAATACTAATAATTAAGACCTTTAAAATACAAAACAAATTAAGAAAATTTTTTAATAAAATAAAATAAAAAAAAAAATATATATATATTTGAAACTCAATAAATAAGATATTGATATTTAATTTTCTTTGCCCATTAAATAATGATTATGACATGAATATAATAAAACTCGACAATATCCATTATTGTAGTTAAACCTAAAGAAGGATTCCATCGATGCATGCTAGTAAATATTAGTTATGTATCCTGCACTCCGTCACAGGTTAAATGTTTATATTTCCTATAAAAAGTTATCTATATAGGTTTTTTTGATGAATTTTTGTAGTTAAATTTTTTTAAAAGAAAATAAAAAAGTTTATGCATATATATAATCAAATAAATCAAGAATTATATGTGATAATAAATTAAAAAAATTAATGATAACTAAAAATAAAATTAGAAAAATTAAGAAGCATGTATAAATTAAGATACTTAATCTCGCAAGATAAAATATTTACCCGATTGTGTTTGCTAAATTTTTTTATTAAAATAATTTATATTTAATCAAACGATAATAAAAATAGATATACACTTTAAATTGATTGAATAAAATAAAAAAGAAAAGAATACAATGTAAGGCTACACATATTAGAAATATTATTTTAAAATAATCTTTTTTATTTTAAAAAATAAATTTCATTTGTACAAAAGATAGAAAAAAAAGTTATAGATAAATTAGAAAAGGCACTTCAAAAATTAAATACAGACAAAATAAAAATCTATATCTAAAAAAGGTTAAATAAGCAAAAAAAAATTAAAAATCATACATGAGTAATATTAATTGAAACATAAATTTAAAAACTATTTTTAAAAAAAGACATATTAAAAAAGGTATCAACAAAAAAAAACAAAATTAAAAAAAACACTAAAAACATGAGTTATGGCTTAACTTGTCAAACCTGTAATCTAGGTTATAGACTCAACCAGGTAAAACAATTGTTTTCTCTTAAATCTATAATTAACTTATATATATTAAAAAAAAAGACCAAAAAAGAGCCTGGGGTGGGGGTGGGCCTTTAAACCCAGTCTTGCGTGACTGGGATTTTTTTTATTTTACTTTTCAAATGGGTGGATGATATTTTTTTGAAAAAAAAATATGAGGTGACACGTCGTTTAGGAACCCAAATTCCAGCCACTATTGTGGTGCCCGAAAAATCAGAGCAACGCCTCTTTTGCCATAAGAACCTAAATATTAAGTCATTTCAATCCAAAAACACCTCATTAACACCTCTTGGAACAATAACAAATCAATCCATCAACTCAAAGCACTTAAAAAATTAATCCAAAAACTTGTAGTCAAACCCAGTTAGATTCATCTTTCTTGAGTTAGATTTTTTTAAAAAATAACATTGAGACTCTAGCTAAACAATCATCATCAATCTTCTCTCATCTTATGGCACATGTGAACACCAAAAAAATTCATTTTTGTGGCCATAAATAGTTTAAATGACTTTCTCTCTTATCTTTGGAGTCCAGATACCCCCCTCTCTCTCATATCTTTAATCAAAAATTTAAAAATAATACAAATAATCTTTTATACAAAGACTTATTTAAAAAAAATAAAATGACCTAGATTGTATAATATAGGTTATTTTTAAAGTTTGAGGATCTATGTGTATTTTTCATGAAATCTTTGCCACGCCACTCATGTTTGGCACCTTCATTTTAGTTCCTCTTCTTTCAATTCATTATTGCTTAAGAAATCAAAAGTAATTGGCTTTCAATTAGGATTAAATTACCTAAAATAAGACTTTAAGAACCAAAATAAATTATTAAAAAAATACACAATATGTCTAATGTGTTTTGTGAATATGTGAACAGAGCCTATAAAAAACTCAAACTCTTCCCTTTTGAAATTGCATTCTAAACGGTATTTTTTAAAAAAATAATTTTTTATATTTTTGAATTTTTTTGATATATTGCCATCAAAAATATTTTTTTAAAATTAAAAAATTATTATTTTAATATATTTTTAAATAATTATTTTTTAAAAAACAACTAGTTGATACATCTCAAACTTTCCCAAAATGTTTTATATAATAAAAGGTGAGGCTATAAGAGAAATTTTGATGATCCCGAGAAGATTATCGTGGGAACTATTTAATCAGAGTTGCAGCTTTTCTTTTTTTCTCCTTTATCTTCAGAAAGAGACCAAGGTGAGATAATGACATTTGAACTGTCACTTGTGAACTGTCTACTGATTCCTTCGTCAAGTCCTCTCCTTTGTGTACTTTATGCCATACATGGAAACTTTAATCTAATGGACAAGCTTTCACTGAATATAATTTAATTTTCGAGTTTAAATGGAAACCATTCGTGTTTTTTTCAAGGGCTTCGTTTTCAGGTGGCCATTGGGTGGTCATCGTCTCAGCCGGCCGGCTACGGGTAATCGGCTTCGCTTCCAAACTCTTGCCAATGCGTGCATGAAGTGGCAGTAGAAGAATCCGCCGCCTGTGTCTTTAAGTGGAGCTAGAGCGATTTCTCTCCTTTTAAACTATTATTATTATTGGGATCTTCTACGTTGTCTCTAAAAGTAATAAGAAAAAAAAATTAATGAATGTTAGCTCCAAGATTTAAAGTAAAAAAACTAATACGTAAAAAAGAATTAACTACTATATCATCGTTTTGAGATTTTATTTCTTCCATTATATTTTATTTTAACCGAAGAAACTAAAGTAATTGAGACACTTGATCTATTTCCAACCTATTCAAAATCTGCCCAGTGCTCTTTTAGAAACTTTCGATCAACATCATCTATGTGAATTGGTCATGGCGAAACGAGAATAGTAAGTAGTACTAGACTAGGGCTGGCCTCCAGGTTTCTCTTCCTTGACCATCAAAGAAAACGTCATTTAGAAAATTGCATGTCCATATTGCTTCGCAAGCTTTTTAGAGAGGGGTGATTTTGGTGGGAATAAGTTTGAGATTATTTGCTTTCTTTTCAACGCTTCCAAGCACTTTTCGCACCACGTTTCTCACGTATGGATCAAGATTGGCAGGCATATTGGCTACCATCAGATGATAATGATTGCATCCATGGATTAATTAATATAATGAAACACCAAAAGCCTTACGATTAGGTTCGTTAATCAATTCCAAACTCACTTGAGATATGCTTCCCATCTGCCTATTTCTCTGGCTAGCGATCGTTTCCACATGCGCTTTATCTTTTCTGTTAAGAACAAGATAAAATAAAAGGTGAGAGACCATGCCATGCTTTGGAGAGTGCAAAAGGGTTCATTTTTAGAGGAAAATTAATTATAGGTGAGGGTTTCACATGGATATCCAGACAAGAAAACTCCTCATCACCACTATTTTGTTCAAAATATCTGTAGCACAACAATGTTGAATGAGGCCCGGAGTTTTCACGGGATGTTAAATCATGACCTATATTATTAAGAGTGGCAAAACTGTTTTACCTCCTGCTACAACCATAATGGAGAAAAGGACGTATCGCAGAATTTGACAATACGTCCCTTAGTTTTCAGTGAAAACCATCAGTCGTCTTATGGGCTGGCTAGTAATGATAGTGACTGAACTAGTTGTTGAACGCTCTAAGAAAATGCAACAACGGCATCTATGAATCCTCTCTCTCGCCCACCATATACATTGCATCAATCTCCTCCGGCCCTTTCAGTCTCTCTTCTTTCTTTCTTTTTTATCGGGTCATAAAGTTACGTTAATGTTGATGTGAGAACTGTAGCCGGTGGTCATGAAAGGCAGATTTTTCTTATGAAAGGAAGCGTGTTCGGTGGCCGAAGAAGTTGCTAGGATAATGACCTACGTACAGAGATCAATCTTAGCCAATGCATCTTATAGCTGTATTGGCGTTATCTTAAGCCTAGCACCGATCTCTTGTCTTCATCGATAGCTCGCAAAAACACCATCACACTAACTGTCCGTGCTTAATTCAACATGAACCTGAGAGAATGATAGCCACACTAAGTCATAATCGTTTCTGATTATTTTGGAATTACCCTTGAAAATATTTGTGGGAGTGATATTATTGCTTTGCAGTGTATCAATAGGGTGGTGATACTGCTTCACGTACGTATTCGTTATTTAATTGAATTTATTTAGGGTAGTACGAAAAGGCTTGTAAGTGGCAAAAGACTGTTGCCAACAAAATCACATTGCATGGGGCTACATATTGGCATAATTTACCAACTTATTTGCTGCTTAATTAGGGCATATGGATAAAAACTAAAACTTATATTGAAAATTCGGCATGGGAATTTGTCGGCAAGAATTTTGACATTTATGGAGGAAAAAAAATGGAAACGAACATGCTTGAAACTCTTTTACAAAATGAATATATATATATATATATATATATATATATATATATATATATATATATATAAAGAAGCAAGAATGAGATTGGTTGAGCGTGGACGACAAGCACCTAAAAAATTTGTAGGTGAAATGTTCTTTGTACTGATGCAAGAAAAAGCAGAAGAGATTTGTTGTCGAAATTATTTACGACACTACCTCCACCTCCACCTCCCCTCCCTCGACGAGGTCTTGATGGGGATAGACTAGAACTAGCATTGATTGAACGCCTGTGTGACTTGTATTTTTGACAAAATCTGAAAAGGACAAAATAAATATTATGCAAAAATGTGTTTCCCATAGTAACGGCGACGTTTAGTATATCAATCTCATTATCTTGGAGGGAATTAAATTAGGTACGAGTCCTGATCGCAAGGAGTGCTTGATATATGTAATCAAATTTGGTTTCTTGCTTACTCATGGTCGGTGATTGCTTAAACTAAAGTTAATAAATTAATACTGTAGTTTATAAAAAGCAAATGCTGTCCTGAGATTAAACTACATCCCAAAAACTGAAATGGAGCCGATGAGACAGAGATGTCTCTTATTACTTTATTCAAAATAACTTAACTGGTCAGATCTTAAATTTATATTTTAATAGTCACGAGTTTAAATCCTCTTAAAATCAATAAAAATTTATATAGTCATTAACTTCAGTACTTATAAAAATAATTCAAATACACGTAAACTAATTTAAATAACCACATTAAAAAAAATTATGCCACGCATGTTCAGAGCATGAATAAATTTTCAAATCGTTCTCTCTATCAACGATTATTTGTTACTAAAGGTTAACACAGGGCACCTTATTAATATAATTTACCCTAATTTAGTTATTAGTCCTTTAAATTTTAATCTAATGTAATTAGTCAGTGAAGATGAAAAGTGGGAACATTAACTAGCCATTGAATATGTAGACTCAGGTAATCTTTATACCCTTTTCAACTGAGATATGAAGTGATTGAGACCACCGGAACTGGTGTTGATTGGACACCGTTCAACGTCTATAGGACTTGTATTTTTGGACGAAGTCCAAATATGACAAAAAAAAACAAAAACTATAAAGATTCCAATTTTCATATCAAAAGTTGATGGAATTGAATGAAATAAAATTAATATGGACGAAATTAGGTGACAAATGAATGGGAACACAATCTTAATTGTTGCAGACTTTGCTGCTTTGATCAACGTAGAAATTTAACATTACAATTAACAAAATGTATTTGTAGTTGAAAAATTATTGTAGATACTGATCTAACAGTGTAATAGTATTTTTTATCTCTTCATTCAACAAACTTTGAACTGTTTTAAAAAAATATTGAAGTCTTTTTATAGTTTTTTTTATTTTTAAATTGATTGGAGATAAATAAATATTATTTTATATTAATTTCATAATAAAACGAATAGAATTTCCTTAAAAATAAAAACATTAAACTTGATACCAAGAAGTATTTGATACCAAGAAGTATTTTTATATTTTCATAATGATTTGTTCATTGTTATAATTTAAGCAAAGTGGTAATTTGGTATTTGTCCAAATATAAAAAATAATAAACAATTAAAATATAAACAGTAAAATGACAAAAACACCCTTAAAAAAAATCAAGCCTAAGGTCAAGGGATGTTTTTGGTTTTTCACAATAAATTTTTTGCAATTAAAAAGTCAGCTCATGGATGTTTTCGTATTTAACTAAATATTAAAAAAATAGATGTGTACATGTGGCACACCACGGGCACATGCAACGCCTCTCGATGTCCAAAAATACCCCTCTATCATGTCATTGGAAGAACCTCCATATGCTTTTCCTGTTGGTGCTATGCGCGTCTTTGATAGCGGTCTATTTTGTTGCTGATTGACCTTTTGTTTTCCTCTTCTTCTCTCTCTTCTTCCTTGGAAATTACAACTTGGTCTTCTTGGTTGCTATTTCAACTTCAATCCTTATTTTTTTTATTTTTCTTTTTTAGTCTTGGTTTTTTTATAAAATTTTTATTTATTTTCAATTTCATCATTGAATCTTAATTTTTCAAATATTATATTTTTCAATTTGATTCTTATTCTTTGAATTTTTATTTTTTTTGCCTTAGTCCTTTATTAAAAGTTTTATTGGTTTTCAATTTAATCATGTAATTCAAATTGGTTGTATTATATTTGGTCCTTATTTTTTTATTTCTAATTTTTTTCTTAGCTCTTTTGTAAAAGTTATTATTCTTTTTAATTTCACAATTTAATTATAATATTATTTTTATTTTTTATGTCAATTTTAATCCTCGTTTTTTTTCCTTTTACTAAATTGATTTTTTTCAATTCCACCCTCTAATTAAATATAAAATTTATTTTGTATTTTAATTTTGTTCTTCATTCTTTAATTTTTATTTATTAAAATTGTTTTGTATAATTGAATTTTGTATTTCAATTTCATCTTTCAATATAAGATTGATTAAAAATTAAAATTCATGATTTTTTCATATTTGATATTTTGAGCCTAATGATTTCAGTCAAGAGTTTAAAAAATTAACATGAATTATTATTTTTTTTATAGAAAAAAAAGTTTTATAATTTTTTTATCAGGTTATTCTAATAATATTATCTGAGTTATGAGTTTGAAGAGTTAAATTAATTTAGATCTAATTAGCGTGATTATAAATTTATTATTACCTTTTTATATGTTGATCTTTTACTTTATCTTAGAATATAAATATTATTTGAGCTTTTGCTTCTGCTGCCGCTTTTGCAAGATGAAAAGAAGACCGAAATGTACACTGAGCCTCAAAATTACCGTAATGTTGATTGTTATACAACTGGCAAATCCGAGCAAGAGGTTCAGGATCTAAGAAACTTCGCCTCTGTTTATTTTTATTTTTATTTTTTTATATACTTCAACTACAAATTTAAAATATTTAATTATCATGTATCTCAATGAAAATTATTTCTTGAAATCTTAATTAAAAAAAAACTATAATTTATATATTTTTTTTAAATTTACTTTTTTAAACTACAATTGCAAAATTTATTTTTGTGATTGGAAAGCGTTTTTGTAAAAAATTAAATTGTTTTTGTTTTAAATTAAATTTTTTTTGTGTTTATATTATTTTAATGTGCTAATATGAAAAATTTAATTAAAAAAATAAAAAATATATTATTTTAATTCATTTCTAATTAAAAATAATTCTTAAAAAAAAAACCCTTCACAAACTAACTCTTCTACCGAAATCTGTCTGTGTTTGCCAAGTCAGTCTAAGCTGTAACTTGGTTCGTCCCTTGTTGGGCTATAAAATACCAACTTCGCAGGCTTTGTGATTGGGCTGGATGCAGGGCCTGTTGGAGGCCTATTTCTGGTTTTGAGATGTATCCACTTAATCCATTAACGACAAAACATGGTGGTCTTTTTGCTTTGTAGTAGGCTTTAACCAGTGCTTGGACTGCTCGGCCCAGACCAAATGAACGGAGGGGATGATATAGGCTATGATGGCCCAGGAATATAGGCCCTGATCAGTTGACTTCTCCATTCACCAATACATACAACTGGACAGACAACTGAACAATATCATTCTTCAATCCTAAGCAAAAGCTGAAGGAAGCTGAGAAAGAGAGCATCCGATATTTGCGCATTAGAACGATACAGACAGAGAGACACCATGAGTTTTCTTTTCGGCAAAAGAAAAACCCCATCTGGTAAGTACCTCTTCTTTCTTTCTCCCA
Organism: Populus deltoides; assembly: GCA_015852605.2. Taxonomy (NCBI): domain Eukaryota; kingdom Viridiplantae; phylum Streptophyta; class Magnoliopsida; order Malpighiales; family Salicaceae; genus Populus; species Populus deltoides. The sequence goes on from CM027570.2 coordinate 37,942,763, forward strand.
ATTTCCCCCTCAAGTAGAATTTACTTTGTTGAAATTCATGATCAATTGATTAATTAATCATGAATTGTGAAGAACTGTTGAGGGAAAACAAGAGGATGATGGATAAATCAATAAGAGAAATAGAGAGGGAAAGACAAGGACTGCAAACTCAAGAGAAGAAGCTCATTGTCGAGATCAAGAAAAATGCTAAACAAGGTCAAATGGTATTGTTCTTTTACTTGAGATATTGTGGGTTTGTCGGCAGAGAAAAAGATTTTCTTTTTCTTTTATTCCATCTATTAATTGGGTTTTGTGGTCTACTTATTTGAAAGGGGGCTGTGAGAGTAATGGCAAAAGATCTGATTCGAACGCGGCATCAGATTGAAAAATTCTATAAGCTTAAATCGCAACTCCAGGGTGTGGCCTTGAGAATTCAGGTAATGTTTTTCTCTATTATCTATCCATATTGCTCATCATTGCAGATCCCAACTTGTGAACATCATACTATTTAGGTAGAGGATCATGTTTTACAATTCAAGTTGGGGCATTTCTAGTCTGTGTTTGAAGCTGTTTTTGTCGGTATTACTTCTTTCAAAAGATAGTGATATTTCGGTGATAACTCATAAGATACCAATAAAAGCGTGTTCTTTCGTGCTTCGTTAGTGAATTCAGGTTCATGGCTTGCGTTTTTGGAGGATACTGGAAATTTAAGATTTTTCTTTACTTGCAAAAAAGAATGAATGTGTTAAGTGTTTTAAATTCCCAAGTTATGCTCTATCTGCTGTTTGGTATGCTCACTCGATTCCTTGAGGTATAATTTTTGCCAATGTACAAGATTGGTCTATATACAACCGATAAACAGAAGCATGCGCATACTTTTGTTAATTAATATCACTTTAGGAACCATTTGACATTCAAAAGTGAATGTGTTTTTATCAGACATTGAAATCAACTCAAGCAATGGGGGAGGCCATGAAAGGTGTCACGAAGGCCATGGGTCAAATGAATAGGCAAATGAACTTGCCATCATTGCAGAAGATAATGCAAGAGTTTGAGAGACAGAATGAGAAGATGGAAATGACATCTGAGGTGATGGGAGATGCTATTGACGATGCTTTGGAAGGGGATGAAGAAGAGGAAGAAACAGAAGAGCTTGTGAATCAAGTGCTTGATGAAATTGGAATTGGCATCAATAATGAGGTATATCCATTTCATCGATGCTTTTTTTTATGTCCTTGTAATCGATGGAATTTGGCGATTGGAGGAAAAGGATTATCCTATGGTGCAATAATGCTGTGCCATCCATGGAGCAAAGTTGATGGCAAAAAGTAACAATTTTAATGTTCTTGATATGCAGCTTGTGAATGCACCGTCAGCTGCTGTCTCTGTGCCAGCTGCGAAGAACAAGGTTGCCCAAGCCGAATCCACTGGGAATCATGAAGACGGTGGGGGTGGGATAGACGATGATTTACAAGCACGATTAGATAATTTAAGAAAGATGTGATGTTGGAGAGGAAGAGAAAGAGAATGTTGGGATATATGAATGACGTGCTGGTCAATTGCATTATAGAGAACTGATATGAGTTTTTTTTTTTTTAACTATCATGTCTTATGCTTATATATATATGTGTGTGTATATTTGCATTTTGTGGTTTGTCCCTTAAAATGTGCTTAACTTTCATGTCTACCAACAAGCATTCAAGTATTGATTAGTTCATGATAATTTTGATGGAAAACCTTTGGAAGAAATCATAAATGTAGAAGAGCTAATGATTTTGTGGTGTCGTGGCACCTTTTGTAACCATGGAAGAACTAAACTCCCTTTTATCCTTCATGAGGTAGGAAACATTGACAATTACATACTATTTCTTATGATTCAGAAAGGAAACTAGGCGGAGGGGAGAGCTGGAGATGAGATGTGTATATCTAGCAAGCCACACCTAGAGTTTTCCTCCTCTGTTGTCAATGAATCATTGGGACTGGAGAATCCAGCCGCTGTACTGGTGTGCGACAGAGCGGACAATCAGAATGGGAGAAGAGCCGCATGTCTATACTAGAAGCGTGAAAGGAGAGCCTACACACTGCGCACGTCTATACATGGCGAACAATCAGATTATGGACAGTTCTTATTTTCTGACGCTGAATTTGCTCTTATTGGTCCTGTACTGAGCCCAAAAGCATTTCTAAGCCATACAGCAAACAATTTTAAACAGTATAATCGGCACGACGGTTTCGCTTACGAGAGCTTACAAAAATCGATCCTTAGGCGGTTCCTATATTGTTAGCACCCAGTCATTCACTTCATGATCATTACTTTAAAAACAATGAAAATGATTTTAATATCATCATCAATATTATATACTTGTGAAAAAAATGTTATATAATTTGTATGGTCAAGTCATTTCGGCTTCCAAGATTTTAGAAATGGTCAATCCAGGTGAGGCATGCAGGGCCATGGCCCGCTAAGGAAAAAAAATCGTGCCCCTGTCCTTTCAAAATATAATAGAAACCATCGACTTTCATTACCATATCAAATTAATATAGTGAAAGGTTTTTTTTTTTCCTTGAATTTTTTTTCCATCATTGCCTCAATTTGTTTTTCTTTTAATGTAATCTTTTAACATTGCATTGATTTGAGATTGGTCTTGGTAATTTATTTTTAAACTTGTGTATGGTGGGAACATTGCGTTGTTTTAGGATTAACCTAGATTATATGTTTTTATGTCTATGTATAGGGACCTTGCAATATTAGAGAAATTTTTTGTTGCTTGGTTGATACTTGATTTGGTAAAATAAAATTTTATTTTATTTATTTTTTAAAAAATAGAGCTTTGTTGACTGAATTTGAAGTTTAAATAAATGTTGAGTCCTTTTTGTTTATTAGCATCAATGACTTATTTGTACGATCAAGTGAAGAGTTTTTCCAGTTACTCAACTTTTTTTTTCTAATTTAATCATTTATATTGATTTCATTTGATATTTGACTTGATGGTTTGTTTTGGTTGCCTATATATGAGGTTCTCGCAATATTGAGGAACAATTTCGATGCTTGGTTGATGTCTGGTTTGACAAAATAAAAAAAATCATGTTGATGTAAAACAATTAAGTGTTGAGTGACCAAAATCAAAACTGAAACAACTATGGTGGGCTAGGATAAACGGGCAGGGAAACTTGAGTGACATGTGTGGAGGATGGTTTCTATGCTTTTGCGATGCATGTGATTGCCTTCGATGGCGTAACATCGCCATTTGAAGTTACGCAAGATACATCACAATAAGCTTTTCACAATGATGTGGAACGTGTTACTGTTAGAAGTGTATGATGACCCCTTTTCCTTTTTCTTCTCTCTCTTTTCTCCCTTCTATCCTTGGAACTCACACTTATCTTCCTAAAAAATGGTGTCCTTTCATTTTGTTTCAAATTTGGTCATCATTATTTCTATTGTTATTGTTTTCTTTAGATCATTTTTTAGAATTGATTTTTTTTTCAATTTCATCTTTCGACATTGAGTTAGTTAGGAATAGGGCTTCATAATGTTTTTTGATATGGTGATTTGGTCTCATAACCCGGATCACATGTTTGAAATGTTAATTCAGATTGACAACAATATTTTTTAGATCTTTTTATGACACTGATTTTCTCTTTCAATTTTAATCTTTCAACATTATGTTTATTGTAAATTGAGTTTCATGATTTTTTTTCATTTTCTTTTTCAGGGGATCATCACAATCTCATGATCCAGGTCGCAGGTTTAGTGGGTAAGCTCAGCCAACTTGAGTCTTTTTCGAGTTATTATTTTAAATTGGATTTTTTTTTGTTACATCCTTTAACATTGGATTAGTTTAAGAATTCAGCTTCACATGATCCAGCTCATAAGATTTGGCAGCCTTACTTGGGTTTCTTGTTTTTTTTTCTTTTTTTAATTATTTTTTCAATTTCATCCATCTACATTTGGATTGTTAGGAATTAGACGTCATGAATTTTATTTTTTTAGTTGCTTTCTATGGGGTTATCTTTTCATAACAACCTAGGTCACAGGTTTGACATGCTAACTTTGGTTGCTTATTTTTTATTGTTTTCCATTTGTTTTTAACTTTATCGTTTCTCACTCAGCCTCCTATCACGTAACAGCTAACATCTATAATTAAAAAGACTATGAAAAGTCATACAATAAAATACCAAATATGAACATATAAGTATAAAAAGGTAAATATAAACCATGACATGATTTAACACCAATAATACTTATATGGAAAGACATCTTTGTGATAACCCTCAAATGATCAAAAAGGTTATTAATGCGTCCTAGCTACTTTAAGTCTTCTAGGAACTGTGACATCCACGCAAATATGTCCACAATATTTGGGTTACTTACTCCAATCACACAATGGTTATCTTTAAGCAAGACCTTAATGGCATCATTCTCTTCTCCCATACATGAGAGGTCAGTAGGAATCATGTACCCGAATTGTAAACCCCTGCATAAATATAGGACCAAATGTAATATGGTCTCGAGGAGAAATGGAGAGGATGACCTCCATAAATAAATATTAAAGGCATTATTGAAGTTGAAATGGGGATTTTAAATTTTAATTTAAAATTTGTAAGGTAGGTAGAACCGAAAAGGTTGTTAATTCTGTTTTGGTTGGCATTTTATTTTTTTAATTGGAACGATATGTTTCAATATGTGTGTGTGTGTGTGTATTCAAAATATTAATTTAATAAACATAATTTCAATTCAAATCCAAAGATAAACAACTTGAAATTATGCAATTCAAATTTCAAACACAACTAAAAATGTGGGAGTTGAATTGATGTGACTAGATTGACTCAATGAGTTCATAGACAACTTGAATGACTGGTAAAAATATTATTTGACTAAAAAAACATTCATGACAACATCTTTTTTTAAAAAAAATATTAAGATGACAAGATATTAGATCGACCCAGGTCAACCTGGGTTAACCTTCCAAATCTGTGACCCATGTCATGAGACCATGATAACCCCAAATAATGCAAATCAAAATAAATATGAAGTTCAATTACCAATAAATTCATTTTTGAATGATAAAATTAGGAAAAATTCAATCTAAAAGGACACAATAAAATGTTTTGAACAAAATTACAAAAATTTCATCGCTAGTCTTGTAGGCCTTTTTAAACTCCGATTGCCCTAAAATTCTAACTTATGATAATAGTCGGATTGAGAGATATAATTGAAATCGTAAAACACGATAATTTATTTTTTTAAAAAAAACTATTTGGCCAGAACAAAACAACCAAAATGTTCCTTCTGAAATTTGGGTAGAACTTCTGGAATGGGCTGAAATTTTGAGCGAGATGAAATCTGTTCCAATGTGTTCTAGTTTTTTTAACTGAAACGAGATATACCATCCATTCTAGATGAAATGGAATAGAATTAATAACCTTAGAACCAGTAATGGATTTTGATGAATAAAATAACTAGGAAAACTTAAAATAAATGTGTTTAGAGAAAGAGAAAATAATTTGGAGAAATGATAAGGAAATGAGGAATAAAAGTTAAGAAGAGAAGTACATGAAAAAGTGTTGGTGCAAACCCTGATTAAAAATTGGTGATGTTATCGTGAAATGATAATAAGTTCATAGAGAAAATAAATGATGAAAAATAAAAATAAAAATAAAAATAAAATGATCCCGTCTTTGCTAAAAATTGGTTCCATTATAAGGTCAAAAATTAAAGAGGATCAAACAAGAAGTTAATGGGATAAATTCAAAGATTCGGGTTAAAAATGGTCAAATCTGTCAAATTGGATCTTTGGCTACTATTCAACCGATATCCTGAGCTTTAAAGTGAATTTTATTTCAATTCTAGATGGGTTGGTAAGTAGACATCTTTACCTTTGTAATAATATATAGCAAGCTCGCTAATTCAACAAAACAAGAGAAAATGACATGTTGGAAGTTGGGCCTGAAATCAGATTCGAGTTGTAATTCCATTATTGTCTAGCTTTATAATATTAAGAATAATTCTTAATCCGACCATTGGATCTAACTAAAATTTTACATGGAGCCATCTGACATATTGTTATACCTCATGTTAAAATTTCAAGGCAAACAAAGTTTTGAAAAGCCTTACATAAATGTTGAAAGTTGGATTGAAATAAAGGAAAATAAAAGATGAGCAAAGTAAAGGGGTAAAATAGACTTTACCAAAAAATCCAGCCCCTCTTCCTCTTTATCTTATGGCATAAGCTACTGAAAAAAAGGGAAAAGAAAGAAGAAAGAGAGAAAAGCTAAGTTAAACACTAGAGTCCTTGAGAAGAAGTATGAAATTGACATAGAAAATGAGGGAATAATGGATTAACTGCTAAGGTGGTTAAATTCACGGTCATTCTATTTTCTAACAAGTTACTATTATTACAGATCTAACACAAAATTGAAAGAGAAAGTAACTCTCGGCCAAAGTGGAAGGAAAGAGAAGGGTGGAAATTTTTTAACTTGTTATGATTCGAAGCCCATTTTATCACCAAGTAAAGAGTTCTAGACTTGATTATACAAGTTTAAGTGAATACAAATGGAATTGATGTTTAATTTCATGAATCTGAGTTAGGGTTTTCGAATGAAAATTAGGGGAAATGTGAAATTGTGTTATATTATGGTAATTGAGATGGAATAAGATGATAATAGCTTGGATTAATGAACAATTAAAGAAGAAAATTGGGTGTTCTTCCATGGGTTAGACTCGACCATTAAAAGGAAACTTAGGGTGGTTTGGAAAGTAATTCTTGAACTGGTTTTACTTTTTTTATTAATTTCATTAAAAGGAAACTTAGGGTGGTTTGGAAAGTAATTTTCTTGAGTTATTAGATGTAGTATTGATGACATGAATACTTGAGAATTGTTTATATTGTGCTTGAGTTATGATTTGATGTTGGGAAGGTTTAGGTATAATTAAAATTTATATGAAAAGGGTAATTATTTTTCAGTACCCTTAAGATATTTGATGAAATGAGTGCAAATGATTGGAGATGAAGATGTGTATGTGTGTTGTTGTATCTAAGATGTTGGCAAAATTGAGGACCAGGGAGTCATGAGTTTTGAGTAGACTTCTAGAAGCATGTTGTGAAAATTTAGTAACAAGGGGGAAAGGATGTTATGACAACCCTATATAGATGGAAAATGGCTATTACAGTAACCTTATATGTGAAAAACTAAAGGTTGAGATGATAGTCTAAGATGTGAGAAAACAAGGGTTGTTTAGGCAGCCTATAAATATGGAAATTAGAACTTGAAAAAAAATGAAATATGAAGTAAGATTCTTCATAAAAGTTATAGGTATAAATGTTAGCTTTTAAATGAAACTAGTCTTAATCAATTTGAAACTATACAACTCCAGATATAAGCTAAAAACAAAGTAAGGATCTAAAGTGACATAAATCTAGAGAAATTTAGGATGCTACTATAATTGTTGGTTTTTCACTTTAATACGATGGAATTTTGAGTAAGTTGTTTCATAAAAGTTGTAAGAACGGATGTTAGCTTTCAAATGAAATTGGTTTTACTCAATTCAGAGCTATACGACCCCTAAAATGAGCTAAAGACTGAGGAAAGGTCCAAACCAACATGGTGTTGGACAAATTTCTTTATGTTATGATAATGGGTGATTTTAGGCTTGTAAATAGCCAAACTGGTTGTTTTATTCATGAAAATTATAACTATATGTCTTATCTTTTCAAAAAGACAATTCATTTCTAACACCAAGTTGTAAAACTCTAGTTGTACCGAACAATGTTCTAGGTTAGTTAGACTAAATCAATTTGATTTAAAAATTTCTAATGCTTGCTTGGAAGTGTTGTTAATTGAGGATCTTAATAATTGAAACTATTAAAATAAGTATGAACATGAAAAAAAATATGTACATGTGTATTGAATTTTAGAAGTATAGGGGGGAAATAAAAATATAGTGACACGATTGATGGATTAATTAACATCCATGTGGGATGATCAAATTGTTGGCAACCGTAAGGGTTCGTTGGGTTAAATGGCATCCTTTTGGAGTGGTTGAATTGTTGGCAACTATAAGGGTTCGCCAGATTAATTAGCATCCATGTGAGATGACTGGATTGTTGGCAACCATAAGGATTAGTTGTTAGAGTTATTGGTAACGGTGAGAGTTAGCCAAGGTAATTAGTTTTTATAATGGATGATTGGGGAAATATTTGACTTTCATGAATGAATGGTTAGGAATACATGGATATTGTTGTTAATATTCATAATTGATTTAGTTATTCAACCTTAAGTGAAAGGTTAAATCTCTTTAGAAATACAATTAAGAATGATATAAAGCAAGCATTGTTAAAGGCATGGGTTATGCGAAATGCTTGTACATGGACTAATGTTCACTTTATTAAAGTCTACTACATGTGTAAGGAATGTCATCAAAAAAATATTGTAATGATAGTTACACGGTTAAGAATTTGATTTGGGGATTATGGTCGTATAAAATGGTATAAGAGTGAGTTAGATCTATGAATTCATAAAGTATAATGCTGGAGTATAAGATGTAGAAAAAATAGTAATATTTATATATTCCATGCATGATATGAATGATAACGATTTAGTAGATTAAGAAATGAATGACTTTTACACATTGATGCATAGTTTATACGAGATGATCTGATGATCAATCATATTATGTTTGATAAATGGTTGGAAGAATCAGATTGGAGCATAATAGAGGTTATCTTGAATAGCCTAAAGGTAGTTATTACAACAGTCACATGAAAAATAAAATGTTACAACATGAAGATAGCGCATGTTTAAACTATTACATATAGGGAATGTAGATATAATTAAAGGTTATTAAGATAATTTGAATAAAGCAAGATAAAGATATATAAAATAACCTAAAAGTGAAAATTAATGGATTGTTAAAATGATCTTAGATGGTGATAAATAAGGGGCTAGGATGACAACCTAATTCAATCAAAAAATATGATTCAAGATAGAAAAAAAAATTAATAATGATTAAAGGTGGAGAAAGAGTGTTTAACGTATGATTAATTGCATGAATTGTTATTAAAAAAGGAATGACTAATATAATTTTAGTATGAATCAAAATAGCTTAGGAAACAAACCACCTGGTTAATGAGTATGGTCAGATAACTAGAGCATTGGCTAAAGTTGTATGGAAATGAGGAGAATATGAATTTCTAAAAAATGACTTGCCTTTATCTCTATATGTTATAAATAAAGAATAATGATATAGAATAGGACAATACAAGTAAGAAACTTTCTAGTAAGTTTTAAGGGATTACACTTCTATTGTGACTTTTTTAGAAGGTATGTTTTGGAGTATGGATGTCCATGAAGGATGGTCAAAAATGAAAATGAATTCAACCTAAAAAATGATGATCTTGTAGATTACTTATTATGTTGAGGTATTTTATGGATTGATTTATAAAAAAAGATTAAGAAATTATATTGATAGTATGCTATATGTCATTGATGTTGTGTTAATAATTGTTTGTCTCAGGTACATCTTAGACATACTAGAAGCAGTAACTTGTTCTTATGACTCCTTCAATACTAGATAGTGATTATGAATACTATGATATCTTAGATCTTTTAGACTGTAAATAATAGAATTTATAATTTTATGGAATGTAATCTAAATGTTTCTTTTACTACATAAGTAAAAGTTAACTTAAGTTTTATTAATTGTTGATGCTTATAATTTCTAAGGTGTAAAAGTCATTTTTCTTATTTCATTTGCAAATGTCTTTAGTTCTAAAAGAACATTTATGCTTGAAAGATGATGAGAATTATGGTTAAGATGAAGTTTTGTTAATGATATATAATTCAGGATAGTTGGATCAAGAATTGATTATTATTATGTGTATCTGATTATAGATGTCAACATTTGAGAATGTTCTATTTCAAGGGAGACTCTGTTAAAATTTTGATAAATATTTAAATAGTCTTAATGGAGTATAACCATATTATTATAGATTATGAAATTTGAAAAATTACCTAGATTTTTACATGCTTGATTATTAGAAATAAGGATAAAGCTTATAAAAATCCAGGTCTTTACACTAATAGTTAAGCTTAAGGCTGAGAACCGGAACCAACTGCAAATCTTGAGGGGTGAGATTCCTATAATTATGGAGAGGTTACACTCTTATGCCTCTAGACCTACATCTCTTCTTATGAGTAGCTAACCTAGCACTATCAAACTCATATAGTCTCCATTTCTTTAATAGACTCCTCATCTTTCTAAATCTCTTTTTTTTTTCTATTTTCTATTTAGCACTTTTTTGTGTTAGTGTTTCTCAAATGATGGAGAATTTTCCTTGTTTTTCTTATAGAACCATGACTACTTGTGATTTGCAAATCATAAAATATCAAACATAGGTGCAATAATGAAAAAGCAAAGATTAAAAAAAAAGAGTAAAATTACATGCATGCCCTATTTACTATCTTTCAATGAATATCCCTCAATCAAGAGTATAATATTATACTAATTAGGGCTCCAATATAGCTGATTACATAATAGCCTATTAGCACTAGTAAAGCATGGTACAACGTTGTACTGCCCCTAGGTGACTCTTAAAGATATAGGACTTCCCCATACCTCTCGTGGGATAGAAAGGAAAGCCTCTCGTGGGATAGAAAAGGAAAATGGTTCATGTGTATTTACTAACAACTCATTCTCCCCTTCAATTCCTAATAGGATCTTATTTTCCCTTAAAAACTCTCTTTAAAGGATTGTCAATAGCTTATAGAAAATATAGATCCATATCATCTCTCGAGATCCCTCAGCACACTACATTAGGGATGGATCCTCTCTAAAGTGTTTCATGGATTTCTCAAACATACAACCATTTAGATGTAATTGGCTCAAACATAAGCCATAAGTGAAATTATATCATGATTAAAATCATTAAGGGATATTCCATATCCATGTTTGAATAGAAAAAGGGAAATATGTATCTCTAACTCTCACATTAATGTCATCCTAATTTTACGTACTAATCCTTTTAGGAGGGAAAGGGAGTATTGCCGAGTACTCCGCCATTAACTTACTATTTACACCAACAATATCAAACTTAGTCACAATATTTATATGCAAGTTGTTTAATTGGTTCAACGTCTGTTGTCTAAAATGACTATTTTCTTTGAGGACCCCTTCCCCTAATATGAGAAGCACTAATTTTATTCTATTGGGCATCTCCGACATCATCTAGAATAGCATCCTAATTTTACGTACTAATCCTCTCATGAGGGAAAGGGAGTCTTGCCGAGTACCCCGCTATTAACTTACTATTTACACCAATAATATCAAACTTGGTCACAATACTCATGTGCAAGCTGTTTAATTGGTTCAAGGTCTGTTGTTTAAAATGATTATTTTCTTTGAGGACCCCTTCACCTAATATGAGAAGCACTAATTTTATCCTATCGGGCATCTCCGACATCATCTGGTTGGAAGCGTTGACCACAAGATGAGGAACCGCTCTTATCAAAAGTTTTTTTAAAACCACCTAGATGTTATAAAATAAAATAGCACAATAATAAGTAAAAGGGGAAGATTTCTAACATAGAAACATCAATATCTTGTAGTAATCCCTCATCGTCCAACCTGTACGAGTCATTTAACCTCCCTCTCCACGCTATTGAAGTATAAGATACCAAGTAATTAAAGATTAGATGATGATGTATAAGAGTGAGGAATGAAGGCAAGGAAGACAGGTTTTTACAGTGGTGAATTGAACTCCTCTGAATGTTCAAGTAACGAGACACTTGTCAAATGCATGTTGTTGTTGCCATGGAAACTCAACTCTTCCATGCATGCTGCAATGATAACTGAAGTCTTTATATGCACACAACTATAAAAATCCAATCACGAGAACTATTTCACCATAATAATTGTGCAATGGTTCATGATAAAGAAGTTCACCATCACTACCCTATGAGTAGGTTTGCAACCATACTTTCCACGACAGTATGACGAGTTCAAGATGAAACAACAATGACAAGTATAAATATCAAAGATCAGCAGGTATGAGTTACAATAGAATCATATGCAAAAAAAAAAAAAACTACATGATTATCCTTTTTCATGCATTCATTCACATACGTCCAGTTATTACCTAGACTTGTTTTACAAAAACAAGATACATTACAGCCTAAGCCCAGCAGCACACCAAAACAGCCTGTGAAAAGGGTCCGATTCATTTAAAGTTTTGATCTACGACTGTCAGATAAATTATTACAACAGCCACGATACTTGCCCCACTCTATTATGGATTTTGTAGTTGTCCCAAATTTTGCCCAACGAACTTGTCTAATTCAATCAACTCTAAGAATGCCGATGCACTTTTTTGAATTCTTTGCCACATGTTTCATCTTCGCCACAGTTGGCATTATTTGAAACTCCATGGTCACTCGCATCCCTGCATTTTTTTTACGACCGTCTATTGAAGAGTTGATGAGTTGGTAGTAGTCCAAACTCCAAACATACTCCCATCTACATACTTGTTCCTAACTTAGCTTACAAGAATCATGATATCAACGTCAGCCTCCATTGATCAATAGAAATACAAGCCTAGGCTAAATTAAGCTTAAAGTTGGAACAATGATAGAGAACTCAAATTGAAAAGAATGAAGAAGAAAAAAAATTAGACATGCAGTAACAAGGGAGAAAAAAAGAGGAAGAATATGACCGAAGAGAAAGGACAAGTACTAAATTTACAAACTTAACAGGGGTAGCCGAAGAACATCCAAGATTGTTTATTTAAGGAGCGAGGAAAGACAAAACTCAAGCCATGGGAGCAAGGGAATGCTCCTCTTAGGAGGAGAGGAAGTTACAAATGCATTATATAAGTTAGGGTACACAATTAAAAATATCCTGTATATTTTAATATCGTACTCCGGTTACACCTCTGATGTTCTTATGTCTTCAATGGAGCTTTCTTCTCTCTGTCAGATATGCGAGCAGGATCTGTTGAATGTGATTTGAACCGACCCCTTCCTCCCTCTTCCTTTTCCTGGATAACAAAATACACAACTTTCAATTCTCTAAACATACAACTTTTGGTCATAAGAGACAAGAAAAGAGAAAATCCTGATGAAAATAGCATTAAGCAGACATCTTAGAGTCCTGATAAAAAAAAAAAAAAAAAAAAAAACTATGAATTCAATGTACAAAAATGGAATCGTGCAGCAGGGGCATTAGATTTAAGGTGAATTCTTGGAGTGTGAAAGTTCCTGATCATAAAGGTTATTGACAGAGTAGTATCCGACAGGCATATAGAATCATGCAGTGAATATTTTTATGACCAAGATACCAATTAGAGGTTTGCCTCACCTTTCTCTTAACAATCTGGACCATATCCTCGTCATGGAGAGAATGACCAAGGCCACAGTGCTGTGGGTGGTGCCTTGCACTTGTACCCCACACTAGCACGTACTTCACATCCTTGATTAAATTTCTGTGTATGTGATTGCAGAAGTCTTCAACCATGCACCCGCCTCTATCCTGTCATTCACAATGAGAACTAAATTAAGCAACATGAAGTTAGTGACTACAAATATAAAGCATAGATTACACGTGAGATGAATAGAAAAAAAATGATCAATTTGTCACATACAGTTGAAAGAACTACAGGATCAGTGAAATCAGGTTGCTGGCCTTGTGGTTTTGTGTAGACTCTCACGAGCCCCATTTCTTCCCACATTTTTGCAAGTAGTCTGTCAAAGTTGAGCTGTTCAGGAAACAAGAAATAAAGCATATGATGCTTATCAAGCCACTCACAGATTGGAAACTAGCACATGACATTTTATTCATATCACCTTAGCCTTGGAATTGTTTTTGGATGCGCATAGATGCCATGATAATGTGCTTTTGCAAGAAAAACATGCATCATATGCATGAAGTAAGATGCATTAGACAACAAAACTCATGACATTCAGCATCTTGTAGCAAAAAAGTGGAATTACGATGAGTTGGGTTACTTTCTGCTGTTTGCCACAAGTCGTTTACAAAAAAACAAGACCTTTATCCTCCCTCACACCCCCAAAGAAGAGAGAAAGGGAGAACCATATTTCTCTGAAGATCAAAAAATAGAGAACCTGCCTTTAAATTGCAGCTAATGACCACTGAGTTTGGCTGGCGAGCTAACTTGTCCACATCATCAATACCTATAACATCTATCTTGTTATAGACATATATGCACTTCATGTATTTACGATTACCCTCGATCACATCTATAAGATCATCCACTGTTGCATCCTCACGAAATAGGACCTACAAACAAATTCATCAGTAATAAGTGTCCTGGTTTTGTGGGGCTAGTGAAAGATAGAGCAGATATACTGTGATTGCCATATTAAAAATTGCACAAGTGCAAACCATGCTGACAAGGAAAGTCATCACAACATGGTTCTTCCCCATAAGTAATCAAATTCCAGCCACCTAAACTATTTGATAATGAAATGATGGGTTGTGTTGTACGTAAAATCACTCAACTGTTATTGTTTTAACTAAAATTACTATTAAGTACATAATTTTAAGTTTTTATCAAAGAAATTAAAATAAAATATTTAAAAACATGAAAATACTTTCTTTGTTAAAATCAAGTCGTGAGTAATATGAGTAAAAAAACAAGAAACAAAAGATCGTATAATATTTTTTAAACACTAGTATAAAAATTATATATTAAGGTAAATTATACAACATTGGTATTTTTTTAAAAAGCTTCTTTAATGTTATTTTTGTCTTTTAAATAAAATAAACAACCTTCTATCTCAAAAAGCATCACATCACGTATCTTTTGAAGTAAAAACTAACATACTTTTAAACCTGTTTTAATAAAAATCACCTTCCACCCTCAAAAGTTAAACAACTGAATTTTAAAATCCTTACCAAACATTTTGTTTTTTGGTACTCTTAATTGCTTGTATTAAAATAAAGCAATAAAAGCTAGAAAAGTAGAAGGCCAAACAGGCTCTAAAGCATACCACCAGAAAACACCAAAGTCAAAGATTAAACATAAACAGGCAGCAAAGAAAAACATTCAGCTCAAGAGGAAATCATTTTTTAAGTTTTCATTATCATTTATAGCGTTAAAGAAACAATCATTCTGTATTGTAGGCAATTGAAGTCATTAATTCCTTTATTATCGGAAGTGGTTAACACGAGTGTTTGTCACATGTAAGGAAAGCACTAATTTGTGGTTAACACACGCAGAAAAAAGTAAAGGAATGGGCAATTGAGCAAAATAGCAACTCCCAGTCGCCCATTTAAGTCTCTTTACTTCCACTATTCTTATTAGTAAAAGCTGTTCTGTACCAAACAATTGCTTAGTCTAATCAACTATCAAACCAAAAATATGTATCCTATGACTTTGTTAACTGTGGGGAGAGAAAAACTATAAATGTCATATGCAAAATGTAGAAAGTACCTCTGCATTGTGAATTTTGTATTCGTGTAGAATCTGATAACAAAGCTTCTCGTCTACATGTGTTAGAGGCAAAGTGCTGTTGAAAGAGATGCCCCCTGTTTTTTTCTTCTTGAAATAAATCTGGCAGAGAAAAAGAAATGCAGAGCCAAAATTAAACAAATCAAGATCCATAAATCCTAAGAGCTACTGAAAGAAAATAAGCACCTGTTTGACCTCTGCCACACAAAATCATACCTAACTCGAAGTATAGTTTGATATCATGCAAAGTTTGACCTAGAGGAGGTTTCCTAATTATGCCAAAACATGGACAAGTAAAAAACACTAGTGGAGGCACCAGTGCCACTTAAGAGAAAAAGGTGTATACATCATGTTCACTATGACTTTCAAGTTACTTCATAAATTAACAAGCCAAGGTAACCATTTAGGTAGTTATAGATAATTTAAATTAAAACTAAACATGTAAACTCACTCGAGGTGGTATCTTGTTTAAGCGCAAACCCACCGATTCTAGTTCCTTTGTTAATATCTGTCGATGACCCTCACTCTGCACCATTTAGCAAACAGATTAAATACTCAAAAAGTGTTTTTCCAGTTAAAAGAAGTGAACAATATATATCCACTCATCAGTGGGATCAGCAGCAAAAACACTGAAAAGGCAGACACTTACTTTTGAGGCATCAAGAACCATCAACACTATGTCTGAAGACTTGGAAACAGCAATAACCTGAGAAGGAAAAAAAAAACAATCTCATCAAAGTTTTCTTATTTCAATGTACCCAAACAAGAAAAGATATAAGAGTTAAATTCAAACAAATGATCACCAAAGCACTCTTCTATGAAGACAATCTATTTATTATTATTATTTTCTTTTTTGAACTTACATGGCATCTCACCCTCATCACCAGTCACATAAACATATGTTCGCAACCTATGAAAGGAGAAAAATAAGCAGGTCCTTCTTTTACCTGTCTCCCACGTCCCTTGCCTTCAGAAGCACCTTCAATAATCCCAGGAAGGTCAAGCAGCTGAATTTTGGTATCATTATAATGTATAATCCCAGGAATACAGGTAAGTGTTGTGAACTCATATGATGCAGCTTCTGAATGTGTGCCTGTCAACATTGTTAAAAGTGTCGACTTCCCCACACTGCAACCACAATAGGACAACTTCACTTTCTGGCATTGTCATATGTAACATGTAAACATGTCTGGGTTATACTTAAGTGCAAATGTGCAAACCTACATACATACATTGCACACATAGCAGTTTTGAGTTTGCTTACAAGCATGCATATGGAAATGAGAGTGGGCAGCAGATTAAAGGATACAACAGCACAGTTTTCTTTTAATTCTTTCGACATATGTGCACATGTTTGAAAATAATAAAAAGGCGGCAGACCTTGGAAATCCAATAAGTGCAACACGTCCATGGCCAAATTTTGTAACTTCAAAACCATCTCCAGCTCCACTAGAACCCTGATTCAGAAACCATTAGAACGCAGCCCTGGACAGACGTAAAACAGTGGTCAACAAAGATGAAAAAGGACAGTGAAAATACAAACCAAATATCAATTCAAAGTCTAGTAACAGCAAGAGAACAATAAGTTGAAAACAATTTGCTCACATTTTCACCTTTTTGGCCCAAACAATACCATACAAGTTTCAAGAAAATTCAATCCATCAAAATAGCAAGCAATTCGGTACGAAGACATCCAGGATTTATCAATCCCGATATTAAAAAAAGAGTTGAATTACTTTAGGAGGCTCCAATAATTGTGTCCTTAGCTTTGCTATCTTTGCCTTGAGCTGACCAAGATGATACTCTGTAATATGTATTACTCAAATCAAATACCAATAAGAGCCCCATGAGATTTTTTTAGAAAGAAATAAATATAAACAAAACCTGTGGCTTTATTTTTCTGGGTACGAGCCATCTCTGCTTCGATTTCTTTAATCCTCTCTATGATCCCCATTTTTGCTTAGTTGCCACCCACTTTATAGATTGAGAACTACCACAAAAGTTTCAAGCTTTTTTCAGCTTTCACAAACTCCCAGTTAATCAATAATAATAATAATCAATGCAAAAAAAGAAACCAATTAGTACAGAAAGAATAGAATAAAAGGAGAAGATCTTTTATTTGCAAATATAACTGCGTTAGCTACAGATAGAGTGGGAGATATGACTCCGTCGATGGGTGACTCACCGGAACAGGGTGGAGGAGAAGATACGAGTGGCTAGATGGAAGTGGAGGTATTTGGAGAAGGTCGCCAAGCGAAGAAGAAGAAACAAATAGGGCTCTATAGGATGACAAAGAGAGAGCTTTCCAGTCCTTGATGACTGTTTGCGAGCATGCCATTGTTTTTTAAAATAATTTATATTTAATAAAATTATTAAAATAATATTTTTTTTTATTTTTTAAAATTTATATTTCATATTATTATATTAAAATAATATAAAAATACATAAAAAATAATAATTTAAAACTAAAGAAAAAATCAAGATATTTTTAAAAGCATCTTAATTCAAAACCCACACAAATTCACCACTCCTTTTTATTTTATTGCTTTACTTTCCTATGAACAAAACACGTTACTATATATATATATATATATATATATATATATATATATATATATATATATATATATTTTTTTTTTTTTTTTTTTTTTGGTACCTGCTTTCGCACGTCATATTGAAATAATACATTCACGTAGATATTTTGTAGACTTCTTTAAACTTCCAACCCAACCCCACCTGGATTTTTGGCGCTGTTGTTTTCTACTAGGCGTTTGTAACTAATTTTCTTTCAATAATATATGGCTTTGGCTTGCAAGCACGGTTGTTTTAAGAACATTTTTCATTTAAAAATATATTATCATATCAAAATAATTAAAAAATATTAATTTTAAACCAAAAAATAATCAGATTTTCAGGAAACAGTCTTACATTCCACCCTGAAAACTTCGATATCCGATAAGCGAGCGACCTATATATATTTCAGACATGTTAAAATGTGATGGAGCTGCTGGGTTTACCCGTCCCCTTTCCCATTTGCTAACTTACAAACACAAGTAGAAATATGCCAACACGACGGAAATTAACAGGCAACGACACGACACAAGTCAACGCATCAAAAGCAGCTTTCCATGTACCAACGTATATTAAAGTTTCCGATGAATTTGCGTTCTGCCGATGAGAAGATTCCACGCTTTTTTGTAAACAGGACGTCCTGAAAAAGACTTCCCAGTGTTTATTTCTGCTCACAAGATAACATTTCTCCCTAGTTACAGAGACCAAAGATGACACGATTAACTATTTTTCTTTTTTTTTTAACTAATTCACTCTGTTTTTTGGGGTCTATAATCGAAGGTATTTCTAAATCCTGACTGTAGTAGTTAGTAGCTACTCAAACCCCACCAATAAAAGACACAGTAGAAGAAGTCCAGTGGTGTCCCAACTGGCATGGGTTATCTGAATTTATACAGCTGAAATCTAGCAGATATAGTGCCTACAAGAACCCTGTTTGTTTTTCATGTACAATTTTCCTAGCACTCCCGGCCACCTTGGTCAAGCTAAGATTTGGCGGAACCTGTGCTTGCCTCTCTGCGAGCTCTCTCACTTTTAACAAAATTGGTGTGGGAATGGGCATTGCACCGGTATTTTTCCGGGAATTCATCTGTATTGTTAACCACAGAAAACCATAAGGGTTAGAGTCCATAGAAACGCGATCAATAACACCGTCATTCTTTTTCAAAGATGAAGTCAATAATCATGATTCTCAAGAGGATGGGAGGAGCAGATCAACAAGCAACGAGTCCTATAGGTGAAGAGAGAATAAAAAATAAGGGAAATTACTTACCCCAGTATCTGGAGGTGTCTGTGCAAAGCTCGCTTTCAGCAGATTCCTCCACTTGTCCTGAAAATTATATCCTTTCAGTCAAAAACATAGAATGCATCTAAATAAAACACTAGATGCAAGGCAACTAGAACTCTTGGTGGAGATGCAATTGCATGGAAATACAGAAACATGGACCAAATAACTACAGAGATACCTTGAGATCAACAGAGGTGCGGTATGAATAAGATGCAAAGGCAAGTCGTTTGATCTCGGACCACCTTCCAGCTCCATACCTGGAGACCCCCTCAACTAGCTTCATCACCTCAGAGAGAGTCCAAGCTCGATGATGTTTCCTTCTAATTCCACCTTTGGATGTAGGAACAGTAACTACATTGTCATCTGAATCCTCATTTGAATTCATGCATTTCAGATCCGTGTTACTTCCCAAGCCAACCGCACTCATCACTGAGAACTGCTTGTCTTTCTCTGGCACTCCTACAAACTGGGTAATAAAACACAGATCAATCAGCAATATAATCTTACTATGGAATGAGTCCACAAACATAGAAGTTATTACATAATCTTTCTCTTGCGATGTAGAAAACCAGTATGGATTTCAGCTGTCGTGTATGAAAGAAAATCACTAGAACAACAGCAGATTAAACAACAAACAATCCAGCAGAATATCACTCATTTGACTGACCACATTCGTCCATCTAAAATATTGACATAGCACCAAGAGAACTGCATTCCAAGATTATTATGTTTCATGCTACTTCCAATTCAGTTAGCAAAACCTGAAATTAATCCCCGAGACAAGATCCACACCTTTTTCATGTCCACTCACCCCTTAGTCCGGAAGGCAGTAATAGGCATCTCCCCATTGACAAAAGCAACAGGCCTTAAAGAGCATTATAAAACCCCTTCATCCCTTTTCTCATTATATATCACCAATGGATACCACTCCTACCTTATGTTACACTTAATTATTTATAAAATTAACAAGACAGAATTTAATTGGTCTTACCTGGTGATGAACATGTTCAGGGGTAGAGCTGGCTTTCAAGACTCTGCTCTCATTCCCATCATCTGGTGGAAAACCATGACCATCAAGGGCTTTCTCCACCAATGCAGCTGCCATGCCCATGCTACTTGGATTGAATTTCTACAGAATGTCATTCATATTAAACCACGGTTGCATTCATGTTATAAAAATAAATAAATAAAACCTACAGACAAATAAAATTAGTGAAAACAGAGGTAACAGCAGATTGACAAGTAACAACAGTATCAACCCAAAAATCATGCACACACTTGTGAGCGTGCACAGAGATTCACATTGACACCATGCTCGACACCGATCCCATAAACTTGCTCCGCTTAGAAGCTGTCACCAACAGTCAAATCAAAACTGCTTTGCTAAGTGAAAAATTGTTTTTGACACCCCAATCCAACAAAAGAAAGGAAAGGAGAGGAAAGAAATTACAACTCCAGCTCCAAAGATATAAGCTTTGATTGCAGGCAAACCCACATAATACTTCAAATAAAATGCAGCAAGTAGTTCAAGCAGGAAGCAAAGAAAATCAAGAACAATCATCTATTGGAGACAGTATCCAGAAAACGAAAAACAATTTTTTTAAAAAAAAATAAGTATCTATTCACATGCATGTTGATCAGGAACAATAGGTTATACATACCAGAAGAGCCATGAAATTTTTCCTTGGGCGGCTTCTTCGGACCCGAGAAACACATGGAACCTGAATCCCAGATCCTCCAAGGGAATCCAGCCGTGTGATAACAGTTCTTCCTCCTGAAGAAACATGTCTAACAAGCCTAACATGAGATTTTGGGGATATCAGTCCATCATGTCCAGAATTTTTAGCCAAATTCAATAACCTTTCGTTGGACTCTTTGGACTCCACTTCTGAAAGTTCTTCAATATATCGCTTTGTGGGCTTCCGTACTCTTTTAGCAGCTCTCTGTTCTTTTTGATGATCATCACTTCCAGAATTGTCATCTAAGTTGTGATTTTCCAATCTTCTTTCAGGAACAACTTTATGATAATCCAGTTGGCCAACATGGCAAGTTGGTAAGCCTTTCTGGTTGACAATTGGTGGATCCTTAGCAAAGGAACCATACATACCATTACAGCCTTCTTCATTCCCTTTCTTAACAAATTTGTTATCTTTAATTATAAAAGAAGTTGTTGAAACATCACAAGAATTTGTCAACCCCATGGAAATCCTCCTCTTAAGCCATTGCTTATCTTTGACAGTAGTTTCTCGCCCAAATGTTGCTTTAAAAGTTTCATGAAGTTCTTTTATTGACAGATTGTCTAGGCATATTTCCCCCTTCAATCTGGAAAAATCAGGTTTTGTAGTAATAGATGAAGGTGACCCAACAGTTACCAGTTCATCTGGAGGATGAGAGCACTCCCCAACACTCCCGGATTGATTCAAATGGCTTTCACTCAAACTGGGTGCCAGTAAAGGAACAGGTTCCTGCAAGGGAATTTCACATTGGAGTTTCTCATCAATATGGAGCAATTTATCATGCGGATCAGAACACTGGCTGTCTACAATCACATAAGCAGAAGAACAATCAGGAGATCCACATGCTATGTAGAGCCTCTCTTCCTCTTTCACCTTTTGCAACATCTCCTCAATGTACTACAAGAGATTTTGAAGGTCGAGACGGTCCAAGACATCAATGGTCCAAATTAAAGTAGCAAAAAATTGTACAAGCAGAAAACAGCCAAAAAAGGAAAAAAGAGGACAGGGAAGAAGCACCTGATATACAAGAGTAATACAAGAGAAGGATGGAAGCTAACTGCTGAAAGAGTTTATATAAATTGTACACAAATGGACACCTGATTTACAATATCACTATCCTGCCTAAAAGTATGCAGTGCATTCCAAACTCTGTAACCTTATGCAGACTTTCTTATCAAGACTATTTATTAGAGAGTGAATTTTACTATCTAAGTAGATCCTTGTGATTTACATCTTTGGACAAACTCTTATAAATCTAACATAGATACAAGGGTTGTAACATTGTGATTTAGAGTTAACATAGAACCATGCGACAGCAATTGAACAGTAAAGATTGCAATGCAGTCTTGCAACCTGCACCGATAGAATGGTGACCTCAACTTAAAAAACACGTCACAAATGACATGAAAACAAGCGAAAAGATGATAGGGCAAGACACTAGAAAAAGAAAGCCTTAAACTTATGCACAAGTAATCCCCTGACAAGTAAAAGTTTCCTCCTGCATTACCAGTAATGAACATATCTTTAAGAGCTGAATACAAAAATGATGACTAGACTAATTTCAAAAATTGAGTGTCAACATTACATAATATTACAGCACAGTTCCACCAATTATCAGGTAACTGAGAGAAAAATGGATTCAGTGCCACAAGCAGTAGCATTAGGAGAAGTGGAAGTACTAACAGGTATGCGTAAAGGAGGCAGACAATACCTCAAGCCTTCCATTCAATTTATCTGGATCAACTTTTTTGTTTTCTGGTTGTGACCAACCTGGCATATATTGTTCATTCACATATAGGAGGAGAAGAAGAAACATACAAAGACTAAAAATTAAACAGAACAAAAATTAAGGTAAAAAAAATGATTTGATCAGCCAGATGATGACACAGAACAAACTGAAAGGGATACCAGATCTTGATTGAAATGCCATGCAACAATGACACTATTAGAGAGCAAAATTAAGTTAAAAAATATGGCAAATGAAGTTCATTCAGATACAAAGAGAAGAATAAGAAACAGACAGAAAGAAAAATTAACATCACCTAAATTCAAGGTAGAAAAATGATTTGATCACCCAAGATGATGACACAGAACAAACTGAAAGGGATAAAAGATCTTGAATCTTTTTTTTTTTTATCAAAATGTAAGAATATATTAAAGATCAAAAGTAACAAAGCCAGGTGACCAGCAAGTCAAGAATACAAACATGTATAACCTAATGGGAACAGACTCCCAAGAAAAACTAAATAAACAAACATATACAGATTATAATCAAATGAGGACATAGGGAACAAGTTCCCTAGACAAGAAAGGAATGTGAAAGAGGCCATGCAACAATGTACTCTATTAGAGAACAAAAATTAAGTTCGAAATCTTTTCCTACAGGTAATAGAAATAATAGTTTATTCTGAAAACTTGATGAGTCTAGAAAGAAGGTTTGTGGTTAAAGAGATTTAAAAGGGTTGGCTCAGGGTATCGGACAGATAAAGAAGATAACACAACCAAAACGAGAAAACCAAGGAAAAAAGGCTTTTGACAAATGAAGGGTATGAAAACAGAGACACCCAAAAACATTAGCCCATTTATGACAGAGTATGGCCTCTGGTAAGGCTACATGCAATTTTTTGTTGGACCTTAAGTTTGAAAATGGAAATATAATACAAACTACAAAGTAGCAGTAGTAACAAAAAAAAAAAACCTTCCAGTCTTTTTAACTGGGCCATCCCAGAGGAAGATCCTTCATTGGAAATGCACCCTACAGTCTGCCCAGGGTCTGCAACAACATGCATTCCACATCTGTCATCTATAAGCAGACTCTCAACCTCCATAAATTCATCATCTGTTGCAGGCACTAATCTCCCATCTCCTTCCACCTGCAAATTTGATAGACTTATCCATCACAAGTTCAAGATAATGACCCCGATAAAGAAAGCAACTTGAGACATAAATAATTAAAAACAAAGTTTGAGACCAAAACACATATATGATCAGCAATCATCATAGGTTTGACTTCCAGGAATAAAAGTTAATGGATATCACTTCTACTTAATTTCATTACTGATTACTAAAAGAAGAAATCACAAAAACCTCCTAAATGATATAGCAGGAGAGCTACTGTGACAGAGATCAATCACACAACTCAGTAAGTTCTTTTCATCCACATCAACTAACATGTAATCAAGTCCTTGATACAATAACCACAGTTTCAAAATAACATCAACAGAAATGAAAAAGAAAGGACAACGTTCACAATAAGCTGTACAGGCAAATTAGTAAACCATCCAGAACACAAAAAAAGTTTAAATCATCAAAATATGAGCAGAAGGATTGACAGTTGAAAATAGAAGGCTAAAAGCACATGATGCTGCTCAACAAACAGTCTGGAAACCTGAGCAATGCCCAATGTCATTCAATTCTACCAATGCAAAGATTAATTCTTGATTGTTCAGGTAAACAAGTGGGAGAGACAGATGGATATGAATCCCCAGAAGTAGCTTAGATATGGTGGCCAGCCATAACAACTAAACTAACCAAAACACCATTTATAGAATTATTAATCATCAAATTGGAGCTTCTACAAGCTTAAGGGCAATGGGATTTACACAAGGCAGCATGCATAGCCATTGTCTTCAAGCAAGTCATCACTATAAAATGTTTAAGAGTTACATCTACTTGCCAATATTGTGTGGTTGAAACTCTTGCAAAGGACATTCAAGAATACACTGAGTGGTTACAAAATTCAGCTAATTAATGACCAAGCGATCCAAGGAGCACCAGGGTTTCAAAATCATGAGTTTACACAGTGCAGCATATTTTTCTCATAAAGATTAATAACGCTGAAAAGCTTCTTTCAATTTTTTACTGTTCATTACTAATTTGAATCAGAATTACTATAACAAGCAACCTTGATTCCATGTTTATGCCCAAAAAAAGTCCAATTGTGCCTGCTTAATTTTACTATAACATTGAAGCCTCATCAATATTCTTCACTTCACATCAACAAAAAAAGACCCAATAGTTAAAAACTATAAAACCCATAACTATAAGTCTACAGCATAAACTGAAAACAAGAATCCAATATAGAAATTAAAGAAATTACCCGAACAAGCTTGTATACAACTGGGTCGGAAATCTGTTTGGGAGAAGACAAGGAAGAGGAACTTTTCCGAATCCCACACTCCTTATGCTTAGCTTCATCATTCCCCTCAACTCCAACCTCTGTTTCCATGGAAAATCCAGCACATGCAACTCAAATACAAGAACTGAAAACCCCAAACAAGAAAACAATAAACAAAAAAGACACAATAGATAGTTAATTCTTTTCATCTCCAAATTTTAAACTTTATCCATCAAAACATAACTGAAACATAAAAACTAAACTAATTAAGCTTCCAAAAAAGATATCATCAAAATTCAAATAGTCCCTAAATTCCACATGTGATCAATCAAAACCAATTTACTTCATGGTTTAGCAACCCTAATCAAAAAAAAAAAATTGGCCCTTTGCAGCTTAATCGAGTGTAAATAAAGCTAAATTCAGAAAAGAAAAAAATTATGTTTTCTTTAATTATGTGCAAGAAAATGCAACTGCAATGCGAAAATTTTGGATTTCTAAGCTCAATTGGAAATCACTTAAAACCAAGCATAATTTGGGAAACAAATTTGCAACTACTGAGGCAGGGCCTCAGGAGAAAATATTATATAAAATTAATGGAAAAAAAGGGAAATAGTGAGTTGGAAACTCACCATAGGAAGGACAGAGAAGCTAATTTCCGAGTTGACTCAGGCACTGAGTTGTTGGGAAAACGAGTTTTGAGTGGAGATTGAGAGATGGTTTGGGCTCTCGTTTTTGGCTCGCTTTTACAGGACGCTGTGTACTCGGGGATATACGCTTCCGGATCCCAAAATCTCTTATCCATTAGAATTTATACAACACTTGGAGTCCCATAACGTTTTTCCTTTGTTTTCTATTTTTCTAATTTATTTATTTATTTGACGTCACACCTAACGTGAGTTTTGATGACATAGGCAATGTTTGGAAATGCAGCTGCGGCTGTGTTTTTAAAAAATTTAAATTTTTTTTATTAAAATTTAATATGATTTATATGTTTTAAATTATTTTGATATGTTGATGTCAAAAATAATTTTTAAAAAATAAAAAAATATCATTTGCATGTATTTTAGCACGAAAAGTTATTTAAAAAGCACCCGGAACCATACCGCCAAACACATTCATAGTATTTTGTCATTGTTTTATATAGAAATCACATAAATAATAAAAATAAAAATATATTTTTTTAGAAAATCTTAACAAAAATATAAAAATAAATTTATTTGTAAAATAATTTTAAAATAAATTTTTATATTTTTAAAATAAGAGATATATAAAGTTCATGTATTTAGAGACAATATTTTATTATTTTGTATTCATAAAATATTCTTGTAAAAAACTCACAATTCTAAAATTATCTATCTGAGACATGTAAAGATAAAATTAATTATTATCATAATTTAAAAATTCAACTTAGAAGTCGATACAAGACAAAACATAGGTCACTAGTCGGGTTTACCTGAATCAACATAAAAATAAAAGTGATTATTATCATGATTTTAAACTCGTTTCAAGGGGTGACACGAGGCAAAGATCGGGTCACGAGTGGTGTTGATAGTTGACATGAGTCAATATAAAGACAAAAATAATTATTTTCATAGTTTTAAAACCCGACTTGGGGGTCAAACCAGAATAAGACCTGAGTCATATGTCAGGAAAGTTAATATAAAATAAAAGTGGTTATCATTAAAGTTTTAAAACTTGATTCAGGGATCAACTTGGGACGAGGCTCGGGTCATGGATTAAAAGTGTCAACCCAAGTTGACTCGGGTCAATGTAAGAATAAAAGTTATTATTATCATAATTTTAAAACTCAACTCGAGGGTCGACCAGGGTAAGGCCTAGATCACGAGTTGAGAAAGTCAAAACAGGTTGACCCGAGTCAATGTATAGATAAAAGTGTTTATTATTATAATTTTAAAACTTGAATCAAGTGTCGATCCGAGGCGAGGTTTAAGTCACTGGTCAGGAGGGTCAACCCAGCTAACCTAAAAAAAATTAAAAATAATCAAAGCAACCTTGTTTTAATAAAACAAAAAAAAAATCATGAAAGTCAATGGTTTTTTAACCCTTGTCTTATCCGAGGTTGACCAAGGTTTTTGAAATGGTCAAGCTGAGTCAATATTTTCTCTATTTTTTCTTAAACTATGACTAGTTCATACCTCAAGTGAACTAGTCAAGTTAGTTCTAATTTTATAATTAGGGTTATTATAATATTATTAATTTTAACACTCACTATAAATTAAAGTAAAAAAAAAATCTAATTATTTTTTAAAATATATAAGTTTGACAACAATAAATATTAAGGGTAAAATAGATTTTTTTATATTTTATTATTTTTTGTCCACCGTAACCAAATAGGATACAAAAACAATCATTTGTCTTGTGCATCACTACCAAACATAATTTTATATATGTCTTCTTTTATATCTTGTCTCTTGTCTCCATTATCTCTGTCTATCATATCCCAAGACAATAACCAAATACTATCTAAGGGACTATACGATCATTAATTATATTATAAATAGAAAGATGACTCACGTTATGTCAGGGGCTAACCCAATTGTTTTTATATAGTAAAGGAAAGTCAATGCGATGCAAGCATTCTTCAAAAAGAAGATAAAATTGATACTCGGGTCATTGACTTAACCCAAGTCAATAAACCCGTATAATATCGATAATATGAAATGAAAAATGAAAAAATATGCAAAGAGAAAAAGGTTAAAAAACCAACCTGAATCCATCCAGGTTAGCATGCAAAACCCATGACTTGACCGTGACACCGAAGTAACCCTGTCAAAAGAAAATTGAAAACTTAATTATCAAATAATCCAATGTTGGAGGGCAAAACTAAAAAAAATTTAAAAAACTATGAACAAACAAATGATCCTAGTAAAATTAGGCTAACATGTTAACCTCGTGATCATAAGCATATAATTAAGATAATCCTATAGAAAGGAATGTGAAAAAAAAACATGAAGATTAATTGCTAATAAATCAAATATAGAAGGATGAGACTGGAAAAAAAAAAAAGAAGACAGATTCAATTAAAAAAAAACCTAAAAAAAGATTAAGGTTAATATGTGTTAATATTCGAAACTTATAACCTTAGTCATGAACTCAGGACTAAACCCATTGAAAGAAAACCCCAAAAAATAATGAAGTAAAATTCTCAATTACAAAACACCATGGTATGAAATTAGGGAGAAAAAAGGTAGTCAAAAAAGGAACCAAAACAAAGCAAAAGGCAATAAAAAGAAAGCAAATAAAATTTAACACAAAAATAAATCAAATCAAAATGTTGAGTATGGATTGTAATGATTATTTGTGTGTCAGATTTCTTAATATTTATACTATATTTGTTACTTAACAGATAAGAAATTTAGATATTCATAAACTATTAATCGGATTTTGGTATTCATATGGGTATTAATCATCTGACTATTATTTATTATTCANTAAAAATTAAAATAATATATATATATATATATATATATATATATATATATATATTTGAAGTGTGTGCACATGTATTAAATTATAATTTTATGTCAATATTAAGATATGTAAATGCATATTGCATTAAAAATTGAAAATATTTAACAAATATATCTATATAATATAAATATACATTTCATGTTAATTTTGTGCAGGTTTCAGGTCAATTATGATAATATATATACCCTATCCATTACCTATTGGGTAAGGTAACCATAAAAAAATATTGACTCGTTCAAGTTTGTATTCATCGAGTTCGGATTAAATTATAATATCTAATATTGAGGGACTAGATTATTTATCTACATGGATATTTATTATCTTGTAATTATTTATTATTAAATAAAAAATAAATTAACTAATATATAAATCCAAAGTGTGTTTGTGTGTGTGTATGTGTATCAAAGTATTAATCTATAAAATAATAAATAGTATGCACATATATGTGTTTTATATCAATATCAATATATGTATTTATCACATTGTATTTAAAAAATCTAAATGTTAAACAAATATATTTGTCCAATATAAATATATAATTTGGGTTATGTTCGTGCGGGTTTCGGGTATGTTTAGATAATATTTATACCTTATTCATTACCCATCGAAAAAGGTTTATTCAAAAAACACCAATCCATTCGAAGTGAGGCAAATTAAGTCGAGGCAGCAACCATCGAATTTATATCAAATTGCAATCATTAGTATTGAGAGATGAAATTAAAAATAAAATTGAATTAGGAAAAGAATAATAATAAAATAAACAACAATAAAAAAAAATAAGAAACAAATCTAAATTAAAAAAATAAATTAAATCAAATAATAGGAAAGAAATTGAAAAGAAAACCTATAAGAGAAAAACTAACAAAACAAATGGAAATCAAAAGAATTATGATCACATTGTATAAAAAAACAAATGAAAGGAAGTTTGTGTACTTTGCCAAAGATAAGAGAGGGAAAATGGGGAGGAGGAAAAAAAAGCCCATTAAAGTTGAACCATTCATCCACCACCATGCACGCCATAACTGGAAAGCTCTCAGTTAGGGGTGATCACTTTCGGTTCAGTTCGGTTTTTATCAAAAAAAATAACATCGAATTTTCATTTTAAAAACAAAACTAAAACCAAACCAAAACCGGTTCAAATCAACCGGTTTCAGTTTGGTTTTTTAGGACCAAAATCGGTTCAAATCGGTTTGGCTTCATTTTTTCAGTTTGGCTCAGTTTTTTCGATTTGGCTCAGTTTTTTTCTGGTTTTTTTTATTTGGGTTTAGCTCGATTCTGTTTTTTCGTTTTCAAGTTTATAAAACCAAAACCAAACCGGTTGGTTTTTTCAAAATCTTAATCGGTTTAATTGGTTTTTTTTCACGGTTCGGTTTTTTCGGTTATTTTTTTCCGGTTTAATCTGTTTTTCAATTTTTTTACTCACCCCTACTCTCAGTGCTTTAACGCCATCGTGGAAGGTAGTGTTTGATAGTCGGAGGAGCTCGTACACGCCTTCTAAAGGGCACGAGCTTCTCCCACTCAACGACGCATGCAACCTTTTTCTTTTTAAATATATTTTTTATATATTAAAAGACTCAATTGCCCCTAACTCTAATTGACTGTTACATAAAAGCCAAGGTGAAATGATAAAAACACCCTCGGACCCCAGTTTAAGAAAACAAAAGTGCAAGGGTCGATAAATAATTACATTATTCAACAAAAATTAAAAATTAAAAATGTCTCTTGCCTATAGGTTATAATTTTTGTTTTTAAAGGGTAGATTAGTAATTCAATTGTTAATTAAAAATATGAAAAGGCTGATCTATCCCCAAACAAATTGGTAATGCCGTTTGAATCTCATAAAAATATCATTTTGCCCTAAAAAACTCAGCCCTTCCCTTGCAATTATGAAGGGAAAAATCATCAATCCACTGTAATAATCCATAATGCACTAAGCCTTGCTCCACGTGAAAGGCTAAGCAGACTTAGTTTTCTTTTAACCATATTAAATTAAAAAAATTAAATAATTTTTTTTATTTGAACATGAATTTCTTTCCAAATCATTCTTCAGTGATTTGTATTTTTTTTTTGGAATTTAAATTTTTTAGCCATTTTTTTCAATTGAGTCCTTGCAAATTGAGTTCAATAGGATTTCAGGTTTATAACTTATTTTGAATAGCTTTTTATAAAGTTCTTAAGATGTCAAAAAGATATTCTGACATTAAATTAATGTTTGATTTGGCAATGTAGGATTTAGTTTTGTTGGTTAACAAATTTGACAATAAAAGAATATGCATCCTTTTTTTTTTTTTGCTATGTTGTCATTGCCTTTTCCCAAAATTTTGTCTTAAGATTTTTTATAATTGTTTTGGCACCTTTAGTTTTCCCATTATATGTTTTAATTGAAAACTTCATTTTCTTTACATAGTAGTCTTTGAGTTTGAGAAACAGGAGAGGTGATGTGATGTGATAAATCTTTGCAAATGAATAAAAACACAACATTTAGTAATGTTTTTGTGAAGAAAAAAGTGTCAAGTAGGATTAATCATGTTATTGAGTATTGAGATTTATCAAATTAATTAATATTTAAAAACAAAACCAAAACTTTATAAAATTGACCATCTAATTTAAACTAAAGTGTTTGACAAAAGTAAATTAAAAAAAAACAAAGAATAAAACTTAAGGTTGCAGAGATAATAAAAATAAATGTAGAGCATTTGATTTCACCTAGTTAATCTCACATAATTTATTATTCCTTATTAAAAAAATTCCAAATCTTCATGTTGATAATTAAAATATCTCTTAATTATTCAATGTTTTCTCTCTAAAAACATTAAAAATATCTCCATCTAATATTTCAAAATATTTCTATGTAAATTAAATTAATTGAAGATTCATTAAGTTTTTCTATTTTTTTAATCTAAAATCACACTAATCATGATAAAGTATCTCTATATTTCACTCAACTAATGGTGTTTAATCCTGAAAGCTTCTAATAAAGATTATCTCTTGGTTTCATTATGATTCAATAGATCAAAAATATTCAGCAAGAAAATTGCAAGAAATAAGATCAAAGATAAACACTCATCATGAAAAAATTGGAAATAAAATAACTTAAAATTTAAATTGTGTAATAAAAACTAGATTACATCAAAGCCCTATAAAAATAAAATTTAGGTGAATGTCATAACTCAATTTCGGGTTCCCTCTAAAATTGTCTTTTCTTTTTTTTAAAAAAAAAACTAGCAATTAAAAGAATTAATCAAGTGCTTCGACTTAATTAGGCTTTTAATGGATCAAATTAATTTTATTGGGGATGTAATGGGTGAAAAATTAAGTGTGGAAGCTTAATTTGACCTTAATTGAGAAGTTTGGAATTTTAGAGAATGAGATTTAGTTTTTCCAAACTCAACTGGGTGAAATTAAGTACAAAATTGTAAGAAAATCAAAGTGTTGAGGTCGATTATGGGCCAAATCAAAGAAATTAAAGACCAGTGACCTTTTTGTAAAAGACACATGAATTCAGGGACCTAATTAAGTGTAACTAGGGATGAAATTGAAGAAATTAGAAGTTTGAAAGTCAATCAAGGACAAAATTGAGAATATTTAAGGCCAAGGACCAAGTTAATAAAAATATTAAACTTAGAGGGTCATTTTAAGAATTGGTAGGGGTGATATTGAATTGATTCTTATAATCAAAATTCAATTATGGATTTAGTTGAATAAATTGAAAGGTTGAGGGCTGAAATGAAAAGAAGTTGATTGTTTGCCTTCATTCATGTGGAAGCTCTTGACGTAGTCCCACAAGTAGGATTTACATTTGATATTTTTCTAGTTTTTTTTTTTTTGCATAAAATGCAAGTACAACTCTTTTCTTTTTTAATCTTCAATTAAGTTAAAAGAGTTGCGTCTGTTGGTTTTGGGTGATAGCAGTTCCTTTGTTATCTCATATGCAGTACTCCTCTATAATAATGCAGCATGCTTCTTTTCAACTTTTCTATTCTATGTCAAATGAAATTAAATTCGGGTCATTGCATTTTGATTCCCGTGCATGTTCTCGATCATATGATGCTTTTGTCCTTTGTCAGTCATTGCAGCCATTCTTGTTTGTTTCCCATCTTATTAAGTGGTCAAAATATGTAAAACCCAACAATTCAAGTTATTCAACTGAACTATTATTCCATATTAATTGGGTTAGCTACATGGATTTGTCTCCTCCATTCTATCTTGTTAGGATATTGATTTTTGTGTGGTTGCTGTAATATTGTATCTAACTAAAATATATTTTTTGTTTGAAAATAAATCAAAATTATAAACAAGAGTTATGGTTGATAAGGTCCTAAAATATTCAAGTAGCTTAAGATAAGCCGATAAGGTTTATATATTGGATAATTGATTTATCCCTTAGTTTAAGAAATTTAATCCGTTTTTCCTAGCCAAAACGTGTGTTGGCTTGACATGAATAGCTTAATTGGCCAGTAGTTAGCAACTGGTAATGTTTTATAAGCCAAGGTGACTGGTATTTGGTCATAGCTAATAAGGTTCTAAAATATTCAAATAGTTTAGGATAAGCCAATAAAGTTTATATGTTGAATAACTGATTTATCCTCTAGTTTAAGAAATTTGATTCATTTTTCCTGGTTAAGATGTCTTCTAGTTTGATATGAAAAGCTTAATTGACTAGTAGCTAGCAGTTAGTTATGTCTTATAAGTCAATGTGTCTGGTAGTTGGTACCTGGACCTCCAAAAGATCTTTTTTAATGGATATGAGGACTCTTTGATGTTTAAATCAGTAACTTTATAGATAGAGAAAATACAATGATATTTTAGAGAGATAGACTCTGAAAATATATATGCTGAAAATATTAAGAATAAAGAGATTGTAAACCTTGAGTTTGAAGGATTTATAGTGTATTTATAGCTCATTAGTCTACTTTTTTTTTGTATGGAGATGGGGGTTAAAGTGTAATTTTACCCTTTTAATATTTTAAGTTGTATTCTACTTAAAATATATGTATTGGATCAATATAAAATATTAAGACACCTGTGTAGGATCCTGAATTTTTTTTTCAAGGAAGTGTTGGGCTCAGGCAAGTTATTTGAGCCTATTAGAGGTGAAAAATAGACCTAGACACACTGTCTAGACTCAAACATGTTGGGCTCAGGCTGCCACGCTCAAACCCGTAGGGGTTCCAGGATGCATGCCCAGCACCAGCTGAGTATAACAACATGTTGGGCTCGAGCATGACAGCCCAAGCCTATAAGGTTGCTAGGGTGCATGCCTAGCACCAATAGTGGTAGGCAGCACACTTAGCACTAGCTGGGCATATGCCTAACATGGTCTTGGGCTCCTATGCCTGAGCTCATGCACCTTGGTAGTAGTTCAGCTCGAACATGGTAGCTTAAGCCTATAAGGATATTTTTTAAGGATTTTTAGGGGTTTTTCCCTCTTATTAATTTTAGATTTATCCATGACATATCTGTTTTTTTCCTTTCATACAGTCTTCCAAACAAGCCATGAACATTATTAATTATTATTAATATATGCTAAAAGACTTTGTCATTTTAATATAACGATGAACAATGAAATGTTTTGGACTTTTTCAATTTGATCTTCAAGTTTTTTTTTTAATTTTATTTTCCAACATTGGATTTAATAGGTATTGAACTTCATAATTTTTTTTGGTTATACTTTCTATGGATTTATCCTAATCTCATGATTCAGGTTTGGTAGGTTAACTTGAGTTTGCTCAAATTATTTTTTTGTTCTTTTTTTAATTGATTTTTTTCCTCAAATTCATCCTTCAATATTAGTTTGAATGAGAAATGAGCTTCATATTATTTTTATTTTCTTTTCATGAGTTATTTATAATCTGATGACCCAGGACGCGAGTTTTGTAGACTAGCCAGGCCAACTTGAGTTTTTTTTTTGTTCTTTTTTTAATTGATTTTTTTTCAATTGTATCCTTGAATATTGGGTTGATTGAGAATTTAACTTTATAATTTCTTTTAATTTTCTTTCTATAGAGTTATTCTGATCTCATGACCCGGGTTTGACAAGTTCAACAAGGTTAACTTGAGATATTTTTTTAATTAATTTTTTCTCAATTTAATCATTCAATATTAAGTTGAGTGAGAATTGAGTTTTATAATTTTTTTTATTTGCTTTCTACGAGTTTTATCACGGTTTCATGACTTGGGTCATGAGTTAGCCTAGTTATCTTAGTTTGTTTTTTTTTAATTTCATCCTTCAATATTGGGTTGATTAGGAATTAAACTTCATAATTTGTTTTAGTTTCTTTTCTATAAGATTATCTTGGTCTTAAGACTCAGGTTACGGGTTTAGTCGATTAATTTGGATGATTTATTTACTATTACCAAATATACTACAAGAACTAGAACAAGAAATAATGCCCTGAACATTGTTTCTAATGACTTAGTGCCACTATTCATTGCAGGGTTTGTATGAATACTTTGGTGATTTTTTCATTTAAATCATCAAATTTTTTTCATTTGCAATTTCATCATACCAAGTTACATTAGCATGATTTTACATATTGCTTTCTTTCAATTTACATTCTCTCGCATATACAAAATGTTGAAGAATATTAATGTCAATTTTATAAAATAAAACTTTTTTGGTATTTAAAAAATGAATTAAAATAAGAAAGGATAAAATTTAACAAAAACAAATAAAAAAGACCCCATTTGCATATTGTCACATAAAAATCTAATTTGCTCCATAAAGTTTTAGCTTACCTATTTTTTGGTCTTTGTTGTTTTGGAATTTCACTTTCATATCCAAACTTCATATTTTTACATATCAGTCCCTAAATATGAAGAGAGGAAAGAAAGTCATCAAAAAATAATAGATGGCGACATTTCATCCACTAAACAAAGTTGATTTGGTGTATATGTTTGTCTTTCCTAAAGAGTTCAATAGAGATAATGTTTTTCTTTAAACATGCTAGAAAGATAGATAAGAGTCCTAAAACTTTTTTTTATTCATTTAACTTTTATTTTAGAGAGTTTACATGTTGTTTTTAGAATTGAAAACGGATTTTAAAAGGTTTCCATGATGTTTTTCTAGTGTGTCTAGGTGAAAACAAGTTGAAAATAGAGTTTAAGGGTCCTAAAACTTGAACCCAAATTTTTTGGTCGCCAAAGGCGATTAGAAACTAGAGCAGAAGACATGTCTTCCATTTGAAAAAAAAAATGGTGCGGACGACATCGTCTATTCCAAAAAACAATTCAACCAGACACACAAGCTTGGTTTCCAGGCCTAGGTGTTTTTGGACTTTTTTTTTTATCCTTGGCCATGTGTACTGGCCTGGCCCCCACGTGATATGTTTTTTTTTTTTTTATATCTTGTAGATAAACTGAGTTGCTTAGTTGATTGCTATAGTGTAGCTGAGTGTATGGACACTATAAAAGAAACATTAAAACACAAAATGGTTGTTAAAGTTCTTATTTTTTGTCACTTTGTTCTGATGGTTTTATGTTCTAATAATAAACTTTTTTTTTTATGTTTTGATTTCTGAAATTAAAGAGAAAAGAGAAAGTTGCCTGGTAAAACGGATAATGAGAGAAAAAGTATTTGATTAGCCGCTGCTAAAAAAATTAATTTGGTGTTAATGAATTTGTCTTATAAAGAGTGTATTAATAAGATAAATGGGTTTAAGGAGAAATCTTTTCTATCATTATTTCAAATCATTAATTCTTTTGGATATTTATTTTAATTTATTATATAAACAACATAGCTAAAATGTATTTTTTTGTTAAAAAATATATATTAATAAGAAAGGAGAGTTTATACTAGAAAATTATGTTTTTTTAATGAAATTAAAATTATTACATTTCTTACAAAAAAAAAATCATTTTATTATGGTATAATTAAATAAATGTTTTTTGAAGAGCTATCTTCAGCCCGAGATAAAAAAATCTTAATGTGCACAAGATAAAATCTTTTAGCTTTCTGTTTTAATATTTAATTAACATTAATAATTTTTTTTTATCATTTATTGGCTTGTGATTTCTTATTAATTTCATTAAGCACACACGTTAACTTTTGAGTTCTTGATTAAGATTTTTCATAATGTCAATAAACACATTTACACTGCTTGTGTGTGTGTGTATTGTTAAAAATTAACTTTAGATATTATTTGTAACATAGTGTGGGTAGTCATTTTCTAATCAACTTTTTTGGTACGTTTCTCAGGCACTGATGTGGAACTAGAAAATAAAACCCAATAATTAACATCAAAGAGATGCCATGCGTTCGTGCTGCTCCGTGTTTATAAAATAAATATATTTGATAGTGTTATAATTATAAACCAGCGCTAGATAATTAATAGAAATTAAAGGTGTGATGGAGCAAATATTTCATGACGGAAAAAAAAATTGTGTTGGTGATAAAAAACTTAGAGACTGAACAAAATGATTTGTAGCAATCTACAGTGTTTTGTGAGGAAAGATACAGTGCTTTCGCCACATGATTTAGCTTTTCAGTTAATAAAAAGCAAAAAAAATTACAAAGCTAAATTCTCTACCAACTTAATATTAAAAAAAAAACTAACAAAGATAATTTTGGAAGGAAAAAAACCAATGAGAAAAAACTTTGCAGCAATTGACAATGTTTTGTGAGGAAAATTATAGCGCATTTTCCAATAAAATAAATTAAAAAACCATTTAAAGAAATATTGTAGCAATCCACAGTGTTTTGTGAGAAAAATTACAACGCTTTCCTCATATGATTTAGCTTTATTGTAATTATAATTCTTAATCAACTCAATATTAAAAAAAAATCGACAAAGATAATTTTGGAAAAAATCATAAAAAAAATCACATGGAAAAACACTGCAACAATTCACAGTGTTTTAAAGAAAAAAATAACAAAGCTAAATTCTTAATCAGCTCAATATTAAAAAAAAAATCGACATAGATAATTTTAGAAAAAAATAACAAAACGAACACCAGAAAAAGAAAAAAAAATCATGTTGGAAACACTGTAGCAATTCACAATGTTTTGTGATGAAAGCTACAGTGCTTCCCCACATGATTTAGCCTTATTTGTAATGACTTGTAATTGTAATTCACAAACAACTCAATATTAAAAAAATAAAATTGAAAAAGATAATTTGAAAAAAATTATAACAAAAAAAACCATGCGGAAAGACACTGTAGCAATCCACAATGTTTTATGAGCAAAGGTACAATGCTTTCCCTACATGATTAAGCTTTATTACAAAGTTAAATTTTAACCAACTCAATATTAAAAAAATAAAATCGACGAACATAATTTTAGAAAAAGATATTACAAAAAAAGAAAACACAAAAGAAACTGGAAAAAACCATGTGAGGAAAAACTGTATCAATCCATAGTGTTTTGTGAGAAAAACTTTTATTTACTTGTAATTGCAATTTCTGATCAGCTTAATATCTAAAAAATAAAATTAACAAAGATAATTTTAGGAAAAAACATAACAAAAACAGAAAAAAACCATGTAGGAAAAAACACTGTAGCAATCAACAGTAATTTTCGAGAAAAGTTACAGTGATTTCCTCACATATTGTAACTGTAATTTTTAACTAGCTCAATATTAAAAAATAAAATAAAAAAAGATAATTTTGGAGAAAATCATAAAAAAACCATGCAGAGAAACACTGTAGCAATCAACAATGTTTTAAAGAAAAAAATTACAAAACTAAATTCTCAATCAGCTCCATATTAAAAAACAAAATCGAAAAATATAATTTTGAAAAATAAAGGAATAAAATAGAAAAATTATGTGAAAAAACATCGCAACAATCCACAGTATTTTAAAAAAAAATTACAATATAAAAATTTTAACCAGATAAATATTTAAAAAGTAAAATCAACAAAAATAATTTTGGAAAAAACAAATGAAAAAATAAATGAAAAAAATAATTTCAAAAAAAAGGAAAAATACAAAAAAAAAGAAAAGAGACAAGTTAGCATAAACAAAAAAGGAGGGAAAGAATCACTATGGATTACTATTGTAATCCACAGTGATTTAGGTGTGGGGGAATCATTATTCCCCTGTACTATTTAGATATTGTTAATATCATGTACTAGTTTTTTTAAAAAAAAAAATTAAGAGGCATTATTGTTATATCATGTGTGGAGATTTATTGCACTGTAAATTACTATAATATAATAATATTCTTACTCTTTATAATACAAGTCAAGGAAAAGCAAATTACGGAGTAAAATAATTTTTTTTGAAATTCATTTGAAATTATCAAATTAATCATAGTTAAATAGGTTTTTTTTACTGTTTTAGCTTAGTGAAAAAACCTTAATTACTCTAAAAAAAAACCCTAAGAGGCATTATTATTATATCATGTATGAAGATTTATTGCACTGTAAATTACTATAATATAATAATATTTTTGCCCTCTATATACAAGTAAAAAAAAATTAGAAAGCAAAATAATCTTTTTATGAGGTTTATTTAAAATTATCAAATTAATCACAGTTAAATAGGTTTTTTTTATCGTTTTAACTTAGTGAAAGACATTAATTACTTTAAAAAAACAAAAAAGAATTAGCCTAGCATCCATGAGCTTCTTGATCTTCTTGTATTTTTGTCTTCAAAACAATCAAATAACTAAATTATTTTTAAAAACAAGAAAAATATATATTAAACTTATTGTTAGGGACTCTTTTATCTTTTTATTATTTTCATTTTTATTATCATCCATTACCGCCTATTCAGTATACACAAGTAGCTCCTGAAATATGCAGTAAAGAAATGTGAAATAAAATGGAATAATTGGGAAGATAAGGTTTCGGACTGGAAAGAGTGTTTAAGCAGATTGATGGAAAAAGCAGAGCAGTAGCATGGGTGACCTCTGCTGCCATGAACAACTATTTATGATGGCCATTATAGTTTAATAATCATCTAGTAGGTGCTTTAATGATAAAAATTTAAAATTTAAAAATTTATTTTTCTTGTGATTTCAAGTTCGAGCCTTGCGGTTTCTAATATGATGGCTATTGGAGACTTACATAATCGCTAACTTTAGAACCCGTAAGATTAGTCGAGGTACGTATAAGCTGACCCGGACACCCATGTTAATCTTAAAAAAAAACTATTTATCAATCGTCACTCTTTTTACGTGATCATGTTCATATAATCTACTTTCAAATATGATTATTTTTCTTGAAGTAACTAGTGTTGTGTTTAGTAATATAAAACTATTTTTCTTTTTTCTTTTCCTTTTTTTTCAATAAAAAAAATTAAAAATGAGTTCATTTTTTTTAGAAAAAACCAAGATTTCAATTGTATTATTTTTTTATAAAAATTCAAAACCATAATTTTAAATAATCATCTTAATATTTTTTATCTGTGACAATCTAATTAGAAAATATTATTTTTTTAATTTAAAAATTAACATGAAGAAGTTATATTATTAACTAATTTTTTTATATTATATTTATAATAAAAATTAAATTTACAACACCAACTAAAAATGAAGATATATAAAAACAGTGTTGTTTATATTTTTTTTCATTGAAAAACCGTGCAAAACTTGTATTGGAAAATCTATAAAAAAATCCCTAAAAAGTATCTTGACTTTCCTAGTCAAATAGGCTATTGCCAGAATTTTCCGCTGAACGAAAAAAAAAAATTATTTGTACTAGTAATTGTTAATTTTGTTAAAATGGCTAAGCTAATAAATAAATCCTTAAAAAACAATTTTGCTAGCAAAATCAAAGCTACCATACGCATAAAAAAACAGTTTTGCTAAAATACGCCAAGAGAAAACCTGATGTGCATGCGTGAGAAGCTCATTGGCAATGGTGGGGTGAGGCATATTTAGCAACGCCGTTAAAGCTGTGTTTATTAAAAATTTAATTTTTTATATTTTTAACTTATTTTAATATGATAATATTAAAATTATTTTTTAAAAATAAAAAATATTATTTTAACATATTTTTATGTTTATCTTTCCAAAACAATAGAAAACAATCGAGACGGCAGCCATTGCGGCGGCCAACCTAATCAAGAAAACAACAAAAATCCTTATAAGCATGATATTAAATTATTAGTGGTGTCAATTATTTAATTTGTGTTTTTGTTAACGTACTATGGTCTAATGGGGGTATCAATTTCAGTTAAAGCAAGATAAAAGCTATTTGAATTTCGCCTGTTTGTTTCTGTGTTTTAAAAATATTTTTGATAAAATTTGAAAATTTTTTATTTTTTTATTAACTTCAAATTAATATGTTTTTAATGTTTTCAAATCATTTTGATGTGCTGATGTCAAAAATAATTTTTAAAAAATAAAAAAACATCATTGACATGTATTTTGACACGAAAAGCTATTTGAAAAGCAACTGCAACCCCACTGCCAAACAAATAAATAACAAAATGAAAAAGGCAAACCGAAATGAATACGAGTAATTAATAAATAAAAAATGAAACGAAAGAAATTGTTTCCCAGAAATAAGTGTTCATCATGCTATTGAAATTGTTTCCCAGAAATTGTTTACGATGCACTTTTTATGTGCGCAGGATTTAGCCATATTTAATTGTTCAAGAAAAGAAAAAAAAAAAAGGGGGTAAACT
The DNA here is from genome assembly GCA_015852605.2 of Populus deltoides. Classification (NCBI taxonomy): domain Eukaryota; kingdom Viridiplantae; phylum Streptophyta; class Magnoliopsida; order Malpighiales; family Salicaceae; genus Populus; species Populus deltoides. The sequence goes on from CM027570.2 coordinate 37,983,985, forward strand.
TGTTGGTAGATCATCAATGACAAATAATTATCGTTTTGTTTGTGTTAATATTAAAAATAAAAAAATATTATTTTAATATATTTATAAATAAATAAAAATAATTTAAAAAGATAATGAAATCATTACAGTATGATTGGGATGCGGCTACGACTGAGTTTTCTAAAAAATTTGATTATTTTTGCTAAAATTTAATATAGTTTATATGTTTTGGATCGTTTTGATGTGCTGATGTCAAAAATAATTTTTAAAAAATAAAAAAACATCATTGACATATATTTTAGCACGAAAAATTATTTGATAACCATGCTACCAAATACAAATACACTTACGCTTGATATACTTTATTCAGTGGCCTGACGTGGATCAGAATTCAGATGTTGTCACGTAGAATTTGCAGTTTGTTCGAGCCTGGGAGATAAGAGGGTACATGCACCAGCGGTCAGCATCTCATTCTCATCCTCTTCTTTTTCAGCGATGATCCAGCATAGGACATTTATCATATCAACATGCAGCAGCCTACACAAACAAAGAAACGAAGGAAACATTTGAGTGCAGACAAAAAAATCTCTCTTTATTGTCTGATTCCCTTCATCCTTTAACCCCACTTCCCATGGAGGGCATGTCAAAGTTGTTGGTTTTTTTTTTTTCATAATTTTTAAAACCAAAATCTTCTCCTCCGTCCTTTTCCATAACACCTTGGAGATTCTCCATGTCTTTGCACTCACTACTGCTCTTTCTTTTCAAAATTCAATCGAATATACGAGGACCAAACCCCCCAAAACTCTTTCATTTCCATCACAAAAATGCACCTCTGCCACTCTGAAGCCCTCTTGTATATACAGTTTGATTAGAACAACCATAATAGATCCATCCCATATGCGAGCATCCTTCGTTCATGGATTTAAACTCTGTACATTTTCATTTTTTTGCTTGAGAAGCAGCCAGGGACGATACAACAACTCAAAAGATGCTCAGAGGAGCACTTAAACCATGGTATAAAAGCAGTGGTTAGCTAATTCATTATGTATAATTGGTTTTACCCGAGCTGCATCAATAATTGGGGAAATGACTGTACCAAAAGCGACAAAATCAAACCCAAAAAACCAGCCATCTGCAGCAATCATCCTCATGTCCATTCCAATCAAGAAAACTAATGAATGATTCCACGAATAACATACAGAAATGCAATGGTTAATGGGTCCACAAGATAAGCACTTCTTCAATCAAATTGTCTGTTTCAGTCATTGTTTGTGGAAGAGTCATCAAGGTAAAAGGGACTGTAATGTAATGCAATGACATCATTAGTATGCAATGCGAAACTCTATTTACAAAATCAGAACTTTGAAAGAGATGGGAAGAGAATATCTGTAAGAAAGAAGCAAAGAACCTATGTAAAAGATAAGCAAAGTTTCAACTGGTTCCACTGCTGTGGGATTCACTGGGCCCTTCAACTCTTGTTTATCTTTCTTTCTCTTAAAGTACTCATGTCTTCTTTTAAGCAACCTAAGGTAGCAACTTCCATTATCTTAATTAATCTTTACGAAAACTGAAACAATCAAGAGATTACTGTTAACGGGGACAAATTAGTGGTCAAAAGGATGTTCACCCAGAACATCAGATTCTAAACTTGAGGTGCTTGATGCAAAACCAGATAGCTATTAAAAAAAGTTGCTTTCTCCAATTGTCTCAAAGAAACTACAAACCAAAAGGCCAATAATGCTCAAGGTCACAACAGAAGTTCCTGTTCCCACTTCCCCCCCACAAAGTCAAAAAGGCTGGAAATAATTTTCAGGACAAGAGCTTCAAAAAAATTGAAGACTTGCTACCTTGGGGGGTTTTTAAAAAGTTATAAGCAGTATACAACACATCAAACCTTCACTGCAATGCCCCCCGGACATCATGAGGAATCTTTTGACAAACACCGGAAAGAATAAAGCGGGTAGGTGAAAGTTCCCATCAAAAGCAGATCGGTAGATATGATCAGAAAATGGTGATTATCATCATCAATATTAACAGACAAATCAGATTTAGGCAGCTCTAGAGAGCTGAGTGGCCTTTGAATGTCACACGTTATCTCTTAAATTACAGAGAGTGATAAGGGTATGGTCAATTAAGCAATTTATTAAAATCGGAAAAAAGTACAGATGAGGAATCCTATATACAGCACATCAACAAAGAAAGAACAAAGTAATAAATTTATTAGAGAATAAATATAACAAATCAAGATTAAGCATTGTTAAATTAAATTTCTATCCAGATTTTTTTTTTCTTAAGAACAAAACGAGACAAAATAAGAAAGACCTGGAAAATACAATATGCAATAAAGATGCATAATTGAGATTGATCAACAAGATGATACAATTACACATAACTTTATGTAAATTTGTTAAATTGTTATTACAATGGATTTGCTTAAAATTAAACTGAAGCTAAAAGCCTCAAGATCACATATCACTAACAAGGAAGAGACACATAACCTCATCAAGTTCTTTTTCCTCCAATATCAAAATGCTCTTCTTATTTTTTACCATGAAATAAAGTGGAGAATCTCTATGAAAGCTCAGTTGAATTGATTACCCGGATCTAATTCTCTTCGAATTGGCCTTTCCATTAGACTTCAATATCCCACTTGATTCACCTTCTGATGAAGGTTCCATTGACCTGGTGAAATTGTTCGAAAGATCAGCATAAAGGTCAACCACCCTTCTAATGTTGTTGTTTAGCTCCTTAATCAAACCAACATTTCGAGTCAAGTTGTCAGGGATCTTCGATTCATGGTTTTGGTTTATCTCATTAATTAGCAACCTGTTTTGATCTAGAATATCCTGAACTTGCACAAAACTCTTCTGGAATGTTTGCAAGACCTTGCCATCTACTTGGTTTCCATTGCTTAAGCCTGAAAATAAATCACCTTCCATTTCAATCTCCCTTCAATTGATCAAAACCAGTCCTTTTTCCTGCATAAAAAATAAATGAATCAAAAACCAACAGGGAAAAAAAAATAGAAGACAGAACCGAAAGGTTAGTTTTACTAAATGGAAAGCTCTCTAAATTGAATTATTTTATCTGATCCCTCTGTACTTTTACAATAAAAATCAAATGGAATAAGAAAAAAGCCATGGAATGATATTTAGCCTATGTTTGGTTAATGAGGAAATACAGTAAAAGAAAATAAACAAAGCCAGATGCAATAATTGGGCTTGGTTTGAAGTGACTATACAAAATTCTTCGCTTTTCCTGCATTTTCTCAAAAACCAAACAGATCACCAAGACAACGTAAAGAGCAGAGATAAAAAAACAAAAATGAAACAGGCATATATGTGTAAGTATTGATCACTTCATTACATTAAAAAGAAAAGCAGACTGCTTTTTTTCCACAAAAAGGAACCTTTCTCTAAAAACTCAATCCCAAGTTAAAAGACCATGAGTGGAGGATAACTCTAAACTATGAAAGACCCCAACAAATCAGTCAATGCCAGATTAATACCCATAAAGAAAAAAAGTACTCTCACAAGAAAACAAGAAAGACATCAAAATGAGTTCACATAATCTTTGAGAGAAACAATAATACAAGACCAGATTAGCTGGGAGAGAACGAAAGAGAGATCTATATTTCTTGAAGTGGAAAAACAAAAGGCAAAAGCTTTTGACTAGCACGTGAATTCTAGGAAACAACCAAGCAAAATTGTATTTACAAATCAAGTGAGAACACTTGTTTTAAAAGAAAAAAAATCCCACTAACTAATTTCAAAAAGAAGAAACTTTCACGTTTTACACTTTAGTCCATAGCTTATATTTTACAAGATAGACTCACATAAATAAACCTTGAAGGCGTAAATTATCTTTCAAAAAACTTCCTAATCTTGACACAGAAACACTATGAAAGCAGAAAAAGAAAGGAGAGAGAAAAAATCGAATCCTGACAGTCGTTGTCGTCGACTCTACTTACCTTGAACAGAAGCAGAAACATTTTAGTGGGCTTGAGGTAACGAAAGGAAAAGTCAATTTTCTCGAGAAAACACTGGATTTTCTCGAGAAAGATTGTATGGAGACGAATGGAACTTTTGTGGGATTTCAAAGAAAGGCCCAGAAATCATGAAAAACCAAAACAAACAGAAACAAAAGAAAGGAAGGGAGACAGGGATAGAGAGAGAGGGGGGGTATAGAAGAACGATTTGATTGACAGAGAAATAAGAAAGAATTATTTAGAGAGAGAGAGTGAGAGGGAGAGAGAAACACACATACAAAGAAATAACGTTTTGTTTTGTCTGATAGATTCTTTCTTTCTCTCTACCGCTTACCTCGTTAGCTTCACCAGCAGTACTTTCGTTTTTTTTTTTTTAATTATTTTTGTTCATGACTGAAGCTTTTATACCCTGCAACGCTACCCAGCTTTTGTTTACTACGTTTTGAATCCTAGCCGTCCAATTAAGCCTTAACTGCAACGGCGTCGAATAGAGTCCCCAACTTAAACATCCTGAGAACGACGCCGCATCGAGTCTCCAACTATATACGCGTGCGCTCTCTTTTTCGCGCCCGCCAGTGCTCATTTTCCGAGAAAAACCACAGAAAAATCCTAAAAATTTTCACAAACCAAACACAGGTCCTACTCAATCATCACATGCCTCCATGGGCACTTTCATCTCTTCAGCTCTCGAAGAAATTTGTTACCATGGTCCCGCTGGAGTGTCTCTCTCCTCTCTCTGTTCGACACTAGCTCTAACTCCTCCTTCAATCAAAGCCTCTCTATGGACAAACCTGCTATCAATACCTTCTCTTCAATTCACTGTTCCTGGGAACGACATGCCGTTTAGCCCCGATGATGACAAAATCAAGCGTTTTGAAGACGCCGAGAAGCTCTACTTGAAAATTGTAGCCAAAGAGCACCTTAGGGGTTCCTTTGTCGGTCTTTACGACACTAAGTCTACTGGAATCTCTTCCAATCAACGCCGTGCTCTTAAACGACTTGCCGTTGCTAGTTTTTTTCTTCTCCCTTCCAAATTTACAAAAAAAATAAAAATTCCTGCTAATAATTGAGTTGAGAATTGCATAAAATTTGGTCGATTAAGGGTGTTTGATTGTGAGACAACCTGCGGTTGTGAAGATGAAAGATGTGAGTGTCACGACCAATTCGTTGTATTTATACGGTCACGCAAAGCATTTGGGCATTCAACAGAGGTTTGAGGAAAGTGTGGAAGAAAGTGGTGTCCATAGGGATGGTTTTGATGGGGATTTCTCTTGCAAAGACAATGTGGTCGGGAGGGATTATCTACCGGTATTTTGTCCCGAGTTATATATATATTTTTATATATTATATATATATTTAAAAATATATATATTTTAAAAAAGAATCTACATAAAAAAGAATCTACCTCAAGATAACTCAATTATATTATATAACTATACTTACTGAATTTATTTATTTAAATCAATAAAAAATAAATCAAATTCATAACTTAAAAGATAAATATAAATGAAACTGATTGAATAAATTTATATTATAAAAAATGTTACATGAGGCCAACCATATCAACAATATTATTTAAAAATAAATATTTTTTATTTTTAAAAATAAATTTTATTTGTATAAAACAATTATAAATAAATTATAATAATATCTTGAAAAATCAAACAAAAATAGAACAACTAAAAAAAATTATATTAAAAAAGGCATGCAAAACTCATGATTTAGATCACGAGATCGTGATAAACCCATAGAAAAAACTTGAAGATAATCACAAAATCAATATTAAAAAAAATAATGCAGAACGATAAGATCGTACAAAGCCGAATCCCAACAAATTAAATATCAAAAAATGAAACCATAAAAAAATCAATCACACAAAATATCTAAACAAAATAAAGGTGAAAAAAAAATATTAATTAGAGGGGTATAAATTTTCAATTGAAAGGTTAAATTGAATTGAAAATAGTTTTAATAAAATAAAAACAAATAAAGACAATGAGGGTCAAATTAAAAAAATAAATTAACAAAAAAATTGATTAAAGGATGAAATTGAAAGAAAACAAAATTCAACAAAAGTGGAAAGGAAATTTTTTATAAAAAAATGAGGACCAAAATGAAAAAAAAACATATGAGAAATTACAATTAAAGGAAAAAATTGAAAAAAAACACTTTTATAAAAGGAATAAGAACAAAATAAGAAATTAAAAGAATAAGGACTGAAATTTTATATATATATATATATATATATATATATATATATACAAATTGTAATTGAATGACTAAATTGAAAAGAGAAAAACTTCTATAAATGAAAAAAATGAAATAAAAAATTAAAAGAATGAGGATTGAAATTGAAAAGTAAGAAACAAAGAGGATAATATTATATATTACCTGTTAGGAGAGAGAAAAGAAAGTTGAAAAAAATCAAATGATCATTGATGACAATCCAACCACCGTAAACTGCCACATGCCACTTTATATGGAAGAGGACACAGTGGCGTATCTAGATAGATAGCGAAAAACTAATTTTGGCCACCAAGTGGCATCATACACCCACTTGAATGGCCCAGACGTCAATCACTCGCTAGCGCATGTTAAAAAATATCCCCAAATACAAAGCTTATTTCCAAACAATGTGAAAATATCAAAATGTCCCCCACGACCCTAACAGTTACACAAAATACCAGGTGAAAGTACAAAAATACCCTAAAATGCAAAGCTTATTTCTTATCCTTTTTTAAGGTTAAAAACGTATTTTCATTATCCATGGATAATTGAAAACCTCAAAAACCCTTTACCTAGCAACCCAACAATTTTTTTGATACCGAAGGCAAATAAGTACTTTTATTATTAAGAAATTTATGAAAAGTCAAGAAAGTTCTTGGTTAACAGTTCTAGATTTTGTTGACTTTTAGGGTAGAAAGTTATTTTACTGTACTAAAAAATTTTAAAAGACATAAACACCCCCCACATGATGACCAATGGGCTAGTGAAAAGGATCAAAACAACTTTACTCTTAAGGTTTCATCTTTTTCAACTTGAGGGCAACATGATAATTTCACTGTAGCAATTCATAATAGTTTATTTCCTGAGCTACAATGAAACTCTCATAGGTTTTAGAGTTAAATTCCTCTTATGACCCTGGTAATTACACAAAATACTAGTGTGAAAGTGCAAAAATACCCCTAAGTATGAAGTTTTTTTTTGTATTTTCCAAGGTTAAAAAGATGTACTTTCATTGTACATGGATATTTGAAAACCCCAAAAAACCCTTATCCAGCAACTCAACAATTATTTTGACCCCGAAGGTAAATAAGTATTTTTATTGTTAAGAAACTTATGAAAAGTAAAGAAAGCTCTTGATCAATAATTCTAAATTTTGTTGACTTTGGGGGTAAAAGATTATTTTTACTATGTTGAAAAATTTAAAAAGACATAGACACCCCCGTATAATCTTTTAATGATCAATGTGTTAGTGAAAAAGTCCAAAACACCCCTACCCTCAAGGCTTCATCCTTTTCCACTCAAGGGCAACATGATAATTTTACTATAGCAATCCACAGAAATCTATGAGCCCATTTGGTATTGTGATAACGATTACTTTTCAAAATGCTTTCACTTTGAAATACATCTAAATAATTTTTTTATTTTTTAAATTTTATTTTTGATAGTAGCACATTAAAATGATCTAAAAACACAAAAAAAATTGAAAAAAAGAAAAAAATAAATAAAAATTTCATTTTTTTTCAAAAATGCTTTTGAAATATAAAAACAAACAAGCTAAATTTCCTAAGCTACATTGAAATTTCCACAGGTTTTAGAGTTTTTGTTAATTTGTGACAAATTTAAAAAAGCCAATGACAGGGTAAATGCTCTCTCTCTCTCTCTCTCTCATATGTTTTGTTCTTTTAAGTGTTTCCGATCTTGCCATTTACGATACTAAACCATGCTATTTTTTTGTTTATTAAAGGTCCTTGTCATTTCAGATATCAAACAAGGTCTTGGTTACAGTGGAACTAAAGGACATAAAACTTGGAGAAATGTAAGGTTTACAAGTTATTCATATGTGATGCACACTTGAACTTGGTTATGTTTCTTGGTTATTTTTGATTGTTTTTATTGTAATATTCATTTTTCAATGTACTTTTATATATTGTGTAGGTTGAAAGATGCTTATATCATTGAGGATTTTAAAGCTAAAGTTGATGGGAGAGTTTGTTTAAAAAACCTCTCTTCGAGGAATGTTCTATCTGGTTAAACACAAAAGTCTTCGAGTTTAGATCATCACTTCTCTAGCTTCTGTTTTAGGCAGGTTGAGTGTTGCCTAACTTTGTTACATAAGTTTTCCCCTAAGAATCTTGAGTCCAAAGCTTGTGGATGTGGCGAAGATTGTGACAATAAGATGTAGTCAGCGAAGTCCAAGGTGACATAAGTCTAGCATGTGTGTCAGACCTAAGTCCAAGGTAATGTAAGTTTTTTATCTCTAGTTTGGACTTTTTTTTTAAACACTACTTGTACTTACAAGGAATATTCATATGTTTAAGTTTATAAATGTTGAAAGAGAAAATAATATAAAAAAAAGAGAAAACAAAATGAAATGATTGGGAATGGGAATGGGAATTAGGAGAAAATTCATGTGAGACCATTTCTCTCTCATGAAATTTGTGTATGGAATCCAGGACTTATGCATTCTTACCTATGACTTGGTATTAGTACAACCATTCCTTGAGTTTCATGGAAAAGGACAATATTTTCCTAGGAAATTAAATTATCAGATGTTAGGTCATGCTTACCATTGGTGGATATATTGGTGGTAACATTTTCTTAGAAAGTTGAGAGTTGTGCTATGTGTTTTGTTGATAGAGACGTTGGCTATTTACAGTACTAAAAAATAACCATTGGCTTTGTACTCACATAATACATTATGATATTTAAGTTCATAAATGTAGGAAGAGAAAATAAAATGAAGTTGTTGAGAATAAGAAGAAAATCCATGTGTAATACTGTTTTTGTCTCTTGAAGTCTGTGTATGAAGTCTAGGACTTATGCATTCTTACTTATGATTGAGGTATTTATAAACCAATTCCTTGAACCTATTTTATGGAGAAGGACAATATTTTCATACAACGTTGAATTATCGGATGTTGGGCATACTTTATATTGATGGAGACACTCATGGTAACATTTTCTTAAAAAGTTAAGGGTCATGCCATGCATGTCATTGGTGGAGATGTTGGCTAGTTACATTACCAGAAAATAACCATTGGCTAGAAAAGTGGTGCTTCCACTACATAGAAAAAAGTAATGTGTGCATGAAAAAATTATATGCATGAAAAGTTTGTGTGTGCAACTCTTAGAAACTTGAAAGTAACGCATAAAGTTATGCGTTGGGGCAATATTAGACAAACTAATATGAGTCGAGATTGATTTGAGGTATGAAATGCCAATTTTCTAGCTGTTTAGGCCATACCTAAATGGATAAAATGTTGGCATGCACGTGCCAATAAGTGGACTAGCCACTGCCTTCAGGTAGCTCGTGTGACCTACTAGAGCCTTCAATGGTGACCTTTCAAATGTCAATAAATTCATCTTGTCAATATCTTTTTTATAGTATTAAGGGTGTCAGCATCAGAGTTTAAGTGTGACCTCAGCATCCCATTCTTTCTTTCTTTCCTTTCCTTTTCTCTCTCCTTCCTTATCTTTTTGTGCCATTTTATTTCTTTTTCTAGCCATTGGATTGTTTTTGTTTTTTTTTCCATGATCATTGTATTTTTATAATGATATAGGTTGACTTTTGTTTATTATTTGATAGAATTGCACATTTTACATGGTTAGAGAAGAGAAGCTAAATGCATGAGACATGTATTAAGGGCCATCTCTAATCATTTGAGGCCTAAATGGTTGGAAAAGTTTCTTAAAAAATTTGTTTGTACTATCATTTGCCCCTTTAAGTCTTTTAAATAAATATGTTTGAAAGATTTACCTAGCATATGTAAAGGGCAAGAAAGCTTACTTATTTTACAAAAGTAATGTTTTCTTTTTATGTATTATGAATGTGTCCGCATAAGAGATGAGTATTTGCATATAAAAAAACTTATGTATGTGACTCCTTAAAACATGAAAAAAATACATAAAGTTGTGCGTCAAGACAAGATTGGACAAACTAACGTGAGTTGAGATTGAGTCAGGGTTTGAAATGTTAAGTTTCTAGTTATTAAGGCCATACCAAAATGGATGGAATGTTGGCGTGTGCAGTGAATATGCCAGCAACTGTTCCACTCATTGTCTTCAAACAATGTGTGTGGCTTACTCTAGCCTTCAATGGTCGCCTTTCAAGGTGTCCAAGAATTTATCTTGTCGAGTTCTCTTTGATTGTTTTAAGGATGTCATCATCGGAGATTGGGTGTGACCTCGACATCCTATTCTTTCTTTTTTTTTCTTTTTTCTTTTATCTCTCCTTCTTTGTTTTTTATGCCATTTTATTTCTTTTTCTAGCCAATGGATAACTATTGGATTGTTTTTTTTTTCTTCTATGACCATTGGATTTTTATAACAATTTGAGTTGACTTTTGTTAATTATTTGGGAGAAATTACACATTTTGCATGGCTAAAGAAGATAAACTAAATGTATCGTACATACATTAAATGGCATCTCTAAACTATTTTGAGGCTTGAATGGTTGGAAAAGTTTTTCTTTTAATTGTTTTTACCATTATTTGACCCTTTATGTATTTTAAATAGATATGTTTAAAAGACTTACCTAGAATATGTAGAGGGAAAGAAAACCTACTTGTTTTACAAAGGTGATATTACCTTTTTATATTTTATAAATGTGTCTAATAAGAGACGAGAATTAACATACAAGAGAGATGATGGTTTGATTAGTTTGTTTGTTCTTATCATAATAGAGTATATTATTATTATCTTAATAAAAAATTAAGAATGCTTTGTGATAATGAAAGTAGTGTTAAAGCATTATGTAAGAAAGTGTTGAATGAAGACGTAGAGATTTTACTAGAGCTCTTGTGTTGAGATTTTTGTTGGAGACATTGAAGACACGTGTGAAGATTTTATTGAAGACATGAGAATTAATGTTAGCGACACGTTTGGAGATATGGAGAGTTCATTTAGAGACCTGAAGAAATTAATAGAGATTTCACTAGAGATATGAAGAAATAAAAAAAACATTATTGCTTTTATTAAAAATTTCAAAGATGAAGATAGATTTTTATAAATTATTTGATTTTAGATAGTATAGTATATCATGAGGATTTTTCGATGTTTGTTCAAGTTACCTCTTCTTCATAAATTGTTAGAGGTATTCCATGAATATCAATGGTCGTCGTCATGGTAAAAGTGATAGAAGTTTTTAGGGTTCCTTGTGTTTTTGCCATTTTTCATCAAAGGTAAGTATTATACAAAATCCTTTTTCAGAATGGAAGCTAACACCTCAACATATGTAGTGGTAAGCAAGGTTGTCAAAAACGCTTTTTTTGACACAACATGAAATGTATAATATGAACTAGGATCATAAACTCGGATCATAAAATCGTAAAATCACAAGTAAAATATTTTAACTAATTATATATTGACAATTCCAGTCAAGTAGTAAATAATAATATAATACAATTAAAATAAAAATAAAATAAATAAATATAAATGTCCAACTGTATCCATTTTGAACGCCAACTAGTTATCTAATGAATCATCTTAAGTCAAACTAATCAATCGGCTGAGAAATTTGCAAACTAAGCAGAGGGAAGAAAGTGTAACTCAACACAACACTAAGATTTGAACAATGATATCTATGCAAACCTGCAGTAAGACATAGTGCTAGTTGACATAATGCAGTATAAGATATGCAAGTAATTATTCAAAATCTATTGGTAATAACAAACAACAAATGCATGAAATCCATGTTATTTGTATCAATTGCAAAGGTAAGCCTACTTATGCATGCCTAAAAGAGTCTCAAGTGATTTTTTAAAAATGACATCAAACATGAAACAAAATTTCTGCCAAAAGGGGAGAAAAGATTGGAGATCGATATGTAAGCAATAAAATTACTGTTTGTTAATAAAATATGGTATTAATAACCTAATTCAATCAGGGATACATAAAACTCATTAGTGCAGAAACATCTACTAACCTTAGCTTTGTATTTCTCTTCTTGAGTGGCCATAGTAAACATAAGTTCTCTTCCAGGCCTGGTCACTACATAAGTAACCACCTGCAAGTAAAGGTAAAACCAAATCGTGAGGCCTCAAAGTGAATGGGACATACTTCCTGAACCATATCAAGTGTTCTCAACAATTTAAAAGGAAAATGAACTCACCCAAATAATACTCTAGATAATTGGATACATAAGCATTATTATAATAAAATAAAAAAAACCTAGGAAACGAAGAAAGAAAGAAATACAACCCACAATGCTGTTTTACTGCAGGCAAGGGACCAATGGCGACAAACCTTCCGTACAGTCTCATAAATGACAATTGTTGCCTAAGTTGGCCAAATAACAACAACAACCAAATTTGAGAAGGCAGCAACTGAGGCAGAGCATATTGCTGCAGTAACCCCAGCTAAAGTAAGGAACTAAGGATGCGTCCATGTTCATAGATTAATTGAACTCTCCCTGCTTGGAATAATCTACGAAAGTCCATTAAATTGGAATGTGGAGAGTCTGGAGACAATCAGAATATCAGATTTGAGGAAAACAAAGTAAGGCAAAAAATGGGTGTTTTGAGAGAGAGAGAAAGTGGAAGTTGTGGAAGCTGCGTTGCTGGTGTTAGCCTTACTAGATTGAGAGTTGAGACTTGAGAATTTAAGATCAAAATGAAACTTGGGAATAAATTCTTACCTTCTTTTAGCCAAAAACGTTCCGGATCTCGGTAGTAAGCAAAACCAGCTGAGAGAGTGGAGAGTGAATAGTGAAGAGTGAAGACAATTAGATTCAGATCAAAGGCGCTGCTGGTAAAGAGTGGAACCAGTTGTGCTGCTGGTGTTAATCTGTTAGGGTCGGGTTGATTTCTTAATCTGCTGGTGATTTGGGGAAACGGGAAAGGGGGTGGGTGGAGTGTTGGGCGGGGGAGTGGAGACTCATGGGGAAAAGAGAGTGCTGACTCAGCACTCAACAATTTATTTAATTTTTACGATGAAAGCGGTCCGATTTTAAGCGAGTCTGATCGGGTTTGATCATTGTACTAGTTTTCGAGTTTTTAACCTGATTTTACACATTTTATATGTTTTGACTCGTAAAATCATACGATTTTACAGTCAAAACACGTTTTTGATAACATTAGTGGTAAGAAAAAAGGTTGGGAGCTCAGGGAATGTTAGATAATCCCGAATAGACCATTTGATGCTCCTTTTAGATGTCCCAGTAAGAGACTAATGGTAATGTAAAGATTCTGATATTTGAAAACAAGTGTGTCCTTATCTGATGACACTTGCTTCTTCTACTCGAATATGGTTTTACATTGTATCTTTTTTTATTAAGGTGAGTTTTTTTAAGGAGAGTATATAGGTGTCCATATCAAAAGCAATTATAAACTTTACTAATTAGAGCTTTAGTGGCAATGAGTTCAACTATGTTGTTTTAGATTTGTGAGAACAACTTCACATTCTTTTAGTCCATCAACAAGAAATACTTGAATGAGAAAGACAAAAAAAAAATCTGGATTATTAACCTTTAAGATCTATGTGTTCAACTTATTTCTCATTTCAACACTAGTATTCCAGCTAAAAAGAATATTACTGAACTCTTTTCCATCACTTAACGAGAATATAAAAGAATTAGAGCATGGATTTACTTGAACTATGGAAGATCTAAAAGAGCTATAGTTTTTGTGGTAAAGAGATAAATTATTCTTTCTTGTCCTAAAGTTTTATTAGTCATTGAAAGAACTTTGGGTGATGAGTGAAAAAGAATGAACTAGCTTTTGGATATAGGCTTCATGACTGCAACTTGGGTTGATAGTTGGTCTTGAATGTATGTTTTTATCTTTGGCTTGAGTTGTTCTTAAAAAAAAAAATCTTTTGTAGGTACAAGAAACACTATAATGCATAAGCTAGTAAGTGTAGAAAAAGAAAATAAAATAAAATGGTAGGGAGTGAGGAAAAAAAATCCTCGTGTGAAACTATTTTTGTCTCTTAAAGTCTATGTATGAAGTTTATATATAGAGCCTAGTACTTTTGTATCTTGCCTATGACTGGATATCTATACACTTAGTTCTTGAACTTATCTTCATGCATGAGGATAATATTTTTCTAGAAAATTAGGTAATCAGATGATGAGTTATACTTGTTAATGGTGGAGATGTTGGTGACAATATTTTCCTAGAAAATCAAGGGTTGTTATGTTATGCACGCCATTTACGAAGATGCTAGCTAGTTACAATACTATGAAAATAATCATTGGCTAGAAAAGTGAGCTTCCACTACATAGAAAAAATAATGCTTGCATAAAAAAACAATGAACATAGAAAGTTTGTGTTTTTGACTCTTGAAAACTTAAAAAATACATAGCGATATGTGTCGTGGCTAGATTAGATACACCAAGGTAAGTCGAGATCGAGATGGGACCTACAATGCCGTGTTTCTAACTGTTTGGGCTAAGCCTAAATGGCCAGCAAGTGAGTCACTCATCACCTTTGGGTTTCTTGTGTTAACCACTCTAGCATTCAATGGTGGCCTTCTAAGGTATCTAAAAATTGATCTTGTAAAGATTTTTTTTATGGTATTGGGGGTGTTGTTATCAAAGCTCGAGTGTGACCTCAATATCATATTCTTTCTTTATTTTATTTTATTTTATCTTTTCTCTCATTCCTTGTTTTACATGCCATGTTATTTATTCTTTTAGCCATTGAATTGTTTTTGTTTTTTTCAATAACCATTAGATTTTCAAATAATCTGGGTTGAGTTTTATTCATTATTTATGAGGATTGCATATTTTACATGGTCAAATAAAAAAAAGCTAAATACATAAGACACGTATTAAAGGGCATGTCTTATTCGTTTGGGACCCAATCGACCACAAAAGGTTTTTTTTTTCTTGCACCATCAATAACATATAAGCATTAATAGTTGTGTTATAAGGTTTTGGCTCAAATGCATAACAATTGCATAACATATTATATCCTTATAAGCAAAGTGATTAATGTCAAGGCAGGGGCGGAGCAAGGAAAAAAAAATCAAGGGGCTAAATTAAATAACGTTACAAGGGAGGATTTTCTTTCTGAGACTTTGTTTCAAGGGAGGGGCTGGAGAAAATTTTCCTTGCAGGGGCCTCCCTGCCTTCGCCACTAGTCAAGGCCATGCATAAAAAAGTTTGAAATATTGTATAAAGAGGAATAAAAAAAATCAAAGAAGTTTGCTTAATGATTAAAAAAGCAAACTTTTTTTAATTTTTTTAGTTCAAATATTAAAGAATTTATTAAAAAATTTAAATGTATGAAAAATTATTAAAAAAAAAATTAATTTTGAATGACCGATTGAAGAACAAAAAAATCATGAGAGAAGTTTTAAAGAAAGGTAGTGGACAAATCTCTAATGACCCAAAATCAAACAATTCCTTATAGTTTGATTGTTTTTTTTTTTTTTAAATTTTGATTCTATGTTTTGAGAAATTACACTTTACATACTAAACTTTAATGATTTTATAGCACTTTACATCCCACAAAAAAAAAATTAACAAAAAATATCAGATTATTTATAGAGTTATCATTATATTTCATTTAATGACTAAAAAACCTTTATAATATTAATATTACAGCTTTGCCATTGAAAAAAAAAAAACCCCTAGCCACAGCAGTTCATTTCTTCTTCTTTTTAAATTTTCAATTTCTAACAATGAATACATTATCAACATTTCTCTATACACAACCATCATCTTCTGTTTATTCACCATCATCAACAAATTTATTAAGAAAATAAACAAAACAAGATAGTCTTCCTTGAATTGAATTATTTCTCTAATCCTAATCTAATTGTTAAAGGAAGCTTCTAAATAATCACTCTAATTATTGATAGATTGAAAGGCTTTTTCCTTATCTGCTCCAAAAATCTTCCTCTTAGCAAACAAAAGCTTTCTTGGTGTTTGATATACTTTTAATTAGGTATTTTCTACTAGGCATCCTTCCTCTTTGTATCTTAATAAAGTTTTTGAAAACATAGTGCAAACCGCGTTCTAAAAATTTTTAATTTTTTTTCTTGTTTAAAATGAATTGTTATTTATATTTTTAAATTGTTTTGATGTGTTGATGTCAAAAATAATTTTAAAAGAATAAATTTTTTTTTATTTTAATATATTTCTAAACAAAAAAACATTTTAAACCATCACCTCTACTACAATCGTCAACAAACAGGCATTAACTAAACAACCATCTCTGGCAAAAAATACCTTTGTCACTAACATTGATAATTCCCCATCCCTTGAGTGTTACCTTGAGGGATTCCTTTTGTGTTCTTTGCATTAAAAAACTTAAAGATCTCCAATTGTTTAAACCACCTAATTTTATTTTGATTTACTAGTGATATTGCCAATCCAGATCTAGCAAAAATAGGATGGAACTTACAAATTTGTATTTGCACAGAAAAGAAAGAAGAAAAGTCTCAGGGGGAAGAAATCGTACAAAAGAAGAACCCAAATCTGTGTATATTGGATCAACATGTAATTTGTGTATTTATTTTGTATTATTTATGATGATAAATTTATTTTTTATATTATTTTTAATTTTAAGGTGGTTAATAATTTTAAATATAATTTTTTAAAATACAGAGAAAAAACGAAAAAAAAAATCACATTTTAAAACGCTGAATATAATTTTTATTTTTTTCTTTTTAAGTACTCCTGTGCAGAGAGTACTTATTAGCCATTAGAAGGTGGCACTTACCCCTCACTCTTCTTTCTTCGGTTAAAGAAAAAGGTTTAGCACTCACTCCTAAGAAATACAATGCACTGACTAGTTACTGTCATATTAGGTTAAACAAGGAGCAAATTAAGGGTGAGAAAAAAAATCAAGAAACTGAAAAACAATAACTAAAAAAATCGAACCGATAAAAAAACTGATTAAATCGATTAAAATTTTGAAAAAATCGACCAGTTCGGTTCGGTTTTGGTTTTATAAATCTGAAACCGAAAAAACCGAACCGAACCCAAATCAGAAAAAAACCGAGCAAAACTAAGCCAAACCGAAAAACAGAGCCAAACCGGTTTGAACTGGTTTTTGTCCTGAAAAACCAGGCCAAACTAAACCGAACTGAAACTGGTTGGTTTGAACTGGTTTCAGTTTTTTTAAAAAAATTGGGTTTGGATACTTTTTTTTGATAAAAACCGAACTGAACTGAAAATGATCACCCTTAAAGCAAATATATGGGTCTTTTGTAATTCTAACACAATTTAATAAAAATTTTGAGAAAATAATACTTGTTAGAAAAGTATTTGAAAAATAGTATAACTTAAATACAACCGCTATTAAAAATAGTAGTTGTTTCAAAAGTTATTTTTAAACTAAATTAATTAACAGCTATAAAAGCCAATTTAAATTTTTATGAAGATTCAATGACCAGTAAATAAAATTAAAGATGTAATGCCCAAAAAAGAATGGGTTACTAGGGATACACCGAAACTCAATTTTCGACATACCCAGTACCGTTATAAAGATCTCGATGAGATGATTCTAATTACACATTGATAAACCATAACATGTAGTCCTAATTTTTAGAGGTTTTGTTTGGAGTTAATTTAAAGTTAATTACGATCTCTTTTAATGATTTTCTAAGATATAGTTAAAATTATGTTATCAAGATCTTTCTAACTGTATTGATTGTGTCAAAAAGGGATCCCTGGTGTGTCAGCAGTGATTTATTTTTTTCTTTTTATTTTTTCTTTTCTCATTTCCCTTCCTTGCAATGTTACTTTATTTTTTAGCCATTAAATCTTATCTTTTAGTCATTGAATTTTTATAAAATTTTGAGTTGACTTTGAAATGATTGATTATTTTAAAAAAACTAATTATTTTGAAAAACAAAAAATATAACTCCATCACTGTTATTCTCAATAACGGTTGGTACATAATTGATATTAAAAAAACATAATGTAATTTTGTACAAAATTAATATTATGTTCAAACAAAACTATTTTTCAAAACTATATTATTTTCCCGAAATTTTTACCTCATTTAAAAAAAAAAAAAAAAAAACCAAATGTATAGTGTATTTACTACTTTACCAATTGCTTATTCTTATGATTGACTTTTCATTAATTAAGTCACTCTTCAATCTAATCAAGCCACATGTTTTGACTACCAAAAGTCTTTTGACCCCCGCTTCCCATTTGTACACGTGTACAGCATACAGTCTATATGATCACTCGAGCATCCCATGCGTCTCCTACGTGTATGGCCTAGATCCCCCATATGCATCATTCCCTCTGCTTATCAGCTAGACCGAGTAATCCTCTTCTTCTCTCCCTCTCTCCCTCTCCCCATCAACTCTCTCTCTACAAGCTCTGCAAAAAGAAAGAAACCCAGACTAGAATCACGGAATTCATCGAAAAGAATGGATTTTTAAGTAGAATTAAAAAAAACCCATAATCTTTTTCCAATCCATGGCAGAAAATGCAGCCGCTTCGCCTAAACCTCTCCCTTCTCAGAATACAGTAATAGACCCATCGTCACAAGCAGCAACCTTAATGAACACTAACACGACAACCTTAACACAGATACAAACACCAAACGTATCCAATTTACCTCAAAACACACAAATCTCTTCCTCTTCTTCACTTGAACACTCCCAAATCCCTGCTTCACCTTCTCTCCCGTCGCAGCAGCAGCATAATGTCACAGCAATGTCAGGATATCAAATCCAACAAACCCTTCAAAGATCTCCTTCTATGTCGCGCTTGAGTCAAATTAACCAACAGCAACCGAACCAATACGGTGGCGTTTTGAGGCAGCAACAGCAGCAGCAGCAGCAGCAGGGCCTGTATGGGCAGATGAATTTTGGCGGGTCTGCTTCAATTCAACCGAATTCACAGCAGAATCAACAACTGGGTGGGGCAAATTCGTCTCGCTCAGCACTTCTCGGCCAAACTGGGCACCTTCCTATGTTGACCGGGACAGCTGCCGCCGCCGCTCAGTTGAACTTGCCCTCACAGTTGCTGTCTTCGGTATGTTTTTGATTCCTTTAAAGTTCTCAAAGTTATAGTGTTTTGTTTACAAAGTTGCTGTTTTTGGTTAATTGGCTTGTACTGTTAGTGTAATCTGTGCTTTTGAAAAAAATTGTTAGCCTTAGTAAGAATTTTTGGATTGTGCTAGTGTCAATCAATTTATAAATTATTGCTATTTGGGGTATGAAATCTATTTATTGCACTACTCAAAAGTGATAAATTACTTGAAAGTTTTACAAAGGTATAGAAAAGTCATTTCTGTGTGATAATCAATTGACAGTATCTCACAGTTTAAGTACTTATATTTTTAAAAGGATATCCAATTATATGGGATTTCTGAGCTGAATGAATAATCTCAAAAAATGGTGTGCTTCTTCTTTAATCATTACATGATTGAATAGTTGATTGGATCAATAGAATCTGTTGGTTCAGTCTCATGCTCATTATGCAACGCATTTGTGATTGAGCTAGCAAAATAATTTAATGATCATAGTAGCTATTTTTTTCTAAAATAAGTGCACTCTTGGATGTAGCCAAGGCAGAAAGCTGGGTTAGTTCAAGGGTCTCAGTTCCATCCTGGTAATTCTCCGGGCCAGTCTTTGCAGGCGATACAAGCAATGGGAGTGATGGGATCACTAAATATGGGTTCACAAATAAGACCTAATGGGGCACTCACATATGCTCAACAGCGAATAAATGTAGGGTCAATGAGGCAGCAACTTGTGCAACAAAATCTGCTCACCTCTCAGGTTTGAGTTTTCTCTGATCACATTGCCTTCTTATCTTTCTGGTAACTGGATTTGGTGACTCTAGTTTCTGTAAAGCTTGGGCTCAAGTTTTTTAATTAAAAATGAGGTTATTAGTCAAAATTTGTTTGTCTGGTTTTTGCTAGCAAGTCCCATTTCTCTGAAGAACCATATTGTATGAGTGGTGTTTTGTTATAAAGGGTGGTTTTCCAACCTTAGCTCTCTCTAATGCTTTTGCAATTTTGTTTTAGTATTTGTCATCGTTTGTAGTTCTGCAATTATATTTGATAAGCATAAATGGAGTGATTGTGAGAAGCAATGTGCATTCTCATGTTATTTGGTTCTTGCACTTACATGTGGATAAGCACATGCCTCTTTTGATGAATTGCTTATTTTTATTTTTATTATTTTTTTAATTTGAGCGCTGAGTGAATACATCAGCACATTACTGCTAATTGTAGCCATTGGGCTTTCCTAGAATCAAGCAATCTTCTTTTCTGTGATCAAGTATTCTATCCTTTGTCTTTCAGTAAGCACGGAAAAATGTCAACTGATCATTCTACTTTTAGTTTTGTTGTTGGAACGTGAAACTTTTGCAATCATTTGCATTACATTTGATTGTGTGCATGATCATCTCCCTGAAACTGCAGGTTCAAAGCCTACAAAGGACACCATCAATGGCATATATGAATCCTCAGATGTCAGGGCTGGCTCAGAATGCACAGCCAACTATGATGCAGAACTCTCTGTCACAGCAACAGTGGTTGAAGCAAATGCCAACAATGTCTGGTTCTGCCTCGCCTTCGTTCCATCTTCAACAGAGGCGATCACAGGCTCTCATACAGCAGCAATTGGCTTCATCTGGTCAGCACCAGAATTTGATGGCACAACAGTTATCCCAACTGGTACAGCAGCAGCCCCAAATGGGACACCAACAACTTCATCAGCAGAAGCAGCAACTACTACAGCAACAGCAACAGCAACTGCTGCAGCAGCAGCAGCAGCAGCAGCAGCAGCAGCAGCAGCAGCAGCAGCAGCAGCAGCAGCAACAATTGCAACAAGTGCCTCTGCATCAGCAGCAGCAACAACATCAACAACAACAGCAATCTCCAAGGATGCCAGGACCCACAGGCCAGAAATCTCTTAGTTTGACAGGATCACAGCCAGATGCAACAGCATCTGGTACAACTACACCAGGGGGAAGTTCAAGCCAAGGAACAGAAGCAACAAATCAACTTCTTGGGAAGAGAAAGATACAAGACTTGGTTTCACAGGTCTGTCCAGCATTTCACTTTGTTTTCTCTGTTCCTTTTCTTTTAGCTTTATACCACGTTCTTTTTTGGTTTCCAATTCTTCATGATAAATGTGCCATATTGTTCATCTTTTGGTTACTCAGGTGGATTCACATGGAAAGCTAGATCCTGATGTTGAAGAACTTTTTCTGGAAGTTGCTGACGAATTTATTGATTCTGTGAGGCTTGCTAACATATATAAATTTTTCTGCATAAGAGTGTGTGTGTGTGTGTGTGAGTGCACCCACGCGCACAAGAATTCCTTCAGTTATAAAGATGTAGCCCCCCCCTTCTCTCTCTCTCTCTCTCACACACACATGGCATGTTTCTGTGTTTTTTTTGTGCTTCTATTTTCCAAAGTTTCACTGCAATAAGATTTTAAGTTTATATTCTTGCACATTTTTTTTTTATTCTGCATTTATATGGATATTACTATTGAGTTCATGATTGAGTGTGAGGTTTTTACTTTTAATGAAGGCTTGAATGCAAGTGGTAATTGTAGCCTAATGTGAGGCCAGGGCAGGCACCAGATATTTTTCTAGATTTTCAATTGTTGCAGTTGCTTGGTTGTAGATGTACTTAGGAAGATCTTACTGTTATAGACTGTCGAAAGTTTAACCATGGTAGGTTTCAGAAGAATTTCCCTTTTGGTCATCCTTTCCTTGACTTCATTCCAATCAACAAAGAATTTACTCGTAGTTAAGTATGAAGGACCATTGACTGGTGCAATGGTAAAACATTTTGACTTGCAAACAAGAGGTTGCATGTTAAAAGTTGAGAGGGTCCACTTATTGCAAAAATGATGGAGGATATATTATCTCCAAATTAACCTTAGTGGGAAATGGAATATGATCAGACTGAAACCTTCTCTAGTGTTGATACTTCTTAATTTCCTAGTTGCATGAAGGTCCCTTATGAAGCTTTGTTTGATGTAAAACTTGATGGTTTGAGTATCAGAAAAATGAAAAGCTTGTTTTCGATGTCATCAAATGTCACCTTCTATGAGAACCTCTATAAATGCATGCACAATTTCCCTAATTTTTTGAATGAAAACTTCCACAGTAATTCTTCTGCTGCATAACTTTCTTCATTGTATCGCTCAACTTTTCTTGTACAGCCTCTCACTTTAGGGTGAAATTTGATTGGGTCAACTGCTCAGGTTTTGTGGTGGGGTATGAAAACAGTGGCCTGGTACACATACATTCATTTTGATATGTAGACTACTCAAATCGTGCTTGGTTTTTTCTTTCTGTTCTAATGGTCCTAAACACCCTAATATTAGTGGAAGAAGTATTCTTCTTTTGTTCATGGATTAGTGGTATATCAGGTTCATTCAGGAGAAAAAATAAAATTAAGCTTGGATAAATTATAAATCATGTAGGAATAGGATAAAAAATTAAAGATTGCTTGGAGTTTTTGCCTTTTCAGTTGGATTTGTTATATCCCGAGAAATGTTAACCCATAAATCATGGTATTTTTATCAGTAATAATTGCATACATGATCATGTTTTTACCATCTAACTTGTCCACCAAATATTCTGCAATAATATCCGTGGAGGATGAATTAAATCCTTTTCTTTCAAATTTTTCATTTAGATACTTATTTTTGCTAAAATGCAGGTGACCACATTTGCTTGCAGTTTGGCTAAGCATCGGAAATCTTCAACTTTAGAGTCCAAGGATATAATGCTTCACTTAGGTTCGTGCTTCAACATATAGTAGACTACTGTTATGTGATGCACATATTTAGTCGTTGATTTTATAAAATGCTCTTATGGATTAGAGCAATAATGATAGTAGACTATCTGATTTAAAAAATTGGAGCAGCACAAGTGGCTGTGGAATATGCATGATAAGAAATGAGTGAACTCCAGTTGCTGTAACGCTTAGCATTGGTTTCATTTAATCTGTCAGACATCATTGTTATCAAATCTGCTTTTGTTTTTTAACACATTTTTTTTTGGCTTCTAATCTATATTCAAGAAGTCACGATGCATGTTTGCTTAGATGTGTAGCAAAATGCTTTTGTTCAGCTGACTGAACTTTAGGTTTCTGCCAAGGATGTTATAGTTAAAACTGTCTTTTAAAAATTAATCATCGTGAAAAAATCTGATTAATTTTGATTTGTTATCCTTTATGCATCATATATAAAGGGTAGGTTGTTGATGAAACATTGGCTTAAATCACATTACTTGAGTGTAAAAACTGGAAGTAGCTGAAATTACCTTGGCCCCTTGGATACAGTTATGATCATGCAATCGATCATACAATTTGGAATCTGTCCCCACTACCCTGCTAACTACTAACTTCTAACGTTAAATCCCTGACTATCTAACCATTGATGGTGGCTGTAGGGTTCTATCTATTGCAGAAAAATAATAAATAAATAGTTATAGCACATGATGCATTATAGTTGATAAAATCAATATAACAACGATATTGGTAAATTTGCTTTTGCTGTCTTATTTTTGAGTGAGGCAAAACAAGTTTTTGATGAGTATGATGCTTGAAAACTGTGTAGAGAAAAACTGGCATTTAACCATCCCTGGATTTTCAACGGAAGAGCAGAAGCACCCAAAAAGACTTGTAAGTAGCTGGGATATTTGTTATTATGATATCTTTTTTTTTTTTATCAATGTCAAATAACTTGATTAAGATGAAGTACAATCTAAGCTGGATGAATCTGATGGAAGTCCAAAATTTTTTATCTACAGTTCTTTTTATGAACTTCTAAAATTTAGTAAGTGTAAAATATCATAAAAATTATGAAGCTTTTCAATTTTTTATTCTAGAACTTCAGTTGATTTTATAATAAACCAATATAATCCTTTAGCCAGTCCTGTCTTCCCCCACGAAAACTCACTCTCACACACACATCTCTACAGGTGATCATGTTGGCCATTCTTGTACCACCATGCAAAAATTCATTAATATTTTATGCAAAATACAGTTCAAGAGATCCAATTTGACCCTGGGTTTAAAATATGCAGTTGCCTAGCGATCTCCACAAGAAGCGTCTTGATATGGTAACCATAAACTCCAGATATTTTTTCCCCTATATTTCTCTCTTATCTGAAGCTTCTACTTTCACTCTCAATGTTGGTTCAGATTCGTGCATTGATGGAGTCCTCTCAGTCTGAAGGAAATAATATCAATCCTAAAGAGATGTTAAGACAAGGGCTTGGCAACCCAGTTGTTACTAATCACTTGATAAGACCTTCACCAAGTTCAGAGCAGATGGTTTCACAATCAACTGGTTCTCCAATGGTGCAGCAGATTACACGGTTTTAATTGATATAGGTTTTTGTTTCTGATATGGACTCCATTCTGTTGAATTTAACTCGCTATACTTTGCTGGTGAGAATTTAATGTTTGATATAATCTGTAGTTATCTACCACAAAAAAAGTGGTGGTGGGGGGTGGGTGTGGGGGCCTTCCTGCCATGCGTTTATACATACATAGTTTGGATGGACTACATGCACTGAAAGAAAA
This sequence comes from Populus deltoides, assembly GCA_015852605.2. Classification (NCBI taxonomy): domain Eukaryota; kingdom Viridiplantae; phylum Streptophyta; class Magnoliopsida; order Malpighiales; family Salicaceae; genus Populus; species Populus deltoides. The sequence continues at coordinate 38,008,651 of CM027570.2, forward strand.
GAATTAATGTCAATTTAGAGTATGAGATTTACAGTATAGGCAGATTGGAGATTGCCTGGGAGTCTGGACGGAAGAGGTTACTATGTGCTGTTTGGGGTGGGTGTTGTTCTATGATGTCTTTTCAATGTCGGTAAAGGTTGGTATATAGCTTGCTAAGAATGCAGGCAAGAGATGTCTGGTCGCCTCGCATTGTTCTAATGACAAGAACCAAACACGGGTCCAGTAAGAAAATCAGTGCAAAAAATCATTATGGAATTTGTGATATAATGCATGGAAGGATGTGCCTTTTTTCATCAGTGTTACTGTGATTTTCTGATTTAATAGAATGCCTAAAATCATGTTAGTTTTGAATAATATGCATATTTCTTCTTCACCACCACCACCACCACCACAATTATTTTGGATTTGAACGTGAATTTGAATGTAAGAATTAGCTGCATTTTTCACTGATAAAATTTGGCATGTGAGAGAGATGGGTTTCATTTCTTGCAAGGTGCATTACTGTTACTACATTTATCTAATACGTACAAACTTCACATGGTTTAAGGGTATAGTTTGACTAAATGGTATTTGCTATTTCTGCGAGCATTTTAGTACCTGTGTTCCTACTTTCCTAACCTTTAATCACTTTGTTCCACAGTTTGGATTGGCAGAAGCAAAGCTTTAGTTGGATAGAACGCAAGCAAATCTGTAAATTATTTGGAGTGGTAGATTCTTAAATGGCTGCAGAGATTGCACCAGTGGACAGTCTAATTTATTATAGCTATTTTTTTTGTTGTTGTGTATGATCATTTGATTTCGTGAATAACATCACACATGATAATAGCTCGGCACAGTTCAAGCTCATGCAGCTCAGAGAGTGCAAATGGAGGTTCCAGTTGCCTGTCAAGCTTGTATTTGTTTTGCTTATTCACTAACGCAACTTGATTTGAAAGCAAGTCCAAGAAGTGATTTCATAGAAGTCCCACACCGTTGGATTTTAGGCCTCACATGCAACTCGCGGTTATGTGTTTTTTTTACCTTTTCTTTTGGGGGTGGCCTTGGGCACAAATGAGACGGTGTACGATTTTTGTGAAATTTGTTCCTCTGCCTGCTTTCTTGCAGAAGTAGACTTCAATATTTATCACGAAAAGCATTCTCTTAAATTCAGGATTTGGTGAACTTGTATCTCATCACATTGCTGGGTTAATGCTTGCTCGTGGATGGCCTTAAACCACTCAATTTCGTCTGGATTGCATCTTTTTTTCATGCATGTTGGAGGGGAAATATAGATCTGTTCAACTTTTAGATTGTGTTTTGTCAAATTGTCAAGATAGAAGAGACAGAAATAGGAAGGATTGGTAGATAAGATTAAGATATAAAAATAAATATATTTTTATAGTAGTTTTAGAATAAATTTATATTCTTTTAAAACAAAACATGAAGGACAAAAGAAATGTCTCATTTATATGTTTTTTATATTAAATAGTAATTAAACGTTACCTCTTGATTTCTTTTTGAGTAAGATGTCTTTTAGAAGTTTTATATTTAATTTAATTGACTTAAATATGTAAAATAACCCAAAACTAGGAGCTGCATCAAGATGTTATTTTTGACAAAAAAAAAAAAAAAACTTAAAAATGATGATCCAATACAAGTTGGGAAAAAAATTCATATAAATTTAGTTGCATTGAGCTTTCTTGGTGAATAATTCTAAATGGGATTACCTGTAAAAAAACAATCTATGGCCAAGTCAATATAATGTTTTAAGAGTGTTGTTTTCATGTATGGAGAAAATATGATTACATGGAGTACGTGAGAATGATTCAAGATCATTTTCCTTTATATATATACTAGCTGGCTGCCGCCCGCGCTACATGGTGGGTATATTTTTTATTTTCATAAAAAATACTATAAAAATTTATAATACAAAAATTAATATTTTTTTAATTTTAATATTAATTTGTTTTTCAAATTTATTAATTTTTTTAATTAATAATATTAATTATAATAAAAATAATAATATTATTATTTTTATTATAATTCAAAGTAGAGGGTTGCGGGTTGGGTCCGGGGTTAGGGTTTGGGTTAAAGTCCAGGACCAAGGGGTTTGGGGCTTGGGTCTGTGCTCGGACCCAAAGAGGTTAAGGGTGGGGTCTGTGTCCAGCACCAAGGGGGTTGGTGTAGGGGTCCTTCGGAGTTCGGACCTATAGGGGGTTAAGGGTCGAGCCGGGTGGGGACCTAAAGGGGTTGAAGGTTAGGTCCGTGTCCGTCCCAACCGGGTTGGGGTTTGGGTTCAGCATAGGGCTTGGGGGTTGGGTTAGGTTGGGTGGGGTCCCAAGAGGGTTGGGTATGTGATCGAACCTAAGGGGGTTGCGGGTCGGGTTCACTATCGAAACCAAGTGGTTTGGGGGTTGGGTCTGAGTCTGGACCCAAGAGGGTTGGGTTCATATCCAGACCCAAATGGGTTGGGGTTTGGGTCCATCATGTTCTGACCCAAGTGAGGTTGGGGGTTGGGTCCGCATCCGGACCCAAAGCCGTTGGGTTTGTGTTCGGGCCCAAGAGGGTGGGGATCGTTCGTGTCCAGATCCAAGAGGGTTGTAATTTGGGTCCGTGGTTGCACTCAAGGTGGTTGGGTCCGGGTACGAGTACTTACAAATGACCTATGAAAAATGGTTCCTGACGCAGGACCGGACCCTTTAGCCCTAGGTCTAGATGCTGGACCTAAGAGCACTGGGTCCTGTTGCAAGAGCCAGGAGTACTGAATTCGGACGCAGGAGCCAAGAGAACTGGGTTTTGACGTTGGACCTATGAGCCCTGGGCCATGCCAGGGTCTACAGCCATGCCCGTGGGCCAGACCCAACGCACAAGCAGGGCAGACCTATCGCTTGGTGTCACCATATGGCGCGCGGGTCTGGCTTAGTGCCCAGAGCAAGCCAGCTTCAGTGCCATGTGGGCACGCGGGTCTGACCCAGTGCACAGGTATGGCAACCCAAACGCCAGGTGTTCCCACTTGGGGGCTCGAGCCTGGCTCATGTCCAGGGTATGCCAACCCTAGCGCTAGGTGTCCACATCCAGGGCCTGCAGCCCCACCAAAACTTGAGCTGACCATTTTCTCCCCCATCATTTTTTCAATGCCAAATGCATCCCAGCAAAAAGACAACCCAACCTTCCCCTGCTGCCCTTGCAACTCTCTGTGGCAAGGGCTAGTCTAGGTAAACAATAACAGAGGTACTGGGCCATTTTAGTATATTGTATTATATATATATATATATATATATATATATATAAAATTAGCTTTAGGTGTCCATTTAATATATATATATATATATATATATATATATATATATATATATATATATATATAGAATTAGCTTCTTAGGTGTACCATCTTCTAATAACTTTATGAGTTGTAGCCACATTATATAGGCTAAAGGTGTTAGTGTAGTGCACAATATCAACATTAATAATGAACTACAAAGAAGATGAAAAAAAAGGGTAGGCTCAATTAAGTTCGGTTTGAACATGGTGAAACCGAACATAAAAACGTGTTATTCGAAGTCAAAATGAGTTTGGTTGGGTTCAGTTTGATCTGATCAAATCGACCTAAGAGTAGAGAACCGAGACCAATTAGGTTTGATTTGATCTAATTGGCTCAGTTTGGGTTCAGTATGACCATGGTCAAACCGATTGAAAACTCTTTGAACAAAGCCTACAAATAGGATTGGTTTGATCATAGTCAAACCAAACTAAAACCCTTTGAATCGAGCCAAACAATGGGCTCGGTTTAGGTTTGGTTTGACCTAGTCAAACCAAACCCAATAGGAGATCTTAGGTTTGATTTGACCTGGTTAAACCAACCCAAAACTGTTTGAACTGAGTCAAAAAATAAGCTTGTTGTTCTCGATTTAACTTGGTTAATTCGAGCTAATATGTTTTGCACAAATTCACATCATATTTTTTTTTCTTATTCTTTTTAACATGTATCATCATTTCCCCCATAATCAATTTTTTAACACTTTATTAAAAAAATTGACTTGTGAAAAATAGTGTGAGCAATGATACCTAACAACGCATGGCAAACAAAATAATGCTTAACATGTGAGTCTGCAAAAGTCTTGTTAGTAAATGGTAGACATTTTATATGTTAGGTGTACTAAGTCACTGTACAGGGTCATGGTGAAGTGGAGAGAGTGGAACAATAGAAAATACCATGTGATCTTACCATTCTCTCTCCATAAAATACAACTTACCAATCCTCAAGATTTTTGTAAGCTCTTTACTTATTGTTGAGTGTGAGATTTCAAATATATAGAGTGCGAGATTTCAAGTTCGAGGAAAAATTCTTCTCTAGTTTTTTTCATCAATAAAAAGGTAACTTCTCCATTTTCACCACTTGTTTATAATATCAAGAGAGAACTATTAAATGACCTAGCCCAATTATCAAACAAAAGCCAAAACTTGGGCTTTGCCAAACCGAACCCAATCTAGGTTCAGTTAATCGAGCTAACTGGACTCGCTTGATTCATTGGACCAAGTCTAAGAAAATTGAAGTATGAAATCTAAACAAATGATGAACTTGGAAGAGAATAACATTATAGGCCCATTTGGTTTCAGTTGAACCCAAACTGGAGAAGAGAAAATTTAAACATGTAAACTTGATGAAGAATATCATGGAGACATTGGAGATACTTTCACCTTAGAGAAATAACCAGAACTTAGTTCAGTTAGTCAAGGCTAAACTAGGCCCATTTGGGTTTGGTTGAACCCAAACTGGAGAAGTATAAAGAAAATTTAGACAAGTGATCAACTTGGTGAAGAATAACATTGAGACAATAAAGATACTCTTACCTTAGATTTTAACTTGGAGAAATAACCAAAACTAGGTTCAGTTAGCCGAGACCAAGCTAGACCCACTTTTATTTGGTTGAACTTAAATTAGAGAAGCATAGAGAAAGTTTAAACATGTCAACTAGCAAAGAATAATATGGAGACATTAGAGATAATTTCACTTTGGAGTTTAACTTGGAGAAATAGCCAAAATTAGGTTCAGTTAGCTGAGGCCAAGTTGGGCCCACTTTGGTTCGGTTGAACCCAAATTGGAGAAGTATGGAGAAAATTTAAACAAGTCATCTGGAAAAGAATAACATGGAGATATAATCTTGAAGACATTGAATATATAATAGAAAAAAATATATCTTCTTATAGATTTAATTGGAAAAATAATTGTTTGGTGAGGAAGACTTATAGAGCCCTTTTGGTTTGGTTAAACCCAAACTGGAGAAGTATTGAAATCATTTTTATCTGATAACAAACTGGGTTTGGCTGAACCAAAAAGTATTGAAATAATCATTATCCGAGGACAAATTGTGCCTATTTAGGTTTAGTTGAGCCCAAACTAGAGAAGCATACCATTTGGGTTTGGTTGAACACAAATTAGAGAGGTATTAGAGAAGTATTTAATTAGGAAAATAAATGCTTTGTTATCTGATGACAAGCTGGGCCATTTGGGTTTGGTTGAGACTAAGTTGAGAAAGATCGAATAATGGAGATTAAATTGGAGAAATAATCTTGAGAAAAATAAAGTATAAAAACTTCTTTAAGATTTATATAGGACATAAATTTTAGAGATACACCGTATTAGAGATTCTGAAGATTTAAAGACAACACAACATAGGAAACTTTAATTGAAGTACATCTTCAAGTGATTAGAGTGTCATGCATGTGTAAGAATTTTTTTCTTCTTCATCTTATATGTGATAAGTAGATTTAATCACCCTCATTACTCTGAATGATCCATCTTATTTTGGCGTCAACTTTCATTTTCCTACAACACTATTTATCGCTTTCAACTTTCTAATATCCTATTTTTTATTTTAAATCTTTTATTTTTCACCATGACGTTATAGTATTAATAGCTTGATGATGAAATACCTCATTCTTTACTACACTACTAAATCTAATCTCCTCAAGAAAGTCTAAGTTTGCCCTTAGTTCTTGGTCATTGGTGGAGAAGTCAAAAGGAAAAGCGTTTCATCAATTGAATTATTCTGAGCAATTAGATGGGATCCTGGTATTACCCTTAAAAGGTTGGTTATCTTGAGAAAAAACTTGAGAACTTTCTCGCTTTGAAGATACTTCTCTTCATTTGTTAAAGTGGTTGTGTTCTTGTTGTGATGCACTCACTTCCTTTACACAGTATGGGTTGAATGTTCTAATTCGGAATTGGATATTCCTAACTCATCTATTTGGAAGGGTTCTTCAAAAGTGTCAGAAGAGTTTGTCTCAAAATCAATGGTTTCAATCAAAAGGGTTTTGATATGATAGATGAATCATTCTTCTAATTAAAGTTTATGGAGTTGGTATTTACTCGACTAAACCTAGAGGTATTACCTTTCTGGTCACATTTGTAATATGTAATGTTTTTTTGGACAAATTTAGGCCAGGGTTTTGAATGAGAAGGTTTTATAGGCTTTTTTATTGGTCTTTTTGTAGTAAAGCTTAATTTTGGTATTAAAACCTGTCCTGTATTTATAGGCTGATTTTTTATAAGGGAGTTTGCTGGGTTTTGTGTTAGGCTTGAAACAGTTTTCACTGCAGGTTGGCTTCTGTATGGATAAGTTAAGCTATTAACAAAAACTACCTAGTTCTTGTCTAGATCTTCTCATCTCCCATTTAAGATGTTTTCAGAGTTTAAGGTCTTGACATATCTGAAGACCTTTCTTTTATGTAAAACTAACAAGCTCACCATAAGTCAACTGGTTATAAGGAATGATTTTTTGTAATATAAGTGTCTTTGATTTTATTTTTGACTCTTTCTCCTAGAAAGGTTGGTAAACCAGCAATGAATTTTTCTTTCTAAAATGTTTGATTTGAATCTTTTTGGAGCACGACACGAGTAAGGAAAGTTTTTTTACACCATTAAAAATCACCGAGTTTTTGATATCTAAGGTTTGAAAAAAGTTCAACATTTTTGTTTTTAAAATGAGAAGGATCACTTACAAAATGTAAGGAAATGGTTAAGATAAAGGTTGAAACTGCATCTTGAATGATGTTTCCATCAGATTTTATGATAGGTATTTAGTCTTTAGTCATTTGGATGGAGTTTAAGATTTTAAGGTGTTGCGTTTCAGTGAGATAGTAATCTCACCACCTTTTTAACTAGCCAAAACAACTAGTGATAAGGAGTTGCTTCTTTATTTGAGAATTTGTAAGGAGTAACTTCTATTGTCTAGTTATTGTGAGGGATTTTAAGGTTTCTTAAAGGAGGATGCCCAGACTTAATGCATGCATGTTTTGCAAATGGATTTGTAATATGATTTTCAGACATGTAATACATTTCAAACCAATCAAAGAATAAGATTTGTATTTATATGATGCAACAAAATCATAAAAATATTTTTGTATTTCCTTTTTTCATTGCATATTTTTTTTTTGAAAAACCAAGATCTATTTTTAGAGTTAGGGTTGGCATAAAAATTATCAATAAAATATTTTTTGTTTACAACAAAATCTGTTTCAAGAACATTAAACTTATTTAGGATATTCTCTGTTATAAAACATAATGTTGGAGAGGTTATTGGAAAATGTTGGTCATTGTTTATATATAGTGGCTTAGGTATATTTGTAGTGTAATCTGCATTTTGAAAACTGATGATAGAAATATTAGAGGTTGATTTCTTATATATGTTTGTGCGATAAGACATGTTTATAATAGAGGGAATCTCATAAATTCTTTTAGGATTTGTTGCACTAGATGTAGAAGATTTATCTAAGAATCTAGAACTGGTTGAATGTTTATGAAAGGACAATTTAACCTTACCATCTCCATACAATGTTATTTGTTCGAATTGGATATTTGGTTATGATGGTTGTAAAGGTTTTGATTGGATGGCAACTTTAAGAATCTAGTCTTTTGATAGGGTTTCCATTGAATAGATTTGGGTACAATTGTATTTGATCTAGAAAGGTTTCTTTGGAGGAGTAAAGTTTCACCTTTCTGGGATTGAAATTTATGTTTACCAGTAAAAACAGAAAACATGATCAGTAGTGTCGATACACGACGTCGGGCGACGGCTCCCGCTCTTTTTTTTTTATTTAACAAAAAAGGTTTTTTTCTCGATTGGGGGAAACAAAGATTTTATTGGAGTCGCCATCTAGTAATTTGAGGGAACTAGAAATCCCAAATTAGACATTGGTCCCAGAGATTTGGATACGGGGTTAGTTATGATTAAGGGAGGGTAGACACCACCCTTAAAACATCCTTTCAAAAGAAAGGTTATCCTTACTTGTGTGTTTTTTATTTGATTCAAATGCGATTATATTTTGGGCTTATTTGTAAATTTTTTTAATGATTAACGTCGGTCCCTAAAAATAGAAGACGTTAAAAATGACATCAGTCCCTAAAAATTAGAAGACTCGTCTGAGTTATCAAAAGAATTAATGGATATAATCCATTATATTTTGAGTTTATTGGTAATTTTTTTTTAAATGGTTAACGTCGGTTCCTAAAAATAGGAGGCACGTTAAAAATGACATCAGTCCCTAAAAAGTAGAAGACTTGTCTAAAATATGACGTTTCAACCCTAAAAAGGAGAGTTACGTCTGGGTTACCAAAAGAAATAATGGACATAATCCATATTTGGTATTTACATTTTTTGACATCGATCCTTTTAAAAAAAGAGACGTGTCGACTTTGGTTTTTGTAATTTTTACAACATGCAAGAAAATTTACAAGCATTTATATATGAAAGAAAAATATCAAAAATACCAGTAGAAACCCAAAAAATTACTTGAGTGTCACTGTATAGGTAAAATACTGAAATACCCTCGAATTTCTCTGAAAATTACGAAAATGCCATCGGGCGGCGTGTGGCACACACGCTGCCACCCTTGTTGGCCGGGGAGATTTTCCGGCGATTTCTGCCAACCGATGGTCGATCCCCGGTAGATCCGATGTCAAGGATTCTTATGGTGGTGGTCTTGACTGCCGTTGATGGTCGATGAGCGAGAATCGGCGACTTGAAGCTTGGCGTGGCACCGCCGACGATCGCGGCCCTTTTCCGGCTATATGGGGCAGCGAAAAACGCTGAAACCGGCCGGGGTTTTGCTTTATATGAGGATAGAGACCTTTCTGTGGTGGTTTTGAAGCTTGAAATGGCCGGATATGGGAGATCGGAGGAGAGAGAGGGAGTCGCCGGCGAGAGGAGAGAGATGCTCTGGGTTATGCTACGGTGAGAACGTTAGCACAGTACACCGGTGCCGCTGAGGCCTATGATCCGTTGGATCTCTGATGGAAAGATCGTGTGGCTGTGATTGGCCCGATCTGCAGGTTGATCGGACGGTCCGGATGAACGGAGGTTTGATCGGGTGTGACGCGGTACACCGAAAGCTCGGTACACCGGATGACGTGGCGCAACGGGATCAAATCTTGGAATATTTCAAGGGCTGAGATGTGTCGGGATATATTTGGTATTTTTCAAATTGTTTTTTTTAAAACAATATCCTACTCTCGTGAAGAAAAACTAAAAAAAATGTAACAGTATCAAATCAGTTCTTTCTCTTCTTTTCCTTTTTTTTTTTAATTTTTTTAGATTTTTATAAATAATAATAGAAATAAAATAACATTTGAGAAAATCTTGGTGGATCCAAAATTGGGTTACAACAGTTGCCCCCTCTTTACAATGCTTACGGTGCGAAGGCATTGGAAAATTCATTTTCTTTTGACTTTGCATAGTAAGTTTTGTAAAGAAAAACGATGGAAGTGTTGAAAAATACACAGATTTTTCAGTTGATCTAATTCTTATGGGCGACCTGCCCAAATGAAAAACATGAAAGTGTTTTCAATATTGATCTTGTGAAATACATGAAAGTGATTTCAGATTAACGTTGTGAAATACATGAAAGTGATTTCAACATTGGTTTTTTTTTTTTTTGTGAAATACATGAAAGTGATTTCAACAATGGTTTTGTGAAATACATGAAAGTGATTTCAACATTTGTTTTATGAAACACATGAAAGTGATTTCAACAATGGTTTTGTGAAATACATGAAAGTGATTTCAACATTTGTTTTCTGAAACACATGAAAGTGATTTCAGATTAGCATTGTGAAATACATGAAAGTGATTTTAATAATGGTTTTGTGAAATACATGAAAGTGATTTCAACATTGGTTTTTTTTTTTTGTGAAATACATGAAAGTGATTTCAGCAATGGTTTTGTGAACCGACCCGTCTGTGAAATACATGAAAGTGATTTCAACATTTTTGTGAAATACATGAAAGTGATTTCAACAATGAGCTTCAGGGTTGATGAAAAATTCTAAAGGAAGTCATACCTGTATGGTTGAGATCTGATCGATCTCCAGAGATGATGAAATCTTCTCAAGAAAGTCTTATATCTACAGTTGAGATCTGATCTTCTGTAAATCGATCCCAAAAAATAAGGAAAGCTTCTCAAGGAAGTCTTGTATGTACGGTTGGGATTTGATTTGTGGATCCCAAAAAATGAGGAAACCTTCTCAAGGAAGTCTTGTATGTACGGTTGGGATTTGATTTGTGGATCCCAAAAAATGAGGAAAGCTTCTCAAGGAAGTCTTGTATGTATGGTTGGGATTTGATTTGTGGATCCCAAAAAAATGAGGAAAGCTTCTCAAGAAAGTCTTGTATGTACGGCTGAGATTTCTACCGTTCAAAGTGATGGTAGGAGTAAATTCCTTATAAATCACGCAGTATTTGGCAAAAGACATCATCAACTTCTTGCATTTTCAATACTCTGAAAGTTCTTAACTTTTGAAGCTCTAACCATGTCTTCTTCTTCTTCCAATGCGAACCCAAACCCCTGTCTCTGAAGTAGAGCCTGCAGTTTGGCGTACTACCTTTGAAGTGAATGGCCGTCCAGTTACAATAGAGGATACTGTAATGGACAATGAAGATATTGCTGTAGCCGTGGCTAGAGACATGATCCTTCCTCGTGATGAAATAATCTTGCGGCAACAGGACCGATATTGAAGCAGTGAATCAGTCACTTACTCTCAGTATTAGAGCTACTTCGTCTTTGGTGAACGTTGTAGAGCGTCTACATGCCAGAAGACTTGAGTTGAATACTCAGGTTCTTGATCTCCATCATCAGATTGAGAATTTAAGGAATAGACTCCGTGATGAGAGACGTCATAGAAACAACTTGGAGAGGAGAAATCAAGAGCTGAATACACGTGTGGACTTTTGGCGGGACTATGTTAACACACGACACCTCAAGTTCGAGGAAGAGATGGAGCGTATGCATAAGCAATTTGAGGAATTCCGAGGCATGATTAATCATCAAGATGAAAATATCCCTGATCGTCCTCGCACTGTTTAACATTTGTACTTGTAAACCCCTTTTTCCATGAATAAAATCCATCTTTCTTGTATTAATTTATGAATTTTGCTTTTGTGGAATTGCCATATTTGATGTGATTTACAAGAACTTCAATTCATGTGAGTCTCGTTGGATCCCAAGGGGAATTTTGTTTCTTGAAATATCTGCAAAACAAATATGCAATGCCCGTGAAGTTAGATGATATGCAATGCATCTTACCTGTTTTTGAAATATAGGTTCCCCCCTCTTTAATGCTTCATCGTCATTGGGTGGCTTTGTTTGCATTCCAAAGCCTTCTTTGTTCTTTCGATGCATTGGCTCATTCATGTGCTAGCCATCCGCCACCAGAAATGCAAATTGCCCATCTTGGGCTGTCCGCGATAATTACTGCTCTCACTATTTATCAAGCTTAACAATGCCCCCAAGTGTAGTGTTGCTTGATTTATCATGAAGAAGCTTAACAAATCGTTCATCTCCTGGATTCTTTCAAGAATTGTTCTCTGATTGATTGTGCGCATCGTGCCAACACCCATCAAGATTGTCAATCAGTTATGAACTCGACTTTAGTTGAAACATACCCTTCAAGTATATACGCTCATCCACTTTCATGGAACTGTCATGTCATTCAGACCTGCATTTCATACTTTATAGTAAAAAGTTCATCGTTGTATGCTCAGTTTCTTTCTCAATAAGTTCTTCTCAACTCATCTAACCAGATTGTGAAAAGAAGTGTCTCGGCCTCATTAATGATGTTGCTTTTATCACCCATACTCATGTGGTGCAGTGCACATTTAAGCTTCAAATCAGATGGTCCTACGGTCAGTCTAGGTGGGTGCAGTGCATCCTCCCAACATTCATTCAAAGCAATTCATGTGATAACATCTTTCAATAGTCATAGCCATATTGGAGATGATAAACCAAGATGAAGATATGAAGATGTCCTTCAGGTACATCTTTGCTCTCAATTGTTGTCGGGGTTTACTGGATCATAAATCGTTCTTGAACATCATTGCCCTTAATTGATCTGAATGTGCTCATTCACTGATTATCTTTCTTTGAACCATATTGTCCTCAGTTCATTGATTCATCATTTGACCATCTCTACCTCCCAGCTGATTGAAATACTGTTTGTTTTCCCTCTCGAAGATCCATTGTATTGCCCCCAGAAGTGTCGAGAAGAATTGATGTCATTTACGCCGGAATTTGCAAACTTGGTCGATGTTTTTCTTGTTTGAAAATCTTTCTTATTTTGGAATCAAATCTCACATTTCAAAGGACATGTCTATTCAAGTCTGATTGTTGAAATGAAATTAGAGAGATGTCAATTTTTGAAATTATTTTTGGAAATCAAGCTTTATTGGTCAAAGATCCAACACAAGCTATTCAATATAGTCCTTTGATTGTCTTGTATTTTGAGAGAAAAGAAATTGACTCGTTGTAAGATTAAAATGGTTTTTCCATGGTTCTTTGTATCCATTTTAAACTCTAATTTTGGGTATATCTTTTGATTGTCTGTGATGAGGTGACCTTTTATGAATTTGTGGAAAAACAAGGTACCCGAGTCAAAACTTGAGGCTTTATCAAGAAAGATTGTTTCTTTTTCTTAGCAACAATTTTATCAGCATGCATAATAATCAGGTAGCTTGATTCATGAAGTCACGACTGTATGAACAACTCTTCAATTTTTGAGATCGCTATTTATCGGTTCAGATTGCTTACTTGATTAAAAAGGACTTTCTAAAACACGTAATGTAGGCTATGGTTCATGGCTATGAAAGAAAGGAATTTCACAAGCTCAAAAGGTATTTGAGGGTTTCAAGAACCTAGGATCACCATCAATTACTCATCAATCTCTTTTCCTCACGTTGTCTTTGTAGAGACAGTGACATATAACCTTGTTAATCTCAAAAATCAAAATTTGTTTAACATAGGTCATAACGCAAATCCAACTTTTCTTTGATGAATAGCCAATCTAATCTTTTGAAGATCGTAAAGGCTTTATCATAGACACACCAAAAGACATCACACTTGATTTTTTGGGTTAACTTTTGGCATTTGTTGTGTCTTTATCAATCTTTGGCTTTCTTCTTCTAGCCATTTCTCAATCGTTGGACTTTAGTTCTAAGCCTTCCCTTTGTCCATCGACTCTAACATTGTTTCGTCTTTTCTAGGAAAAGATTCTCACTGCCCCCAGTGTGGGGTGTGATCCTAGTCGGGTTTTTATGAAAGAAATATTCTATCACTCAAAATGAGACTACAAGGGATATATATTTCAAGAATTGTGAAAAGGATGAAACAAAAATGGCCTTTTCTCATTTCAAAGCAAGGTCGGTTAGAACCGATAAATTTTGACCTCATCCAATATAATGATTTAGACTTGTAAGATTCACGAGTCCATAACTACTGAATCCACTACGTGTCATTATGCATACTGCTAAAACTTAGCTATATAGTGTGTGGTTCAATTTCATGTGTGAGCTCAAAAGTTTCTTGGTCACCTCATGTCATTTCAACAAGCATCGAGTCATTCAAGCAAAATAATTTTAATCTTCAAGATTGACTAATCTTAAACGCATGTTGGAGCTTGATCAAAATATTTTGTAAATAACCTTTGAAAGAAACATCTCATGCGTTCAGAACAACAAAGGGACAAAGAAAAGACATGTTTCGTTAAAAGATGAGATGTGATCCCAAAATAAAATGCAGAATGACAAAACTCATAACAAAAAGGATCGACAGTTTAACACTCTTCTTGGACCAGCTTTTCTGGCGATATCTGTGTTTTGCCAAGCATTTCAATCACTTGTCAATCTGAGGATGTTGAGGTGACAATATGGCCGGTGACGTCATTTTGCACAAACTCAACTTGATTCTTGAAATTCTTGCAACTGTTCAACTGAATGGCACAAAATCCCCCAATGATATTCATGTATCTTTTACTAAGGGATGAGGGCTCAAAGGCGCACTCAAAAGGAGTTGAGGGCTCAAAGGCGCACTCAAAATGGAGGTAGGGTTAGAAAACACACTACCAAAAGGATGAGGGCTCAAAGGCACACTCAAAATGGAGGTGAGGGCTTAAAGGCACACTCAAAAAGAGGTAGGGTTAGAAAACATACTACCAAAGGGATGAGGGCTCAAAAGCGCACCCAAAATGGAGGTGAGGGCTCAAAGGCGCACTCAACAGGAGTTGAGGGCTCAAAGGCGCACTCAAAAGGAGGTAGGGTTAGAAAACGCACTACCAAAGGGATGAGGGCTCAAAGGCGCACCCAAAATGGAGGTGAGGGCTCAAAGGCGCACTCAAAAGGAGTTGAGGGCTCAAAGGCGCACTCAAAAGGAGGTAGGGTTAGAAAACACACTACCAAAGGGATGAGGGCTCAAAGGCGCACCCAAAATGGAGGTGAGGGCTCAAAGGCGCACTCAAAAGGAGTTGAGGGCTCAAAGGCGCACTGCAATGAGGTAAATTGGCGGAGTCAGGGCAATAAGTCTAAAGTCTAACAGATGCTGGTAGACAAACTCGAGTGGTCGAGGTATGTCAATCTTAGCAAAGACATTTGAGCAATTGATGCTACAGTGAGACCTGGTTGGACCACATAATTAAGGCTTCCCATCGTCAGAGTCATCCTTTGATTCATCTCTCATTATTGTTCTAGAATCCTTGGCAGAATCTTCAATCATTCCCCTCTTTGTAGCTTGTTCAATTCTTTTCGACAATCCTCACAACCTCATGTAAATCTTCCAATGTTGTTGTGGTTATTTATGGATTGGTAGAAACTTTCCAACAGCCAGGTAATCTTGGTAGTGCACAGAAACATGCAGCACCACCATTGCTGATGTGTGGAATCACACATTGTCTCAACTGGGAGAGAAAATGATGAATCTGAAACCCTTTTGTCTCCTCTTCGATTCCTCACTGGCAAGACATCAAACAAACACCTATAGTAGGAATTACCGCTTTGTTAAAGTTGTAATGTTTGCTCTTGTTTTTCTCGACGATCGCATCCGTCTTTGCTGGACCGGAATGGTGTTCACAATAGAGATGTCTGGAAAGAAGGCCAATGTACCAGGAACAGAAAGCTAGCAGCTATTATGTGCTCTTGGAATATGTGAAGGCTTTGAACGACTATCGATACAGTTTGAACGAGAACAAGGGTTGTCGTCATTAATTGATGACTGAAGACATTGTTGTCATTGTTCATGATGAAAAAGGAGAGGTGCAACTTCAATGGAACGTGGACAAGTAGTGTTCCACACAAGAGACTATGCAGACGTTCCCTTTCCATTCTTGAAGCTCAACACTTATTCAAATAAATTTATGAGTTGAGCTACTTCACCTTTACTGCTCTCAACTTCCTTTTGATAACGAGCCTCTAGCTAACCCTTGTCTTGATTTTCCATCTTCATCAGTCCATTAGACCTCAGGTAGGGGAACGTATGTGTCAAACGTGTGCATGCTTGATAAATGAATGAAATGCACAAATGGATGCAAAATGCCATATGTTTTATGCATGCTTGTTATTTGTTGCAAGGTTTCCTTATGACGAGGAATAGACCAGATCAGATTCTCTTAAGAAAGTTCTCACTGAGGACTCCAAACCTACAGGAACTTGAACCGATTTGGGGGAGAAATTTGATTTTATTGGATATCCTTCAGTTGTTTTTCCTTCTACTCTCTTAGCAGAAGTAACCCTACCATGATGTTTCTATGCCTTCTTCACCGACTCCAATAATTTCTTTGAGGTCTTGAAATCTTCATAAAATGTTGCCAGTTCGGTAGTCCTTGGAATAAACTGCTCATGTTAGATCCCACATCAGAAGTGAACGTCAAGAGCTAGGGCCTTATAAGTGCATGCTCATCTTAACTAGTAAGACGCGTTTAAAACCCTGAGGGGGACCTGGGTGGAAGCCTTAGGAATGGGTGGACCGGGGGCCTAGAAGGGACAAAGATCTCGGCAGGTGGTGAGTGTGCTGCACTACCCGAAAGACGCTTTTGAGGCCATGTGTGGCCGCCAAAAAAAAACAAACCGTCGGGGGACTCCGGTGGAAGCCTTGGACATGGGTGGATTGGGAGGCCCAAAGCGGACAATTTTTTGCTAGTGAGGTGGGGTGTTACAGCTCAAATCAAAATTGTCGTAAAACCATGATAGGACAATAACTAATACAAAGAACAAAGCTTCTATCAACGGGACCCATGGATACTCACCACAATATGCCGATAAGATTTGAAGTAAGAGTATCGACTCCTCCAATGAAATTGAGATTTTCTTAGACTTAGAAACATTGATTCCCATGTGGTTCTTCCTACTTCATGCAAGTGTTTTTCAGCAAAATTCTCCGGACCGAATTGAGAATAAAGATGTCATGGGGTGCCAACCAAACCCGAAATCTTCCCCTCACTCATTTGACTCATAGTCCGGACAAACAATAATTGCAAACAACATCTTAAACGACCCATTCTGGCTTTTCTACAATAATTCAAGGATGAGAAAGTTTCTGCCAATATTGTTGTAGCTGTTAATTTTAAGGGTCACCACATTTTTAAATACATTGACAACCTCAAAATCGATCATTCCCTCAGCAGATGGGAAAAGAACCAAACCATATATGCCTAAGGCCAAAATTCTCAATCAAATCTCATTGCTTTCATCATGTAATCTCCTCTTGAATATGGCTTCTAATACGTTCCAAAACCAGCCCTGGCTATTTGCTTAATAGCATGTGATTTTGCTAGTTGACAATCTGTCTGGGTAATCCAAGCAAAGTTAGAAAGTGCATGCTCTATAGGTGTGTAAAAGTACACCTGTTCTGACTTGGGACAATTTAGCAGGGATTCATACTCCTCGATAGTAGGAGTCATATCCACAGTATCAAATGTGAAGCACCGATATTCTGGATCCCAAAACCCTATCATGGCCTGAAAACAAGCATGTTGGGCCCTAATCTTCAGTAAATATGATAGATCCCCATATTGTTTCTGAAAAGTGATTTGATCATGAGAGGATAACTTGTCCTGTACCAAGTGGTCTGTCATCTAATTTAACATGCTCTGGCAACTGAGACTTAAATTCTGATGGCAAACAATCCCCTTCATCATGCTGGCTCAATTCTGATCTGGTCAAAAATTCCTCAATAGTAATGGATTTTTCCATCTCACACTTTCGGTAAGGATCGGTGGAGATTTAATGAGCACATGAAATGTATATGAACATGTATGTTCATGCATTGACATTTGTTCGTGTCCTAATGGGTATATCCTACTTGATAGGATCTAGCTCATAAGGTTTGGCTCAGTTTAGTCTATCCTTAAAGATATTCTCTGGTTCTTAGATTGCCCGAATTACTCGTGAAGTAATCGGCCTCTTAACCTTATACAACATGAGTAGGGGAGAAAGACTCCACAATACTAGTTGCATAGGGTGAGTTACAATCCAAGCAAAAGTCCAAATGAGCATCAGTGGACATAAGTCACACTTGCCACTTGAATCTCTCCTTTCTAATCTTAAAAGGGCGAGCTCGGTCCGAGCTTTTATGGGTTCACATGAAGTGTGTGAATACACAAATAAATAATATATATGTATGTGATGAAATGAAAAATTAAAAGAATCACAGAGATATTGCATAAAATAAATAATGCAAATAAAATAAGTGCCCAAAAATAAATAGCGATAAGAAAGAGCAAATGAAAGCAAACACAAGCAGTTGGCTCAACCCTAAGTCCCCAGTGGAGTCACCATTTTGTCGATACACGACGTCGGGCAACGGCTCCCGCTTTTTTTTTTTTATTTAACAAAAAATGTTTTTTTCTCGATTGGGGGAAACAAAGATTTTATTGGAGTCGCCATCTAGTAATTTGAGGGAACTAGAAATCCCAAATTAGACATTGGTCCCAGAGATTTGGATACGGGGTTAGTTATGATTAAGGGAAGGTAGACACCACCCTTAAAACATCCTTTCAAAAGAAAGGTTATCCTTACTTGTGTGTTTTTTATTTGATTCAAATGCGATTATATTTTGGGCTTATTTGTAAATTTTTTTAATGATTAACGTCGGTCCCTAAAAATAGAAGACACGTTAAAAATGACATCAGTCCCTAAAAATTAGGAGACTCGTCTGAGTTATCAAAAGAATTAATGGATATAATCCATTATATTTTGAGTTTATTGGTAATTTGTTTTTTTTTTAAAATGGTTAACGTCGGTCCCTAAAAATAGGAGGCACGTTAAAAATGACATCAGTCCCTAAAAAGTAGAAGACTTGTCTAAAATATGACGTTTCAACCCTAAAAAGAAGAGTTACGTCTGGGTTACCAAAAGAAATAATGGACATAATCCATATTTGGTATTTATATTTTTTGACATTGGTCCTTTTAAAAAAAGAGACATGTCGACTTTGGTTTTTGTAATTTTTACAACATGCAAGAAAATTTACAAGCATTTATATATGAAAGAAAAATATCAAAAATACCAAAGAGAAACCCAAAAATTACTTGAGTGTCACCTGATAGGTAAAATACTTGAAATACCCTCGAATTTCTCTCGAAAATTACGAAAATGCCATTGGGCGGCGTGTGGCACACGCCACGGCGACTCTTGTTGGCGGCGGGAGATTTTCCGCGCCGATTTCGCCAACCGATGGTCGATCCCGGTATATCCGATGTCAAGGATTCTTATGGTGGTGGTCTTGACGGCCGCTGATGGTCGATGAGCGAGAATCGGCGACTTGAAGCCCGGTGGCCGAACGATCGCGCCCTTTTCCGCCTATATGGGGAGCGAAAAACGCTCCAACCGGCCGGTTTTGCTTTATATGAGGATAGAGACCTTCCGTGGTGGTTTGGAAGCTTGAAATGGCCGGATATGGGAGATCGGAGGAGAGAGGGGAGTCGCCACGAGAGGAGAGAGATGCTCTGGGTTATGCTACGGTGAGCACGTTAGCACGGTACACCGGTGCCGCTGAGGCCTGTGATCCGTTGGATCTCTGATGGAAAGATCGTGTGGCTGTGATTGGCCCGATCTGCAGGTTGATCGGACGGTCCGGATGAACGGAGGTTTGATCGGGTGTGACGCGGTACACCGAAAGCTCGGTACACCGGATGACGTGGCGCAACGGGATCAAATCTTGGAATATTTCAAGGGCTGAGATGTGTCGGGATATATTTGGTATTTTTCAAATTGTTTTTTTTAAAACAATATCCTACTCTCGTGAAGAAAAACTAAAAAAAATGTAACAGTATCAAATCAGTTCTTTCTCTTCTTTTCCTTTTTTTTTAATTTTTTTAGATTTTTATAAATAATAATAGAAATAAAATAACATTTGAGAAAATCTTGGTGGATCCAAAATTAGGTTACAACAAGTAGAATCATATTTTGTAGGATATTTGTCTTTAAGGATTCTATAGAACTTAATCTGGATTCTATGGAACTTAGTAATGAATCTTGAAATTTAGAATTTAGCATCTTTGAGGACAAATAGGATGTAAGTATTTAGATTTTCATTACTAAGAGGTTGATCCCAACTTGTATGAGACCATTATGAATATATTTATAGTTTTAGTCTTGATGTTTTTGTAAGGAATTTTTGGAATTGAATGGTCTTAAAAAGTTTTGTAAGCTAAATATCAATTTCTTCAGTTTTTATTGTAAAATCAGTTTTGAAAAAATTAAAAGAAGAATTTTGATAAATCTAATTATTTTGAACTTTTGAAATTGTTTCATCATCAATATTATTTATAAAATCTTCTATAATAATTTCTTCACTATTAATAACTCTTTTATTTTCTGAAGAATCAGAGGTACAAGATGTTGAAGGAGAAGAAGTTCAACAAAAAACAGGATATATAATTTTGAAAAGATAATTAAAAAATAAAACTTCAAGTTATATGAATTTATTGTTGTCTTAACTCTTAAATGAGACTCAACCATTCAGTATGATTGATCTATATTTATAATGTTCTTTTTTCTCTACCAGAGTTCTTGTTTTAGTTTTATCTTTAATAATTTGATAAATGTATATTTTTGTTTTTAATATATTATTAATTTCACCTAATCGTTTTTATTTTTTTAAAGTCTTAGTAAATTTAGAAAATAATAAAGGATAATAATTTTTTTTAATTATTATACTCTGAAAGTGGATACTAAAAATATGACTGCCAAAAATATAACTTTTATATCATATAACATAAGGTGTAATAATAATTAATTAAGGATTAAAGAACATAACAATCAATCAAATTTTCTTATAACAAAATTCACGTAATAATACATGGGCCTTACATTTTGCTATAATAACAGAGCTGAGCCCAAAGATGCTTAAATTTGGATTTGGGCGACGTTCTACAATTAAAATATTGGAAACAGCAAAACCTTTCGTGGACGTATCAAAATCCCTGACTTGTATGTTTGGACTCTTGTAGCTTTCAAATTCTAAGCTCATAGCAACATGGAGATTGAATCACAGGATTCTGCTCGAAAAGGTGAGTCAAAACTTGAACGAGTTATATACCCACTAATAAATACTCATCAATAATGCTTTTTTAATTAATTAAAATTTATGTTTTCGATTTGATGCAGTGATTATTCAGTTAAAAGCCACTGCTGATGCGCCTATTCTCAAGCAAAAGAAGTTCAAGGTGTAGTTCCCCCCCTCACCCACTCATATCTATATAAATTTATACATGTGTTACGTAATGAATTGTTGGTGGGTTTTGTATTTCTGTGTTTCTATGCTTGTGGGTTTGTCTAATAAGGATAAAATTTAGATGCTAATAGATAATAATGTTGGCTGGTAAAAATAAGTATAAACTCATAGAGATAGAAGGAATCGAGGGAATATCTTGCCAATTGTTATCTTGGTATAAGCTGGAATATCATTGAATAAAATTTTTTCAAGCAAATAATTGTAGCTAGCATGAGTTGAGGCAAAAGTACTTTGGGGAAGAACAAGGTTTTTTGCAGGAGGAATTTTGAATTTTCATTGGGAAACTATGTTTTGGTTGTAGATTTTTGCATTTGAATGCGATCATGTTTATGCCATTGAACTCTATGCAATTAGAAACATGTCTGCATAGCAAGTGTGATGTTTACTGTATGATGCTAATAAATAATAATGTTGGCTGGTAAAAATAAGTATAAACTCATAGAGATAGAAGGAATCGAGGGAATATCTTGCCAATTGTTATCTTGGTATAAGCTGGAATATCATTGAATAAAATTTTTTCAAGCAAATAATTGTAGCTAGCATGAGTTGAGGCAAAAGTACTTTGGGGAAGAACAAGGTTTTTTGCAGGAGGAATTTT
Organism: Populus deltoides; assembly: GCA_015852605.2. Taxonomy (NCBI): domain Eukaryota; kingdom Viridiplantae; phylum Streptophyta; class Magnoliopsida; order Malpighiales; family Salicaceae; genus Populus; species Populus deltoides. The sequence continues at coordinate 38,030,279 of CM027570.2, forward strand.
GAATTTTCATTGGGAAACTATGTTTTGGTTGTAGATTTTTGCATTTGAATGCGATCATGTTTATGCCATTGAACTCTATGCAATTAGAAACATGTCTGCATAGCAAGTGTGATGTTTACTGTATGATTTTAGGTTTGTGCGTGTCCTTATTGAGCTTGATTTATGTTTGCGAGACGAGCCACAACATTAGGGTCAAATTCACACATAATAGAACTGATCATAGGTTTTTTTTTCTCGCAATTATAAATAGAGTTTATGTGTGCCTTGTAGCCATTGCCATTGGGCCATGAACTTGAAGCTTGGAAACAAGTTGCATGACAAACTGCAAGTTGAAACACACCCTTCATTAATAACTTTCTTTTGCTCCTCTAGAGAACAATTTGACTGCTATAACGTAGAACTCCCAGGAAGAGCATAATCAATGGGACAGGGCTTTTGTGCTTCGGCAGAAAACATTTCGCTAAATTGCATTGGAAATACTTTTTAAAATCAGAATAACTGGAAGTTGAACTGTTTCCCATACAACAATTGGCTTAACGTTTCCAGATACTGGTTTTTTTTGCAACTAAAACTTTCTTGCATTTCATTATTATATGATGATGATATTTATACACATTGAGTGAATGTGGCAGATGCTTGGAACTGATAAGTTCGCTAAAGTGATTGACTTTTTGCGTCGGCAAATTCACAGGGAGACCGTGGTAGCTTATCTTTGATGTTGATTTCTCTCCAATTTAGTAAAGTAATTAAAAATAAATGGGCTTCTGGGATAGTGATGCTTTCTGTTTCTTCCTTGTTCTTTAGTTTGTATACATCAACAGCGCATTCTCACCAAATCCAGATGAATTGGTGATTGATCTGTTTAATGTAAGTTTTTGTAGCAGTTATTTTTGTTTTATTTATTTTATGTTCTCTCATTAGTTGTCGCTGTTATAGATCCCTGCTGATTTTAAAAATATTACTTGGTTTTCAGCTCATACATATTCATGTTAAATTTTAAGTTCAATTATGCTGTCCCAGACCCAGATTGCATTGTCAGAGCACTGATTTTTTTAATTTTTTTTATTTTTCTGGTGACAATTATGAAAGACTAAGTAATTGCAACCCAGTTATGTGTTGACTGGTGATTTTGGCCAACACGATTCTTTTATTACTTATTTGTTCATTGTGCTTAAGTTTGGAACAAGCGACATTTGCTTATCAACACACTACCAGTTTTAAGTATGGAGCATTTTGTTAGTCTGACTCTCTGGAAGAAAACAATTGAGTTACATCAAATGGTTCTCATGAAATGAATTGTTACTTCTCCAAATATTGTAGCCGACTACCCATGTGCCGACCTGTTTACTCGAGCACAAATATTCCATGCAAATGACAATAGATGTAGATTCTCCCTGTGGTTTCTGTCCTTGCCCTTTTAGCCAATTGTACTAATCTGTACTCAACTCTGATGAACATGGCTTGTGATGTATCGTTGCCTAATTCTTTTTAAAAAATAATAATTAAGACTGACATTTCAGAAATGATATGTGGCAGTGGACAGATGGTTCACTCATCGAACAAGGTTCAATGAAGTTCTCTTGAATTTCTTAGTGTTTGTTTTTTTTTCCCCTGGTGACCATAACATGACTAAGATCCTTTTTTTTTTAATTGGTTTGTTTGGATTTTGATTTTTTCTTCCTCTCACTGAGTTGCTCCTAACCTTGGTTGAAGTCATTTTTTATTAGATGCATAATTGCTTTATATGTCCTTGAATCTCCCTCTTTTAACCTTTCCACTTCATCAAATTCAGAATTTCGGCGTTGATGGTAAACTGCTGGTCAACTATGCCTGTTCAGTGGCGTGGGGCTAACTTTCACGAACAGCTATGCCGATACACTGTTCATACTGTAAGATCTTTTGCTATACATTATTAATATTTCTTGGATTCGTTGAGTAACCATAGAACTTCACTACAGCAACCCTGCAATGTCCTTTGCGCCGAGTACTGATTTCTACCTCACTGTTCTGTAGATTTCATGCAAGAGCAGTACATGATTTGTCGACAGACTGAGAATATGATTGAAGAAATGGAGATTACGTAAAATTCACATGCATCTGTCAGAATTGCTTTATTTTTTTATTTCCGGTTGATGTCCCACTTCGATACTGTTTGGACTTGCGATTCATCTTGTGATTGGATGCATATAGTTTACCTTAAAAAATATTAAATTGATATTTATTTAGTGTTTTTCAATAGTTTGGATGTATTGATGAAATAAATTTTTTAAAAAATTATTTTAATTCATATATTTTTAAATTTTTTAAAAAACATTTTTATTTAAAAAACATACTTCAATCATTCAATTAACTGCTTCGGTTCCTATGGAATTTTACTTTTAACCTGGCGTGCAAAGACAAGACTTGTACTGGTTTCACATGGTTCTAGTAAAGGCTGGAAATTTCTTTTGTACAATTTGGTTTTCAACTTTTGGATACGACACGGTTTGATGTGATGATGACATGTCATGGAGCACTTTACCACCCCTTTTGGAATGTTCACAGCAGTTCGAGAATGATGCCAATCATAATTCCAAATTTGTTCACAAGAATCTGTAAAATGATGGAGCCATGTCATTGCATCCACAAGTTGTTACAAGGTGCATTTGAAATTCTCTGTTTGTGAAGGTAAACTATTACAAGATTTTTAGGGCTCATATAGACTGTAATTTGAAAGCTGAATTTATTTAAGCTTGTGGGGTTGCTGGAGATGGATATATGATGTGGGAGATTTTTTTCCAAGCACTTACTCTTATATTAATGTTCCTTCATTGGAAAAAACATGTTTTCAGCAATTACTGTAAATTGGACTTAAAATTAACACGTACTCTTGTACCAAAATTTTCTACGATTTTAAAAGCTCTGTTGCTTGTAAGTTAAAATTTTGTAACTATATGAGGTAGAGAAGGCTTTCAAATTGGACTTCAAAATTATTGTTAGGGATTAGTTATATTATTTTTAGTTAATTTTAGATTTTTTTTTTCTTTTTAGTTTAGAATGCTTTTATTATTTTTCATGTTTTATTTAGGATATTTAGTGTATTATTTAATGAGTCTAAGAGAGTTGTTATATTTAGTTTTGATATTTGAAAATAAAATTCAAAGTACTTATCTCCTATCGTGAGAATTGTTATATTTATCCTGATCCTCAAAGCAGGTTGCAAAACTAACTTGTCGACTGGAATTGAGAGACTTGCAGAGGTAAGTTGTGGGATCAACTTGTCAATTGGCATAAATAAACTTGGAGGATTGTGATCACAAACTTGTAGTCAGTTTTTGAAAACTTGTTTCAGAGGCATGATCATAAAACTAATTTTTTTTTAGGATTATAGTTTGTGGATTGGAATCAACCACTAAAATTTAACGATAAATAATCTTTAAGATGTCATTGAGCTTGAGGGATGTAGAAATCCTAAAATTTCTTTCAATTAGGATCTAAGAGGATTTTCTCATGAAAGTGAAGGCTTCTTTGATATTTCAAAAGAGTTCTTATGAGCTAACTTTAAAGACATACATCAAAGTAGGAGAAATTTCCAGCCACAAAGAAATTAATAGACCATTTTATTGTTCCTTGTTAACAATCAAGTGCCAAAAGTTGAGGTTTGAAGAATTTCAAGATGGTTTTAGTTTGGCTAACAATGGTGTGTTGCCAAAAAAATAATATTCTAGTTGTTGCCAAAGACAGTAGCATCATGCTTCATTCCAAATTTAATACTCAGTTATGCAATTTTATTTTGCTAAGAGGTTAATTACACCCTATTTCTTGTAAGGTTAAATCTTCATAACTTTCTGAGGCTGGTAAGGACCCCAAATTAGGTATAGAAACTGTTATTTAGGATTGATTGTATTTTCCTAGTTAATTTTAGATATGTTTTCCTTTTAGTTTAGAATGATAAATTATCACATATTCTTTCTTAAAAGATGAGAAGAGACAGTTGAAGCAAACTCTTTACTAATTCACATAAGAATTGTTTTTGCAAAAAAAAAACAAAAAAACAAAAAACAATAGACTTAGACCATGAATAATAAGCATGATTCTTTATTATTTAATGTGATGATGCTTGGACTAGTGATATAAATTTCATGGGACGTGATTATTTTGTTTTCTTCATTCTGTTGTACTTCCTATGATATTTCAGCTGCTACAGCTTTTACTCTCATGATGTGGTAGATTAGACAAATTGGTATGTAGAATTTAACTGGAAAAAAGTTGCGCTACCTTTATGGCCATTTGATTCTTGGACATGTGAAATAGCTCTTCTTTGTAACCCGTTAGGAAGGACCGCTCTGGTCTCCGAGCCAACTACTGAGGTCATAACCATGAACGTATCTAGAAAGGTTTTAGAGACAGATATTGTATCGAGCAAAGTAGCAGAAGGGAATCCTTAGCAACTCAAAAAAGGAACAATGCATAGCATAGTTCATCATCATCAAAGCTGGTCCTGAGAAAGATGAAGATAGAGTAAATAGATTTTGTACAGTTTACGCTAGTTCAGGTCAGTTGTGATTTAAGTGTAATCAAGCAGGTGGCTGTAGTTTTCTTCTTGTAATTCTCGTACCTACAGCGAGAATGATGTAGTAGGAAATTCTGCCCTTATCATTAAGCAAAATATTGTGTTGGAAAAGACTAGGAAGAAGGCGATGCAACAAATCGGACTAGATGACAAACAAGGCATCACAATGCGTTTCTAATCATGTTGCATGAACAAATAAAAAAACAATTTAATGCTCGATAACGGTCCACAATTTGTTTATAAATTATTCTTTGGACTCCACCATTAGCTAGGAAATCGATCAAAGACCATGCATGTAAATTTTCTAACAACAAAGGCCATACCACAAGCTCTAACTCTAAAATCAATCAAATATAATTTTAAAGGGTATAATTTAATTGGTCAGGTTTTGAGTTTTTTCTTTAAAGATTATTAATTCGAGTGCCACAAATCTCAGAACTACTAGAAGTTGACCTAATCGTTAACTTTAAGATTTTAGAGAATTAATTAAGATATGTATAAACTGATCACTCGAATATATGTTAAAAAAAAATTATAATAATCAGTCCAGGCTGTATCTTAGGCTGTATCTTGAAGACCAAAAGTGTGTCGATATGTCATGGCATAGACGTATAGTATGCTGGATTTACCAATTTGAAATATACGGCAACAATTTGGAATTTGGATTCATATTCATTAGAAACACTGGCTTACATACTCATCCTGCAAAGCTTGGAAAGGATGTAGATGTCAGCTTTGCGACCCTTCAATGAAAAGGAAAAAAGTTTTTATATGATATTATCGTTCAGAGCAAAAGGATTGATATTGTGACTCACATGCATCTTTTGTCTATCATGGAGTCCCATCAGGCATGCGTAGCATTTCATAATCTTGAAGACATGTCCTTCTCACATTTATCATTATTATTTTATTTTTTTGTCTTTACACCACCCTTCCATTGACAACGAATCTAAGAACCAGCGGCCAAAACTTCCAAGTTTTTATATGCTTCTTTTAACGTTGTAAATGGCTATCCATGGTTTCTTCATTTCCATTTTACAGTGGCATTATGGCCAAGTTGGCATCTAACGATTAACGTGGAAGGAAAAAAAACAAAGAAAATCAGTCCAAAAAACGCCTCCCCCAAGAAAGAAAGGAGCCCACACACAACATAAACTGTTCCAAATTCATGAATCATCATCATGCAGCAGCCACACACACTCTGGAGCGTCACCTCCCCGAGTAATTATTAATAGCAGCTACACTATAATTTACAGCACTAAAATCAAGAGAGAAGCAAGTTTACACACTTTCATGACAAAACAGAACTTAAACCTCGTCCATTTCAAGGAATCGGCTCATCCATTCCATGTTCAAAGTATCTTCATCGGTGAAATCAAAGAGACCGTCTATATTAAAATTTACATTTGAGCCTTCTTCACTTCCATTATGTGGCTTATTATCTTCTTTCAACTCCAAACTGATCTCCATGGTCTTTTTCTCAATTGTCTGGCATTCTCTATTTGAAGCTTCAATCTGTTTCCCTTTTTTGTTTATTTTCTTGCTCAAATGAGAATTCCAGTAGTTCTTGATCTCATTATCTGTTCGACCCGGTAATCTTCCGGCAATCAGTGACCACCTAAAACAAACGAAGGGAAAAGAAAACCTTGAAAATGTTTTTCTTGAACTAAAACTGACCAAGGAGCTAAATATAATGTTCATGAACCAAATAAAGAAAAAAAAAAATACTATCTCCCCAGAAAAGGTACTGCTAAGCAAGAGTAATAATTAAAGCAATTGGGAGTGTATAACTATTTGCCGTTGATGTTTGGATAACAATAATTACCTGTTTCCTAGTAGTTTATGAAGCCTAAGTATGAGGTCCTCTTCTTGGTCAGATATATTGCCTCTCTTGATGTTTGGTCTTAAATAATTCAACCATCTTAGCCTGCAACTCTTACCACACCTATTGAGAGCTGCGAAAATTCAAAGACACATCAAGCTTGAGTTAGATCACAATACAGAGCACACATAATTCAACTTGGGTCGTAAGTTGTTTATTTCCTTTGTAAGAAAAAATAAAATAAAATAAACAACAAAGTATGTACATGTATTACCTGCTTTGGATGCGATTGTCCTCCATCTTTTGGCACCATGAGTTGCAATAACCTCAGCCAGTTTCCTATCTTCTTCAGCTGTCCATGCTCCCTTGTTGGGCATGGTTTCCACGGGCTTTACCGACTCTTTCTTCATAGTAGCCATTAATACGCTTGTCTTTTTCTGCGAGTGTGTGTTAGAGAAGAGAGACGAAGAGGAGAAAAGGGGAAGGTTTTCACTTCTCCGGGTTGCTGTTTCGGTCAGTACTACTGTGAATCTAACATTCCAAGTGGGAGAGAAGGCACTCAACTACCACTTATTTATATTTTGTTCGTGCGAGACAACGAGGGGTACGTAGTTCGTGATTAATAAAAAAATAAAAGAAAGGAACTATGGGTACTGATCATGGCCTTCATGATTGCTGTAAAGTTTTTTCGAGTTACTACAAAGGCTGCTGGAGAGAAAAAGATTTTAGATTTATTATTGGGAAATGACCTCCTTTGTATTTTTTACTAGATCATTTGCACATCCGCTTTAAGTGACATGTGGACAATATTTCTAGTCTTCAATTTAATAAAAGATTTCAAAAAGTATAATATATTTGTCTGTTATATTTTATAAAATAAAAATTATTTTTGTTTAATAAAATATTCTTATAAGTGAAAATTATCCAAGATCTCATTTCTCAGACCATATATAAAAAAATAAAAAATATTCATTTATAATTTTGCTCAAAATTCCTCTTCATCTTAAAATATTATCTCTTGTTATGATGCGGGTTAGATTATTTTTAATATAAAAAAATTTAGGGTTTGCTAATGTTATTTTAGTAGGAAAAAAAATTAAAACCACGTGAGGATAGATTCAATGTGATTCTGCCGACTTGACGGATCCAAAAATAACTCAAATGACAGATAAAAATATAATTTGATTCAAAGTAAATATTCAAGATGATATTTTTAAAAAAACTTTGAGACGATAACATATCGGATTGATTCGAGTCAACCCAGGTTAACTTATTAATTCATATGTTGGGTCATAAAATCATAAAAAAAACCCATAGAAAGCAACTCATGAGACCTCATTTTTAATAAACTCAATATTGAATGATAGAATTAAAAAAACAAAAAAATAATCCAAGTGAACTCATGCTATAAGATCAAGATAACTCAATAGAAATCAAATTAAAAAAAATTATGAAGTTTAATCTCTAATAAAATAACGTTGAAGGACGTAATTGAAATTAAAAAATTAATTAAAAAATACACAAAAAACAACTTGAATCAACTCAGATTAATAGTTAAACTTGTAACCCGAGTCATAAGATTGAGATAACCTCATATGAAGCAAACCGAAACAAATAACATAATTTAATTCTCAATCAATCCAATATTAAAAGATAAAACTAAGAAAAAAAGTCAACTAGAAAAATAAAAAAAAAATCTCAAGTAAATTAATCAAACTATGATTTAAGTCATGAGATTAGAATAATCTTATAAAAAATAAATAAATAAATTATAAAAATCAATTATAAATTTATCTAATGTTAAAAGATAAAATTATAATAAAAAATTATTATTTAAATGAGTAGTAATGTGAGGATGGTTAAAAAAAGTCTCCTTCGTCTTTTAGTTTTTTTAGTTTTTTTAATATAATTTAATTGTAATATTTGGAAATTCATAAAGGTGAAATGAAAGGAGACAGTAACATGGAGGGGTAAAAACGTCTTACAGATCCGATGGCTGTAATAAAAGTCATCATCTACATATGTTTGGGGAGGCTGTCATCTAGTGGCTGTGGATGATAAATCTTTAAGTGACCACAGTTTCTTTTTCGCAATTTGGTCATTAAAAGGACTAATCTGATGACAGAAGGGTAGATGATTAAGCATATCCAAGTAATAGTTTTAAACGAAGTTCTTTGCAGTATTGCCATGCGTTGAAGGTAAGAAGGACACCAAAATTACAAGCATTTTCCATTTTCCACGGACGAATCCCAGAGCCGTCTGTAATTCTGCATGGCTATACAACTTCTCAGAGCAATCTCCCTTAACATGCTCGGAATCATGGCGTCCGGCTGATCAAGCATGAACGGATATCTCTGATTCCACAGCCACCGGGACCTCTCTGCTAAACTTAGCCAGTGCTGCATAATTAAGAATCGAGGAGACTGCTCTGCTGCATTGCATAAGCAAGCACCTGCATCTGCAAATAACAGCAATAATATCCAGACAAGAAAAGGCAATTGTTTTGTTTTAAGGATTAGGTGAAAAGAGAGGAGCTGACACTGTTTCGACAGTGTACAGCGACAGGTTTCTGAAAAAAAGCTAAACACATGACTCGCGAGGTACAAGTGAAAAATAAAAGTTAGGGAATATTGTGATTAAAGCTAAAGCAGACAAAATCTTCTGACAGATTAGTCTGCTAAAGGCCAAGCGGAGAAACTCTTGGTTGCAATGTAATTCAACAGTGGGGACTGCCTTCATATTGGTCAAGATTTTTGTGTTGATTAAGACATGGATTTGTTAAAGATTTGGTCCCTTAAACAAGGAGAAATTGTATGTGGACTAAAAGCCAATCTGATTGCCTTTTTAAGATTTTTTTATTATTCCAATTAGTGTGTAATAATGGCCGGACTCTTAATTCTTCTTCATTTTATTTAAATAAGAAGATATATAGGTTAATTTTGATGGAAATCGGACACCGTTTGTCAACATGGTTGCACCGTGATTTCGGTAAAATTTGAATTTCTTGCTTTAAATTAATTTTTTTTTTAATGTATTTGTATTGTTTGATGTGTTTGGTGTTAAAAATAAATTTTTAAAAATATAAAAAATATTATTTTAATATATTTATAACCAAAAAAAAATATTCTTTACAACAACTTCCAAGTTCTAACACCGTACCTAACACTCCCTCAGTCTCCTCGGTTTGGTCATCCAAAACTATAAAATCCGTTCTAGAAATTCTACCCCTCACCAAAACCATATGGCTCCTAGGTTTGTGTGCGGGTTCATGTGAAGACATATGAACGATTTCATAGACAATATTGACTTGATGGGCTGGACAAAATGATTCACAATCGATACCTCCTAGCTAGCCTCGCACTACATTTTTCATTTATTTTCCTCCAAGGCCCAATCGAAAGAAATTGCTGCGAGATCTACTTAGCCTTCAAAAGGTTTTTCAGCCCAATCGTTCCTCGTAGCAGCTTCAACCTTTTACTCTCAACTTGAAAAAAAATCCGGCAAAAAATTAAACTTGTTTAAGAAAATTAAAAACACAAGAATATGGTCTTGAATGAATTGATTTAATAACTCCATTATTCAAGCACCTAATTAAATATGGTCTTGAATTAGATTTCATAGCTCTAATTTCAAGACTCTTGCAATCTATTTGAACAATAAGGCTTGATCCGAATGATTTTTTTTTTCTAGTTGCATTTAAAATTAAAATTAACTCAATGCAATGAACCAACACATATTTTACTCTCTAACGTAATACTTAATATTATGGGGCTATTACTAATGCAGGTAGCGATATTGTTGTAGCAAAAATCAATGTCGTTTTATTCTCATATATTTTTTTTAATTTTATCTTTTTTGTCTTTGGTTGATCTGGGATTCCTTATGGTTTGCTTCAGTTGGCTTCACATGAGATTCTCACGGTGTCGGGGAAAAGAATATAGTGTTCAATTGGTGCTAAGTTTGAGGAAAAAAAAACAAATGTTATTCTATTTATTTAAAATAATTATAGTTTTAAGGATGAAATCAAAACTTTCTAATTCATGGACTAATTTGAAAAAAAAAAATTATTGGCGCGTGTAAACAAATGAGATAGGTCGTCATATTTTGGAAGCTCATACGATGCCCACCAACAATCGATTTCACCTGTCTTTTGTGTCATCTTAATCATCTTGCTATAGTCTACCTCCACGTGTAACTCATGTAGTGTCAAGAGCACTTGTTTGGCTTCGATGAATTATTTTTCTTTTCTTTATTTTCCTCTCTTTTCTCTCTTCTCACCTTGATTTCCGTACATGCATTCTTCAAAAAAACAAAGTGGGTTGGCGAAAAACTTTTCTGTCAAATTTGATCCTTATTTTTATTATTGTTATTTTTAAAAACTATTTTTTTTCAACTTCATCCTTTAATATTGAATTTAATGGGAAATGGGTTTTGTAATTCTTCTTACCTTCTATGGTGTAATCCTGGTCTCTCATTTTGCAAGTTTGTTGGGTTGACCCAAGTTTGATCAAGTCTTTTTTATTATTATTTTTCAAATATTTTTTTTTAATTTCAACCTCTAATATTAGGTTGGTTTGAAATTGAGCATTACAATTGTTTTTCCTGATTTCCCATCTATGAGTTAATTCCAATCTTCTATTCGAGTCTCAAGTTTAAAAGGTTGACCTACATTAACTTTTCATCATTCGACATTGAGTTGATTAGATATTGAAATTCATATATATTTTTTTTATTTTCTTTCATTAATGTTATTCTAGTCACATGACACAAGTAATAAGTTTGGTTTAATTGGGATTTAAATGTGAAAACTTTTTAAATTTGTTTTCCAAGGTTTTACATTGTTCTAATGATCCGTATCATTACAAGTTTGATGAGATAACTTGGGTTGACACGTTTTTTTTCTCTTTCTTTTTTAAAATTTTATTTTTTTTTCAATTTCATCTTCCAACATTAGATTAGTTAGGAATTGGACTTTGTTAAATCTTTTCATTTTTTTTCCTATAGAGTTATCTTGTTCTCATGACTTGTGAAACAAGTTCAACTGATTTACTCGAGTTGACTCGAATCACTTTTTTTTTATCCTTTTTTTAATTTTTTTAATTTTTTCCTCCAACATTTGTTGTTTGGGATTTGGGCTTTATAATTTTTTTTATTTTTTTTCTATGGGGTTATTGCAGTCTCATGACTTGAGTCGTGAATTTTACATTTTAACAAGGGTTGCCCTAGTCAATTCAGTATATTGTCGTTTTAATATTTTTTTTTAAAAAAAAGGATGTCGTATAATATGTCATTGTCACGGTATTCAAACAAGATGTCGTATTTCATGATTAAATATTTTTTTTTACTGGCCACGTTAGCAACACATTTATTTTTATTTTTAAGTTTAAAAAAATTGATCAAACCTACAACATAATGTGAGCCACAAATCCGGTAAAATATACTAAAATGGTTGGGTAAATCATTGCAACAATCCATAATGACACAAAAAAATATTGATTTCATCCCCAAGCTTTAATTTTTCAATTATTGCCTTCGATGCCCAAATTAGTGACAAATTTCTTAAAACTTGTTAAGGAAAGAAATAATTTAAGAAAAGAGGATAAAGTACAAAACAACGAGAAGGCTTATGGACAATCTCTAATACGCTAGAAAAAGTTATGTTCAGTCCATATATTTTTATTTTTCTTCCTCTTCAGTCCCTGTAGTTTCTGTAATTTTAATTTTGACCTCAATTTTAATTTTCTTAATATTTTAGTCCCTTGAGTTTGAGAGAAGATGAAGAAATTCATCTGAAAGTAAAAAAGGTGAAAGAAATATATTGGTTTGCCATAAATTGGCAGCATTTGAAAATTGTAGATCAAGGTTGAGAGATGATTTTTTTATTATTTAATTTTGTGTTTTTAGGCCTTTTGAGGGTTTTTTAGGTTAATTAATTGGTTTTTTTATGTTCTATAATTGTTTATTATGTGTTTTTAGATGAAAATAAGTTGAAAATAGATTTTTAGACAAAACAATCACCCTTAATTTTCCAGTCACCACCATGGTGGCCGGATTCCAAGCAGGTGCTTTTCTTTTGTGAAGGGACCCAACCCTTAAAAAAAAATGAAAAAAGGGTCAAGCATGATTGGGTTTCTTTAAAGGCCTAAGTACGCTAGGCCAACTAGGTCCACATGCCATTTCTATTTTCCCTTGATTTTTTTATTCATTTTTTTTTCTTAAAAACCCTATAACATTTGGCTAATTTTTAATTAAACTTCATAATTTGTTTATGTTTGCTTTTTGTAGGTTTATTGTAGTCTCAAATAAACATCCTGATATTTGATTGGTGCTCAATTTTATGAGTGTTAATTTTTTTGTAATATATTTAAATAAAAAAATAAAAAATAGTTTAAAAAATAAAATTATTAAACACAGTGAAGTTTATAACCTGATTGCTGGTATGGAGGGTTAATTTGGGTTAATTAGAAATTGAGCTTTATAATTTGTTATAGTTCTCTTTCTATAGGGTCATCTCATTCTCAAATAAATGTATCAACTTTGAGTTGATACTCGATTTTGTGAACGTCTATTTTTGTCATTATATAATTAAATAAAAAATGTAAAAAAATATTAAATCTAGGGAAGTTCATGACCCAAATTACAAGTTTGGCAGGTTAACTTGGTATTATAAAAAATAAACTCCGTAATTTGTTTCGGTTTGCTTTCTATTGAGTTATCGCATTTTCAAACAAACATCCCGTACTAGATGGATGCTCGATTTTGTTAGGGTCTATTTTTTCATTACATAATTCAATAAAAAAAAATTCTTAAACTCAGTGGAGTCTATTATTCGAACTGGTGGTTTGGAGGGTTAACTTGGGTTAATTGAGAATTGAACTTTATAATTTATTATAGTCTGTTTTCTATGAGATTATCTCGTTCTAAAAATATCTCAACTTTGGATTGATGCTCGATTTACTGAACGTTTATTTTTTTATCATATAATTAAGTAAAAAATATTAAAAAATAATTTATTAAACCCATTGGAGTTCTTGACTCGAATAAGAGGTTTGACGGGTTAATTTGAGATTATTAGGAATAGACTCCATAATTTATTTAAGTTTTCTTTATATGAGATTATCGCATCTCAAACAAACATCTCTCATTGGGTACTTAATGCTTGATTTGTTGAGCATCTATTTTTTTCATTATATTAAATCCAGTGGAGTCCATGACTCGGTTCATGGGTTTGGTTGGTTTAGCTAGAAGCCTAGGTTGATTGAATATGTCATTGTCTCAATATTTACAAAAAAAGATATTTTATTGAAAAAAATTTAATGTTAAACCATGTTTTACATGTCATTTGGGCTGCTTTTGGATCTGTCATATGATTGGATCATGTCGAGGCAACTTTCAAATTATTTAATTTGAAACCAGGTTAGACAAAAAGTCAAGTTGGATAGTTTCAAGGTTAGGATCGAGTTTAATGAAACTTGCAAACAATTCCCGTGACCTGAACATTGTTTTTTAACGTTAAAAAAATCTTAATCTGACCTGCAATGTTGCGCAATCTAGCTGTCTAGTTTAACATCTATAAAAAATTTACTCGTCAATTAAATAAATAACATAGAATTTAATAAAGAAAAATACCTTAAATATCCCACACATTATTCTTATATGTTCTTTTATCTGTTTATGCTTCTCTTTTAGGGAAACTTAATCTTAATTTAACTAAAACTTAACAAAAAACAAAAACAAGGCCCTTCAACATTTTTCACTTATTATTCAAAATATATTCAAAATATAATTAGTAAATTACTCACGCATCATGATGGGTTCACTGTAATTTTTGTAAATCATCTAAATTTTTTATTAGATATTTTTATTGAGTAATTTATAATTTCTGCTCACATATAACATCCATTATGTTAGGATGAATGAGAAATTATGTCTATTAAAAGTCTATTTAAAACAAAGTGAATAGAAAATCAATGAACCAACTATTATGACAGCAAATAAAATTCATAAGAGTTATTCTATGTAAGATGGAGGTAAAATTTTTGACAAGAAATAAAAAAAAATAAAAGAAAATGGTTTTGAAGAGGCAAAAGTTGTTTTAAATGTTAAAAATCTTTTGGAATATAGAAAACTCTAATAGTTGATTTAAAGTTATTTTATTTAAAAATAAATTATTATTTTTATTTTAACAAACACAATTCTCTATTTTAGAAAGACATAACTTTATTTAAAAACAAATTTAATACAAATAATTTCTCATCCACCCTAATTATTAGTGATAGTGGAAGTAATGATTGATAAGCTACCACCCTCAAAAAAATACTTTAAGAATTATTTGGAGTACAAATGTTAGGAAATAGATATAGAGGACCTAATAGTATGGTTTAGGATTGCGAAAGACAATCAAGTTTCTAAGAAAGAACTATGGTAGAACACACTCACAAGACCACTAGTGGAAGCAATAAGAGACTAGAAAGGACTAGTTTTGTATATGATAAACAAGGACACCATACTAAGGATTTTCATCATTTTAAAGCAAAAAATATAAAAGCCAACATGATTGAGAATATTGATGAATAATCTATATAGCTTGATACAGTTGTGTTATAAGTGAACTTGATAGACAATTCTAAATAATGATGGATTAACGTTATAGTCATCTATCATATATGTTTCAACCTGAATAGTTTTTCTAAATATGTAACAATTAATGATGGATAGTAGTTATTTATAGGCAACTGCGTGCAAGATCCTAGGCCATGAAAGGGTGGTGATAAAGATGACTTTTGGGAAAGACCTAACCTCGATCAAAGTGGTTCATGCTTCTAACCATAGTTTTTAAAACCGGCTCCGTCCAAGGCTCGAGTTCTGGGTTTTGACCTGGTCACCGGGTCGCCTGGATCAATTTCGTTTTTTTAAATCAAAACGACGTCGTTTTAGTAAAAAAAATTCAACGGGTGGAAACCATTTTTTGACCTGGTCTTGCCAGGTCACCGGGTCACCCCAGGTTTTGCCTTTCCCTAGTTTTTTCTTAACCCGACCCAGTTCCAGCCCCGGATTGAATGGGTCCCGGGTCAACCCATCGAGCCGGATTTTAAAACTATGCTTCTGACATTTAAAATAATTTAGTTTCTAGCTTGATGTTGAGCAAGATTGTGTTTCAAAAGTTTATGGGTAAGGGATAGTTATATGATAGGCTATTAAGCTCAATGTTATTTATTATACGTAAAAATAAAAAGATAGATAAAGCTTTTTCTTCTATTTATTTTGTTGATTTTGTAATATATAATATAGTAGATAAGGTCATATTAATTTAAAAAGTATTTTTAAAATATAACTTAGATTTACTTTTAAAATTTCATGAGGTTGAAAATATGATTAACATTATTTTTTATGAGTTGGGTTATAAGCATGGCATAACCCATCAAACCACGACTCCTTATTCAATATAATAAAATAATATTGTTGAATGCAAAAATTGAACATTGACAGAAATGATGAATGCTATGTTAATAAGTTCAGAATTATCTCAAAACTGATAAGGGGCTATTTTATCAAATACCTAAGAAGAGGATGAATAATACACCATTTGAGTTATGAAAAGGTGAAAGACCATCCAATAAATAGAATAAAGTATAAGGATGTCTAAATAAAGTTATGTTTCCTTCATAAAAAAAAAAAAAAACTTAAAAAAAGACTTAAAACAATTGATTGCATTTATATTCATAGGAAATTTTAACAACAATGTTGCTCATCGTTTTCTTATGCATAAGTCAAATGCTTTTGATATTCATATCAATATTATAATTAAATCCATGAATGCATAATTTTTTTTTAAAAAATTCCAAGATAACTCTACTCAAAGCTCTGTCAATACGTTTTATAGCTATTAATATAAAATCTTTTTTAGGATGTCAATTTTTGACAATGCTTGTTCTTAAAGAAAAAAATTCTCTTTAAAGCTCTTTTAACCCTTTAAAGTTGTCATAATAAAATCATCTTCAAGATATAAATTTTTTATAAGGCTTATTTATAAGGTAATTCTCTTAAAAGTCTTATTAACACCATCTTGAAGGTTGTCATAAAAGAAATTCTTCTTTAAGATTTCATTCTTTGATAAAACTTATTTTTTAAGAGGGAACTCTTTTTAGAGTCCTCTCAACACCTTTTCTAGGGCTATTATCTTGAAATTGTTTTGGGGATTTTAGTCTTTGACAAGGTTTATTCTAAAAAATAAATTCTTTTTGGATTAACACACTTTCATGAATTGTCATCCTAAAATTCTTTTTAAAATGTAAGCTTTTAACAAGACTTATACTCAATAGAAAACTTTTTCAATACCATTTTCAAGGTTGACATAATAAAAAAAATACAATATATATATTCAACAAAGTTATATCAAAAGACAAATCTTTTTAAGGTATTCTTAAGTGTATATAATACAAAACTCACCTTATGGTACTCCTTCCAAAAATTTAATATTGGGTTTACATTACACATTCCTTTTAAATGTTTGCTAATTTCACTTTTATCAAAGGGGTTTATTTTTCACTACTTTCCTAAACATCTACTAGTTTCACCCTTGTCGAAGGTATACTTTTCCCAACTTTTTTACAGGTTTGGTAGTTTCGCGTTTATCAATTAGTATATTTTTCCCACCTTTTGATGGTATGCTAGTTTTGCCCATGTCAAATGTCGACATTTTCAAACCCTTTTAATGGTGTGTTAGTTTAACCACTACCAATGGATTAATTACTCCTAACCCTTTTAAGAATATGTTAGGTAAGGGTTTCTTTTTAAAAACAAAATTGCAAAGAATGCTTCTAAGATACATGATGTCATTTTCTATCTCCAAAGGATATCATGCAATAGGTCATGGATTTTTCATTCATTTAATACAAAAGATGCTATTAAGTAGCATGACATCCCTTTCTTTTTCTTTTTCTTTTTCTTTTTTAATGCTGAAAAGTCTTTATGAAAGGGTTTTTATAAGTTGCATGACCCCTTTTTCTATGTTAAAAAACCTCACTTAAGGGACTATAAATTTTTCATTCATGTAAATTCCAAGGCTACACTTAAATCAAATGTAATGCATGATGCCTTTTTTTTTAATTAAAAAATGCCCTTATGCAATGAGTATGAATTTCCATTCATGCAAATTCCAAGGTTAGTCTGTGGGTCATTCATTATATCCCCTTTATAAATTATTCGCAAATGATCATCCCTTATTCACCATACCTCTCCTTTTAAATTCTATGATATATTCACCATACCTCTCCTTTTAAATTCTAAACAATGAGTCATTTAGTATACCTCTGTTTATAAATTCTAACAAAGGGATCATCTTTAAAAAGATTCTACAATGACTCATTACTCAACCTTCCTTTATAAATACTAGTAAAGGTCATCCCTTATAACTTTTTTTATAGCTTTTAATAAGGGAGTACCCATTCACCACCATTAATTTTCTCCTAACCTTTGAACCCTCTACCAAAAAAGACTAATCTCTCAACCCCACACTCCTAACCATATATACCCATCCTAGTAAAGGGGGTGAATGGTCTTATTACAGCTTTCTAAAAAATATATGAATTTAAAGAATTTCATAGGTCTAAAAGTTCCAATGGATTTAAAGATTACAAAGTTATAAAAAACATGAATGAATTCAAAGAAATTCATGGATATAAAATTTACAAGAGTCAAGAATTTCAAGGGGTTCAAAGGTTACAAAGTTGTCAAAGGATGGCATAAGTACAAATATATATGGCCTATATAGAAAAGGAACCTAGATATGTGACATGTTGCACGTTATTTTACCTTTATTTCCAACATATTTTCAAAAATAAATGAGAAAACAATGAAAATTGAAAAACAATAATGAGATTAGGGAGTTAGATGATAAGTAATGATGAAAATAGGGAGCAAAATAAATATAAGAATTTGGGTCCCTTTCCAAAACTACTATGAGATGAAGATATATGGAGATAAAAGATAAGAAAAACATGGGAAGATAAGCAAATAAAGTTTGTAAAGAAATTAGATACACAGAGAAAAAATTCACGAGAGAAAACACAAAAAATCAAAGAAAAGAACATAAAGAAAAAAAGAGAGACATAACAAAAAAAAAAAAAGAAAAAAGAAAAACCCAAAACACGTGACTAGAGATGAAAAATAAAAGACTTTCTACCATAAGATCAAGACTTTTCCTCTTCTTTTCTTCCCAGTTGGATTCTCAGTATTACCTTTTTTTTCCATCAACCCTTCATAGACCGCTGATCCAATAGCCCTTCTCTCCAAACCCTCTTATAAACTCATTGCCTTTTTTTTTCTTTTTTACAAAGAACAATAATTAAAGCCATCATCACTGCTGATCACAACCCCCTTCTCTCAAAAGATCTGCTCATCTTCTTCACCACTATCATATATAAATCTCTCAGCATAAATAACAATCATCACTACAACCCAAGAATTATAGTTTTTTTTTTCTATAGATCAATGGTGGCACATGATGCACACGCTTTACATCATTCGACATAGTGAACGCATTGAGCATGTGCATACCACCTGTCTACACTTGTTATCCCATTTATATTATTTTTAGTCCATCCAAATACCTTTTGAAGGTCATTTTCAAATCATGAATAAATTTTTGTTATTTTGAATAAATTGTAACATGTTATGGAATTGTTTTATGCGATTGTTAATATTTAAAGTGTTGGGATATACTTTGTTGCATGGCATCCACAAGGTATGATGCCATCAAGAATTTATTTTTTGGTGATATAAGGTTGGAATTAATACTTTGCGATATAGTTGAGTGGACGAGTTACAAAAGGTATGTTGTTTGATTTCAGAAGTGGATGTGTTGATTTTATACATGGATGTGTCAATTTTATGTGTTGATATAAATGTTAGCTTGTTGTGTAATTTTATGTCATAAAAATTATTTTCAACAAATCTTCATAAGAAGTTAAGATTATTTTCATACATAAAAAACATTTTTTTATTAAAAAAATCAATCTAGTGGCAATATGATCCTTAAATGGATCCTATAACTTGAATGTTGATACTTTTTATTTTCATGTAACAAAAAAAAAGTATTTTTGATTATTTTGTGATCCTTAAATGGATCCTTTTCCTCATAAATTGAAAACATATTCAACACACACACACACACACACGTGAATTTGAATCCATAAGTTGAAGGGTGTCATTAACAATACCGTTTTTTTGTTCACTTCTCCACATATAGTAAACTGCTATCATATTAGTGGGTTACCTTCATTTGAGTTAAAAAAAAATAAAACACATTATAGATTTGATCTTTGTCTATAAATATTAATTGATTTTTGCTTGAATTTTTTCAATATGTAAAAATGCTTATTTATGAACTTTTTGGTTTCAGTGCATATAAAACTTCTTTTGCGGTGAATGAACTTTGGCTAGGTCAATGTGACCATATCAAGGCCCATTGAGTTCGAGTGGTTGCCTTTGAGTCCAATTTGGACATAACCAAGAAAAATGAGTCAAAATCTAAATTTATCATTTACTTTAAGGTATAATATTTATATTCTAAACGTAAGGACTCTGCTATTGAACCTAAGCCCCAAATCACTACATTTGATTTTAGTAGTATATAATCATAACCCTATAGAAATACTTTTACACCTCTTTATCTACAATGATATATTTTCTTATTAATATTGCCTACTCACCCTCTCAAACTTCTTTTTATAAATTTTATCTATATGACTAAGGCGTTTTATTCAAATGCTTTTAAAGAATTCTCATACCTACACCTTTCTTCAAAATTTTCAATAAATTATTCACAATATTTGGCTAAATCATACATACATATATACATACATATATATGTGTGTGTGTGTATTAATTAGAGACATACATATGTCTCAAATCAATTAGGCTAGGTTGTTTTTACATTTAAATAGGTCTTAACACTTTTTATCATACCATTAAAGGCTTTTTATTATATCTTATATTACTGTTTTTCTCTCTTCCATAATCCCTCTCCAATCTTGCTTTTATATTGCATAATCTTTTATATTCAGTAATCTTTTTATGACATCATTTTCTCTTAGTGACAAGGTCCAACCATACATGTATAGGATTCATAAGCATGAAAATCCTATATAAATTAAACTCAAATATATATATAAAAATTTAACATTCAATTCAAAAATTAATTATAAAGGAAGAGTTTACACATGAATAATTTTATGTTGCTCAATGGATAATTAATGACATCCTATTAATTACTCTCTAGAACCCATTTAAAAAGAAATAAAGATAAATATCTATAAGAGAGATATTAGGTGAAAATATTCTTATATTCTCGTCCCCAAGAGGCGTAGCGTGATGGCAAAGGGTTTGAGATCTGCACAGCAGGTCTCGAGTTCGAGTTAGGGCGTGCACCTCTTGTAAGAGCCTGGGACAGCCAGGGTTTTACTCCCTCACCTGAGCCCACAAAGTGCGCTTTCCGGGGGGTGAGGTTTCCTCGAATCCAAAATAAAAAATTCTTATATTCTCTTTTCTTTTTGTATTCGTTTCTTTCTTCAAAGTGTATTCTAAAAATTAACTCATAAATATTTATTTTATTTTATGATCTATCATCTTTAGAGAGAGACAGCAAATGGTATATTGATGTTTTTAAGTACCCAATGATGTACCAATTAATGTCGAGAGAAATGCTATTGAATTACCATGATAATGATAAAACATAATTGATAGAAATTTAATGTTTAAAAGGAAATTAGTAGACTATATAGGAAGTTAAGATGAAATTTACCCTTTTGTAATAACAAAAGAAAAAACTAATTAGATTTTAAATTTACTTACCATAACACCAATAAATTGCGAGATTATTTTATACTAGAATAAATATACTAATTCGATTCTTTCACTTATGGAGAGAAAAAATTAATTTATAGCTTAAGTAATAAGAGTGTGTGTATTCAAAAGATGGATTTAGATGACATGGAAAGAAACTGGTTTACAGCAACTGTTTTCTTTTTTTTCTTTTTTCTTTTTATTTTTCCATTATAAAAAAAAAAAGGGAATATACAAATAACGATACAACTTTTAGAACACCCATCCTTTAAGTGTGAAAAGTAAGAAAAAAACAACGAAAAGAGCTCAATTTTACGGAATAAACGAGCATCAAATTTGGCCACACTTGCATCCAATAAATAAATTTCATGTCTATGTATATGTCATGGGACTCCTGTCCACCTCTGCGAAAGGACTGAGAGGAAATGAAAGAGAGGGCACGAAACCCAAAGCATCCTTGGCGAAACAGCTAACGCAGAGATGTAGAGGCTGAGAACATTAGATGAGAGAGTGAAAGAGAGACAGAGCACTGCTCACCAAAATTTTTTGAAGTTTGAGCTTTAAAACCAAACCAAAACCTTAAGTCACGGTGAAACGAAGGAACAAATGGAAAGGACGGACAAGCTTTGAACAACACCGGTTTTGAGATTGTTTGTGTGTGTGTGTGTGTGAGATAAATCGCTTGTAGGTTTTTGTGTGTAAAGATCACATGAGTAATTGGTTGGGGTTTTCTCTGAGTCCGCACTTGAGAGTTGATGAAGACTTTGGTAGAGAAGATCAAGCTGCTAGTTTCTCTGTCATGCCTTTGCTATCTGATGGATCTCTTTGTGTTGCTGATCCCTTTAGACGGCCATCTAATGGTACCCCAGGTACTGCATGCCCCCCTTTTCTTTCCTTCTCAGTGCATGTGTTTTTTTTTTTTTAATGAAAACTTGAACATGAATTACGACGATTTTACTGTAATATTCCACCTTATTTGGTTGTGATTTGTAGACTGGAGATATGAAAACACTACGGATGAAGGTAGAATAAGTGAAGATGGTCCAAAGCTTGAGGATTTCTTGGGGTGTTACTCAAACTCACCTTCTGATGAGACCGAAGTTCACTGTCAGCAAGAAGATCACCACATTAATCAAAACCATGCCAATAGAATCAATCCCAATCTAGCACCAAGCTTCAACACCAATAAAGATATAGAAACTGGGAAGAATAGTTTTACAAGCCATTCTTCTTTCATCCAAAGTTACCATTTCAATGACAATGCGCAAACCTTAATCCCTAGTGACAGCCTTCAGCACTGTGATCCAAACCCTAGCCATAGCCATAGCAACAGCCATAACCATAACCAAGAAACTGGCATGTACCATGTGCCTTTTGAGAGTGCTAGTTCTTTTTCTGGGTACAAGTCATGGCTTAGGCAGACGTCTGCACCATTTTCTTCTAGTGGGGAGTCTCCAAATGAAGCAAACAATTGCAATTTTCAATCATTATCACTCACAGTGAGTTCTAGTTCTCAAAATGGATTAGTTGCTATATCTCCATTGCAAGTGGTCGATAACAGTATAAGGCCAGTTGCAAAATCACTTGCTAAAAAACCAGTTTCTCGTAAATCTATAGAGACATTTGGACAAAGAACCTCACAATATAGAGGTGTAACAAGGTACTCATAATTTCTTTCAGTTTTCCTTATTAAGTCGTAGGAACATCTTCCTTAATTTAAACTTTTCTTCACCATATAAGTATCACAAAAACTTTGTTTTGCCATATATATGCAATTATCTGTTTGTGTGTTCTATGATTGTTAGGCATAGATGGACTGGGAGATATGAGGCCCATTTGTGGGATAATAGTTGCAGGAAAGAGGGACAAACAAGGAAAGGAAGGCAAGGTGAGAGGAATTTAGCTTTTGATATTTTCTGTAATTATCTATGGTATACGTATATCTTGCCCTCTCTTTTCTTTTTCTTTTCTTACAAAGAATAAACTAACCGGTTTTTTTTTTATTTTTTTCATGCACTTTTTGGTATTCATCTCTCATTGTCACCCAAACCCTTGTGCAGTTTACCTCGGTAGGTGAAAATCTTATATCCATATTATTTATATATTATGTTCTTTAATATTACAAAATGGTCCATATTTGTGGACCTAAGAGTAGGATTTATTAATTGCTGACTAACATGTTTTTGTTTGCGTAATTAAATACATTGAATATTGTGCTTGTTCTTCTGCGTCATTCTTTTTGTTTAAAATCTTAAATCAGGTGGGTATGATAAGGAGGAAAAGGCAGCAAGGGCTTATGATTTAGCTGCTTTGAAGTATTGGGGTCCAGCAACGCATATTAATTTCCCTGTAAGGCTGTTGGTCACCCTAAGTTGACGTGTTAAAAAAAGGTTCCACCATTAGAATTGCATTTATGTAATAATATCTTAATCTTTTTATTTTTTAAATGTTAGGTGGGAACTTATGAAAAAGAGCTTGAAGAGATGGAGCACATGACCAGACAAGAATTTGTAGCCAATTTGAGAAGGTAGTTGCCATTTTATAATATTTGATTAGTAAAAGAAAAGGAAAAGGGGGCGAGAGCGGAGAAAGATTGATTGCTTTGTTCAAATTTTGACAGGAAAAGTAGTGGGTTTTCAAGAGGAGCTTCTGTGTACAGAGGAGTGACAAGGTAATGGCAAAAAGCGACTTCAATGATAAAGCTTTTTTCCATTATTTACTGGAATAGCAGGCTTTTTCTCAATTATCATGGGCAATAATAGGCAGACATGGTTAACCATGTGCTTATATCAAGTGTGAATAGTTATTATATAATAATATTAAATATGAATCCCCCACATATCTTTCCTTTTCCTCCCCCTTTTTTGCTAAGTTGCTTTCCTTTATCCTGGCAGGCATCATCAACATGGAAGATGGCAAGCTAGAATAGGAAGGGTTGCTGGAAACAAGGACTTGTACCTTGGAACATTTAGTAAGCCTTTGTTACCTTTTCTCTCTCTCTTTTTTTCCTTTATTTTTCTACTATACAAGTGTATATATGGTGCAGTATCCTTCCTAATGATATCATATCCTGCGTTTTGCACATAGCTATTTGGCCTCCATTTATTCCAAGTGTTAACAATTTCCAATCCCTTTTTGTTGCGATGGTGTTAATTTATTTAGCTCATGGTTTTAACGTTAATGCATGTCTCATCGACATGCACTAACATACACTCTAGTCACACCATTTCAATTCAGCCTTAACTTTCAGACCATTTTTTAAGCACATTAAGGATTTTATAGCTTAGAAACGTAACTCAAATATATGCCTAAACGCTTGTTCCGATATAGGCACACAAGAGGAAGCTGCCGAGGCCTACGACATTGCAGCAATTAAATTTAGGGGTGCCAGTGCTGTTACAAATTTTGGTATAAGCAGGTATGATGTAAAGAGAATTTGCTCAAGCTCTACACTCATTGCTAGTGACCTAGCTAAACGTTCATCAAAAGACTCGACCCCGACGACTCTCGAGGATTACAATTCTTGTGCTTCATCATCATCGGTATCTCCTCAGCCCCTGCTTGCCATAGCAGGCTGTGAGGCCTCCGATGAATTGCCTGACATGGCGTGGAGTGCAAATAGATGGGAAAGACAACAGCAACAAAGTGTTAACAATAATAGCAATGATTCAACACTGATGGCTTCAAGTAGCAGGAATTCCTCAAATGCTGCTAGTCCAAAATGCTCCGTTGGTTTAACCTGTGATTTTGGCAATGGAGGCGGAAGCTACTCTTAGGGTTACTTCCCGTTGCGGGGTGCGACGTACGAAGATGGTAATAATGGAAACGATAACGGAAGTAATGACCAGAACATTGGTAGCTTTGATTTGGTACATCAAGCCTCTAAAATGGCATGACTAAAAAATAGTAAATCAAGATGAGTAAAGATTTGAGAACTCTATACAAGTTATTTACTGAAGAAAAATAGCTAGGTACGGAGATGGTTAGCAAAATGCAACATGGAATTAGAGGCGTTAATGTTGGCTTGAACATGGATGCGATGGTGTTTTTTTTTTTTGGTGCGTGTCTATGTTTTATCTTAGATGCTTTGACAACGTTGTCCTAAAAGCAGTTGGAAGATGATCATGTTCTTTGTTAGAATGAGTTTAGTTGTTCAAAAAGCAGGATTTAAAATTTCAAACCTCTGTCATTATCATTATCGAGAAACTTAAAAAAGGTTGCTTCATTATTTTGTCGATGCTAAAATAACATACAAGACACATCAGCGAATTTGGAGGCAGGTGTTAGTGGGACTGGAAAAATTGATAAAGGGGACTTGAATTTCTAATGATAAAGCAAGGGGTGATAAGGCCAAACAATTTAAACTGTAGAGAAGACAAGAACTTTAAAGCATGTGTTCCCCTTTCGACTTTCTAGTCCCAAACCAGGCTAATTTTACAGTAAAAACTAAGAACCTGGTCTCTCCCGGCTGTAAGACTGAAGACCACAACAATCACTTTGCATGCATTCACAGAGACCACCTGAGACAGGGAACAATTTCACATCCATCCCATCAGAACCAGGCCCTACAAGCACAAGCTGCAATGTCTCCGGCTGGTAGCCATTAGGGACCACCAAATCTCCATCGGGGTGCCTGCCACAAACACAAAACAAAGAACAGAACTGCCCAACCTTGTGTTGGTCTTGTTGCAACACACCAATACATAATAAGTATTTTCTTTTTTACTAACATGAATATCCGTCCGTACAAATTCTGAATAAATAAGACGTATTATTATTACATGATGTGCATCGGTTGTTTTGGCTCAAGACACCACTAATTTTGCTATCATGCACTAGCTGTTGCCGTATAATGTGCACCATCAAGGCAAAAAGTCAAAGAACATGTGGATGCCTTTGACTACTCGAGAGAAATAAAAACTTTACAGAAAAGGGAGAGAATCCAAGATCGCCCCGTTGAAGAGGTGCCATAAATTGCGTGCCCTATAGCCATATTGCAGTTATTCTTTGATCTTTTTATTCACTGCCAGGATCACTTCTCTTCATGGCGCGTAGCATTCCAATAATATTGTCGTAGCTGTGTTTGTTTTGCCGAAGCTTCACAATTTTTTTTTCATAGATATACTTACATATTATTTAGAATAGCGATATTGTTTTTTTAAAAATATTTTTTTATATAAAAATAATTTTTTTTTATTTTTAAAATTTATTTTTAACATTGACATATCAAAATAATATAAAAAATTAAAAAAATTAATTTAAAGCAAAACAAGTTATAATTTTTTTAAAAAAATATTGTCACAGTCAAAACAAACACTTCTTTGAAAGGAAAAAATATTCTGTAAAAAAAAAATATAATTATAATTTTTTTTAATTCTTTGTTATAGTTGTACTGTAACAATGGCAAACATATATATTTATATATAGAATTGTTTTTCTTTATGCTATGTATATTTATCATTTTACACTTATATTATTTATCATCATTTTTTATTTTTATTTTTATTCTCTTGTAATTATTATTTTTTCATTTTTTCATATTTTTTATTTATATTTTTTTAGAAAAAATTATTTTTTTATTCTTTACGCTTAAAATATTTATCACTCTACACTTGGCTTATTTATATTATTATTTTTGTTCTTATCTCCTTTCTTTTGTAATTTATTTTTGTAACTTTTTTCCTTTTCTTTCTTTATATATTTTTTAAAATTATTATACAAAGATTAAAAGAAAATGATATTTTAATATAACAATTGCAACATTGTTCTATTTTTCTGCTACGTTAAAAATTAACTTGAGATCTTACAAGTCTTTATTAACATATATGATCTTCATATTATTTTATTATATATAAGCATTGACTTTCTGATTCACGGTTATGTTTGTACTCGAAGTAAAAAAACATGTTAAAACACCTACACATTCATAAAAAATTATCTGTAACAAGGCGAGTCGAATCGACGCGTTAACAATTTTTTTGTATTTATTGGCATATATGGTTTTTGATTTATTTAATTAAATACATGCATAGACTTTTCAATTTATAATTAGGATTTTTTTTTTGTAAAAAAACACATTGGAAAAGGTTCTCTATTAATTTTCTTTTTTTCAAAGAAAACTTTATTTAGCCTATGAGAAAGCGCGGGTTAGATTGCTAGTAAAAACTATTTAACATAAAACAAAAATCTCATGCTTAATAAATCATGTTTCATGCAATAGTGGAAAGTAGTAGTGGTAGATGCTAAAATTATGGTGGAGTTGGTAAATGAAATAGTTTAATAATATTATTATAATATCTCAAATTTAGAGTGGTTTATTGTGCATCTAAATGGGTTTTTGATCTACAAGTGTAACAACTAATTGGGTCTTACTATCCAAACAAAAAAACATTATTTATTACACATAAATTTATTAGTCATTCATTTTATATATCTTATTCAATTTTTCTATAATTATCTAATGTGGCCACTGAGATATGATGCATCACATTTCTTTTTCTTTAAGTATTTGACTTTTATATTTGATCATAATATAAGTTGAATCTTGGCAAGTGCAGGATTCTTAAGATGACATGTATAATGTTTTGAGGTGGCTCACACCTTTAAAATACGTGTGACATTTATTTACGAAACACTTAGTTTCTATATTAGGTTATGATCAACTTTGATACCTATTAATCACTCACATAGTCTTTTGATCAATATGTTACTGGTTAACCATTTTTACATTCTAAAAAAGAAGATTCTACACAATAGATACTTAATTTTAAAAGAAAGCATATAGCAACATCTTAAAATCAAGGGAAGTGTGGGGATCTAAGAACTTGAAACTTTAAAAAAGTTAATTTATTCTGAAGTGACATAACAAAAAAAAGGCTTAAGAAGAAGGAGAGAAAAAGTTGTAGCAATTAAAATGCAGAAAAATAAAAAAAAAAGTTGTAAATAAAGTGATATCAACCCTCTAAGGGAAATATAAAATAAAGTATATTGAAATTATATATATATAGAGAGAGAGAGAGAGAGGGATGACCATATTCATATTGATTGTGTGGCCTTTTATATAATGATACATAGTTTGAGTTCTAATTTATACAAATATTGGTATCAAGTGAAAAGACTTTATCAAATCCTAATACAAATTGAACCCTATTTTTTATTAACATCATGTGAATTTTAAGATAATCTTTTGACTTCTAATTAGTTATTAAATTAAGGACTTCCTTAATAGAATTTGAATTTCTAATTATTCACACGTGTTCAAACAAACTCTTATGGTTAGACATTTTCCCTTGCAATCATGACAGTCACTTGGTTTATTGGTAGGCGACTACCTCTTTAAATCTCCTAGTTAATCAAGACTCTTATAGTATAGTAAATTCTATTATACTTGGTCGATTTCAGAACTTCATTGATAAACATCATAAGAACTTCAATGTTATGCGGTTATCTAGAATTACCACCAAATATAACAAGAAATTATTGGCCATTATTTTCTTATTTTGTTCAAAGTCTAACGTCTTAATTTTCAAATATGAAATGTAAACTATCACATTGCATGACCTAACCTTAACACGAGGCCTATACCCAAGAAATGGAGAACTTTTCGCTTCCATAAATCTTTACAAGTCCTTTTGAAGACTTTCTTTTAGGAACTCTTGAATTTAGTGCATTGATGAAAAAAATAGATTTTTCCTCTTACAAAGAACATATGATCTTTTACTATATTGGATATACAAATACCTAGTCTATTTGGGGTTTAAAAAACCAATAGCGCTCATCTAAAAATAGCAGTAGTTTTGGCTAAAGGCAAGACAATTGGTTTAAGACCTTTTACATTGAGTCACATCTATAAGACATTAGGATAACACCAAACCATATATCACCCTCCTTGACCTAAAATATATTTGTATAGGAGAAAGTCTACTAAAATCCTTTTTTTATAGACTTTCTTTCAGAAAATACATAGAAACTTTATGTTTCTTATATATATAAAAAAAGATTAATGTGTTGATGTCTCCCCTTACATGATATGATTTTTATAGGCATTACTCCCCCATTTTCAATGACCAAACTATTAGAGAAAAGTAAATATAGTGGTTTGGTGAAATATCTTTATTTACAGGGATCTATACTTTAGTCTAGTGATAGATCAAATATCAAGAAATTACTATGATTTTTTTAATCCATACAGCCTTTATTTTATAGCAATATAATTGGGATTTATCCAAGGTTTTCTTTTCCAATGTATTATGCTATGGATAAAGATATTCTAGACATGACAACTTTAGAAAGCCTAGAAAGAGTAAAATAAGTAATGAAATGCTAAAGCACTACTTTATCTATTTTAACATACAAAACTTCTCCCTTTACACAAGAAGACTATAAACTTTATTTACACCATTTATTTGGATAAGACAGTAAAGAAATTATTCTTTGATGAAAAATCTTCTAGTAAACAAAGAAAAAGAAAAACCTTTGAAAGTATTGTTAGAACATTTTTCTTCTCGGAATCAAGTAAATAGCCTACTGGAAAAGCCTCATGTAAGAACATTTTTCTTTAATTATCTTGAATGTATCAATTTTTTTGTTTATATCTTTACAATACTTCTTTTTCACAACTTTTCTTCCTATTATTGATCATCGACCTCAACTAATAACTGATCTTGTTAAGATCTAAGATCTTCCTATATTTCACAATGAAAAAGAAAATGAGATTGTCATTATTAAGTTAAAGAACAGGCTTATTGTAAACTTCTCTAATAAAAATGTTTTAACTTGGACATGTTGTTTATTTTTCTATATTATCTTATTATTTATTATAGTAGCTAGTTATTCCTCCTTTTTTGGTTTCTTCTATAGAAATTCTAATATAGACCTGTTATACATGTCATCCTTAAATAAAAGCCTTTTCTTACAAAAATAACATCACTTTATATCATTGTAGTGATTATTAGGGTTTTAATTACTGAAGTTATTGAAACTTTATACTATTTTTGTTATTGATCTTCCTAAAAATATTTCGCTAGATTCTAGTACTATTGAAAGAAACCCTTTTACTATTTGTTGCTAGTAAAACTAAATATTATAAGCCATCTATAATGAAAGATCTCAAAGTGTGTTGAAGGTAAATGCATCTTATTGGAAGTTATCTTTTTTAGGGTAGATGTCATACTGTCAAAGTATTATTTTAGTTCAAAAGAGAATAGTAGTAAAGAAAAAAGAAGAATGAATAAGGATACCAATATAAATATTTCTAATACAACAAAATTATACCATTAATTAATGTCATGGTGATCATGTTCTTTTACTTCCATGTCATGACTTAGATTTGAAGGGTTACTAAATTAAGAACAACCTAAGAAGAAGCGTTCATCAATGATATTTTTATTGGTTAAGTATTTAATATTCATAAACAGCTAAAATCCCTCATATTTTTATGGTTATAGAAGAATAAAGGATTAGTTCATTTATATCTCCTAATGAAAAAAGAGAGTTGTGGCATCAAATCAACTAATCTTAGCGACTCCATTTAACATGTAAGTTATTGTTATTAGCAGGAATCTTAGTTTTTTTATGGTTTTAATACTAATATAAACCTTTTTTTTTAATCATAACAGAGGATCATAGATGAGCTTTCACTACGATTACTACTCCTTTAAATCTTGAAGCCTTGGCCATTCTTGCATAATAAAACAACTTTTAAGAAATCAAGTTGGGTTCTTATGCCAATTATTGTTAGCTAGTATTTTAAGTTTAAATGTCTTGGCTTATCACTAAATTACTGTTTTCTTAGCATTACCCTCCAAGTCTTCACTTTTGAGAAGAATCATGTGGTAAGTAAGGAGTCTATACACCTCATTATGAGGCATATCTTAGGCTTGTCAAATCACTTTTATGGCTTTTCTATAGTCTATATTTTTTTTTTCTACTACTAACAACTATACCAATTCTAGCCTTTGATATGGTCAATCAGACCTTGTTTTTTTTTTATATATATATAGCTTTTCACTTCTTATAAGCCAATAAAGTTTAGGAGTAGCCATTATTATAGTGACCTTAGCAAATGAATCACCATCTACTTTCATCTTTTTATATAGAAAATGGATGTGTCTACATTTTAAAGCCTTCTAGATTTGGTTATTAAAGACTACATAATTGTTAGTGTCATATTTTTAAAACTCATACCACTTATAATATTATTTCCTATAATTTTATCAGCAATAAGAATAATGTGATTGTCAAATAGCTTAATTCATCATACATACATCAATTGGTTAAAGATTTCTTTAGCTCTTTTGATATCAAAAGAGTATTCTTTATTATTATTATTTTTACTATTTGAAAGCCTTATAAATTTTTGCTGCTGAAATTTGTGTCATCTTTAGGCTTTTTTTAATGTCATGATCTTAAAGGATTAACCATATTTTATTTTTATTATTGATATGAGTTGTTGGAACTCTTTAAACTCCTCATCAAAGTCTAAATTAGTCAATAAGTGTGCACCCATGACATTGTCTAAATAGCCAAAAAGGTATGTCCCTCTTATCGGCTTCTTTTCTTCTTATTTTGCTAGCATCTTTTCATAACAAGCAACATCATCTATAAAATTATGAATATTTATTTGCTTAGTAACTACAAACCTCGTTGTTATGTTCTACTACTTTTATCCAACAATAATTGTATATACTCTTACTCAGTTATAACTAGAAGTAAAATTTGTTATAATAGAGAAATTTGATGACATGAAGTTTGAGTTTTTAAGAATATATATATTAAAGATTGTCTTTACAAGAAAAAAGTTTATCTTTCTTTTTTATGGAAGAAGTAAGAAAAAAATAAAGGAGGGAGAATGAGACTTTTTTTTTATAAAAAGGTTTTAATAGTTATACGATTAACCCAATCAAGAAAAGTTAGGCACGATGTTATTAAAGAAATGACCATTGCAGGACTTTCTAATATGTTTGAGAAGCCATCAATAAACAACAAAGAGCATTTATTGAAAAAAAATTTCAACCAAAAGATGATAAAAAAACACATTCTTTACACAACACTTGAATGAACTCAATACCATCGTAAATCAATTGTCATTTATTGAAATTAAGTTTAATGATGAGATCCAAACATTGATATTAAGTTTAATGATGAGATCCAAACATTGATTTTATTTCCTTCACTCCCAAATAATTAGAAGGCCATAAGAATGGCTATAGGCAACTCTACTGAAAAATTTAAAATGAATTATAAAGACGTTTGAGACTTGATTCTTATTGAAGAAATACATAGAAAAAATTCAAATAAAAGTTCAAGTTTCAATTCAACCCTTATCAAATTCTAAATTTAGGAATAAAATCAAGTTAGGGCCTGAGAAACCATTTGATTATTAGAATTGTGATAAAAATGATCACTTCATGAGGAGCTGCATAAATCCATACAAAATGAAGGTTGATACTACAAATGCTACTATTAAGGAGGTATATAATGTTCTGATTCTTATTATTCATGGTCTAATTAATTATTGGGTCCCTAACATAGACGGTTCATTTCATTATACATCATGCCAGGAAACTATGCAGAATTATATTGTTGGTGATTATGGTGTGGTTATGGAATTTGCAGCAGGTAAGATATGTTCCTAGACTAGAAAAACATCTGATTTCTATAAGACAACTTGATAACATTGGTCATTTAGTAAATATTTTAGGAGGCATATGAAATATTTCAAATAGAGCAATGATTTTAGCTCATGGTAAGAAAATGAGCACCTTATTTATGACATCAAGATTAGGAAATACCATTGTTTTTATTAAAGTTGAAAATCAAGTAAAAATATAGCAATTCAGACTAAGTCATATGTGTCGGAAGGGGATGAAACTATTTTTGTAAAAAAGAATACTACTAGAGCTAAAGTTAGTTAATATAGACATGTGTGAGAGATGCATTCTATGAAAGTAGAAGAAACTTGGATTCATAAAGGATGGCAGGGCATTAAGACTTAGAAAATTAGAATTGGTTCACATGAATTTACAAGGACCTTCTCTAATGACATCTTTTAGAGGTTCTCGGTATTATATTACCTTCATCGATGATGTGATAACCTAATTTTTTATCCATTCTTTTCAAAATATTTTCTAAAAGTCCAAGAAAAAGAAAAAAGAACAAAAATGTTTTAAATGCATTTCAGCCATTCACATGCTTTTTTGTAATTTTAAATTATTTTTCTCTTGTTAATGTCCTCTCAAGAAAATCAAATTAAAAAATATATATGTTTTTGATGTATTTGCATCCATTTCATATTTCGTAATTATTATTTTTTATCAAATTGATGTTACCATTGTTTTTCAAAAAACAAAAACCAAGATACAAAAAAAATAACATAATGATTCATAAAAATATGGAGCAAAATAGAGAACCAGCTAAAGTTAAAAACAAGAAAATGAGTGATCAAGATAAAATGGAGTTGCATAGGGACCAATAATTAAAAAGAAAAAGAAAATGGTAAAAGTCAAATGGGATAAAGTGTAAAATAAGAGAAATAAGGGACCCAAACAAAACAAAGTTACATGGGGATCAAGTAACTAAAGAAAAGATAACAAAATATATGGGTTATAAATAAATGAGTGAATTATAGAGAAAGAGGGAGTCACTATATAAAAAGAACTTAAGCTTATCTCTCTCATATAAAATACCTAACCCTATTTCTTCCACCAAAAACCCTAGCCACCAAGAGATAAAGAGAGAAAAAGAATAGAAAGTGTGCTGGAATTTGAAAGAAAAGCTTCTACCATAAAAAAGAGATAGAGAAAACAATCAACTCTTCACTCTTCACTATGGTGATAACCTATCTTTCTCTTTACCATTTTCAGCACCATTTCCTCTATTTTTCTAACCCCTCTTCTCTATTTTTTTTTATCCTAGAAACTAGCCTCCAAAGATTATTATACAACCCAAAAAAACTCTAGTTGCAACCCCCGTAAAAACAACTTTGAAAACTCTATCCAAACCAGAACACGTCTTAGTGTTTGGGTCATAAATAGAGCTACACACCTTGATTTTAGGCAATTTTTTACTTGATAGAAAGATAAGACATAGTTCTAAAACTTATACAAGAGTCCAAAACCAAGTTCTGCCATTTTAAAGCTTAAAACATTGTTAAAACAAAGAAATTAGAATCTATCAAGAAGTTCACTGCAACTCAGATCCTATTTTAGTTTTTAGCCTCTATATAAAGTTATAGAAGTTAGAAAGAAGTAAACTTAGATAAGTTAGAAATATTTAAAGTATATATAAAACTTTTATAAAGGGTTGAACTCTAAATTGTATGATGTCGATGCTCTAAATACAGATAGAAAATGCATAAGAAATAATAGTAATAGCGGTAACATTGTCTAGCACTACCCTTAACTATTCCAACAGCTTTCCAAACCTTTTCTCATTCCTTAAAGGTCAATTTTGAACCCCAAATATTTTTTGAATGATTGTTTTGATTTGTTATTGATTTTGATGCGTATCGATGATGTTTTTTATTGAATAAGTTTTACTATCGTATTGATTTTTGTGCTTGCATTTTAGTTGAATCCCTCAAGTACCATCATGCTAGTTTATGTGTTTTTGTTCATGTCATATTTATCTCAAATATTATAATATCACTTCATTTATGTGTGATAAGTATATTCGCATTACTATTCGATTTAAATAACATAAGAAAATGTTTTCTCATTTATGCATGCATATTCATGTCCGATGGATTTTGTATCTTAGTTACTAAATTCGTTAATGTTTTCAGCCAACATTAAAATTCAAACATTCTAATGTTTTCATAAATACTTTCTTTTCTAAATCATGTTTGCTTAATCTTCAATAAAAATATATCATTGTTATTCACCTACAATGTTTAAGGCAAATAAACTTATAATAAGACTTACTTTGAACGTTAGTTGGAAGTAACACATTCAGCTTGTAATTTAATTTTTAAAAATTAAAATCTTTTTTTGAAATGTATCAAACTTTTTTGATAAGTCATCCATCAACAATTCCTAATATAAGTGAACCCTTAAAGGTTATTACTCTTAGATATCAATTGAGGGTGACAAGGTAATTTATTTATATGTGATATGAATATCCTGGATTTAAATAAGTTGTCCAGTTACTGTAGTAGTACATATAAGAGTTATAGCACCAGTATGTACCAATATTAATGATGGTAACCAACAAAAAACTAAATCATAAGAAAGTGGTTATTAAATAATACATTGAATGAAAAATAGACCCTAAAAAGGTCACTATCAAAATAATTTAGTTCATAAAGGACCTTCATGTCACTAGATCCTATTCCAAGTAGATGAACTCATAATGGTCACTAATGAATATGATTGAGGCATACAATCTTCACATATTCAACAAATATTCTAAGAATGATAGGATAAAGAAACCTTAACAAGATATTATTTATGGACTTTTTTTATGATATAAGTTGAGTTCAATGAGCCCAACATAAATCAATTGGTTATTCATTAACATGACTTGATAAACTATTGGTCATAGATCACAATCACGAATCACTAGCTGTGGACATGTCAGTTCACCAAGTATTATAAAAAAAATAATAACTAGAAGTGGAAAATATTATCAAGTTTTATAATGGTTAGGCTTAAGTCCAAATATTCATCCAAGGTTTAACTCACAACAATAAATCTATTATCACCCTTATAGATGGACCATTAGTAAAAGGTACATAAACTAATAAGAATAGAAGAAAAGAGTAACAATGCAACTTATCTTAGGTAGGATGATTTTGAGGTGATAATATATTCCATTTAGCATAATCATTCACTTATCTTAGAACTCTGCAAACTAGTTAGGGTTCTTAGTGATCATAATATGAGGTGGTAACTTCTCCTTCCATTTTTTACCCCATTTCTAAAAAAAACTAAATTTGTTTTTTTGATGGGTATGTTACGATGTCGATACAAAGGACAACTTCAATAGGAAAGCATGAACTTACTTTCTAAAAATTAAATTTTATATGTTTGAGATATTCAAGAAATGGAAGGTCATGGTTAATGCTAAATTAGGTTTGAAACTAAAATACTTGATATATGATAATGAAAAAGAATACATTGATGGAGGGTTTAAGAAGTATGTGCCACCAATGGTATTAGGATAAATAAGATCATTTTAGGCATAACATAACAATATGGTGTTATTAAGCAAATAAATAGGACCATTAATGAACAAGCTAAAAGCATAAGGTTGCAATAGAGGTTACCTTAAACATTATATACTGATGCAGTTCACACTGTAGTTTTCATGATCAGTCATGGACTATCCGTTCTTTTTTAATACAGATTACCTAAGGAAGTCTAAAGAGGAAAAAAGTAAGACTTTCTCACCTATAGTTCTTTAGGAGAGTTTCTTACATTCATATAGATTATGATGATCAAAGAAACTTCATGTCAAATCTAAAAAAATTGTTTCTTTATTAGGCTATAAAGATGAATAATTTGGGTTTTAGTTTTGGGATGACCAAAATAGAAAAATAATCAGAATTAGGGATGTGATCTTTAATGAGAAAATTTTGAATAAAGATATATCTAATACAACAAAAAATATAACTAATACAGTTATGGAAAAGCCTAAGTTTTTAAGCTTTAATGGTTTTTTTAGGATTATGGTGCATAGCAAAAGCCTAGATGCTCTACAAGAAGAATCAAGCATATCCTTACTCATTGTTCTATAAGTAGATTCAAAACCGTGTAAATCATATCCTGGTAAGATTTGTGAAACCTGGATAATGGTTCATATTTTCTCTGAATTATATTCTA
Source organism: Populus deltoides (assembly GCA_015852605.2). Lineage (NCBI taxonomy): Eukaryota > Viridiplantae > Streptophyta > Magnoliopsida > Malpighiales > Salicaceae > Populus > Populus deltoides. Next base: position 38,067,318 of record CM027570.2, read on the forward strand.
CATATAGATTATGGTGAATCATAAACTTATAAAGAAACCTTGTAAGATAAAAATTCAAACAGGTGGAAGTTAACTATGAAAGATGGGATGGATTTATTATTGAGAAATCAAACATTGGAGTTAACCAAACTACCCGTAGAAAAAAATATTGCATATGATGGCAACAAATAGTTCAAGGCCATACTTGTTAAAAGGTTTTAACAAAAAAAAAAAAGGTAGTGATTACTATAAGATATTCTCCCTTATTGTCAAACTCACAACAATAAGAGTAGTTCTAGGGATAATGACTATAAAACTTACATCTTGAACAACTAGATGTCAAAACATCATTCTATCACGATGACTTAAAGGAATATATCTAAATGCATCTACAATAAGGGTTAATAATACATTAAAGAATAGCCTTATTTGAAAATCAAAGAAAATATATATACATATAGTTTGAAGCAAGCTCCAAGATAATGTACTAGAAGTTTGACAACTTCTTGTGTGGTTCTAGATACACAAGATGTCAAGTAAATCATTCTTGTTATGCCCAACACTTTAACAACTCCTATATTATTTTATTATTATATGTGGATAACAAGCCCATTATAGGGTCAAGCATTGAGGATATAAATAACTTAAAAAAGTAGTTGTCAAAGGAATTTGCAATAAAGTATTTTGGATCTGCAAAGAATTATTTAAGAAAAAGACAAAGGCATACCAAAGTTTTCACAAACAAAGTATGCTAAAAAGATTCTTAGTATGTTTCATATGGATAATGCTAATCCTATTAATATACCTAGGGAAAGTCATTTTAGACTCAATAAGGATCAGTCACCAAAACATGAGTAAGAACATGATTACATGGTCAGTTCCCTACACCTCAACAATTAGCTCTCTAATGTATGTTATAGTACAAGTATGTTATAGTTGTACTGGACCAATATTATCCATGTAGTGGGAGTTGTGAGTTAATACATGAGTAACCTTGGAATGTAGCAATGAGAGGTGGGGGAGCGTTTGGAAATGTGGGTCAACTTGCGTTTCTAAAAAATTTAATTTTTTTTGTATGTTTTAGATCGTTATGATGCGCTGATCTCAAAAATAATTTTTTTAAAAAATAAAAAAAATCATTTTGATGCATTTCGGCCTGAAAAGTATTTTAAAAAATAACCGTAACCATACTCTCAAATAGACACGGAGTAAAATGGATTATAAGATGCTTAAGAGATTTCTTAGATACTTTAAAACTAAAAAGTTTTTTAAATCTTAATTTAGCTGAAGATGTTGATAGCAAAAGGAGTATCCCAAGTTTTGTATATATTTTAAGTGGTTTTTCTATCTCTTAGAGTTTCACTTTGCAAAAATTTGTTGTTGCTCTTTCAATCACAAAAATTGAATATATTGAAATATCAAAATATATGCTCTATATATGTGCGTGCATTGTGGTATTCATATATTATATTGGATTAAAAAAAATAAATGTTCTACATGCATGTTTATGATATATATATATATATATATATTATCTATAAATTAAGATAATTATAATAATAATACTGATTAAAAAAAAACTATCCACGGTCAAGTCAATTGACCTCCTAATGAGCTAAATAAAAGAAAAAAAAAAAAGAAACTCTAAAGGTCCTCATGGACTGTGCCTATTTCAACATTCGAAGCTCCCCTGCCAAAGCCCAGAGGAATATGCCAGTAAAAAAGATTTAAAGACGGATTCGACGCAGAAGGGGATCAACATAAAATCTGTCAAAAGAAAAGGGCAAAGTAAAAAATGGCAGAGCGGGGCGGGGCGGGGCGGGGCGGGGCCAGACCCCCTTGGATCTTGCTCGACACAAACACACTGGACATATCTACAAGATAAGATACACTTCAAGCCGAGATATTTCTGTCTGAAAAGAAAAACTCAATGTTTGGGAGTATTTTTTGGTCTTTAGCGTAGTTAAACAAAATAATAATAAAATAACAGAGTAAAAAATGTTTAGTAAAATAGTAATTCGTGAAGAGAGATGAATGAAAAAAAAAAAGATTTTGGAAGTAGACTAAAACTCTACTAATAATTTATATTATTAAAAAAATCTTGATAAAACAAGTTTAACAATAAAAAACAAATTATAAATAGTCAGAGTGTATCGCTGCTTACTTGTTTTTAGACTATTTTTATAGTTTACTCTGGTTACTGTTGTAGATTATTTTTTATGTTATTAAATTTATTTTGTTGATATTTTTTTAATAATATTGATAATATCATCATCAAAATTTTACTGTGCCTATGATATCTTTTGTTTTCTTATTTTTTTTTATTTTTCTATTTCTTTCTCCCCTCTCCTTTTTAAATCACGTGTCTTTAAAATTTTACGATTTAAAATAATCACAGATGACACTAACAATCGCATATGACACTAACATCTTTCAAATCTTAAATGTCATCTGTAACTTTCTATACTACGTTATTTTTTAAAATATTTTATAAGTTTCTGTTAAGCTGAAAAAAAAATTAATGTTTTGTGTCAAATGGTAACATATACTAAAAAATATTAATGTTTTACTGTAAGTCAATTTACAGTAAAACACTTTTTAATTATTTTAAAATTCTTTTTTTATTTTTTTATTTTTTAGCTGTTTTTTTTTGTTTTTTTATCCATTCCAGGTTTTGTTTTTTTCTTCTTTCTTTATTTTTTTTAAATAATATTTTTTGTTTAATTTAATTTGTTAATGTTAATTTTTTTTGTATTTAATTATCAGACTTTCATGATACGAATTCCGAGTTTAACAGATTAACCTGATTTGACGAGTTAACCCAGAATTTTTTTCTTTTTAATTAAATTTTTTTGTTTGCTTTAGTTTGTTAATGTTAAATTTATTTCTATTTAGTTATTAGACTTTCATGACACATATCTCAGGTTTGACGAGTTAACCCAGTTAATTCTAGGTTAACCCATCAATTTTTTTTCTTTTAATAATTTTTTTAATTTAGTTTGTTAACATTAATTTTTTATTTAGTTATCAGACTTTCATGACACAGATCCCGGATTTAACGGGTTAACCAGGTTTGACGAGTTAATCCGTAAATTTTTTTCTTTTTAATTAATTTTTTTTTCGTTTAGTTTAGTTTGTTAATGTTACAATTTTTTTCTATTTAGTTATCAAACTTTTATGACACGGATCCCGGATTTGACTGGTTAGCTCAGTTAATTCTGGTTAACTCGTTAATTTTTTTTTCCTATTTAGTTATCAAAGTTTCACGACACGAATCTCGGGTTTGATGGATTAACCTGGTTTGAAGGATTAACCCAGTTAATTTATTTTTTTCTTTTTCTTCATTAGTTTTTTTTCTTGTTAGTTTTTTTCTTTATTTTTTTCTTTTTAATTAATCCATTTAATTATCACATTTTTATGACACGACCTTACAGCCAAAGCCACATCCAAAGTTATTGGGTCTGGTATTGCAGTCAGATTCACTTAAACCTGGGTCATGCAAGTTTAATGTTGTTAATAATATTATACATATTGCTTTTGGGTAAGGTATTACAGTATTTTTGGGTATAGCTATATACAGAAAAATTTAATACTTTTTAATTTTAATTCTTTTAATATTTTTTATAAAAAAAATTAACTCACCGCATCACAGGATGGATGTAACTAGTATATAGCTAAACAAAGTGGTGTTAGGATTATTTACGTAGCTAGGTGGTATTAGGGGTTAGCCAGTAGCTAGCTGGCTCTAGCTATCTAGGTTCTCAATGTTAGTTCGCGTGGTTTGGGTTTCTGTTGTGATCTGGTCTAATTGACTACTGATGCTTTTACTCGTAAACTGCTTGCTTTGTGCATTGCAGTGGTGAATTTGTACAGGTTGCGCAGCTACAGTCATTGCATGCCTAAGACTTTTTTTTTTTTTACATTTATTTACTTTTTTATGTATTTATTTGTCAATCATGTTGAAAAAGAGGATTGTTTTGATTTGGTTTCCTTCGGCACCCATAACTCAAGAGAAAATATATTAATAACAGCGTATTGTTTAATTAGTTAAGTTTTAGGTTTATTTTTTTTTATAAATTATTAGTTTAAATTTTATAAATTTTAAGGTCATTAAAAGTTTATAAAATTATTAATTTTAGAATTTATAAAATTAGTAAACATATATATAAATTGGTTGAACATCCATTTTAATAAAAAAATATTAATTAATTAATTAATTACTGAAAAAAATGATTGATTTATGATATTTTGCAAGGGTGACACAATTAGTCCATGCACGAATTCCCAGTTTTTATATAATTTGCTACTCGACAACCAATTTAGTTTGCAAATTTTGTTTGGCATTAAAATGAAATATATGGCTTCGCTAATTTTTGCAAAACATAATTAAATTTGTTTTGCAAATTTAGTTGTAATATTCTTATCTTTAAAGCACAAGATATTATAAATCCTCAAGTGCAGCTAATTGATGAAAAACATATTCAATCTCAATGCCAAAGAACATAGATCTTTAAGGATAGATCTTTCGACCGTTCATTCTTGTCTTTAAGGATCCCAACAATGAACTGGATGTCTCAACCACCCACTCATGTAATTTCCCACCGCCAATTGGAGGACACCTATTTCTCGTAAATGATTTGTCTTCTCGTAGTATACTAATAAAACAATAATATTTATTTTTAATTAATATAAATATTCAGCCAGTTTACATGTATCTCAATTAATTTTATAAATTTTAAAATTAACGATCATATAAATCTCCAGTGACCATCATATTAACAACCATAAGACTCGAACCCGATACCACAAAAAAAAACAAATCTCTTAATCCTAAACTCTTATAACTTGATCATTTACTAAATGATTATAATAAAACAATAATAGATCATTTAATCTGTTAACCAATAATATAATAAAAACAGAACAACCTACAATTCAATTTTTTAAACTACATAAAAAATAATTATTTTTTATTATTATAAAATTCTTCTCAAGATAAGATAAATAATTAAGATATATAAATATTTTAGATCACTGGTTAGATAAATTATTCAAGTTCATTTGAATCAGTTCTTTCAATAACACAGAACATTCACGTATATACATTTTCATTATTTGTACTCTCATATATATTATTTTTCTCCTGCAATTTAATAACTTAAATATTATATTTAAATATCATATGATCTTTTATTTTGATAAAAAAAAAAAAACTTGTTTTGCAATAAATTTCAGGACTAGAAACAAAATCCACGTTCAATCCCAAACAGTTTGAGCTCAAGACAGTCCTATAAAGCTAAAATCCAATATAAAGTTTTCACAACTTCATCAAAGATTATTCTATTCTTCTACACAATTTGGATTAATAAATTTTATTTTAATTACCGGCCATTATCCAGCTAATTACATGTATGTTTGAGATCTATGTAATATACAGTACAAAAAAATATATGTTTGTGTTTCCTATCATAAAAAAAATATAGAGTAAGAGAGAACTTATAATTATCCTGCTATACTAAAAAAAATTCCCTTCTTTTTTTTCTTTTAATTTTATATTATTTTTACTTAATTTCATCATCAAAATCTTTTTAACAATCATTTAAATTGTTTTTTAATAATTAACTCGACTAAATCATGTAATGTCAACTCTTATATAATTTAATTTTAAACATGAATTAGACAAAGCGTCTGGTCGAGAGATAATTTTTCTGTCAATTTCATCCTCAGAGTTTTATTTTCTTATCAAATAGGTTGCCTTTAGACTGGTAAGTCAACTGGATCACGCCAAGACAGCTCTCCCGCAATTTAATTTTAATCTTGTGTTACACAAGAAGTTGTATCAAAAAGTTTTTTCTTATCAATTTTATTTTTAGATTTTTTTACAAGTATGACAGGTTATCTTTGAATTATTCATGTTGTTTGGGTCGCGTCGGAACAATTTTTATATGATTTAATTTTGAAATTAAGTTAGGTAAAAAATTCAATCAAAAGATTTTAAAATTAACAAGCTCGGTCAATTTTAATAATAATATCAAATAATTCTCAATCATCTAAATATTTTTTTGCTACATTAATTTTTTAAAATATCCTAGAGCGAACCTATTTGGGAGTGTGATTGCAGTTACTTTTCAAAATGTTTTTTATATCGAAATACATTAAAATAATTATTTTTATTTTTTAAAAATTATTTTTAAGATCGGCTCATCAAAACGATTCAAAATATATATAAAAAAATTAATTTTTAATAAAAAAAATAAATTTTTATAAAACACTTTCGATTACCATATTACAACTTAAATATTTTAGCAAACCTTTCGATTAACATCAGGTTAAGTTGTTCAACAAAACTTTAAAAAATATTTCCAAGGCATCTGTATATTGTTTGTTAGTTTAATGAAATTTCCCTTAAAAAAAAAGTACTCACAAAAGCAATTCCACTTATGAGAAACTTCCCCTCAGTAGTAATGGCGCGTGCCTCATCAGAACCTGTATTTTTACTTCTGAAAGAAATAAAGCAACAATTTCCAAGGCAATAATTGCATCCCATGGAGTCAGCCAGCCTTCACATTCAAGGAAGACTTACGTGGCCCATCCCTATCTCTGCATCTCACAGACAGATCATACTATAAATAAATGTGTACGAAAGATGACAGTACAGTTAATAAATAAAACTTAAGCTGGAGAAGATTCAAAATTCACATCCTGAACATTTTCTTTTGAACATCGATAAATTCAGGACAGAAACTATATTCTATAAATAATTGTTATGATATATTATAGAAATTCTTTGAAACGCAAGAATCAAATAATACTTAGTGGGAAAACAAAAAATCTTTCATTTCTCCTCTAATAAATTCTTCCTTTTGGTTTTAGAAAGAAATGATCTTATGTTTCCTTGAGCAGTGTGCTAGCCCTTTCAATCCGATACCAACAAGTACTATATCTAGAATTCCAACCTTCTGTCAAGACCTATAGGCTAAAAGATGAACTCAAGTAGAAAGTTTCTATGGGACTTGGGTCTTCCAAAAAAATACTAAAGGCGTGCGAAGGCTTCCTTTGGTCTGACAAAGATTGGCCCTCGAGTGCAAAGGCAGAAGAAATCTTGACTCCAAGACACACTGGCCAAGCAATGATGAAAGTCGGTCTTAGTAATTCGACGATATCAAGTTATTTATTTAATATTTTAATTTAGTTTGTTATTTTATTTCTTAATACTTGTCTAATGAATCTTTTGATTTCGAGATGGCATGCGTAGATTTTTAGATGATTAGTAGATTTGTTTTTCTACTTCAATCTCTTTATATAATATATAATGATAATAATTGATAAATAATTAATAAATAAAAATCATCAAAACTTTTAAACCTCGTCAGACTACAAAACAGCTTATATTAACATATTTGTTTTAGCAATAAAAAGTTCTTTTTTATTGAGTCAAAATGTTTTCATCGGGAGTCAAAATCATTATGGAGGGCTAAAAAAAACATTGGTTAAGATTATAAGGAATAATGCTATATAATTTCATGAAAAAAAATAAAAGATCGAATGGTATTTAATCAACAACAAAAATAAAAAAATAGCAATCTAATAACATTTTTAAAAAATATTCATGAAGGGTTGGGTTAAAAAGCCCTTGCTAATATTAAACAAAAAAGGCTATGACTTATAAAATTAAAATGGAATATCAATGATGCAATAGAAGTAGTTTCAAATTAGTTTTTAGTCAATTTATTTGAATAGAAAATAAATAAAATGTAAAATATAGAGGAAAAAAACAATAAATAAAATATTAAATAGGCTAGACGTGTAAACGAACGCGAACATACACACCTAACCTATCCAAAAAAAACTTGACCTTCACGCTAGTCCTCTTAATGTTTTTATATTAAAGAATGACCGATGAATATTTTGTATTTTTTTGTATTTAAAAGGAAGTATTACATTTAACATTTTATAGTTTGGTTGAAACTGCATTTGCCTGCTAAATCTTAAAAATTTTCAGTTTACATAAAGAGTCAACAAAGATTTTTAAATGTGATAAAATGATTAAATTATCCTCATATATATTAAATTAAAAAATCAACTAAACAACACATTTGACCTTCTCTCTTTTAAGTGATGATTTTTTTCTCTTCCACATACTATTTTCTCTTTTTTTTAAAACATAAATCACCAAATCAAACCTAAAATATTTTGAGAAAGAGAAGTAACAATTATATATTTTGGTATTTATTGTTCCCCTCCTTCGGAAAACGGAGAATTTGTTGGCATCCATTTTTCCTTGTCTTGATTGAGACCCATCTCAACATCTAGATATCCGGAGCAACTTTCTCATGTAATGAGAACCAAGCTTTGGCTGGGCTTCAAACCCCATATCCGTCATTCATGAAGTGGTTTTGTCCCCGCTAACCAGTTCATGTAGAAAGTAGAGGGATCAAAGTAAACTTTTTCATGTAAATTTTCTTTTTTTTATGAAGCTAATAAGGTCTTTTTCTTTTTTTATGAACAATAAAAATATTAAAATGTTCTTGAAGACAAGAAAAAATATATATGCCTAGCTTCCAAGGGTAGTTTTGGTTTTTCATTATTAAATGCACAATAAAATTACTTAAATGTCCTTTAAGTAAAAAAGAAAAAAGCTTGGTCAATAGTTATTTTTGTCTTTTCAAGTTGATTTTTTTATTTACTTATTTCTTAAGGGCATTATAGTCTTTTGACCATAATTAAACAATATCATTTTTTTAAGAGTTACTCGCACATGAGAGGTATCCGTGCATTTTAGGTGGCGCGTGTGACGCATCCAGGCGGTAGAACTTGCCCTTGTACCATATTATTAGATATGCCGCCACATTCTCTTTCTCCTAGTATGACGCGTGTTGATGGCAGTTAGGTGGTTTATTGCTGATGAGACTTTTTTTTTCTCTTTTTTTCCCTAAAAATTACAGATTGATGTTCTTTGTTTTTAATAATTCTACTTATTTTTTCTTTTAATTTCTTATCTTTTTCCTTGGCCTTTTAGTCAAAGTTTTATTTTTTTTTCAATGTAATTTTACAATTCTAGTTTATGTATATGATGTTTTTCAATTTGGTCTTTATTATTTTGATTTTTGATTTTTTTTCTTAGTTATTTTATAAAAATTTTATTGATTTTCAATTTCACCATAAAATCCAAGTTTATGGAATGTTATTTTTTTTCAATTTGGAGTCATTTTTCTTTTTTGTTGGAGTTATTTTTTTTTTCAATTTATCCTTCCAATTAAAAAGTTGTCCTTTTTCTTTTATTTCTTTTATCCCTGGCTTTTTTTTGTAAAAGTTTTATTTCTTTTCAATTTAATTTTCAATTCTAATTTGTCATATATTATTATTTGTATATTTGATTCTTATTATTTTAATTTTGTTTCCTTAACTCTTTTATAAAAGTTTTATAGGCTGTCAATCTCACCTTTCAATCTAAATTTATTGTGTGTTATTTGTTTTCTTTTTTTTCCTTATTCTTTTATTTCTTTTATTGGAGTTATTTTTTTTTCAATTTAACTCTCCAATGAAAAATTTAATTGCCCTCTAATTTATGTTTTATTTATATTTTCACCCTCATTCTTTTAATTACTATTTTTTTAATTTTAGATCCTTTTGTGTAGTTAATTTTTTTTCCCGTTTCATTCTTCAATGTTTGATATGCTGGGAATTATGCTTTGCTATTTTTTTTCATAAATGATGCTTCTGGTTTAATGGCTCAAGTCTCTGGTTTAAAAAAGTTAATGCAGATTGATATTTTTTTTTTACTTATTTTCTTTTTGATTTTATCATTTGATATTAGTTGTTTTTTTAAAAAAATATTGTCGTTGGGGTTTTCTTTATATTTATTTTGGTTGTCCTGATCTCATGTCCTAGGACACGAGTTTTCAGGTTAACCTGGTTTGACTTGTCTTTTATTGCCTAGGTTGCATGTCACACTATCTCAAGTTGACACAAACCAATTTTTTATTCTTTTTTTTAATACAATTTTGTACTTCTATATATTGTTTTTTCAAGGTATCATGATTTTTTAATAAAAATTATTTGTTTAGTTTCATCACCTATTCTTTTATCGTCTAATTAAAATAAAACCAACTTATTAAACTTAATTAATACTATAAGTCAATCGTTGATTTTTTTTAAATGAGTTCGCAACATTTAATCATTATTTTTTACATTAAAAAAATATCAGCTTATAGCGTAACATAGGCTGTGATTAGTACTATCTATCGGTTAACCTCGTCAACTCCTCGATCCCCTTAATCTCACATCTTATAAGTAAGTGTTTTGATACGTTAGCACATTTTAAAAAATTATTTTGTAAAATATCACAGGTGCAAAAATAATTAGCGAACTAGCACAGTTGAGAGAGTCATAATTGACATCTTCAACACACGAGTCACATATGCCATCTGCAACTCCATTTTGCTTATACCATTTACGACATGCAAGTAGTAGATGTCATCTGTGACTCGTGTGTTCCAGATGGTATATACAACTCTTTTAATAAGTACATGATAGGGTAGACTATTCTGTCATTAATTCACACAGTCACAAATAACTAGTTTTCTAGTATCAAAATGCAATTCACATAAAAATTTAGACTGGCAATTAATACAACATAAAATTTTATTAAAAACTAAACTAATTATACATCTATTTATAATTCTCATAATATATAATAATATGTGACTATATCTAATTATCTCCCTAACTTGTAAAAGGGCTTAGAGCACTCGTGTATGAGTCTGAAGGATCACCCCAACTCGAGGATGAGTATATGATATCCATGCAGGTGTGAGGAGGACTAATAACATTCCATCTCATGGATGGACTTAGGTTGCTTGTAGACGTGCCCGGGACCGGTTATGGATGGACTTGCATCCCAGATACTCATATGATATGCAATCTCATCTTCTACTAATATCGTTTCAAGACGTTCAACCTCCTCAACCTCGTAATGTCCACCACGACATAAATTAAACACAATGTTGGCCACAAGATGTTTCATCTCATTAACTCCTTCACAGATAGTCGTTGTTGCTTTCCAAGCTTCTCATACCAAGTAATTAATCTATATACATACATTAAAAATCAACTAGCAGTCATCATCCATAATAAAATTAATTTGAAATTTAATAAATATAAAACAATATTGCATACCATTCGATTTTATTTCGGATATCGAGGGGCATAGTCTAAACTAACACATTACTCAATCTAGACAATGCATCTCAATAATGTCAAAGTAGTGTAATGAGACCTATGCTAACCAAATGTTGGATCCCTCACGACATATTAGTGAAGCTGAAAGTATCAAGTTCTCCATATAAAGCATCTATATACCCTATTAAAACATATAAATAACTTATTTCAGATAATCAATCAAAACTAAATAATTAACGTTCAAATAAAAAAAATCAAATACATTTATGTTTCAGATATGATATGACAGTTGAGCGTCCAACTCATCATGGTAAAACTCATGGACATGAGTGAGATTTACCGTGAAATGTCTGGCCCCACACCATTTAACAAGACAAACCACAAGTTAACACCTTTTTTTTACATTTAATTTATATAAATAACATGTTGAATATAATCAAATTTGTTACCTATAACCAATGAAGAGTGATATCTGAGTGACAATGTCAAACTTGTTATTATCTTAGCTCTCTAGATGCCTAATATGAATATGCTCCCAAACCAGAGCTATATTAATCAACATTGAGAATTGTAAGTTAGTATTTAAAATGTCATTAATTCTAATAATCAAATAATTTGAAATACATATACCTAAAGAGATAGAAGACACCTGTCAATTTATCTTCTCTTTTTTAGACTTTTTTACATGGTTACTGGTATAGATATGCAAGCATGGCTCCCCCTAGCTATAATTCAGAATGGAAAAAAAAAAAAATCAAATAGTGTTAAAAAGCATAACGGTATTGCATTGCCAACAATACTCATGAAAATAAGATCTTCAAACATATATAATATATATTTTCGAGCATACATAATCAGCTAGTCTATTGTTGCATTTGTTGAGGACTCTAAAAAATAGCGTCCAACCATGTCAACTTGATGAAGTCATCTCTATATGCATTGGCTAGAGGCACTCATCCTAATGGACGATCACATAAAATATCTCTGTCAATCGAGCTTTCACAGCTAATGACATGTGTCTCATCTATCAGAAGACCGGTCAATATCGCTATATCTTGGAGTGTTGGTGTCATCTCATCAACATGTAAATGGAAGGTGTGCTTCTTGCACTTCCATTGCTTAACCAATGTTGCAATCAATGCATGATTAAGATGTATGCAATGAAATTGACTGATCTCATAAAAACCAGACTCGATAACATACGAACAAACACGATCATGCAACTCCATCAATATATGTTGTTTAGATGTGACCGGATCATCACCCTAAAAATCAAACAACTTAGTTAAATCATCAATTAATATCATTAAAATTGTAATAATTAAAAAATTTAATTAAAATATTCATCTTACCTGCCCGCTCTAAATATCATTTGAACGATGTTGATCCTGCATATATAACACCAACCTATCATCAGAACTTACTTCAATAACAAGGTGGCTTTGAATCTTTTTCTAACCTCCAACTCATCAACTAATAAGCTTGAATACCTACGACTATCAGCCAATCATTGCATCCATATTGGTCAAATTTAGGAGTAAAAGGTGTAATGTATTGATTAACAGGCTCAACTAACTCAACCTTCTCATCAACCACAACTCTATCAATGTGACGCTCATCTTTGTTATCACTTATTCGGATTCTCCATAGTAATATAGAACATATGTTATTCCCAACTAAGGTTTTATATTAACAATTTACAAAACCAAAACTTGTCTAATAGCATTACCACCTAACCTAGATGGACCAATTGTTTATGATGACTGTGTGGTTCTCTAAGAATTACTTGGAAACTAAGTCAACTCCATACTAGAAAAGTTTCCTCATCTAGGTCTACTATTCAAATAGAGATCCAGTATATTAATCTTATTGATCCTCGCAAACCTAAATATTGAATTCACACTCCCATCACTACAGATTTATACACCACATAATGAGCTTGACTAACCCCGGTTTGCAACATCTTCAAGTAATTTCAACTTTTATTTCAAACATATTCCAGCTAAGTCGATCACATAATATTTTTTATATTTCGTTAAGAGACATGTCTGATGTAGCAGTTAGGAATTTATGGCTTCCTCCATTATAAGTGATATCATTGTCAGTATTGATAATATACCACTATAGAAGTATAATATTCCTAAATTGTCATATATTCTGTCAAACAACACAACACGACACAATTCTAATTTAGTAATATCTTGGGGTTAATCAAAGTGCATCAATTATCAACTAAAAATATATCTAATTAACTTAATCTATAATTTAACCTAAATCAACACAAACATTTCAAACACATAATATTGTTAATTCATAATCAACAATAACCTAAAATAATTGATTATTTAACAAAATAACATAACTATGAACTAAAAATATATCTAATTAACCCAATTCATAATTTAACCTAAATCAACACTAATATTTATTCTTCATAATTTTGTCCATTCACTAAATAACATAATTGATACTAATTTAAGATAAGTTAATTATAATTAACCTAATTCATAATTCAAAACCCTAACATTCAATAAAATATAATTAACACTAATTAAATATAAATTATATAAAATTAATTAAGGGGAACTGTTCAATATACCTCTAAAAGTGAAATGTAGCTGGTGAGGGTGATCGGTGGTGTTGTTTTGGCTAGAATGTGGCTGCCTCACCACTGGTAAAGAGAGAAAGAAAGAAGTTACCACAAATAGAGCTAAAGAGAAAGAGATGGGTGATATAGAGAGAGATTAGTGTTTTAGGGCTGGTTAGAGCGTTTTTGGTGGTTAGGAAAGAGAGATCTAGCTGGTGGTGAGAAGAGATGAGCAGGGGAGAGAGAGATAAGGAAATGAAAGAAAGAAAAAGAAAGGGAGTGATGGGTCGTAAACTCCAAACTCTAGGCTCGAACCACATCAATAATTTAAATATTTCTCATGTAAGTTTATTTTTGTACCTTTTCATCACTCCCCTCTGTGTATTTTTTTTTTCTTGCACCTAAATTCACTTTATTATTATTTTTTGAAAAAAACTTAATTTGGGAAGATCTGGATTAGAATGCCAAAGCAATTAGAGAGTCCGATTGAGTCAATCATGAAGAAGAATAACGAGAAGATTCACCATTATAAATCTTCTTTGTGGCCGTTTGTTTACGCGACTGCGGTAGCTTTTAAAGCAAACCACAGATTTTAAATGTTTAGTAATGAAGAACCATAATATACTATTCATGTGGGATCATTTAAAGTTGGGTTAAACTGCTATTTTGCAAAAAACAGCTTTCAGTTGCTTTCCGCAAACCTGAGGACATAGTGAACTTCTTTTCTGATAATAACTTTTCCCTACAAGTAATTAACCAGAAGATTCAAAAGACACGTGGCATGCATAGAATTACAATTCCAGATTTAGGAAAATATCTGGAAGTTGCTAGCACCGTTTAAGAGTAATTTTTTTTACTATATTATTTACATTTAAAAATAATAAAATAAGTGCATTTATTCTGAAAACATCATTTTCAATACTACTATCGCAACAGTGATCAAAATGGTATTTTCAAAACAAATACATTTAATATGGATATTTTTTTAAGGAAAAAAATATCAGTTTAAATAAAAAGAAATAAATTGGAGCTAGAGAAATTTCTTATTGAGCATGAATTCTCAAACAATAGTTGGAGGTTTGGAGAGATATTTTTTATAGTCGTTTAAAGTAATTCATCACTATTTACTTTTAATTATGTTTTATTCGAAAAACTAGAAGGAGATCGCTTGATGACAAACATTTGCAAAATTTAATCGCAATCCAAATTTTGTTCATGATAATATTTTACTTGATGTTGTTGTGCTCTTGAGAAATCCAGGAAACCGTAGTCCTTATCGGATGGATTTAAATGCGTGATGAAATTATAGATAGTTTAATGAAACAATAAAAAATATTTGATATAAGTATTATTTATTTTATAATATAATATCAGTAGTTAAATCTTCAATATTTAAATTTAAAATCATCAATATTAATATATATATATATATATATATTTTTAATTATTTTATTTTATAGTATAAAAAAATTAAAAAAAAATGTGTGATTTCAATCTAGGCTTTCTCATTTAGCCTAAAAAAAATCCGTGCCAATAATATCAAGTCAAGGGTTGTCTAGGCTTGCTCATTTAGCCTTAAAAAAAAAGGATGGTGCCTGGACTTCAAGGAAAACTCAAGTGATTTTAATCTTGTAAAGTTATAATACTGAAGGGTAGATAGATTCTATATTTGTTTTTTTAGAAGTTACTAGTTTGAGTTCTACAAGGCCACTAGAGATTTATATAGTCGTTAATTTTAGTGCTTGTAAAATTAGTCGAGGAGCGCACAAACTGATCTGGATACCCATGTTAATAAAAAAAAAATCTTGTAAAGTTAGGCTCACACTTTCTTTTCTAAAAAAAATGATAAAATAGGGTGAATAAATAGAAAAAATCTTTCACCGTAAAACATATTTTAGTCACCTCTTGAAACATCAAGGATAAAGTTTTAAGAACCACAATCCAAATTTTAACATTTTCTAACTAAAAAACACATAAAATTGAACACATTAACACCAAGATTATTAGTTTTTTGATCGATTAAAAGCTTTCTCTTCTTTTCCTCTTCAATACTTTTTTCTATCATCTCTTAATTGTCAAGGATTGAAATGGTAAAAAATGGAGAGTTGTGACCAAAATATAAATTTTCTAAACATCTAGGACCTTAGTGTAAAAAGGCATGTCTCATGAATAGTTAAAAAAAGAATAGTGAAACACCATTCTAATTCTATATATATATATATATATATAAGGGAAATAAATATTTTAGACAATGAATAGATCATATAATTTAATTTTGAAATCAAAATATTCAAATTCCAATTAAGCTAAATGTACTTGAATAATGTGTGAATAGTGAAACACCATTCTAATTCTATATATATATATATATATATATATATATATATATATGTAAGGGAAATAAATATTTTAGACAATGAATGGATCATATAATTTAATTTTGAAATCAAAATATTCAAATTCCAATTAAGCTAAGATTTCTCAAGAAAGAAAGAAAGTTCCAAACACACAAAAAAATTTGTATTGCATAAATGAAACATATTTTACACATTTTAAAATTAAATAAATTTGTACAATGTTTAGTAAATAACTAGTTATGTGCCAGGCACAGTTGTGGACTATATATCAGTCGTATATATAACGTAAGAATAACAAAAAAGTGTGAAGACGTTAGTAGTTATAAAACATCAAATTAACTGTAATAAATCAAGGATCAAAGAACTGTGGAAAAGAAAATAAAGGTATAGACATATTCATTATTCAGAAGAACGATCGACGACAATCAGAAATTATGAATAATAATATAAGAGAGCTAAGCAAGCTGAAGCCTCCAGTTAAAGAACAATTGTTATGTCATATTAGTACACGGAAAATCATAAAACATGGAGATCACCATGAATTATAAGACATGGAGAACACCAAATTTCCACGAAAAGATAGCTTCTAAGTGACAAAGTATAAATGAAGGAAAACATTAAAAAAAAAAGAAGCAAATTCAGGCGTTTTTAAGAACAAATTCAGGGAAGAAAAGATTGATATGCACAATCCATATTGTTATTGCTAAGATTATTGCATTATCAAAGAAGAAAAAAGAAAAAAGAATGGCATGGAATGCATAAATGGAAAGGAAAAGGCGAAAGCATTAAAGTTCTCAATAAATATTTGCTCTCATAATGTAATCTTCTCCATCATTTATCATGTAAGAACAAGCAAGGGAGATCGGAAGCAAGACGACGACAGCGTCAGCAACAACAATCAACAAAATAAATGAATAAGGTGGGATCGATCGAGAGATGGAAGCGCAATAAATGATATTTGATCCAAAACTATCAATAAAATCGTTGTTATGCTCCACCCTCTTTCGATGCTATTTCTCCCGTAGCCTTGAATTTGAAAAAATCCATACAATTGCCAAGTTCGCATGGCATGACTTAATTGAAAAACTAACAAATATTCAAATTAAAAGGTTGAAAGACATATAGGATCACATTACCATCTCGCCACGTTTCTTGTAGGGGTGATTATTTTTGGTTCGGTTTGATTTTTATTAAAAAAAATAATCATATAGAATTTTTTTTAAAAAACCAAAACCGGTTCAAACCGACCGATTTCGGTTAGTTTCAGTTTTTAGGACCAAACCGGTTCAAACCAGTTTGGCTCGGTTTTTTTCTGTTTGGGTTCAGTTCGCTTTTTCCGGTTTCAGACTTATAAACCAAAACTGAACCGAACTAGCTGGTTTTTTTTTAAATTTTAATCGGTTTTTTTACGATTTCAGTTCTTTTAGTTATTTTTTTTTATTTTCTTAATTTAATCGGTTTTTTAATTTTTTGCTCACTCTAACAATGTGAGAGGATGAAGAATTGTCCTTCGCTGAGCAAAAAAAGAAAAAAAAATAGAATTAATAAATTGTATTTTATCCAAATCTGTGTTTTTTGTTCCAAATATTAAGAAATGACAAAAAAAAACATAAAATCAGAACTAACACTATGACGATCTTTCCTTTCATTTTTTTTTTTTTGGAAATGAAAGAGGGAGGAGAGAGAGCATAGACCTTTCTTGTACCATGTATCGAACTTCTTGTGAAAAAACAAAGCAACGGATTCAGAAAAGTCTACCAGCATGGACAACATGGAAAAAAGTCAAATAAAATGAAAAACAATGCAAATAGACCAACGACTGCTAATCCATCTATCCGCATGAACTTTGGCTTGGAGTTTAGAAGTAGGTTGCAAAAGTCAAACATCTTTCCCACTTCTTGAAAATTGTTGCCTTTATTTATACTTGTTTTTCATTTTCTTATTATATCTTCAACAATAAAAGGCCTTAATACAAAATATATAAGACCTAGTTTAATAACCACTCTAGAACAAGTTTTTATGAGATTTCAACCTGTAAAGAAACATGTGTCATGATACAGTTTAGGTTATTCTTTGTAGTAAACTTTCAATTATATGTTTGAGATCGATTGTTAATACAGTTGAATACATAATTCAACTTTTTATTTAGAAGTATATTTTGCAAAAACAAAGCAATTTTTCGTTATTTTTTAACGAAATTTCCTTCAATTTTAGGAGAATATTTTGTTGATTTAAATCCTTGTAGAATTAAAAAATCAACCCTAAACAAATCTGATATGATCCCAACTTCTTAATTAACCCAAGTTAACTTTGTACCTCATGTGGCCCAAATTCATATTCATTAATAGGGATTAAATTAGACTTAAAATGCACTCCAAATAAACTTTTCTTTACTAGCCAAAAACATGTCATGCATAACATGTCTTGATTTAATCAAATTACTCACCAAAACAATTGGGTCAAACCCATCATCCATAAGAACCTCAATTTGATTGAATGCATCCTTAAGTAAAAACTCATCATGAAAAACCCAAGGTTGAATCATATACTGAACCGTATCAACAACCAATCTCAAACACATAACCGAATACTTACTATAAGGAATCCAAACCTGAACATGAACCGTATCATTCCCTCCCTCTTCAAGAAGATCACCCTCAAATCTTGAATAGAATTAGTAGCGACTTTATTAGCCTTTTTTAAGCCTTTAGAATTCCCTTATCACTAATACCTTTCTCTAATAACACTGTATGGAAGTAGTGAATGATAAAAATTTCAAATAAGCATGTTGTATTAATCACTTTCGTACATCTTTTGAAAGATAACCACAACGGATCTCCTTCGTCTTTCATTATTTTAGCATTGTACCTTCTTTTCCTATAAAGCTTGAAGTTCATAGAATAATCTTCTACACTTCTCAACTTCTTGTTCTAAAACCCCCAAACCATGGCTTAGTTTGTTGCATCCTTGAGCTAGAATCCTCATTCGTTCCCTCTTCCTTGCTAAATACATGACACAAATAAGAAAAAAAAAAGAAAAAAGAAGAAGGTGAAAACACAACAAGAATAGAGTTTATGATAAGAAGAACATTGATTTAGACTCGAAATTGTAAATCTGACTTTTGTTTAGAGCAAAACTGATCAAAAACAAACAGATGTCAAAATGATGAAAATGACTAAAAAAACAGTCAAATATCCCAAATATGATGATAATATATTGGTAGGAATGAAATCAACAGAAATAAAATAATTTTTGAAAGCTAACGCAAAATAAACCCGTTACGACAAAACAAAACCTGATTTTAGAACCTAAAGAAAACTATATCCAAATGATCTCAAATTTAATATATTTGTGATTAGGACCCCCAGTAAACAGAATATAAATTTTGAGTTGATTCCGAGTTAATTTGATATATAGACACGAAACATCCCCTTTAAAACCCGAATTTAGAACCTAGGCCCAATGATATCTAAATGACTTGAAACTTGATATCTAGCGTAATTTCACACTAAATAACCAGAATATTAATTTTGAGTTAATTATGATAAGTTTTGATATGTTGTCGCAAAACAGATGTGTTACAGACCTGTCTTAACCCAAATAACATTTTCTAATTGCTTTTTTTTTTCTTACCTCTAATTAGAACACAACAAATATACAATAACAAGAATAAACACAAGAAAGAAAACAAATACTCACCTGAAACAAAACAAAGACAAACGGAGAGAAACTGACACGAAACAAATAGATAACGAAACCAAGAAGTATATAACCTGATTCCAGAGCCTAGCTCTGATACCAATTGATGCAAACCTTTTGATCACGTGGTCAAGTAGCTCCAAAAAAAATGATCCTTAAAAAAGCTAAAAATCAGGTTTGAGAAGTGTGACACCATGAAAACCTATCTCAAGACACCAACACTATTGGAATTGAATCAAATGACGCCACAATACTAGTTATACCTTGATAAGTCAGATTTAATCTTTATCCCAACAAAGATAACATGTTGCATAGTGCAAAACACAAGTTTATTTTATAAATCCATGGCTTTCTACTTTTCAGCATACAAAACACTTATTTAATGCTTCAAATAACCCTAATAGATCTCTATAATAGGTTAATTTGAGCCCATTTACAAAATTGACCCAAATCAAGGTTGTTAAAAATGCTTTTTTGACATGACATGGAATATAAATATAAACTTGAATCGTAAAATTGTAAAATCACAAATAAAATATTTTAACTAATTATATATTGACAATTTCAATCAAGTAGTAAATAATAATATAACACAATTAAAATAAAAGTGAAATAAACAATACAAATGTCCAATCACCTTAAAATACATAATTCAAATAAAAATTCATATATGGTTTAAATAACTTAAAAATACAATATAATACAATTATGTCCATAGAATTTCATTAACTAAAAATTAACAAACCTAAAACAAACAATCTGTTGGTGCGTTATGTAAACTAAACACAACTTCATTGCCTTTATCTTCCTCATTATTCCTAAAACATTCATCAAAACCATTACCATCTAAAGGATTATTACTGCTACTACTAGTACCAGCACCGATATTATGAACATTAGTGCTACTACTATTACTAACACTAACACCAATATTGTTAACAATATTTAACTCTAAGCTCATTAAATTATCTGGATTGACACCATTCTGAATATTTAAACCATCTTCAGTTCCATGATACTCCATTTCAGCATCATTAAAATTTTCTTCATTATCACTTTCATCTTCTTTACTATTTTTCCTTCATGTTGCACTATCAATGACACCAAACAAATCAAAGTTTGATGAACTATCATGTTTCTCTCCCTCGGTTATCCAATCATCATCAGATGAGAGAGCATCTAAAACTTCACCAAATTCACTAGCTTGCTTTTTTACTTGGTTATCATTCGATATCTGATTGCACATTATAAATACCAAGTCATTCATTTTTTTCTGGTGCAAACGATTTCTTCGTTTCATATGAACCTATATAAGCAATTCATATTGATAACATATAAGATTCTTATCAAATATAAAAACATTAAAATTAAAAAAAAACTTACCATCTCAAATGCACTCCAGTTTCGCTCACATCTAGATGAACTACAAGTCAAGCTTAGAACTTGAATTGCAAATTTTTGTAGATCTGGACCTTCATTCCCATAAGAATCCCATAATTTAGCTAGAGTCTTTTTATCCCTTGCTATGTTGGCATCCTTAATACCAAACAACCCTTTTGCATCCTTGAATGAATCAAGTTATAAGTCAATTTTACACCTTTAACTTGCATCTGACACCATCCTTTCTAAGCATTTATATAATCCAATTTTAATGTTGGCAGGAACTTTAAAATTAGGATTATAATGACAATGAGGATTCAAAGAATAAGTTGCTGCATGTAAAGGTCTGTAAAGTTGAAGTTCCCATCTTGCATCAATAATATTCCATATAGGTATATAACTACAAAATAAAAATAAGAATATTATCATCAACATTAAATTAAATAATATAAAGTGAAATAAACATTATGTATCAACTCATAGTAATAAATAAATAATTAGCAAGATAGATAATCAATATCTTTTTTTCACAAAACCAAAATTCACTTGTATCTTCTTTTTTGCTTGATCCATTGCTTCATATATAAAACTCATAGCTAGTTTCTTATCTGAATCAACTAATCGAAGAACTTTAATCAGAGGATATGTTGCATTAATACATATAGTGACATCATGTCAAAACTTGTTGTCCAAACCACAACTTTGATTTCACTTATCTTCTTCTATTTTTGAAACCTACATGACCTCCACTAGATGGAAGTAAACATTGTCATCAATTGTATCTTACAATCACTCGAACATCTAAGAGTTCAGTATGCAGTAGCAAATCTAGTGGTAACAGTCTTAATCAAATCATTTTCTTTTGTAAAGTGTCTCAGCATAGAAATGAGAATAATTCTTGAATATATGTATGGGGTGATTCTCTTTCCATTAGCAATAGTTACTTGATGGACCTTTAGTTTCTTCTCAAAATCTTCTAATATCAAGTCAATACAATGGGCAACACATGGTGTCCAAAACAATCTTTTTCATTTCCCCATCAACGATTACCCTACTGCCGTATAATTTGCAGCATTGTCAGTGATTACTTGCACAACATTTTCCTCTCCAATCCTCTCCACAATAACATCCAACATCTCAAATACCTTATCAGCAGTCTTAGATATATTAGAGGTATCTACCGACGATAAAAAAAATTATCCTTTTAGGACTATTAACCAAAAAGTTGCACATAGAACTCCTTTTTTTTTATCAGTCTATCCATCATACATTATTGAGCAACCTGTTTTTTTCCATTCTAGCTTATACTCCTTAAGCAAGTTCATCGTGTGATCTACTTCTTGCTTCAAATACTTCTCTCTAATATCATAATAAGATGAAGGCTTAAAACCTGGTCCATGCTTTACAACCAATTCAAATGTCGTAACAAATTCAGAGTTTTACACATAGTTAAATGGAATTACGCTGATGTAGAAAAACCTTGTAATTTATCGACATGCTTCTTCTCTAAGATCCTTCTTTAGCAGTTGATTGATGGTATTTTGTGTACTTCCACTCTCACTTGTTGCTCTCTTTCCTTTGTCCACTAAGCTAATTCATTCCTTTCATCGTTATCTTCATCTTTTCCAATATATTGGAAAGCCTTTCTTTTCTTCTTAGTTGCTTCTTGATTTTTCACCAAAACATTCAAAATCATCTTCTTTACATCTTCTGTTACTTGCTGGCATGACTCAACATCCTTTCGAGTGCAAACCAAATGATGCTTGAAACGGTAAATACCTCAACTGAAATTTTTTTGACAATACTTGTACTGAACTCTTCTTGAATTCTTATCAACATCTATATCATATTACCATCCCATTTCAAGTCTATTGGCACTGGTAGTTTTTTTAAATGCCATGTTTCCTGTAGTTCAAGAATCAATATATGCATCAACGAGGATGTATAGTGTAAAGAGTTAGACAAAATACAAAAAAAAGAAAGAAGCATACATGTATATGGTTAAATTCCTGATGTGTGTGCGCGCGGGTGTGTGTGTATAAATATGTGTGTGTGTGTGTGTGTGTATTTCTTGAAAAAATATATAATAAACCCTACCTGATAGTAAGACATGTATGCACCATGAAACATGCAAGATTTTATGAGGATGAAAACTAAAGGTAACAATAATGGCATGCAGTACTACGTGAATAACTTCTTGAGCAACAAAGGGAAGAAAAAACCAAGCCAGACATATCGATTATCCAAAGTTTGAGGTCTAAAGGTAACAATAATGGTATACAACTAGGGTGTGGTCCAATCTGGTGGTAACATGGGAGCTAGTGGCTACCTATTTTACTACTTTGATTCTTCACCATTTACCTCTGTTTTCCCAAGGTTCTGATCCTCCGATCATGCTTTTCTAGCTAGAAATACAGTATAAGGCTTCCTCATACCCAAGGTCCTACTATAAACGAATATGAAGATCATTAACAGCCTTTTATTTTGATAAAAACATGGTGAGAAACAAGTGATGCTAAACGTTGGACCTGCATGAGTGACATAATCTAGCCTTCACATGCCAACCATTTGAATGAACATCATGCCCATAGCCAAAATATGGTATGTTATAATATAATAAACAGAACTTTCCAATAAAGGCAATGTTTTTTATTCCTGAAAAAAAAGAGACTAGTGCCAACTCTCCCTTAATCTTAGATGTATAATAAACTATTTTCCCTTCATTCCCCTCTACACATAAAAATCCCTCATGAACTCTATTCATGTAGCAACCATGAGATGGACCCGAAACAAGGGGGAAATAGGGAGAGAATATGATGCTATCTTGCATGGGCATAAACTGCCCTGCTAACAATAATAATGTTCCATTCACATAGATATTTAGAATGCTTAATAGAACCACATGTCCCTAATTATATAAATGAGACAATATTATATAGTTTTAATCTCTACATAACTGTATTCAATATTGAAGAAGACAACCAATTAAATGAGCTACAACACATGTCAAAAGAGAAATGCAAAGTGGAGATCCTATAGTTTTAAATTGTGTTTTAACTTGATCTCACACCAACAAAACCAGGTATATAGTCACTACTCGTTATCTTATGTTAGCTAGGGTTCACAACCAGGTATTGCAGAATTGCAATAAAGAAACTAATGAATAATCCAACAAAACATAAAGATTAATATCCAACCAAAATTAATAGCAAGTAATGTGTGCTAGATTTTCAGCACCAGGAATATTTCCTCTTATTGCAAGATTAATAGCAAGTTCAAGATTATTTAACTATCAAACCACCAAAAAAAAGATTTAAGATTGATGGCTCATGGCCCTCTTCCATATAATAAAATATGACAGAAAATAAGAGAATCCAATAAGCAAACCTCGCCACTAAGAAAAGGCATAACTGTTGCTTCATTTACAGTGGCAAGCCAAACCAGCTAAGAGAGTGGAGAGTGGAGACAATCAGATCAAAGGCAAATGAAGTAAAGAAAAAAATGAAGATTAATCTTTGCGCTGCTGGTGAGTGGAGAGTGGAACCACTTATGTTGCTAATGTTAGTTTGTTGGGGTTGAGAATTTGAGATTTGGGCAAAAGGAAAAGGGAAGATTAGGGAGTGGGGACTGTGGAGTGTTAGGGGACTCAGGGACAGAGAGTCAGTAGTTTTTATTTTTAACTTTTGTCAAACTCGTAAAATCGATCCAATTTTACCGAGTTTGATCGATTTTGACCGATTTTATTGGTTTTTAAGTTTTTAACCTGATTTTACACGTTATATACATGTTGACTTGTAAAATCATATGATTTTACGAGTCAACTCATGATTTTGACTAAGAAGAAAATAATAAAAATCTAAAATTAATATCTTAGACATGCTAGAATCAGATTTGCCAGCCTTAAGAAGTCCTAAATAGACTAGAAAATCTGATTTGAATATATAATTAATTTTGAAGTCTTCTTGCCTTATTGTGCTTAGTTTTTTTGTTTTACATGAACAATTAATGAAGAAAATCTTCCTCTTTTATACCTACCAATTTAGTTTCCTTCCTAGACTAGGAGAATCATTAATTAATCCTTCCTAGCATAAGAAATTAGATTTAACAGCCCCCTTAGAATCCTTTGTTGATTAGGAAACTTCCTCATTTGTTGATAAATATTCTCCTAAATAATAGAAAAAATAATGAACAAACTTTTCTTGAATTTTAGGAGAATATTTTATTGATTTAAATCTTTGTAGAATTAGGAAATCAACCCAAAAAAAAAATTAAATTGATTCTAACATCTTAATTAACCCAAGCCAACTTTGAACTCCATGCGGTCCAAACCTATATTCATTAATATAGACCAAATCATACCCAAAATAAACTTCAAATAAACTTTCTTTGCTTCTCAAAAACATTTCATGTATAACCTGTCCTGATTTGGCCAAATTACCCACTAAAAGAATTGGATCAAACCCATCATCCATAAGAACCTCAATTTGACCGAATGTATCCCTAGGTAAGAACCCATTATGAAAAATCCAAGACTGAATCATATATTAAACTGTATCAACAACCAATCTCAAATACATAATTGAATGCTTACTATGAGGAATCCAAAGTTGAACCTAAACCGTATAATGTCAATATATAGATGAAACATAAAGACATAAACATAAAACCCAAAAGAAAAGAAAAGGCAATGAAAAGAAGTGCCACTATTCCAATTTAGTTAAGATGGAATGAAATTCACCCAAGGCTGATTACTGCTAGAGAAAATAAGGAGAAAAGAAACAATAACTAGAAGAAAACCATGTCCAAGATGAATTGAAAGAATGCTTAAACACAAACTTTAGAGAAACTAGAATGGCAAACCTATAGTTGCAAGAGAGAACCAAATCACTGAGCACCAGCCAGTGTATTCATTACGCTTAGATAGAGGTGTGACAAAATGGCGTTAAAACTATGACAAAACCCAAATACAAGATCAAGACTAAAGGTCAAAGCAGTAAAAGAAGGTGATAAAAACGAAAAAGCGAGATTCAAGATGAGAGTGGAAAGAAAAGTAAGATCATAAAATCACTTCCAAACAACAACTTAATTACAACTTATAGTATGTTAGTGAGTTCATCGGTAATAAATATACTGATGGATTTATAGACGGACAAAGTGTATCAAAATTTTTATACCTATTTCATCCCATCGGTATCTACATCGATAAATTTAACATATCATCGACATGAAAATCGTATGTAATGCTATCAATGTTTTTATTTGACTATTGGTATATTTATTGGTAAATAAAACTTATCACCGACATAATACCATCTATAATTTTGTCAGTGAGTTAATAGTAGTAGGGACATTTGCAGTAATTCTTTTCCAACACTTTTTGGAATATACCGACGGAGTTATTCTATTGGTAACCTCGTCAATAATACTTTAAAAATATTTTTTTAAAAAAATATATTCAATAGAAGTAGAAAAATAATTAAAATAATATAAAAATAAAATATTTATTTAAAATTTAAACATTTACACTAGGGGTGTTCACGATTCGGTCCGGTTTTAACCAAAAAATTCAACCAAACCGGTTTTGTTCAGTTCAGGTTGATTTTTTAGCATTAAAAACCAGAAAAACCAAAACGTTTTTGCTGCAGCCGTTGTATACCTTAATGTGGGACGTGGAGAATGCTCTTGAAGGTTATCCAAGGATGAAAAAAATCAAAATAAGTTGTTGTATACCTTAATTTAGGATACGCACCTGCATTTATCAACTGATTGTTACTGCCTGTAGAGCAATCCCCACGTCCTCGGGCTTCGTGCCAGTGGAGGAACGAATAAGAGAGAAGAGCACAGAGTTGAGGGAACCGGGGGGGAAGAGGGGTGGGGCTACTGGAAAGGAGGAATGGGGAAAAGAAAGGGGGGAAGGGAGGGGGGCGGCTAGAAGGGTTAGGGTAGGATGTTTCTTTTTATACTTTTTTTTAGATTCAATTAAACCGGTTCGGTTTGGTCCGGTTCAAATGGTTTAAGCTTTTTTAAATCGGAACCGAACTGTACCAGGTGGTTTTTTTAATTTTTAATCGGTTTTTTCTATCGATTTAGTTTTTTTGTTTAATTTTTTCTCGGTTTTTTCGGTTTAATTGGTTGGTTAGATTTTTTAAACACCCCTAATTTGTACATTCAAATACAATAAATCTAAAATAGAGATGATGTTGGAGGAGGAGGAAGAGGCTAGTCATCATCGGGACCATGGGCCAATTAGGAGGTGCATATGTACCACCCATCAGTAATCTCTTCTCCATTATCAAGCAACGAAGTTCTTCATAATCAATAGTGAGTCGTTCATATTTTTCATTAATATGGGTCTAGAAGCTCTCTTTATTTTGTATATTTTTTGGCTTTCTTTTGCGTTTCATATAAAAAATCATGCAATTTATATGGTACAAATTAATTACCTTTTAGTAAATGAAAAATATAATTTTAATATTTGGAATAAAAAATAGTATCTTGAATTTGATATTACTAATTGCATCATGTTTCTCCTAAACTCTCCTCAAAAGATTATTATCAGCTCTCTCCCGTTTAAATTTTCCTTTGAAGTCAAAATTTAGAAAAGGAAAATTTCAGTAATTTCAATAAACTAACCAAATTAACATAAAAAAATATAAGTTAATATTAACCTTGAACCTTGAAAATTATGCATCGATCTATGGTTTTCATTCAGGATATTTGAAAACCTGGCTTCATTGAAACAATGAAACTTCCATCTATGATTTAAAGTCGATGTTATTGTTCACGCAACTTTAATGTTTGTAAATCTAAAATTGCATTTGTTAAATAAAATTATTTTTAAAAACATTATTAGACATGTTGTTATGAAAGCGAAACAAAGTTATATTGAAAAAACATCCTTCCACTAGGCCTCATACTTATGGGTAAATGAATCCTGTTATAAAGGGACCCCTCTTGACATTACGACATCACACTCGAAGAGCTCACATCGTGAGTTGATGCTTATGCCTCAAATGTTTCTTCTTAGTTTGCACCTAATGACTAGTGGTCTTCAACGTTGCTACTAGAAGAACCAACAGTTATCATGTCCTCACGATGTACAATAGACTTTTCCCTAGGCATTTACATAAATTAACAAATAAAAAAATTAAATGATTTCTATTTAAAAAAAGAATTCGGCACTACCTAAAATTTTTAAACCAGTAAATACACAACATATATGCCACAAATCAGTTGATTTTATTCATTTTTTTCCTAACAATTTAGCATAATTCAATCTTGTAGAAAATTTTCAATTTCTACACTACAATATTTTTAATCCTAAATTTACAAAAAATTAAAATGATAATTAAGATTAATCCTACACATTTAATTGAAATTGAACAAAAAATTGAAAAAAACCAACTACTAAAATTCAACAAAATAATGCAAAAATTATTACAATTACAACTAAAATTCAACACAATTATTTCTAAGTGATAATATTTTTAATCCTAAATTTACAAAAATCTATTCTAAATGGAATAAATACAAAATAACAATTTATTCTTCATCAATTGACTCGTCCTCATCTCCATCATAACCATCTAAGTTGATTTCATCGCTATCATCTTCATCAACTTGTTTGTGTTCGTTAGAGCTCAAAATATCATTTAACTCCTCATCATTAACATCAACAAAAATATTCTTGGCGATTCAAAAATTTAAATTTTCTTCTAAGTCATTAAATGGAGCAACTTGATATAGATCAACTAACTTACCAAGTTGAAATACATCATCTCCAATAGTTAATTAATCGTTGCCATCATGAACAACTTTGACATGACCCCTGAGTTTGATTTTAACTACGGATAACCAATCAACTCTTAAACGATCATTTCTAAAGGGATCAGTGTATATGTAATAAATTTGTTGGTATTGTTTGGCAAAAATAAAGACATCATCGATGTTGCGGATTCTAGGCTCTGAATTAATTTCTACCAAACCATGATAGAGATCTACTTTGATTTATCTATCAATGGTGGCATACCAATAGCATTTGAATAAAAATACTTTATTCTGCTCGCTATGATATTATAATTCTCCCAACTTCCTATAATATTTAACTTCAAACTCATTAAAAGTCAATCCCTTAATATAAACCCCATTGTTATCGTACTATTTGACTTTTTTCTCGCTCCTTATTTTCCCACCGTAATTTTCTCGGTATATACCAAGAGAATATTTTGTCAGTGTTTACCGATGGATATAGAGATGAAATATTTTATTGGTAAAGGTCATTGCAATATACCAATGAAAAAATTCTATCAATGTTTTCATTTGTATTTGCCAATTTTCAAGTAGTGTAAAATGAATCCTAACTAGCACAAAACCAAACAATATAAAGTAAGCGAAAGAAGGAACAAAGGTTCCAAGTTCAAACCAAAGGTGCTTAAAGAAAAAAAATGAAATGGAAAAAAAAATCAAAACCATGACAAAAAATATAAAAACATCGGCCACGAGCTTAAGAGGTCAGTAAAAATGCAAGAAAAAAGCATAAAAACGCCTAAAAAATGGTGGATGAACAAAGGAAAGCACATATAAATAAATATAAATAATACTTCATAGGCTTACCTAAGATGAGAAGAAAAGAAAAAGCCACCACCAATGAAACAAATAAGCACAACCTACATCAGAAATATAAAGAGAGAAATATAATAATTTTATAAGCAAGAGGGATAGACAATTGGAGACATGAAAAGCAAAAACATAACAATAGTGTAACAAAGAGGGATACATAAAAGAAGCATGTGAGATTCAAAATGAGAAAAAACCAAAGTGAATCACAACAACAACTCTGAATTAAGCAAAAACACTAGGTCATAAGAAAAAAACTAAAAGAAAGAAGAACAACAAAATAAATGAAAGTATGCAATGCAAACCCAAATATTAATACATAAATAAAATAACTTACTTGCCAAATCATATAATTTCTAGCTGTTTTCACCATTCTTGTCATCATCATTGACCTCAAAACCATTAACCAAAGACAAAATAGAGTTCCCCTTAATCACCATTGTTTTATTGTTTTTCCAATTGAAGCTCCTCCCTAGTAATGCAAACTTATCAATCTCCATTTACATCCATATTCAAAATCCGTAAAATAAATCAAAACATTAGTAATCATAATCACCTTATTTATAACTTTTCTAGCATCGCTTTTTTTCTTCTTCCTTTTCAAACACACTACACAACAACAACATTGATTAAGCATCTTAACATTTTTAACAACATTAACCCAAAAAAAAAAAGCAGTGATCATTATTATCTTATTTACATATAGTTTTCTTGTAACCAAACCAAAGTTTCCTTCTTAAATACAATTCAAAAATGTAAAAAAAAATTAAACCTAAATAATCACCAAGACAAATCCAATAATTTATGACCAATAATTAATCAAGCAAGAATGTTTACAAACCCTAAACATAAGGATTTTTTAGGAAACTCTGAAGATTTACCTTAGAGAAATTTGAACCGAATTGGGGGAGACCGGGGTAGCCTTAGTGGAGGCTGACTTGGTTTTAAGCTGGGTGTTGTTAAGGGATGATTGTAAGGCTGCCATGTGGTGGTTTGTTTTGGGTGTTGTCGAGGGCTGATTTCAAGCAAGGTTATGGCTAGTTTCTGGCTAGCGGGAGGAATATTATTGATTTAGATCACTCATTTTTTTTTAAGAAAAAATCAAACGCCTAGACCAAGACTACTCCAATTCAAACTATTTGATGCTCTTCTTTGTCTGTTTATTGCTTCTAGTATTGTAAAAGAGACAGAAAATTATTGATCTCTCTCTTTATATTTTCCCGACATTTCTTTTTAGGTTTCATAGGGATCCTTACTTATCTTTCCAATTTTTTCTCCCTTCCTCCCTCTATATTTCCTCCTTTCCCTCCATTTCTTACTCCTAATATTGCAAAAGCGATTGAAAAATGTTGATCCTTTCCTATTTTTCCCTTTTTGTTTCTATTTTAGGTTTCACATGGCTCCTTACTTCTCCTTTTTTTTTCCTTTACAAGGAAAGAAAGCAAAAGAAGAAAAGTGGAATTATAAAAAAAAGAGAGGAGAAAAGTCAAAATGAGCCACATTCTTTGAAAAAACAAAAAAAATCTCTAAACCCAACTCAAACTTCTCAAACATCAAAACAAAACCATAACCATTTTATTGAAATCCATATGAACATAGTACATCAAATAATAACATTATCATATGAATTAGTCTTTTTTTTAGAAAATTATGCAAATAATACGATGATATAAAATAATAATAATGCATATGATGTTACGTGATACCAATAAATGCTACAATAATAATATTAGTATTGAGGGAGTGGTATGATAAAAATTGTGAATAATAATATGAGTTGATTATGTTTTATAATAAATTATAAGTTAAAAATATCTTTTAAATCAAGGAATTAAGAGTTTAAATTAATTATAAAATATTTTTATCAGTGATTTTTTTATATAAATTAACATCAAAAATGGAAAACAAATGCCACCTAATAAAATAAATAGTTAAATATGGCAATAAAGTAAAACTTATTTACCGCTATGAGGCCTAAGATGGCCTTGGCTATCATCAACTAGAAAAATCCAAAAGTCAGCCTACCCTCTGTCTGGTTAGTGGCTGACTATTTTGAAAAGGTTTTAGTTTCTCATTGACAGGTCATGTCCACACACAGAAAGAGAGAACTCCTCTCCCCTCTTCCTCCTTTCATTTGTTAAAATCTCTGTTTCTTGATTACCCCCTCTGTCACTCTCTCTCTCTCTCTCGCCTTCCTCCTGAGAAAGACGACAGAAACATACTCGATCATCTCAAACAAACAGATTACATCAATCAAGTGTCCGACTTTTAATTGGATTCCAAAATGACTGAACCCCCCTCCCTGCTTCCCAAATCTTGAATGAGCCCAAATTCTTGAATTTTAACTAGATTATTACAAACTCGAGAATCTGGGATGCTAAAACCCCTTGAACTATCCAATCCAATCCAATCCAATTTCCTGATTCATGGAAACGAAATCATCAATCACCCCCACCTCTCTGATTTTAGGGCTTATATTAACCTTCTATACGCTTCTTGTTGAATCACAACCACTAAATGGCCGTTCATCAGCCCCATTGATGTCCCCTCCTCCACCACCTCCTCCTCCACCACCACCACCACCACCACCCCCTCCTCCTCCTCCACCATCACCGTCACTACCTCCTCCATCACTATCACGATCATCGCCACCTCCACCGAGAAAGAAGCTGCAGTTACCCCCGCCACCGAGGCATAGATTGACCGTAAATGAGAATAGAAGGAGAAGAAAACCACCACCACCAATGAAGAATAACAACATGAACGCAGGGAAAGCGATTGGGTTACTGTTTGTGGGCATTGCTGCAATCTTGCAGATTGGTGTTGTTTGGTTCTTGGTTTACAAAAGAAGGCAGCTTTAGAAGATCAAAGATAGATATGAAAATTGCTCTTCTTGATTCCTTCTCAGTGGTATCAATTTTATGCAATGGATTCTTTGGAAGGTGGTTTATTGGATTGATTCTTTGGTGGATGCAAAATTACTGGATTGACGGATATAGCATTCAAGGTCGGTTAGAGGATTGGTTTCTCATTTTGGGTCGGGTCCTTGAGGTTTTCCTGTAAATGGGTAATTCTTGATTTGGCATTTTCTTCGTCTTCTTTTTCTTTTTTATTCTCTCATCTGGGTAGTTTTATCTACACGGCTTATAATTCAAAGTAGAGTGAATCTTTTCGCCATGGGTTTTCTGCTAACATGTATGACTGTAAAGAATGCTAGGAATTATGGAATTGGAAGGATTATAATGACAATGCCTATCTAGTGCACATTCTTTTATGTGTTAATGGGATGTCTAATTTGTTATTTTGGTTCATAATATATTTTGGTTTTATTTTTGCTGCGTTTACCAATTCTTAGCTCTATGAAGTTATTATTTACTTGATTCTGTGAATTTTACCTGTTTGTTTCATATCCCTTGTTACTATAAGAGCTTCTTTGATCATATCCTTTGTTACTATAAGAGGTTGAATTCTAGTAGACCATGTGATTTGTTAAACAGGAGCTTCAAGGCGAGAGTCTTGATATTCCGAGTTGATGTCTTAAAATAGTTGGTCCCTTGTGCTAAAAACCTGTTTCCCTTTTACCCTTACTTACAATGAGGTGTTTTTGCACCTTCACAATTGCATTGTTTTGTTTGTTGTCTTGTTCATTTTCTTCTCTAGAAACTAAAAGTTTGCTGGAGCAAGTTTATCATCTTCTTGGTGCCATTCAACCGTCTTTTAGAGCCACAAAAATGTTTGGACATTCAAATTAAGTCATCCAATGCAATGCCCCGTCATAATGAATGACTTGAGATAATTTTTCTTCTCATTCCATTCATCAACTGCCTGATTATATCCTTATAGCGTTAGAGTGACGTGACTCTTTCAGGGGAATTAGCACTAGGAGTTTTCTACCTTCATCAGCTTACGGACTTGTTCCATGGGTTAACTCTGCTCCGATTTAAGCTGAGCTACTTCCCTTGCATTCAATCTCCTTTGTTTTTCAGTGTCTCCGTTGATCTGTGTAATAGACTACTAGCAACTAGAAATGTAAAGTAGTGGTTTTCCATATGCTTTGATGATTGACCTTAAGTGATTAGAAGTTGTGGGTCTTTCTGGCGGGGAAGTTCTTTAATTGATATAACGAATCTTAATAGGATTAGCCCTTTTGGGGCGGACTCCATCTTTGTGAACTGATAACATTGATTAGATGTTTGAAACTCCACTCCCAAATTCTTTTATTTCATGTTTATTGTGAATGGTCTTAATTATTAAATGGATTGATGTGGCTTAATGAAAATACAAGTTTTCTACAGTGGTTATTGGGTTTATGGCCATAACGATTGATTGTTATGGGAGTCAGAGAGAGGACCTGTACTAAATATTTTGGGTTATGTTTGTTAGAAATCTGGCCAGTTTTGTGCTTAACTCTGACTGGTCAAGGCACTTCGTTGCAAGTGGAAGGCAACGAGGAAATTGATGATTGATTAGTGAGGACCTGTACAAATATCTTGGTTTTAAGGGTGATTTATGGATTTTATGCCAACTAAATTGATGATTGATTAATGAAGGCTCGTGCAAGTTAAGAATGAAACCTGGAATGAGTGTTTCTGACCAGTAGGGGTCTGAGGATAAATATCAAATAAACGAGATGGCATGTTCGCGCACTGCCGCGAGCTTATAAAATAAATATATTTGATAGTGTTATAATTGTGAACCAGCGCTAGATAAGTAATAAAAACTAAAGGTATGATGAAGCCAATATTTCATGATGGGAAAAAAAAACTTGTATTGGTGATCAAAAACTTAGAGACCGAACAAAATGATTGTTTTTGCCATATTTTTTAGCTTTTCTGTTAATAAAAAGAAAAAAATTACAAAGCTAAATTCTCTACCAATTTAATGTTAAACCTAAAATATTGACTTTCCTGGATAGACTTGCAGCAAATTTGTTTTCTTTTTTTGAAAAGAAAGCAAATCAAAGTTCATTAGATTTAGTTAAGAAAAAAAATATTAAATTTGTTACCTGAGTCATCATTATTATTATATGTTGACGGTGAAAAAAATCAAGTTAATTAATCTGCTAAAGCTGGCATGATATTCTAATTTGCTAATATGCTAATCCAGCAATTGATTAGAAGAAAACGATTCTAGCCATGGAATCCCAGCAGTTAAATTGCACAGCACACTTAAAAGAACACCAAGTAGCGAAAACAATGGTGTATAAGGTGACTGATCGAAAATTGCATTTGTGATAGCTCAATAATTAAAATGGACAACCTATAAGGCTAATGTTTCAAAGTTGCTTGGTGGTAAATCTTCAGTTGGTGAATTGCATTAGGATTGTCAAATCTTCAAACTCTGTCAATGTTCAAATAAAATATTAAAAACACGAACACAATAATTTGAACCATTTGAACCTTTTCTTATCTTATGTTTTAGTCACTTATAAGGTTGAGTTCATGTGTAGGTCATTAGGGAGGGAAAGGATGAGACATGAGAGGATTGTTGTGGTTCACATTCGATGTCCTGCCTGCCTGTCCAGCTAATAACCTCATATTTACTGTCGCACGTGTGCGGCGTCGCGGCGATCGTCCACTAATCTCAGGTAAAATGTGATGTGGTCTCTCGGGCAAATGTGGAGAGTCAAGGAATTCTTGCCCCTTATCAATAAAATATGGAGTGAGAGTCATCACCTAATATTCTGGTTACTAGGAACCCTAACTGGTCTCAGAGATTGAGTACGAAGATTAGTTGCGTAAAGGGAAGGTATTAACACCCCAACTACCTAAGGTAGGCTGCATTGTTTTAATGTCTGATAAAAAAAACTATGGTCTTATTGTGTTTTCTAGTTGTTGATCTGTTTAAGGTTCAAGAAAAGCTTTCCTTAATAAAAAGGTTCTTATCTTAATGGAGTAAAACCTAACTGTTCTACGTCCGAAAAAACAGAATTTAATATCCAGAATACGTATTACATGTAATGTCGTACCCCAAATACTAAAAGATAAACAAAATAAAAACTTTTGTTGTTTTTGAAATTTTGGCCAATGTTCTATTGACTTTAATAAACTGGTTATTAAAGCCAAAATGCATGCTAAAATATTTTTTGCTGGTGTATGACAAACACAATATGATTT
Source organism: Populus deltoides (assembly GCA_015852605.2). Lineage (NCBI taxonomy): Eukaryota > Viridiplantae > Streptophyta > Magnoliopsida > Malpighiales > Salicaceae > Populus > Populus deltoides. The sequence continues at coordinate 38,103,233 of CM027570.2, forward strand.
TTTAGCTTTGAGACACTTGGCCGTATGCAGAAAAACATTTTTGCTTTTTCAATTTTTTTGTATTTTTTGAAAGTTTTGACGAAAACCGGGTATTTTAATATCAGATTCGTATTTTTTCAAAATGACAGAACACAAATCGAGATTAAACAAAACAGTGTAAAACAATACACTTAGGAAATCACAAATAAAAACATTTGTCTTTTAATTTTTTTTGAAATGGGTCGGACTCGGCCCGGATCGGTCAATGTTGGGCCCGACCCCCTAAAACCAAATGGTCGTTATCTGTGCACCAACACAGTAACCAGCCCCTTCACCATTTGCATGCAAATGTAGGCAGGGGCTGAGTAAGAGGAAACAAAACGGGGCAGTAAGAGGTTACCTGGGGCGGCGGCGGCGGTGCTGTTGTCACGGTGGAGGGACTGTGGTGGCTGGCGGAGCTGCTCCTTCTTCTTCCTCTCTCTGCTCTATTTTTTTTCTCTTCTTTTTTCTTTCGGTCTTCAGACCATTCTCCCTCTTCTTCTTTTCTTTTTTTTCTTCGGTCCTCTCCCTTCTCCCTTTGTTTTCTCTTCTCCTCTGTTCTTTTCTTTTGTTTTTTTCTTTTCTTTCCTTTTTCTCTGTTTTCCTTTTCTTCTTCCTCTATTTTTTTTCTTTTCTTTCTCTCTCTCGGTTTTTCGTTCTCCCCCCCCTCTTTTTTTTTTGTTTTTGTGTCTCCTTTCTCCCCTGTATTTACAGGGGAGAAAAGGAGACCTACACCTTTACCCAGTCAATGGCGCAGAGGTGTAGGGTGGACGGAGTGACCACTGTTCAGTTGCCCCTCTACCACCCTAGGGACACCTCTCCTCCCCTAACTTTAACATTTGGAAAGCTGTGCAGGTGGAGGGTCCCTGGTTGGCGTCTTTTTGTGTCATCGGGGGAAGGGAAGGCGGTGAGAAATAGGGGAGAAAAGATCTTCTTCTTCCCCTGTTTCGCGCGTCCAGGGGAAGAAAAAGACCCACAGTGCCTTCAAACTGGCACCGTTTCAGCCCCTTTTTTTTTATGAACAATGTATAAAACGGCGCTGTTTTGGACAAAACGCGTCGTTTCATTTAAAAGAAAAGGCAGCAAAATGTGTCAGAGTTCACATTAGTCCTCAATTTGTGATTTGTTCAATTGCGTCCTCAATTGTAATTTTAATTGTAAACATAAATTCAATTACATCCCTGTCAAATTCAATTGCCGGCCTTGAAGTTGGCTGCCTTTTTCAAATTGGTCATTGGTCTTGAATTAGTGCAATTTGACCCTCAATTGAGCAATAACTTCTAATTTCTTCAATTTGGCCCTTGATCTGGTTTAATTACAGCCCCTCCATTTACGCGTGTTTTACATTTTGGTCCTTGGTTTCAGATTTTTTCAATCAAGTCCTTAATTGGCCATCAAACTTCAATATTTATGCAATTAAGCCCCTAATTTGACCAAATTAACTTCCAAAAATTATAATTTGACCCCAAAACTTTAATTTCCTCTCATTAAAGCCCAAATTAACTCCAAAATCAATTTTTCGTGCCATCAAACCCTCCATAAATTCAATTAAACCTTCAATAAAATTTAATTGAGTCCATAAATGTCTGATTTTGGACTTTTCTTTCTCAAATTATATTTTCTTTATCAACAGGGCTATCATCAGTTAATAAAATACTGTCAAATTTTAATCTTTGTATTTTTAAACCTTCTCAACCAATTTTTGACCATTTTCTGAGTGCTCTTACATCCTCTTCTCATTGCTATTATTTTTTTGATAATATTTTTTGATTTTTTTATGTTTTATTATTTTTTGTGCGGGGACCCAAAAATGGGTTACAACATTTACCTTCCTCTTTCACATTCTGGGCCACAAATGACTCTTTGCATCTGCTTACAAACCTCCTACTACTGTTATCTCCTTGTAGATTAAATTGTCAAAATTTCAAGACCCTCAGCAAGACCAATTGTTTATTCAATTGAAAAGAAGAAGCAAAGTGAGTTAACCCAGGTTTTTAACAAAATTACTCAATTTTTTTTTCAACCGGATCGGTTCAAGCTCTAGATTGACAATAATATGGTATCCACATAAAAAAATACAATTTTTAATATATTTAATAAATCTTCGGTCATAATAAATAAGTAAAAAAGAAAGAAAGAAACGGTTGTATCATTTGTTTTTTTAGGTTTTTTCTTTTTAAAAATTCTTGATAGAGAAGTCATAATAAAATCCTTTATTTTTTTTTTATCTCTCTCATAATAGGGTAGATGCCCACACCTTATAGAATCAGAAGTGATCCAAGAAGTGCAAGCCTGTATAGATCCATCCAACCTCTTCTTCCATTTTTGGGCTGGCTACCCAATTGGGACTTTGTGCAAATTTATGTCCACTTCTACAACTTAAACAACATATATTTATAGTCACGTTATTATTCTGGTCAAGGAAAAAACAAATAATTGGCTTTTTATGAATTTTAAAGGTCAGTAAAACATAGTTTTTGCTGATTTCTATTTGTTTTTGTTTCTTATGGTAATTTTAGTAAGAAAAAGCTCTTAAGTAAATGAAATAAGAATTTTAAGGATTCAAGATGCATTAACAGGAAAACAAGATAATTGTAATATCGATATATAAAATTTATATTTTTTTAATTAATTATAATAATTTATAGTTTTTTATTTAAATATATTAATTTTTAATTTTTAATTAAATACTATCGTTCACTTTCCATTATAATCATGTCTCAATAAAATTAGCACTCATCTTTTCCATGTTACTTTTTCTTCTTCTTTATCAATAACAACTTTGACAGTTTTTTTTCCCTTGTTATAAATTTCTCCTCTATGTCATTATACCCCCGCCATATGCATGATTCTGTTTCTGTCATGTTAATATCTATTTATCAGCCACCTGCATCAATGTACATGGCTGGAGATGTGGAAACAATAAGGTATATTTGTTTGGTTCTCCAATAGCTAAACAATTCTTTTAATATGAAATAGTTTTGAAGAGGGTTTGGTCTAAGAAACTTATTCAAGGTTGACATCTAATAATTCTTGTGTATTTGTAAATAAGTAATTGTAAATTGTTGACTAAATGTTATTTGTTGCTGCAAGAAAGAAGCACGCTCCTTCATTTTTTTCAATTATGAAATTTTTTGACTAAATGTTATATATTTGATGACAGTGTAAACACAAATAAATGAATGACCGGAATCAAAAGGGCAAGCCATGAAAAGAATAAATATAAATTGCAACATGAATTGGCCAAAGAAATAAAGATGGGAATCTAAAGCACAAATTCAATAACTATCAAAAGGGAAGAAAATACAGCAGAAACAATTTTGAATACAAACTCCTAACAAGCAACGCCTTTGTTGGTTGGTTAAAAAGCAAATGGAAAAAAAGAGAAGCTGGTCTCACAGTCCAACAAAGCAAGAAAAAGACAACCATTAATCTTGCAGATCAATAATACATACACATACCAGCAGCGTAAAGCAAGAAAGCCTTAACATGAACAAAGCAGCAACCCAACCGAAACGAAGGTTAGAAAAGCTCAACAAATCAGTTGAAAACAAAGGAACCACACAGATTAATTATGGATGCATAAGAAAACAAACTAAAAAAAAAAATAGTAAGAGAGGCAATGAAAAGAGGGGAAAAAAACTAAACTGATGGTGCAACAACCAGCAAGAGAGGCAATGGAGAAAAATAAAAAGAGAGTCCAACAACTGATGGGCAAAGAAATACACAGACCGGAAATAGACAAAGCAAAAGAAAAGACATTTGGCTGTAAACTAAAAAAAAACAGGTCATTTTCAATTTCTAGTCACATAAAATACAGAGGACAATTGTTGCACAAAGTGCAAAATCTTATCTCTAACCAACATGATAATATTTCCCATGCAAACCAGATAGCAAATAGGATACATTTAATGCATACTGCCCACTAATTTAATTAACAATGCAAATCAAAAGAAAACAAAGGCATGACTGCCACAAATAGAATACATTTAATGCGTACTGTCTCACTAATTTAATTAATAATGCAGAAGCAAAAGAAAAGAAAAAGCATGCGTGCACAAACGAAAAGAACATATATGCGAGCTGAAACAACTATTACAATCCACAGTTGCATGAGTCTGAATGAACAAGAATACCGTAACATGATTTAGTTTTTTTTTTTTGGTTAATAAATAAGGAAATCCATCACCATGGAATGTCTAGCTGGCTGATTATGCCTACTGTGGCCTTCCTGACTATGATTTTAGAATGGCATCTGATCTTTATAGATTAGCCAGCCACGTTTTTGGAGTTGGTAAAAGAGGGGCATTATGTTGCCTTCTTGTCATTGCCATGATTTGTGGAGACCCTTTTTACAAGGTGGCTTCATTTTTAGGCCTGACCCGTTTGTTATTAATCGGTAGCAAATTCAAGTAGAATAATATATTTTTTTTCTTAGGCAAAAAGCGAACAGTGATCCAGGCATTTACTATACTCTTTTTGTTGATGGATTATGTAAAGAAATAACATCAATCTTCTAATTATATATATTAAATAAAATATTTTAGATGTTGATGGAAAATTTCTAATTTTTCAAAATATATTTCAGACTCAATAGAGAAGGTAAAGGAACTGTTAACAAGTTGCAATTGCTAGTCTACTCAAACAAAATTGTATCATTGACTATCTTCCCAACATTTCTCTTCCCCTCTAAGCATGCTGCAAGTAATTATGCACTGTATATAAATATTATTGAACTTTTATTATGAGCTATGCCAAAATAATATTGATGAGCTAGTTTATCCTTAAGGAATTAGGTTAACTGAGGAAAGTTTCGTAAAAAAGGAAAGTTAAGTTAAACTAAATTGAAAGTCAAGTGACTCAGTTGTATCTCCTTGTCTTCCTCCCTATGTTAGTATACACCAGATAATATCTGCGCTGTGCTGCAAAAAAAAAAAAAAAAAATTCATGTATTATTAATATATTTTTTAGCAAAAAATAAATAAATAAATAAAATTATGTGAAGGTTGATCTGATGTGACATAATTGATTTTTTAGGTCTAGAAACAACTTGAACGATCGATAAAAATATAGCTTGACTAAAAAAATCAAGATAATATTATTTTTTTAATATTGAGACGATAACATATTAGGTCTCCATGGATTCACTCGGATCAACTCAGGTTAACCTATCAAATCTCTAACCCAAGTCATGAGATCCTAATAACCTTCTAGAAACCAAATAAAAAAATCATTAAACCCATTTCCAAATCAATTCAATATTGAAGGATAAAATTGAAATCAAAATTCAATTAGAAAAATGAGTCGAGCCAACCCGGATTAACCTGTAAAAACTTAGTCATAAGACTGGGATAACCGCTTAGAAAGAAAATTGAAATAAGTTATGAAACTTAATTCTCATTCAACTCAATGTTAAGGATGAAATTGAGAAAAAAATTAATTAAAAAAAGAACATGAAAAAACCACTTTAGTCAACTTGAGTTAACCGACTTAACCCATAACTCGAGTTATGAGATCGTGATAACCCCATATAAAATAAATAAAAAAAATAAAGTCAAATTCTCAATCAATCCAATGCTGATGGATGAAGTTGAAAAAAAAAATAAGCCGAGTCAACCTGTGTTAACTTGTCAAACCCGGGTCATAAGACTGAGTTAACTACATAAAAAATAAATCGAAACAAATTATAAAATTAAATACCTATTAAACCTAACATTGAAAGATGAATTTGAAAAAAAATACATTGAGGATTAAATTGTAAAAGGCCAACGTATATTACTACCCCTATAGTGAAATGCCAAAGGCCTTTTAGTAAACCTTGATGTTCAAACTATAAAAGGCCAAAACTTTTCACTATTCATCGCTACAATGAAATGCCAAGGTTTTGTAATATATGTTTATAATAGTTATTAAATGGATTTGGTGTAAATTTAGTCCTTCCAATTTAAATGAAATTATAACTTAATACCTTTATTTTATAACCAATATTTTAATACTTCTTTTATTAAATAATGCTTTTAGTTTACTAATAAATATCCAAAATGCCTTCTAATCCCTATATTGTAACTTTGTCTCATCACCAACATAGTTTCATAATGTTGTTGCCCTCGACAATAATATCAAATATAAAAATCATTTTAAATAAATATATTTTTTCCAACAAAAAAGATTTTATACATAGGTTTTTTCGACATATTTTTGTAGTTAAAAGAATTCTAATGTAAACCAAAACATTTATGTGTACATATAATAAAATTAATTGAGAACTATGTGTGTTAATAAATGAAAAAAAAAAGTCATGAATGATAACAAAAAATAAAACAGGAAAAATTAGATCAAGATATTAAATCTCGCAAGACAAGATATTTATCTAGTTTTGTTTGCTAATTTTTTTATTCGATCAAACAATAATAGAAATAGACACATATTTTAAATTGATTGAATAAAATAAAAAGAAAAAAAATACCTTGCAAAACTGCACATATTAGAATAATCATTTGAAAATAAATATTTTTATTTTTAAAAATAAAGTCCATCTATACAAAAAATTAAAAACAAAATATAGATGGACCAGAAAAATCTCTTAAAAAACTAAATGCATACAAAATAAAAAAAATAATTATCATTTAAAAGATGCTTTATAAAAAAAAAGAGGCATTAATCTAAATATAAATAAAAGTTATTTGAACGTATCTTGAAATTAACATCTAGGAAATATAAAAGTGGTTACTAATCATTTATTATAATATTTTTGTATGTGTTGCAATTCCATTACATATCACTGAACATGGCTGATATTGATATTAGAGATAATTTAGTTAATTAGGTATATTATTATTCATATTCACTTCTTATGTATATTTAGTAGAATCTCTTATTTTGTTTTGTAATTAATTATTTTATAATCACTTAAACCTAGTTCTTTTATGCTTACTTTTCCAATCATTTAACAATGTATGTACATATATAAATCTTTTGTGAACCACATGTTTAATGTAAATTGGTAAATGGTGAATTATGTGTTATTATGAAATGTTGATATAAAGATTATTTATTAATGATGAGATGAAGATTTAATAAAGTGGAGGTATGTTTGAGGCTACCGTGTGAAAATATGGTAATGTGTTATATGTAAGTTACAGTGAGATAAAATTTTGTGTGGAGTTTTGTGTAGAAAAAACTATGTTGAAATTTCATAAAATCTGTTAAAGCACATAATTAGTTTGATGTAAAAATAATATGAAATATGACATGGATATTGCTAAGACTAGAAATTATAGAATGAAGAATCTAGTAGCATTGTAGATAAAATCAAGTAATGTAAACACGTAAAAAAAACAATGTTGAAAATGTTACTTATATTGGTTTGATTCTCAATCAATACCAAATGTATTCAGATTGTTGTAATAAGTATCAAGACATAAGTATCAAGACATATTAGATAACAAAATGTAATAAGGAAAGAAAATAATATTAGGGTTATATATATATATATATATGGCCTTATTTTTTTTTTAATTAACGTGGGAGTCTTGACCAGCTTGCTCGTACCTCGACTAATCTCACGGGTCCTAAAGTTAACGACCATGTAAGCTTTCAGTAAGACTTGAACTGGTGATCTTTAGAGAACAAACCTAGAACCTAATCAATTGAGTTACACCTCTCAGAGTTTAAATGACCTTACTTTTCATTTACATACTATTAATTAGTATTTGGTTATAATTAGTGTGTATCAAATAGTGGGTTGTTACAGGATTGTTATTTTGTGATCTTGGAGTCTCTATACTGTCTTCTTTTATTTTATATATGGTGTGACAATGCTAGTGTGATTACTGCTGCTTCAAATTCATTTTTTGATGCTTATTTAATGCTTACACCAAGTATAATAAAGTTGATAATCATTTCATTCGAGAAAAAAATAATTAATAAAGATATTTTGGTTTGCCATATTTCCATAGAAGATCAACAACTAACTAGTTGATGTCTTTAATTATAAGGGACAAACATCACCACACTTTACACTAATTATGCGTTCCAAATTAATGGTATTTGATCTCCCTGTTCATTTATGGGGTGTTATTGTATCTGTTTCTTCACCTACATAGTATCTTGATGCTGACTCTACTCAACAACCAACTGCAAAAATCTCCTTTAATTACACAACAAAATATATAGTTCTCAAGTATATATATTCCATATTTTATCTCCTTGGATCACTCCCATTTGTCACATTGCATGCCTATTTATTTCGATCAATATAACATTACATTTCATGTTGGCAAAACCTCTTCTTTTTTTTTTTTTATCTATCTTTCACAGTATTCACCCTCATGCCTTGTCCTGTAAACTGAAAACCGAACCACGATGACAGTTGCTTGGTTGGGATTGGGAGTGGAAATATTGGAAATAACATCAGGATGCGTTTCATGTAATTGGGCTAAAAATTATTTAAATAATGGCCATTTAATATTAATCTGTCGAGCTTGCCTGGATAATAAATAATAAGCTTAAAAGCTGATGGGACAAAACCTAACCAGGGATGCAATGCAACAGAGACAATAACACTAGCTAGCTTCTTGGTTTCTGCAATATCTGAGATCATTTGGAGCATTCACTGCATGTGCTTGTCTTCTCTTAATTAGCTCCAGAAAGAGAAAGGTAAACTGCAAGACACAAAGCCAGCAAAAGCGAAAGCTGAGAGGATTCTCCTTGTTTTGCAGGGGGGGAAAAAGGGTTTACGCACTGGAGAGCTGGTATCTCCCTATTCTGTGGACTGTAGTTGTCTTGACCGTTGACTCTTTCTTGAGGTGGATCCCATCTTCTCGTGTTTGAGAGAAAACTATGGTTATACACCAGCGCTAGCTTATGGTGTGTTTGGTACGATAGATAGAATGAGAGGGGTGAAACTAGACTTTGACTCTGATAAAACTAGTTGTTATATCTCTTTATTTAGTTAACACCTAACTGGACTGAACATTTATTTTATTTTATATTTAAGGAGTATGATCAGATATAATAACATATTATAAGAACGATAATATCCTTGTACATTCTCATGTATATAAATATAAAAATAATAATATAATTATTTTTTAATTATTTCTAAGTTATAGTATTAATTTATATTATTTTATTTAGTTTTTATTCTTTTAATAACTATAATAATTATCTTTAATGAAAATATGATTTAACAAGTTGTCATATAAAACAGCACTAGCATGTCCTAGAGGGGGATGAAGTGACAGAAATTTAAATATGGGATATGATAAAAATCATCTCTTTTCTTGCCTTATATTTGAATCAAATAGCCTTATCTATATTCATATTCCAAACGAATCCTTAATTTAAAATAATCTTTCATTCTCAAAATAGAAGAATCATCTTTTATTATGGACATATGCTGCTATGAGAAAATAAAAATAAAAGTAAAAATAAAAATTAAAGCGATACGTTACCTTTTAGAGGGGCATAATTGAAAGAACTTGAAATATAAAAATGATATTTTACTTTGTGAATCTCTTTTCTCTCTCTTTTTTTTTTTCAAAGTATTTTCCTTTATATAGGAAACACAAAGTTAATCCCTCCTATGCCAAAAAAGGATTTACTCCCTTTCTAACTCAAAAAATAGAGCATAAAAAATTCTGAAATCTTTAAATTTCAATAAAAATAATTATTAAAATGATATTAATTTGTATGCGATGAACCTTAACAATAAGTGGATAGTATCACCTTCTAGCAATTCCAGTTTATAGGCCACTGAGCCAATCTTCTATAAGATTTTTTATAAACCATAAAACCTTGAATTAAGCTTGAAATGCTTCCTTAAAGCGACACTAGATTTCCCGTATGGCTGTAACTTTAAGTAAACATAATCTCCTACTTCGATTTCCTTGCCAATTTTATGTTTGTCAACCACTTGTTTCATTCTATGAAACGCCCTTGTTAATTGCTGCTACAAAAATTTATCCATCTGAATTCTAGTGGTTATCATATTTTCTACTACAACCATTGGACTACACTTTTGAGTGGACCATTCTCTGTGACGTAGTAGATATCCAAACAATGCTTGGAACACAACCATAAAATTTCCAAACTTAGTAAATCTATCAACCACCACCATAATCATGTCCTTTCTTTTAAACTTTGGAACACCTTCTATGAAATCCATTATGACATTCCTCTAAGCTTTTTCTGGAATGGTTAAATGTTGCAATAACCCAGGATATGTGATGTGAATCTTTTTTTCACTTGGTCAAACAATTTAATTCCAATGAAGTAGATAACAACTCCAAATGCCAAAAATCAGGTTTGATAGAACCTTGACCAAGAGGTAACCTTATACCTAAGAACCAAATATATCGTAAAGAGACTTGGACCCAGAGATAACCTTGTAGCTAAGAACCCTCAGCATGTGAATGATATCACGAAGACAATTAATCTTTAATAAGTCAGTGTACAATGTTTGTCCCTGCAAAGAAATGTTGTTTTTTCCACAAACAAACAGAAGGAAAATTGACATTTATTCTCTAACTTGTAGCTAAAATTTACAGATAAAAAAACATAATATAGTCTCCTCTCACTAACTTGAATAGACCATTTTGGATTGCAAGCTAATGGGTCTAAATTAGTAATCAACTAACATAATTCCAATAATAAAATAAACTCATAAACAATGTCTAATAGGCTAAAACAAATCCAAATTTAAAATAATTATTCAAAATTAAATAAATATATAAAATAAGATAAGAAAAACAATTTTTTTATGCTAGAATTCCTTTATATAGCCTAAATCTCTAACTTTCGCATATTTGTTTTTACAGATTTTTAATCTTGACTTTAAACACATCATTCTCTCTTATATAGATGACTTACTAGGCCTACCATATATGATTAGAAATCTTGAGATTTCTAGTTTCCATACCAACTTTAATCATAAACAATTTTCATTTGTAACTCCAGATATGCCCCAAACAATACACAAAGGTCTAGTCTAACAAATTTGACAAGATTTATCTAGTAACTTTTATCCTCTGTAATAATATGTTCTTAAACACCATTTGACCTAAAAAATTACAAAAACTTATTTCCAAGTGTCTAGTATCTCCTTGTAAAATTTTAGTTTGTTTTGATGTACCGTTTGAGAGATATATCCGATCTCGCAAAACTGATCAACAAACATTTTAAGTCCAAATTTAGACCTGACTTGGTTCATATCAATATACATTCCTCTCCAGCTTTGCCTGCTTACAGATGTCACATTCTTCAATAATTTGTACCAAGTAGGTACAATGGCAATAATTGCATTTAAGCTTCTTTGTTGAATCCCATCCATTCTACCAGACTCATTAATTTCTGCAATGGCAAGCCTTCTTGATAAGGCATCTACTGTTAGGTTTTCTTTTCCTTTCCTATAGTGGATATGATAGCTGAGTCTTAACAGTTTGGTCAACTTTTTTTGTTGCAATGGTGTATAAATCTTATACTCTAGAAGATACTTGAGACTTTCATGGTATGTTTTAATAACAAATTGATTATGCTTTAAGTAATGCATTTATCTCTCTACTACCATTAAAATTGCCATGTTCTTCTTTTTGTAGATTGATAATCCCAAGTGTTTTGAACTCAATGCTTTACTAAAAAAGGCCAGAGGTCTTCCTTTTTGACTCAGCATAACACCTAGTCCATTGGTGCAAGCATCAGTTTCTAGCACAAAGACCTTCTTAGAATCTGGTAATACTAGTACAGGTGCCATACACAAGGCTTTCTTCAACCTATCAAAAGTTGTCTTAGCCAATGCATTCCACTAAAAACTATTATTTTTTAACAGATGAGTTAATGGTTTACTAACAATTCTAAAATTCTTGATGAATTTCTTGTAATAACCAGCTAACCCCAAGAATCCCTTTAGCTCTTTAATTGTGTGTGGTAATGGCCAATCTTGTATTACTATAGGTTTTTTAGGATTTGTTGCTACTCTATTGCTAGAAATTATATGCCTCAAATACTTTATCTTCTTCTCACAAAATGTATACTTGGAATTATTATTTTTTTTTGCAAAGAGTTGATTAACTCTTTCTAAGACCAACCTAAAATATTTGAGGTGTAGTTCTAGTGTATAACTATATACCAATATATCATAAAAAAAACCAACACAAATTTCCTAAGGAATGGCTTTAGTATGGTATTCATCAATGATTGGAAGACAGCAATGGCATCACCTTGAACTCATAATGTTTATGGTATGTCTTGAAGGTTGTTTTCTTTACATCACCTTTAAACATCCTGACTTGGTGATGGTCTATTCTTATATCCAATTTAGAGAAGAATTTGAAACCATGAAGTTCATCCAACAGTTTATGTATCAATGGAATTGGGAATTTGTTTTTGATAGTTAGATTATTCAGTTGTCTGTAATTTATATAGAACCTCCATGTCCTTCTTCTTAACTAGTAGAATTACATAACCAAAAAGGTTGTTGGTATATTAAATTATTCCATTCCTAGCATTTCTTTCACTAACTTCTCAATTTCTTCTTTATACATGTAAGAACTCTTGTATGGTCTCATATTAATTGGTTTTGCTCTTGGAATTAGTGGATTTTTATGATTTAGAGCCCTGGTAGATGGCAATTAAATTAGTTCTGCAAACACTGTGGAATTCCTGCAAAAATACCTCTATTTCAAGATGTTGAATTTCATCTTCTATAATTTTCATAACTTTCAAAAGAAAAATTATCTAACAAAGCCATAAAATGTCTTTTTAAGGTTCTTATGGACCTTATTAACTATAATTTCTCTTAACTTAGCCTCTTCTATTATACCTCTCAATCCAATCCTTCTTCCATCCTTTTTAAATAAAATCTTTATTTTTATGAAATCAAACAAGATAGGTAAGTACAATCTCAACTAGTTTACCCTCAATACCATGTCATATTTACCTAACTTCCAAATCCTAAGATCTGGATGAAATTCATAATCTTGTATGAACTATTAAAATCCTGGACTATAGGCATCACACTTCATAATGTTTCCATTAACAATAGTAACTATCAACACTGTTGTTTTTACCATCACAACCTTAATTTGCAGCATCGCTTGCTTATCAATGAAGTTATGAGCGTTTCCACTATCTATTAGTATTACTAGCTCATTTCTTTGATAGCCACCCTTGATTCAAATAGTATTATGAGTATATCTATATGTCAAAACATGTAAAAATAATCCATATTCCTCAATTCCATCTTCTTTTTTTGCCTTTTTATTTTCTTATTCTTCTACTTTAAAAAAAATATTATTTACTATCCTTTAATCCTTTTATCATATTTAGTCTTTTTATTACATATCTATGGCCAGGAGTAAACTTCTCTCCACACTTAAAACACAATTCAAGTTTGGATTAAAAGGATTATCATATGCTTGTTTTGAGTTTGTCAACAATTCTCCTTTATATTGATTAAAAGTTTTCAATTGGTAATTACCTGACAATCTGTCAAAGCCATTCATTGAAAAAGTTTTTAAGATCATTATATTTCTCTTGGTGATTGCGTCATTGGATTTTTCCTGCTATTTAGCCTATTTAAAGGCTTATTATAGTGTAGTTAGCTTGAAAATTTTTAACATAGGCTTGATATCTTTATTAAGTACACTTATAAAACTAGACACATAATAAGCTTTTGGTAGAGAGGGATTGAGTACACTCATTAAGGACTGAAGTTCTTTAAACTTCTCCACATATTCCTCTACATTGTTTTTCTTGTTCTAGCTTGTTGAACTCCTTTACAACATCATTTTGATTTCCAAACCTTATACACATTGCCTTAGTGAATTCATACCAATTGGATAAATCATCCTTTTACACCAAAAATCCTTTGTACCAAATATCAACCTTGCCTTCCATGTACAAGACAACAATCTCTACCCATTGATCAACAAGTATTAAATGTATTTTAAAAAATCTCTTATATTTTCTTATCCAACCACGAGGATTATCTCCAGAAAAAATAAACAGTTCTACCCTTGGCAATATTGTTCTACTTTCTTCTTAAATTCTCATAACAACTCCCCCATTGCTATTATGGTGAAACAAATTGTGTCCTTCCACAGTGACTCCTTCCTTCCATGCTGACCATCCAAATTAGCCTTGAAGAAATTCAAAGTTGAGAGCACCGTGTCCAATTGTGATTGCAATTGTTCCACCTTGCACAATTCATCTCCTTACACTTTTATTTCTATTCGAATCTCCTGCATTTCTTCGTTGATACGTTTATTGTGCTTTTTTAGAGCTCTGAGTATGTTATTGTCTATCATGGTGGGTTAGAAGTCTTTGTGTGGATCTTCTTTGACTTTGAACCCAAATTGTAAAGGAAGGCCTTGACAATGGAATTGATAGAAATGAAAGATTGAGAGATAGATAAGTAAAGAGAAGAAGCTTGTAATTTTTATAGAAGAGGAATTCTATCAATTACTTGCTTAACATATTTTCTTCATCATGTATTTATACTAGCACAACTCTGTTTAATATTTGACAGCTAATGTTCATCCTTACTTGCTTAACATATTTTCTTCATCATGTATTTATACTAGCACAACTCTGTTTAATCTTTGACAGCTAATGTTCATCCTTACCTGCTACTATTGCTTTCTTCTTGCTTATGTAACAAAGTTTTTAATGGTAAGTATTTGTTATTGAAAACCATAAACTTATTGAGGGCGGATAATGTTAATTATAGGAATTCTGCACCAATTTTGCATAGCAGATAGGAGAATGTAAACTTCTCCAGGTGGAGCTAATTTCCGTCAATCAATCATCAGAAATTTAAGAGGCATAAGAAGTACAAAGGTGTCATATTGGAGCAATGGTTTTCAATCATAGTTGAGAGAGATAGCCTGGACTCCTTGTTCAATTCAAAGAGAACAAAAGAGACAATAATTTTCATTCCTGTGGACGATTGATAAATTTTAATACAACGAATCCAAGAATTAATTAAGTTCCAATTGTATGTCCTCTTTGATAAACACAGATTAAAAGATTTTTTCTTCCAGATTTCAGATTAAACAAGTCAGTACTGGTGGTAGTAGGGAATGGACAACTCATTTTCCTGAACATATTGGTTGATGGTCCCTAATATGTATGGACTAGGCTAGAATGAGCATGCAGATGCCAAAAGAGAAATACGTTTCTGCTAGTTTCTAATTCTGCAGTTGTGGAGCCAAAAGCAAATGTATATTGAACATGCTACCAGTCAAACAAGCAAGTCTACAAATCCCAAACATGTTTCTTTCAAGGGAAAGAGCAAAATAATGATCAAAGGAAGCAAAAGACAGGAATCCTCTGGTGGCCCTACATTATTATTCCCACACCTTCAGAGCGAACAAAAAAAAAAAAAAACCCTTCCCCCGGGCACAATTTCATCATTTGAGGCAAGAAAGGCATTGATGACCCACGAACAAGTACTGTTTTCGTCATATTACAAAGATCCATTATTGAGATTTCAATCATCTGCAAAACAGAAGTATCCTGTTATACAAAGACAAAAATAATAATAATAATAATAATAATAATAATAATAAGGTACGAGAAGCTAGAGTAACACAAATTAAATTCGTTTACTATATTATTGAGATGATATTATTATTACCTGAAGTGTGAGGTCTTGAACTGGATGCAAGATCAAGCCAAGAGTCTGCGTCCTTTGGTTCCCATTCATCAAAGAAATGGTGCAATGGCTTCAGGGTTTCAGTTTCTTTCTCCAACTTGATTGACCTTCTTGCTGATGACTTGATAATATCAGTGCCCAAAACAAAGCAGTGCTGCCCTGGTTGTTGCTGCTCTTCTTTAGAAGTATCAGCAAAGTTTTGAAACTGTGACAGTGAGTAACCTTTGTAGGAACTCATTGTCAATTGGTTATATGAATCTTGAACACCTCTTGCACTCCCTAAACTATCTGGAAAGAAAGATCTCTCATCCACATCCTCCCTCATTCCATGATAATACCTTATAATTCATGCAAAAAAAAAAAATTAAGCCATCATGAAACAAAGAAATCAAAATATGCATTAGATTTGTTTCCTGAACTTACACACACCTGTGCTCTTTGTCAACTTGAGGAGAAGATCCAGACTCCAAAAACAGGTTGTGAGGGGTGCTATTTAGAGGAGAAAAACCAGAATCAGGAGGGCCAGAAGATGAAGAATGAGGATAAAGGAAGGGGTTAAGGAAGGTTCCATGCGAAGGGTTTTGATGGGCATAAACTTCAGATTCCGCAGATGAAGGGTGAGAGAAAGAATAAGAGGAGCTGGAGGGTGAAATAGTGGGGTTAGAGAGGTTTCTGTTGATTGATGTTAAAGGAATTGTTGTTGCTGTTGTAGTAGTACTTGAAGTAAGTTCCACAGGCTTTCTTGAACGGCTTCTGCCTCTGTGCATGTGCCTCTCACAATATTTTGAGTCTGGGTATGCTTCCTTTGAGCACCTCCATTTTTTTCCATCCGTTCTTCTGCACCTTCCTGGCTCTGGGTCTGCTTTTCTGCCAAAACCCGCCTGAAAACAACCCCACCCAACTGCAAAAACACAGTCCCAACTTTCTTTCTGAACACTTGCTTTTTTATATATATAAAAAAAAACATTCAAAGCAATAGGTACAGATCAACTTACTAGGTTGGTGAGGGAAGAGTCTTGATGCCAAAGAAGATCCCAAGCTTCTTTTGACAGAATAGAGGAGTTCTGGCGGGACAGGAACACCAGAGACCATGTATTTGTAAATGAGAGCTTGGTGTTCAAGCTCTTGCCATTGAGTTGCAGTGAAAGGAAACCTATTTCTGGAAATTGTTGTATTCAACATATTTGAGTGAAAAAAGATGCCCAAAAGAACCAATTAAAAGGATTCGCAAGTTGTAAATTATAGAGAGATTTCAGAGACAAAAGGAGGGTTTTTTTTTTTTGGTTCTAGTTGGGCTGATAGTTTTTAAGGGTATTTTCTCAGTCAATTACTTGCAGAATCATCTTCTGTGAATGAATAGAGAAACTAATGGCTGTGATACATAATACTGCTGCCACCTCCTCTCTCCCTCTAGCACTGAGTAAGTCTGCTATTTTTACGACTGCACCTCTGTTGCTTCTGCTGCTACTGCTGTTCTTGTCCCTGACATCATTGCATAAATCCATAAAAAAATGTTCAAAAAAAGTACTAAAATCTGAAAAAAATTAAATATCGAGCTTTAGGGTTAGCCTTGTAAGCATCTTTGGTTTTGCTTTCTCCACATTGTGGAGACATGGAAATGAGTGCCGCGTCTATTATCTGTAGGAGTGCATTTAGCAATCCTTTCCATCGTGTTTAAGAGAAGGCATAACGCTTGTGTCATATCTACACATCCTGGTACATATGAGAGATTTGAAGTATGCTAGCTAATGCCAGACTTTAGTTATTGTACAGACCACTAGGTTGGTGAGTTTTTTCATTTAATTTCCATTTCGTTTTTTTCACAAAGAAACCTTGGAGACAGTATGTGTGGTTGCATACGAGCATGTGATTGGGCTGTTAAACTTTTTTGTTCATTAATTACATGTTTATGCACTATTCAGCTCCACAGCATTTGTCCTAATTAAAGCTCACCGGTATTTGCATCTCAGTTAACTAGCAAAGCCAACGATTGGTTTAGATCATGAATATAAATTGAAGTTTAGAAGTGTAGTTTCGTAAACTAAATGAACGTAATTATTTGGGTTGCAAAATAGCAGCGGCAGTGGGTGGGGGAGTGAAGATGCCATAATATTGCAAGGGAGAAACTGTTGGTTAGAGGGAGGTCTGAACTTGTTTAGCAGAAAGCGAAGGACCCTTTTTCTCTTCCATAGGTGGAAGTGATTGGCGGCAGGTGGCAGGGAAGTGCACTGAGGAGGAGGAGGAGGAGGAGCCGAGGTGGGGACAGTTTGCTCTTCTGTACAGTACTGTTTCTCTGCCCCAAACACATGCCTGTCCTCCTTTATTTTGCCTCAACAACTCAGCTTTTCATTCATTTACCCAAGTTTTCCTGAATTAGTTTTTCTTTTAACACATCTCTTTCCATATTAGCTACTCAGTCTTCCTTCACTGTGAAGCACATTTTTTGTAGGGTTGCCTGTAAGTAATTTGCAGTCTCGCAGATACAGGTGTAGTGCTCACCTGGGATCTTTTGACTGGGAGCCAGGCCTAACTTAGTATGTTACATCCCTGCAAACAGCAGCATTCTATCTTCAATCTCACAGCACAGTCAAACAAACACCTCTATTCTATTCTATTCTACCAAAAAGACAAAAACCATTATTACTGTACTGGCATTTGAAATGCCCCACTTATAGTTTGGTTCCTCCTCGACCATCTTAGTCTTTTTATACAGTTTTTCAGTGGGTTAGAACCCAAATTATAATGCGAGGAGACTCACCATCTAAATCAATAATTAAAGATCGAGTAACACTATTTCTTCCTTAAGAATGAGTTCTCGTGATAAAGTTCTCAATATGGCAGTCAAGCTACATGCTACACATATGACTTCTCTTCTATCCCAACACCCACAATTCTTTATCAATCATTATGTTTTGGGCTCTGTTGGTTTTTTTTCCCCATCGGAGTCTTGTTAATTTGATCCCGCTGCTTTATCAGCAGATCAGATGCTCAATATAACGCCGTAAATAGAATTGTTTACTGAAAACTAAAAAAATGGGATTGCCTTGTGAAGGTATAATTGCTGCATTTTTAACGTTTATCCGAGAACTATATTTTATCTTACACTAAATGATCTTGTTCAAGAGAGTTTGGCTAAGAGTGGACGGTGGGATGGAATTGAAATCAAAGCTTTAATTCTCACTTGGTTTTTTCATAGGCGCGCCATTTACTTCATCAAATTAATGATATGGCATCTGTGTTTTTTAGATAAACTAGTTAACGATATAACTAGAGCTAGTTAGGTAGGTCTCTCATTGCTAGTAATAAATTCTGATATTGAGATCTTTATTGTTTCATCCTTTTAACGGAATGAGAAGAGAAAACAAAGGGAAAGTGTTCATGTTAATATGTGTGTGTGTGTGTGTGTGTGTTTCAATGTTCTGGAGGTATGTATGGAAAAATAAAAGGAAAAGAAAAAAGTTACAGTGTTTTATCTCCCGTTATTCATGCTATCTAGCAGAAAATTGCAGACTTGTTTTAATAATTAAAACCTGCATTTTGATGTTGTTTTAACCACATACAAGCTAATAATTTAGTCAACAGTAGTAGTATCAAGTAATGGTATAGAGCTTAGATTGAAGAAAGATGAGTTTGGAGGTGAAATCAAGTAAAATAAACTGATTTACAAGAGAGATGGCCATGGCAAACAACTTAAACTAGAGTACTGTCCAGCCTTCTATGTTTGCAAGAGAAAATTATGAATTTAAAAGCATAAAGATAAAGACTTTGCTCATTTCACTTGATTTGTGAGAGGTGATATGGACTGAATTTGAGGAGCTTGAATCAATAGAAAACTGATCCATAGCACAAGTTAGAGTTTTAAAGGATAGAAGGGGTAGAAATGATGGAGCTCTTAGATTAATTCGGAGAGGGGTAGCTGATCCTATCTTTCCAAAAGTCGTGTTGGAGTTGCTATAAAGGTGCATAGATACATTCAAGGCACTATATAGTTTGGGATTATATTTGACAGAATTTCTTAGCTAAAATTGATTGGATCTTATGATAGTAATTGATGTGGATGTGCTAATGATATAAAAAATACTTTACGCTATGCTATATATATATATATATATATATATATATATTGACTCTGTGTGTTTACTTGGTGTTCGAAGAGCCAATAATCAGTGGTTCAATCATACACCTGGTTTAACTACTTAGCAAGCTATTTAGTTGAGAAGAATTATGAAAGATATAGGTGAAAAGCAATAAAAGCTTACAAAAAAATTTTGTGATAATAAATTATCTATAACAATAACAAGGAATTTATTTTTTCATAGTCCAAGCACTTTGCACTTAAACATAATTTTATTCATGAAGCAATTGAGGAAGAAGAGAATGATATGGATTTTTACAAATCAGAGGAGTAAGTGGTTGGTATCTTTACAAAAACATTGCCAAAAGATAAATTTTAAAAGTTGAGAAATGTATTAGGAGTTCAAGTTCAACATATTTGGTGGGAGAAAGTTAAGGTTAATATATTTTAACTAGTGAAATTATTATGACAACTATTTAACCTTAACTTTAGTTAGTTAACTTGTGGTAGAAAAAAAGTAAAGCCATATGCCCACTAATAGCCAAACAACTCTAAAAGTTTAGGTCAGTCAATCTTTCCACATCAAAAAGAAAGGTGAGGAGTCTATTTTATGTCTTCATTACATCCAATCCACCAAGCCCTAGTATGGACTTCCTTTAAAAAATTGTCTTCATTATCCCTCTTTTTTCCTCATTTAGAATGGGGAAACAGAAAGAGGCATGCTCCAATTTAAGATTGGAGAAGATATCCTTCACCCTAGTAGATGTAGGAGCTTAGTTGAAGGACCTAGGAAGCAAGTAAATAGGGCTCATGGGAGTAAGAATGCCATGTGAAGGAGGAACAATATCAGAATTTAAGGGGATGAAGACCCTCTTTTTCTTCCATTGAGAGGCAGCCTCCAATATGACCGAGGTTGGTGTTAGCACCCCGGGGGCCCTTGATATGGGAGAATAAGACCCTATTTTTCCTTTTGGCATACCTCATCAACAAGAATGCTAGTTATAGGGATGTCCTAGTGACATCCTTAGTTTAGATCGTTGTGTTCTTCTTGATTTTCATTTGAATTGAAGATCTAAATCTTCACCTTTGTATTAATGGTTGATTATCTTCATAAGAGGAGTTGCTAATAGGAGAAGGCCACTGAATTTAGATCCAACGATCCCAAGTAAGGATCCTGCACAAAGAAACAGTCAGGGAATGAAAGACATAGAAACAAAAACATATAAATGCAAGATTACTTGAAGCATCGTATAGCCTTTTAGCCATACAATCGATGTCATATTCAGTATAGAGGTTGTTCAACCTGGTACACACCATCTCCTTCTTCATGGCCAAGAAGGGTTTCTCATTCACACCCGCTGAATGATGGGTACAACCCTAGATTGGACTATATCCATCTTAAAGTTTGGTTGTGTTATCAAACCCTATTATCACCCATTGCTCTCTCCATTTTTTTATCGAAGCACTTTCCCCTCATAGTGTTCTTCATAGGCCTATTTCGTCAATTCATAAAAGTAAAAAAACTAAGGGATCATAAGTCCCCTTTCAATATTACTAATCAAAGTATAACACAACCTAAATACCCTGACTATAGGCTTCTCATTCAAAATTCTCAATAACTTTTAAATAAGGATTAAATGATTCACCTATTAAGATGAATTTGAGCAGGACTAAGGTTGTAGTATCTTAGAACATCCCTTACAAATCCTTGTAAGGGAAGCAAGTACCCAAAATTGTATAGACATATGGATCAGTAATGATAATATTACCCCCATCATATTTGTTGGTGACCTGAAAAATACAGTCACCGGTTTTAGGGACGACCATTGTATAATCTCTTGGCTGACTAGCATTGGCCAAGGTTGCTTGGTCCCAAGTCATTGAACTTCGTATCTCATCCACAAATGCCATAGGCAACCTCAATTGTCCCATCAAATTTGAAACCTTTTGGAAATGTCATTAACCTATTTCCAGCAGAAAAAGGTTAAGTATCATCCCTCTCAGATCTAGGGCCAATCCTTATAGTCGAAAATTCTCAAGTCAGATAATACATTTATCTTCCCTTTTCTAGAAATCATAATGGTAGAGGGAAGAAAAGATTGAAAGAGGTTTTAAGTAAGCAAAATGAAAGTAGATCTAATTTATCTAGCTAAAGACATCCTCTCTACTGTCAAATTATTCCCTTCTTATGAAAAATTGGAAATTCCCAAGTCAGAGAATACTGGAAAAAAGGTTTATCAAAAGTAAAATAAAGGGAAAAAGATAAGGATGAAAGACATAAGGCACCGTATTATAACCCTAAGAGGGTCAAAAGCCTGCAATATTTATTATATATTGTCAATTGGTCTTCCCAAAAAAAATTACTTCCTTTTCCTTAGAAAATCTTTTTAAATCAACAACGCCTAAAATGCCTCTTCCTAAAGAAAGATAAGATGTGTTTTGACCAATTATCTCCCTAAAAATCTCTTAAGCCTCTAAAATAATATTACACATTAAAGTCTTATGTGGCAACTGAAAAGTCAACACTTTTTTTATTATATATTTTTATAAATAGAAATAATCTTAAAAACAAAATAGGTTTGACAAACATGCTAAACCCAAAGAACATAGACTTAGCAGTTAGCTGAACCTAATGTAGTATGGATCTGACAAACACGCCAGACCTAAAGAACTTGGGCTTTGCAGTCAGCCAAGTCCAAGGTAGTGTGGGTTTGACACACATACAAGACCCAAAAAACTTGGTCTTAGCAATCAGCCAAGCCCAATATAGTATAGGTTTGACAAACATGCTAGACCTAAAGAACTTGAACTTGGCAGTTAGTCAAGCCTAAGATAGAGTGGGTATGGCAAACACACCAGACCCAAAGAATTTGAGCTTGGAAGATGGTCAAACCCAAGGTAGCATAAGTTTGGAAAACATGTCAAACTCAATGAATTTGAACTTGGCATTCAACCAAGTTCAAGGTAGCATGGCTCTAGTAAACTCATCATACCCAAAGTACTTGGGTTTGACAGTTAAGAAAGCCCAAAGTAATGTGTGTCTGGCAAGCATTCCAAATCTAAATCATATGGATTCAACCATCACCAACTTCTAAAGCTATATGCCTGATCCTAAACGAACCCCTAAAATAAAGATATTGAAAGCATGATAAACTATTATGCCTTTCCATCTAGAATAATAATAGGAATCATTCATATTTGATGTAATAATTTTCCTATACTCATAGGTATATACAAGATCTGTTAAGGGACCTACCATACTTATTATTTCATTAATGATATGTAAGGAATATTTGTTCCCTATTAATGTTGCCACAAGCAGAGGACTTTCATCTCCTTTCCTTTTTTGAAAACAATAAAGTTTAGATGGTATAAACACCCATAAACCATTCAAGTAAAGGTTTAGAACATTTTATAGGTTTAGAACATTTTATCTCTTGAGATAAACTTATATAGATTTCAAAACATTAATCATCTTAAAACTCAAGAATAAACATCTTTGTTCCTTGAATTTGAAGCTATTTTAAGTCATTTATTGTCTTTCCTATAAATATATTATCTTTTTAAGTCCCCCGATTGGGACTATTTTTTGTATTTACTCAAGCTTTTACCATAAATCTGGAATTCTTTAGTCTAAAGAGAAGAAATTCAAGTATCTAGACATATTGATTAACAACTATCTCAAACACTAAATAACTCATACTTTATTTATCTTGGATTTCAGGACATCATCATAACCATAGTAATTGCCTGCAACCATTATTGATTTTTAAGTGATAAATTGCACCTATCAATATAAAAGATGACTAGAAAGGCAGTTCACGATATGCCATGAGCCTGCTGAAATCTTTTCATTGTAAAAAAGAATGCTAAGGAAACACAAGTGTTCCCAAAAAAGAAATAAAAATAGAGACTAGGGTCATTAACTTGATTGGGTTCAATAAGCTTGCATAATTTTTATAATATGAATAAAAAATGCAATAACAATAAAGAAAGTAGTAAAAAAAAGGTAAAAAAAACCTAACACAAACCAATCTGGGTTAACTTGTCAAATCTGCGACCTGGTCGTGATGATGGGGTAACCTCGTCGAAAGCAAATTAAATAAACCTATATAGCTCAATTATTAAAAAACTTAATATCAAAGAGGGAAATTAAAAAAAAAATGTAATGGAAAAAAAAGATTTAAGTCGGTTTAATCCATTGACCTTACCACTTTGGGTATAAAATTAAGATAACCCCATAAAAAAGACAAAAAAAATAAGGCAAATAGCAATTCCTAGTAAATTAAAGGATGAATAATGAAATGAGGAAAAAAATCAAATTTTGTAAAGAACCTAAAAAGAAGTTGAAGTCAACTCATGTTAATATTTGAAACATATGACCCAGGTAATTAAGCTGAGACTGACCTTATAAAAGAAAAACCCTAAACATAATGATTAAAATTCTCAAACATAAAATAATAAAGGATCAAATTAAAGAAAAGAATAATAAAAAAGAATATACAATAAAACAAATAGTAAGAAAAAGAAAGATGATCAAATTTGACATAAAAATAAATTAAAATAAAATGTTGAGAGATGAAATTGAAAACAAAATTCAATTAGGAAAAGGATAAAAAAGAAATAAATAGCAATTAAATGATCGAGGATCAAATTTGATATAAAAATTAAATAAAATCAAATGATAAGAGACGAAAATGAAGAAACAAAATAAATATATAAAAGATAAAAATAAAATAAGTAGCAATCAAAAGAATAAGAATCAAATTATATATATATATATATATATATATAATAAAAGGAAACTTTTGTATTTTACCAAGGAAAAGAGAGGGAAAAAAAGAGGGATGAGAAGAAAAAAGTTCACTAAAAGCATACTGTCAGTCCACTACCGATACATGCCTTACCATTGACACCAATAAAGATCTCAAAGTGTTGCTCCTAACACCATCGAGGAAACAATAGTGTTTGACCGCTGGAGAAACCTACATGCGCCGTCCAAAAGGAGAGGGCTCCTCTCACTCGCTAACATGAGCTTTTCATGTGCCAACCACATTTTCTTTTAAAATATATTTTATATGTGTTAAAACACCCAATTTCCTTTGAGTCTATTTGATAATAATATAAAAAAAACCATATTAAAATGATGAAAACATCTTTGGATGAAAGTTAAAGAAAATAAAGTTTCAAGAGTAGTTAACTAACCATGTGCAAAAACAAAAAAGATGAAAAGTAAAAAAAATCCTTGTCCCAAGTTATATTTATTTATTTATTTATTTTAAAAGTAAATTAGTAATTTCACTATGTAACAAAAATATGAAGATATCTATTTATCCCAATTTAACTTGATAATGCAAATTGAACATCATGAAAAGACTATTTTACCCCTCATTTTGCTCTTCTTTTATTTATACTATGGAGGGAAAAATGCATTACACTATAGCAATCCACAATGCAATAAGTCTTGCTTCACAATACATCATTAATGCCTCTCGATTTTTTTTTATATAATTTGAGAAGTTTTTTTTAACTTTTATGCATGAGTTTTTTGGAACAATAAATATTTTTCTTAGTTATTTTTATTTCTTCTTTTTCAGTTGAGGAATTTTATTTTATTTTATTTGTTTTTTTTTCTATTTTATTTTTCTTATTCAATATTTCTAGGGTTTTCTAGTTTTACACACACGCACGCACGCACGCACGCACACATAAAGAGTTGAAATAGCATTTTGAGAAGTGAAACATAAATTAATAAAATTAAGTATTTTGAAAGTTTTCTTATAGTAATGGTGTTATTGGTAGTAACACCCAGTTATCATTTGCTTCTAACTATGTTAGTTTGTATTAGAACCCAATGATTCCTAATGGTTTTGGTTTTGTTATGTGCTGTCGAATCATCATGGTTGGTCATAAAGGATGTGTATCATACCTCAATGATTTTAGTGGTTAGTTGTTGTATGATGTTATTAAAAATCTTGATGGTGGGATCCATGATAAGACAACCCATACTCAAAAAGATGTTTGTGGTAGAGGATGATTTCTGATGAGATCTAAACTCGAAAACAAGTTCTTTCTAACTCGATGGAGACTAATGCAAGAAATTTTTTAGGAACATAAATATTTTCCCTAGTTATTTTTATTTCTTCTCTTCAGTTTAGGAATTTTATTTATTATATATCTTATTCTTTTCTAGTTTTCATATTTGAAGAATAATTTTTCTATTTTATTTTTGCTAATTAAATGTTAAAAGGTTTTTTTTTATTTTTTCTATATAAATAGTTGTAATAGTCTTTTTACAAGTGAAACATGAATGAATAAAATTAAATATTTTAAGAGTTTTCTCATAATTATGATATTCTTGGTATTTAATCATTTTAACTTATAACAAATCTCCGTAACTTTTTGTTATCAATGTATTAGACCATCTGAAAGATAAGAAAAAAATATATAAGCAAGAAGAATAGAGAAGGAGGCGCCGAAATGTGATGAATCTGAAAAGTCTGGCAAAACAATCGATAAATAGGCTAAGCTACAAAGATGCAAAATATATCTAAAACTATAGAGAGCTTATGCAAAATGTATCTAAAACAGCCGATAAATTTGATGAATCTGGAAAATGAAAGCATGAAGTATGGTATCTCACTCTATGATTATCCACACAACTATGTTTGTGTTTGATGTCCTTCATCCAACATCTAAAAAAAGGGTTCGAAAGTGAAAGCATGAAGTATGGTATATATCTCACTCTATGATATAGAAGGTTTTGTTGAATTGAATATGAAATTATTATATTTGGATTGTGTGAAAAGCTTAATATATATGTTTTTATATCATATGGACAATTTTAAGTTAAAAAAAACATGATTATATTAAACGATATGTTTAACAAAAATAATAATATTTTTTTATCCGATTATATTGAATCGATACCAAGTTTTTCTAAAAGGTTCAACATGTCCAAATCTATAATAAACTTAAAAGATATTATTTTCTTTTAGTTTTATTATTTTCTCATTTAATTTTATATTTTTAAGCCCTAATTTCAAATTTTATTTTTATTTCTCCTATCTAATTAGAGATTTTAATTATTTTTTCTAGTGAAGGTTGGTTTTTGACGATTTTAATTCTCTTTCAAGGGATACAATGCTCTACAAATTTAAATATTTAGTAATAAAATAACTATTAGGGTTATTTTTATATTAAGACTCTTTTATAAAGATTTGTCATTGTTGTTATAAAACTCACTGTAATCCACTTTCTTTTACGAGTGTCATCTTTTCACTTTAAGAATATTATTACCTGAAACGTTAATATTGATCCATCTGTCTTCCTTAACATAGGAGTGCATTATATCGTTAATATAAATTATATTCCGAGAATACACTTAATAATATAAAATATTAAATTAAATTAATTTCTTAATATAAAAAGTATTATAAATAAATAATAATGGGTTCAAATCTTATTATTTTTATTTATTTAATAAAAACTAAATATAAAATAATATAATTCTATACCAGTTTAAAATCTAAAAAGTTCTAATTTGAAGAAATATATTAAAGAATAATATTGCTTAAAGATTGAATTATAATTTAAAGATTGAATGGAAAATTCCTCAAACCTAACTTAATGATTTCAATACTGTGTGACTTCCTGTAATTGCTTCAAAGATTATAATCCTTAACCATCCTGCTCCAAGTCTCTTCAAATTCAAAAATTTCTATGAATTCATAGTTTCATGCACGACTCTCTTCAACATCTTCTTTGTTGCTTTGTATTGTGCGAATGCTCCAAGTTTCTCAAGGATTCTTTTCATAATATGCCAAAGAAAATGACAATGATGAGAATTCGGAAACTCTTCTCTTTAACTGCATCTTGAATAGCTGGACATTGGCTATAGTAATAATTGCTTTTGAAACATGAACTGACATACGTTGCAATCAGGTCACCAAACCAGATGTACAATGTCTTTGTCTTCCTCTGAAAGTAAGTCACATCCAAGTAACACTGGGTGCTTACGATCATGATTAACTCCAGCAAATGCAGCAAATGGCATGTCGTACCTGTTAATTGAGTCGGTTGTGTCAAAATAGATGACATCAACGACTGACTCATTGGCTGCAATCGACCCAAATTACATCCTTTAATCGACCGTCACCGTCCATATCAGACAAATGCAAGGAAATTATATGCATGGGATAAGAAGAATTGCTAGTGCCTAGCTTGATCATTTATCTCTTCAACTGCTGATGGATGAAAACTCTTCCTCCAAGTTATATCTGCTTTATCATTAATCCCAAGTCTTCTCTTGATGTGGGGATTCATCTTATTACAAGGATAAAACCGTGCCTTCCGTGGGCTAAGAGCATGATTATGTTCGAAACAGACGAGAAAAAGTGAATTTTCCATTGCTGTCGACGATTATGACATTAATTAATCCTAGCCTTTGCAAACCTTGTTTAACCGATGGTGCTGTAGACACCCCTTTCCCTTCTCTGGTTCATGCATGAGAATAATTTTTTTTACTCTCTGTCATCCTTGTTTTTAGTACCTAGCTAGTTTTGTAATCCCAAATCCTCTTTCTGACCATGCTCCACGTAAAAGTGATAAACTTTTAAGGGTTTTCGAAGTGAAATAGTATGTTAGTGGTTGTTTTTTAAAATGTATTTTACTTGAAAAAATATTAAAATAATATATTTTTTTAATTTTTAAAATTTATTTTTGAAATTACCATATAAAAATAATTCAAAAATACTAAAATAAACTAACTTAAAGCAAAAAAAATTAAATTTTAATTAAAAACAGATTGAAACTCACTCTTAAACAGTGCCTTCATCTTTGAAATTGAAACCATCCAAGTCTTTGGATCTTCTACATCATTTGAATTTTATTCCATATAGCTTTATCATATTGAGCGCCATCAAGAGTTTTGATTTGTAAAAAATTAGAGAATTTTTGAAGGTTTTGATTTGTAATAAACTCTGGTACCATTTGTTTCTTATTCATGATAATTGGTATTGGATTCCAATGGTTAGTTGTGAGCTGTTATTGAAAATCATGGTGATGGAACTTATGATGGGGTAATCAACATAAAGGTTTAGAGATTAATAATAAGATGATCCATATAAAAATGTTGGGAACCCATAATAGAGTGACTCACACACAAAAGAATCATTGAGTTTCTAAGTGAGGAGGTTCTACTCAAAGAAGGTTTTGTTAGTCGTCTTTATAGTTTCAATTGAACAGGTTTTACCTCACGAATAATTTGATCTCGAGAACAAGTTTCTTCCAACAAATGGAGATTGATGAAGGTTCTTTTTAGAAAATAAATATTTCCCTTAATTATTGTTATTTTTTCTTTTTTAGTTTAGGAATTCTTTTTTCTCTTTTTATATTTATATTCAGTATTATTATGCTTTTCTATTTTTCTATTTGAATGGAATAGTTTTCATTCAGTATTTATAGAGTTTTTTAGTTTTTTTTATATAAAAGGTTATAATAGTCTTTTGATAAATAACTTAGATGAATAAAAATTAAGTATTTTAAGAGTCCCTCAATGATTTGTGAGGGTTTGGACTTATAACAAAGTCTATTATCCTTCATTGCCAACAAAATCACCCTAAGACTACTATACCAAGCAAATTAGAATAATAATGAAATCTTAAAAGCCTAACAAATTACAAAAGAATAAAAATAAGAATAAAAAAATTATATAAAGAGGCTAAGTGTAGAGTGATAAATATTTAAAGTATAAAAAATAAAAAATAATATTTTTCCCAAAAAAAGTGTATAAAAAGGAAAAACTAAAAACAATATTACAAAAAATGAAGATAAGAAAAAAAATAGTGATAAATAGACCAAGTGTAAAATGATAAAAATGCCAAGTATAAAGAGAGAAAAAAACATAAGAAATTTTTTTTCTAAAAACCTTGAAAATTACAATTTTGCCACTGCCGCAGTCAAAAAAAAATGGGCAAAATTTATAATTATACCATTTTTACATGAAAACAATATTTCTTTTTGGTACATGTATGTTTTTTTTCCTTTAATTTTCCAATAAACCTTGGATTATAAAGCATAAGTTAGTTTAATTTTGCCCCTGCAATCCTCATGAGTTGTTAAAGAAATCCATCTTGACTAGTTTCCGCCCAATCTTATTTTATTTTTATTCTTATGTTATCAACAAGGAGAAGCGGTTCTAAAAAAAAAAAAAGACTGAGCCCAAAATTACAAGCATAGAGGCCTGATTGAGGCCTACTGGTCCCAAACAAAGGCTGGTATCATACAACAATACCCAGCCCAATAACGATCACACCTATAAGAGATAAGCTAAACCAATTTCATGGAGGTGCGTCCAAACCATGCTACGTTTTATTAAATAATTTATAAATACACTAGCTGCATTTTATTGATAGGGGAAATCTAATATTAAAAAATTAAATTAAATTTAAAAATAAATTAGTTAAATTAGTTAAATTTAATGTTTCTATTCTAATTAATTTCATTTTATGTGTTTTAAAAAAAAATTCGAGATAATCAGGTTAACTACCAAGTTCAAGATTCAATGTCATGAAAATAAAATAACCTAATAAAAATAAATATAATATTAAAAGAAAAAATTATAAAAAAATTAATAAAAAATAAAAAATAAAAACAATATATACATACAAGGTTGAAGTGAGGTTTTCACTGTAAATTGCTATAGTGAAAACCCCACATATTTTAATATATTGTATTAACTAACAGACCCGGCCTGTGTTACGATGTGGGTTAAATAAAAAGTTTTTTTACATCTAAAAAAATATACATATCAATTTAATAACATTTTTTTTAAATCCATTTTTTAATTAATTAAATAATTATAATTTTTTTATTTGATGAAAAAAATTATTATTTTTATTATCAGCATAGTAATAACATTGAAAAATATAATCTAGTATATTAAAGATGTTAGAGCATAGGTAGCCACTTCTTAAGGAATCACTGCCCACAAATCTTCCCCCACCACTCCCAAAAGTCCCCACTATCCTTGAACAAAACATCAATTAAATGCATTTGTAATCCTATTTGAAAACTACCTACAATGATCTATCCTTCGCTTAAAAGGGAAAAAAAAAATTATACCATTAATTAGCTCCTTTATCGATTTCTCCCCAACTATAGCAAGAAAAAAACACTAAAAGAAGATTTGAAAGCAAATTAAACATTTAATGGGTTGAGTTCCCCTTCATGCTAAAGCGATGTTCCTTTAGAAAAGTCAAAGAGTCTTATCCCCATTTACCACTTTCCATAATCATGTGTATGATTTTCCCATAATCACCACAGCCATCGTAAGACATGGAATTTTTCTTGCTGCTCACTGTTTCGTTTACTATAGTGTCTCGTATTAATTCAGTGTGTTCTTGAGTTAGGCATGATGACATGTAGTTTTCATAGAAACTTCCACCGGACCATAACCTTTAAGGAACGTAGCGTGATGGTAAAGGGTTTGAGATCTGCACAGCAGATCTCGAATTCGAGTCAGGGTGTGCACCTCTTGTAAGAGACTGGAACAACCGGGGTTTTACTCCCTCACCTAAATCCACAAAATACGCTTTTCGAGAAATAAAGTTTCTTCAAATCCAAAAAAAAAAAAGTCTACGGGACCATACAATGGCTACTAAAAGCAGAAGGCCTAATTGCCTATTATGGTGAGTTTGTACTATATCATCTTATAAAGAATTCTTAATCTTTTAAGAATTCTCAGTACATATTATGTTGACTTTCAGTGGTCCTAGGTGTTTTAATCTTCATAGTTGTCATTCCTCTTCTAGATTAAGGTAAACTATCGCTATAAACATCATTTTACCTCTTGATAAAATTGATTGGTAATTTAGAATCTAACCCAAAAAGTAGAAAATTAATACCTACCCACGTAAAAGAAGAGGACACAATTATAAAGAGTTGTCACAATTGGCAGTGGTACAGACGCAGTAATAACCTCAATTTTTTCTGTAAAAGATGGATTGCAACACCATAAAAAAAAAATTACTATGTGAACAATATAAAAGGTTGAGAAAAAAAAAGTAGCATTTTCATAAGGAGATGATAAAAATAAAATCTAAAAACATTGATAGTTATGAGAAATGATGAAAATTCCCGTGTAAACATAAAATTAAAAATAATAAGATCTCGATGAGTGATGGAAATCGAGATAAAAAAGAATAGATAAATAATAATAATAACAATATAATTGTGATGCATAATGGAGGGGATGACCTCCATAAAATGAATTTTAATTTAAGATTCATAACGACGACGAAACTGGTAACACATTTTGATTGATAAAATATTTCTAAGAAATAAGTGAAATAATAAAGAATAAACTATAAGAAAGGATAGTGCAACAAAAAAAATAGGACAGAAGGTGCAAGTACCAGTTAAAAATCAGTGACGTTACCTTGAAACGATAATAAGCCTGATAAATAAATAAATAAATATATTTCAAAATAATAAAACAACCCTAAGGGTTTGAAGGATAATGGATATAACTTATGTGTGGATTGAACAAGAAAACTCGGATTGTTGATGAAAAGTCATAAACTGATCAATTTTACGCTAAAGAGTAGAGCTTTCAATCCAACTGTCACATCGGGATGAAATTTTGCATGGAGTCTATTAATATATTGTCCTACCTTGGTTTAAGATCTCAGCTGAATCAGATTTTGGTAAGAATTAGCGATTTAAACAGAAAACCGGATAGTTTACATGAAAAATAAAATAAAATATATAAAGACATAAATGAGGGACAAAATTATAGTTAAGAAACAATTTCCTTTAAAACAACAAAGAAGTTGGATGAGCCAACCTACAGGAGGTAGTACGCTCAGCCAATCACATCTCTAGCATCAACCATTAAATTGTGCTTTGTTTTGGATATGTTGTTCTTCTCACCGACCTCTATCATATGATCAAAGGGATTTTGCAAGATTATTTTCTATTTGCTTTTGGAATTGTATTGGTGTTAGAATTTATGAAAGATATAGTGATAGAATATGTTCTTGTTGTTAATATTGCTATGTATAAATTGTGTATTTTGGAACATTGTTAGATGAACATATTGAATGATTAAAAGGCTAACTTGTATAGGTTGTGTGGATGTGAATGAGATAAAACCATGATTAAAAGGTATATTAACCAAACATTTTTTGTCCAACTTTAATCTCAACTACAATTTTAACTATACATTTAATTTATAAAATGAATTTTATAAAACTAATTTTTTCCAACCACAATTACAAAAAATATCATAATACTAAATACACCTTTATTTCACAAATTAGTTGATCAAGTCTTGGCGTTGATTGGCTAAAGTCAAGTTAGGCTCATTTCATATCGGACATGCAAGCAATCGAGAGAATATATTGTGAAAATGGGAATCCATCGAAAACTTCATAAAATAAACATCAAATTTTCGAGGGGAAAAGTAAAAATAAATAAATAAATAAATAGTTCATGTCAAGGAGAGTGGTCAATTAATTATTTGCAAATAGCCGCTCCTTGGTCCTCCTGAAAAACCAGGAAACAAAGAAATCCCAAACCTGCTAAACACAGCTATTTCAGCGCAGTTTTGCTCACTCTCATCGAGGAGATCAAGTTGTGCAGATTAGCTAGCTAGGGTCTGCAGGTTGATGAAGTCTCTTACCAGAAAACACCCTTTTCATCAGTGCATAAAGCAAGCAACTTCCCTGTCAAAATATGACCAAACAAATCACCATTCTTCATCTATAAACAATAATTCTTAGCCATTTTTACTGCAGTTTTACCGTCTTTTAAAAACTAGAAGCGGAAGAGTACGTAATTATGTAATAAAATTACTATGTATATATAATAAAAATACCAATTATTTTCCAAGTCATTAGTTATATGGCATTGAACTCTATGTCCTAGCTAGCTAGCTAGCATTGCCCATTCACCGTTAATGCAGAGAAGCTCATGCGAAGTAGTGAGCACTGTCTTCTACTATCCTGGGTGGATATAAGACTAAGCATGGGTGAGGGGAATTCTTCCAGCCACTCAAAATTTCCGTGGATACTATTTAGTACAGCAAGACTTTAATGGATGCTATCTGGGCTTTTTAGCTGTCATGTTGTCTTGTTAGAACTCACTCTTTTCTTCCCATGTGCTTGCTATATATTGGACCACAAATTGATGATTTCCTAATCACCTCTTCCCCTCAACTAAAGTACTTCAGTCTGAAGCTGCACATTGTTGTTATCCACAAAAATCGGGTTATTAGCATGCATGAATTGTTTAATTTATTATTATAAGAATTTATTAAAAAAACTTCAAGAAAAACAGGATTAAGATTATTAACATGTAATTTTATATATCATGATAAATTTATAATCAAATTTAAAACTCGTGGACATTGAAGTTGCATAAAAAATTCAAATACGAACATGGCATATACATTCTAACTATATAATATATCTATATTTGAATGAAGATAAAAAAAAATTCATACTTGTTAAAACACTTTAAAATAATAAATTTTTTGTTCTTGTTAAGGATGATTTTTTTTAAGGCTTTATTATTCCTTAATTGGTGCAATTGAGATGTT
Source organism: Populus deltoides (assembly GCA_015852605.2). Classification (NCBI taxonomy): domain Eukaryota; kingdom Viridiplantae; phylum Streptophyta; class Magnoliopsida; order Malpighiales; family Salicaceae; genus Populus; species Populus deltoides. The sequence goes on from CM027570.2 coordinate 38,137,583, forward strand.
TGCAATAAGTCTTATAAAATCTGAATATTACCATTTTTTTAGATAAATTTTTAAATAAGATCTACAAACCAAAATTAATGGTAAAAAAATCTCTCTTTTAAATTAGGAGAAAAAACAAAGCTTAAAACTAAAGAGAAAAATCTACATAACTGAGGTGAGAAACAAGGTGTAAAATGTACAAAATTCATGTAAAAACACTTCATTCATCTTTTTTTTTTTTATAGTGGGTTTTGAAATCAAAATTGATAAAGAATTATAAATGATGAAAATTACTAAAATTAATTTTCATCATTACTAGTATTGATTATCCATCATAAAAAAAAAACCTGAATCGACAAAAAAATAACCAAATTCATGCTCATGTCCATGTTCAAGTATGCACTTGTGGGTTAAACTCTTACTATTTTATTTAAGTTTATTTATGACCATCTAACTTTCAAATAAATAAACTGTCAGATATTCTTGTATTTTTTTCTACGTGAAATAGAGAATTTTGAGTTTTACAATAAACATCCTAACTAAGGGTCTTTAAAATCTATTTTTTATTTATCCATAATTTATTTTAATTATGTTGATTTTTCATGTTAAAAGAAGAATAATTTTAAATAAAATTTTGATCCAAAAAATAAGTAGAACTTTAAATTTGGTATAGAGTATAAATTTATATTTTAGACACATTCCTTTAATTTTTAGCAATGCCTTGTTAGAATTGTATTTTCGTTCAGACAATGGTCTAAATCAGGTTTTGCCAAATGCTTAATTCTTCATACCTCTGATATTATTTGATGAGTAATTGAGTAGCCAACAAACAAAAAGAATAAACCTTTTGAATTGATTACAATACTATTATTATTAATTAACAAAAAGAAAATTCTTGTTGTTTTGCATAAGCACGAACGGGACTCCCGTTGTGGTCCTAGCATGTCCAATTTGCACCATACCCAGGTTGGCAGTTGTGTACAAGTTCTATATAAACCTAACAAAACATCCAGAAAACACACTCAAAATCCAATAACCAATAGCATTTTGGTTAAAATGCTTCTCCTTGTCTGTCTCTTTGCTCTCCTATTTTCTTCCTCCTCCCATGCAGCTGATTTCTGTGTTGCAAAACTAAAGGGTGCAGGAAATCCTGCAGGATATGCCTGCAGAATGCCCTCAAAGGTCACAGTCGATGATTTTGTGTTTACTGGCCTTGGCGTTGCTGGTAACACTACTAACATTATCAGTGCGGCAGTGACCCCAGCTTTTGTACAGCAATTTCCCGGTGTAAATGGGCTTGGTCTATCCATTGCTCGACTAGACCTAGCACCAGCTGGTGTTATCCCAATGCACACTCATCCTGGTGCATCCGAAGTATTATTTGTTGTGCAAGGTAAGATCACTGCTGGATTCATCTCCAGCTTGGCCAACACTGTATACGTAAAGACTCTTAAGAAGGGTGATGTTATGGTGTTTCCACGAGGGCTGCTTCACTTTCAACTAAATGATGGTGAGATAAATGCAGTCGCTGTTGTTAGCTTCAGTGACCCTGATCCTGGCCTCCAAATCACTGATTTTGCGTTCTTTGCCAATAACTTGTCCTCAGAGTTGTTGGAGAAATCCACTTTTCTTGATGATGCTCAGGTTAAAAAGCTCAAGAAAGTTCTTGGTGGGACTGGCTAGGCTACCTTACTAAAAACTGTTCATCCATTACTTCATGTGTTTTCATTAGACTAGTTAATGTGGTTGTGTTCTCATCAATTGTTTTTCATTTTTTGCAGTTGTGTTTCGTTTTAAATTTGAAAGCTCCAATTGATCTAGTGTGTGCAATGTTTCGCATAGCCAAAATTTAGAGCACAAGAATCTAATTTCTATTTTATATGGACAGTCCCGTGTTCCTTCCAGCAAGAAAGAAAAGAGAATGCTGCAGTTTTATGTTAGATTCTTCAGGAAATGGAAAAAAAAATTCCAAGTACTGCTGGATTCATGTATTTTCATGCAAGCTAAGACAATACGAGTACAGATTTTATTGGAAAAGAAGTTAGGCAATGCTAGGCCACTGGATAATGATAAGCTTATCCTTTCTTTTTATGACTTGAAGCGACTATGCAATTGAAAATGCATTATAGAGATAAGGATATAGGGCAATCAATTCAGATAACAATTTCTAATGGTTATTGTTGAGTAAAAAATACGATGTCATGTAGATCATCAGTAGGCATGGATAACCCTAATGCAGTTTGGTAGGTCTACTAAGGGGGTGTTTTGAATTGTAGGTTGACTATGGTTTTGAAAATATTGAAAAAAAAATTGGCAATAAATTAATTTTATTTTTTTGTATTTTTGGATTGTTTTTAATGTGCTGATATCAAAAATAATTTTTAAATAAAAAAATTATTTGGATGTATTTCTAAAAAAAATATATTTTAAATAATAACTTCTATATATCACACTCTTAAACAGACACTTATTATAGGAAGTTGTGTGAGCATTTAATACTAAGTTCTAATCGTACAAAGAATAGATGGAGGAATTTTGTATATATGTTCTGATAAGTTGTATGAATATCATATAGAGAGGACTTGATACTTTCAGCTTTGTTTATATATTGTGAGGAATCTGACATTTAGTTAACACAAGTCCCTTTGCATTACTTTGATATTATTGAGATGCATTATCCAAATCGGGTAATGTGATAGTTTGAGTTATCTCAGCATATAACGGATTATATTGATATGGAGAGGAGCTACACAATATTAGTCGCTAAGATAAGCACGAAGAGAATATGTTGGTAATTTACACATCTTACCTTGATCTTTAGGATGTTAGGAGATATAGTGTTTTCGAGGATCGGTAACCAACGATTGATATAAATGCATACATGACATGATATATGTCCATTACATGTCGTTTCATTACACCAACCTAATCGCGTTTCCCGAGACATCCACGTAACCCGATGCATTATGCTCCTGGTATTCGAGATAGAATCAATTGGTATGTCATATTGTTTTACATTTATTAAATACAAGAATAATTTTATTGTGGATGATGATTACTAATTTATTTTTAATGTATATGTATAGATTACTTACTTGGTACAGAAAGCTCGGAAAACAACAAATTATTCGTGAAGATGTCAATAAAATAGGATGAATTGTGGCCAACACCATGCTCAATTTATGTTGTGGCAGACTTCAAGATTTTAGAAAGGTTGAGCATTTTGAAGAAACATTAGCAGAAGATGAGATTGTTTATCATGGGATTGTTGGGGATGTTGGCCCGTCCAAGAACGTTGCAGACCCATCCACGAGCGACCTAGATCCATCCACGTGCTGAGATGATATAGGTCCTTCTCAAGCCTATATCAATATTACAAACCCGACTTCAAGTTAAACGAGCTGATGAAATTATTAGATATAATTACATATTATTACATGTTATGATAATTGTGAATAGATGTATATTTAGTTTAATTTTTAATAAAATATTATGTTGTTTTAATTATCAATGTACATTTATTTTTTGTGATTAAATATGTTACATGTTGTTTATTTGAATTATGTTTTAATGGTGAAAAACTGATTATTTGTGATTATTTAAATTTTTGTTTTTTTTTAAAAGAATTGATGGAAAAATAGAGTGCTCCTGGACCCTTTTGTTAGAGAAGTTGTAGATATCAGCTGTAAAACACGAATTGTAGATACCATTTACGACCCTCTAAACATGCTAGATTCCTAATTATTATTTTTACCTATGTTAGTTTACAAATTAATTTATTTAAATATACTAACTAACCAAAACGCCGGGGAAACTGGGGCCAAGGACTTTTTGTCCAGGCTTGTAGCTTCATGTGCATCTTTGTTTATGCTTTGCAACTTCAGGAGTGTGCTGCCTGGGTTACGTGGACACCCCAAGGCCAGTCTGAAGATTATAGCAATGGCCGATATAATGTGTCTGGGCCCAAAAGAACTCGGGTCTTGGATGCCTGCATGGATAGGATTTAGTCTTTGGGCTTTTTCTATGTGTCATGGACTTGACGGTGAGGAATGCAAATCCTAGGCCCAATCCAGAGTCCATTAGTGGGGCAGAGATCTTGAGCCGAATAATGTGATGCTGATCTCCGGCTCGCCAATATTTTTTCTTTTAATTTGTTGTGGTTGTTGACGTTCTTATGATTTTTCCTATGCTTAACCAATATTAATTCTTTCCGTAGAACAGTGCAGTAAGCCTAAATATAGAGGAAAAAGTTCTCTTAATTTATTGTTTTTAAAATATTTTTCATTCAAAAAATATATCAAATAATTCTTATTTAATACTAAAAATATATAATAAAGTGACATTATAAATCTAAGAGCTTATTTGAGAGTGTAATAATAATTATTTTTTATTTAAAAATATATTAAAATAATTTTTTTTATTTTTTAAAAATAATTTTTCACATTAGCACTTGAAAACGATCCAAAAATATTTAAAAAATTAATTTTAAATAAAAAAATCAAGGTTTTGAGAATTATAATTTTAACTGAGTTATTAAACAAGATTTAAATTATATATATATATAAAAAAACAATTTTCAAGGAAATGACATATTGTTGTGGACGACCTCGCTCGAATATTTCACCTTTTGAGAAACGTTTCAACTCCAAGCAGAAATGCTTCATTTTAGTGCTGAATTACTTGTTCATTAATTTACTATGAAGCATCGAAGATCTTCAGTGCCACTCTCAAATATTTTACCTGCAGCCTGCAGGGCACAGCTCCTTGCGTAGTCGGACGATAGCTTTGAAAAGTGAAAAAGTCTCTAACATAGATTCCGGCTCTAGAGGAGTTACAAGTAAATTATATACCACAATTATTTTCAGACAGTGCATATTCTTGGCGGGAGATTGTTAAGCAGAGGAGATCTACAGAGGTGTCGTCTTGGATTGACTTCCTGATTTAATTTGAGACTAGATGCTCTTATGATATAATTTTGAAAAACAATAATGATGCGAAGTAGAAAGGGAAAAACATATATTTTTAATCAAAAATATAATATTTTTTTATTTCACGCATTTCTTTTTAACTTTGATGAAAACTTATTTTTTTTTTAATAAAAAGAATGATTTCTTAAGCAAAACCTTATTAAGATCATAAAAGCACGTTTCAATTAAAAAATAAAAAATCAATTATTTTCATCCATTTATATGAAAAAAAATTGAAAATAATAAATTTGAGAAAATTATATAATTTTTTAAAATATTAATAAAAATATATATTTTATTCTCATTTTATATCAGTAAGCAAATTGCTTTCAAAATTCTATAAATCAAGCTAATGCATAATTATTTATAAAGCAATCGATAATAATTTTTTCTTAGCAACATGTTTTTTTGAATAAAAAACAATGGTAATTAAAATAAAAAAATTTAAAAAATTATTTACGTAGAAGAAATATAACTCTTCAATCTAAATCCTATTTCCTTATTAATACATGGTCTTGTTGTTTTAACAAAAGCAATTTCAAACACTGATTTTTAAATAAAAATTTATTATGATTTTAAAAGTAAATTTAAATGAAAATAATGTCTGAGTATTTTATATGTAATTAAAGAAAAAAATCAATTAACATAATAAAATCATATCAAAATTCAATTAAAAAAAAAACTACTTTCATTGAACATTCATGAACATATTTTTATTTTTCTTTTCATATTATATATATAATAATTAAAAACAATTACTTAAATACTATGAAAAAATAATTTAAATACCATCCTGATTGAATCTAGCTGACTTTAATGTAATGTAATGTAATGATTGGGTTTGCTTGTCTAACAATTCAAAGTTTCAAGAATATTTTGAACATTTTCTTTATAATTTGCTTTGCTTTTCTATACAAGCACCAGATGCTTAAAGCTTCCTTCTTTCTGCTAACATAATCCCTTGAAAGAAGGGTAAACTGTACATAATCTCCTTCAACCGTTGCTGAAATTAATTTAATTCCTACACTAAAAATTCCAGATTTAACTTAGTCTACTGTTAAACAATCTGTTCAAGGATGAAAATACCTTGCTTGCATGTCGGAATTTGGAACACTTTTTCTCTGCATTCTCTTTGCTTTAGAACTCCTGAAAGTACACAAGACAACCAGCCATCATACACGCTTTCGCTGCTGCTATGAGATGCCTTTTTCAGTTTCACACTCAATCCCATGATTCCATATCAAGCCGCAAGGTAAAGCTTGACATTGCCATGGAAGAGTGCTTGACAACTTGCTATAAATCAGAAGCAACTACGGAACACCTAGAAGTGAAACCTTTCAGAAACTGATCATAAGCAGACCCGTCCACTAAAGTTGAGCCTCATGCCCTGTTTTCATCACTCCCCAAATTCCACATCGGGAGTGAGTGAGGAAGATCTTAGCTGTATAAATTCCAGGAAAAATGACCCTCAAAGCGATTCATGAGCCTAGCAATTGTGGGTTCCGCGGTGCTGAAGTTCATCAGTGGTGCACAAAGCTGAAGATCTTTGGACACCTTTCCCTTCTCTGGCATCGTGGCTCAGAGCAGACACAATCATACTGCTTACTCCCTGGAAGACAACAAGCAGTGCTTAAGACAAGTGCTTGGTTATTACTCAGAATTGCAGTGCCTCGGAACTCCAATTCCTCTTGTTCTTGTCAATTCCACTGTTTATTTCTGGAATTATCAAGTATGGAGAGAAAACTTGGGTTCTCACGTGCTCAACTACCAAGCAACTATTAGAAACTTTCACTCAGCAGCTTCTTTGAAGGAACCAAGGAGCCAACATCCTCCTACTGGTCAATAATCTCCATCAAGCTGCTTACTCAAAGTTCGTAGAGGTTGAGCTCGGATTGATGTATGACATGCTCTACGTACATTAAATTGTCCATTGTTTATTCTCAACCGGGTATCTTTCTTCATACTATTAGCTTCTCGTCCTATATTGCGGCATTTCTCAATCATGCCTCCTTGCAAGAGGAGACATGTCTGTGACTTGTTTCTGGAGGAGCCTTCTTCTAGGGAAACTATCCTCCAACATAAAATATTGGATCAACAATCCACTAGTGGAGCTTTAGTTCTGGCAAGCCACATTGCAGATCTAATTTACCTTTCGATTTCTGTAGTAAGGATTCATGATCATAATCCTTCAAATTTCCAAGTGAAAGTACATTTGGTGGTATAAAATATTAGAGCAGACGTGAAAATTTATAGCCTGTGTTGAATTAAAAATATAAAAGACCATCATCCACCAGCAGGTTCTTGCTCTTACGGACCTAGAATACTGTTTAGATGAAGAAGGGAGCATGGCTGCATAAAATAAATGGTGGAAAATATCTAGAGCAGACAGATTATCTGCCATGAGTATTCACTCAGACACAATATCTGCCATACCAAAGCAAATCTACACTGATGCTTAACACTGCTCATGAGCTAGTTATTAAGTTTCTACCTTTGTTTTCTGTTAGTGGTTCTTCTTGAGCCTCATAACCATTGTTTCAGAATAAGCATTGGTAGCCTCCTAATCTGAGGCAAGCTTCATGTCATGTATAGATTTTGTTTTTTCATGCTGATTGCATACTGAAACCTTTATGTACTTGAATGTTAAAATGGGATTGAAATTTTCTGTTATCATACCTTGGCAGATAGAAATTAATTCAATTATCTCTACATTTACTGTGTTTTTCTTTTCTTTCTTTTTCTTTATAGAATATGACCATCTTCGGGAAGAAAGTGTTACAAGCAAAGCTAAATCAAATTTTACCCACATCTCAAGCAACTAAAGTTTACTCAAAACAGCGAAAAAATGTCCGGGTTTTGAGAGTTCCTGATGAATACAACACATTTAGAGTATGTTGCTCAAACATATATCTTTTACAGAAATGCTAATTGATCACAAGACTTGACATCATCTGTTCTTTCAGCCTGGTAAGAAAAAAGAAATGAAATCTGTTCATCAGAAAAAGGAAAATTACGATCCTTTGAAGTTTATTGCAATGTTTAGTTTTATTCGGGAACCTCAGGCAACAAAAATTGGAATAAAATAAAAAAGAAAGGATTTGATTACAGACAGCAGGTGTTACTATTTACCTGATAATAACAAAGCAACAATGGAAGAGTCAAAACTGAGAATTGATTTGGTCGAGGTTCATTCCACTTTGGGCGGGCTCCAGTCATAGAACAAGAGGGCTCTTAACAAATTCTAAGCAACAATGGGGTATCTTCCATGGTAGTCCAAAACTAGAAACTTGGTTGTAGTGGATAGGTCTATTTCAATCCAGAGACAAAACCAAACCACAAATGGTACAAAACAGAACCAAACATGAAATTGCAATTTTAAATTAGCACAGACAGAGTTTGCCGTCTCTTGAGAATCCAAATAGTCAACACCAATCACAATTCCCCAAGGCTCTTTCTGCGAACATCATCGTTGCATAGATCTCAACCACTCTGACATAACAAGAGAAAACGTTAATAACAAAAAACAAAACAAGAGTTTATGTTCTCTAATCTCTATCTCCTATGACTTAAATAAAACATCACAACCTCCAAATGAACAGCACACCGAACCCTATAGAATATGCTCTCTGCCGTCTCCTTCCAGAAAGAGAAATTAAGTCTACGAGATCTGTCCTCTGTTCCATTGCACCTTTTCCATCCTGTGTCAAGCAGAAAATGACCATTGAAGAATCAGAGCCAAGCCATACATCAGATCACGTATTGGATTGGCTAGAGGATTCAGTATCGTTCGTGCCATCTTTCTTTGATGATCCGTACAACACAGCCGATACCAATCCCTATCAATGGTGGGATCAAGCAGAAGAGTTTTACCAGGATCTAGTGAACACCAACGCTAGTCTCAGCAGCAGCATAACCACAAGCACCACCACAAATAGCAATACAACTAGCCTAGTACCACCAATTACTCCCACCTTATCTAATCACCCACAATCGACCACTTCAAACAAGAAACGGAAAGATCCTGAAGACCCGGTTACCAAAACGTCCCAGAATCATCATCAGAGAAAGAATCCAAATAATTGGATAAACAAGAAACAGCAAGATGGTGAAGCAGTGGTAGTAGTGAAAAAATCAAATGGAAATAAGAAAACCACCAACAAGGGTACAGGTATTAACGGCAATAACGGTAACAACAAGGAAGGGAGATGGGCAGAACAGTTACTCAATCCTTGTGCAGCCGCTATCCCTATTGGAAACATGTCACGGGTGCAGCACCTTCTCTATGTACTCCATGAGCTAGCCTCATTAACTGGCGATGCTAACCACAGGCTAGCAGCTTATGGTCTTCGAGCACTGACTCACCACCTATCATCCTCATCAATCTTGTCTTCAGCATCTACAGGAACCATTACTTTTGCTTCTACTGAGCCAAAGTTCTTTCAAAAATCTTTACTCAAATTCTACGAGGTGAGTCCTTGGTTTGCCTTCCCTCACAACATTGCTAATGCATCTATCCTTCAAGTTCTTGCACAGGAACAAGATCCTAGGCGAAACCTTCATGTTCTTGATATTGGGGTATCCCATGGTGTACAGTGGCCTACACTTCTTGAGGCCTTAACTCGCCGTCCTGGAGGACCTCCTCCTCTAGTACGCATCACAGTCATCACGGCCGCTTCTGAAAATGATCAAACCACTGAGACCCCGTTTTCAATAGGTCCACCTGGAGACAATTTTTCCTCCAGACTACTAGGTTTTGCCAAGTCTATGAACATCAATTTGCAAATCAAAAGGCTTGATAACCACTCATTACAAAAACTTAGTGGACGAATAATAGACACCAAACCCGACGAAGCATTAATAGTTTGTGCGCAATTCAGACTCCATCATTTAAACCACAACACACCAGATGAAAGAACTGAGTTCTTGAGAGTTCTGAGAAGGTTGGAGCCAAAAGGCGTGATACTCACCGAAAACAATATGGATTGTAGCTGCAACAGTTGTGGGGATTTTGCAACAGGATTTTCAAGGAGAGTAGAGTATTTATGGAGGTTTTTGGACTCAACAAGCTCAGCTTTCAAAGGCCGAGAGAGTGTCGAAAGACGGATGATGGAAGGCGAGGCAGCGAAGGCCTTGACAAATCGTGGAGAGATGAATGAAGGAAAAGAAAAATGGTGTGAGAGGATGAGAGGGGTGGGATTTGTTGGCGAGTTGTTTGGAGAAGACGCCATTGATGGAGCTCGAGCACTGTTGAGGAAGTATGATAGTAACTGGGAGATGAGAGGGGAAGGGAAAGATGGCTGTGTTGGGTTATGGTGGAAAGGGCAGCCTGTTTCTTTTTGTTCACTATGGAAGTTGGATATGAAAGGCAGTGAGTCGAAACTTTAGCAGTACCTTGTTCTCTTCATGTACATGTGTTATGTTTTTTTGGTAGACTATGGAAGTGCTTCTGTTACAAATCGTCTTTGATATTGTTAGTGATGATATTACACAAGTGCAGCTCAAAACATTTGCTCCTTTCCGAGCACTATGTAACCTACTCTACCTTCTCCTTAGACAGTGGTCGATAACAATGACAAATTCCCTTCCAATCTCGACCTTTCCCTTCTTAGATGCAATTACGAAAAACCAATTAATTGGCTCTTGAGACTGTTTTCACCGACCGAGATGGCTGGTATCTGCCAGTTTTTCTCAAAAAGGACGGGCTGTTCCAAACACATTAAGACCACAATGGCCCTTAGAACTTGGCATAAAATGGTAGGTCGTCGGGTTTTTCTTTTCCTGAAGTCATTTTCAGTTTTTCCTGACTAGTATTATCATCATCCTTGTAGTGTTTCGTTAGGGTAGTTTAAAAGCGAGTAATATGGACCGAGCTCTATTCCGTGACATGGAAATTAATTGAGCTACCTTCTATACCATAGATATACTCCTAATACAGCGTTATGTTACATAAAACAGTAATTCTCTGTCACTCAACATTCAAAAACCCTGATAGAATTTCGGATTGCCTGCCTACAGAGAGGGCATTTGGGGGATACCTCACTTTCAACTGATATAGCACAGAAATGACAGCATGCAAGATGCCCACAGGGAATGAATGCAGATCGCCTTCTCCTCGTCAAGCAGATCACACACAACTGTCCATCTGGCACATCTCCTGCTTCATCTTCATCAATCCGAGAGACATCTGCATCAATGGTAGTATGGCTCGGCAGGTGAGAGTGTCTTTGCCTCCACGCTTGCCATTTATTCCAGTTCCTAAAAACAAATTGTTCTTAATGATTAAACAAATTGTTCTTAATGATTAAGATAATGAATCAGATCTGATAGCTAGAACTTGATTGATTATTTCTGTTCATAATTCAGCCGTGACAGATAAGCATCAATTTTTTCCCTATTGACATGTGACTGAAATAGAAATCCAAGTGAAAGGCAAGAAAAGGGGCAAACACTTCTGCAGCAAATAATCTTTAGCAGAAACTACTATACCTCATAACAGCGAAGCCAAGGACCCCAATTGAAAGTGAACCAAGAACAATACCACTCAATAGCTGTATTTTCGCCTTGAAGGCAAGATCTGCCACCATTTGATCTTTGGTAATGTCAGCCCTGCAACAACCCAGAAGAAAAGTTATTTCATTGACAATGCTCCAAGAAGAGGAGAGAGAATATAATATCATTGATTTCATTCAGATAATCAAGTCGTGGACAATAGGAGACTGATTGAAAAAAACATTCAATGATCCATCATGGCTTCATGGGGTAAGCACCCCAACATAGTTTTTGAACCCAACAAGTAAATTGTCATTCTCACGCACCACCATCATCAATGTTAACAGCAATGAATTAATGTAATCTCAACACAATCCCATATGCAAGGGGAAGATGTAAATCACAATTGTAATCCATGTCTAACTACAAAACCCAACAGGCTATTTTCCAAACTAAGTCACTTACAGAAAATAGGGAAGATCCTTGCAAGATTTTATCTCAGGAATTCCTTTTTTAGAATTGCAAATGCCAACAGCACTGATACACTTCCCTAATGGCAGGATTTTCTCCTCGTGAAGCACCCCAACCTTCAAAACAGAACAGATTATGCTGTCAGGCCTAGCAAGGACATCTAAAGGAGAAATGCAACAGCAGAAATAAAGCAATACCGAAAGCAATACGAGTTAAAGACGCATTAAAATTATTTTAAGAAAGATAAAGCAGCACCTAGAATTAACAAATTTGGAACTCACAGGGTATTCATGACCAAAAAGTGCCTGAATGAATGTATAACGAGAAGCAGCAATGCGTTGCAACTGATGATAAACAGTCGTAAGAGGTAGGGGGTGTACTGATCCGACCATGTTCACGATAACATAATCAGACCGTGGCCATTGAGCACCTTCAACTAGTATAAAAGGAACCTATCAAATAAACAACAATGCGTAAGGTTAGTCCTTCCCATCAAATCCACCAAATAACCCACTTGACAGACACTCAATCCACTGAACAATCTAAGAGAAGCAAAAATCTCCATAAAATGACCCAAGGAAAGAAAATTGGCAAGTTAAAAGAATTCACCGTTCTTAATAAGGTTGTTTGTTGCTCTTTCAAAGATCTGCCAAAGATAGCCCGCAACTCGGAAGTCCATCCTAAAAAGCCCTTCCATTCGTTGTATATATACTGACAAACATAAACCGAAAACATGTACATATGTATATTAGCCTTTCTTGCAACTTGTGAAATAATCAAAGAAACAGCCAACAAGACTCCCAAAACAGAGCTTTCGACTTCAGTTCCTTGTCAATCTAAACAAATGCAAAAATTTTAGTCCTGCCCAATACTCAAGTAATGCCTGTGTAACAGTCTAAACCTTCCTTATATACACAGAATCTTACAAATATCAGTCTCTATCACCTCCCAATTTCTGTTCTGTTTTTTCTTCTAAGGAAAAAAATGAAAGCCGCAGCAGACTACAAATTCTGGGTTGCAAAAAATAACAATAAATAAATAAAAGAGTACGTACAGTTTGAGTTTTTTGAAGAATAACCGCCTTATAAGCAGAATTGTGAGAAAGCAAGACATTAGGGGGTCTAAAGCTCTCCTTCCATGTCCATTCAACGGCTGATTTAGCCTCAACGATTCCTTTGACAATTACGAGGTTCTGCTCATGGTCCTGGTGGTCTTGATCGTGATTTTGAAGGAGCGATCGGAGGTCGGAGACGGAGAGAGTGGGTGCCTTGCTGATTTTGGCAAGGGATTTGGAATTTGCAGTGTAATTGAGAATTGAACGTACGGCGGCGTAGGCAAGAGCTGCCCCGAGAATTGCTCCGTCGAAGGAGAGAGCAAGTTGGGATAGCAGGGCGGCCAGTGCTTGCTCATGGGAACGTGATGACATTTTTGTTTGTATAGGGGCTTGTTATTCATGTTTTATTTATTTATTTATTTATTATTACGGTGGCAATGGGAAGAGGTGTCTTGCGTCGGATGGCAATGATACAGATTTCTTGATATTTATATTTAATATATTATTTATTAAGTAAAAAAAATCAATATTTATAAACTATTCATTTATGAGAATTTGTTATTGGATTATTATTTATTATTTAATAAAAATAAAATAATTAATATATATATATATATGCTTGTTTCAACCCAATTTTTATATCGGATGAAATGATTATCTTCATATATATTACATCAGAAACAATCAAATAATAAACAATATGATATTTTTTCTTTTTAAGTGATGATTTATCTTTCTCTTTTTCTGATTTTCTCTCTTATTAAATATAGATAATTATATATAAAAAAAATATTTGAAAGGATGTAAATGTTTTATTTTTTGTCTGATAAGGCAAAAATATTTTTTTATTGTAATCTACGAAATGAAAAAAATAAAAAACCTCTTATTCAATAATTTTTTTTTTCTTTGAGGGTAAATAAATTATTTTAATGTTTAAAAAATTAGAAAAAACATATATCCACTAACAATTTTTTAATGAACAATGTGTCATTAAAAAAATCAAATTATCCCAACTACAAAAGGTATCTATTTTTTCACTAAAAAACAAAATAATAATTTTACTTAAACAATCAACAGTAATTTGTTAATAAAGTAGTAATACCAATTCTGTTTTTTTCTTTTATCGTCATAGTTGGGGCCTCACAGCCCAAGAACAGGACAAAAATTCAAACAATAGTTTACTGAGATTTATAACAGCAAGATCATCCTTCCCATGCCATTCTCAACCTCAGCACGACAAGAAAGAGTAAATCGGTCTGATAGCATAAACCCTTTTGTCTTACTGGATTATATCTGGTAGAAAAATCTTTCATGATATAATTCCTAATACACTTGACTGAGACTGGATTTTTCAGAAACTGGTGGGATATCCCATTTGGATCGACCCATAACAAATGATGTTATCAGATCATTCACAGCATCGGGCGACTCTATATTGGCCGCATGGCCTGTATCCTTGATTATCTTTACCCTTGATTTTGGTCCCAGGTGCCTGTGATCAACAACAATCAACAATGGAGTCTTAATAATGGTCACTTCCGAATGAAATTCGTAAATGGTGAAGGCTTGAAAAACTAGCACTAATGTGTATACAATTTACCTCTGCAATTGATAGGCCAAGTTTACTGGGAACACGTTATCCTGATCACCCCATATTAGCAGTGTTTCCTTGAAACAGCGAATAGCAGAAAATGGAGATTAATTAACAGCAGTTGTTTTCACTCGAAATGATTCCTAAAAGTTGAAAACAAAGCATACCTGTGTTAGAATGGGAAGGCTTATATCAGCTTTTTTGGCCAGCAAGTGCTCCAGTAGCTCTAATTTTTCCTTTCTCTGATGATTAACCATTGCCTAGAAAATTAAAACCTAAGGATTTTATCAGTTCTAAACTAAATCCCACGGTAATTATCAACAAAACCATATTCTAGCAGGCATGCATCAATTAAACATAGAATTATGTAGTTGATCTAAACTGAACCCACATTGATAAACTCCTGAAGGAATATATCAGGAAGCCACCTCAAGGGCTTGCACTTGTATACTGATAGGTTCACTAAGAACCTTAGATCTTGTGGATGTTCAGGCAAAAGTATCGCTACTGGATCTCTTCCAATTTTCTTGATCTGCTCCTCTATCTGATCATCACTGGAAACTACCCCACTACTCACAATCACGACCTTCTCCACCTCCTCTGGAAACATTTCAGCAATCCGATATGCCACAAACCCTCCATAGCTAATTGAGTACACAGAGAACCTGTCTACGCCCAATCTTTTCAAACATTCAGCCAAACACCTTGCTTGGAAAGTATCAGTTCGGCCTGATCTCTTCGAAGAAGACTTGCCGAAAAACAATAAATCTGGAACATACAAATTAAAGTTTTGCGACAGAGAACGCACTTGATAGACAAATTGCCACCGCGCATCACCACCATAGCCATGGATCATGACTAGATTAGGTTTGTTGAACCTCCTATGATTGGAGGTCCAAAAATGCATCGTGGTTTGATCGTCTAAATCAATGGTGAAAGGTGAAAGGCCACATAACCTGAAGTACAATGAAATCACTGTATCAACTATGGTGAAAAAGATCGGAATCCGTTTCAGGCAAAAGAAACCGGTTTGGAGGTACCGAAAAATGGCCAACGCGGTGGAGAGATAGAAGGTGAAAGGGTGCAAAAGCTTGGTCGAGTCCATGGAGAGATCTTTGGGATTGGGATTAAAATGTTATGTTGTACTCTTATTAGTAGAACTTGAAGTCAACATGATAAGGTGGATCGATAAAAGAAGATGGGCATGCGATTGCCAAATACTATCAAACAAGAATAAAACATAGAATACTCCATGTGAACACATCTACTTGTGTTCGTATCCCATGATTCCTTCCCTCCTGTCAGGAACATGTCTCAAATATATAGTAAGCTATTTTATGTACTTTCTTTTATGCAAACCTTATACGTTTTACTTTTCACCAGAAAAATAACAATAACAAAAAACGAATATTTGAATAACTGAATTATTTTATATACTAATTTTCAAAAAAAATGCTGATTAAAAGTGATGCGTGCAATACACTTAGGAATGAACCCAAAAGTCATGCAAACATTACAAGGTTCATCTAACTTGAAGAAATGAAGAAACATAAAGCCGTGATATCATCAATTTAAAGGGTACGGGCATATAGATTTTTACATATAGGAGATTATGTTCATATCAGAATAAAATTTAGCAGAAGTTTATGGTAACTTTTTTTATTTTCTGTGAAAGAGGCATGGTGAACTCATAGATTAATGAGGAAACGATGTTACAGTGAAAACAGGGCCACGGGGGCATTGAAATTTAGCGTAAGTTTAGAGTAACATTTGTCATGTCCTGCTCCACGGTGATTTGCCATTTGGCATATTCAGAAAAAAAATCAGCACCAAAATTGCTCAGAAATCTGTGAAAACTGTTTTCGAGTTTCAACTATTCGATTGCATTGAAAATAGAACAATGGATATGGGGGATGCGGGCACCGGGCAGTAAAGAGTCCACTTGGCAATGTTTCCTAAATCATATGTTGTGTCTTTGATGGGTTCTAAGTTCTAACTATATACAACCTTAAAAGGATTTAAGTTGAGTGGTGCGCTTTATGGACTAGTTGTAGGAAAACTCAGTTTGTGACGAGGCAAGATCCCACAACTTTTGCTTTGTTTTCTTCTAAGCTACTTAGAAGAATCCTTAGACTTCGGTTCACCACTTTTGGTTTGTTTTCTTCTAGAAGTAGCTTAGAAGAATCCTTAAACTTCTATTCACTATTTCAATTTGATCATTAGCGTAAGGATGATAGGCATTGCTAAAATTCAATTGAACCCCCCCGGAAGACTCCTTCAAAATTATTCATAAACTTGGTGTCCCTATTAATAGATTTAGGAATCGCATACAAATCAACCAAATGAACCGTCCTTTTTAAGAAGAAGATGAGAAATACAAGAAGCATGCATCCATAGTTTTTCTACGAGCAATAAAATAAGTCATTTTAAAAACTTGTTAGATAGGTTATCCACGTGTTGCCACAAACTACTTCTAAAAACGCATGTTGCCTTTAATTATAAGACAATTAAAAGAAAAATGTTTTCTAAACATGCAATCAAGAGCTGATAGCATTAAAAGGTATTTGTTTTGGTTTTCAAGCAATAAATATATAACATGCAAAAAAAACTTGCTTAAATTGTCTCAAATTTTATATAAGAATCAAATGTTAAGAGACAACAATCTAACATAGACATTGTTTAAACAACTCAAAACTAAAAAAGTATGGAAGCCCAACTTTTTAGTGAGAAGTGAAGTCTCAGCAACTGTTAGCAAATAAAGAGTAACAAATGCTTGTCAACTTCTTGTTACTACAAAGACCAGAATAACTTAGTTAACTGTCTGCAAAAACATTTTATATATTCATCTATGTGTCTAGACTCAATGTATAAAATGAGTATGATACATACATCAAACACTTGTTTTATTAGAAGGTAAATTTCCCCCCAAAGAGAAAGCAACCTAAAAGCACCTAAAGCCTTTAAACTTTCTTGAGCAAGCATTAGCCAAATAGTTTTCTCCACTATATATATATATTAAAAAAACTCTTAGATGTAAACAACCCAATAACCATTGTGTAAAATAATGGGAAAAAATCATCAACAATAAACAAAAATGAAATTGAGAAAACCAAGCAAAAAATAAAAATCAAGATATCTAACATCGCAACACGGGTAATTTACTTGGTCATGTTTAATGAATTCCTCTATCAAAATAAATTTGTAATACAAAAACACATAAAATTTATAATAGACACTGACACACACATAAAATTTATTGAACAATAATTAAAAAAAAATCAATGCAAGGCTGCACATGTGAAAAATCTTATAAAAAAATCAATATTCAAAAAATTTAATCTATATAAAATTAAAAAAAAAACACAGATAAATCATACTCACCTCTCTAAAAACTAAACACACTCAATATCATTTAAAAATAATCACAATCTAATTAAAACATAAACCAAAAATTTAATTGAAACAATATATACAAATAATGCATTATTTTATAAAAAAAAACTGGAAAACAAAAAGAACCAGGTCAAGCGCTTCTGGGCTTGGTAAGCGAAGACCAGCACCTAACCCAATAAAACAACAGCCTAAGCGCGTGCCCTTTTTTTAAAAAAAAATGTTTAATGGGGCGGACCAAATAGTTCAAAAACAAAATGACGTGTTGCTTGCGTTAGCAGACGACGTGTTGCCTGCTCCAACCCAGAATCCGACCATTGTGGCGGCCGAAAAAACGAGGTTCTTTGTTTTTTCACCCAAAATCTCATTTCCAATCCATTTTTTACCCAAAACACCTAGAAAACACTCTAAAGACCTTAATAAACCAATCAATGGCCACCAAAAGCAAAAAAAAAACCACCTCAAAACCCGAAATCCATCCAAAACAAAAATTCTTCTCGAGCTCAGATTTGTTGTTTTAGGTGTTTTCACGATATAAAAAAAACACATAAACGTAACCCCCTTGTTATATAGAACCTTTTGACACAAAAATCAATTATTTTAGTGGCCGAAATCTTCCCCAACGACCACTTTTTCTTTCTAGATCGGAATCTAGTGACTCCCTCTCTGTCCTCCCAACATAAAAGGATTGAAAAAAAAAAAAGATGAAAGTTAGGTACTAAAAATGTATTGTCTTGAAATTCAATGAACTGGTCACCTAATACCTAACAATTATGGGTGATTAAAATGAATGTTTCAACTAAACTTTCAACCCACCCCCATGTTACCCAAGATTTTCACTTCAATCCCTTAGCTTTTAATTCAATTCCCCCTTCTAAAAATATTTGCAATTGGGGGTTAATTTGGGCTCTAAAAAATCAAATCATGTAAAATAAAAATTCAAGGATCAATGTGAAAATGTTAAAAAAATATACTGCTCTAATTCATCGTGAATCATAAAAGTGTGCACAATATTTTGATACACAATAAAAAAAAACTGATAACTTTTAGTTTTTGTTGCAATAATTCATCACCACCAAAATAGAATCAATAGCATGTTGGGTACAAGCAAACCTAACATCAAGTCTATGCTAACATCCAATAAATGAGAATTTGATATGGGTAATGAGTGTACAAAACAACATTGATGAGAGTGTCATTGAACTGTTAACAGATATTAAATCTCTTCATAAATCACGTCACATGACTCGATAACTTAATACAATAAAAGGAGACCAAGGCCAGCATCTGTCACATTCAAGGTAACCCTTACAATGCAAATCATAAATAATATTTTTTCAATGGAAACATTCTAAAACACACAACCACAAACAACAAAACAAGGAATCATTAAAAAGCATGCAGTCACCTCACTTGTCATTACCAACCACCTTATAATAAATTTACCCAATGGAAGAATCTTTTAGGTATAAATTCTAAAAAGTATCAAAACCCATGACCTTACCTTGATGAGCATGGCGCCGAGGAGAAAAATGACCTTAGGATACCTATCGAGCATGCCACCAACTCAACTTTTAGTGCGTATTGATGTACTCTAACGGCTTACGATTAGTGGTAAGGATGGAATCTTTATGCACCAAATAATGTTATCAATACTTCATTGACCGAGCAAAAGGATAAAACTTAAGATCATGGATGGAGTAGTTCTTCTTGGATTTTGATAGTTTTTCATTGAAAAAATGACATGGGATATCCCTCTTAGTTAGGACACCTCCAATTCCTAAACTCGAGGAATCATAATAAACCACAAATAGCCTATCAAAATCAAAAAAGAGAAAGGACAAGAGTTTCTATCTTTTGCTTTATCAGCTATAAGGTGGCATTTTCTATCTCCATTAACTAGAAAGTACACCCTTTGAAAAACTCAATTATAGTGATCAAAGAGCTAAAATTATGGATAAACTAACTATAAGAAAAGGTCAACTCGTTGAAAATCTTTACCACTTGCCATCTTTTTTTTAGAACTAGAAAGGTTAAGATTGCACAAGGGTTCATAATCGTCATATTGTGTCCCTTTTTCAGAACTCTACCACTTGTAACTTTGTAGACTTTTTAGTTACATTGGTTTAGACAACAAGCTCTTTACCCATGTTTGTTTCAGCCATATAAACCACCCTTTTTTTAGGCGATAACACCAAACATTTCAGCTTTCAGTTCTGACCAAAAAAAGATTTCAGAATCTAAGTGTCTCATAGGGAGATTAGGGAGCTACATGATTGAGTCTTAGTGGGCAGGTTGATCATGCATCAACTAGGCAGAATGAAACCATAAGTTTCCCGTTACGTCAATGAAAGAAATGTCTTTCTAACAGGCTAATGGCAATTTTTTCACACGACCAAAGGTCATTGCATTAATTTTATGAGAAATTATTAGGTGAACTTGATTGTTAATTGTTGAAGGATATGTCATTCTATTTAGCAAAACATCAACTTTAAATAAACAAACAACTACAGTTATAAACAAGATTAAGGGAGGGAAATATATATATATATATATATATATATATATATATATATAATGAGTGATTAATTTATTTTCATGAAATTCTTTTTTTTTATTGTTGTTATATTAATGAAGACAACATCAGCGTTAGTTGGGAAATAAGCTCATGGTACCGAATTACTTCAAGAAATAAGCTTTAAAAAAAACACAGCGTGTGCTAAAGAACTCCAGAAGAAATTATAGAAAATTACTCCAAAAGACTTAGCAAGATTACTGAATTGCAACTTTAACATTAGATGAAGCCCAGGAGAATCCCCTTATTCATGACTGAACTTTTTGTCGTTGAACAAATTTCCTGTAGTGCCAACGTGCTGGGCAAAGGATCATTTTTTCAGCTCCTTTACGTGCTTGTAACTGAAATCAACTCTCTAATGTGAAATCTTCAAGGGCTCGACAACTGACCTTAAGATGTTTCATCCCATAAAAAACTTCAAGATTCAGTTTTTTCAGACGAGGAAATGATGATTCCGTAAATAAGTCCAAGAGGGACGATTGTTCATGCAAATCTACCAGCAAAAGTGACAATGTTTGGAGTGATTGAAACCCGCCAGTCATGACTTTGGAAGGAAGTAATTTGACACCAGCTTCAAGATTCAGAGATTTCAATTTGAAAACACATAAAGAATTACTCCTTATAACCTCACAAGGGAAATTAAGGTAATCATCAGAAGTAACCTCCACATCAAGTTCATGAACATTATTATGCCTAATTGCATTATTGATCAACCAATTTAGATCCAAAAGGCTCAAGTATGATCTAAACTAAAGGGTTCTTAGATCAAAATGCTTGTCCCGGTGGGCTAAAACACTGGTGATGATGCTCAATGACAGATTTATATGATCTTTTTTAGTTAAGTTTTGTTGGATAACAAGCGACAGTAGCAGGGCTCATGGTGGTGAAATCAAGATCAGGGAATGAAGACCAAAGAGATCTCCATCGTTTTGATAAGATGCTGGTTTGAGCAATGAGTTTAATAGGAAGTGAGAGCGGAATGTGATGGAGGATAGGGTCTGGGAGATCACTGATTCTGTTAATGTAATGGTTACCTTCATCTTTTTCCGCAAACCCAATGAGCTTCTTGCGTTTGGAAGGTCTTGTTTCCATTGCAAGACAATGCATTAATGGTGGTTTGTTAGATTGATTCTTTCATGAGTTGCAGATTCTTATGGTTTCCAAAATACGTAGTGTTGAATCCTTAGTGTTTTTAGCTATTTTAGATTAGGGCATGAAATTTTTCAAAGAGTGAACTCTGAGGTACGAACGTGAAGAGCGCATTTAAGAACAGCCAAACTAATTCTAAGATACATCAAAGGAACAGTCGGTTTTGATGGTGATTGGGGTGGATTTATTGATGTTAAGATACATCAAAGGAACAGTCAGTTTTGATGTTCAATTTCAGAAGAGTTAAAAGTTAAAATTACATGGCTTTTCTGATGGTGATTGGGGTGGATTTATTGATGACATGAAAAGTATTTATAGATTCTATTTCAACCTAGGATCAAGAATGTTTTCATGATCATCCAAGAAGCAAAACATTGTGGCACAATCCACTGTTGAAGCAAAATTTATTGCAGTAACAGCAACAATGAATCAAGCATTATGGATTCAGAAGATTCTATGTGATTTGCACATAGAGGAGAAAGAAATAACATAGATCTCAGTGGACAATCAAGCAGCCATAACAATTTCTCACAATCTAATGTTTCATGGAAAAATCAAACATTTTAACGTCAAACTCTATTTTTTACGAAAGGTGCATAAAAATGGTGATGTTATGTTGATCTATTGTAAGTTTGAAGATCAACTAGTTGACTTGTTTACTAAACCTCTTCCAGTAAGTAGGTTTGAGTTTCTAAGATAAAAGATTGAAATTTGTAGCTTAATGAGGAGTGTTGAAGATTGCTTTAAGAGCTGTCAAGATTTTGTTATGTTAATCTTTTAGTTGCAGCAATAATAAATGGTTGTCCTAGTCTTTAGGATTGCTTTCAATCATAGCATGATTTGGTGCTATAAGTTAGCAATTTAGTTTATTTCATTTACTATATATTTATAAGGATTGGTTTCAATCAATAAGTAATCAATTCATCTCAATTTAATAAAACAGTATACAAGAGTTTGTTGTCTTTAACTTTCTTCTTACTTTCTTTCTCAACTTAAATACTTTCAGTGGTATTTATAACAACACATCCTCGTGCCTTAAACTTCCATTTCTTTTTACTCTCCAAGATAGTATTATATCTCTCTGCCACCCTATCCTCCTTCAGGCTCTTGCTATCTCTGTTTTGTACCAAACACACCTTATATTTCTATAGTAGCCTATCATTTTTTAAACTCGTTATCAGAAAAACCACCATTAAACACCACTTCATTACTACTCCTTCTCTTTAAACCCCACAATTCATAAGTTTAAAAGAAAAAAAATGGGATTCAATAAAGTGATTGAAAAACATTTATAAGAAATAAGATTTAACAAAAAAAAGAAAGAAAATAGTGAGCTCTAGAAATATTACACTGATAGTGGATGAGGTTGAAGAGTCGGGAGTTAAATCTATTGAGAATAAAGTTTGGGATTGGACACGTATCAAGTCCTGGCATTTTTTTATGAAAATGGTAAAAGTAAAATTACTTGTGATGGGTATCAAGGTTTTTATTGAGGAAAAGAAAGATAGTAGTTTTAGAATAATATTTTTAATGTTAATTTTTAGAGGAATTTATTTGCAAATCAGAAAGTCTCTCTTCTTATTTACTCTTGTCTATTGTTTATTATTTGAATTCCATTTGGAATTCAAATCAATACCCTCAAAAATATTTTTTTTAATATTTTAGAGAGAAAAATATCTTCATTTATACTACCAACTCACAATATAAATAACATCATAACTTAACTATTTCAATAACCACTAGCATCACCATTACCACCATCATTATCACAACAATAAGCACTCCACCATCAGCTCCACTTCAAAATCACCACCACTATCACTCTAATATCAACCACCACCATCAATGTCAATACAAATACCATCTTTTTACCAATATAACTAGCATTTTATCATTATTTTGTCATAACCCTCCAACACCACACCACAACCAAAAGGACAACCACCAACAACAACACTTGGTTATTAGTGTAACCACTACTTCATCAACAATTTTACTATTCTCATTGTTATTTCAACTCCATTACCACCATAATAACAATCTTCATTGTTAATCGTCGTCGTCGCCAATACTACCACTACCTTGTTATTAAATTAACCACCAAAACAACCATTATTTTATCACTGCTACCACCATTATTATTGTCATAAAAATCATCATTTTACAATGACCACTACTATCATCAACATTATCGCAATCACTACCATAAATGCTACCACTACAACCACTATTATTATTTCTATCATCAACTTCACAACTTTTCTCATCATATCATCATCATTCAAAAACCATCAATGAAAAATAAATTATTTTATATTAAAAAAAGCTCCTTGATATTTTCAAATAATGGAAAATAACTTATGAAAAAATCAATTTCAAGTAAATATTTGAGGCAGAATAAACATTCCATAGTCATTTCTAGAACTGTCACACACAGTAGTCATATATGTACATACCATCTAGGATCTACTAATTCTCGTTATGCGACTTTAGACAAGGTATCTAGCTAACATAAAATATCAGTTTCGTGCTCTTGTTGGATCAGGAAAAGGTAAATTTCTCTAGCACCTAGCTAGCACCTGCTTGCCAAAGAAAAGGGGTACAGCTAGCATTGCTTTATATATAGTTACTTGATGAAAAAACAAACCCTCAGTATTGCTTTTTGCTTATTTACAAGTGAACGCAGAATTGAATAACTGAGAGATACCTTACTTCCAAAGCTGTGCAATCTCCCTCTTTACCACTTTTTTAACCTTTCCTGAGGGTTTGTCTTCACTATGTAGCTCTTTACCTTGCTTTCCTTCTCACTTTTTGGACGGCTGTTAATTTGTCTATCTATTACTTTTGTCATCAGACCACAAGGCACAAGCTATCCACATAGATTCCTGCTGTTTTCCACCTTCTCCTTCCTATAAATCCAGCGCTTCAAGTGGACATAGCCCACTGAGCTGGTTCTTCTACTAGAAAAACCTACCTTGATAAGGAATTAATAGTTCATTGAGCCTCACCAATATGGCCACATATGCCTACAGTGCTGCCAGCCGAAACTCATCACAAAGAGCATTAGCCATGGTGTTGGCTCTAGCATCAGCTGTGGTGCTATCACCATTGTATGTTAAGCGAAAGAACGACCATACGGGTTATTTTAATCATGAGACAAAATGGAGCTCTGGCTTTGTTCTTCCAATGGTGCTTGCTGGGCTAATAATTGCTATAAGGACTACTTCCTCTTCCATGTCAGTCCATAGAGGTGCTGCGGCTTCGTTCATTCCGTCTCCAGATCCCTCTTGGGTGCTTAGAATTGGGAGCTCTTCTTGGGGACTTGCTGGAGTGTTAGTGATGCTTGTGCTTGTGCTATCATGGCAAGACTCAGTTCAAGAATTCTTCTGGAGATAAAAGAAGGAGATCTAATTTTGTTCTTAGTATAGGCTATATATGTTTGTTGTTTTGGTTGGAATAGTATTAATTAACCTTATCATAGTTTAATTTTCTCCAAGTTCAAATTAATATTGTGAATTTCTAAGAAAATCTTGTTGGCGATTTTCATTGATCGATCATGAACGAGCTAGGATTTGTTTGTCTGGGCTGCCCGTTGCCTTGTATGAGCACGTCCAAAAGTACCTGGCTACAAGAATTAATGGTAAAGTTTATATTAGTCCTTCTACTCTTAATTTTGCAATACTTTAGCCTTTCTGCCTTATGTGTAATAACGTCAACATTCTACTACTAAAATTCTTTTCCTTCGATTCTCCCATTAACATCTATTAGAAACGGAGTTAGATCCTTCCGTTAGCTAGACATGATTAATTACATGCTGGCATGTGCACTTATTATACTATTAATCACGAACGGCATCCTTGTACTCTCTATAACTTGAGAACTATTATTTCAAAAAAAAAAAAACCCAAATATTAAGAAAAATAAATAATCAAAACTTTGAAAAAGAAATAAAATTTCAAATTTTGAAAAAATCCTACAAAATCAAAATTAAGATAATCAAAATTATGATTTTTTTTCATTTTAAAAAAAAAACTCTTAACATCCATTAAAAATGGTGTTAAATTCTTTCGTTAACTCTACCACATGATGACATGCTGACTTGTGTATTTATTGTATTAATAATCACAAATTTCATCCTTCTACTCTTTACATTTTAAAAAATATTATGTAAAAAAAATCCCAAATATTAGAAAATAAAAATAACCAAAACATTGAAAAAGAAATAAAAGTTCAAATTTTGAAAAAATATCTAGAAATTCAAAATTAAGATAATCAAACTTTTGAGTTTTTTTCATATTTAATAAAAACAATTATTGAAATTTTAATTATTCTGATTTTTTCAATTTGGCATGTCAACTTTATCATCAAACATTCCCCCACCCCCCCCAAAAAACCCCCCCCACAACCCCCCCCCCCCCCCTTTTTTTAAAAATGTAAAGATCGTTTGCAAAAGTTAACGGTAAATTGAATAAGTTCAAAGCCGAACCGCAGTGTTAAATTTATTAAAAAATATGTTAAACCCTTCCATACTCTTCCACAGTAACCATGCTGACATGTGTATTTATTATAACATATTTTATCCTTCTACTCTTTACATCTCAAAAAATATTATTTCAAAAAAACTGCTCAAATATTAGAAATTTTAAATAATCAAAACTTTGAAAAAGAAATAGCAGCTCAAAATTCAAAAAAAAATGCCCAAAAGTTCAAAATTATGAATTTTTGTGCATTTCTAAATAACTTTTTTAATTAAAAATTCAATTATTTTGATTAGGATATTCAATCTTTTTCAGGTTCAAAAATTATTCAAATATTAGAAATTTTTTCAGGTTTTTAGTTTCATGCATACAATGTAAATCAGCGCAAATAAGGCATCATTTTTTATGCCAATAATATTATTTATCAATATTATTTTCCCAAATAAAACGCATAGCATCATACAATAACCAACACCATCATAGATATTTTTATTTATTTTTTTCTTTAAAATAAAATAAGTAACTTTTAATTTAAAAAAAGCATCACTTCTCTTTTTTAATGATATTTTTAAGTGAAAGCTGTTATATCTTTAACATATTTTTATAAAAAACCATTTTCATTCTCGACCTAATTTTTAAAAACCTTATTAAATATGTTTTGTATATTAATAGAGATTTGCTTTAAAACAAAACAATAAAAACGTAGAAAAGACAGAAGTGAGAGAGACTTCATTTAATTTTATTTTATTTCACATTAAGGAAACGTACATCATTTAGTATTTGTGTTTATAACTAAACTGTGTTTTTGAAAACATTTAAGTTTTTTTTCATTTTAAATTAATTTTTTTATTTTTTATATGGTGTGTTAATATACAGATATTAAAAATAAAAATTTAAAAATAAAAAATAAAAAATAAAAAATTATTTTTAGAGCTATCTCTGCTGGCTAAAGATTAAATATTAACGGGCCACCATATTTAGAAGCGTTGGGCCTAATCAATCGTATGCTGGCTTTAGGACAATGGGCTTCCTAAGCGAAAACGATTTCTACATGTGATGCTTTGGTTTGTTTCTCTACTTCCCTTCCCTTTCTGTTTTCTTCTTCGCACTCTCGCTCTCTGTAACTACATGGATTCACAATTGAATAATAGCAACAGAGAGTAATTTACTAAAATCTCTCCCAACAAGTCCTTGTTCCTTGGGATCAGCCTCAATCTCATTTCCAAGGTTAGTGCCTTAGTTGTCTCGCCTTCACTTTTGAATCGATCCCATCTACGTATTTCATTTTTCTGTTTCGTTTTTTGAAATTTGTTTGAAGCAGCCAAAACCCACTTGTTAATTTCAGCTCGGTTTAGTTTTTTTTATTATTATTTATCGATGAATTAGTGTTCTTTCTTTTCTCTGCAAAGAAATTCATTTACTCCATATTGACAAGCTTGTACTTACAATCTTGTAGCATTTTAATACATGCCCGACATTAGACCTAAAAGATATATATAGGATTTTTAGGGTGTTGTATGTGAAATTGCAATGGAGAAAATCACCCCCAACATGATGGGTTTTGTTTTGTGGGTTATATCCTTTACTTGAATACTTAAACAATTGAAAAGGCACGATAACAGCATAACATTCAAAAACTTTCGTAAGCCTTTGGGCGGTCTTTAAGTTTACAGCAGGTATTCTGCGTTACCGAGATTTAGGGTCAAACCTGATTATCCATGTGATGGACCCTTGTACTAGCACACGGGTCTCTGTTTGCAAGCTGATTTAGTTGGTACATGGTTTTAATTTTTCGATTGTTTGGTTGATTTCGTATAAGACATCTCCTGCTGGGAAAAAAGGATGTGTGTTGTGTTGTGCTGTGTTGGTTCTGTCTTTGGAGGTGTCTAATGTTGGCTTGTAATGCATGTTTACAGACAAGCTGAGAGTATGGCGGAGGGAGAAGAAGACATGCCAAGGGATGCCAAGATTGTGAAATCATTGCTTAAATCAATGGGTGTCGAGGATTATGAACCTCGTGTTGTGCATCAGTTTTTGGAGTTGTGGTATCGTTATGTTGTTGATGTGTTGACAGATGCACAGGTTTATTCAGAGCATGCTAACAAAACTGCAATTGACTGTGATGATGTCAAGCTTGCTATTCAATCTAAAGTCAATTTCAGCTTCTCGCAACCCCCACCTAGAGAGGTAAGTGGGCTATCCGTTGGATGATAAACCTCCTCCCTTTACTTGTTTTTTGACTCTAATACTATGAGATGAAAATTTTAGCCGTTCATTATTCTATAGTTGTCTTGACCATTGATCTTCAAATGATAGAACTTGCATTGACTCCCGTATTTCATTGCCTTCCCTCCCACTACCTGATTTTCAGTATTACTTTGGAATAGTGTTTGCATGGAGCAAGTTTTAATATTGGTGAACTATCTTCATTTTTCCTCGTGTACGATAATGATTCATTTGACACATGTTAGCTGTAGATGGCGCAATCTTTTTTGTGATCAGTTACTATATTTGTTTTCTTCATCTCATGTAGAGGTTCAAGAAATGATGCCTGACATAAAAAAAATATAATGATTACTAACATCTTAAAGTTACCAATCTTCAGGTTTTACTAGAGTTGGCCAGAAATAGGAACAAAATCCCATTGCCTAAGTCAATAGCTGGGCCTGGTATCCCTCTTCCACCCGAGCAGGACACGTTGATCAGTCCAAACTATCAACTTGCTATCCCAAAGAAGCGGACGGCCCAGGCAATAGAAGAGACAGAGGAGGATGAAGAAAGTGCTGATCCCAACCAATCACAAGAACAGAAGACGGATCCTCCACAGCTTACTCCTCAAAGAGTATCCTTTCCCCTCACCAAACGTCCCAAGTGAGAATTATATATACTGCCAACGTAGGATTACAAGACATTCTCTTGACCTGAGAAGAATGAGCCCATGTGAAAAGGAATTAAGGACGAACTATTGGATCATTGTAAAATTGGAGTCTTTATGTGAATGCTATGTGTTTTGGATTATTATGATCTTACTAGCTATAGGTTCGAAGTCATGTCTTCCATTAGATGTTCAAGCAGTATGAATTCTCCTGATTCGAGTACATTAGTTTAAATTATGTCATATGAGAATTGATGTGATATAGTTTGCTTGACGTGATGAATCCAAAAGTAACTTGGTTTGATTTTATTTTATTTTTGGTTTGATTTTATTTTATTTTTTGTGATATTTTTTTTTTTCATGTTGAGATGATAATATGGTAAATCAATTCAGGCTTTGCGACTTAACCTGCAAAATCTACAACTCAAATCATGGATTCCAGGGAATTTAACAATTTTTTTTGTTTTTTTAAATTATTTTTTACTTGATGATATAATAACTAAAATACTACTAAAATTAAACACCAACTAATTTTTGAGATGTTTGCTTAATACTATTATAATAACCTCGTAAAAAACAAAACTTAAATAAATTATGACAATTAATTTAATACTAATCAAATATTTAAGAATTAGATTGAAAAATAAAAATCCAAAAAGATTCAATCAAAATAATAAAATTCACAAGATAGAATTAAAAGGAGAACTATTTGGTATGGTTAGTAAACACAACCTAGCAAGTTAATTGTAAAACCTCTTAACTTGACTTCATGCCTAGCTTGATTTTAAAATTAACTAGTATGAGAGTTGCTTTTATGTGATCCAGTTGACCTGGTGGGTCTAAAGCTAACTGGAATAACCAGTAAAAGCATGGTTTGATTTTAAAAAAAGTTAATATGATATTTTTTTAATATTAAAATAATTTAGGCTTCATAACTTAACTTTTGGATTTCACTAGGTTTAAAAACTTTATTTTTTAAAATTAATTTTTTTAATAATATAATAACAAAAATAAACACTTGCATAATTAAATATCACTCAAATATCAGGAATGTTTGTTTTAAAATATGATAAACTCATAAAAAATAAATTGAAATAAATTATAATCAATTTAAAATCAACAAAATGTTTGAAGAATAAAATTGAAAGAAAAAAGCTAAAAAGCATTTATTAAAAAAATGCATTAAAAATTAAGCAACAATCAAATATTGGGATGTTTATATAAAACTGTGATAAAATCATAGCAAAAAAATAAATTATAATTCAACAATATGCTGGATAATAAAATTGAAAGAAAGAAGCTAATTTATTTTTAAATGTATAAAAAGAAAAAAATAAAAAATAAATTGAAAAAGTCACTTTCTTCACTATTCATAATAATGAACAATAGAAGTTGAGAGGACTCAAGTTTTGTTTTTCTAAGATTTGTTTGAAAATATACTAAAAATTATTTTTTAATATGTTTTTCATTTAATAATATATCAAAATAATATTTTTTTAATTTTATTTTGAATATACTACATCAAAATGATCCAAAAACAAAAAAAATAATTAATTTGAATCTAAAAAAATTCAAAAATTTACAAAAATATATTTAGACCGTAATATCAAACAAAATCTTAGTGTAGTCCCATATTAGTCCAGCTTCATTCATTTGTTTTTCAAAGTGTGTTTAGCTTATAAATATATTAAAATAATATTTTTATTTTTTAAAATTTATTTTTGATATTTATGAACAATCAAAAATTACTAAAAAGTTTAATATAAAATAAAAAAATAAAATATCATAAAAAACAGGTGAACCCAAGCTGTAGCCTAATAACTAGTGAGACTGGGCAGCTAAGTTCCCATAGAATAGCGCCATAAAACATGCAGCTGGCGTCTACCTGTCCACTGCGCCTGTCAGTTTTCACATTTAACTTTACAGAGACAGAATAATTTGAACGTTATAATACTGACTAACATTGAAAGTGATGGGTGTCAGTGGCACAATGGTAAATTGGAAATAGAAGGCGAAGGGCTGCTGCGACATCGCCTCCGTCTGCATTTCCTTCTTAACATCAATCTAAATCCAAATAACAGGACCAAACAAGAGCGGAGAATAATAAGATTCACGATAATCACAAGAATTCATAGTGGGGAAGTGAGAAAATAAATCTTTGTTGATCGTTTGAGTCCAGTTAGCCATGGCCTTTTTCATACCAGAACCATATAACTGTTCTGTACAAACATCTGCATGTCCAAGAATAACCAATTGTCACTAAATGGGGTATATACTATTTATCGGTCTATAAGCAATGGGTCAACTTCTCCATCCAACAGTGCCGCTAACAGCAGGAACTGTGCTTGAAACAGGGGCTGAGCCACGTTCATACATGCGCTGAATCTCTTCCCTGTATTCGGACAAAGATTTGTCAGGTATAGCTGGAGTTAGCTCCACGACATCCCCCATCTTTAGCTTGCAAGTCACATCATACACTGGCCGATGGTTCAGTCTTGGCCTCAACTCTTCCTTCACGGGAAACCCATACGGGGACCATCTTGAGCTCGTACGCCCAGCCCTTTCCAGCAGATCCATCACTGTTGAGTTTGCAGGAAACTCTTGCACAGACATCTGCAATATTCACAAAGCATGTTCAGTAAAGGACTAGTCAACAATTTACTTTTCTTTGTTCAACCACTTTGACTGGAGATGCCGCAACCCCTAGTACCTATTATGAGCCAAGCTTCTTCTCATTACATTAAACCATACATGGAAGGAGCCTAACCTTATCACTCTCAATCATAATGACGAAGACAGGTCCATCTTGCCCACAGTGAGGCTTGTAAGAATATGGGCAACCATCAGAATGTGAAGGGAATGTGCATGGAGGCTTTATGGAATCACCACAGCCAATGAAAGAATGATCTTTGCTCATTGTCTCGCACTGCCAGGTTATGACCCATCTTGCCCACTCAACCATCTGAAGCACAAATGAGGAGTGCTTGCTATCACCTTCCTTGTACCTCCAATGAGCTGCAAATCCAAACTCTGCTTGCAGATGCATCTCCCTTGTTCGAATCTGAACTTCAAGTGGCACTGTGCCCTCACCCATTACTACTGTATGAAGAGATCGATACCTGCAAATAAAAATCAAAGTTTGAAAAGAACAATACATTCGATAGCAACCACCAATAACAAGCCAAAGCCAAAACATACCCATTGAACTTGGGATTATTTATATAGTCTTTGAATTTTCCAGGTACTTCGGACCATAAACGCTGAACAACTCTCAATGCTCTATAGCAGTCTTCGGTATTTTCAACAATCAGACGCAACCCATGTATATCATGGATCTGATCCATGTTCAGCTTTTTCCTACACAAATTTGAACTCTCTTGTTAGAAAAACACGCAGAATGATAATTGCACTAAAAACTAATAAGTTGATCTCATAGTTCGTTGTCAATTCAGAGCATGTGAAAAACTTCTCCACCTTAAGAATTTGAGGGGCACAATCATAAATTTTGGTTAAATAATTGTTTTAATCTAACTATCTTATCTGTCTGTGCTTCAGAAACCCTAGAGTTGATGCAAGAGCTATAGCCCTAGTAATCAAAGTAATGACCAACTGAATGAACACTCCACGCCCAAGTGTGTGAGTGAGAGAGAGAGAGAGCGTACTTCAACATTTTGCAATAAGTGCTATATAAGCTTTTATGCCTTCCAGATAGATCGTAAGAAATGGCTTCATCCGTAAGAGCTTTCTCTAATTTCTCTTTAGCAGAAGCAACCATTGCCTCATCAAAAGAGTCCACAAGTCTAGCAGACAGATCTTTGTGCTGATCTGGGTTGAGATGCTTAAAACAAAGATTTTCTAACTGCTCTTTCCAACTGGAGATTCCTAAACGGTTGGCCAAGGGAGCAAATATCTCCGAAGTCTCTTTAGCAAATCTCTGTTGCTTCACTAAAGGCAATGCATCCAGCGTCATCATATTATGCAATCGATCAGCTAATTTAATCAGGACAGCCCTAGCATCTGCCATGGCAAGGAACATGGTGTGCAAGCGATCTGCCTCAACAGTTTTGCTTGCTGTATTGTTCTCACGGGCAAGCTTGCTCAGTTGGCTAAGCTTAGAGACCTGAGTGAATGTAACAGAGAACTAGATCAGAAGTTTGTAAATACTAGATCAACAGAAATGTATGGACTACATCAACCAAGGAAACTTCTTACAATTTCTTTCTAAGTTTCTCGTCTTTCAAGTGATGGACCTCAAAAATGCAAGTAAGAAATGAATTCCAAATTTTGATCAATCCCTGCTGCTGTCAGATGCTCCTGACTTTTAAATTTTTTTTTTAAAACAAAAAAAAAAGCTACTGCAGATCGAGTTCCATTTTCTACATTTAGCCTACGACCATATTCGTCATAAACAATAAGCAGCAACTATCTCATCCTAGATGAAATGATGGAGTTGCAGACAAAGTCCAAAAACACTTCTTATTATTAGTCCAATGTAGCTTCCATTTTAGAAAGAAACGTGCATGAAAAAAAAAAAAAAAAACCTAATTGGTAGACAATATATATTAAGAAAAACTCATTAAAGTACATGAGAAATTCTGTCTCTTACCCCTTCAACCAAATCAGCCACCCCAGCTCCAAATGTTTTAAATATGTGGTCATAGCTTAGGAAAGAATCATCCAAAGTGTCATGTAAAAGCCCTGCAGCAACCACTGTGGAATTGGCACCAATGATCGCAAGCAGAACTGCAGTCTCTACACAATGCTGCAAATAAGGATCCCCACTGGCTCGCATCTATAAGAAAACAACATAAAAAAATTCTCAAGAACATGAAACAAAAATTTAGAACAACAAAATCCATTAATAATTCTAACTTTTACCTGCCCCCTATGTGCTTTCTCAGCCTCATGAAAAGCCTTGATCACAAAAGTATCACAGAAAATTTTGTGCCTTAATTGTGCGCCCAACAACAGCTCCTTAGCATAAGGCTCATAATTAGCGTCCACACAACTATCCTCCATACTAAAAGTCAATTCATCCACAACATCAGAAGATGTCCCTTCATCAATACCATTACTGTGAACCTCAAAACTCGGAGAATCATAATCAACACAAGACCCTAATGCATTCCTCACAAACCCATTAAAGAGCCCATTAGCCCCACTGCGAAACGACCCATGAATTGAACTCTGAAAACCCACATCACAACCACTCCTTTCTCTAGCAATCCTCATAGGAGGACTACTAGAACAAGAGACTTGACCTTGCAGAACCGAAACCGGACTTTGATCCCTCTTTATAGAAGACCCAGCAAGGCATTTACTTGGTGTGTAGCAAAATGAACTACTCAATTCCTTCAATTCGTCTCCTCTATCATGCCACCCCAGCTCCTCTCTATCACCCGAAAATGATGCATGTTTCACTGCTGGGGATGAAAACAAACGAGATAAACCACCAACAATTGGTTTCTGAGAGGAAGATGCACTAGACGAAGCTGTTGATGAAGATCTTGAATTCAATTCAAAATCATAATTTGCGTGTGCGTTGATTTGGCATGGATATGGTGTTGAACACACGCTACTAGGTGGGCTCGCGTATAAAGCTATTGTTGGGACTGCCATGGCTGTATAATGACCAGATTTTTCTCAAAAACAACCCCCCAGAATCCCAGATCAAGCAAAAAGATTTTGCTTTCTCAAATTTTAACAAAGACCCACTATTTTTCTCTAAAAAGCCACAAATTTTTTAAGGATTTTATGAAGATTCGGTGAATTTTTTGAAAGACCCAATTAGATCAGGATGGATTCAAAACCCAAACGGAGTCGAGCTAGGATTGGTTATAAATAAGAAAAGTATACAAAAAACCGAAAATTCAAGTGAGTTTTTGTTAACAGTTTTGGAGGTGTAAAGGAGGAGGAGGAGAAATAAAGCTAGAATTAATGCGTATGTACAGATTTATAAAGGTTTGATTTATTTATTTTTTTTACTTTTTAAGGGAAGAACACTAAAGGACATGAAATCAAAGAGAAAGAATTTACAGAAATTTTAATTTAACAAAAGAAAAAATAGAGAGTCAAAAGAAAGTTAGGATTTGTATTTTGTACAGGGACTGGGAGAGAAAGAATGTTCTTCTTCTTTTGTGAAAATCTCACTGTTCCTCTCCGTCTCTCACCTCTGGTCTTAAAGCCAAAGGAAGGAACAGTGAAAGTACGGAAATATCCTTAGTAAAAAACCAAGTTAACGGAATTGGTTGTTTGGGTTGTTGCCCAATAAGTTTGGGTGTTTTTCCAGCGAAAAAAAGAATTTAGAAAATAATACAGTTCAGTAGAAACAACAGTTTTGAAGTGCGGTATTTTCATTTGAAGAGGGAGAAAATAAAAAATAAAAAATAAAATAAAATAAAAATACTATAGAGTCACATTAAAATTATTATAATAATAATATTTTTAATATTATTAAAAAAAATTTGATAAAACAAATCTAATAACATTAAAAAAAAATTATCAATAACAACTAAAATAGATTATACTCGTTGTTTAAAAACAAAAAACAATGGATGATTTAATTTATTTTAGCACGGCTATAATTTATAACTCTTTTTAATATTATTAAATTAATTTTTTCAAGATTTTTTTTATCTTAAAAATATCATTCTTGAAATTTTAGTGTATAAGATCTCATTATTTCTCTCTCTATTTTTTTTCTCTCCTTCAAAAACTCATTTTATCCACTTATTTAAAAATTCATACTTTATTACTGTAATTTTTACCAAACCATGCTGTTTTTTTTAATATTATATATATAATGATAGTTTGTGGATTTTTTTTAAATAGATCTATTTTTCTTTTTTAAAAAATAGCTTTTTTTACCTGTGTAATTGCTAAAACAGTTACTTTTGTTCTTTGAATTGGTTTGTTTGTTTTGAAAGGAGAAACATGAATTTTATATATATATATATATATATATATATATATATATATATATATAAAAGGAGTCTGAGTTTATGAAAAAGAGAGAAATAATAGTTTCCATAACAGTATCTCATATTTCTTGAATAAAGTCGGTTCCTTGATATTGTATTTTAAAAAAAATTCTTAATTAAACAAACTATCTCGTAGTTTTAATTAATTAATTAATTAACCAGATGCCACTCAAGAAAAAAAAAAGTATATATTAGGGCGAAGCTACGAGAATTGGAGATGTCCATAATTCCCGAGTCATGTCAGTAAATCCATGCTATCAGGATCAAAGGTAACGGGGAGAGACGATAATATTAAATAATTGGATTTGTTTTTTTGTATTTTATGGCTAATTCAAAGGAAAAAATAATTTTTTATGTTATCCATTGCTACGATACCAAGTCTGTCAACTTGCAATCAGTGATTCAGCGTTTTTGAATTTTTTATTTTAAATTAATTTTTAAAATATTTAGATTATTTAACGTGTTAATATTAAAAATAAAAAATATTATTTTAATATATTTTAAAAAAAATAAATATGTCGAGAAAAGAAATAAATATTAATATAAACGAAATTGTTCATGCTCCGTTTACTTGTTGTCATATATGTTGATAATGGACCTGGTACTTGAGAATTTGGTATTCCTTAACATAAATTATTTTTATTATTAATTTTAGAATTAATTAAATCAAATTAATTAATTAAATTTTCTGAATTAATTAATCTAATAATTATGCTGGCATCTCCTATGAAGTTATTCAAACAATTTGAATAAAAAGTTATTTTTTAAATTTCATAGACATATTAATCTGAATATATAAAAAATTAAAGAGAAAAAAAATTTTCTAATTAATTTTTATAATACAAATTAGTTTGAAGAGATGTAGTTTTAAATTTCATAAACAAATTGATCTGAAATCTATTATTTTTTTTATAAAAATTAATTAGAAATAATCTTATTCTCTTTAATTTTTCTTTATAAACTCTTTGTTTATATTTATAAAAAAATAAAACAAAATTTTTTAATAAATTTATAAAATTTATTATTTATAAATTTAAAATTTTATTATATGCAGCAAATATAATAATCGCAATGAATACATTGAAATAGTCAAGCATCAAAGCCTGTTTGGTGTACTCACGTACATTATAATTATAATATCGAATTCAGACCAACCATCTTTATTGTATTTTATTAACGATGACTAGATCACAAATTTTGGACACGACACGTGTGAATAAAATATTAGGCAATAAGTGTAAAAATAATGCAAAATGGAGAAGTTTCTTTACCGTTGTCATGTCCACGTCAGTCCATAAATTATATCATGTTAAAAAGTCCCAAAGTTTAATGTTTGGTGTGAGATGCTTGCGATTAAATAATTGGATTTGTTTTATTCATTATTATTATTTTATTATTGCTAATTTCAATACAACACCAAAGTTTAATGTTATTTTATGTCACCCTTATCCTCTTGACTCCTTCTTTCTTCTGCTGTAGACTAGTTTAGCTTCCCGCGCTACAAAGCAAAGGAAAGGGAAAATATAAAAACTAACATTAAATCAGGCCAAGGAATGAGAATATTATAGATGTTATTTTTTAACGTAATTTTTATTTAAAAATATTTATTTTTAATATTAGTACATTAAAAAAATCTAAAAACACTAAAAAAAATTAAATAAATAAATTTTAACAAAAAATAGATCCATGCTAATCATGTTCTTTATCTTTTTCACTAATAATAATATTAGTACTAGTGACTAATATCATTATAGAATGGCGGAGAAAAAAAAATTATCCGGGTATTATGAAATAATCTAAAAAATTCAATTCAATTAATTAGAAAAAAAGTTCTTATAAAAAGTTTTTATTTAATTATAAAAGGTTCGTATATGATTAATAGTAAATCATGAAAGATTAAGCGCGAAAAAAAGCATCGGCACTCTTGGAAATAACAAGAGTCTTTTTGTGAGTTTAATTCCTATTGGATGCATGCCAACAAGACCCTCCAATCCAACAAATTTCATTGAAATTGGCTGTCAATGCATCCATGCATGATGGATAAGAGTGTGTTTGGTAGTGTGGTTGTGAGTGCTTTTTAAATAATTTTTTGTGTCAAAATACATGCAAATGATGTTTTTTTATTTTTTAAAAATTATTTTTGACATCAGCACATCAAAACAATCCAAAATATACAAATCATATTAAATTTTAGCAAAAAAAAATTCAAATTTTTTGAGAACGCTGCCACAGCCGCGTTCCCAAACATGCTCCAAATGTGTATGTTATTATTATAACATACAAACAGTAAAAACTAGTATTTTTTTTTATTGAGACTAGTCGATTTCTCCTATGAGGCCACAATTATCATGAATAGACATATTAATTTAATGATGAAGAAAACATTTTTGACATGCTACTAATTAATTTGTGCCTGTTTGGGCACGCTTTTGCTTTTTTTTTTTTTTCTTAAGGCAGACGTCGAAAGTAAATTGCTTGTTTGAAATTATAAGCTATATGGTTTTTAAAGTGTTTTTTTTTAATGTATTAAAATGGTTTGTTTTTAATTTTTAAATTTATTTTTAATATTAATATATCAAAATAATATAAAAATATTAAAAAAAAAATAAAATAAAATGAACATTTTAACACAATAATATTCACTCTCTAAAAGTACAAGCAAGAGCATCAAAATGATGCTTTTGATGTAGTTAAAAACATGTTTGTTTTTATATTTTAAAATTTTTTATTTATTTTAAATTAATATTTTTAAATTATTTTAATATACTCCTCTAAGTATAATTAATTTAAAAATATAAAAAAATATTTTTAAAATATAAAAACAAACATGTTAGCTAAGTATGCAAGAATTACTTTAATGAATGATGAATACACTGGAGCTGTATTATTTTTTTTAATGTGTGATGTTAGAATAAAAAGAAAATATCACGAAACACCCAAATATTCGATTTATTAGCACTGGCAAATATTTGAGTATGGCTTGTATAAATAACAAAGAAAATTCGTATAATCCATATATTTTACAATCAAGTCCCTGGAATTCCACCGTGCCAGGTTCATAACCCTTTTTACAAGTGAGTCAAGTGCTAGAGTTTGGTTTTATTCAGTGCAGAATGCTGATTTTATTTCGATGCTAAGAATAATGTTATACGCGCCAGGTTTTCTATGAATCACAGATCACTGGGAAGGGCTTTTCTATATTGACTCCGGCTGGGGGGGACCGTTTCCCCAAAAAAAAAAAAAAAAAAAAAAAAAAAAAAAACCTACAACGAGTCAAAGTAGTGATTGGGAATGTGGTCTAGACACTATTGAGTAAAATATTGAATTTGTTTTTGTTTAAAATTATTTTTTTAATGTTTTGAATAGTTTTGATGTTTTAATATAAAAATAAAAAAATTAATATATTTTCAAGCAAAAAAATATTTTAAAAAATAATCACCATTACAATACCAAACATTATATAAGATTAAAAAAATTATAAAACAGAAAAGTTTGAACCTGAAACATCAATTAAAATATTTTAAACTTGATATTTGTCATCATTCTATCATTTAAAATTTGTAAATTATTTCAAAATCATGAGTTAATTTAATTACTGTAAAAAAATGTCAACTATTTATATTTTTGTTGAAAAATAATTGCCCAGTATTTTTATAGTTATATAATAATTGATGAATTTTGTATGATTTGTCAAAGAACTACAATTCAAAATACCTAAGGGAGCATTAATTAAATAAAAAAATATAATTCTCAAAAATTAAAAGATAAAATAATTTGGTAGGTTGTCATACTTTGATACATGTTATCGTATTTCTACGCAACTTTTATAAATATTAACATTCGTACACCTTCTCGTATGTTTATATTTTATTGATTTTTTTATTGAGAAAAGAAATTAAGAATCGTATAATTTTTTTTTTTTTGGGATTTTATTATAACTTCTTTCTCCCACTGTGTTTAATTTTCGGGTCTGCCACTGAATTTTTAATGCAAGGGTATTTTTGCTTGGAAATTATACCATGGTTTGTAATTTTACCTTTGTCCAGTGGTTGTAATTGCGAAATTTAGAAATATAGTAAAAAGAATAATTGAAATTCCAGTTTCATATAATATTTCTTAAATAAAAAGAGAGAAGAAATTTTATTGAACTTAGACATTAAACTTTTATTTGAATTATTTTTTCACATGTAAAGATAGTATGAAAGGGTACTATTGAGAATTGGCATGTAGTTTACATGTCCGCCCTCCACCACGACCTTCCTCTCACGATTCCTTGATTCTTTCATTGTCTTTTTATGTCATGTTCAGTTTCCGTGAAGGCTGTACCAACACGTGGCCTGTCTCCGCCCGCCATTTTGGCCAAGTGGCCTGTCTCCGCCCGCCATTTTGGCCACGTGGTCCACCTTTCCCGCGCACAAAGTGCGCTGAAGGACGGCTATTAGGTGAGGGTTTTGTTTCGGTGCGGCCACAGTCCGTCACGCTCGGCTCACGTGTTAATTGAATGGCCGGACTCTGCTCCGTATTTTGAGCTCTCATGGATGTCAACAGAACGAATCTGGTCCGTTGATTTCACAAAATCTTATGCCGACGCCATTGAAGTCAGTGAGTTGAATGGGTCTGATTTGTATACTGTTTTTTTATCGGTGGGCATTTTTGCGGTGGACTGTGACAGTGACAGTGACAGTGACAGTGACAGTGACAGTGACAGTGACGTGGAAAATTTTGTTTATTTGTAAAAAAAGTGAAAGAATAATTCAACAAAATTCAAATAGATATTTGTAAAAAAAGTGAAAGAATTATAAAGAAAATATATATTTTTTAACCAAAATTGTATTTTTTATTTATGTAATTGATAATATCATATTTTTTTTATATCAACAACATAGTTTATTAAATAAAAATAATGCAACTAAAAATAATATTAGTAAGGATTCTAATGAATTTAACTAAAAAGTCAAATATTTTTTTTATTCAAGAGTTTTTTTTGATAAAAATATGCATTTTTTCCATAAGTATTATTTTTTAAATAAAAAACTTATCATGATCATTAAAGTAAGTTTTAGTTAAAAATAAAAGAAGAACTCATAAATAAAATATTTTTACGTGCTTGTATAGAAGAATATAAAAATTATAAATTTGAGAAAATTATAAAAATATTTACACTAAAAAATATTAATATATATATTATTAAATATTAATACAAAACAATTTTAAAAAATGACGGCTTCACGCTCGATGCACGTGTTAATTGCATGCCAGACTCAGCTCCGCATTTTGAGCTCTCATGAATGAGACCAACACGAATCTGGTCCGTTGATTTCACGAAATCCTATGGCGACACCATTGGAGCCAGTGAATTGAATGGCTCTGATATGTATACTACTTTTTATTGGAAGTCATTTTTGAGGTGGACTGCGATAGTGACGTGGAAGATTAAAGTGTTTGTTTGTAGTCCAATCACTTTTAAAACAAAATTTAAAATTATTTTTATATATTTATAGATTATTTTTGATGTATTAATATTAAAAATAAAATTTTTAAAAAATATTATTTTGATGTGTTTTCAAATAAAAAATATTTTGAATAAAATAAACAATGCATCGTACATCTATGAAACGACATGTGGTCTTCAAGTTAAAATTTAAACCGTCAAAATCGAGGTCCGAATCTTAAAATCTCAAAAACCTACTTTTTATTTTTTTAACCTAAAAACACATTAAAATAGCCTATAAAATTTTATAAAACAATTTTCAACCTTTTATATCATATAATGAGCATAAAAACCATAAATCAAAATAAAAACCAGGTTCTAATTTTTCATTTTCTTTTTCAGATAAATAAAATTGCCTCCATTTAACTCTTATCTCTAAATGAACCAATTGACCTTATTTTTTTTTTAATAGTTAGAATGTGGCTACTTG
This sequence comes from Populus deltoides, assembly GCA_015852605.2. NCBI lineage: Eukaryota > Viridiplantae > Streptophyta > Magnoliopsida > Malpighiales > Salicaceae > Populus > Populus deltoides. Next base: position 38,179,502 of record CM027570.2, read on the forward strand.
AATATTTTTTCTCCTTTCTCTTTTTTTTTATAATGATTTTATCTCTTTTTCTTAAACATTCAGGATTAAAACATGATAAAAATAAAATTTATAACTGAAATGTAATTTTTTTTAAAAAATCAAATTTAGAAAAAAAAAACTTCAAGAACTAGAATAAAGTTTTCAATACCCTTTGAACAGTGAAAACAAAAACAAATGTACTATCCATGTTATATTTGGTACTTATTATTTTGATTTTTTAAATTATAAGCTAAAATTCTATTTTTATATTATGGAATTTTAATTTCAATATCAAAATATTGTACGACATCTTAAATGTATTAGAGTATACAAATCAAAACAAATTCTAAAACATAAAACCAAGGCAACATAAATTAAGAAAAAATAAATTGAAAAAAATAAATCCAATGATCATATATCATATTATTTTTCTAAGTTTTCCAAGGATAAAAATAAAAAGACCATTGTGGATTGTATAATGCCATATGAAGTGAAACAATCCACAATAGATGGTACACTAAAAACTCAATATCTTTTAAATTTTGTTTATTATTATAATTACTGATGTTTATAGAAAAAGAAAAAAAAAACAATGAATGCTTTGTTATTGTTCTATTTTCATATATATAACTTTTAGATTCTTTTAATTCAAAACTAGTATTTGATTAATATTGTTTCTTTGCTTTAATTAAAAAAACTAATGAACTATATTCTCGTAAAACAAGAAAAGAAAAGAAAAAAAAACGATGGTATTATTTTTACACCAGCAACTTGCTATTTTCACTTCATTATTGATCAAAAAGATTGAAATAAACTTATTTAATGTGTTTATTATAATCGATTATAATTTCAAATTTTACAAACTTTAAATTATTTTTTTTTATTCTTAAACACATATATACATAGAGGAGTGAAGCCTTTTACAAGGCTAAAAAGGGTTGTACCCCAGATAACAAAAAAACTTAATAACTGTCTTTTCCTTTATCTTTTACATAGCAAACCTAAACACCATTCACTTTCACTTGCAACACTAATTAATTAGCAGCCATTAGCTGCCCACTTAATTTTCCTTGCAACACTAATTAATTAGTTATATTTTACAACAAACCTACTTAAATATAAATAATTAATTAGTTTACATGTCTTCTAAGTAACTTGGGGTTATAGCTTTTTTCTTTTTAATAATATACAATTTTAGCTTGGATTTTGAAGAAGAATCTATACAGAGAGCTGCAAAAGTGTAAAATCATCAGGTAAGAATTTACAAGCCCTAACTTTTCATTTTGAATTCAATGTTTCACATTCATTGCAGTAGATTGTTAGTGGAGTAAACAGTAGATTGTACCCTAGAAATGGATAGATGCTAACACACCGGTACTAATAATTTACTGGTTATTTCAAAGTTAAGTTCTCCAAATCTCCTAGTAGTCTGCATCAGTAGTTTATCCTTGTATATTCTGCATTTCATGAATATTCTATTGTGATATTAATATCTTTTCATCTTGCACCTGACTTCCTTAATCCCTTTTACTTGAATAGGTTATAAATTACAATGGAAAATCAAGGAAGCAAGAGAGGAAAAATTATGTTTTTATTTTTTAAACCAAACGAACAAATATCAATCAGTAAAGGACATTCTCCATCCAATGTTGATGTCTCAAATCGTAGTGAACACCCTTTCAAATCTTAAAGAGTTGAAATTGATGTTAATACCCTTGAACGAGATCCTGAGTTACGAATTCCAGTATGGAAACATCCTATTAATCAACAAGATAAAATTAGAAGAGCTTATATCAAAATGAGTTCATATCAACCTAAGTTAGTAGAGTATCCAAGGATTGAATCAGGGAGACAGTATCGTCGATTTCAATACACTTGATTTGATCAATTTTCTTGGCTAGAGTACTCTCCATCAAAGGATGCAGTATTTTGTTTTCAATGCTTTATCTTTGAAACAAAGTGCCTCATTATGTCACATTCACCACCGAAGGCTTTAGAAGTTGGAAGATGGTTAATGATGGGGTTAAATGTGCACTTTTGATGCTTATGAGAAGTCCCACTTTACCACATAATAATGTTGTGAAATCTGCTGAAGATTTAATGAAAGTAAGTAGACTTATTGATAAAGTGTTGAACGCATAAAATGTTGAAGAAGTTTAGAAAAATCAGTTGAGACTTACGACAATAATTAAAAATGTTTGATAGCTTAGCTTACAAGCATGTGCATTTAGAGGTCATGATGAATCTTCGGCTTCTAATAATCGAGGTAATTTTTTAGAGATGATAAGACTTATGGGAAGATTGAATGTTGACATTGATGATGTTGTCTTAGAAAAAGCTTCGAAAAATACAAAGTATACCTCGCCAATTATTCAGAAAGAGATTTTGCATATTCTCGCGAACAAAGTGAGGAAAAAGATTTGTGAAGAAGTTAGAGATGCAAAGTTTTGTATTTTGGTTGATGAATCCAAAGATGCATCAAATAAAGAACAAATAGCTATTGTTTTGAGATTTGTGACATTCAGGGTTTTGTATAAGAGCATTTTTTTTTTTAATATTGTGCGTGTTTCAGATACTACTTCTTTAACACTTAAAAAAAAAATTTGTGATGTGCTAGCTCGATATAACTTGCATGTTTTAAATATGCGAGGTTAAAGGTATGATGGTGCTAGCAATATACATGACGCATGGAATGGACTACAAGCTCTATTTCTCAGAGATTGTCCTTATGCATATTATGTACATTGCTTATACCGACTACAATTGGCATTAGTTGCAGCAGCTGGAAATGAGATTTCTATATGGTTATTTTTCTTAAAATTGACAACCATTATCAACTTTATTTGTGCTTCTTCCAAACGTCATACTGAGTTACATTATGCTCAGGCTATAGAAATTGCACATATGGTAGCTACTGGAGAACGTGAGACTGATAGAGGGGTTAATCAAATCGATAATTTACATCGAAGTGGAACTACTCGCTAGAGCTCCAATTTTTATTCTATTTACAGCTTAATAGATATGTATGGTGTAACTATTATTGTGCTTGAAAGTATGGTTCAAGAAGAATCTTCTAATTCTATACGTGGAGAAGCTGGTGGTTGTATGATTGTGATGAAATCTTTTGAATTTATATTCATCTTATATTTGATGCATAAAATAATAGGGATTACTGATTTACTTTGTCGAGTTTTGCAACAAAAATCTCTTGACATCTTAAATGCAATGGATCTTGTATCAACTACTAAAGCATTGCTTTAAACTTTGAGAGATGCTGGATTTGATCTTCTTCTTGCAAAGGTGCAATCTGTTTGTACAAAATATGAGATTGACATACCACATATGAATGCTTCGTATAAAAAGGCTACAGGTCGTTCATGTCAACAACAAGGTTCAGTAACCGTTTACCAGTATTATCATTATGATATATTTAACTCAATAATAGATATTCAGTTGGAAGAATTAAATTCTAGATTCAGTGATGGGACAATGGAACTCCTTGTACTTAGCTTTGCTTTAGAACCTAAGGACAATTTTAAATCATTTAAAGTTGATGCTATTTACAAGCTTGCTAAGAAATTTTATCCTGAAGATTTCAATGAACAAGAGATGTATTATTTGAGATCTTAGCTAGAGCATTATCAAATTTATGTGATTCATCATGAGAGCTTTCAGAATATGTCTATAATTTCTGAATTATGTCGAGGATTAGCTGAAACAAATAAGTCGCAACACTATCATTTGATTGATACGGTGATTCGTCTTGTTTTGACTTTGTCTGTTTCCACTGCCACTACATAGCGGGTATTTTCAGCTATGAAACATGTTAAAACTGTGCTTTGCAATAAAATAGAAGAGGAGTTCTTAGCAGATTCTATGATGATTTACATTGAACGAGAGCTTATTAAAGATATTGATTCGGATTCGATCATAAATGAATTCTATTCTACAAAATATCGAAGGGTGTAACTTTGATAGTATAATTTATTTTTATTTTTATTTTGAATTTCATGTACTTTAATTATATATATATATATATATTGTGTTATGTATTTGAATTAAAACTTTATTGTTAACTTGGCAAATTTATATATCTGAGTGAATGATTGATCTTAAAAAATAATTTATGTGTATTTATATCATAGCCCAGGACATGAAAAATTCCTGGCTCCGCCCCTACGTACATAGATAGATATGTACAAGACAAACAGTCCGTGGTGGAACTAGTGTGACCGGTCTAATATAGGTGAAGAATTTTTTTTATATATAACCTAGCTTAAAAATATATGCTGGTAAAAAACCTAGCCACTCTATTTTCTCTCTTTACACATCCCATACCAAAAATTCTATCCCTCCCCCTTTTCCATCAAAACAAACTTACATGGAAAAAGTTTCAAATTCAGCTCATAGATTTGTTGTCGGATACTTAGAGAATTTAAAAAATTATTCATGTCATATTAAGAAGGTGGTTGGAAGGCAAACTTCTAAAGAAATTATAAATAATCAAATGTGTATTAAAACCTCATTAAATAATCTTTTGTTGGCTTACATTTCAAGCATGGGCATTTAAAGGACTTGATGAACGACCAAAATAAAAAAAAATCAAGGTAATTTTCTTGAAATGATGGAACTCTTAGCATCATACAATGAACAAGTAGGTGCTATTATTTTGGATAATGCGTCACAAAATGCTAAAAACTTCCAGTCTGATAAAAATATATGGGGCAACTTGCTTTGTTCTTGAGAAAATTACTTCCAATGGATCTACTTATCCCCAACGTAGTGATGAAGCTTTTGCGGTTATATTGCTAATGTCATTTGTTTTTGCATTCATCTTACATGTAATGAAGAATATTATGAGAATTATTGATATGCTTAACAAAATCTCAAGATATTTTAAATGTTATGCATTTGGTATCTACCACAAAGACATTGATTAAAAAATTAAGAGATAATAGTTAGGAAACTCTTTTAGAAGAAGTGACATTATTTTGTAAGCATCAAGACATTGAAGCTCTTAATATGGAAGCTTGCTTTTTTTTTAATGTGGGATGATCTCACCGAAAAAATAAATAAATTTAGTGAGCAGATAATCGAGCTTCTTATGTTGAGCGCAACTTTGGATCCAAAAAATACCTATATATTATTCAATGTTGAAGATATATGCAGACTTGTTGATAAGTTCAATCCTAAGATTTTTCTGACCAAGAAAAAATTTAGTTGAGATTCTAGTTGCATCATTATGAGTTTGATGTATCCAATCATCCAAAGTTAAAAAGTTTGTCATTGATTGCTGATTTATGGCAAGGATCGGTAGAAACTAGAAAATCAACATTTTATCCACTAATTGACAGATTGATTCGGCTTATTTTTACTCTTCTTGTTTCGACAACAACCACTAAACAAGCTTTTTCAGTAATGAATATTGGTAAAACAAGACTTCGCAAGTGGATGGAGGATGATTTCTTGCAGATTATTTGATTATTTATATAGAAAAAAACATTGTTGAAAAATTTTCAATAGATATGATAATCTATTATTTATATTCTATGAAAGAACGACAAATACAATTAAAATAAATATGTAAAAACTTTATTTATTATTTTTTTATTGTACTTTATTTCAAAAAATTCACCAAACAAAAATAATGCTTCGTTTTAGCTATTGTTTCATATAAAATTTTATGTTTATATTTGATAGGAATAAAGACCAACAAAATTAAAGTGATGGATCTATTATGAAGATAAAATTAATTTCATATCATTGATTTAATTTGGTATTTCTCTTAGTCTCTTAGCTCGTACAAAGACCGTTCTATGTTTATAGTAAGTTTTTACATTGTTGATCTTGTCTATAGTAAATTTTGTATTGTTTTATATTTTTTTTTTACATAAAACTAAATCATGTGATGTTTTTATGTTTATAATTCATGTATAATAGATTAGAAAAAAAAATTATATTTTTTTATATTAATTTTGCTCCGCTCTAAAAGATTATCCTACCTCCGCCCGGAATGCGAACAGCACTACACATCAATAATTGTGAATTTACTCTTAGAAATTATGAGTCCAGTAAAAATATTTCTTTTCTAATGAATGAGTTGTTATTGTAATTTTTATAAATAAGTCATTCGGTAAATCATGATCCTTTAATTTGTTTTATGAAAAAATTATATATTATAAATCATAAACTAAAAATGTATGGTAATTATAGATGCTGAAAGTTAAATATATTATTTGAAGAAAAACATATATTAAAGTACAAAACCCGGATCAATTAAAAATAAAATATTTTATTATTTTTATTTTCGTGTTGTAATGAATTTGCTATTAGAAGCATATGTTAGAAAATAAAAATGTTTGGTAATTATAGATTCCGACAGTTAGATCCTCCAGAATATATTATTTGATGAGAAACAATATTTATATTAAAGTAAAAAATTCATACCAATTAAAAATTAAATAAAAATCTTGAAATAATAGGGCATCTTTTGTTGTGCAATATTTTTTAATCTTCTCATTGTTGATTTTTAAGGAACATTCACATTATTCATTTAAAATAAAATAGTGAAATTACGGACTAAAAATAACATTATATATATATATATATATATATATATATATATATATATATATATATATATATATATCCCAAAGAATTCTTACTTACAGCCAAAGCAAAACAACCAGCGTGTGTATAGGAAATTTAAAGAAATAGTAATTCACTACACGACTTCTTATACTTTTTCTATTTACTTTAATATAGCGTAACACAGTCCGATGCATTAACCCCGGCACAGCAACAAATACTGAAATAAAATAACATCTAGGAGTTTGGAATGAAGTTGTTTATTTTTATTTTTTAAAATTTGAGTTTTATCATGTTAATATGATGATCGCTGAAAATTTATATGATTATTAATTTTAGAATTTATAAAATTAATTAAAGTGTACATAAATTAGCCTAAATATTTATTTTAATAATAATAATAAAAAACAATATCAACTCTTAAATCATTCACATGGCGTAAGATTAATTAAACTTACTGGGCATGGATTTTTTTTAATGGTTATTTTATTGATCAAATGCAAATAGCATCGTGGAAGCCCAGTAAACTTGGTTATTCATGCAAGGCAATGTAAGGGTGTCTTTGTTATACGGTAAGTTCATGATTTTCAAAAAAAAAAATGTTTTTAGATCATATGTTAATATAAAAAATAAATCTTAAAAATAAAAAAATATATTAATTTAATATATTTCCAACCAAAAAACACTTTAAAAAACAACCGCTGCTGCAATAACAAATAATACATAAAATCAAAGGTATGATTAAAAGTTTAAACTTTAAAGAGCTGTTTGGAATGCGTTTCTAATTGTATTTCATTAAAAAAAATATTTTTTATTTAAAATTAAATATTTTTTATGTTTTTTAATCATTTTAATATAATAATATTAAATACTTTAAAAATAATTATTACTGCATTCTCGAGCATTGAAAATAAGTATATACCCGACAGTACAAAAAAGGTGAACTGGTTGATTCTCTCTAACTGATTAGATCTCAATGAGTCCTCCCTTGGTGACTGATCTGGTAAGGAAAAACATTCCAAACGAAGCTTCGTACGTGTCAATGAATGCATGAATAAGCCAATTATATTTGCGTACGAGGGAGGGTGTGAGGTGTCGTCAAAACGTGGAAGCCTCATCCGTGCATGTGCTTGAATTGGCGACGGGGGACTTTGCGGGTACGCTACCCTTCAATCAGACGATGCCTCTGTGTCCCAAACTCTCGTGTACGTGCCTCTAATTTGTTGTTTTCCTCCTCGTATCAAAATCATTAGCTTGTTCTTATCAAAAACAAAGAGGAGAAAGAAAAAAAAAACATTATTTAGATTGTTTGATACACAACATATATGGGAAAGAAATCCAATTGTTGTTTTCTTTTTTTATCTTCTCGAGATCTTTTGTTTGTAAGTGCATGCATGTAAAATAGCCATTTGAAGTGCCCTTCCTCATCCCATTGGACAAAACATTTATACCAATTCTAGATTTACAAATCAATTAAACATTTTTATGTAAGGAAAAAAAAATCTATATTATTGAGAGGTTAAACTCTCTCTTTTCTCCTTTTTATTTTCTAGTAATTGTTTATATGGGTGGCATGCTAAAAAATCCGTGACAACTACACTCAAACCTTAATATCTAGAAATAATATAAATTATATAATTTAGATCCCTATAAGTTTTTTTAAAAATTATTTTTGATATAAAAATTTATTTGTAGTATTTTTTAATTTATGATTTGGGAGAGAAGTCGCTCGATTCCAACGAAGAGAAAAAAAGTTGTCGTTTACATCATTTCGAGCAATCAAATTGGTTTTTTCTTGGTGTCCGCAAGTTTCATTAGATGAGAGGAGGTTGATGGTGGTTATTTAGAGCTTTAATATCGCTTGAAAAAGCAAATCTAAACTAAAAAAGTCAAAACTAACTCGATTTAATTTCAAGTTCTTGGACTATTTGTTTTTTTTTTTTTTTTGTATTTTGAGTTGGTTTGTAGGTATTTTAGGGGGTGTTAGTGAGATGTTTTTGTATTTAAATGACTTAAAAAATAGGTTTTTCAGTAAAAAAAAACATGTAATAATTGAAATATAAATTTATAGATGACACATTGTCTGTCTTAGCAAATAATGTATTGTATGCTTATTTTTTTTTGATAAAAATCCTCTGCCCCTTCAAAAAATAAAATAAAACAAGCTCAACCCCGCTGACCTACACGCATAAACTCTTTGTTACGGGATATAATTTTTGAAGAGCTTAAAAGTAAGGGAACTTGAATGAAATTTTGGAGAAAAAAACATGCATATGATTTTATATTCTCAAGCAGGACCCGGTTTGACCCGGTTTTTTAAAAACATGCATATGGTTTGACCCGGTTTCGGTTTTTTTTTTAAATTTCAGTTTGGTTACTTTTTTCTGATAAAAACCGAACCGAACCGAAAATAATAACCTCTAATTTTCAAGTTAATAAGTTCACATGTCATGTTCAAGAACTTCTTCATGCATATCTGGAAAGATAGAGAGGGACCTAACATAGACTTCAACAAAATACCTTCAATGATTTTTATACTTTTCGATGGAATTTTAGCTTCTCTCTTCAGGCAGCATTCCTTCCATATGGTCAAGAGTTTGAGCTTCTTCTTCTTCTTTTTTATGGAAAAGAAAAATATTCACAAGGCACTGTGCTAGTGATTTTGTCAATTCCAATGAATAAATATTGTTAGACATCGCATGTGAACTATGAAGTTCAATTAATTATTGAAAAAAAAAAAGATTCAAATTAAACAGTTTCTGAAAAATAAAAAAATATCATGGAGATCTTCACTGACTTAAAATATTTACGCACACAAAGTTTATAAAAATTGATCTAGCATTTATGTTTTTTCCCCCATGTTCCCACCAAATCGATTCACGGTCCCAAAGGAGAAAATAAAAATTAAAAAAAGGAAGAAGAAGCAGAAGAAATGGACTCATCTAAAAGCTAAAACTCTTGTTCATCGGACCTTTTCAGATGATCGGCTTGAGTTTTTGTTCTTAGTTCAACGGAACTGAGCCCAAAATCGTTGGGTTCCACCTGGTTTGGACTGGAGAGTTGGCTTGAGTTCTGACCTTCACTTTGTGTTGTGTACGGACCCAAGGGCTTTCATCCATTTATTTTTCTGCTTTTCCATTGTTTTATTTTGTATTGTTTTTCTCTCTTTTTTACGCTATAAAAATAGATAAATAATTAGAGTAAAATATTTCAAATAAAAATAAAATAATGAAAATAATAAAAGGGCTCAAATTTCCTGGAAGAGAAGGACAGATTTGCTCAACAATAATAATTTCTTATAAAAAAAAATACTGCTGGGATACATGAGAAGAAAATAAGAGGTTATTAGACCGGTGGAATCCATCGATAATCTCACACTTGATAGGATATTTTTTATAGCACATAAATGCATCAAAATAAACAAGGGAGGAACAGTAAAATAGAAGACCAAGAAAATTCGTGGCGGGGGGTGGTGAAATTGCTAGTGAGAGCTCGATTCATTTTAGACGTCACTGGACCATTAATCGGGATTGGATTAATTTTTTAAAAAAATATTAAAAAATAAATTTAGGATTTGTTAATATTTTTTTAGCAGAAAAATATTAAATTACATGATAGTTAATTTGATGTAATTCGTCTGACTTGACGAGTTCAAAAACAACCATGATATAGAATACAAATATAGTATAACTAAAAAATAAATTTAAATAATATTTTTTTAATATTAAGACGAAAATATATTTGATTGAGTTAGGTTAACATGAGTTAACCTATCAAATTCATAACCCTGATCATGAGTCTATAATAACTCTATATAGAGCAAATTGAAACAAATTATGAAGAATAATTCTCAATATACCCATTTTTGTAGGATGTACAAAAAAATTCAATTAAAAACAAGACTCGAGTCAACCTGTGTTAATATGTCAAATTCGTAACCTGGGCCATGAGACTGAAATAATTCCATGAAAATAAAATTATGAAACCTAATTCTCAATCAATCCAATGTTAAAGCATGTATTTTTTAAAAAAAAATTAAAAAAAACATAAAAAAATAAATTCAGCCAACTCAAGTTAACCCGTTAAACTCGTGACTCAGATCATGATACCAGAATAATCTAATAGAAAATTAACTGCAAAATAATTAGAGTTAATCTGCGTTAACCTATCAAATCTACGACTTGGTTTATAAGGTTATGATGATCCGATAAAAAATAAATCAAAATAAATTATAAAAACACAACCATCAATCAACTTAATGTTGAATGATAAAATAAAAAAAATAATTTAAAAAATAAATAAAAAAATAACAAAATCAACTTGGGTTAACTCGCTAAACCCGTGACTCGGGTCATGAAACTTGATTAATCTCATAAAAAACAAACTAAAACAAATCATGAACCTTTATTACCAATACAAAACAATTTTTCATAATTTATTTTTTTAGTTAATTATATAACCAAAAAAAAAATATTTGTAGAAAAAATAATGAATAAAATTGTGAAATGAAAAATGTATTTGTTTTTCAAAACTATTTTTTATTCATGTAATTCTTTTCTTGTTTTTATGATAAAAAGATATTTTTAATTAGAAATGTTGTTTATTGAATTAAAAGTAAAATCAACCAAAAAAAAACTGAACCAATTTTTTATTTGGTTCAAGAACTGAATTAGAGGTTTGGTGGGTAAAGTAATATATTGCCACAATATTGTATAAATTTTTCAAAGTTTATCATCTTAACAAATGTGTTTACCAAACTATAAATTAATCTCAATTCAAACTTCTATTTTTTTTTTTTGAATTCGTTGCCTTTATCAGCACAAGGACAGTGGAAGTGATTTGATATATCTTAGACTCAGACTTCTCGCTTCTTCCTGCTCTTAATACCTATTTATACACTTTAATTTATTTTCAGCACAATTCTCTTCCCTTCCTCTGAAGCTTACTAAACTACAACTATAAATTAATCTCAATCCAAACACGGTCTACGGATTTCTCCACTTCAACCCACAGAAACCCTTACTCAAACCCACACCAGTGACGCACATGGTTATAAAAGATCTCTGAAATCACCATCAGCCAAGCTTCTTCTCATAACCCTTAAATTTAAACTGAAAAGACTCAAACTTTGGTATTGGGCTCTCGTGCTCTCTTTAAATTTTTCAAAACCCTAAAAAAGCATTCAAATTTTATTGGTTTTTGATTCGTAAATTAGTTTTAATCAATGGATGATGTTGAAAAAGCAATACTTATAAGTTATGATGAATCGGGAGCTATAGATTCAGCCCTAAAATCACAAGCAGTCTCTTTCTGTCAGCAAATTAAGGAAACCCCAACTGTATGCCGTCTTTGCATTGAGAAGTTGTGTTTTTGCAGGCTTGTTCAAGTTCAGTTTTGGTGTTTACAGACTTTACATGAGCTTATTAGAGTTAAGTATGCTCTGTTGAGTTTACAAGAGAAGGATTTCATGAGGAAATCCGTGTTTTCTATGTGCTCTTTTGAGGCTATTGATGATCAGAATAATAATGCTGTAAGGATTTTAGAGGGCGGTCCTGCATTTATAAAGAATAAGCTTGCTCAGGTTTTTGTTGCTTTGGTTTATTTCGAGTACCCTTTAACTTGGTCTTCGGTGTTTGTTGATTTTTTGCCTCATTTGAGAAAAGGGGCGGTGGTTATTGATATGTTCTGTAGGATTTTGAATGCTTTGGATGATGAATTGATTAGTTTAGATTTCCCACGGACATCTGAGGAGATGGGGGTTGCAGGGCGGGTTAAGGATGCTATGAGGCAGCAATGCATAACACAAATAGTGACTTTTTGGTATGACGTTGTATCTATGTATTGGAATTCTGATCCGGACCTTTGTTCTGGTGTGTTAGATTCGATGAGGAGGTATATTTCATGGATTGATATTGGGTTGATTGTGAATGATCTATTTATTCCATTATTATTTCAGCTGATTTTAGTTGATGGGGGATCTGATCGGCTTCAAGGTGCTGCTGCTGGGTGTGTTTTGGCTGTGGTTTCCAAGCGGATGGATCACCAATCGAAGTTATCAATATTGCAAAGTCTTCAGATAAATAGGGTTTTTGGGTTGGTAACTGGAGATGGTGACTCGGAGTTGGTATCAAAAGTAGCTACATTAATTACCGGGTATGCTGCTGAGGTTTTACAGTGCTATAAATGGGTGAATACAGACGATGCTAAGGGTGTTTCTCTTGAGCTTTTGAATGAAGTTTTGCCATCTGTTTTTTATGCAATGCGAAACTTTGAGGTGGGCACCACATTTAGTATTGTGCAATTCCTTTCGTGTTATGTTGCCACTATGAAGAGCCTTTCTCCATTGAGGGAGAAACAACTGCGTCAAGTGGGTCAGATATTGGAAGTGATATATGCACGAATTCGTTATGATCCTATCTACCGTGATAATCTTGATATGCTGGATAAGATTGGGAGAGAGGAGGAAGAAAGGATGGCGGAATCTAGAAAGGATCTATTCTTGTTGTTGCGTAGTGTGGGTCGTGTGGCCCCAGATGTTACTCAAATATTTATCAGAAATTCTTTAGCCAGTTCTATCTCATCCATGTCAGAAAGAAATGTTGAAGAGGTGGAAGCTTCTCTTTCTCTTTTGCATGCACTTGGAGAGTCATTGAGTGATGAAGCCATAAAAACTGGAAGTGGACTGTTGCCTGAATTGGTGCCAAACCTCCTCTTGACAAGGTTTCCGTGCCATTCTAATAGGTTAGTTGCACTTGTGTATTTGGAGACAATAACTAGATATATGAAGTTTGTTCAGGAGAATACCCGTTATGTCCCCGTGGTTTTGGCTGCATTTCTGGATGAGAGAGGAATACACCACCCAAACTTCCATGTGAGTCGTAGAGCTAGTTATCTGTTCATGAGGGTTGTGAAGTTGCTGAAAGCAAAGCTTGTGCCTTTCATAGAGAAAATTTTGCAGGTATTAAGACAACCATATTCTTGTTTTATAGTAATCAATGATCTATAAAACTTCTCATATATATTCTTCGATCTTGATTACTGGTTATTCTTCAAATTGACAGAGCCTCCAAGATACAGTAGCCAGGTTTACAACTATGAATCATTTATCGAATGAATTTTCAGGATCTGAGGATGGTATCCACATCTTTGAGGTACTCGAACTATGCCTTGTGTCTCTCTTCTTAATTTTTGAACTTTTGATTTTGAATAAACATACAATAGAGACATGCATCATATATTGGCATACAGGTAAATAGATATTTTTGAATATGTACAGAATTTCCATAGAGTGCGATGGTACTTTGGTTTCTTCTGATATTTGTGGTGGGTATTCACAGGCAATTGGTCTCTTAATTGGGATGGAAGATCTAGTGCCGGAAAAGCAATCTGATTATCTATCTTCGTTGCTCACTCCTCTTTGTCATCAGGTTACAGTTAGATTTGAAGTTTCCTAAAATATTTATTCTACTATTCCTTTCTCCTACTCACATTTTTTTAATGGGTTTACACTTGCATTTAAAATTGTTCTTGGAATGGCTTCTGAAGAGATTACTCAAATATGCACCCATGCCTGATGGCATTTACACTGACATTCTTATACATGCTTCTGAAGTATTCTTATTTGATCCAGGTGGAGGCATTACTCATAAATGCCAATGTACTGAACCCAGAAGAATCTCCAGTGAAAATTGCTAATATTCAGCAAATAATCATGGCAATTAATGCCCTCAGCAAGGTTCCTTTTTCCTTTGGCTTTCTGAATTCAACTTCATGCTCATTTCCCTCTTCAATATAATATGTTTTTCTTTCTATTTTACTTTGTTGTTGGTGATGGGGTGGATATTTTTTAATCAATTGTAATTAATCGACTACTTATAATCACATCAATTTTTTGCATACTAGGTTTTCTCACTTTCCTGATTATATTTTTTTGTCATTATTGCTTGGATACAAAATAGCATGTCTATGGCTTCTTTACACCAGTTTTTGGCTCTTCATTTGAGTCTCAATTTCAAAAACATGCAATGTGAAAATTCCTTTTCTGACCCAGGGCTTTAGTGAGCGCCTGGTAACCACGAGTCGCCCTGCAATTGGAGTCATGTTTAAAAAGGTTGGTATTTCAGATCTTTTGTTTTTGTTTCTTGCATCACGTACTATCTCTGGTTTGGTCACCTTTTGCTATCCAATAAGTTCACAAATCCCTCTCTATCTATGATATTTCATAATTGTCATCATCATCTTTACTATTAAGAACTTTTGAGTCATGCATGATATCTTGCCTATGGCCTGGTTGGTTTGACATTTCCCCCATGTCTCAGAGTGTGGTGGACTGTTTGTGTATTTATTCATTTACCTCCTATACTGATGGGATGACAGTTTTGCTGTGCTGCCGTCCATCTTCTTGTTTTATTCCTTTTCTTTGAATTCCTGATTTCGTTCTTCTATTTTTTCATTATTGTAATATCTATGGTGAGAAATTGAGAATGGATTGTTACATTGCCTATCAATAGATGCCAGGATCTGCTAGATGCAACTGGAGAAATGCCAGAACAGAAATTCTGTCATTGCATCTCTTTCCTTTTTGTTGAAGTTTTATTTTCTCTCTTTGTGATCCAGACATTGGACATTCTCCTCCAAATACTTGTTGTATTTCCAAAGATAGAGCCTTTACGGAATAAGGTGAGAATTGGACATGGAGCCATAGAAGTGGTTTTTTTTTTTTTTGGATATTTTGTTGGCTTTACATATTGCCTAAAGATAGCATTCATTGTATTCAGGTTACGTCCTTCATTCATCGTATGGTAGATACTTTAGGAGCATCTGTATTTCCTTGCCTTCCAAAGGCATTGGGACAATTGCTTGCAGAAAGTGAGGTAAAAAGAAAACAATTCCCATTTTACCAGTCTCTAGATTCCACTCTTACATCTAATATTGATGAAATGTATTTTCGGTTGTGTTTTGTTGATTACCATTATTAATAGTCTTCTCATTTTTAATCATCCTGAGTGCTCTTTGGCATGATAATGGAATTAGATTTTTGATTTTTTACCTTGCTTATTTGGTCTATAGTTGATGTTCTGGGACAGGAGCAGTGAATTTACCTGATTGCAAAACCCACATCAAGTTTAGGAGGGGGCTGTGTTTTGGTGGGGGTGTTTTTTACATGCAGTTCTGTTATGATAATGCCCTAAAAACTGCCTGCAAAATTATTCAAGCATGGAAAATCCCCATAATTTTGTTCTTCACCAATTGACAGTGGAATTGCCATTTCAAGATATTTGACCCACTAAGAAGCAATTTGGCCTTGTTTTATTGAATTAGTAGAACAATGTTGATTTTCATATAATAATACCAGGTACAAAGCTGGTGCAGGACAGGTTCGAGTTTCTGTTACTTGTGTTTTACGGCAGGCCCAGGCTTGGGCACTATTGGAATGAAGTGTCTAGATTAAAGAAGAAAGGGATTGGAGTTTGGGAACCGATCGAGTTGGAATGAGTGTAAAAAACTAAAATGCATAAATTCTAGAAATAATGCAATTGCACTTTTTGAAAGACTATAGCTATAATACATAGAGAGAGGGTTAGTGCTCCCTCTACAAGAGATTATTAGATACTACTGGTAGATCGCTTCCTCACTCATATAAAAGTGGGATCCATGGATAGTTATCAGCTACACTAGGAGTACCTAATAATTTCTTAGTGCAACAAGGACCCGGGTTCCCAAATAAGAGAGTATATTAGACTGCCAAATAAAGGTTAATTTTTTTTTTCCAGTCATGCATCTAGGATAAAAGAACCTATACAGGGAGGCTTAAAACATTTATTGATTACTAAAATAGAAACCATGACCTATAAATTTCCAGGAAATATTAAACTACTGAAATACCCCTGCAAATCTGAAATTACAAGATATTCCTGAATTGTGGAATTGAATAAAGCCACAAAAAATTAATCTGTTCGTTTCCTGCATCATGAGCAGGTGCATTTTGAGAATTTATGATTTGTAGCAGTACAGCGTTTAATTTACTCCCAACTTGAGCTTGCATGAATGTGGTAGTGTAACACAAGGAAATGATCCCATCTTGTAACTTCTATTGCACGCATTAAATGTTAAAGTTTTCTCACATTCAACTTCTTTATGATAACATTAGAAAAAAGTGACTGTTTCTCCCAATGTGATGGGGAAAACTTTAAGCAACTTGACATGGACATCTTTTGGAACATGTAAACCACATAAAAATGTTAATTGTATTAAAGTTTTTTACATTTTCTCTTATGAAATGAATGCCTGATTCTAGATTATGTATTTTATTGTAGCCAAAGGAAATGGTTGGTTTTCTTGTTCTGCTCAATCAGCTTATATGCAAATTCAACACCTCGATGCATCACATAGTGGAGGAAGTTTTTCCAGCTATTTCTAGTAGAATCTTTAGGATAGTCTCAACTAAAGAATTGCCTTCAGGAGATGGAATCAGTTCTGAGGTATGAAAATACTATCTATAGATATTTAAATTAACCCCTAGGGTGTAGTTAACATTCTCCTCCCAAGATTCTCTTTTGAGCAAATGATGAATCTATTTTTAGCGTCATTACATTAGTTTCCCAGACATTATTAAAGTTTTGGTGCTTAAAGATCAAATGTTATCTTATGTGTGCTTGGATGGTTATTTTCCCGACTGTTGCAAGCTGCTATCCTACATTACTTCTACTTTTGTTTGCATCAAATTGTTTGATAAACTTCTAAAGTTGGTTCTCCTCTTAAGCAACATAATAGTCGCCAGCACATTTTTTTTCTCATCATGGTGAAAGGAGTTTTTCATTTATAGTAACCCTTGTCAACATTTTTTTCTAAAGCTGAGTTGTTATGTGCTATCTTGAAAAGGACCACTTGACTTATTTTGCAGGAAATTCGTGAATTACAAGAACTCCTGAAAACATTTTACACATTTCTTCATGTGATAACCACACACGATCTATCTTCAGTCTTCCTTTCAACCAAGAGTAGGGGCTACTTGGATAAAATGATGCATTTGCTACTGCACTCAGCATGCAATCACAAGGATATTCTTGTGAGAAAGGTGCATCTGATACATCCTGTATTTTGCCCACTGAAGTTTTGGATCTTCTGATTATTAGTGTTGTTGTGAACTTAAAGTGTCATTTTATCCCTCTTAATTCAGGCGTGCGTGCAGATATTCATTAGGTTAATTAAAGACTGGTGTACAACGCCTTATGGTGAAGAAAAGGTTTGTCTTCCTCTAAGATATCATTCTTAGTGGCTTTTATGTCAAGGATTTTCTTTTCTTCACTCTAATGGAGTTGAATATTTAGGTACCTGGTTTCCAAAGGTTTATAATCGATGGCTTTGCGATGAACTGTTGTTTTGACAGTGCGCTTGACAAATCCTTTGAGTTCCATGATGCAAATACTGTAAGAACTGTTCGATCAATTTTGATATCAGTGCTGTTCCTTCTAAAAACAAAGATATGGTCTTGAAAGTTGCACTTTATCAGTCTTTTTCCCCAATTCGCATTTCATACTTTTTCTGCTCCAGCTTATTGATCATCATTCACATCCCATTTGTATTAGTTTTATAATTGGGTGTTTGATGTTGCTTGCCTGTTGAATAATTTCTTGCCTAGTTATTAATAAATGTTTTTGAAATTGCTGTTCTGATTCTGTCTGGCAGCTCATTCTGTTTGGAGAAATTGTACTTGCTCAGAAGGTTATGTACGAGAAGTTTGGTGATGATTTTCTTGCTCATTTTGTAACAAAATGCTTTACTTCTGCACATTGCCCTCAAGATTTAGCTTCACAATATTGCCAAAAGTTGCAGGTAACAAAATAGTGCTCCATATCTTACTAAGTTGTTGGAAGTGTGTGGAAGTGCATTTTGTCCATCCACATATATTGTGGGATCTGTCCCACTTTTATTCTTGCTTGAGTATTTATTTTTTCTGTGGTTTTCAAGTCATTTTATATTTTAGCTGTGGTCTAGGGGAGATTATATTCATTTTGGGATATGTTTCATAATTTTGATCAAACTCTGGTCCACTTGGGGATTGTTCTCCAAACTTTTTAGTGACATGGTAATTTTAGTCAAAGGATAAAATTTGATGTCATTATGCAAGAGGTGAGCCTTTCCTGGTGCTAAATTCCTGCACGGAATTTCCACCCTGACTTTTGTCAACTCAGTAATTGGATCTGGGACTTAGTTTGACCCTGGTTACAGGATTCAGATTAGTGCAGATGTTTGGGTTTTGATGCATTATGGACAAGATTTAAGCCCATGGTCTTGGAATTAAAAGGTTTTTTCAAGTGTAATTTCTTGTGTATTTTGATGAAGAAGGGGGGAATGGAAAGGTTATGGTTTTTAAGGAGAGAAGGGAATGATAACGAGTGGCAAGATAATTATTTTCTCATTCCTTGGATGTATGGAAGGAAGTTGGAAATGTCATCTAACTTTCCTTGTCTTGTTGAAAGGGTGTTTAATTATATATTTGTATCTTTCTTCGCTGGAGGTTGGAGAGGATTGAAGTGTAATGCTGGAAACACAAGTCAAAGATTAAACTCAATTCCCTTCTTTTAACCCTTGAATTTTGGGTATTGGGATTTTAACATTTGAGCGAATTGTATGTTGAACCCTCCTATCCCCCTTTTCTCCCTTAAAATAAAGCCCCTTCTAGACAAAGCTTGAAGGGTTTGATCTCTGTTTTTCTTTCCCTTCTCTCAAAACCTTCTTATCCAAGCCTAGTGTATGTTTGAGAAAGGACTGAGGTTGGTTATATAAGCTCTTAGATAGATCTTGTTATTGAAATTTCAGGATTAATTTGTTAGGAACATTTTTCTTACATGCACTGAAAATTTAGGTTACTGGAAATGTTTGTTTGAAGCAAGCATTTGGTTTTGAACATCTTTGCTTTATATTTCAATGAATCAGGCTAACAAGTTGAATGCAGCTAATAAGTATCACCAAAAACTGATGCGTGTATCATTAAAGTTTTATCTCTAAATGGGGGTGTACGAATGGTCAAATCTGGTTTAATTGCTCCAATTTTTCTTTGTGCTTCTGATGTTTGTATGTGCAGGGTAATGATATGAAGGCATTGAGATCATTCTACCAGTCACACATCGAGAATTTACGATTTCAACAGAACGGAAGCCTAGTTTTCAGATAGCAAGAATTAGCATGACTTTTGTGGGAAATGAAAATCGTTGTTTTGCCAAATTGTTCTGTGATATATATAGATATATATTTTTGTGCAACAATCCAATACCTGTTCACCAAAGGTGTTGCAAGGCCTGGATATCAGCTGCCTGTTATCTTGTTGGAGCATATTCTTTATACGCGCTGCTCTTACACTAGTGAATGTGCAGGCTCTTCATGTAAATAGAATATCGAGTTTATTGTATGGAGAACGAGGTATTTTATAGACTGAATTCCTTTACATGTTGGTCCAATGTAGGTTGATTATCGCATTCTGAAATTGATTTTTGTGGAGTCATTGATTTGATCTCACTTATTGTGCAGTTGTATATTTCCGGCAACAGTTTCTTTATCGTGAATAAGCTGGTTTGGACGAGCAGCTTATTTTTTTGGGCGGATGCATGTAATCAAAAGTTAGCTGTCTAGGTATTTAAAATAAATGGCAAGAGTTTTTGAAGGGCCATATTTTGCAGGAAAAAACGAAATTTTGTTTGGGAATTTGTTGTGTTTTGTTATTTACTTATTTCGTTCTCATCCATTCTAATTGAGTGCCTGCTAAACCCTTTCCACGTTGGGGAAGAGTAGCAGAAATTCTCTTTTATTTAGTTTGAATCTTGGGAATCAGAAAATGAAATATTTGCTACTTTGCTTACAGGGGGGAATTCTCTTTGAAGTTGAACATCTTTAATCAGACTTCACTGCAGTAGCTATCCACAAAGAAAATAATTTTCTTTCATACAGGGGGAGGGAGATTAATCTACAGCATGAGGACTTCAATTTTACGTTAACTCTCCAAAGAAGAAGAGACAACGCTAAAAAAATAAATAAAATTAGATACTATAGCTTTAATGAACAAAAGCTCAAACAAACTAAATGATGTTTTATGGGATCAATATATTTTTTTTTTTTTTAAGATTGCAAGCGTTTTCAACTAAAGTTATTTACTTCAATCACAAGAGTGCTGAAATTCCCCCCTCAAAGCGCAGCCGCACTCCCTGTGTGAAGCTATTTTCACCAACTTTAGAGATACTAGATCGTCAAGCCCATTGAGGAGCACAGGTTCTGGTAACATTCCCCAGGTTCAACAACGTGATTTTACTTTTTTCCCCTGCCTTTTCAAGTCAAAGGAATTTCCCCAAGTGAAGGGCTCATCCCTGAGAACCCCAATTCATTTTGGACCGAGAGCTGTTGTGTCAGCTCATTTTAAGGGCCTTGCATATTTAGATAGTAAAATCACAATTTAGTTTTGTTAATCTTTTATCTAGAATAGAATAGACAGAATTGGTGAGAATTTGTTTTATTTTGTTTGGTTTTTTAAATGATATGAGATATACCAACCATTCGGGCCAAAATAGAACAAAATTGCCAATTCGGCGCTAACAAATTATTTTACACTAGTAGTTTTATAGACTTGAGTTGAAAGGGTGATAGTTTTGGTCCTGTGTGGGATGAGCTTGGTCAGAAGTTGCAACTCTTCTCAATGAAATCTAGCAGTGTGATTACCATTGATCACTGTGCCTTTCGAATAAAAACAATATATATTTCACATGCTTTTGTGGTATTACGTACGTATATACAATGTCAGCAAATATATTTTCTTTTTATTTTATCTTTTAAATTAAGTAGGGTGTGTTTTGCACTACTTGAAATCATGATGAAATTATCTTTTCGCAGAACATTTTAGTAACATCAACTTTTAACAGGTCCTTCTGTATTAATTTTTAATTTTTTATTGTTCGCCTTATTATCTGCACACATTGATACGTTATTGCACAAAGACAAAAACAAAATCACTGTAGAATTAAGGTGGCTATGTCCTTGGTTGTACCTTTTTTTTGGAACCTAGTCATGCCTTAAATGATTTTATGTTAAGGTTTTCTTCCTTAACAAGTTCATAAGAAAGAGGATTGAGAGGTAGAAGAAAGGGAGATTGAGAGAGAGTTCTGTAAATCTTTACAGAAAGACAATTCATTCATTACTTGCCCTCCAAGCTTTACAATCACTGTATTTGTTCTTCCTCATGCTAGCTAACTAACAGTGCCTAGCTAATAACTATTAACAACTTCTTCAACTATTTTCCAACTAATTCTATCACATGAGAATTATTAACAGCACATGCTGAATCATTGCTGTTATTTACAAATACATGTTTATTTACTTCTATGCTACAGTGGCTATTCTGTGTTATCTTACTAGAGCTGCCGGCCATTCCTTCATGGTGTTGTGGCATTCTATGGGGGAAACTTCTCTAGGTTCCATCCAGTTCTATGGAAGGCGCCATAGAAAGCACAATGGCATGGCCATTGACAATGGAGGCCTATTAAGGTTATGAAATTTATGAGGACGTTTCTAGGTTCTTACCAGCAAACTTCTCGCTTGAATATGCTTTTTTTCTCCTAACTGGAATGACATTTTTTTCTTGGTTGCTTCATGTTTGTACCCTTTTTCCTTGACAACAAGAGAGGAAAAATCTTCCACATATTCTTACAGTACCAATGGGAAAGGATTGAGTTTTGATGATGAAAATAATCCAACCCTTTTCTTCTTTTAACACAGCATGTCAGTCATGTACGGGCCCTGTACTGTTAAATCACAACGCGTATTCAATATTTTTCATCCTATTCTGATCATTTTGGTGCGTTCACTAAAGAAACATATGATGAAGAGAAGAAGAAGAAGAAGCAGCAAATATGCGTAGACCATAAAATCGTCATGTGTGAAGAGTCTGTGATGGCCAAGAATTCATAGGAAAGAGGGGGGCGTGAAATGTATACTCATAGGAAGACGATAAAATCTTTATGCACTAGTTGTTATCATTTATTTTCATAGATAGCGATCTCGTACATCATTGTCAAGAAAACCATCGTTAAAATTCCTAATTTTCTTGCTTAATATATATATATCTTGGAGTAGAGGGAGGCTTGGTGAGCAAGCTTGGGAAAAATATTGGATACAAGAGATCAAGAATGGAAAAAAAAATCCAGGAAATATGGATTGCTCATATAGCTTTAAATCTCCTTGCAAATCAAAAAAAGATTTCATCACCAATTACCGATACTTCGAACCTAAAATTGAAGCTAGCCATTAACACTTATTCAATATAAAAAAGACAAATGTGATCGAAACAGAAACGTGGATAGTAAATAACAGAGAAGAAAACACACGGTCATGGAAGAATGACCCAAGGACGAGCACGTGGCACCCAAGTCTACATGAAACGAAGACTTTGATTAGAAAAAATTAAGGCTTAAGAAGGATCACACCGTCCACTTTCTTTGATTATGTCAAACAAAACGTTTGAATTTCGTGGCAAAGATGGGGACACTTCAGCTGCTAAATTACGTCCAAAACTCTGTCTTGCTGTCCACTTCACTTTATTGCTGGTCATTGTGTAAAAGGACGGGTTATTGTTATTTCGTATTCTTTATTTTTTTTAAAATATTTTTTTATTTAAAAATATATTAAAATAATCTAAAAATATAAAAAAATTAAATTTAAATAAAAAATTTTAAATTTTAAATTTTAAAAGAACGCAGTTTGAACCATGTTTTCAAATAAGAAAAAATATCAAACACAACTATTTATACTTCAAATATTTTTATTTTAACAAAATTCTATAAAATTAAATTTTATATGTGTGTTTTCAAATCGTTCTAATGTGCTAATATTAAAAATAAATTTAAAAAATAAAAAATAAATATAATTTTAATATATTTTTAAATAAAAAATACTTTCAATAATAGCTATAGCTAGTACTATAATACCTAACAAACTCTTATTATTAGCATTGCATTCATCACTTTCTCTATTTTGAACTTTTAATAGATATCTATACTTTACAATTAATAATTATACAACACTTGGTACGTATGGGTGTTTTAAAACTAGATCGGATTGGTCAATTGAATTAGAAAATTGGTGAATCGACTATTTATTTATATCTATAGCTTAGCTCCTATTTATTGATGTAAATGATATACATATGAGATTAATCGTATTGATATATTGTGAGCTGAATAAAAATAAATAAATAAATTGAAAACTCATTTTATTTAAAAATGGATTTTGAAATAAAAAAGACATTTGCTGGCTTCTTGATATTTATATGTAGGATGTAGAGTCCTGAATAATCAGCTTTCTAGATTGAATAATATATATCATGATTACAAGCCATCCTGGATTGTTTGTTTGTGTCAATGGGACTACAAAAATAAAAATATTTTTATTTTTAAAAAAGACATTTGCTGGCTTCTTGATATTTATATGTAGGATGTAGAGTCCTGAATAATCAGCTTTCTAGATTCAATAATATATATCATGATTACAAGCCATCCTGGATTTTAAAATAAAAATATTTTTTTTATATTTTTAGATTATTTTATAGTCTGATTGAATAATATATCAAGACATATTTTCACCATGTATTATAAGAGAGATTATGTGAATTTGCATCGTGTTTTTTTTTTTGATTTTTAGGTTTTTTTATTCAGTTCTTTAATGTTGTATTGATTTTATATTTGGATTGTTGAGAATTGGACATTGTAATATTTTTTATTTGTTTTATATAATGTTATTTTAACCTCACAATTTGGCTCGTGGGTTTGATATGCTAATTATAGTTGATTTGAGTAATTTTTTAATTATTTTTTATTTTTATTTTTAGTTTAATGCTGAATTGTTTAAAAATTGAGTTTCATAATTTTTTTATTTTGCAAGCTTTCTTTTTATACACATTAGCATTATTATATATTTTTTAAAATGATTTGTTTATTATCGTTATTTTTTATCATTATCATATAATTAAATAAAAATTCAATTAAATCTATGATTGTGACATGTACTTTTTATATTTCTTTAAAACACAGTACCAGCACCTATAATATCACTTTTTATGTTTTTTTTTTTTGTTCTTCTCGTGGCATATTATGAACCAACTATATAGTTCCATACTAAATATTTAAAGCTTATGCAAATATATCAAGTTAGAAAGGGTAATAAAAAGGTTATTTTTGATGGTCCAGGACAAGTTGTAATTGGTAGGGTTAGACCTAAACACACAGTCATGAAATTTAGGGACCAAAATATAATTTAGGCATATGCTGGCGTAGTCGCAGGAGTTGCTGGTGGGGTGTCACTGTTTCTATACCCATAATTTTATAATTTTAAAGGTAAAGCATGCAAGATTTTTCCTTAACTTGCTACATGAGCTCAAAGCTATGCTTGCGGTCCTTAATTTAGTTTATATCTATATAAACCTTGCGACTCTACCCCCGGGAAGAACCCCCCCAACCGGGCGCCCCCCTTCCCAAATTAGTTAACCTAGCTCGATATTGCAATTCCAGTCCTTCTGTCGTTACTCACAATTCTTGGCGGGGACCGTGTAAACAAGGCTAAATTCAATATCTTGATGGGTTGATCGATGATGTTGCTGATGTTGATTTAGGGTGGAAAAATCTAATTACTTTTTTCCCAGGAAATTAAGAGGCAGATGATGTAGAGATTTGGATAGAAGGGTCTCTACGTTCCTAATTTACAAATTAAATAAACTATTAAACAATATAGCCATTGAATATTGCAAGCAGCAGCCTTTGTGCTTTAAGAATATTTTTAAAAAATTTAATTTAATTTAATTTTAAATTATTTTGATAGGTTAATGTTAAAAATAGTTTTTTTAAATAAAAAAATATTATTTTAATAAATATTTAAATAAAAATATTTTTAAAAAAACCATTACAACAATTCCAAATATTCTTTAATACTTGTTAAATCCATATCTGCTCTATTATAGGTTGTCATATCAAGCACCTCTAAATCAAAAACGAATCACATATCAATTTGCTAGAGAACCCGCCATGCGATTTGAGCCGGCGGAACTCGTCGGCTAGTGGTGACCATATTAATAATAGCTAGCTTAATACAAAATGAAATTTATAGAAAAACAAAAAAACCCAGATGGGTTTATCATATTATAGATGTTAATCATAATTAGAATTAAGTAATAGGGATATGCAAAGTGGAGATTTGCCGTTAAAAGTAAAGTTGTCAATTTCATTTTGACAGGTATTTTGTTTTTTTAATTGGAATGAAATATTTCAGTTTCAGAATGTTTTGGGTTTCGGATATGTATATTTGGATATATATAATATTCTATATATATATATATATATATAAATTCAACAAATATAATTCAAATTCAAGATAAATTAATTATAAATTATGCAATACAAACACAATACCAAACAAATATAATTTTAAAATTTAAAATATTTCTAAATAGTCAAAATTAAATAGATTTTTAACTTAAAGTAATTCAACTTAAACAGAATATCAAAATATTATGAAAGTAAAATGTTTTAACACAAATATTTTAAATATAAAGTTAGGTCAATGTTATCAAGGCTAATGGAATCTAAAGCATTCCTTATTTTGCTCAAATTCCTACAAAGTATAAACATTAAAAAAACAACATGAATATAAACCATATATATTAGTGATAAATCTAATTTTAAAAAATTAATATCATTGTTAATGAAAATAGTAATAATAATTTTCAATATTATTATTAATATCATTGTTATTGAAAATACTAATTAAAAAGAGCTTTTTATAATTGGGTGGTTTAATTAATTAAATTGAACAAGGTTCAATTTGATTCAATGGCTTTTCAAGAGCGGAACGGAGCATGTGGAATGAAACCGGAACGTTCTGGGCGGAATTTAGCCATAAAATCCGGAACGGACCGAGATTTAAAATGAGATGAAATTTATTCCGTTTTGTTCTGTTTTTTGAATTGGTATAAAATATTTCAGCTATTCCGAGCGAAACGAAACGGAATTGACAACCTTGGTTGAAAGTTTGTTTTTGTGTTTTTGTAAAATTTAAGTTTTTTTATTTGTTTTTAGATTATTGTATTAATATCAAAAATAAAATTTAAATATATAATAAATATTACTTTAATAAATTTTTAAATAAAAAAATTTAAAAAATTAATAACTATTACTAGAATTTAACAATTAAAAATGACAGAAATCTCGTATAAGTTTCTGTTTCTGTGCATGTAGACAGAAGTTTGATTTTTTTTTTTTTTTTTAATAATACGGACCAGTATAAAAGCGTGCCTGCTTTTCAAAGTCATGGATTCCCTACGAATTATCTAGGGACAGAGACTTTGGAAGAAGTTGAAGAAAAAAAAAAGAATAACAAGAGAATTCCAACATTTGCCACGAAGGAAAGCTACGTGATTGGTTAGCATTTTTAGATTGAGATGCTTTAAAGTTTGGCATGGTTTTTTTTTTTTTAAATTATTTTAAATACCATATGAAAATAATTTAAAGATATAAAAAAAATTAATTTTTTTAAAAAACTTCAAGAATCATGAAACGCGGTGCAACCAGAAAAGTCCTAATCCTTTTTTCTTGCCTTCCCAAGTCCAAGAAGCTGGTACACATTCTACCAGCACCACAAATCCTATTTTCTTAATCTTCTTCCTTCACTTTTCTCATAAGATAATTTAGCCAGCAGTGCTGAGTAATCCAGGAAAGGTCGTATATATACACAACAAACTTCAAATGGAAGACATACCTTGAATAGATATTAGATCAAAATGGTTCTCAAAAAGTTCACATGGAAATCAGTACTCCCAGGATGTCTCAAAAGCGAGAGCCCTTCCTACCCAGAGCCAAAACAAATATGTTCCCAGAGACTATCAATATCCGACTTGAGCAATCCTGGTTCGCCAATCTCATTCAGTGACCTATCCAGTTCTATATTTAACCTTCATGTTTTCGCTCTGAAAGAGTTAAGAACAATAACACATGAGTTCTCAAAAAGCAATTATCTGGGGGAAGGTGGATTTGGAGCTGTATACAAAGGTTTCATTGACGACAAGCTCAGGCCGGGATTAAAGGCTCAGCCTGTGGCTGTCAAGGCATTGGATCCGGATGGCTCTCAAGGACACAGAGAGTGGCTGGTAAGCAAATAGAGTTAATTCAATATAGTCCATGGAGTAGGCTAGAATCTTTAGATTTTCTGATGAAAACATGAGAGCATGACCAGTGTTTTCAATTTTGTAGGCTGAAGTCATCTTTCTTGGGCAATTAAAGCATCGCCATCTTG
Organism: Populus deltoides; assembly: GCA_015852605.2. Classification (NCBI taxonomy): domain Eukaryota; kingdom Viridiplantae; phylum Streptophyta; class Magnoliopsida; order Malpighiales; family Salicaceae; genus Populus; species Populus deltoides. Next base: position 38,207,411 of record CM027570.2, read on the forward strand.
TGAACTTGATCGGCTACTGCTGCGAGGATGAGCATCGGCTTCTTGTGTATGAATACGTAGAGCGAGGCAACCTAGAGGACAAACTATTTTACAGTATGTATTCCCTTATTGGAATACTGCAGAAATAAATTTAATTTTGAATGGATTAGATAAACCATCAGCTTCGTTTTAATCCACATTATTGAAAGAAATACCACACTAGAAATGTTTCTTTGATCCCATTCGTGGTTGCATATATATGTTCTTGACGTGTTTGAATTGACGCAGGATATTCTGCAGCCTTGCCATGGTTAACAAGACTAAAGATTGCAGTTGGAGCAGCGAAAGGGCTTGCCTTCCTCCATGAAGAAGAAAAGCCAGTCATATATCGTGATTTTAAGGCTTCAAATGTCTTGTTAGACTCGGTAATCATTTCTCTTCCAGCATTAATTTAATGTATTGCAAACATGCTGCTCTTTGTTTCAAACAGAGTTACGTTCTAATTAACAAAATTAGACATGTTCGTATCTCAGGACTATAATGCAAAGCTTTCAGATTTTGGCCTGGCAACGGATGGTCCTGAAGGAGATCGCACACACATTACAACGCCTGTTATGGGAACTGAAGGCTATGCTGCTCCGGAATACATAATGACAGGTGATTCAAGCTGATGTTTTCACTATCAATAGTAGTAGGAAGATTTGGCATGACTAATTAACAGTGATGGTATTTCTCAGGTCATTTAACAACCATGAGTGATGTATTCAGCTTCGGAGTGGTACTCTTAGAGCTTCTTACTGGTAGACGATCCGTGGACAAGAACCTTCCGAATAGAGAGCAGAACCTAGTAAAGTGGGCAAGACCGCAGTTGAAGGATCCCCGTAAGCTAGAACAAATCATGGACCCAAGACTTGAAGGCCAGTATTCGACCGAGGGTGCGAGAAAGGCAGCAGGATTGGCGTACCAGTGCTTGAGTCACCATTCCAAATCAAGACCAACTATGAGCACTGTTGTCAGGACCTTGGAGCAGTTACTTGACTTAACTGACACTCCAACTGGAACCTTTGTGTATATTGTTCCAACTGAAGGCAAAATCCTTGGTGGTGTAGAAAAGAAGGGAAACGAAGGCAAAAATGAATGTGACGAGATCAAAAACGGAAACAAATGTGAAGGAAAGGAGGTGGGGATTAAAGAGAAGGGCCGTGAACACAACCAAAGAGGTCGCCGGCACAGACGTAGGGCGAAGTCATTGAGGTATAGAGCTGTGTATTCTGATACAGCTTTGTATAAAACCTTAGGAACTGGTTTGTACTTTCCCAGGAACTAGAGGAAATTCGCAAACAGGCATAGATCAGCTTTACTGATCAGCATTCTGTACATTTGGTTACCTTCCTTTTTTTTCTTCTCCGAGGAAGTTTCCATGCAGGAGTGGTTTGGTGTGGGCTCAGGAAATCTTGTACTCGTATAATTATATAGGATTCACACTAAATTAAATAATACACTTGGTTTAGCCAGAATTGCTGACTTCGAACCTTGACAACCAGTTCCATGGTTCATACTCTCACATAGAAACAAATACAATACATTTTTAAGTACATTTTTTTCCCACAAAAAAGATTCATTTAAACCCCTTTCCATCTTCTCTAAAGCATACTTATAATAGCGTATTAATAGTCATTTCAGTTCGAGATCCGAGTTATAGATCAAAAATTGATCATGGTCAATCTAAAATTTCATTTAAAAAAACCTTCTAAAAAGTATTATTTTAATAATAATAAAAAAAGATTTTTTCATGGATCTAACTTAAATCAATGAGTTATTAATTCACCCGTTTAAACCGAGCCGGATCTTATAATTAAAACCAAATGCATGACTCAAACCCAAATCCTCGGTGCTTGTCTTCTTCAAGGGCACCTATGCACCAGCCTACCTAGTGGCTGATAATAGGTTGTTTTCTTTTTCTTATCTGGTAATAAAACTTGGGATTGCCAATCCCAAGGTCATGACTGAAAATCTTAAAATTTGGTGAGATCAGTTAATGAAGTCGAAAAAACTAAAAACAGGTTTGGACCTTTTCATGGCTCTTTCATACTCCTATTTGAGAGGTGCGTACGTGTTGTGTCATGTTCCTAGACTACTCATCTTTAGTATATATACATGATGGATCACATGAATTTTCATTATGAATGTGCTCCTCGCCAACTTGTAAAAGAGGAATTCAGGTGGGCGGTCGAGGCAGCGCAACCATGCCTAACATCTTGTGGCGGCACGGCACCCTTATTTTGTTGTTCCAGGACCGTCGGGCGCTAGCCTTCCGGTGAAACGAAAAGACAAGAGAGAAAGAAAATAAAATACCAGCCCTAGAAACACGATTTTCTGAGGAGAACTTGACTGCAATTGATCGAAAGTTGAAAATCTTAAATCGCCTTGCTTACCTATGATTTTTGACCGAAGACTGTAGGCATGTATAATAGCACTAACGAACACCGGAAAGAGACCATTCTATTAAATTCATCTAACCTGTTCAAAATCTACGCTACAAATTCCATGGTAGTAGTCTTGCAGGACCGCACTTAGTTTGAACCAGATTCATTTTTCTTCACTCCCACCAACCCACCAAAAGTTGAGTCAGATGAAAGGTGATCGATCGCGCGCAGATATATTGGGATGACAATAATTTCCATTGATCGAGTCTATATCGTATCCATTATATATCTAGAGAAACAAATTATGTAATACAGTTTTGAATATTAATTTATTTAGATATTTATTATTCAAGTATTATTTATTTTTAAATATAAAATAAAAAAGCAAAATAAATATATATGACAGTACTAATGTATACCCTATTCATTACTTATCTACTAAAATAATTATTAAAAAAAATTCATCAATTTAGATCGATTCATCAGCAGCAGGCAATTGGGTATTATTTTCAAAAGTAATTACTACTAAAAATCTCCATTAGTTATCACTAGGCAACAAGCTCGTTATTCATTGCAGGTCATACCGAAAAAAAATTTCAATGTAAAAAAAAGTACATGTTAATATCTTTTTTATTTGCAAGTAATTTTTTTAAAATATAAACTCAAAGTTTGATGTGAACAAAGTATTAAATTTTTTAATTACTAACTCAAAATTTGATATCTATAAAGAAATTTTTTTAAAATATCAAAATAATTACATCTTTGATTGATATCTAGATTAATTTAATCTAATTCATCAAATAAGTGGCCTGGATTATAGAATCAAATGGTTTAATAACATTATTTTTTTAAAATAATTTTTATTTAATTAAATAATAATAATAATAATAAAAACACATAAACAGCTATATATATAATTTTAAAAAGATAATAATGAGCTGTAAAAAAACACTTGTTTATATTACATAAAAATTGTTATAATCTTATTAAAAATAAAGTAAAAATTGAATTGTATTTGATAAAATAATATATAAAGTATATTATTAATTAATTTAATAAATTAATATATTTATAAATTATAACATTTAAAATTAATTATTTTTTAAAAAAACTAAATTAAATTAAAAAAAATAAAACATTTCATATGCGCAGGCTTGGTAGCGTTGAAAGCCAGGCCCTATATAAAAGGAGTGGCTTTAATTTAAAAGCCTAAGTGTGCCTAGGCCAAGAAACCTGGGCATGCAACTGGGTTTTTTTTATTAATTTGTTTTTTAAATAAATGACATGTTGTGTTTTTTTTTTTTATATTTGATGTGAATGTTCGGATCAGTTTGCATGTATTTTAATTAATTTTACATGTTTTAAAGTTAATGATCATGTAAGCCTCCAGTGACCTTGAGGAGACTCGAACTCGTAACCATTGAAGAGAAAACCTAAGATCTGATCACATGAGCTACCTTTCATGGTTGTACACTTTTTATTTTTGAATGGACAAAAGGTTACTTACTATTATCTTTTTAGATTAGGTGACCAAAAAATAACAATCCAAGATTTTGGAATTCAAAAGTCTTATTTTCAAGTTGATTTTACCTGAATTTTTTAAAAAAAAAACACTATAAAACTTCCATAAATCACTCAAAAACTAAAAATCATATAAAAAAAAATCTAAACAGACTTGATCTATCTTTTCATGTATTTATAGAAAGAAATTATCACTATCAAACTTCTCTTGTTGAATATAACATGTTAATATTGAGATCAATTATTTTGGTTGTCAGGATGTAGTCAATCAAATATTTTCTTTCTCATCTACTATTTTTAACGATTTTCTCTATATTCTTTTAAGTCCCGTTTGTTTGATGGAAAGTAATTTTTTTAGAAAGTGGTTTCCTATAAAGTGAATTATTTTATGATGTTTGGTAGTGTCATGAAAAATAAATTAGAAAATATTTTTCAGTGCTTGGTTATGTCATGAAAAATAGCTGGAAAATAACTTATTAATATTTTTTCAAGTTTATTAAAATAATAAGGAACAAAGCCTACAAATTAAAAAGTTGAATGAGAATGAAATTGAAAAAAAATCTAATTTCATAAATTATCTCGAATAAAATAAATAACAATCAAAATAATAAATATCAAATATAACAGATAAAAAAATTGAAAAATGATAAAATTAAAATAATAATAATAAATATAATTTCATAAATTATTTCAAATAAAATAAGTAACAATCAAAAGAATGAGGATCAAATTTGATAGATAAAAAATTTCAATTAAAAAATAGTAAGAGAAAAACAAATAACAATCATAAAAATAAAAACCAAAGTTAATATAAAAATCAAATTAAATCAAATTCTAAGGGGTGAAATTGAAAACAAAAGATTCAAAACAGAATATATAGTAATTAAAAGTTTGAGGATCAAATTTGATATAATCAGCAAATAATATGATATATCTAAATTTTTCACAACTTCTCGAAAGTGTTTTCCGTCCAAAATAATAGGAAAATATTTTCCTGAAACGCAAGCCAAATTTCCTTTGACAAGATAATGTTTTCTATTTACTAATTTTTCTAATAACAAACAAAAATAAAAAAATTTAAAACATAGTTTTTAAAAATTTATTTTCTTCCAAACAAACAATGCCTTAAAATCAATGATTAATATATAAAATAAATGAAGTTTTGAACTAAAAAGAATAATTTTCAAACCAAATTGGAACAAGAAAAGTCTGACAAAATCACAAGGTGAAAAATAAAGTAAGATGAAATGGTAACAAAGCCCTTTGTTTCACCTGTAATTTCAATTTGGGCCATTGAATCGTCAATATTTTTCAATCAATAGGATCAAATTTATATTTGTAAAATTGATGAATCGAACATGGAGACTTTTTTTGATACCCTAAGAATCTCATGGCAAAGTAATTGAAACAAATTCTCGGATCAAAATCCAAAACATTGTAGTGTGCAAAGATAAAAATAAAATATAAAAAAAAGCTTGAAGGACTGAAAAGAACAGAACAGTCTTCTAGTAAGATCACCAAATCTTTTAGGTTTAATTTAGTTACTGATAAAACTAAAAGCTAAGATCACTGAACACAGAACACACTTCCAATGGATGCAAAAAATTGAAGTGAACGCGGTATGACAAAATGCGGCGACAGACGGCGGGCAGTTCACAACTAGGACAGCTATATACTTTGACCTTCAGGGAAGCATATTGGTGTTGGAAGACTTTAAACACAGGTAGAATCTCTCTAGTTTGGTTCCAGAAGGAGGGCCATCAAACCATCTGTAAAACAACGAATCAATGTGCTCAACTCGAATTGCCTTGTCAGCAGACAGTTCTAAATTTCGGATTTTGACAAAACCTTGTATTCATATTCTAATTTGATCTTTCAAACATTATATATAGGATTGATATAATGTTTGAAAATCAGATTAGAATTCCACTGTCTCATTTATCATGTAGAAAAACATAGTCATTCAAAATAATTGGAGCTACTGCTACATCAGTAGAGTATTTTCTAACATTCAAAATTACAGCAAATTTGCAGCCAGAAATGGAAGATGAAAAATATTCAAACAGAAAATCGTTCTGTAAACAACTGCACATTTGTTAGAATACGTGGTTTCCCCAGATAGAAAATGATGCAACTTGTAGCAGCAGCCATAACTCAAGTGAACGCAGTTGAGCTTCCTCAGCAATGATGGTGCCTCATCTTTTGACAAAAGCGACACCGGTTATTTGGCCTGGTTTCCACCACATTTTGCAATCCGGCTGTAAGTGATTCAATGCTCCATACATACATAGTCCACAACTTCATTCAAACAACCAACTAAACGCAAAAAGACAAAGGAAAATATATAATATTTGAAAACTATATTGCTAGTGGTATGCAATATTCATATGTTCAAACAATTTCCAGCCATAATCCGAGGAAACCAAATGCAATTACACATGAAAAACATGCACCAATGACTAGCAGAAGCTATAGCTTACTGCCTTAAAATCAAGCTAATTAATGCACTTAAAATAAGGATAATGCACATGAACATAGCCTCTCTCTTTTTCCCACCTTGACATAGATAACAACCTGGCAGAACCCTTTTGACATTAGGCAGAGCTGCAGCAAAAAACCTGTTATATTTAAGCCAAAAAAGAGAAAACACACTGAAATTTGTGAAATGAAGCATGTTACAAGTAAAACAAATAGAGGGAAATAGAGAAAAGTTACATTTTTTCTTGCAAGTCAAATATTCTGGGACTTTGCAGCCAAAAGCTTAGTGGTACTTGGTGGAAAAAGAGGACATAGATTTCTTTGCTTCTTCCTCGCTGCATATATGGCACAAAGCAAGTCTCAAGCCAAAAACTGAACAAAGTATGCAAAAAGGATAAGCGAATAGACATAAAAGATTATGTGCCAATATCATCTCTTCCTAATCGATGATTATGTAACGAGACATAGTTTCTTAGTAATTAATTTACAGTCTTGGTTATTAACAATTACTATAAACTATAAACACATTACTAAGTAATCTAATGTCATTTAAGTGCAGGTGATTGAAACTTGTTCTCAATGGTTTGATTATCAATGGGTGCTCACTCCATAATTCTTTCAACTAAACCTGTCAGGATTTGAAGTTTTCAGAAGAAAGCCAAGTGACTTTACAAATTAGACTAGCTGGAACTCCACAAACTCATCAAAACCTTAAGAAATTGTTATTTTTGCTAAAAGTTTAGTACGCAGTGTTGTTGTTGTTATTACTATTTATTATGATTTTTATTATAAATACTCTAAAAAGCACGATGAAATATTGTTCCCCACACACTGCGGACTACTCATGGGCACCATGGATTTATTGTGCCCATGAGTTTTTTTTCTGTCTTTTTTTTTAAAAAAATTTAGCCTTTTAAAATACTCTAAAAAGCCAAGGTACTCAAATGAAACTCTTGAAGAATATGAGTGGTGTTTTAGAATTTTTTTAAAATCTTCAACTTAGTTCTTATTCTTTACTAATTATAACAATTGAGTTCCTCAAATTTTTAAAGTTTCAGCAAAAATTAATTTTAGTCCAGAACTTCATTTTTTTTTTTAGTAATTTCTGGTTTGAGAGAAGAGAAAGAAAGTTGTTGATTTTCGACAACAAAGAGACAAAAATGTCATTAACACTGATTTTGACCACCAAAAAGATCGATCTTTATGTCAAATGGTTCCATATAATAAGAGGAGTTCAACTTAGGTTTTTTTACCTTTAAAATGCATTAAAAAAACATTTCTGAGCTCAATTTTTTTTTTATTCAAGTTGATTTTGGTTTTTTGTTTGGTTTTTTTAGGCCATTGATTTGTTTAACAAAGTTTCTAGTATGTTTTATAAGTGTTTGTGTTGAAAAAATATATTTTTAGGTAAAAAAACCTTCGACCCAGATTTTCTAACTACTTTAGTGGTCTGGGCAAAATAAAACAAAGCGTCATCTGATTTAATTTTTTTCAAAAAAATAGGGTGGACGACATGTCTTCCGCCCTATCTATAATAATAAAAAAATAATTAAAGGCCCAAGTGCGCGGACCTTACTAAGGCAATGTTTGTTTTTGCAGTTCAATCGTGCTTTAAAAAAAATGAATTTTTTTTCTTCAAATTAATTTTTTTATGTTTTTTTAATCTTTTTGATGTGCTGATGTCAAAAATAAATTTAAAAAATAAAAAAAATTATTATCATTATGCATTTTGAAGTGAAAAGCAATTTGAAAAATAACCCCCATTACAATCCCTAACATTGTCTAAATAGTCAAGCAGGTTGACCGTGACTGTGAGGCCCAACAATACTTGGTATTTTCATTTTTTTATCTAATTATTTTATATGTTTTTTTAAAAATATTATTTTTTATTTATATTTAAATTAGTACCACTTCTTCTTTTATTTTGTTTATATAGTCTCTTTTAAATGACAATTACTTTTTAGTTAATTTGTATGCATTTAGGTTTTATAGACTTATATTGTAAGGTTAAATATCTTGATTTATTCATGTTTATCGATTTTTTTATTTTAAGTCTTTATTTATTGTTAATGATTTTATTTCTCAGTTTCTTACACATATTATTTTCTATTTATTTTATTATATGTATTCATAAATTTTTGAATTTATACTTATAATTATTTACACATAAATAAATATTAGAAACACTTGTATATATAATTTTTATATTAAGAAAATAATTGACCGGTGGAGTGAAATAGCTAGCCTTTTCTATCCAATGTCATGCGTGTAGCTTTATGATGGATTACTATTTTTCTTACTGCTAGTAACCTTGTCATTTTGCTGGAAGAAAAAACTTATCTCTGCATGATATGGAGCATGAAATGATAAATACCGCATGATTGTGTTTGATATTAAAAAATTGTTTTTTTTTTTGAAATATATTAAAATAATATTTTTTTATTTTAAAAAAATTATTTTTAATATCAACACAACAAAATAATTTAAAAATATTAATTTAAAATAAAAAATATTTTTTTTTAAATATACTTTCTTTAAAGGTGACGTAAAAATACAGGCAGGGCCCGCTGCACGACGGTTGTCTGTGTGATCATGTCCATGTAATTCTTCTCTTTTCAGCGAATCAAGCTCGTGTAATAATTGGAATGAGGCAATCATGCGTCACGTGGCAAACAGACAGTTGATTTGCTGGCATGTTCACATAGAAGACAGTTTTGATTTGACACCATGAACAGTATCTAAGCGGCTTCCTTTATCGATGCTACTTTTTTTTCTTTTTTCTTAACTAAACAAACGACAATAGAACTACCAGTCTACCACCCTGTGCTGTCGGCTCTGCAATGAAATCACGTTGGGTACCTTTTCCTTTCATACATGGTTTGGAAAAAGCTCTTGTTAAAAGCTGCGTGAGAATCGTGGTTTTCAAAAAAATCGCGTTGTAACTAACAATATTTTAAGAAAATTGCTAAAATAGGATGCCACAGTTTCAAGAAAGAGAAAGAAGAAGGAAAAAAAATCTTTAAAGTATACTTAAATTTTAATGATAACACTTATTTCAATAAAACTAATCTAAAGATACTATAAATGGATCACACACATTATCTAAATCTAAAGATTAACCGTTATTTTTTTTTATTTTTTATTTGTTGTGTTTTGAAATAAGAGGGAATTTTTTAAAAAAAAAATAAGTCCTCCAAGTTTGCTGCTTTTCTATTTTAGTCCTTGGACTTTTATTTCCTTCATTTTTGGCCAATTTCAACCCATTTCTCTTTATTTTATTCAATTTCATCCCTAATTGCATTAAAATGGTCCCTCAATGTCTACGTCTTTTTCAATTTAATCTTTATCTTTTCAATTTTCAATTACCTAGCAATTTTCAACTCTCTTCTCTCAATTTCATTTCTAATTGCATTTTTTTTCTTTCTTTTTTCAATTTGTATTTTTTTTCATTTTTCTTTTATATATTTCTTTATTGATTGAAGTTCATATTTTTTATTATGTTTTGAAATATTTGTTTCACTTTTTTGATTAATTTCTCTATCTCTCTCTCTCTCTTGATATTTGAGAGGGATAAAAAAACTGGGTTATAACAATACATATCCTAATCAAGAAGCTATCTTCTATAATCTCGCTTTTATTAATTTATAATCACACGCCTCACGATCCTTTAGATTCTTCACCACCATTAATTATCAGGTTAATTTTACAATTTATTAAGGCAATATTGTTTATTATATATTCTTGAACATTTCTTTTCTAGGAAAACTTTATTATCCCTTACTACATGAGCATATCTCATTTTGTGTCATTTTTCAGCCATGTTAATTATCGGTGAAAAGAGCATAATAAGAGAAACTCCATAATGGACGGCAATGGTGACACAGAACCACCGTCAAATTTAATGCTTGCTTGATGATGACGGTGAGTGTGGTGGCATTTGTTGTTCAATGGAAGGATGAGGTTGAAGAAAGAGAGAAAAGTGATATAGAAGTCCAGTAATGGAAGTGCTGGGCTGAAATACAAGCCACGGGCCGATCTGAGCTCAGATTCTCTTTGCCAGTTAAACTTCTTGAAAGAGCAGATTTTGCTGAAAAAGGCTAAAAGCCCACATATCAAGGGCTATACTGTGAGCCCAATCGTAAATTCTCCCATATGGATTAAACGATTGACAAGAAGTTGGATCCATGGATTTTCATTTTTTAAACAGTTTAAATTTTAAAATTAATATCTAATAAAGTTTATCTTTAAAATTAATAAATAAAATCATTGAACGGACAAATTCAGTAAGGATGAAAGCACAGTCATCTTTAGCTTTAACTTAAAAGAGATCTGCCCCAACCTATTTCATCGCTAGCAAGAATTTTCCAAGACACCCATCTCAAAACTAATAATATGTTTGGAATTTTCTTAATTGAATTTAATTAAAAGTTTGTGAGGAAATTTTATTTTTTAGTGTTAAGAATTAAATTTCTAAAAATACTATAAAAATAAATTAGGGTTAATCATCTCATTTACAATTCTAAAATGAAAATCAAAACTAAAGACTAAAATATTTTAAATACTCATCTACCTATTTTTTAGAAATATTTAAACACTACCAGAAAATCGATAAATATAAACGAAAATACCGAGAAAATATTTCCGTCGGTAAATTTTCGAGGAATTTTACCGACGGAAATATTCCTTCGGTATCTACCGAGGGAATTACTGTGGGAAAAAAAATTCAAACAAAGCGAAAACAAAATTGATGACGTGTCATTTTTACCAACGGAATTACCAACGAAATTTATTCCGCCAGTAAAATCTGTCGGTAAATTCGTTGGTAAACTGTGAACACTGTTCATCATGTCAATTACAAAGGGAATCATCGACGAAATTTTTATCGGTATTTTTCAGAGAGTTCCAGAACTGTTCACTTTCCAATTGCACTGTTAATCATTGTTCTTTACAGACAAAATCACCGAAGGATTGAAAATTCGTCGGTGTTATTTGGCAGTTTTCTGAAAATAATTCAATTAATTCAAAATTTTCATTTAAATATTTCAGACGGAATCATCGACAGATTGAAAAATTGTCGATAATTGTTGGCGGTTTTTGAAAAAAGTTTACGAAATTTAAAATTTAAATTAAATATTACCGATGGAATTACCGATGGAATAATTAAAAAAATATTAATATTCAATTATCCGTCGGTAAATCTATCGATAACGCGCCCCAATAAAAAGCTTGAATCCTCTTATTTTACAAGAGACAGACTCATTTCTTATTATTCTTCTTCTACTACTACTTGTTCTTCTTTTTCTTCTTCTTCTTCACTATATGTAAAAAACATCAATATCTATTTCTTTCTCTTCTTTTCTCTCCTCATCTCCTTCTCTTTTCCTCCATGCTCGGGTATGTCTTTTTCTTCTTTCTTCTTTTATCCTCTTAGTTTTTTTTTTAATTAATATGTTTACAAATTTTTTTTCTCTCTCCTTAGCTTCACTTGCAACTACATTAAAGTAAGGTTTTTCTTTTTTCTTTTTTTTCCATGATTTTTTTCACTATATTTGTTTTTTATTTTATTTTTAATTGTTTTGTTCTTAATAATTGTATAAATATTTTTGTGAGATTTTTTTTTCATATGAGATCAATTTTTAGTTGATTTATTTATAGGATTTTTAAATTTTTAGCAATTGCAACTTCATTTTTTTCATATGAATTTATTTTATTTATTTGTTGCAAATTTGTTTGAGTTGATTTTTTTATTCTTTTTTCCAAGCATTTTGAGTATATATTATAGAGTGTTGATTTATGTTAATTTAATTATTTTATAACTTTATAAAATGATTTTTTAAAAATGTTTCTAAATAATTACCACCGGAATTTCCGTTGGTAATAACAAAAATATTATTACCAACGTGTCTTTTCTGTTAGTAAATCCGTCGGTAATAATATTTTTTTATTACCAACGAATTTACCGACATACAAAAAATTACTAACGAAAGATTCACCGACGGAGCATTTCCATCGGTGATTTTATTGGTAAATTAATTACCGACGGAATATGTGTCTTACACCGACGGAAAAATTCCGTCTATAAAACTGTTAAATCTTGTAGTGGAAGAAATAATATGAAGGTAATGAGAGTAATATAAAACACAAACTTAATTAAATTTTATCAAATTCAAACATATAAATTTATTTTATTTATGAATTGAATTCAAATGAAATACTATAATTAAATTCAATTATAATAAAAAAATTAATTTCAAACAACTTGTAAAATGACATGTTAACTTATTAATTTACTAAATGACACACCATTATTTCTTCCTTGAAACAAAATAAAAATAAATAAACAATAACGTTGAATATTGACAATATTTCCGCCAATATCAAATCTCGAATATGGACTCCCACATTTAAATTTTAATGAATAAATTATTCTTTCAGTTCCACGTTAAAGAAGTAGAGAATTTCCAATTTCCTTCTCATTACACCAACACAACTTTTCATAAATAGTTAAAGAAGTTCACTTCCTTTTTTGGGTCCAAGCTTTGGCATAAATGCACATAAAAATCATGAAATTTTTCTGAATTTATCATATTAATGTAGGTACGTGCCTTAAAATATATATATATATATATATATATATATATATATATATATATATAATAAAAAGAGTTCAGTTTTAGCTGATAAACAAAGCTGAAAATCAACCAGCATCTTGGCTCGACGTAATTGGCACATTTGGTATACCAAACACTTTTCTTGTCGCTAAGTGGCGAAAGATACTCATTGGAACACACCGCTAAAAGGGAATCGACTGCATTGTTCTTGAAAATTGATTCAATTTATAATTAATAAATAGGATGATCATGTACATCAGGGCTCGGATTTTTATTAATAAAAAAACCAATTTCCAAATACCAACCATTTCTTCACCAAACAATTTCTTGTCGTAGATGCCCAGGTCTGGATAAATATATCATGCATTACTAACTTTTAAGAAAACGAGAAACCAGCAAGTGGTAGTAAAATAAGAGGTAATGCCCCAGTAAGTGGTGTGTGTGTGTGTGAATTCCAATAGTGTGTGAATCATATTGTATATAAAAAAAACCTAAATGTTATACAAATATATATTTAGAGTTAGGTTTAGGTAAATTTTAAATGGGTTTTAAAATATTTATACATTACTCGTTACCCATCAAATAAGATAACAATCTAAAATATATTTATATATTCAAGTCAGATTAAATTAGATCAGTATCTATCAAGTTTGGATTAAATTATCATCTTAAATATCTTATTATAAAGACAATCAGGAGAAATCACAACATGTTTTCTAGTATTATAGATGTGATCTGATATCTATTTTTGTATATTTTATTGCATTTAATCTATTTTTAAAATGTACATCACATGATTTGCACATGATCAAGTTTATATTTTATATATTCAAAATATTAATTATTAAAAAAAATTAAAATTCCAAGAATTGTTTTGTTTTTTTTTCTCAAAACTTGCCACATGTACAACTTATTAAATCTCAATTTATTGAAACCTAATTAGAATCGCAAATCTTACTCTAAATCTTTTAACGAGAGTAATTCTGGATATAAAAAATCTAAATTTTATTAAATGCAAGTCGCGTGATGTGTTTCCATTAGTTTTGAAGACCTAAATTATACATTAGAGACGCAAAGAATTTCAAGGATTGATTAGATGTAATTAAATATATAAGAACAAATTATTGGATACTATGAACTTTGTACCATTAGCCATAGATACGAAAGAAAAAACAATATTTCTATATTTGTGATTTTAATACGTACGGTGCTTATATTTTTAATTTTAATACACTGCAATTAAAACTTAATTATTTCATAGCTTGTGATCATCATATCAATAATTTAATCGTAATCATCAAGTTCTCTACAAAACTATTCTTTTTTTCTTTTCTTTTGTTAATTGTTAATAACACCCTAGCCTTCTTCTACGCTGTGCTGTGCTGTTTGTTTATCCTTGAATTTAGAAGAAATGATGGCCAGCTGCATTAACACACAATTAAAACCTCTCAGTTTAATTACAACCGATGAAGAGTAATTAAAAGAAAAAAAGAGGATTAGTGTCTCACTTTTCAGCCCCATGTTGGCTAATCTGCTGCTGAAGTATACCAGCCAGCCTCCTGCACTCCAATAAATGAATCAGATATATGCTAAAACTCCTGTTGAGTCCATGTTATTATATGTCTCTCCTTGTTTGATTCTTCCTCGAGATTTCCACATGCATCATGCATTCTTCTTCGACTTGCTTGTCGCTTGAATTCTTACTCGTTCACTCTCTCTTTTGACCGCTCGATTTGTTTATGTTTATGTTTATGTTTATGGTAGTGTGTCTCTCAGCTATGCTCTTCGAGATCAGATTGAGATTTCAATTCTTTTTAAAAATGATTTTGAAAAGAAAAAACGAAGGGGGTTTATCGATCGGAGTTTGTCTCCCAACTGCACCTGGCTCCGTGCGTTGTCAAACAAATTTTAGGCATATTCTTGGAGCTTCTGTGTGGCTACCTTTCTGCCTGCTCTGTTTCCTCATGTGATGTACAGTTCCTGGTGGCAAAATCTATTTCCCATCAAACTCAAATCCATTTCTAGCCTTCGAAATGAAAGTAAGAGGAGGAAATTAAAGTATTGTGTATTGATATTATAAGCAACGGAAACACATTATTGATAGGGATAACAAGTACTAATAGAATACACCTTTCACCATAAAAGTGCCACCAAAGCTAGCACAGTACTATGATCACAGCATTACAAAAAGATATTATTGAAACCCCAGCATCAATTATTTGAAGTGGATATCCTGGAAACAAGTTACTTGGGGTAAACATGAGCTGGAAGACGAGGCTCGGCGACAGCAACAAGGGGGTATTTCTTCGGTGTGGAGAGCCCAAAGATTTCCTCCATGCTCAACTCCTCCTTCCTCACGCCATCAGGTAATCTCCACTTAAATCCATGAAGAAGATTTGACAAAGTTGCTTGAATCACCTTTAGTCCTAAAGGATATCCAGGACACATCCTCCTTCCAGCTCCAAATGGCAGTAGCTCATAATCGTGACCTCTAACATCAATAGAATTACCAACGAATCTCTCAGGGCAAAATTCATCAGGCTTGTCCCAGACCTTGGGATCTCTTCCTATGGTCCATACATTAACAAGGACACGAGAGCCTTTTTTAATGTCGTAACCATTAACGTTGACATCCTCTCGTGCTTCTCTAGGGACTAACATTGGTGCCACAGGGTGCAAACGCATAACCTCCTTGGCAATGGCATATATATATGGCAAATTAACCATGTCTTTCTCTTCCACCCATCTTTCTCTTCCAATTACCCTATCTAGCTCTTCGGATGCTTTCTCAAAAACCTCGGGCTTTCTCAAGATTTCTGAGATTGCCCATTCCACGGTCACTGCAGAGCTCTCAGTTCCACCAGCAATCAAGTCCTGAGAATTAATGAATTTTATATTGTTAATGGTTGTTAAAATTGCTGTGGTCCATATTTATCATCAAGAAAGTGACCAAAGATAGATAGATATTGCAAGTGAGGCATTTTCCCCTCTTCGTTGTACTAACCTAAGCATTGTAGGGTCAATCAACGTAATTAAAGACCAACAGTTAGAAAATAAACGCTGTACCTGTGAAAATGCCTTGACACCATGTCTTTCAAGCTTGACCTCAAGATTAGGATCAGAAGCAAGCTGCAAAAGGACGTCGACCATATCCTTGGGCTCCCAATTCTCGTCTTCTGTCTTTCTCCTACTTTCGTGCTCATCCAACACATGCTCCATGAACTTGTCAAACTTCTTGGACAAAACCTTCATTCTCTTAATGTACCCTTGCAAATCCAAGAAAGCAATCCAAGGGATTGAGTCCCCGATATCCAACACCCCGTTAAGCAAGAACAACTCATCAAGCATTTCCTTGAACTCCTCTGGTGTCACTATCTCCTTCTCATTTTCAGAACTCTTAACAGTGTACTTTTTTCCTAACACCATGCGGCTAATTACATTAAGACTCACATCTGTAAGGTGATCTTTTAGATTAATAGGCCCGCCACTTGATTTGTGAAGAGTTTTAAGGAGTGCTTTCAACTCCTCTATACGAATGTACTCGTATGACTCAAGGCGCTTAGCACTAAAAAGTTCCATTAAGCACATTTTACGCGCTTGACGCCAATAAGGTCCATACGGAGACCATGTAATATCTGAGTAATTATAGGTGGTGTATTTGCCTGCAGCTGTTTTGGGGCGGCCAGAGAAGATAACATCATGGGTTTTGAGGATGGTTTTTGCCATTTCAACGGAAGAGCCAACAACAACTGGGAATGATCCAAACTGGACTTGCATAATGGGGCCATATTTTTGGGAGAGGGCATGGAGGGAACGGTGTGGGAGTTCGCCTATGAGATTGAGGTTTCCAATTATGGGCCAGGGTTTTGGGCCAGGTGGAAGGTTGAGTTTGCGGCGGCGGAGACGGCTGGCTAGCAGGATAAGGGATACAGTGGCGAGCCATGCAAAGGCATTGGACACCCAAGTCTCCATTTTGCTTGTTGGGGGCTTGCTTGTGGTGGATGTAAAGAAAGATTTGGCGGTGATACAAGTAGCAGGGGGTTACAGTTATTTATAGCAGAGAAAAGCAGAGAAAAGCAGAGCATGTGTCTTCTGAGATTCTGAGTTTTTTCTTGTTGACTGGTTAGTTGGCACTGCTGGCTGTCCCTATTGCCCAGTACGACAAGCTTAGAGTTAGTAATCGAATGGTGGAAAATCATGTGGGCCCATTTTCAAGCAACTGTTGACCCCACAAGCTTCGTTATGAAGGCATTTCGACAGTTAATTTTTGTGGTTTTTCACTCTCAGCCAAGAGGCATTTTCAGTCAGCTTCTTCTTGCTCGGGATGCTCCTTGAATCAAAATGACTGTAGGTATTTACTACTGATTATTTTTTTCTAATTTTCTGTCATTTGTTTGGAACAAAACATATGTATCCTCATTATCATTAATTGAAAATTAAAATCCTTTTTTAAAAATATGTTATCTATTTCTCGAAATTCTCTATTAAAAAAAACTAAAAAAGGTTAGTTTTGAAATTCTTCTTTTAAAAGAAATGAGGATTTTACTTGGATCAATGCCCATTTTCTTTTTATTATTCTCAATGTAAACCAAAATAATCCTTTTTTAATTAAAAATTATATTTAATAATAAAAATCTCTTTATTTTCCATCAAGAAATCCTTTTAGAATAAATAAAAAATAAAAAATAAAAACTGTTTCTATTTTTTAAAATAAACATGGCTTAAAGGTTTCCTTCAAAGCTTCATTAATGCATGACTACCCAGCTTTACTTTGCTAAAGGTAGTGTTTAAGATTGTATAGCAGTTATTTTTTAAAATTTCTTTTTAATATTAATATATAAAACCAATCCAAAATTATAAAAAAAAAATACTCAATATTTAAAAAAAAAAAAAAAACTGTTATTGATTCTTATCATTACAATTTACATGAGAGGATGATGGATCATTAATTTAACTGAAAGTCAGTCGTAATAGTAGTTTGACAAGTAGATGCTCTTTGGGAACCTCGCCGTCTTTTCTTTCCATTTTACTGTTCGCCGTAGCCGATGGATCTTGATATCGAAATCCGGCAACCTTCCTTCACCAATCAATAATAATTAATAGCCCACATAAAATAAATAAATAATAAGAATTAGTGGAGAGAGAGAGAGATGAATACAGAGCTACGGTAATGAAAATATCTGAACCAGAGGAATTTGGAGTGGGTTCGATGGTTGGTTTGTCTTTTTCATTTTTCATTTTTTTAAATAAAAAAATAAGAAAATAAATGATCTTTAGACCAACCTAGTGAAGTTACTAATATTCTTGTTGATTATGTATACCACTTGAATATCTCTATTAAGTTGATTACTCATATTTGATTTTAAAATCTAAATACTGATTTTTTAAAAGTAAACAAAAGCGTAGAAAATGAAGCTTCTCTGAAAAAGGGTAGAAGACTCGAGCATTTACTATTACTTTAGAATAAGAAAATGTTTTGAAATCGACTTCATTCAACGCAGGCGGCCGATGGCTGAATAATCTCCGATGGAGAGTAGCTTTCGTGGAAGTGAGGAAATCAGTGTGAGGCGTGACATGAAAGTGAGCATTTTGATTTTTAACAATATATGGTTGTTGGGGAAAGTTCCTTTCATTTTCTTTCCGAACACCAGTCATTTTCCTTTGATTTTCTTTCCGAACACCAGTCATTTCAACCACTCCTCCGAGTTTATGTTCACACTTGCTCTGTAAAATGGACAAAAGGGTTTGAGGTTCCAACTCCGTCCTTTGTTGCATTGAGTCGATACAGTAGTTAATCATGTAAAATACTCTTAGCGGATTAATCCGCATCAACTCGAATAAAAAACCAAAATACATATCATTAACATATATATTAGCATAATTAATAAAAAAATAACATATTAACATGTATGATTTAGGCACAATGGGAGATTTTCTTAATTTGAAGGAGTTTGGTATTGGATCAAAGTGTTTTTTATTTTAAAATATATTAAAATAATTTATAAAATTTATTTTTAATATCAACATATTAAAATAATTAAAAATATAAAAAAATTAATTTTTTTTTAAAAAATAAGCACAAAAATTAACGGAATCTTTTAACAAATATAAATAATTCATGTTGCTCTGAGTCCAGTGGTTGCGAGGCCTGCCCAACTTTTTGATGGAAAGGAGGTCACGAAGCGTGGAAAGCTGATTCGGAGACCAAAACCAAACCGAAACCACGTGGCTGCATATATGAGGACAGGATACAAATACTTCTGTCAATTCTTGAAAATTATTTTTAAAATGACGTGAATAATAATACCAGATTACTTATTTAAACAATAAGCTCAAACTATATAAAATATAAGCACACTGCAAAATATGAATAATGCCCTATATATATAGTTGAAGAACAAAATACTATACATACATTTGAAAAGTTTTGATTTGGAGTTTTATAGATTAAAAAAAATATACTGATTTACGTAGAAATATTTTTGAGGCTTTATAACTTTTATTATATATGAAAAAATACTTTCAATTATTTATATAATTATGTATGTGTGTGTGAGAGAGTGAGTGAGAGATGTGATATGATGATTTTTCCTTCAAAACAAACTCGTTTTTTTCCTTCTAATTATAATTGTAGTTTATAATATGATCGGTTTAAAGTATAATATTATGGTATCACAGTTATGTAATTTATATTATAAAAAATAATATAAATATTGTAAATATATAGATATTATTATAGATATATGATATTGTAATATATTTTTGTGTATAAAAGTCTAATAAATATTATCTCATGGGTAATACCATGATCTTAAAAATAAGCCTATATATAACCCTTGATCGACAAATTCACCACCACCATCATCGGAACTTAGAACTTTCACCTGAGGAAAATAAAGATCTTTTTTTCGACATAGATATTGAAGGCGTCGGTAATTAGATTCAGAAAACAAATTAATATATTGAATTAAATCTTCGGCATGTCCATATATTATATATCAAGATTCTGGACAAAAGACGTCCTGTTGCTTTTCTTCCTTGAGGATAGTGCCAAATCCGCAGTGGTTCAGTTTGCACACTATTCAATGTGATTTCTTCAATGTTGAATATAATTATTTGCATAGTTTTCAACTCTTCATTGTTTGAATTAATTATTTGAACAATTTTCAATTTAGTGGTCCACAACCCTTTCTCAGGGTTCCTTAATCTCTACTCTCTCTGTTTTTTTTTAATCGAGAGTATCCGGATCAGTTTATGTACATCATGGTTAATTTTTGAACTCATTAAACATCCTACAAACATAGTAAGCATATACAACACCGAGAGGATGATAGGTATATACATGAAGGCTCGAACTCAGGACGCATAAACAAGGCAAAGCCTGCCAAGGCCACTGAGTTGCAAGCCTTGGTGTATTTACATGTCCTTGTTATCTTGAAAAGCCTCACAACCCGTTAATTTAAAACCTTAGATCAATTGAATTAAATTTAATTTTTATTTGGTATTACATTCCAAACAGAGTAGGTAAAGTTTGAATTTTTTTAAATTAATTTTTTATTTTTTTAATTTGTTAATATTAAAAATAATTTTTAAAAAATAAAAAAAAATATTTTAAAAAACAACCACCAATCTTTAAATACACTTTACTCACAACTTTTATATGTAAATCATGCAGAATAATAAATTCAAGCGAATCGCTCCTCTCTCTTTTCCAGTGCAATTCGCAGATTCCCTTTTCAAACACATTAAGATTCTTTCTTTTTTTTTAATCAATCACACATTTCACACCCAACTAGATACTAAAATCGAGAAAAAAAATTGAATTATAATAAAAAATAATTATTTAAAAAAAAAAGAGAGAGAGAGAAAAACATGTGGCAAGGGAACACTTAGCGCTTCACCACACATGGTCCTGGTAATAACAAATCCCATGTCATGTGACAAAAACATAGGTTGATGGAATAAAAATTAAAGAAAGAGAAAATAACTCTACTTATCCTGATATCTTCTGAATTATGCATCCAAATTAATTAAAATTATAACTCTCTCTCTCTCAAAAGTCTCTCGTGCTCACACTTTTATTTTTTAAAAAAAAATTATTATTTTTTAAAAATTATTTTTAATATCAATACATTAAAATATCTAAAAATATAAAAAAAAATTTAAAATTAAAAAAACACAATTTACATTTCCTTTTAAAATAAACTTGAGTTGGTTTGTGTGACTCTACTTACACAAGTAATGACATTGACTCGTTATTAAAAACCCCTACATAAAAGGAATCCAAGTCTCCCCCTTGATTTCCTTACAAAAACCTTTGCCATTTTTATTTATCTCTCTTGGTTCTCTCACCAACATTTCCCCTTCCCTTTTATATTGCCATTGTCAGAGATCACTTTTAATATGATTAATAGAGTTCTTAACTCTCTAAAACCTAACATTTAGGTGATGTTGAACTTGTCTAAGTCATCAAGCAATCTCCATAATTTTTTTTATCAAAGAAGCATGAAAATTGATCAAATGAACTTGACTAATTTAATAATATTATAAAAAATAGTCAACAACATATAAGCAAAATAAAATAAAAATTAGTCAAAGTCAACCTGGGTTAACCTACTACACTCGTGACCTAGCACATGAGACCAGGATAATTCTAAAGAAAGGAAAGAGAAAAATTAATGAAGCTTAATCCTAATATTGAAAGATGAAATTGAGAAAATAAATCAATTGTAAAAGAAGGCCTAGAAAAGAATTAAGTCAACTCGAGCTAACCTTTCAAACTCATGACTCGGGTCCTGAGGTTGGGATTATCCCAAAGAAGGCAAACTCAAAAAAATTATGAACCAAATTCCCGATTAACAAAATATCAAGGGATGAAATTGAAAACGAAAGTTTCAATAAAAAAGGATCTAAAACAAAACAAATAACAACCAAAAGAATAAGGAATAAATTTGACATAAAAATAAAATTTAACCAAATGTTGAGGGATGAAATTGAAAAAAAATCAATTAAGAAAATAATTTAAAACAAAACAAATAATGATCAAAAGAACGAGAATCAAATCTGAAAGATTGAAAAATCTGAGGATGAGATTGAAAAACAATAATTTTATAAATTATTTCAAATGAACAAATAGTAATAAAAAAAGGGGGGCCAGATCTAAACCAAAGAACTGTTGGCACACGTGCCACCCATGAAAAAAAAGCCGTCAAAATGATTCAAACATTGTCATGGAAGCCAATGTTTGGACTCCGGGCGATGTCACACACGTAATTCAAAGAATGCAAATGAACTCAGCACGCACCAACTAATATTTTTCATTAATATTTTGTATTTATTAAAAGACCAAATTGTCTATAAGTCAGCTTGATAATAACTAAAAAAACCAACATGAAAATGCAAAAAAGCTTCTAAAAGCAAGTTAAAGAAATTTTTTATTAAAAGTAATTTAATCATTTCACCAAGCTTAAACAAAATTAAAAAAAACCATAGCCTCAAGTTAAATTCATTTTTCTTTTAAGAGTAAGTTAGTCATTTTATTATACCTTTAAAAGTTAAAAAGACCAGAATGTCCCTAATCAGTTTTGTAATGACTAATTGATCTTGGAGAAAAGACCTCATTACCCCTATAACTAGCTCATTAATTGTTTTTTGGAAGAGAAAAATAATAATTACGTTGTTGTGGTGAATAGTGATGTGTGTTTAGGTGAAAAATGAGTTCACCTTAACTCTTATTTTTAACTAAATTGGTGATCCGTACTATGCTAAAGGCTGGTTTAAAGTTTTTTTTTAATGTTAAAAATGCTCAGGTGATGACAATGTTCTTAAAGAAGTAAGCTCAAATTCAAACCAATTTAATATTGAAAGATAAAATTGAGAAAAAAATATCAACCTAAAAAATTTGGCAAAGCAAAAACAAAAAATAATAAAAAGAATTACGATAAAATCTGATAAAAAAAATGATGGAGGGAGAAATCGCAAGAAAAAAATCAATTCTATAAATGATCTCATATTACATAAATAGCAATTAAAAAATGAGGACAAAATTTGACAAATGAAAAAAAAATCGGATAAGGATGAAATTGAAACAATTTTAATTTTACAAGTTATTTAGAATTAGATAAATATTAACTGAAAGATCAGGGATTAAATATAAAAGACTTAGATTACATAAATAGCAATAAAAGGAGTGAGGATAAAATTTGACAGACAAAAAAAATTGAATAAGGATGAAATTGAAACAAAAATTTAATTCCATTAATTATTTCAAATAAAACAAACTTTAATCAAAAGACTAGGGAACAAATCAAAAAGCAAGAGAAGGAGATTATTTAAAAAATTACAGGGTAGCACAAACATCAAGGTAGAGAGAGAAAAAAAAGAAAGAAAAAGAAGAAATGCTTGTCGGAGCCAAACCGGAGAGAATTTCATTGCACATGTCGTCTTAACAAGAAGAAAAAAGCTAAGATGCATCGACCGCTGCCTTGGAAAGACGTTGTTGGCATCTTAAATTAGAGGTATGCAAAAAAACCAAAAAACTGATTAAACCGAGAAAATAAAAAAAAAATAACCGAAAAAACCAAACCGTAAAAAAAACCGATTAAACTGATTAGAATCTTTTTTAAAATTTTTGGTTCAGTTCGGTTTCGGTTTCATAAGCCTGAAACTGAAAAAACCAAATCAAACCGAACCGGTTCAGTTAAAAAAATACTATAAAAACGCTTTATAATTTTTAACCCTGACATCTCTTTACTCCTTACCCCGCAGCCCTCACAAACTACCCCCAGCCCTCACAAATCTCAGAACTCTCAGATCTCAATCTCTCACCCTGTCAGCTTGATAAAAAATAATTTTCCCATCACTATACAAAACTTCACAGATCTAGTCGTCTAACAAGTTTTCAATCTTCATCTTGCAGATTGGTAGATCTTCAACAAGGCTTGGAGAAGTGTTGGGCTCCTCGTAGATAAGCCTTTATTGATTATGAACCAATCTCCTAATGTTCATCTTTTTTCTAAAAACAGTTCAATCAGATACTCTAATATTTACAAGCTGCTGCTGCTTCTTCTTCTTTCTCTCTTGGTGTCAAATACTATTTGCTTTTAAAACTTCATTTTTGTTGTTAATGAGAGTGACAAGACATTAAGCATTCTAAACCATTCTTAGGAAGATTATGCAATCCTTGTAATGAAATATCACATGACATTAAACACAAAACACAATACAGGTTTTTGCCGGTTTTTTTGAAAAATAACCAAACTGAACCGAACCGAAACCGGTCGGTTTGAATTGATTTTGGTTGTCTTTTTTTAATAAAAAAATCGGTTTGGTTACTTTTTATAGATAAAAACTGAACCGAACCGAACCGAAAATGATCGCCCCTATCTTAAACGAACCTTATATGTCACCCAAAGACAGCACAGAGGCTGATGCGTTCCTAGCATGCGTCAATAATTTTTTTCATTTTTATATACTTTTGAATTTTTAAAAAATCAAACCACCCCTAACTTTACCCCATAACAACAAAAGAACCGAATGTACAGTTACAAAAATACCTTCATACCTAAGGTATAAAAAATTAAACTCCAAGGGTAAGTGTAATTTTATTGTGCTAATCAAACAGAAAAGACCAGCAATCCCCTCATTCCATGTTAAATTATTTTTGTTTATAAGTGCAAAGTTATTATTTTAGTGCACATCTTTCATATGAAAATACAAATATAACCCTACATGGCATGCAGCAACTTCTTACAATCAATGGTATTAATGTTTTTTCACCGTGCATTAAGAAAATACCTCTATTACCCCTATCAATTTGAAGATGCCTTGATTGTCCTACGGCAAAGACAATATTTACCTTTAACCATTAGCAATTTTTTTATTAAGAAGATAAGATGATTAAAACAATGTTCTTGTCCACATTGTCTAGTAAAATGTCTTTATTTTTTATTTTTTAATTTTAATTTTAATTTTAATGGTGCTAGTAAAGATGTCTAGTAAATGCTATAAAATTTGGTTTCTTGTTGCTTCTTTGTATGTTGTCATCTATCTTATACATCTCTCAAATACCCACATGGTAAATACAATTCTCTTCTCTTACTAATTCTCTCTCTAATGAGTTCTATATTAAGCATTATCTTAACAACATCTTCATGCAAGAATAATCAATTAAAAAATAAAGCACCGTTAAAGATTCTATTTCTTTTTGTATTTTAAAATAAATTTTTTAAAAATTAAGTTTTTTAATGATTTTTTTTATTTCAAATTAATTTTTTTTAGTGTTTTAATATCATTTTAATATGTTAATGTTAAAAATAATTTTTTTAAAATAAAAAAATATTATTTTAATATATTTTCAAATAAAAAAATACTTTAAACAATAATTCTCACAACACTCCAAGCAACCCTCGTAACACTTTCAAAACCATAGTTTTGAAACGCGGCCCAGCCCAGCGGGTCAACCCGGAGTTGGAACCGAACCGAGTTTAAAAAAATAGAAAAAAGCAAAATCTGTGACCTAACGACCCAGTTGATCCGATAAGACTCGGCTAAAAACCCGGTTGTAACCCGTTAATTTATGTTTTTTTTACTAAAACAATATTATTTTAATTTAAAAAAATAATTGACCTAAACAACTTAATGACCGATCAAAACTAAAAATCAGATCTTAAAGCCACCAGACCGAATTTAAAAACTATCATCAAAACACCCATTATGATTTGGTGGTGCTTGAGAGAGTTTTTGAAAGCAATCCAGTAAAAAAGTCCTAGTTTTGACGGTGTTATTTACACAGGGCATGATGCCCTTTTATCAATTTGGGCTGGGGTCCAATAACTTAACCCGTCAGAGGCACCAAGTACCCACTGTAATCTCTCCCTGTAATGGAGATGCACAGGTGAAGTCACAAGCAAGCTATGGAGGAGAGCAACACATGACAATACTAGTATTATTTCGAGAGAGAAAGGCTGAAACAAGCTAATAATTCCATTTACACGGAGTAGAGATGCGGCGGAAGTCGAGGCTCAGCAACAGCGACAAGCGGGTTCTTCTTGGGAGTAGAAAGTGCGAAGATTTCCTCCATATCCAAGTCCTCTTTCTTCATGCCTTTAGGCAATTTCCAATTAAATCCATGCAAGAGATTTGCCACACTTGATTGAATTATCTTCAACCCAAGAGGGTACCCAACGCAAATCCTCTTGCCAGCTCCAAAGGGCATTAGCTTGAAATTTTGACCTTCAACTTCAATCTCCTTACCGAGGAATCTCTCCGGACAAAATTCATTAGGGTTGTCCCATATCTTAGGATCCCTCCCAATGGTCCATACATTCACCATCACAACAGTGCCTTTTGGAATATCATATCCAGAAATTTGAACGTCTTCACGAGCAACTCTTGGGACCAGTAATGGCGACACGTTGTGTAGACGCATGGTCTCCTTCATGATTGCAGTAACATAAGGTAAGTCAACGATGTCTTTTTCTTCTACCCATCTCTCTCTTCCGATTACTCTATCTAGCTCTTCTGTTGCCTTCTCAAAAATCTCTGGCTTCTTCAAAAGCTCGGCTAGCGCCCATTCTGCTGTCACTGCAGTGCTCTCAGTTCCGCCCGCAATCAAGTCCTGATTTAAAAATAGAATTTACTATGAGAACTAGCCGGGCCGATTAATTTCGGTGGAATGGAATGAATATTCATGTGTATTGAATATGCTGTTATGGCACAAATTGAAAACGTGAAGAGCTGTAAAATAGTTGAGAAAAATAAACTATACTGCACAAAAAATAATTTAAAAAATATTTTTTAAACACAAGAAAAAATATACTCTACAGGCACAGGAAATAAGTCAAGAGATGGACATGGTGCCCTACAGGCACGGCACGCGTTTTCTTTTTCTTTTTTGTCCACCACTGCGTGCAAGCAGGCAATAGAAAGTCCATTTATATATCCACAAAAAAACAAGCTTGTGGTTGTTAAGGGGGGAAAAAGGATGAGAAATATTTAAGATGCTTCAAATAATAAAAGAAGAGTTGTCCATAAAACATACCAGCGTGAGGGCCTTCACTCCGGTTCTTCCGAATTCGACATCAAGACTAGGATCATCGGAAAGTTGTAAAAGGATA
This sequence comes from Populus deltoides, assembly GCA_015852605.2. Taxonomy (NCBI): domain Eukaryota; kingdom Viridiplantae; phylum Streptophyta; class Magnoliopsida; order Malpighiales; family Salicaceae; genus Populus; species Populus deltoides. The sequence continues at coordinate 38,234,543 of CM027570.2, forward strand.
TCCATCATATCCTTAGCCACATAGTTCTTAACCCCATTTCTCCTAGCATCGTGTTCCTCCAGTTCATGCTCTATAAACCTGTCAACCTTTTTGGCCACAGCCTTCATTTTCTTGATGTTCCCTTGCAAATCGAAGTAAGAGAGCCAAGGGATCCAATCCCCTATTTCTAACACCCCATTGAGCACGAACAACTCATCTAAGATTTTCTTAAACTCATGTGGTGTATACACTCCCTTCCCTTTTTCCGATTCAAGTGTGTAGTTTCTCCCTAACACCAACCGACTAATCACGCTAAGACTCAAGTCTGAAAACTTCTCTCTCGTTTTGAAAGGAGTTCCGCTCGTCTTGTAAAGACTTTTTAGCAGGGAATGCAGCTCCTCTACACGCACATGCTGGTAAAAATCAAGGCGTTTTGGACTAAAAATTTCCATGTTGCAAAACTTGCGCAGGTGGCTCCAATAAGGCCCATATTGTGACCATGTAATGTCTGAGTAATTATAGGTGGTGTATTTACCTGCAGCGATTTTGGGCCGATCAGCAAGGCTAATGTCATGGGTTTTGAGGATGGCTTCAGCCACTTCAGCGGAAGAGCCTACAACCACGGGGATTGACCCAAATTTGATTTGCATAATGGGTCCATATTTCTTGGCAAGTTCGTGAAGGGAGCGGTGGGGAAGTGCACCTATAAGGTTGAAGTTTCCGATTACAGGCCATGGTTTTGGGCCTGGTGGAAGTTTCAGTTTACGGCCGAAAAGGCGGCGAGAGAGGAGGATCAGCACTACGGTGGCAAGACCAGCGGCGGTATAAGTAATCGCTGGCGGAGGAGGATTGTCCATTGGTTGATGCTTGTGGTGGTAATGTGGATCTTCAGTGACAAGAGTGTTAGGGTGATGTGTTACTTATAGTAGAAAGAAACGTACCTGTGTAGTGTCACTTTGAATAGCAAAGTTACATGTCATCATGCTGTAATTTAAATTTGATTTTTTTTTATTCTTTTTTTAACATAAAATCGAATCTGACAAACGATGGTTGTTGGGCAATTGTTTGTATTATTATTATTATTATTATTATTATTATTATTATTATTTCTTTTCCCATTGACGCGATGGTTGTTAGACTTGTGTGCGATAGTGATACAATGGTTGTTGGGAAATTATTGTTTTGTTTTAACTTTTGTTCTCTCTGATCCGTACTATGGTTGTTCTGCAATTTTTAGACAAGAACCAGTACATGGAATAATTAAACAGAATTTTTTAACTATATTATTAAGCTCAAGTGAATTAATTATTAGACAATTATCCTCGTTGAAGAACCATTATTATTATTAGCAATTGTTTAAGACCATTGTTATTCCTATTAGCAATTTATTAATAAAACTGCCCATTCATGGTTAAGTAAGGTGTACTATTTTTCTAATATTTTTTTTTTATCATGTGCTATATTTTGAAATCTTTTATGAAATTATATATCTGTTTAGAAGTGTGGTTGTAGTTGTTTTATATTTTGAAATGCATCAAAATGATTTTTTTATTTTTTAAAAATTATTTTTAAGTTCAGCACATCAAAACGATCCAAAATATAAAAAAATAATTAATTTTTAGCAAAACAGATTGAATTTTTAGAAAACACAGATTGACTCGCGTTTCCAAACATTTTCTGTGTTAATTTGATAAAAGACCTAGAGAATTGGAGATAAAACGCTTGTGTTTTTTTAAAATATCTCTATCAGTTTAAAAATAATAATTATTTTAATATTTAAAATATCAATATAAATTTAAAATATTTATCAATTGAGAATGTTATCAAAATAGATATTCTTTAAGTGAATTAGAAAAATGAAAATAATATATAGAAATATTAATATCAACTTTAATATATATATATATATGGAGGAGATATTATAAAATCATGAAACATCCAGAAATCAAAATTAATAATATTATTTCGTTTCAATAGAAAGGAATGTGGACCGTATATTCATCCATTATTCAATGGAAAGCACCTCGCGGGGTTCAAAATATTTGGAGCATCTTAAACAGTCCTCGCATCACAATGAGATCGCTTGACTTGACCACATGATGTGACACTTTATATTATATATATAAAAAATTCCGCATCACGCTTTGACTAGGAACTTTTAACACTTAAAAATTTCATTAATTTTTAATGTATTTTTTATTTAAAATATATTAATTAAAAAATCAATTTTATATAAAAATAACTTTAAAAATTTTCAAAATCCTTTGATATCAAGCATGATCATATATATATATATATATATATATTTTAAATATATATATAAAATTTAAATTAATTGGTTGTTCAGTCAATTTATACATACTTTAACTAATTCTACGAACTCTAAAATTAATAACCATATAAGTTAATAACTATTTAAGTAAATCCAAAATTTAACCAGTTAAACTATGTCCTTCGTAATTATAATTATATATATATATATAGAGAATTATTTTATATGTTGTAATAACGTTATTTTAAAGTTGTAATAACGTTACAGTCATGATAAATGTTTTTCTATGTTTTTGAAGAAATTAAAATTTACTTTTTTTATTTTAAATTAATATTTTTAATTTTTTTAGATCATTTTAATATATTTATATTAAAAATAACCTTTTAAAAATAAAAAAAAAATTATTTTAATATATTTTATACAGCAGCGGGAGGAGGTTTTCTACCCCACAAAAACCAGTTCTGTCTTCCTAAAAATTGAAAAAAAAAAAAACATAAACTGGTAATTTCTGGAGAGTTAGGTAAAGGATGGTGTTTCACGCTCCATGTTATCAACCTGTCAGCACGTTACTCGCTTCCTTCCAGAAAGTTTCTTTAGGCTTTTGCTGAATATATAATGGCAATTACTCTTTTAACCTTTTGAGTTTTGAGCATAATGCCAAAAACATGGTTGGTGAACCAAAATTATTACTCTGCCACATGGGCCCATACGTACAACGAAAGACCATGATTCTTCACAATTACTCTCTTCTTTTTTTTTCCTAATGAAGAGCTAATCTAATTTATTTAATAGTTTAAAAAATAACTTGTATTACCGGTAAAAATATAGTTTGACTTACAAAAAATATACGTTAAATTTTTAAAAATATTGAGATAACAATATATTAAATCGACTCGAGTCAATCTAGATTAACCTATTAAATTCACGTCTCAAGTCATGAAACCATGATAATTTTATATAAAACAAATCAAAATATATTATTAAGCATATTTTTCAAAATAAATTAAGAAGCCTATCTTTCAATCAATCAAATGTTGAAGGATAAAATTAAAAAAAAAATGACTCGAGTCAACTTGGATTATCTTGTCAACCCATGACCTAGATCATAAGACTGAGATAACCTCATAGGAAAAAAATAAAAAAAGTAACTCGAGTCAACTTACTAAAATCACGATCTAGGTCATAAGACTAGCTAACACTAAGAAAGAAAATCAAAACAAATTATGAAGCTCATTCTCAATAAATTTATTGTTGAAAGATGAAATTGAAAAAAAAATCATTCTAATAAAAAAACACAATAAAATGACTTGAGTTTAACCGGGTTAACTCGCAAAACCTGTGACGTAGATCATAAGACCGAGATAACCTCATAAAAAGTAAAAATAAAATAAAATCATAAAGCCTAATCTCCAAACACTTTTTGAGTTTATGAATTTTCCTTTCTTTTATAGCCATAAGATATAGCATGCATTACGTGCTTTTAAAAGCTCTTTTTTAATTAAACAAGCGACTTGAATCAATAAATGATGCTCTCAAAACGTGAATAGCCTTTTCGTGAAGGTCATGACTTCATGAACTAAGTTACTGGTTATTATGCATGCTGATAAAATGATTGCTTAAAAAAGATAATTTTTCTTGATAAAATCTCGAGTTTTGAGTCAAATCTCTTGCTGTTGAAATCCATAGAAGAACACCTTATCATTTACCATTAAATAATATACCAAAAATAAGAGATTAATACAAACACAAATAACCATAAAAGAGCCAAACAAACTGTTTTAAACTTGCATCGAGTCAATTTACAATTTCAATATGCAAAATAATCAAAAGACTGCATGCATTGAATGGTGCATGTTGGGTCTTTGATTAAATTAATTTCAAAATATTTTCACATCAATTTCAAAATATTTTCAAAACTAGCATTCGATATGATCGAGCATGATTTTTGAAAGTCCAAGTTAGCTCTGGAGAAAAAGGTTATCATGTGAAAGCAAGTATAGGTCCGGCCGGACAATCCTTTATAAAAATAATGCAAAGAAACATGGTGAAATCAATTTATAATGCTCATAAAAGAAAAAAAGAAGAGTAATTTTTAGATGTATGGTTTGAATAACCAAGAGAGATCACATGATTGCTTGGAGCGCTATCCTTATTCTGAAGTCTACATGTCATATACAATAATACTATGTTACAAATGCAGCCAGAACTATACTGCATTATATGGACACAAAAATGTAGGAATGGCCTACTCTCGGTACCGACTCTAACTTTGAGCGGCCTAAAAATACCTAATTAATAAACTACAGGGGCAAGTTCCATGCCGCTACTCGAGTCCAGGTTTATTTTGGCTTATATTGACACGCTATTTGGGACACCTCTACATGTAACTCCAGGTCCTGAACTAGGGGCTAGTAATTCATATGGCAGCACCCCTGCACCACACCGGTTCTTAAGGCGAGGATCAGCATTCCTTCTGTCTATCTCCTTCTCGATCTGCTGAATCTCTGCCGAGAACTCATAAAAGGCCTCGATTATTTCAGCATCGCCTGACCATATTGACGGCTGTTGTCGTTCCCCTATGTACTCCTCGTCCGGTGAGTGTGTTGATAATAAGTCCACCACAGCCATGAATTTTGTTGCTTGCAATAAACTTGGCAGTGCCAATAGGTAATATTTTTGTGGATCAGCCAGGAAATTTGCATACTCGGGGTCATTTTCTTCGGGAATTAATCTTCTCATTAGGGGCGGTCTATTAGGCACATAACCACCATAGGGGTACTGCCCAAAATTGAGCGCGGCATGCTGTGCGGATGCAAGCCAGATGATGGTGGTGAGGATCGAGACAAGATCATCCTTGGTTTCCAGCTTGGGCCACCAGTCAGCATCACGAAGATCGAAATGACCTACATTGATGGACTCAGAATACCATGCTTGTAGCTCCTTGTCATTACAAACCAAGCTTGAATCTGGGTAGTAACGCTCAACATAGGTGCGAACCCAGTTCTCGATTGCAGACCAGATTAGTAGCCCATCTTGGGCATATGGGTAGTCCTCAATTAGAAGCTTTAGACCGTGTGGTTGTGTCGGGTCAGGTACTGCCATACCCCTGCAACGGTGACAAAGATAAACTCATGTTAAATGCAAAGTTTCTACAAATACATGCTTAATCTCTGATCCATGTCGACCCTATCTTTGCGTGCTTAGGAGAATATAGTGTTTAGGAGCTGTTTATAGATGCCCATAAAAAGTAGTGCTTAGTAAATGTACCTGCGAATGAGTTCGGCAGGGAGGCCTTCCTTGTCAAAACGCCAAGAGCTTTTGTAGGCAGCTGCGCTGATCTCCATACAATAGCGGCCGGGAGTGAAGCAAGACTCAATAACACCATCAGCATTGATTAAGTTTTGGCGGGCTAAGGCATTGATCTCTAGTGTATATCTCATGTGTGGATCCAAAAGTTTGAAAATAGGATGCATTGCACTCATTTGCCTGTGCGCTGCTAGTATAAATGGCTCCAGGGAAGCATGTGTACGTAACCTATAATCATCATAACATTTCCATTAATCCACCAACATCTAAAAAACCATGCATCATTGTTCAAGCAACTTAATGGTCATCTTTTGACAACTTGAGTTTTTCAAACTTTTGTTCTTACCAGTGATTGACAAGCTGGTGAACACCAGCATCGTTGGAGCAAACATGAGCCTTGGCGAGTTGCCAAACCCAATTGCTAGTTGCATCCACAGGAGGTGTAACCACACGCTTTGATCGGGAATTTGGCCCCGCTGGTGGGAGGCTAAGCTCTATAGCTATGGGCTTAAGTGTCCCAAGAGGCGTCAAGAAAAACAGGGTACGAGTTGCATACGCTTTTCTACCGTCAAGGGCATTAATCCGGTCCAAAAATGGGAGATAAGCATCATGGTAATCAATTATAAACAGTTTGTTTTCCTCCAAGGCCTGCAAAAGTGATATAATAAACAATAATATTTAGAGGAGGCATGATTAAGAACAAGTGCATTAAGCATAAGATCTAACGAGCAATATCAAAAAAGAAAGAAGAAAGTAATTAAAGAACAAAAACACACGTGATAATGCAAGTCTTTTTTAATATAACAAAAGGAAAGAAGGAAATTTATGATTATCACCTGCGAAACGGACAAGCCATTAAGATGGCCCAGAATGTGTTCTTCCTTAAAAGCGGATTCTTGCGGACCGTAAATTTCAGGATCAAGATTGCTTTTTGGTGGAAAAACCTTGAGGCTCTCAATGCTAACTGGGTTAACTCCTGAGACGGCTTGACGAGCAAATTCGTCGTCTCTCAACCAGGCAAACTTGTCCCCTGCAACAGTGCGAATCACATTATTGTAGATTTTGGGTTTTGAGTAATTAATTATGTTTTGATGCTTACACGTGAATTGTGAGTTTACAGGAAATCCACTTTGGACATAAAGAACTGTGCAGTGCCATTAAGGCATTGAAAACTCACAAACACGTTTTTAATACATCCAAGATTGGTTCCCGATTAGGCATCCGACAAAGGGAAATGGACAAATCACTGGTTAACTTTTTCTCTCTTGTAATCAAATGCTAGGCACGAATATTCTTCCTTGCGAACAGCTACGAAAACCGGACTATCCACCTTTTTTTTTCTTCTAAAACTTTTTGAGCGTGCATGACTTGGATCCCACTAATGATGGCAAATGCGTGGTGGGCTGCCAGGATATTTACCTGTGATTTTTATTTATTTATTTAGTGGTTTTTTTTTTTTTTGGTATTTTCATGTTAGTATAATTTTAATGGCATAAATCAAGTAAACTTCAAGAACCGATTAAAAACAAGCCATCCACATCTCAGGAACCTAACTCTAATCAATCATACGATCAAAATTCTGGCTGTATAGAAAATTAACGAGTGAGTTTACCTAGTGAATTATACAATCAAGATTAATTCTATGTCTATATATCTTGTTTTAAAGCTAAATATATTGTATGGTCTAAAAGTTCCACAGTTCTTATGATCTTAAATGAAACAGGTGAATAAAAAATGCAAGACTGGAAAACGAATGATGCAAAAAAAAAGAAAAAAAAACAGGAATCAAGTGTACTCACTGGAAAGGATCTTTGGCGTGTCATATTTGAGCAATCCCTCACTAGATTCTTGTATCTTAGTAACCACTTTGGGCAATGGTAGGTTCTTCCAGATTTCATCTTGCAACCCTACTTTAAGAAGAAGCCCTTCTTTGTAGAGAATATCAATGTCTGAGAAGCCACTGAAGTCATGATTTTCAGCAGAAATGGTTGCCTTGAGGGATGGTATTATGTTATGAAGCACTGATTTAAGCCTCCCAGCTGAGAAAGTGTTTTTCTTAGACTCCTCAAATTGTTCATCTCTAGGCACGTATAGTGGCAATGGCTTCTCCACTCGGCTCTCTGCAGTGATATCTGGTACGCATGCAAGAAACTGTTCAGCAATTGCACATGCAACAGAGATCGAGATGTCTATCGGTAACCAACATAATTAACCACATTTTCTTTTCCTGGATTCGTAAGTTCGAATTATCAAATTATAGGGGGGGAAATGGCAAGACCACACTAACCAGAGTCCATTGGGAGGCGACCAGTACGGCATCGTCTTGGGAATGGGATTTTTTTACCGCCAAGACTTGGTCTAGTCAAGTTAACGCTCTTGTCTGGATTTCCCAAATCATTGTACACATCGAAGTCGTAAATCCTATCTGACAATTTTCTAACTCCTTTTCCATCGCCCCTAAGATCCCTCAGTTCCTTCTCTCTCAATGCTCGAAGCCCAGCTGGTGTCTCACTTGGTAAATATGGCTGCTCAAATGAAGACCACGCACAATAATTATTAAAAACATAAATAAATAAAAATTCTACTTCATGCGTCCAGTCTAAGTGGGCCCACAATTAGCCTATCTTAATCGAAGTACATGAGACCATTCTCCTAATAAAATTTACAAACAAGAGGTGCATGACCCATGCACAGCACAATCAAGGACTTTTGAAGGTATCAGTGATCAGATGACAGTTGTCTTAAACAGTTACGATACATTAATACAAACAAACTGAACCGACAGATCTATCATGTGCAAGCTCGTGTAAGGAAGACGGAAGTTATTACTTATCACATCAAAGTACAGATTAGTTGAATCTATATTTTAGTGGGGCGGCTTTTTGATATCTATGTTTTTTAAAATATTAAAAAAATTAATTTAAAATAAAAAAAACAGGTTGGACTCCAACCCTTTTATATTTTTTTAAAAAAAAAAAAAAAAAAAAACAGAGACAAGTTCTTGCCCAAGTGACCCATCCATATTCTAGTTGCTTGAGGCTCATGGGTTCATGGTCTATTCAAGAGAGTGACCCGTCCAATTATAGGGGAATCAAAATAAAGTTGTTGTTGCCAATTTACTTTTTCGTCAAGGTTTGTCATCAAAGTGGGCATTCCACTACTTATTTTTAAAGTGACGTGTGTATGGAGATTCAATTTTCCTTTTTTTTTTTAACTCAGTCAAACTAAATTAATATCCTGCTGGGAAGAACTGGTAGTAATCTCTTGCTGATCACTTCACCTTAAACCCTCATCCTCCCCTCTTGAAAGACGAGGAAAAAAAATTATAATCAGAGTCCCACGCAAGCAAAACCAATCTTTAAGAAAGCAAGGAGGAGTTGAAAATTCAAATGTCAGCAGGTTCTGATTTGTTCTACTCTCTCATTTGCATAGAAGTGAAAACCTAACTGCGTCGATTTAATATCTGGTTTGACCTTTATGGATCGTATATTATTGAGCAACAACATACAAAAAAAATTTAAAAAAAAATCAAATCTAACCATATCTTGCTTTTTCCAAAAGGGCATAATTCCGAGAAGGAAAACAAAACAAAAAAGCGACACATACCTTATTGGAGAAAAGAATTCTCTTCCCAGGATGATCTTTCTTAGATTGTATCCATGAGTTGCAAGGGAAATGGACTGGACCACAAGCAAAACCTTCAATGGTGATACTCTCCATGAAAAACTCCTGTTGATGCTTGTTGCTCACTGTGATTGCCCCAGGCACACCGAAATTTGAGTCAACAGTAAATTCAGCAGTGTAATGGACCCTCTCAGCTTTAAGATTTGATTTCTTTGACCAGTCTCTTAACGCAGCTGGCTTGCTCCTCTTTGGTTCCTTGCTTTCTACAAGAACCAATTAAGATCATTGTTGAATTATAAGTATGATCTAAACAAAATATGCGGGTCTTTAAGGGCGTAATTAATTGTGTTAAACATGTAAATCAAGCTAGGTTCTTTATAACACAACAAATAAAACTGAAAACTGAACGATCACTGATCATTACTAAGAATCCCAAGAGCAGTGCTTATGATCGATCGATGATCACCCTTTTATTTAGTACCCAGAAAGAGAAATACGATTTGCTTGACTTACTTGGATCAACATCAGTGCTAATAAGCTCCAAAACAACATTTCTCCCAATCTTGTCAGTGAAAGAATCCAACTGCTTCACAATAGTCGCCTTCAAGTCCTCCTTGTGCTTGTTTCTCACAGTCACCACAGCTCTCACCTTGAAATTCACTGCCTTTTCAGGCACAGTAGTTTTGTTGTTGGTCTTAATTATATCTTCACTAATAGCTGCCACAGGAGCCCTCACGGCTCTCTTTAACTGCTCCTGTCTTCTAATTTGTTGCGAAGGCACCAAAACTGGACTCCCCAAGAACTTGTTCCTCCTAACCATTCCTACCCGTTGGTTCGTCAACATTTTTGACGCTGGTAAAAATGATGATCCATCAATCAAACGACCCCCAATGATTTCAGTAGCTAGTGCCATCCTGTTTCTCTCCCTCTCTTTTTTTTTTCCTCTACAAAGGCTGTATGCTTTTGCGGAGATGAGAGAAAATGGGTGTCGAAGACCAAGAAATAGGAGCTCGGTAAGAGAGCAATGAAAGCGCTGGAGGTCTGTGAAGACTGCTTTTTATTTTTCTCTTTGATGAATCTTTATGTGCCTGTGTGTGACCTTATATATACATGTGTAACATCTTACGAAGCCAGAACGAAAATGATGTGTCCCATAAAGCATTTCTCACCGTCCACACGTTTTTCAAATTATTTAATTCTGTTGTTTTGAATCGCTTTTTCTTATTTATTATTTTTATTTTTTACGCAGAGAGTATTTGTATTTTGAAGGCTAAACTGGCTGCTGGGTCAAAAACGAGTTTTCTCGAGTAAAATAGAGACGCGGTTACGGAGGGAAGGCGAAGTGAAAGTGGGGAGGTGTTCTCCGGCGAAGGACATGCGTGTCCTTGTCTTGCACTAAAATTGACAGCCATGTCCTACCGCATTCATTCAAATTAGATATAAAAAATAACAATAATTAAATCGGTAATAAATGATGTTCATTTAATTCTATTTAGATTTAAGTTTTAAGGAAGCTGAGAACAAAAGTTGTTAAACTCCCCTTTTTTTTTTAACTAGAATTAGTGGGGTTTTTTTAAAAAATAATAAAATTATGAAAGAGACATGTATTTTTTTCATCAAAAATATTTTACAATAAAGTGGGGTTTTTTTATTTATTATTATCATCATCATAATTCAATTGTCCTCCTGGCGTGATTAATTTAAAAAGACTAGGGTACGAAAAATCGTATAGGGACATAAATGCCATTAAGGGAAGAGTAGAGGGCATGTTTGGTGGTGTTGGAAAGCTTAAAGCTAGCAAATGCTGGCATGCTTGAACTCCTTGTCGCACATGTAAGCACCGTAGAGCTTCCTCTGTTGACTGAATAATACATAGTATATCTCACATGCGACCAGTTTGGCAGCCAAAAATGCTTTCATTCTCTTGTGTACCGCCAAACAAAGAAAAAAAATAAATAAAAAATAATATCAAGTTAATTTTGCAAAGAAGTTTCACTAGTCTGACTCCGACAGGCAGCTTCAGAGTAAGGGAGGAAAAGTATCCACCTAGTTCATCACTATCTATGAATTTGAGAAAAACAAATCATTCATTAATTATCTGAAAAGAACTACTTTTTTTTCCCTTTAAAACAACTATGCCAAATCTGAAATAATATTAGGCTTGTGATTTTTTAATCTAGTATACACCGGAGATAAGTGTTAAACTGCTAAAAAACTAATTTAAAACTTGAGTTTATATATATATAAAATCCAAATGGAGGGGAATGTTCCTAGCCTTTTCCTAAAAGTAAATGTTTCTTGACCTAGGATTCAGTCCTCCTAAAAAGAGTTCATTTTTTTTAATCTTCTCTACGTACATGAAGGTTAGGTAAAAGCAAAAGGAGAAGACTACATTCTCAAATGCAATCTGATTTGATAACCATCAGTCAGCATATATATATATATATATATATATATATATATATATATATATATTGTGTGTGAGAGGGAGAGGGAGAGGGAGAAGCTATAAAAGAAAAAAGAAATAAATGAAATGATAATGAATATATAAAGAATTATATATAATAATAATAATAATCATGTGATGTTGCATCTCTTAGTGGTAAATTTGGAAAGCAAATTAGAATAATTAAGAGTATAAATTGGACTGGGATCGATCAGCTCCTAAATAAAAACAATTAAAGAAGATAATAATATATTAATTTCCGAAAATGCAAGAATCGTTCTGTTACTTTCCGACCGAAATTCAGCCAATATAGTTTGTCTCCGAATCGTCTTGATTGGTGACTGTCGTAATTGGTCTGGTCCGCATTCTTCCTTTGAACTTAATTCGAAGGAGAAAAGTTTTGGTTTTAGGTGGACAGTCGTTGGTGTCCGTCAATTATTTCTCTGGTCGATCAATCAGCCACTTGCCTGATCCAAAGTGTTTATTTTAGTTGCAAATACTCAAGCAAGTCTTTATATATATATATATATAAAGACTTGAAAGTTGAATTTGACAATTTAATGAATTCTAAAGTAATTTTATCATTTTAATATCTTTGTTTTCATTTGCTTTTTAAGTGAAATGTTTTTTTAGTATTAATAGTTAAAATAAAGTATTAATACAATATTATATTAATAATTTATGATAATTTAAGAAGCTTATTCTATATTATTTAGGATTTGCTTATTGTTTAAATAGGCTTCTAACTATAAAAAAATTACGATTAACTTATTTTTTTAAAAATGATATTCGCTTGCAATTTTATAAATGCTAGCATTGTGTGAAGGGTATAATAGTTTATAAAAAAAAAATAGTTTATACTTATAGGATAGACGGTCTAATATATCCTTATTTTCAATATAACTATAAAATTTTCAATTGTGTCTATTATATCCATGTATGGTATCCAACCCTGTAATATAACTCTTTATCAAGTTTTGTTTTTCAAATTAATATATTATATTTTTATCTTTAAAATATTGTTCAAGCTATACTACAATATAATTTGAGAATTAAAAAAAAAAATCTTATTTCTTAATATTTTAATGGTTATATATTTTTAAATTTGTTAGTTTTAAAAACATTTTAAGCAATTTTTCTGTGATATTATTATGTAACTTAAGAGAACTTCTTAAATGCAATATATATATATATATATATATATATATATATATATATATAAATAAACTTGATATATTGAAAAATTAAATACTTTACAAATAGTATAATATATCCAATTAAGAAGTTGATGATGTTCCTATTTATCCACTAAGCTTGCGGGTCAAGCTAATATCTCAGATAAATAATTAATTTTATAGTTTTAGTGATTTAATCTGTTTTTTTTAACGAATGTGGTTAGTGAATAATTTTGATATTTGTAATTGAGAATCTTCTAATACTTAAATGAGTATCGGTTAAAAGAAAAAATAATTATTTTTAAGAGAAGAATTCTTAAAATAAATATCCAATTCGAAAAATTAAATATATTCTTAAAAGATTCATAAATATGGAATTATTATACAAATTAATTATTTGATTTGATGGTCTCGGCAAGTAAAATGGGTAGAAAAACGAGTTTTGTGACACTAAGCCCGTGTTTAATAATAGAAAACATGGAGCCCTTTACAGTGGACAACCAGCACACAGTAATGAATCAACAATTTAATTTAAGCATGCGATAAAGAAGGATCACTGCACCCAATGGTGTGTTGTGCAATGTCGAGAAAAGTCAACAAACTTCATGTGTTTAATTAAGAGACCTCTTCTTGTTTGCACGCCAAAAGAATTTCGCATTCCTCCTTGAGTGTCATACTTAGCAATTGACCACTTATCCCCAATATTTACGTTCTGACCACTAAATCAACACTTTCATTCTTCCATTATTTTGACCAATTCTTTAGCTTAATGGGAACATAAACTGTTCACACACACCCGCACCGGTTCCTTACTTATTTTATTCTATTTTACTTTCAGAATTTATTACCATCGATACAATGTTGTTATTATCATCGTTGTTGTTTTTGATAAAACTATTATTGTTATTATCATTATTATTATTGTTGTCGTCATCAATAAAATCATCCCTCTTGTGTCTCTAAAGTTTCATTATAATTGATGTCTTGCAATTCATTATAATGTTGTTTAGAATTGTGTTTTGAATAATATTTTATAAAAATTTAAGCTTTTTTCATTATTTTTTATGATTTTAGATTGTTTTGATATATTGTTGTTAAAAATAATTTTTTTAAAATAAAAAAATTTTATAATAATATATTTTTAAATAAAAAAATACTTTACAAAACAAACAATATTAAACTCTAATACAACCTGTAAAAAACTTCAAAAAGGGAGACTCCCATAAACATAATCATTTCCTTCCTCAAACATAAATGAAGGAAAACACGAAACATTGACTTCCAAATAAAAATCAGAAATTAAATAATCAAACTCTATCATCTCTGTCTTTCTTTGGGGTCGGGTCTTGTCCGGGTCCTCAAACTCTCACCAAGTCTCAATGCCTAAAGTCGCTTGTTTTAACCGAAGATTTGTGCTTGTTGACCATCATTTTCTCATTCTTCATTTCCTCTCTTCTATTTTCTCGAGTCTGTCATCACTCAGCTCATTCTCATCACAAACACGATCAACTATGAATTAACCAATGATGGTTTTAGTCCTTGTTGTTTCATCAATCGGCGATTCTCGAAAATTCAGAATAATTCTCAACAAATTAGCTCCATATATTTTCACACAAGCATCTCAGGAGCACAGAGCACGGGTTGGTTATCGGAAATTCGGACTTTTCAGACACAGAATTCCTGCCTGCTGACTGCTGTAGAGATGAAGCCGTAGTTAATTGAAAACTAAAAAGCAGTGGCATTTAAGTGGTTGAAAAATCACCAGAGATTTGTCAATTTATCAAAATTTCAAACACAGCTTCCATGGAGGTGTTCATTCCACATCATAACTTGTGATTTTCTTTATTAGCTATTAATTGATCCAATCTTTTTTTTTTTACTATTGTCCTTGTCTCTCTTTCTTTTATAAAATTTCTTTTCAACCCTAAGCTATTAATTAATTAAGCAAGTAACATCTTATACTTTATGTTTTAGAAAAGTTTCCTTCATCTTTTCTATTTGTTTTATTATTTAATTTTAGTTTTATTTTTTTATAATTAGTTATTGAAAATGTTAGGATTTATAATAATTTATGAGATTGTTGAATTAATATGTGTATGCGTAATATTATATGCTAATGGTTTGATGAATTGATAAGTATTTTGCTATGAATTTTATATGGAAAATGATAGTGATAAATTTACTAGTGATTAAAAATGAAGTACAAGACAACTAAAAAAATTAGGGACATAATAGATAAATTAAAAAAAAACATTTAATATTTATGTTTAATCCACTTGTACAAAACAACAAGTCAACAAGAACAACATCAATTTGTATCCTTTTAAGCTGTAATTTTAGATGTTATGTACCATATGTTAGCATAGAATTGTTGCCCAGAACTTTCCTAATCCTTGAAAGATTTAGAAATAGATAAATGAAAGTTTGTTGTATATGAAAGATATTTTTAATGAGATTAAAAACAAAATCATTATGAAGCAGTTTTAAAATATAAAATCTCGAAGAGAACAGTTATGATGTAAGTTTTTTTATTTAAAAAGTATTTTTAAATTAATTTTACTTGACTTGAGTTGGTAGATATATTTCAAATTAATTTCTCTATATAATACATGTCTATATAGCATATAATATCAAATATTTATTAGTAATTTGCCCCCTCATTTAAAAACTCCTAGCTCTACCACTATATATATATATATATTACTTATAATTTTAAATACTAAAATATTTTTTTATGTTACTTTGAAAATAACAAGAAGAAGAAGATCGAAGATGATGAAAGAGTTATATTTCAAGAACTTTATTCAATCTTCAAGTGGTTCGAGTATTTTAATTTATAATATTTTTTTTAATAATATATTTTTGAAGAATCTAACTTGTAAAGTAGAGATTGTTATCTATAATTACTATATTTTTTTAGTTCCTGATATATATTTTTAATAAATAAGTCATTATATCCGAAAAAATACTAAATTAATAGTAATAATTTATTATTTACAGTATACTAAATTTTTTACCCCCACCCAATTTTTTTCTCTTTTTTTATTTTCCTTAAAAAAATACTAAGTTATTTTTAGGAAATTGCTTAATTTTGAAGAAATGGAGAAATCTTATTGAAAATTAATTCTTGAAAAATGTTTAAAAAATTGAGGGTAAAAATAAGTTATGACACTTATGTAGAACCTGTAGGGTTATAGCCTATGCTTGGGGATTAAATTGTGTTCATCAATGCTTGCAAGCTCTCTCATATTGGCCCATAAACGGGCGGTTTAATGACATTAAAGGTCCTTTAGGTATTGATATTTGACAAAGACACCCTTATAGTTTTAATTTTTGCAATTAGGTCTTTATGGTTTAATCCATTAGATAACAGAGGTTCCTCCGTCTATGGTGCTCCCAATTTTCCTTTAATTTTAACTTTTAAAAGGGAGGAGGGACACATGCTAGCTTCTTATTGGTTACAATTTCAGAAATAAATTTGATTAAAAATTGAAACTTATTAAGAATTCAAGAAAAAATATTAAAATTATTTATTTATTTTTTATTTACATAGAAAAATGTTGAATTTATTTTAAAACGATAAAAATAATAAATAATTATTTTTTACTTTTTTATTAATTTATGCTGCATTGATTTTATTTTATTTCATATTGTTTTATTTTTCTAACTAAGTGTTTATTTTATTTTCAAAAGAAAAAACAAAATGTTAGGAAAGGATGAATTTTATGTAAAGATTATTAAATATCAAACACATAAAGAAAAACCTTAATGGAAAAGTAAATTCAAAATTCTTTCCTATGAAAAAAAAATACACCAATTGAATTAAGTATGTTTTTATCAATAAATTGATAATTTTATGCTTTATTGAAGAAGTATAAAGGTAAAGTAAAACTTTTTTCCAAGATAAAGTAAGAAAATTAAAAATTAAAAACAATGATAAATAATTAAACATTTATATAAAAATGACAAATAAAAAATCCAGCATAAATTGATGAAAAAGTAAAAATATATATTCATTTTTTTAATCTTTTATTCTAAAACAAAGTTAAAAAGAATCTCAGTGTGAATAAAAAAATAGAAAAATATTCTAGAAATAAATAACCAATTTCTTAAAAAAACTTTTTCTAATTTTTAATCAAAGTTTGTTTTTTTTTTATAAAAAAAATAGAACACATAAAAAAAACTGACAAAGTCCCTTAATTCGCACAAGAAACCCAGATCTTTGACTAATGAGCAAAATCTTGATTCTTAGGACCACTAGGATCTTTACGTGGCAATATTATAATGGAGAGTTGGAGACGGAGTGCTTCTACACAAGTGACAAGAAAAGTCAACATATAAACGTACCGAACTCAGCACCGTCCATGAAAATTGACGCCTGACTACCTCTTTATTTCTCTTACGGGTTTTTGGTGTGGGAATCTCCGCCAAAGATTATGGCATGGCTATCTACCGGCCACTAAAACCCTGTTTTCAATTTGAATTTGAATTTTTTATATATATTTTTAAATTATTTTATTGTTTTAATATTAAAAATATTTTTTAAATTAAAAATATATTATTTCAAAATATTTTTTTAAAAAAATATTTAAAAAATACCTAATATCACACTCACGTCGAGCCCTTAAATAGTCTGCTGGGGCCATCAGGATCTGGAGAAAAACGTCTGCCTGGACAACATATGGTTAAGCATATATTGATGTTGGAGGGGAGCTTGCTGCCATGCTAAAACAAAGTTATCCGAAATATTCTTAAGGTTAAATAAAAAACAAATATTTAATTATTTTCAATCATCATCTAAACTTATATCTAGACTGAAGTTTATGAAGTTACAAAAAAAAAATTAAAAAAAATTAAAAGATATTAATGGACTGTTGATTGCTACATTGCAATATTCATAGTTAATCATTGAACTTTATCCTTCTTTTTTTTTTAATTTTATAATTCCATGTTACGGTTATTGTGGTTTTGTATTTTAGAATTTGTTTCAATTTGTATATTCTATTGTATTTGAAGCATCATATAAATATTTCAATATTAAATTGAAAGGTTCATATTACAAAATAGAATTTTAAGTTATATTTAAAAGAATTGAAACAACAAGAACCAAAATTAAAATTTAATTTTTGAGGATAAAACTTGACTTTTCAGCCATATAATTAAAAGTTGAACTAGAAAATAATGTGCCGTCCATTTATTAAAAAAAAAAAAAAGGTGAACAACCTGCCAACCATCCATTTGAAAAAAGAAAAGACAAGGAAAGCTAGGTACACAGGACTTACTTTCAAAGCTTATGCATGTCTAGGTTTTTTTTTTTATGATGACATTAATAATATCATCAAAAATATTTCAATAAAATAAATATAATAATAATAAAAAAATTATTAATAATGATTAGAGTGGATAACATGAGTCGCCTACAAAACAAGTGAGTCATATCATTTTTAGCTAGTGTGACAATTTCATTTACAATTAATATCTTCATTAGTATTGTTGAATTTACCTTAATAATTTCTTTTAATTATAGTAGTAATGTTATCATCGATTAACCTCTATAATTTCTTTTTCTCTCCTGTGTGCCGCATTCCAAAAAAGTTTCTTGTGCATTCACTTTATGCAATGTTCAATTGCATCATTTTATGTGTTTCAATAATCAGTTTGCTGGTTTTAAATTTTTTTAATTAAAAATTAATTTTTTTTATGTATTTTAAATCGTTTTGATGTGCTGATTTTAAAAACAATGTTTTAAAAAATAAAAAAAATATTATTTTAATTTATTTCAACACAAAAGATACTTTAAAAAACAATATTAGATCCACAGGATAAAAGTAAAAGAATATCAATCAGACAATCAAGCCGTTGAAAACATGGTTGCTCACAAAGCATGTTTCATGCACAAACAGGCTTTTCTCTAATATGATTGAAAGCGCTTTAATGAAGACGCGAGGCGTGACCACAACCAAAAGAGGGCAGCCTGCATGCCGAATAGGAAAGCAACATGATACCAAAAGAACAGAAGAAAAAGCAAACTATATATCATCTAAAGAGAACAGGGAAGCAACATCAACCACATAAAAAAATGATACCAAAAGAACAGAAGAAAAAGCAAACTATATATCAAATCGTATTTTTTTCAAATTTAATTTTTTTATATTTTTAAATATGTTCATTAGTAAAAAATGATTTTTTTTTAAAAAAATATTATTTTAATGTATTTCCGAGTAAAAAATATTTTGATTTTAATTTTGATAAACAAATTCATTCCAATTATTTTTAAATACTTTATTTTTTAAAGAAAGAAAAATTTTAGCTGGAATCCGACATAGAGAAAGAAAATCGTTGTTTTTGCATATTTTATCCATCAAATTGGTTGATGTTAGTGTCCACGGGTTCCATTTGATGAAATGAGTTGAATGATGGTTGTTTCAAACCTCAATATTACCTAAAAAAATAGATCAAGGTTGAAGAGGTTTGAATTCATGTTTTGGGGTTGTTATTGAAGTTTTTTAGATTGCTAAATTGATTTATAGGTGTTGTAAGGGAGTGTATGAGGTGTTTCTTGGTTAAAACATGTTGAAAAAAGGGGATTTTTTTAGCAAAAACACCTTTACCTCGATTTTTCAGCCATCACAGTTGTGGTCGGATTTTGGGTAAGCAAGCAACACATCGTCTGCTTTAACAAGCGGCGTGTCTCTTGATCTTTTTTCTTAATAAAAGATTTGGATAATAGGAAGTCCGCCCCTTAAAAAATTAAAAAAATATAGGTCATAGGCATGCGGCCTGCCTCCTTTATTCATATGCCTAGACGTGTTGGGTCACTAAGCCCGTGCACCTGAGATTTTTTAAGGGTTTTTTTTGTAATTCTTTTTAGTTTTTATTTAGGTGCAACATAAATTTATTAAAAAAACTTGTTAGACCTTGTTGAGCCCCTGATACAAATCGCTAATTCGATGGGTACACATCATGTAGGGCTTTTTTAATACCTTTTCCCCCTAAATTAAAAAAAAAACTAATTTAGCCTTTTTTATCATTGATTTTTTTAATTTAACTTTAAATAAATAAATAAATAAATAAAACAATTTCATTGTTTTTTATCGCTTAGCTTAAAACAATCATGTCTGATTGGGATCATATTATGACCTGGGTTCTAAATTTTATTTGTTGATTAAAGTTGACTGTGATCAATATAGTATCAAACATTTTTAAAGTTTTAACTTCAATTCTTTTATAGCTCTTTTATTTTCTTCTATACTTAATCCGATTTATGGTCAATTAAGACCCAATGAAGGTCCAACTAGGAAGGGAACGAGTGAAGGAAAAAGAAAGATAAATTATCGAATCGGGTTAAGTTATTATGGTTGTTTAATCCTCTTTGTTTTCACATTTAAGCTAGAGTTAGATAAAACCATAATGACATATGTTTTTTGTTTTTTACAAAATCACCATTTGAGTTAGGCAACCAGTTTATTGTTTCCTCGCTTGGTTGAACAAGTCACTCAAACCTTTTCTTTTTCATTTATTAACATTTATGGTGGTCAATTAATTTATCCGGATACACTAGTATAATTTTTAATCATCGTTTCAAATTTTTCATTGCATAAAGGCAAAAATAACACTATTTATATTTTTAATGCAATTATATGTTTTTAATGCGACTCGCAGCGAAGCGCGGGCTCAAAGCCTAGTAATATACTAAAACCCCTTGGTATTTCATTGTAGTAGTGAATAATAAAATTGTAAGGCAGTGTACACTTTAGTCCTCAAAAATAAAAAAACAATTTGAGAACTGTTTTCGATTTTTTAGTGTTCAACTTTTTTTTTTCAATTTCATCCCCCAATATTAAGTTTACTGGGTATTAAACTTCATAATTTATTTCAATTTATTTTCCATGTAGTTATCCTAGTCTCCTCAAATGGGTTTGATAAGTTGAGCCTAGTTAATTCGGTCATTTTTTTGTTCTTTTTTTATTTTATTTTATTTTTAATTTAATCATTCAATATTAGATTGAATGAGAATTGAGCTTCATAACTTATTTTTTATTTGTTTTCTATAGGGTTATCACAATCTTATAACCCGAGTTGCAGGTTAAGCCAGTTGACTTGAGTTTTTTTCTCTTTTTTTAGTTGATTTATTTTTCAATCGTATCCTTCAATATTAGGTTGACTGAGAATTAAGCTTTGTAATTTGTTTCAGTTTGTGTTCTATGAGGTATTCTTAGTCTCATCATCCGAGTCACGAGTTTGTTTTGTTGACATGGGTGATTTATTATGTCTTATTTTTCATTTTTATAATCTAATCATTCTACACTCAGTTGATTATGATTTAAGCTTCATAATTTATTTTGATGTGCTTTTTATAGGGTTATCAAAGTCTCATGACTCAAGTTTGAAAGGTTAACCTGGGTTGACTCTGCTTATATTTTTTAATTGAATTTAATTTTTAATTTCATTCTTTAACATTGGGTTGATTGAGAATTGAGTTTAATATTTTTTAATTTGCTTTTTATAGGGTTATTAGAGTTTTATGACCTGAATAACAGATTTGACAAATTAACATGAGTTGATCTAATATGTTATCATTTTTATATTTAAAAAAAGTTATCACTTTGATTTTTTTTAGTTAAACCATATTTTTCTCGGTCATCCAAGTTGTCTATGAACCTGCTAGGTCGACTAAGTCATATCAAGTCAATCCCCATATAATTTTAATTTTTTATATTAAAAAACACCTTAACAACATGTAGATATTTTTTTATGTCAAATTTTTTTAAAAAAATTTGACCTATAGTTTAGACAAGAAACTTATGTAGGAATATACTAAAACCCCTTGGAATTTCAATGTAGCAGTGTTCAATTTATTTTTTCAATTCCATCCTCTAATATTAGGTTTAGTGGGTATTATACTTCGTAATTTGTTTTAATTTGCTTTCTATGTAGTTATTCTGGTTTCCTCACCGGGGTTTGCCATGTTAAGCCAGGTCAACTTGGGTCATTGTTTTTATCTTTTTTTATTTGATTTTATTTCTAATTTAATCATTCAACATTGGGTTGAATGAGGATTCAGCTTCATTATTTGTTTTTTTATTTGCTTTTTATGAGATTATCACAATCTTATAACCTAGTTTACGAGTTAAGTCGGTTAACATGGATTTTTTTCTTTTTTTCTTGATTTGTTTTTCAATATCATCCTTTGATATTAAGCTGACTAAGAATAAGGCTTAATAATTGTTTTTAGTTTGCATTGTATGAGGTTTTTCTGGTCTCATCACCCGGGCCACGAGTTTGTTTTGTTGACTTGGGTGGTGTTTTTTTTGTTTTTTTTTCATTTTTTGTAATTTCATCCTTCAACATGGAGTTGATTGTGAATTAAGGTTAGTAATTTATTTCAATGTGTTTTTTTATGAGGTTATCATGGTGTCATGATTCAGGTTTGAAAGGTTAACTTGGGTCGACTTGACTTATTTTTTTAATTGAATTTAGTTTTCAATTTTATTCTTTATCATTGGGTTGATTGAGAATTGAGTTTAATAATTTTTTTAATTTGTTTTTCAACTTTAAGCTTAGCTCAATGCTAGCCAGATTGGCCACTTGGATTGCTGCCCAACCAAACAATGACGAACTTGTTAGGAAATTTGTTAGGCCCAATAACCTAACCAAACAAAACTCTTATGCCAAACACCCAACTAGGTAGAAAAAGAAAAGGAAAGGAGAAAAGGTTATCATGCTAAATAATATTTATGCTCGTACTATCACAACATTTTTAGTTTTTATAGTGCTGCCTGACACAACTAAATTACCTATTTTAGAAGTTATAAGTGTGAAGCTTATGAAATACATTGTTTCATAAGTTATAACATATACAACTTGTATTATTAGTTAGCAATGTAGTAATAAAAGATATCCATGTGGGTTGTACATTATCGTCCAATTAAACAATTCATTTTATTGATGAGTTATGTAGATGGTCAATAAAGATATTGTTCTCCAAGATTTCTCCTACAAGTAGATTTCACAATAGGCCTGCAACCTTATTCATTTATAAGTAAATCCATGTGATCAAAATAATAAAAGATTGTACAAATAATTAAAGGTTATAAATGTTGGGTTTCCCAAAATATATATACGCAACATGAATGGTAAATTTACTATTTTTCAAGAGTTATAAGGATATTGTTATACAAATCTAAAATTGTTTAGAATTTATCGAAGATTACCTGAAGATAAATTTTTTTTTAGGATTTTAATAATTGTTTCAAAGTTGGATTGTTGTAAACAACAAGTCATTCAAATGTCCGACCTTTAACGGTAATTCACACAAATCACTAGCGAGAAATCTTCTAAACCCTTTTAGGATAGAGGGATTGTTATGCTTTTGAGTGCTAACTCTTTTCTTTTGTGTTTTTTAAGTTTTCTATAACTTTTTAGTTTTCTTCTCTCTATAGAAAATAAAAGGCATAACATTTTATTTATAAGAAAACCGAAAAACTGTATAAATAGAAAAATATCAATTTGCCCCTTGAATAATATCACATATATTATTTTAGAAAATTATTCAATCAAGTCGCTACTTGATTTTTTTTCTCGGTTTAGAATTGTAATCGCCTATATTAACTTTATTTTAGCCCTCAATTTCTAAAACTTATTTATAATCAAGTCACCCTTGATTAATCATCCTAGTTTAATTTCTAACCAATGGTTCTTATATGTGTGACCCATTAAGTTCCCTAATAAACTAACTCAATATAAACCATAATCCTGAATAAAATAAGATTAAATAAATTAATAAATTATCATTTCAACAATTGATAAATTTATATTTGCAGATCAAGTAGAATGTCTAGCAACGTGTCATGATCCCCAAATATTAGAAAAGTCATATGTGCTTTGAGTTAACCTTTCAATGACCAATTTCTCAATGTAATTATTATTTCTTTATTAATAATGTTCTAATTTAAATATTATAGCATGGTGTATATCTATTATGTCAAATCATGTCTGTTCTCAACACCATAGTCATTGATTTTTTAAATAAGATTTAAAACTCTTTTCAAATCTCATTTCACCTTACGTAAGAATTTACAATCAATATTTTTAAGGATTTATGAAACATTTTCTCTAATTCACTTAGGATGACGAATTCTTTCTTGATTACTAAAATACCTTCATATAGTACCCAATATCTATTTTCTTGTTTGTTACCTTTGATTAGGACAACTTGTAGCAGAATCAAAACATAACATTCTCTATATAAAATAATTCAGTGATGTCAAATTTAAGGATTACTTACATAATTATCATATGAGTCTTTCCATAGATATAATTGATCTCCCCATAAAGATTTTTTGTGTAGGTCAATTCAATTTACATATAATCTAATAAGCACCTACATATTAGTTCTAGGTATCCCTCGTACATCATTTTAGGAGAACAACTGCTTCCTTTCATAAAAAAAAAAGAATATAATATGTACTAGTCGCAATGACTTTAATTAATGTTCAATCTTAATAGAGCATTGACAAGAAATATTTAGGAACAATGTTTTTATACAATAGGTGTAAACCTTGAGATAAATTAAAAATAATATAATATAATTTAAGGAATAATAATAGGAAATAGGAAAAATGAAGAGGAAAAAAAGGAAAGTTAAAAAGAGAAAAGGAGAAAGGTATATGACCGAGTATGTAAATTGTTCTAGGACCATAAATGGTCTAGCCACTTTGAGAAATGGCTAAACTGATTTAATAAAATAGTCAAACCATTTTTCAAAACAGCTAGACCGTTTTGGCTATTGGATTTCTTAAAGCCAATGTGTACAATCAAGAGAAAAAAAGGTATTTTCATTTTTTCTTCTTTACTTTCAACTTGAAGGGCTAAAAAAATAATGTTTAAGAGTAACGAAAGAGTGTTGTGAGAGAGAAGAACACATCCACACTAGAAATTAAGAAAGATCAAAGAGAGAGAAGATTGTCTTATAGAGAAAAAGTAAAGAAAAAAGAGGAAAAGGGAGGAGGCTTGGGAATATTTTAGCCGGTTGGTGTTTGAAACTCAAATTGTAACTAGGTAAGGTGTCTAGAACCCATTTATGTCAATTTAAACAAGAACTAGATTTTTATCAAAATAATAGCAAGAATTGATTGGGGTTCTAATATAAAATTTAGGGAAAAATTAAATTTCCTTGAAATTAAACTCCTAGGATCATTATGGATTGATGAATGAGTGAGTTTATGAAGGAATAATGAAGAAATTTTGGTGGGCTAGGGAATCCCTAGATGGTCGACCATTAATAGAGTTATTCGATAATGATGTATTCATGATATCTCTTATAGATTGTGTTATTGATAATGTGAATAATAATTATAGATGTTTGACATTATTTTTAGATAATGACAATGAATTTTTAATGACTTGAG
Organism: Populus deltoides; assembly: GCA_015852605.2. Classification (NCBI taxonomy): domain Eukaryota; kingdom Viridiplantae; phylum Streptophyta; class Magnoliopsida; order Malpighiales; family Salicaceae; genus Populus; species Populus deltoides. Next base: position 38,259,755 of record CM027570.2, read on the forward strand.
AATTTAATTCAATTGGAGAAAATTGTTGGATGAAAGATAAGATTTGATTATGTTATATGCATGACATACTTGAATAAAAATGTGTTCGGAAATTAAAATAGAACATTGAAAATGGATGTTATAAAATGTGTTATACAGGAAAAGTTATTATATTAGAACGTGCATTTTCAATTTACTAATAATGGTGTTAATTAATAGGTAAATTGATTCGAATGGGATACTTTGAAAGCTAGACCACTCGCTCGAGCTAGAACAGGGACTTCGAACATAACAAGTAAATACCTAACACCTATAAAATTATTAAATTAGGGCATTGTTAACATTATTAGAATTTATTTTTTTGTCTTCAATATTGTTGTGTAAAGTAAATAAACAAATGAATAATGGAAGAAAAGAAAGGACATGGGTGAAAAACTTGATTAATTACTCCTAAAGGGAGGCTAATTAAGTCAATGGACTCTTGACATTGGTATTAACTAAGGACAAATTAAAGTATTAAAAAGAATTTGATTCGCTATTTCGGGTTTGTATAGCTAATAATATCAATTGGTTGCATTGATATCATTATTAACATGAAGTTTGATTAGCTATTTCGAGTTTGAGATAGCTAATAATATCAATGTGTTGCATGATATTATCATTAACATGATGTTTGATTAGTTGTTCCTGAATGGAGGCTAATGATGTCAAGGGGTTTCTTAACATTAGCATTCTTAAATGACGAATCAAGGTACATGTAAGAGTTTGATTAGTTACTCTGAAATTGGCTAATTAATGATATTGATGAATCACATTGATAACAATATTATTTTTAACCTTGATCAGTCAATACTGGGTAAGGGAGACTCATGATATTAATATATTTATTAGCATCGACATAACCCTGAGGAATGAGAGAATGGAAATGAACTTGATTTACTATTTCCAAGAAGTTAAGGAAGCTAATATTATTAGAGGATACCTTGATATTGGTGGATTTCTAAGACTTGGAGTAAATTTCTAATGAATGATAACAAATTGATACTAATGACTTAGTATTAGCACATTCTTGATAAAACTTTCTGCAAAGAAGGAAAATGTTACCCATTAATGATTGATAATAAAGTTACAAATATTATTTTAATTCTAGAAGATCAAGGATGATATGGGAAGTTAGGGAGAAATGCATAAAATAAAAAAAAATCATTATTATATACTAATGTTTTAGTATTGTGTTGAAATCACAAGAATGAATATAGCAATATTGTTTGTGTATTTATGATTGTTATAGTTGCTTCATTATTGTAATGTTTATGTTGCACTTTTCAAGGTCAACTCATTGTATTCCCATCTTATTATGCTTTTGTTATCATAGACTAGAAGTAATATGTATCGTTTTAGGACCAATTGTAATGTATTTAATGATGTAATAACTATGTTAAACCTCTACTTCTGATGCATGAATATAGACAAATTCTATTATTAAGATGTTTTCATGAATTTTATGTGTATATTTTGATTTCTATTTTCCTTTAAGATGCATAATTATTTGCGATTATATTCTTATGGATTTAAGTGAAATAATGAGTAGAATTGATGTGGTTGAGATCCAATATGATTGGATCATGGATGGAAAATGTGAATTAGAAGTGTAAAAGGTAATTGTTGATATCATAGGGCCTTCTATTATAGGGGAAACTGCTAAAATTGTAGTAGATTATAAAAAAAAATTATGTATTTTAATAAGCTTGATTGTGAGTTTCTTTGTCTTGATTATTTTGGATTGTTACAATAGAAATCTCATAGTTATGGTAACTTTATAATTTCTTTTGCAAAATATTTTTTTCTCATAGATATTATCCTCACACTAGATTCATTAATCAAATATTTAATGAATATTAAAGTTAAATAAAACTTTTATTAAAAATTGAATATGTTTACATGAACAAAGTTAATGTCACGTATAACCATCTGATTGGTTTTAAAGCATATACACCAACAGTCTTCCACTTACACTAAAGTCAATCACTCATGTATCGAATAACATACCACTCCACTTTATTATAATGCTTTTATTGGGACAATAGTTTAGTAAGAGAATTTACAAGATTCTCATGTTTTCTTTATATTACTCTTTAATAAAATGAAATTATTTAAGTATATTTTTGGATAATTGATGAATCCTTGGTTCCTTTGCTTATGCAATGACTCCATGATTATCACGGTACAAAACTACTGGATCAACAATGCTAGGAACCACACCTTATTTAGTGATGAATTTCTTGATCTAAACAACTTTTTTTGTCCCCTCAAACACAAATGTGTACTCAGTTTTAATTATAAAATCTACTGTGGTTTCTTATTTGGAACTCTTTCAACATTAAACATTATTATTTAGAGCAAAATATAATCAAACTATAATTTTTATTTTTAAATATTTGATTGAAAACTAGCATTCAAATAATCATAAACTATTAGTTCATCTTCTTTATAGATAAAAAAGATATTTATAATTCTTATCAAATACTTTAAATATTATTAATTATTTTTTATTGATCTTCATCTCGAGGAGAATGATACCTAATCTTTAGACTCAAAGTCTAAAATACACGCGGTCTTGTACACAATATAACATATATTATGCATTATATATCACCATTTTCATCCTAACTTTCTCAATTTATATTTTATAGCGTGTATTTTCAAGACGCATCCTAGAAATAAGTTTGTGGTTTTTAAACTCGAGCTTGGAAAAAAAAAAAAAAAAAACATGTATAGGTCAACCGACCTCTAGACAGAATACACTTTTGTATCCACCGCCGGCCACCGGTCGAAGTGGAGGCATCTTTTGTTCGCAAGAAAACAAAAATCAAGCATGGGATCTAAGGCAAGCCTGCAAGAAAGGCCCAAGAGCCAACTGCTTCAACATTCTTAAGTTCGTACATGCCGTCGTGGGGCAAAACGTTATTGCATGGCCCAAAACTTGTAAGCGGCTACACACGGCGTAATTGATTAATTTATTTTGATGGATTTCGACAGGGTAAAGCTATAAATATTTATTTTCGAGAAAGGAAATATAACTTCATTAATTCCAAATATATCATTAATTGTGGGGAGAAAATTTATGATATCCAAGAAATAAATATAGTAATATTATATTAGTTATTTTTTAGATACAGATACAAAAATTAAAAAATTATAATTCATCAAAATTAATAAGAATATCCCAATTTAATATTTTTTTTCTTATATGTATCTTAGAGAGTAATTAATAAGATTCTATTAGTTATTTCATAAGCCTTTTATAAAAAAATAGACTTATGAAATAACTAATAGGATCTCATTAATTACTCTCTAAGCATTATATAGTTTTTTATTTGTGCTACACTATTGCAGAAAATACAATAAATAATTTTAAAATAATAATAATTGGTTTTACCGTTTGAAAAATATAAAGTAATTGTAAGATAATAATCAATTCTTTTATCAAATTTGATTAACAGAATTAACTCTCCTGTTGAAATTACATTTACACCTAAATAAGTCTTAACTATAGTAAATTATTGAGGAACGTCTTATATTATCGAATCTTCTTAATAAAAAACAAACTTGTAATATCAAAACACCCAAAAAAGGAAAATATTAACTAAACTTGTAATATCAAAATCATCCCTCACATAGTTATGTTGGCTTTTTTCTCCTTTTTTTTAAGGAAAAAAAAAACCATAAACACATCAATTTCAGTACTGATGCATTAAAGTTTCAAACTTATCAATCCTTTTCCTTTTCTGTTTCTTTTTTCTTTATAACACATCAATGTCAGGACTGATGCATGAAAAAAATTCTCATATTTTTTGCTTAAAATCCAAATTCCCGATATAATAAAATCCAATTATAGTTGTAACTAAGCCTATAAGCTTGATCATGGATGCCTCAATTTGATTTATTTATTTCTTTACAAAATTCAATTATAGTCTGATCTTGGAGGGCGACCCTACGCTGTAGGGCCGGCTTTGCTTTATATATAGAATAATATTTATATCCTAAAAAATTCGTGACTTAGATCATAATCTTGTATGAATTAAATAAGTTGGTTTTTATTTTAATTAAATAAAAAAATAAAAAATTATAAAAAATAAAATTATTTTGATGTGCTGATGTCAAAAATAATTTTTAAAAAATAAAAAAAATCATTGGAATGTATTTCGGCACAAAAAATTATTTGAAAAGCAACCACAACCACACTGCGAAGCTAGTTCTAAGTCAAATAAAAAATTGGTCTCCTTGTAGTAAAAAAATATGGGTGGAAATAGTACTTCACCAAAAAATTTGAACTCACCACTTATATTACTTGTGTATTGCTTTTCAGTTACATGACTTACAATTCAACCCTCGCTCAGGAAAAAAAAAATGAAACTAGATTCTAAATAGGGCTTAATTGTATAAAAAAAATGTTTGAGGATCAGATGAAAAATTATCAAAAATTCCACTTTTATAATCCATAATAAAAGGGTGAAGAATGATATGGCTATGGTAAAAACACCATGCCATATAGCTTTACAAATAATAATAATAATAATAATAATAATAATAATAATAGATAACATAATATAGTGTATCCATATTGTCAGCCTTTGTCATTGAGTATTTATATTACAAACATGGAGCTCGGGATGGGACAGACCCCTCTACTTATGATCCATTCCGCATAACGTGGCATCTTCATCTAACTGTATCATCGTATATCATGCTTTTGTAATTAAGTTTGTTCCATTATTGGTTGTTGACGTGTCCCCGTCAATATTGTCAATTCTGTTTTATTTAGTTTTTGGTTTTTTTCAATCGGAACACATTATGTTTTAGTTTTGAAGTATTTTGACGTGCTGTCTTGAAATTGTATTTTGTGTATGTGTATATATATAATATTAAATAAATATAATTTTAATTCAAATTTAAAAATAAATTCATTTAAAATTATCCAATTCAAATTTCAAATATAATTAAAAAAAAATAAGAGTTGAACTTATATGACCTAATAGCAAGGAAAAATCAAAACCTATGATATTAAACAAGAAAACCGTGAAAAATTAACCGAAAAAATCAAATCGTGAAAAAAAACCGATTAAAATTTTGAAAAAACCGACTGGTTCGGTTTCGGTTTTATAAACCTGAAACCAAAAAAACCGAACCGAACTGAACACAAATAACAAAAACCTGAGCCAAACCGAAAAAAAACCAAGTCAAACCGAGCCAAACCGGTTTGAACCGGTTTCGGTTTTTTTTAAATCAATTTGGTTATTTTTTTGTTTATAAAAACTGAACGGAACCGAAAATGATCATCCCTACCCAATAGACTCGACAGGTCCAAAACTAATGTGGACAACTGGTAAAAATATTATTTGACTAAAAAATTTAAAATGATATCTTTTTTAAAAAAAATATTGAGACGACAACATATTGGATCGACACAAATCAACCTGGGTTAACCTTTCAAATCTATGACCCGAGTCATGAGACCATGATAACTACAAATAATGCAAATCAAAGCAAATTATGAAGCTCAATTACCAATAAACTCAATGTTGAATGATGAAATTGAAAAAAAAATTGAATCTAAAACAAGAACACAAGAAAATGACCTTTCTAAACAAAAGCAAGGCCTTTCTAAATTCTAAATACCTTAAAATTTTAACTTGAGATATAACAATATGTAAGGAGACTCCTCGTAAAATTTTAGTCTGATCTAACAATCAGATTCGGAAATATAATTAATACCGTAAAAATAAATATTATTTTAAAAAAAATCAAAATAAAAAAAACTATTTAGCAAAAAAAAATAGTCAGAACAGAATGAGAATATTCTGACCAAAATTTAGACGAAATTAATTTCTAAAATGGGACGAAATTTTGAATGAGATAAAATATATTTTAATTTGTTATATTTTTTGAATTAGAACGAGATATACCAGCTATTTTAAATAAAACAGAACAAAATTAACAATGTTTTTACTTTATAATTTATCACATTTCTTTAAAAATTATCGACACACAATTGTGTTAAACAAATCGTTTTTTTTTTTTTTTTTGTTATGAATTGCTTCAAAAGGTTTCTATACCGAACATCGCTTCATTATTGATGTATTTGTTTTATTAATAACATGACTTGAATAGCAAGTTCAAATAAAAAAAATAAAAAATGTCTTTTAATAATTTATATGCTGTTGTATGAAAAAATAAAGGAACAATCAATTTTAAGAAATTGTATAAAAACCTCACAAAAAATAGATATTTTATTCGAGGAACTTTTAAAGAAGTATTATGCATATTACTTTTATATATAAATATTTATAAAGTAACTACTAACATTACCATTAAAAACCTATAATCTTAATTGAAAAGTATGATATTATTATATGATTTTTAAAATATAACTGTAATTATTTTTTAAAAAGATTTTATTTATAATATTCAATTTTTTGAAGAAAAAAAAAAGGGTAGACCAACCAAGTGTGCATGAGCTTTAAAGTCTACGCCTCCATGTCGAAAAGAAATGGATGACAATTCACATGCTTACGTTTTTTTCTTTCATAAATTTATACATGCTAACTCCTTTTTAATTCTACAAAAAAAAAAAAAAAACCTTATAATTCGAAGAAATTGTATAGAATAATAGAAAACGAAAGGTATTAGAACACCAGCCATTCTATGATCTTAGATTTTCTACCATAAATATTATTATTTTCTTTTCCATCAAATGATCAATAAAACATAATCCTTTATATAAATGCGCAATCATAAACGAGACAGAACCCAATACTACAATTAATATAAAAGAAAACGAAAATATTAAGAGGCAAAGAAGGAAAGAAAAGATTCACAATTAATCTAACATTATTGAAATTAAACTTAATTATTTTTCTTTAAAAAAAAAAACACACATTTTACGTCATCAACGATCGAGAGGGATTGGATCCAGCCTGAACGGAAAGAAAGTTGGAGAAAGTAATACCCATGCCAGGAACAGCGAAAGAGGTCTCCATTAAAAGCCTTTGTTGATAAGCCTCTATAGTTGCTCCAGATACCGACAGATCGTTAACAAAATTACGATAACATTCCTTAAGCTTCTTTAACATGCATAGGTATCGCAATTTTAGCCACCTCAACCGCGTTCCTGATCTTAGCATCCTCAATAAAAGCATCCTTCGTCGTCGAGGCTTCTCTCCTCCTAGACGTATTATGGGCAGTTTACGCCTGCGTAGGGAAAGTCTCCGTCGAAGCGGCCACCGGTAGGTTGTGGCGAGATCGGTGTTCCTGGGAGGGATTCGGTGATGATCTTGAGCCATGTGATCAGTGATCTAGCAGGAAAGGAACGAGATGTGGGAGAGAACTTATTTGAAGGGAGAGGTCAGGATATTATTAGATGTGGTTGGTCTGACTTGAGAGGGGAATTGAAGGATATGGTAAGGGAGCGCATGGCCTGACTTGAGAGTTGAGGCTTAACACATGCAGTTGAGACGAGTACAGTACAGTGGTTACAACTTACAAGGATAAACATTAATTAATTGCATTTCCCATCTCCACATGATCAATGTACATTAATGGAACTTTTTTTTAAAAAAAAACCCTCTTTTTTCCTTCATATTATGTTTGATTTTCTTTTGATGATGATGGTAGACCATCAAAGCTTGACTATCAAACGAAACGATTTAACAGCCAGTTGCTGTTGGGTTGAAAGACCATTTAAGCTATAATTAATTATATTTTTTAACAATTGGGATGACACATTATTTATCTGGGTAAAAAATATATCTCCTACTATAACAAAGTCTGACCACCTCCAGCGGCTAGAAAATTGGAGTTTATGTAATTTAGATCCTAAAAATCTAAATTTTAACTATTTTTACCCTATAAAGACCTGTACAGATCCATTTCGACCCCAAAGAACCCTCTAGTTTTTCTCTCTTCATTCAGCATTAGGAGAGTAAAACACAATAAAAAGAAAGCTTAGGATCTTCTAGTTTTGTTTGTAACTGTTGTAATTGTAACCGTGATATTGTTGTCCTAAACTGATCCATACAAATGAGCAGAGTGAGCGGCATCTTCTTCTCGTCCACAATGTCCCGAGACAAAGAAAATGTCCATATCAATGGTTACTTCAAAAATATTAATGTCTCTTAAATTAGCTATTTGACATCCAAATCATCCTTATCTTGCTGGAAGTGCATGTTTCGTTATGTCACTCTGATCATGACAGCCTCTTCTCTTCTTCTATTTCTTGATTATCATTCCTTTTCTTTTTCTTACTTTTTAAATAACATCCCAACAAACAACAAACAAGGTTAAACACTACCAGAATTTTTAGATTTATCGATGGAATTTTTTATCAATATTTATACTCACAATTTGTTAGCACGAAGCTTACCAACGGGCTCATGACCAGAACTAATCCATTAAAAAAATTCTCATATGTGATTTGTGGTCCGTCGGTGAATCCGTTGAAATAATTTTATCGATTAATTTACTTATGGACAAAGCACGCCAAAAAACATTATCTGTTTCATTCCATCGGTATTTCCATCATTGAATATAATATATCACCGACAGAAAAATCGTATGTCTTTCAATCGGTGATTTTTTCTTTTGTCTGACGATATTTCGATCGAGGAATTTGACATATAATCATCATACAATCTGTCTCTTATTCTGTCAGCGAGTAAACAGTGGCAATGATATTTATAATAACTTTTTTTCAACTCTCTAGAATATACTGACGGAATAAGTTCTTCAGTAACCCATCAGTAATAATTTAAAAATATATTTTTTAAAAAATCTATTAAACAAAAATAGAAATTAATTAAAAATTAAATAAATATAAAACTCAAATATTTATTATAAATTTAAACATTTATAAGTTTAAATACAATTAATCTATGTTCAAATACAACATTTATAAGTTGAAAATTTTATTTCCTCGATACATCATACGTCAAAGCCCTGAGATGACTATAATTTTTTCAACTCATCAATTAACAGAAGAAGACAAATATCTATATTCCACTAAATATTGGGGTGGTCGAATTTGTAGTTGGAGGTTGGGGGGATGCTGTATGTTGCAAAGAAAAATAAAGGAAGAATAAGAAATAGAGGGGAGAGAAAAAGGAGGGTCGTTCATCAAGTCATAAATTAAATATTATAGATGGATTTTCCGTCGATAATTCTATTTGTAAAAATACATGTCATTGTACTTCTTAGCTTTTTTTTTTCACATTGTAATTCCCTTAATATTTATCAAAAAAATATTTTCGTCGGTGTTTATTGTTGGTAACTGCGATGACATATTTAGTCGGAAAAATTCACCGTAATCTATCAACAGAAATATTTTATCAGTGTATCTATTAGTATTTGTCAATTTTCAAGCATTGAACCAATATATAAGAAAGCTCAAATTTTATTTTGATTGAGAAACCAGATCATGCATACAAATTTCCTATTAGCTATCGAATATGTATTTTGAACGCAAGCCGATCTCTTAGGATGCTAGTATTGTGACCATTCAAGTAAATGCTTCCAATTTTCCGGTCCCCGTTTCTGCAGACTGGTCCTGCAATTAACTACTAGAGGAGCACTCCAAAAACTTTGGTGATCAGTAATTTTCATGTGATATAATTTTCTGGGTGGGTTGGTTAGGTTGATCAGTAATACTTAATTAAAACTTTATTAATATGAATTGGTTGGGTGATAAAAGAGAAAACTTATTCAATTATTCACATGATGACATCATTCGTATAAAATTTTATTTAAGCTTTGCCTCCTTGTACTTTAGCTCGTGTACAAACCCTTCTAATCTTGGATCTGAATATTTTAAGGATTAAATACGTACGTATTTTTTAAATCATCTGGGGGGAAAAATTGATTTACGTACAATCTGGTTTGATAATATATTTACTGTAAAATAAAAAAAATACATAAAGAAAAGTTTATCTAACAGTTTCTTCAATACAGACTGCATTGGAAATCAGAGATTTTGATGGGCTTGGAGTTGAAATAAATGTTTGAGATTGTAAACTTTCATGTTCATTCTTTCATGGCAATAGCTCGACCAACATACGTTCAGTTTTGGTAAATACAAGTGTCCATTGTCATTCGTTATTTACCAACATCTACCAAATCGTGAACCAACTTTGAGCTTGGTTTTCTAATATTTTAGGGGCGGTTTAGCAATGCGGTTTAAATTATTAGAAAATAATATAAATTATATTTTAAAATTTTACCTAATAGTTTAAATTTTTAAATTAAGCTAGTTTTTTGGTATGATATCAGAGTTTTAATAACTAAGTAATCACGAGTTCAAATCTCGCAATTCTTATTTATTTGCAGTTTATTTAAGTTTATTAATTTTTGAAAACTACAATACATGTTTAGATCCTAAATTTTATTTGTTTAACATTTGAATTCTTGAGATAGCAAATTACTAGAAAAAAAGATAGAGATGGAAGATAATTTGCCACTTTCTGAGTATTAAAAAAAAACCAATTTTTATATGAATGCTAATAATGTCATTAAGGTTTTCTAAAACTTTTATTTTTGTAGAAAAGATATATTAGAATTCAGGAAGATTTTTTCATTCAATTTAATTTTGGGGTTCTTTTTACCACAAGTTTAAGGATATTTTTTTTATATTAGGATGAGTTTAATGTAGTTTCTATAATATTTATTAGATGTTTTTAAGTGGAAAATGTTTAAATAGGTTTTAAGGGTCTAAAAACTTTTAAACTAAGGAGATACTGAAAATATACATTATATACAACACATTATCTATTTATTTCTATTTTCAAAAAACAATAAGGTTGGTGTTTGGTGCCTGACGTTACAGGCCCATGCGTGTGGCCTTTTTTATTAGCAAAGCACGCGCCTAGCTTATTTTTAAAATTTTTTAATCTTTTTTTAATGTTTTTTGTTTTTCTCTATCTTTTTTATTTTATTAAAATCCATTATAATTAAAATAATATTCAAATTATTATTTAATTTATCTATAGTTTTTAAAACTATAGAGAAATATATTATTCAAACTATAGCTTATTATTTATTGTTGTTTACGATATATATATATATATATATATATATATAATAAAAAAATAAAGGGTGTGTGTGTGTGTGTATTTCTATAAACAACAATTTAAATTTTAGATGAAAAAATATATTTTATTATACAAATTATTCTCTTTTTTATGTATTTTTTATTGGAATAAAACAAAACAAAAATGATTAACAACATAATTTTTTAATAAAGATAACGACAGCTAAAAAACAATGTTCTAAAAAACTTAAATAATTTGAAATAGGTATGAAAATAGTATCTCTTAAATATAAATTATATTAATTGTAAAAGAACTTGATGAAAAGATATCTCAAAAAATGACCCATGATATAGATATAGTTCGAGAAAATAACTTCATTTTTATCCAAAAAAATCTTTGTTTATGCATTTTTTATCCCTTTAATTTTAAGCTTTTAAATTTAGATTCTAAACTATATTTTTTTAAACGTTTCATCCGAGAGGAAAAGGAAAATCAACAAAAAAGAATTTAATGGTAGAGAATGGAGTTGCTTGACCATATATTAATATAATATGGTTACCATCGACGAGTTTTGAAAATTTCATTTTGCTTAGAAAAGTAGATGGAGACTTAACTTTTTTTTTATCCGGTTTAATTTTTAGTTTTTTTTTTCTGATTTATGGATGCTTTAATTCAAGTTCTTAACCGGTTAATGACATGTGGACTATTTTTTTTTGAACTAAGATAAGTGATTATTTTTTGTTTTGTTCGGTTTTTATTAAAAAAAACCAAACTGGTTTCTTTTTTAATCAAAATCAAATTGAAACTGGTTTCAGTTTGATTTGGTTTTTTTAAAACAAAAACCGGTTTAAACCGACTGGTTCCAGTTTGGCTCGGTTTTTTCGGTTTGTCTCGGTTTTTCCGGTTTGACTCGGGTTTTCTTCGGTTTCATTTTTTTTGTTTCAGGCTTATCAAACCAAAATCGAGCCAGTCGATTTTTAAAAATTTATAATCGGTTTAATCAGTTTTTTTTAAAATTTTAATTGGTTTAATCATATTTTTTTACAGTTTAATTTATTTAATTATTTAGTTTTTTTTTATTTCTTTTTATTTTTTTACTCACTAGGATCAATGTTGTGTTGTCTATTCACTAAACAAGAAAGGAAGAAACCAGGCGTGCAAGCCTTGCCTACAAGTGCTAGGGCTTGATTGTAGAATTATGCAAAACAAAGGAAAGAAAAAAAAATATTAAAGAACATTTCTCTAACATTTTGTATGAAATTAAGGGGAAAATAATAAATATAAAATTATGTAAAAAATATTATAAAAAAATAAAATAAAATTTATTTTCATTGAATATTTATAATCACATTTGAAAACAAAATCTATTAGATTCATATATAATAATTAACAAAATAATTGTTAATATAAAAATAAAAAGCTTAATCCTATTTGAAATCCATGACATAATATAATATAATATAATGATATTTAAATGAACATTATTATTTTATTTATAGTGTATTGTAATAATAATTAAGGAAAAAACACAAAAGTAAATATAAAAGAGACAAACCACTTATACCTAGAAGGATGGGTAACACGTTTGACGTAATAAAATCAATGATAAGATAATAATCAACCACAGCTAGCAGTATAGATATAGTAGCAAGATCTCTATAATTGATCACAACAATATAAGGATTTTTATAATCTTATAATTCTGCAGTTACATATAATATAGGCAACAATCACTCATGTAATTAATATATATATATATATATATATATATATATATATATATATATATATATCTAATAACAGAACCACTGTATGGGTTTTCTTTCCTTTGTTTTGCATAATTCTACATGGTATCAGAGCCTGAAATGAACTCCTCCACCTCCTCCGTTTTACCCATGCTTTCTACCCCTGAGTTTTCACCAGCCAAAACTCATTTACCTGACATCTCCATCAAACTTGCCTCCAATAATTATCTGTTATGGAAAGCTCAAGTCATACCAATTCTGAGAGGCCATGGTCTTCTTAGTTATGTAACCAATGATATTTCTTGTCTTGACTCAACCATTACTGGTGCAGATGGCACCTTGCAGCCAAATCCAGCAGCAGCAACATGGCTGCATACTGATCAGTTGATTCTTGGATGGATCAACAGCTTTTTGTCAGATGGTCCTTTTTCTCAGGTCATCAATAGTGAATCCTGTCATAATGCTTGGAGTGTCTTAGAGACTCTTTATGGAAGTCACACTTGAGATCGTATATAACAAATGAAGGGAGAGTTACAGACTCTCAGCAAAGGTTCTTATTCTTTGGAAGACTATCTGCACAGGGCCAAATCTCTGGCCTTGTCACTTCGTGGTGCAGGCAAACCAATAAATGACGATGATCTCATTGTTTGCATTCTGCGTGACTTAGGATCTGAGTTTGATCTTATTGTTGCAGCACTTAATGCTCGTGATATGTTTCCTTCTCTTGAAGGCGTGATTAGCAAGTTACGTGATTTTGAAATCAGGCTTCAAAATGCCAAAACTACTTCGTCCAATGTTGCCTTTTACACAAACAGAAATCATTCTCATACAAAACCTCAAGGAAGCTCCAATATGCGTGACCGTCCTGGTGGCTATTCCAAAATGCAATTTCAGGGACGCAGCAGAGATACTTACAACATACGACCTGTTGATAATTCCTCTAGAACAAAACTGCCTTCATTCACCCGTACAGGTCGCAGCTCTGGTCGCAGTCGAGGAGGTATCACTTATTTTTGCTGTGGTGGTCCAAATGACAAAGCTGATGGTTGTTTTGCTTCAGATGATGAAGCTGCACAATATAAAGCGTTTGTTGTCATTCAAGTAAGAGACAATGCAGAGGATAGCTGGTATCCTGATATCGGTGCCAACCAACATATGACATCAAATCCCAGTGAGGTGCAAGATATTAATTCCTACTCTGGTACTGATACTGTTATAGTTGGAAATGGTAATGGCCTCGCTATAGTAGGTACAGGAGACATTAATCTCCCTACCAATACTCTTAAGCTCAATAATATGCTGGTTGTTCCTGATATCAAAAAGAAACTATTATCTGTATCTTAATTTACACGAGATAATAATTGCTACTCTTTTTTTTATCCATAGGGATTCCTTCTCAAGGACATGAAGACAAAGCAAGTGATTCTTAAAGGTTCCATGGCAGATGGTTTATATCCCATCAATATGCGGCAGCTTTCACATCATTCCTTCAGTTTCCTAGCAAATAAAGTTCCAGGCGGTCTGTGGCATGCACGCCTTGGCCATCTTTATTCTCAAGTTATTAGCAGACCATCCCTACCATCATTGCAAGGGAAAATAGATTTTTGTGAGAGCTGTATGTTGGGCAAGTTTGCAAAGCTGCCCTTTCATTCTCAACAATCTTATTCCACTTCTTTTTTGCATACACTACATACTGATGTGTGGGGGCCTGCATCAGCCCCCTCTTTTGATGGTTTTCGATTTTATTTGATTATTGTTGATGAATATTCTCGTTATATATGGTTGTTTCCTATGGCTCGCAAATCTAATGTTGCAACTATATTTCTTACATTCATTACACAAATGGTAAATCAGTTCAATACATCTGTAAAAATTATTCAAAGTAATGGTGGTGGTGAATTCATCAACATCATTTTGCAGAATCACTTTGCAGCTCATGGTATAATTCATCGACTCTCATGCCCTGGGACACCAGAACAAAATGGTCTGGCTGAACGGTGACATCGTCATGTTGTTGACACAGGACACACTCTAATGGCCCATGCATCTGTTCCAACCAAATACTGGTCAGCAGCATTTCGAACTGCTGTGTTTCTTATCAATCGTCTTCCATCTTCAGCTATTAAGCATAAGTCTCCTCGTGAGCTTGTATTCGAGTCCTCCCCTAGTCTTGACTTCTTACGGGTTTTTGGCTGTTCTTGCTACCCTTTACTGTCCCTTTTTGGTCGATCCAAGCTGGACTATAAATCAGTTTACTGTGTTTTTATTGGTTACTCAGCCAACCACAAGGGATATTGTTATCTTGAACCACACTCTGGTCGTCTCTTTATCAACAGGCATGTTAAATTCAATGAGCTGCACTTTCCTTTCAAAACTGCTGCAATTTCAAAGTCAACTAATCCTTGATTATTTCAGCTACAAACTCTTCCTAAGTCTCTTGAAAATCATGTTGTACCCTAGCCATCGATCAATTTGCAATCAATGCAGTTTCTGCTACAGAACTTGTACCATATCAATCTTCAGAGTTTCAGCCTGTAGTCCCAAGTCACCTGCAGTCAGTCTTGCCCTCTTCCCCAACCGAGTCATCAACTTCCATTTTACCATCACGTGTTCATCTCATGGTTACACGTGCTCAAACAGGCAACCTTAAACCAAAATCATTCTTCATAACTAGACATCCAATACTTGTATGTTTTCTTGCTGATCTTACAGCACAGCCTTCAGCGCCTTCTTCCTATCGTTAAGCTCTTCGAATTACTCATTGGAAGAAGGTTATGCAAGATGAAATGGATGCCCTACATGCCAATCACACGTGGACCTTGGTACCCAAGACATCAGATATGAATCTGGTTAGCAGTAAGTGGATATTTAAAGTTAAAACACAATCTGATGGCACAATTAACAAGTATAAAGCTAGACTTGTGGCTAGAGGCTTTACTCAACTTCCAGGATTGGATTATGATGAAACCTTTAGTCCTGTTGTCAAACCAGGAACTATTCAGTTAATTCTTAGCATTGGTCTCTCTCACGGGTGGCTTATTCGAGAGTTAGATGCCAGCAATGCATTTTTTCATGGTGATTTACATGAACGTGTCTATTTGGCTCAACCACCGGGCTTTGAGGATCCTGCTCATCCATATCATGTTTGTCTTTTTCATAAGGCTCTCTATGGTTTAAAGCAAGCACCGCGTGCTTGGTATCTGAAATTCAGCAACTACATACAGCAGATGGGCTTCACACGATGTCCGTATGATCAGTCTTTATTCTATCGTCAACAAAGTTCAGATGTTCTTCTTCTACTAATCTATGTCGATGACATTCTTCTTACTGGGTCATCTCCATCTCAAATATCTGCTTTTATTACTCATCTTTCATCTGTGTTTCGCATGAAAGATCTTGGCGATGTCCATTACTTCCTTGGTCTGCAAATTACAAGGACTGACACAGCACTCACCATTACTCAAACAAGGTATCTACTGTCACTTCTACACAAGTTTGGATTAGCTGGTGCTAAACCAGTAGCCACTTCTATAGCATCGGGTACCAGCTTATTTGCCATTAATGGCACCTTGTTATCTGATCCCATGCCTTTTCGCCAACTTGTGGGATCCTTACAATATCTCACACTTACCCGCCCTAACATCTCTTATGATGTTCATCATGTTTGTCAATACATGCATACCCCACGAGAACCTCATCTCATTGTTGTTAAATGAATTTTTTGTTATCTCAAAGGAACTCTTGATATTGGCCTTCATTTTGTTCCCATGCCCTTAACTGCTCTTCATGGATTTTGTGATGCTGACTGAGCAGGGTGTAAGGATGATCGACGCTCCACATCTGGTTTTGCCATCTATATGGGTGCCAACTTGCTGTCATGGAGTGCTAAAAAGCAGGCTACAGTATCTCGTTTTACGGTAGAAGCAGAATATAGTGCTCTAGCTTCTACCACAGCTGAACTTATGTGGTTCATGAACCTATTAAAATCCATTGGCTATTGTCTTCCACCTCCAAAGTTGTACTGTGAAAATATCAGTGCTATTACTATGGCTAAGAATCTAGTGTTTCATCATCGCATGAAACATATTGAAATCGATATTCATTTCGTCAGGGAACGTGTTGCTAGTGGTGCTCTGTTGCTCGAACATGTTGCTGGCACTGCTCAACTTGCAGACATATTAACCAAACCCCTTTGTTCAGACAAGTTTGTTTTCAATCGTGACAAGCTCCTCATCGGGTCTCAACCACTTTGAGCTTGAGGGGGGGGATGAAAAGATAATAATCAATCATAGCTGGCAGTAGAGATATAGTAGGAGGATCTCTGTGATTGATCACAGCAATATAAGGATTCTTATATTGCTGTGATCAATCACAGAGATCCTGCTACTATATCTCTACTGCCAGCTGTGATTGATTATTATCTTATCATTGATTGTATTGGGTCAAACGTGTTACCCATCCTTCTAGGTATAAGTGGTTTGTCTCTTTTTATATTTACCTTTGTTTTTTCCTTAATTATTATTACAATACACTATAAATAAAATAATAATGTTCAATTAAATATCATTATATATATATATATATATATATATATATATATATATATATGTCATGGATTTGAAATAGATTAGTTTTTATTTTTATATTAACAATTATTTTGTTAATTGATTATAGCTATGAATCTAATAGATTTTGTTTTCAAATGTGATTATAAATATTCAATGAAATAAATTTAATTTAATTTTTTATAATATTTTTTGCATAATTTTACATTTATTATTTTCCCCTTAATTTCATACAAAATGTTAGAGAAATGATCTTTAATATTTTTTTTTATTAAAGCTTATATTTAAGATCATAGTATGTTTTTTATTTAAAAAATAATCTAATAAAAAAATTGCCTTAAAACAAAAAAAAATGCACTAATAAAAAAAATCTGGATTAAGAGATATATTTTTTACTTATTTCAAATTATTAAAATTCTTACAAGAATTTATTTCAATTGCCTATGCTTTTTATTAAAAAAAACATGCTATTAATAGAAACTCATGTTTTAGTAAAAAAAAATGCATGAATAAAAGAAAAATAATTCTTCTAGTAAAATATATACTTTTCTCTGTCTTTTTATAAATATTTATTTTGACGGTAAAAAAACTAATAAAAATAAATTTGAAAAACTACCTCCAATTTCTCTAGTAAAATCATATGACTCGGATAAATAATCAGTACCACGCTAGTAAAAAAGAAAACCCCATGATTAATCCACCTTCTCACGCTCCTTTTTTGATTTTCTTCGTTCCTTCCCCAATTTCTCTCTTTTGCCTTCACACGAGAAAAGAAAAGAACAAACCAAAACCTCTCTATCTCGCTCTCTAGAACCCAAGCCCAGATGGACACGGATGTGACGATGGTTACGGCAGGCGAGGCAAGTTCATCTTCCTCAAGGAAACCGAAGCGATTCGAAATCAAGAAGTGGAATGCTGTCGCTCTTTGGGCTTGGGGTCTGTCTCTTTGATTATACCTACTTTCTTTATTTTAATTATTTTCTTCATGTTTTTGTGTTAATTATTTGATGGGTTTGCAGATATTGTTGTGGATAACTGCGCTATTTGTAGGAATCATATCATGGATCTTTGTATGTCTCTTGCTTTCTCTATTTCAAGATTTCCAGGGTTTTCGTTTTTCTACTTATTTATTTATTTATGTATGTATTTTTGTGTAGGCATTGAGTGCCAAGCAAATCAAGCGAGTGCTACAAGCGAGGAGTGCACTGTTGCCTGGGGTATGTGTTCTTCTTTCTTGAATTTAGGGTTTTCTCATGGATTGGTAATTTGTATTCTCCTTCTTTGTACTGAGCTTGGTTTCATGACTGCATGTACTGAGCTTGGAGTACCTTTTTGTGACTTAATTATTTGCATCGAACACGGATTTAATGTGATGGGGGCTTTATAACTGTTGGTGACAGTGTTTGTTAGATTAGTGTGGCAGAGTTTTTCGTGCTTGGTATGGTTTTAATTATTTATGTGGTTCTCTTTGTATCTTCTTTGAAGAGATTTAGAAATCAAAGGGCGAATATGTCCAATACCTACTAGGAGCTTGCTATGGTTGTGTGTTTGGATAGTTACCCGAAAGTCCCAAACCTAAGGATGTCTGCCGTTAGGTGTTGATGACTATCATTATGTCTGTTTCAAGGAGTTGGTCTTTTTGTGAGTTTGATGTTTGGAGAATTCATTCTTTTAACTACTAGACTTCAGTTGCAAGATATTTTCACCATGAATATCAAGCTACTGACTTGGAACATTCTCTTATGCTAATTATCCCAGTTGCTGCAGTTGTCTTAGGCCTTTCATTTTTTTTTAGATTCTCCCTGGATATAGCATGCATTGATTGGTAGTCTGCTCTTGGGAATAGGTTGTTAATTGGAGCACCTCAAATTGTAACCATGTTGGTTTATATCTAACCATGTTGGTTTATATCTAACTAAAATATAACCATTTATATTTTAGGTGTGTTAAATAAGGTAATTATATTGTATTAGTAGTACCTGACATGCCAACAATTACAACAATTATGCCCCTGCGACCAAATTTAGTTTTTGATACATTCATAAGCAATTCCTTTGTGGGACTGTGTGCCATGTCTGGCATGCTCTTGCTATTTGATATTAACCTGATTGAGGTCACTGCCTTCAATTTCTTAGATGGCACTTTAGGAGAAAAGAGAAATCTCTTGGCCTTATATTCTGCTTCTTTTTCTTTCGTTCTTTCTTTTTGTGGCTGACCCCAATTATAGCATGTATGAATTTGCAAAATTCATGGTATATTTTTTGGAAATCCACAAGAATGGTGGGGGTCAAAGGGAGATCTTGATTTTGTTTAATTTTAGCTCTCAAAGATATGGGTTAGAAATGGTAGGTTAAGATGCTGGTTCTCTAGCCAACCCCTCTTTCTCTTTATATATATATATATATATGATCTATTGATTCTGCCCGTTAATCTTGCTGCATTTAAACCATGGTTCCTCTGGTAATTTCTTATCACATCTAGATTTGTTACATGCATACAAGCATGACACTTGATCTAGGGCTATTTGTATTGATTGCTAACCGTAACAAATTTCTATCTGTATTGGTTTATTCATGTTTCTGTTGGTGGATGTGAAGGTTCAATAGTCTTGCTTATGTGATCAATTTGGATGTACTGCTTTAGTTTGTCCTGTAGGTTTGTGTTTTATTTGCTGTCAATTTCCTTAGACGTGCTAAGAGACTTGGTTTGTGCTACCACAGGTGTGTGCAATCATGCCTTCCACTTCCACTGTATCAGCCGATGGCTCAAAACCCGCCAAGTGTGCCCTCTTGGTATGCTGTTGTGAATGCATAATTTTTTTTTTCCCCTTTAATTCCATCTATCAAACACCTCAGCACTTATTTGGCTATTTCACGCTTGCAGATAATAGCGAGTGGGAGTTCCAGAAGTATGGCCACTAAAATTGATGGAACGAGCAGAACAGCTGGATGGGCTTCTTTTAGGCCAGCACTTGGAAGTAAAAGAACCTGCAGACAGAGATGTCTCTAATGACTTGACATTATGTTAGAGTATTATAAGTAGCATATCGGAACAGTATTAATATTTGTATTCTGAAGTTTTTCCAGTTAGACCCAGTTTATGTTATGAGATATTGTGCAGTTTGCCCGTGTGCTCAAATTCATGTGACGATCAGATTTGTAGTTGTGCAGTCTCGGAGTGGAGATTTGTTTTCTCCAAATGCCAAAACCCAATGTCAGATTGTTTTGACTGCAGACTGGCTTTATATATAGGTCCTGTCTGACAACTCCTTGCTCATGGCCTTGCTAGTAGCAAAAAAACAAACAATTGACCTGGTTTAAAGTAATGAAAAATGCACAGTGGGTGGTTAATTGTTAGTTTCTATGGCGTCGAAGCAGGTTCAAAGTGATCCATATGTGAATCACCTTGAGAAGCATTTAAGTAGATCAAATGGTCATAACAATTACCAAATTCCAACCGTAGTAAAGATGAGGTGTTCATAAAATGCAGTATTAAGGCAGACGAATCAGCAAGACATGGGAAAAAAAAAAGAAGGTAAAAATGAGACGACGCCTGAGAGATTCGAACTCTCGCGGGGAAACCCCATGTACTTAGCAGGCACACGCCTTAACCACTCGGCCAAAGCGTCGTTGATGCTATCCCCTTCTAGTTTGTGTTTATTATTACTGTCTCATTTATCAAGAGTCGAGTCAAATCCACTAACCTTCTCGTTCCCATATCGTAATTCGTATGGTACTGCTAGAGCTCTATATCCCCACTTGAACTGGCTATCTACTCATTCAACAATTTTTGAGAAAAGAAAGCTCGACTAGTTCCTTGTGCATTTTCTCTCTCTCTCTCTCATCACCAACGTACTTGGTGATGTGCGTAATTTTTCCCGCAAGGTGTAGACAGACCATGGAGGTGCATTTGAATGATCAGTCTGTGTCAAAGCTATAGATCTTAGCTTGTCATTCATCAAAATAAACAAACAAATAAAGTCAAGCCAGTGGCTATGTGTTTGTGTGTGTATTTTGTCATCACCTAGTGACTTCGGATGCAGGCATTTTTCCACAAGATCATGGAGATGGAGATACCTGCGTGTATGAATGGTTGATAATATTCAACAGCTTAAAACAGGCACAAGTCGCTCCTCATTCACTCTCTTTTCTATCGCATAACCCATTACAGCTTAAAACTCTTGATCATTACAATTGCAGAATCAATTAAAGCATTATTTGATCTAATTCACTGTGGAAAGTATCGTTACGTTACATTCCACAATCTCCAGATTGAAATCTTGGTAAAATGAAAACTTAAATCATGATCACATAACTTGTACATGAGGCAGACGATGCCCCAAGTTTGAATCTATTCCAAATAACTTCTCCCGTGTCCAGTTCTTAAATGGAATCCCGGGATGATCCTTGACGCCACTTGACAGCAATTGGACCTCTTACTCCATGAATTCCATCGCTCCACTCGATTGATCCAAATGTTGGTGGGATAATGGTAGGCCAATCCAAGCTAACACTGGAGAAGGTAATCTCATAGGACAAGGTCTTATTCTCTGCACTGAACACAAGCTTACTTGGTGATACCTTGATGTCAACATTTGCTGGAGAATTCACTTTAACCTCATAAACTGCATCAAGAGAACTCCCAACATTTTTCACCACTCTCTTGTAAGTAACCACATCACTAGTAGACTGGAAAACAACAGAGAATGATGGATAGTTGAGATTGCCTGGACTGCCCACTTTTCCACTGCATATGTCCGAACTAGGAGGTTCTCTGACGAACACTGCAATTCGATTAGAATCATACCCGATTGCACAAAGGAATGAGATATAGTCACTTGTGTCCATATCATACACCAGTCCAGGATCAAGAGCACTATTGGGATCAACATGTCCAGCTCCATGAATGAAGGGTGTTGATTCTTCACCACTAGCAAGATCCTTGATATTCTTGCCAGAATTGTCTAAATTATAAGCAGTGGTCACTAAAGCAGATTTTATAGCAGCTGGGGACCAATCTGGGTATGCTTTTCGAAGCAAAGCAGCAATTCCACTAACATGAGGACAAGACATTGAGGTACCTGATATTATGTTGAACTCAACCCTTCTAGGATCAAGTTCCAAATCTGTTGGTCCAACGAATCCAGTCCAACCAGCCAAGATGTTAACACCAGGAGCAATAACATCTGGCTTCAGAATCTCCGGTGTCAAATAATTTGGACCACGACTTGAAAAGGCAGCAACCTTAGGAGCTGCAGGTGAAGTCCCAATTATTGTTCCACGGAACAGAATTGTTGCAGTAGGAGACTGGTCCGATTTGATATATTGTCTAATCTTATTGGCAGCAATTTCACCAACCTCAGTAGCCGGCAGAAGATGAGAATCAGCAATCAGCTCCTCACCACTATCTGCTGTGTTTGCCAAGATCATTCCAAGCCCACCAGCAAGCTTCACTGCAGCTCCTTTCTCCACTCTTGCATTCCCTCCGCGATCGCATACCACAATCTTCCCTTGAACTTTTGATGGACTTATACTCCCCATATAGCAATACCTGCTCCCAACGTCACCAGCATACACCAAAGGAAGCTTGTAATCAACAAGTGGGTCACCAGAGTAGAGTGAGACCCCACTAAAAACCCATCCATTGCCCAGGACTACATCGGCCGGAAACTCTCTATCAATTGTTGAAGCACCAACAGTAAGAATCCATGGAGCAATATTAACAGCAGTATATGGACCTGGTCCTGCATTCCCAGCAGAGCAAGACACAACAATTCCATGCTGTGATGCACTGAAAGCCCCAATCGCAATCGAATCATGATCATATTGAGGAGCATGACCAGTAGCACCAACAGATAAAGAAATCACATGGACTCCATCATAGATAGCCTGATCCATCGCAGCAAGAATATCAGAGTCATAACAACCTGAACTCCAACAAATCTTGTAAGCAGCAATTCTGGCTTTTGAGGCCATACCACGAGCTTCTCCTGTTGCATACTGGAAAAGGCTCGCGTTATGAGCTAAAGATCCAGCTGCAGTTGTTGCTGTGTGTGTGCCATGACCTTCAGTATCTCTTGGAGATGCAGATTCTTTTGATTCATCAATAGGCCTCCCTTTCTGGGTTATATAGCCTTTATGAAAAGCTCTGGCGCCAATAAGTTTCTTGTTGCAAGAAGAGGCTGGAAAGTCAGGTCCTGTCTCGCAGATCCCTTTCCAATTGGCAGGGACATCAGACAGACCGGAATCCGATAAACTCTTATGTTCAGGCCAAATTCCAGTGTCAAGAACTCCAATAATCACATCCTCACCATAACCAGAATTTTGCCAAAGGCGAGAACTTTCTGATAGGCCTAAGAAAGAAGGGGTGTGCGTGGTGTGAAGTTGGCGAATTTGATCAGGAATGACTGAAAGAATGCCCGGCACAAGGCGGAGCTTTGCCAGTTGGGTGGGTGTGAGGTGGGCTGAGAAGCCGTGGATGGCATGGTTGTAGTTGTAGAGGATCTTGGCAGGTTGAGGTGAAGGAGGGAGGGATTGAATGATAGAGGCGTACCAATCATGGTGAGAAGAGAAAAGGGAGGGCTTGTGGGATTTCGAGACGTGGATGATGAAGGCTTGTGGATGGTCCGATGATGATGATGATGGTTGGTTCAAGAGAAGGAGGAGGAGGAGGAAGTGAAGGAAGGAGACGGGGGAAATGGCCATGAAGTTTTTTCTGATCCCTGGGAAATCGTCGCCGTCGTCGTCGGAGGTGGTTGGAGATTATGGTCTTTTTATTAGGAAAAGGAGCGTAGGGAGCAAAAGAGGCTTTAATTGGGACCGCATGTGTTCCATCCAGCCAATGGCAAAGTTTAGTTGATATTTTTATTATAGAAATGTTTTATCTGAATCATTATTGCATTCGCGGGTATGTTCAAAATTCAAATACAAATTATTTTTCTTTTGTAATGGTAATGACAAGGATATATAGGATTTATGTTTTTTTTATTCTGGCTTAATAGTCTTTTTTAAAAAATTTAAAATTTATTTATTTATTTTAAATTTATTTATATATATAGATATTTATATTATTTTAATATGCTGATTTTAAAAATAAATTTTTTAAAATAAAAAATTACAAATAATCACATGACATATTCTAAACTAACTGAGGTTTCCACTAATATAGTTTAGAAACATACTAAATCAAAATAATAGTACATGCACATACTGCCATAAATCAATATAATAGAAGAAGAATTTGAAACTTCAACTCTTTTTTTCCCTGCTTATATTTCTCGTCACTTTTGAATGGGATGAGCAAAAAAATTTTAAAAATAATTAAACCGAGAAAATTAAAAAAAAAAATAACTGGAAAAATCAAACCATGAAAAAAAACTGATTAAAATTTTAAAAAACCGATCGGTTCTGTTTTGATTTTATAAACCTGGAATTAAAAAAACAAAACCGAACCTAACCTGGAAAAAAATCGAGTCAAACCGGAAAACCAAGTCAAAATTGAGCAAAACTAAAAAAATCAAGCCAGATCGGTTGGAACGGGTTTTTGTTTTAAAAAACTAAACTAAACCGAAACCGGTCAGTTTGAATTGATTTTGGTTTTTTTTAAATAAAAAAATCAATTTAATTATTTATTTTTAATAAAAACCAAACTTAACCAAAAATAATCACTCTTAACTTTTGATTTTAACTTTGAAAGTATCTCTCAAGTTTTCATCTGATTTATTTAGTTTCTTAATGAAAGTCTTGAAGTTATTATGTCTTTAATAGTAATTCTATTTTAAACAACACATCACATCATTTCATTATGAAACAATTGAACGATTTTGCTTTCAACACAGCACTCAAAGCACAAAACAATAATTACAATATAGCACAATGGAAGCCAAACAATTTATAAGTGTTTTTAGTATTATAGTTGTAGTTTGAAAAAAATTATTTTACAAAAAATATTTTTAGTTAAGGCTGGTTTAAAAAAATAAGTATTTGGTTAAAATTAAGATTGAAGAAAAAATAGTTTTAATGTGTTTGGTTAAAAATGCTTTTAAAATTGAGGTTATAAAATAATTTTAAAACATATATATTAATATTGATAGTTTTTAATTTAAAAATTGTGAATTTAACTATTGCTATTATATCATGAAATAAATCATATTTTATATAAAATATTTTTTATTATTCCATGAAATCATCTATAATTTCATTATATACAAAATACATCCGACAAGAACTACAATTTTTATAATTTTTTAGCGTGTAATAAAATTAGATAAAATATTATTATGTATAAAATTCACTCTAAATTAGTTTTTTTTTAAATGTTAAAAAAATTAACACACTAAAAAAAATTAACACATTAAAAAAATGTAACACATTAAAAAAAATGCTACTGACATTCACTATTTTTAAGTGAACAGTTCACATGAACAGTGCATCACTATGCAATGTTCATGATAATTGCATTGTTCAGTGAACAGTGCAATTAACATGAATAGTGAAAAAAACAAGGAATTCTTACTTTTTCAAATATCGATTTCCAACGAAAAGTGGGACCCATAACATGTAACGTACCTCTTTTTTTTCTTTAACTAAACGACTGCAACTGTATTTTAAATAAAACGCAGTCGCAGAGCCAAACGGGCACTATGTATCCAAAATAATATATTTTATAAAAAAAGATAATTTGTTTTCCTACATCTTCTTTTTTAAAATCCAAACCTTAGATGATAACATGTATTAAAATTTCCCAATGAAAAACAAAAATTTTCAAGAATTTGGATAGAGATTGCCTATTCCACTATTGTTTCTTGAAAAAAAAAAATTTAAACACTAGTTATAGCTTGTCAACTCAATATGGATGAGTTGGAAAACCCACCATAACTCGAAAAGAATTAAATATTTTGCTAGTTTAATAACATATAAACAAATATATTATTTAAAGGTTATATCTTTTTGGACAAAATGGGGAAAGCATTTATGTTATGTGGTATTCGAGTATAAGATTTTGTGTAAATAAGGGGTAAGTCTATAATATCACTATTAGTAAATACTAATTTCATGATAGAATTTCAAATATAATAAAAGAATGTGTCAATGTTGTGGATATTTTTTCAACTATCATGATTTCTTAACTAAAAATATTCAAAAATGCTTTTTTTTCCTTTCAATTTTGATGTTTTTATTTATATTATCTTGGAGGCTAATGTTTTTACCAAGAACAAATAAAATTTTATTTTTATATAAATACATCATGAAAATATAATTTATTTATATAAAATATAAAAGGAAAAATTATAGATAAATTAAAAGAATCTCTTCGAAAGATTATTAAATTAAAAAAAATAAATACTAATTAAAACGGTTCCCTGTAAAATTAAGAAAATTAGAGGCTAGGGTATTATTTATTTGTTGAAGCAGAATCATAAAAAACAAAAAAAAGAAGAATGTTTTCATTATTATCTCGTCCATGCATTAAAAAAATTGCAAGAACAATACATTGAAAGTCTACTATTTACTGTTAAGGCAACCAATGGATCTGGCCATACTGAACCAGGATTGTCGAATTTCCAGTTTGAAACTAAAGGTGCAAAAAGGATTAAATTAAAAACAATTAAAAGTATGGGAATGGAATTAAATAAAAAAAACCCTAATAATTAAAAGTATGAGAATGGAATTAAAAAAAAAACCCATAAGAACAGGATCGCCATTAGAGAATCAAAGTGAGAAGAAAATTTATGTACTAATTAAATAAACACATAAGAACATAGACCTGATCATGAGTACGTGCAAGCCATCAAGGGGACAAGAACAGGAGCCTTCCTTCCCATATAATATGTATCCTTTGGAAGGATCCTGCAAAAATTCCAATCAACTAGCCAAAATTACTGAACATGCTAAGACGCATAGGTATTTTTTAATTGCACCAGGCCAACCATGTTAGGCTAGCATGCTTGTGTCTTTTTTCTTTTTCTTTTTTTTTACATTTACTTTTTTTTTAAAATTTTTATAGGGTTTTCAAGTTTCTTATTTTATATTTTATTTTTAAAAAAATTAATTTTACTTTTTTACATTTCTTGGTTATTCGAAAGGTATTTTCATTAAAAAAAGAATGAAAATTTAAATATATAAGGATGAAGAAGTTTAGTTTTTTTTTTTAAAAAAAAATTATTTCATTGGATATCTTAATTGTTAATTAAGAAATAATTTTTGTTTTTCTAAAAAAAAAATCTATAACAAAATACACAACCTAATATATATGTGCAACCAAATTAATAATTAAAGATATATTTGAATTGTTAAAATATAATTATTTTTCCAAAAATAATGTTAGAATATTATAATCACCACGTGAAATGGACAAGTAAAAAACCGATTAAAGTGTCATTTAATTAATTTTTATAATACAACTAATAATTAAATAGTTCCAAGAAACTATAAAAACTAAATTATAAACAACTCTTAAGTCCATATTAATTTTAAAAAAATTCATATATTAACCTCTAGTTTTAATGTTTTAAAAAAACCATTTTAATTTTATTTTTTTTACATTTAAAAATATTTTGACCGTTGCGCAAAGAGTCACCTATTCTTGTCCAAACTCACAAGGCAGCAACTAGAATCTTTGCCCATGCAGCCCCAACCAATCCCGTATCTTTTATCTCATCCAAGAGAGACCATCATACTTTCAAACAAACCTATGCCCCATGCTCAATAAAATCATTTCATCCTCGGAAGCTGCGTCATTTGTCGCGAAGGAAGGCAAAATATGCTAAGCATCAGAAGCGATTCAAAGCCAAAATACTCTTGGAAGTTGGAGCTCTACATAAGAGAAGACTTCAATGAACTGTCTATGATAACAGTCCTGTGATTCATAAGAAAATATCATATATCAATCCTGGCTCCTGGCATTGCGATTCACTTCTCTACATTTGCTCATTCTCGCCCAGAAGCCTAGAACAGGAAACAATACCTAGAAAATAAAAATTACTTGACCAATACAGCAGTGAAAGCACTTGAGCATAAACACCACATGAAGGTAACCTCTTGGCACGACAATAGTTCTTTTACCATGTGAAAGTTTGAGCCCCATGAAAGGGAGGTCATTCAAAATTTGACAGCAAGTGTTACTAGAATATACAGGCGCTATGATAGAGTTGTCAAATTGCATTTTACAAGTAGAATGTCATGACAATAAAAGTCTTGACTCTAGCATTTCTGAAAGATAGCAGCTGGTCAACTAGCTGCGTATACCATGGCAGCGGTCACCCTTGCTGAGAGAAAAATTACATAGAGGGTTATAAGGCCCACCCCTAACATCTTGCTAGGACGCATGTCGTTCCTAGGTAAAACAACAAGTGCCCATAGTAATCCAGATATGAGAAATCCCATTGTGTAAAACAAGCTACTGTCTTGAGGAACAATGTATATACCAGAGCTCTGTGACCAGGCTCCAAGCAGCATTGAGATACCTAAGCCAACAAGAGTATTGAACATAGGACCTGCATAGCATCCGGACATTGCAATCTGTGCACTGTCACCACCATTCATCGCCAATGCAACATTTGACACTAAATCACCCATCGAGTTGCCCCATGCTAACACAGTTAATCCGAGGATTGATGGATTAATTCCGAGGACCATGCCAAATGCAACTAACAGAGCAACAAGCTCATTAGCTATTATGTAGAACCACACGATGCTCATAAAAAATCCCCCAAGAACCCAGGCAAGCAAGAACCTCTGAGGTGGATGATTGGAGTTTGCATGCTGATATGCAAGAACACCAAGCGTGCATCCAACCACAGTGCCTATAAAATACACTAGAATTCTGCTTTGAGGACCCACATCATCTTGGCTATTCCACAAAAATGCCAGTAAAAGAGGAGCCAAGGCAGCACTGGCTACAGCATATGGCTTTGACCATGTTTCATCATCAACTAATGGGATTGTTAACCGTCTGGGAACTGTCAATGGCAACTCCATCAGTGACAACAAACTTGAACATGAGAATGAAGAGCTACTGATTCCCATGCCCTCATCAGTCCAGCCCCATGGAGGCCTTTCTTGATCCAGCAAACTGATTTTTGACGAATGATTGGAATATATGGCCACATTTGAAGCCCACATCCACGATGGCAGGGAAGAAGGTAGATGGGGCACATCACTGTCAGTCTCAAGGTCAAGCAGAGAACTATAAATGTTTGCATCCTCTTCACTGCTTGTTTGGGAAAATATACTTCCTCGCACGGGAATCAATGGTGTAACAGCATCCAATTTCAACCTCCCTGCATGTTTCCTCAACATCTCATTAGCAACCACGGAAAATGCATAAACCACATAAATCAAGACAAAACCAATTGCTGCCCCGACACTCACCTCACCAACCATCAAAATTATCAACAATGCCATGAGTGTAAAAAGGAAGAAACAGATATCTCTAATGAAGCATCTCCTGTCAATCTTAACTTCCCTATCCGCAACACATAATGATACAGCCCCAGCAACAATGCAAGTAACAAACACTGCACCACCCAACACACTATTAAGACCCACATCACCTGCATCCTTTCCAACGAAAGCAGCAATACTTGCAAACACATCTGGGGCTCCATTCCCAAGTGGAAGGAGTGCTACACCAGCAAACGTAGGAGGCAACTTCAAAAGATTCGATAACTTTTCCAATGAACAACAAAAGTAATCAGCAGCTGTATTCCCCAACAAATAAAACAAAGCAGCAAGCCAAATACCCAACACCACATAACCCAACACTCTAAAATCACCACAATCACAATACAAAAACTTGATATAATCAAAGAACCCACCCGATGAACACACCGGGTTAGCTTTCAAGTACTCGCACTCATTAGCATAACCATCATGATCAATCAAGCCATTACATAAAGCCAGGTTCTTTAAGCTCAAATCATTTTGATCACCAGTCACATTAACCAAACTCGATGAATTAGCATTGATCTCAATGATTTGTCTATGAATTATCGAATTACCCCTCGACCCATCACCAAAATCACCTCTTTGAATAGAATTTTGACCAATATAAGGATTTGTAAGTATATCTACCCGGTTGTAAAACAAAAACAATAGGATCACGGTACAGAATCCATTGAAAACCCCTTTCAATTTGGGGTTTTTTGAACTATAAAAGCTATTAAAACCTATCATTTTAATCCTAAAAAACAATGAAATAAACAAAAGAATAAAAACCCAGATGGAGAATCCAGACCTAGGGTTTTATTGTCATGTTTTGGGAAACGAAACCCTAGTTCTCAAGCAAAGTTAAGAACTTTGCCTAGAAAGAGAGCCTGTATAGAAATTAAAGGGAAATTTTGAAGACTTACCAATGAATTTGAAAAAGTGTGGGAAAATTTGTTAAAAAAACAGAAGATTAGGATTAAAGAATGGTAGCGTTGCTGAAGGAAGCAAGGAGAGGAAGAGAAATGATAAGAAGTTTTGGGTTTGGGTTTTTTTGGTTGATCTTTCGTCGTCTGTTTGTTTCAGACAGACTAAACGAGGATATTTCACACGTTTTAGTTTACCTTTGTTTTGAGTTTCCAAGAACAATAATTTGGACTTTGTTTTGATTTTTCAACAACAATAATTTGGGCTTTGCCTAATTAGTAACATTTGAGATTATTGTTATTTAAAATATTTTTTATTTAAAAATATATTAAAATAATATATTTTTTAATTTTTTTTAATAATATCGTATAACAATAATTAAAAACTATTAGAAAGTAAAAAAAATTAATTTAAAAAAAATTTAAAAAACAAATATATCAAACTTTGCCCAAAAGAACAGGATAATTGCATTGCAATTACATTACAATTACAAAAAGTCAAAACTAAGCAAATTAAAACTACAATGCTCTAGGTTCGTGGTCCCTCAGGTTTACAATTTGTACAATATGGTTCTTTTACATATTCGATCCCTATAATTTTTTATATTTATGTTTGAATCACAAACTTTATTTTTATTATATTCTAGTCTTTAAATATTGAGATATGAGAGAGAAACTTGTTGAAAAAGGTTTTGGATAATTATATTTTGATAAAAAAAATTAATTTTGATGTTAAAATGTTCTTGAAGAAAGATAGTATTTCATTTTAATTATACTGAAAAGGGTAGAATGGTTTTATGCAAAACTCTCTTGATTTGACTTTTGACTTTTTTTTAACCAATTAAAAGATATTTTTGGATTGAAAATAAGTTATTTTTGACTTCAATAATGTTTTTAGATGAAAACAGTTGAAATTTGGATTTTTAAGACTCAAATTGCTTAGATTCTAATTTTCAAACATTGAAGATAACTGAAATGTATTATAATGAGCGACATGTTGTTTATTTAGATGGATAACATGTCGTCTTATTTGTTTAAAAATAACAGCTCAGGTTGATAATACACGTTGTTAACCTGATTTTGATTTTTTTTAAAAAAAAAAAGTGTAAGGGCATGAGCTTCCATGTCAAGACGTGTCTAAATTACAAGTTTTTTTTTTAAATTAAGATAGGTGTTTGGGTCAACTTGAGTCCACCTAAACTAATTCTACAGGTTCTAAAGTTAACTATTATATAAGTCTTCAGTGGTTCTGAGATTTGTGTGACTCAAACTGGTGATCTATATAGAACAAATCTAGAACCTGGACTCTTTTAATAGGTTAGGCGTTTAGTGTTTGATATTTTTTAGGCCACAAGTGTTTTTTTTATTTAATTATTTTTTAAATTTTGCAATGAAATTCTTTTTTAAATAAAATTCTTAAAATAATATATGTTAAATCATCTTTATTATAAATGTTTTCAAATTAGTTTAGAGGTTTTTATACTAATATTAATAATCATTTTATAAATAATTATATATGAATATAATGTGCAAGTTTCTTTTTAAAAATATTGCTAACAAATATGAGAATAATTTTCTTATAAATTATTTATATAATTTCTCAGTTTAACTATTCTTTTATCTTTTGATATAGTCACATAAAAATAAACAAAACTTTAATTCTTTTTTTTAAAATTGTTTTATTTGAAAAACTATGTTTTTTGATAAAAAAAAAAATACATGCTTTTATTAAAATAAAAGGAGAATAAATCAACAATGAAAAGAGAGCTTTAACTAAAAACACAATTTTTTTATACTGAATTTCAACCACCTAAATTTTTATAATTACTTATTTAATTGCTTTAATTTTTTTAATCCAAATAATCAGTTTCTACGCTTCGATGTGCTGTATACTTTTAACATCTATTTTTATTTTATTTTATAGTTATTAGAAAAACATTTCTAAGAAATCAGATGATAAAAATTCTCGAGTAAAAAATGTATTATTTTGGTCAACATTCTATATGGCTAATCCGTTGATTTAATTAAATTAAAACTAGAGGATGTGTGGTCTTTTATAATGGAAGACGATTAAATTTGTATCTTATAAAAAACGGTCCCGTATCAATTTAAATTAAGGATCATAAAATTGAAATATCGAGCATCTAGTTATCCTTTTTAAAATCACTCACCTGTGCTTGTTACCATCAAACCTTTTTTTTTGGATAATTATCTTATCTTATGAATAACAAATATGTATATTCTCAAACTAACCCAAATATATACACACACTTGAAATATATATATATATATATATATATATATATATATATATATATATATATATATATATATATTTATTTTTTATTAAATAATTTATAAATATTTTTTTTTAAATATATAAGATATGAATAAAACAAAAGCATGATACAAGCCCCCGTTCATGCTAATGTTGCTATGCATAAAAGAGACAAATCAAAGTATAAATTTAATGGAATTAGAAGGGATGTAACTTAATTAATTAGATTCTAGATTTGTATTTTAGAGATTATGAATTTGAATTTCATAAACTTTAGGGTCACTAGATATTTATATAGTTGTAAACTTTCAAGCTTATAAAATTAGTTGAGGTATGCGCAAATTAATTCGGATATTCACGTTAATAAAAAAACATAAATTTAATGGAGAGTGATAAAAAAAAAAGAATGGAATTAGATTTGAGCATCCTGCTAAGCACAAAAAATCATCCCCCACGTAAAGAAATTGATAGTCACACTCACAGCTGGCCGAGCCAAGGTTGTCAATTTCATTTCAGTAGGTGTTTTATTTTTTCAATTGAAATGAAATGTTTTAGTTTTGGAGCGTTTCGGCGTGCCGTTTCGGGGTTGTGCTATTCATATATATATATATATAATTCAACAAACATAATTTAAATTCAAGATAAATTAATTATAAATTATACAATACAAACATAATGTCAAACAAATATAATTTTAAAATTTAAAATATTTCTAAATAGTCAAGATTAAATAGATTTTTAACTTAAAGTAATTCAACTTAAATAAAATATTATAAATTATATATATAAGTGATAAATCTAATTTTAAAAAATAATATTATTGTTAATAAAAATAGTAATAATAATTTTTAATATTATTATTATTGAAAATAATAATAAAAAATAGTTTTTTATATTTGGATGATTTAATTAATTAAATTGAACAAGATTTAATTTGATTTAATGATTTTTCAAAAGTAGAATAAAATATGTGGAATAAACTAGAATATTCCAGCTAAAATTTAGCTAACAAAACAAAATTTAAAATAAAATAAAAATTATTCTGTTTTATTTTATTTTTTAAATTGAAATAAAATATTTTAACAGACAAAACAGAATAAAATTAACAATTTTAGCCGAGCGAGCAACATTACTTCGCCGATTTCCCTTCTTCAAAATCTGATGTGTGTGTGTGTGTATTAGAGGGGATAGGGAGGAGGCACATCAGATGACGGGATGCCATAATCGTTTGTTTCCTTCAATAATCATAAATGGACAAATCATCAACCTCATCCAAACACACTAACCCTCACGTCTCTCTCTCTCCCTTTTTTGTTTTTTTATTGAAGTAATATATATATATATATATATATATATATGGAGGCACGGACACTCTCTCCACGCTCCTCTTCCGTCTGTCTCCGTTCCATACCCAATCAATCAAAACTATCAACTCATTTCATACCCCATTAGCTCGTTACGCTCTCTCTTCTAATCTCCTTACTTTGCAGAGTTTCTCTTCTCATTCCAGAAAACAACGACGACGACAAATCAAAGTTTGTATTTTTTTTTGTTTTGATCCTTCATTCTCACACACACATGCATCACCCCCACTGGGTTTTCTTTTTTGGTTCTGAAAGCCAATAAAATGAGAGGATCGCAAGTGAAGATTGAATAGAAATAAAAACTGGGTTCTCTTTAATTTGTATTAGTATTTTTGTTTACCTTCGCCCTTTTTTGTGTTTTAGGCATGGTTGTATTCTTCTTAGAGACTTTGATTTCACAGTGAATGAAAATATGTGAACTTCTTGTTATTTCTACATGTGCTCTTATTTTCTACTATATTTTTGGTTTCTAAGAAATTATTGCTGAAAGCTTTGATTTTGAAGCTTATAATTTTCTCGTTTTTCGAACCCTGAACTTTTTTCCAGCTCGGTGTTTGTTTACTGAGAAAGTTTAGAAATCTAAAGGCATGAAATTTTTAATCTCACTTCTGAACCGTAATAATTAATGAAGCGCCTGCATACGTGTTTCAATTCTAAAAAAGAAAAGGATCGATTGTAATTATACGTTTCAATTCTAAAATCATGAAGTGTTATAATTTTGAATTTCAGTTTTAATGTGTGAAATAATAAATTATTTTGTTAATTTGTTTATGCAGAGATGAGTTTTGCTAGGAAAGAGTATGAGTTTTTGAGTGAGATCGGGCTGAGCTCTCGCAATTTGGGGTGTTATGTAGATGGCACGTGGAAAGCAAATGGCCCTGTGGTCACCAGTCTGAATCCTGCAAACAATCAGGTTGTTACTGATTCTTTTACGTATGTATAACATGTGTTTCTGTATAATATATATGTATCTGTGTGTGTATCTATTGTATTCTTCTGTGTATTTGCTTGTATAAACAGCTTTTATGCTCCAGTGCTAAGTTGCTATGAATCACAAATGAGGCCATTTGAGGCGCCGTGGAATTTACTTACTCCTTGCCTCACAACATCCATCGACTTTAATCATTTTCTTTTTTGTATTGATCTAGGCTATAGCTGAAGTTGTGGAGGGTTCTGTTGAAGATTATGAGGAAGGCATGCGAGCTTGCAGTGAAGCTGCTAAGATATGGATGCAGGCAACTCTTTTTTCCTTGCTGTAGAACCTATTAAAATGTTTTTGGGGGACAAATGCATGAGTTTGATGCATTATAGAATTCTCTAGCACGTGAACTTCTAATATGCTTACTAGCACTATTCTATCCTATGCATATATTCTGTTTGTGATCAACAGTTGAGACCTCCCAATTGCCTTGCATCTTATTTTGCAGGTTCCTGCTCCAAAGAGAGGTGAGATTGTCAGACAGATTGGGGATGCTTTGAGAACTAAACTTCAGCAGCTTGGTCGTCTTGTGTCACTTGAGATGGGAAAAATACTTCCTGAAGGAATAGGGGAAGTTCAAGTATGATGCCTAGCTTTAATTTGCTATTTCATATGAAATTGTTTATAGGATTTTCATTTCACTTGTTGTAAAACCATCTTTTGTGATTTATTATTCGTGATATATCTTGGTCTTCAATGAGCTCTTCTAACTTCATAAGCACCTATATTTTGCAGGAAATAATTGATATGTGTGATTTTTGTGTGGGCTTAAGTCGACAGCTGAACGGATCAGTAATACCTTCTGAACGTAGGCTCCATGATTAGTTCTCACCATTTTATGTATAATTTGTGGTAGTTTTGTTTCAAAAAATCGACTCTTGAAATTGGGTATCTTCCCCAGTTTTCTAAATGTTAGTCAATGAATAACTCATTTTCATCTGTTAACAGGTCCAAATCATGCAATGCTGGAGGTGTGTTGATCACCTCTACTTTTGAATTCAAATCACTGCATTAGTTCTTTAATACTGTTGACATTTTCAACATTTGTTCTTGTGCATAGATGTGGAATCCTCTTGGAATTGTTGGTGTGATTACAGCTTTCAACTTTCCATGTGCTGTTCTAGGTGAGTGTTATATCCTGTTTTAGAAAATATTAGCCTTAGAAATAATCCAGAAACACACACATATTTACATTTTGCAATAAACAAGTATATGGAGATATATCCCATGTCTGTATCATGGGAGGTTGCTGTATCCAAAACACTCTGTTTGTCTTCACAATTATAGTTATTTCTTCTGCCAGTAGAACTTTTCTTGATGGTGAAGTGCGTCCTTTTGGATGCATCCTGACTGATAAAGTAGTGTAACTTGAATGGTATTCAAACTTTTTACTGGTATTGTACCTTTCTAACATCAAAATATTTTCACCAAATTTGTTTTAATGAAGTCATCAAATGGCTTCTTTCCAGTTATGACATGGATTTTTATGTGTGCTGCTGTTCTGCAGGATGGAATGCTTGCATTGCACTAGTATGTGGCAATTGTGTTGTCTGGTAAGTCACTGTACCTGTCTTGGCTGGGACATCATGCTTTATTTTATTCTTAGACATAATGTGCATTTCATTACTGGTTGAATGTGCGCACTGCAGTCTAGTTTCTTTTCATTAAATGTCTAATTTCAGCTTTTGAAGCTCATAATTACATGTCAATTTGTCCTTATTCAATCAAATACTCTCAGTGTTTTTCTTTTCTTTTTTCTCTATTATGTGATTATGCCATCCTGAAAGGTTCGGGTTTCATTATCTTATTGGTGGATTACTAGCCCATTGTCCATTTCTTTCCTTGGGTTGTATTCTAGAAAGATCTATGAACTGTTCTAGGGAATATTTACGTTGTCTTGCTTAGCATGCAAATGATTAAAAATAGGCAGCATAAAACCTGTCCTTG
Source organism: Populus deltoides (assembly GCA_015852605.2). Lineage (NCBI taxonomy): Eukaryota > Viridiplantae > Streptophyta > Magnoliopsida > Malpighiales > Salicaceae > Populus > Populus deltoides. The sequence continues at coordinate 38,297,041 of CM027570.2, forward strand.
CCGTGGTTTCTGGATGGTGTCATATTTAACAGGCCTATCCTTTCAAATTAACCAATAATTGAAATTTGGATAATCCACCTTTTCTCCATAATCAGATAGATTATGTGGGTCCAATGTCTAATCGGCATCTTTTGCCTTAGAAGAGAATTAGTCCGCTAAACTTTTTATGCTCCCTTATTGGCATACTAGTTCCCACTTCGACCTCATTTCATAGCTGCTTATTGTGATTATCAGCATAAAATTATATGAATAAACACCTACATCTAATTTGCTTTCCTTTGTTGCAAATACAACTTACAAAAGTTTTGTTTGTGCCTGACTTTGAATTGTTCCTTCTTAATTATAGGAAAGGTGCACCAACAACTCCTTTGATTACCATTGCAATGACAAGGCTGGTAGCTGGGGTGTTAGAGAAGAATAACTTACCTCCTGCAATTTTTACATCCTTTTGTGGTGGTGCTGATATTGGCCAAGCAATTGCAAAAGATACACGCATTTCTCTGGTTTCTTTCACTGGCAGTTCAAAGGTGTTTAAATTGTTCTCGTTAGAAAATGTTTATCGTTCATGATCTTTACTGTAAGAGAAACACTTCTGTTCTTGGTCAAGTTATTTATCCTATTTGATCTATAGGCCATTCTCTTCATTCATTATATTCTAAGGTTTCCTAATATATTAGTCTTATTCCAATAGTATCGCTATGATCATCTGCTGCATGTATTCAACACTGAATTTGGATTCATATTCTTTCTGCCTGTGCAGAATAAATTACTTAATTTGTCGTTTTGTAATGTGATTTATTGCAATATCAATGACTATTACTTGGATAATGTTTCCTGGATATTCTCTCTAATTTGTGCCCAGATGTTTGAATTTTGTCACAGTTTAGAACATGTACATACAAATTTACTCTTATAAAAGGGGAAATTTTGATAATTATAATTGGTACATATTTCTTACACGCAAATTCTACATATTGTACAGGTGGGCCTAATGTTGCAACAGACAGTTAATCAGAGATTTGGTAAATGCTTGCTTGAGTTAAGTGGTAATAATGCTATAATAATCATGGATGATGCTGACATCCAGCTAGCTGTTCATTCTGTTCTGTTTGCTGCTGTTGGGACAGCTGGTCAGCGCTGCACAACATGCCGCAGGCTGGTACTCTAAAATCTGACTTTTCCTTGACATTCATGCATGTCAATGGTAGTCAAAATCAATCTTAATATTTTTCTTGCTTGTGCTGAAGCTTCTACATGAAAGCATATATCAGAGAGTACTTGATCAACTACTTGATGTATACAAGCAAGTTAAAATTGGGAATCCATTGGAAAAGGGCAACTTGCTTGGACCATTGCATACTTCTGAATCAAGGAAGAGCTTTGAAAGGGGAATAGAGATAATTAAGTCCCAGGCATGTTCTGTTTTTCACCTATCTACTGTGGTTATCCAGCTGTTCCAATACTTTAAATATAAGCTTTCATTTGTCCTTTATGTTCCTAGTTCTCTAGGTGAAAAATGACTGGAAATAAAAAAAAATAAAAAAATCACTGACTTTCATTTTGCAGGGAGGTAAGATCTTAATAGGTGGTTCAGTGATAGAATCCGAGGGGAATTTTGTGCAGCCCACAATAGTTGAGATTTCTCCAAATGCTGACGTTGTTAAAGAAGAATTATTTGCTCCTGTTCTTTATGTTATGAAATTTCAGGTACATTCTTCATCCAGCTCTTTCCTTTGGTGAGTTTTTTTTTTAACTGATTTTCTTTCTTTCGTGAGATATGAAGTACGTAAGGCTAAAGTTTCTTTCTTTCTTTCTTTCCTTTTTTTTTTTCCCCTTTGATAACTAATCTCTACTATTTGTCCTGCAGTTATTTTATACATGTAGAGATTGCTGAATAATTAATTTGCATTTGGTGTTTCATTTGTTGGGTTTGCACTTAATCTAAATTCTGAAAGCTGAACCCTCTCTGCAGACTTTACAAGAAGCAATTGAAATAAACAATTCAGTTCCCCAAGGATTAAGTAGTTCTATCTTCACCCGCAAACCTGAAATTATCTTCAAGTGGATTGGGTGAGTTTTTCCATAGTCATGTCTGTAGAGTGAATTATGTTATTCTATGCTCTCTACATGCTAAAAAAATCCTTGGATGTGAATTATGTGATTGTAGGTTCCATTTTTTATCTGAATAAAAATATTTTGCTCCTGAATTTGGAGTTTTTCACTCCCATGCAATTTCTGAAGGCTGTTCTTGATTCTCACTCACCTTAATAATCTTCGTGAAAATATTTACAAGAAGTGACATTTTCGTTGATATTTCTTTAATTCCTGTACACAGCCGAGTTCCTTAAAATGATTTGTGTGTTTTATAAGTATTCCTCTTTTGTTGCTTAGCTAAAGAAATTCCTCACTTGATTACCTAATGCAGGCCACTAGGAAGTGATTGTGGAATTGTGAATGTAAATATACCAACCAATGGTGCTGAAATTGGTGGTGCTTTTGGTGGCGAAAAGGCTACAGGGGGTGGCCGTGAAGCAGGGAGTGATTCTTGGAAGCAATATATGCGACGCTCAACTTGGTAAATCTAAGAATCATTGACAGTTCTTGGATTTCACTGTTTGATGCTTGTTGTGAACTCTAGCCCTTTTCACGTTGGGAAATTAGATATAACCTTCTTTTTTCTCGACAGAGAAAAAAAATGCAAATAAATAAAACTTCCAATAAAATTGCCACTGATCCTTTTTATTAATTATTTGACAGTACAATCAATTACGGTAATGAGCTACCACTGGCACAAGGAATCAATTTTGGGTAGACACCCATCAAGGTCCAGCATGTCCACTCTTCTAGCAAAGCAAAATTCCTGAAGGATTCTATATTTCCTGAAGGTTCAAGAGCTGTTCTGTCACCCTTTGGGTATTATCATCAGGTTTGCTGGCCTGAAATGTTCTAGCAGAGCTGTGGTCAAAGATCTTTCCTGTTTACAACCAGCTTTTCCCTGGATTAATTAGAATTACTTGCAACAAATAATAACAATGATGTCTCCCAAAGAACAAAGAAAATTGATGTTTCATTATAGCCATTCTTTGGTGTTCTTGTAGCTGTAAAACACGATTTACATTTTATTATTTCACGGACAGCTTGAATTAATGTTCTGTGGACTTGGTTTACATTTCTCCAATATTTCTCTCTTTCCTTGTGCATTATGACTAAAATATTCCATTTAACTTGTAGATAGCATGCAAAATTACCCAGTACCTTGCTTGTCTAACTGTAAACCATGATATGGAGATTATCAGTTCAAAATTGCATTACAGGTGACGTTCTTCTCTTGTTTGATCAGGCAAGGGCCTTCTTTATTTACAACCATAAGTAAAAGAAAGAAAGAAAACTCAAGAAAGGGTTAGGAGAACACAATAAAAAGACAAGACTCAGATGGATAGGAAGGAATACCGATGGTCATTAGAAACTAGAAAGCGAAAGAGATACAGAGCTAGGGAGGAAATGGAGTCGAAGAATGATATGCTGAAGCTATATAATCAATATCAATGAAAGGCCATTCAAGTGCTGGTCAAACAAGAGAAGAATGCCACATATAATTTGATCTTCGTATTTCGTGTCCTTAGCCAAAGCTCCATGCTCCCGATTCCCTACCGGCGAAGCCATTGTTTAGGCTCCCTGCCAATATTCAGCCCCAGCCCCACCGCCCTAAGGCGATGGTATATATCAGCATTTTTAATGTTTCTTGATGGCTAATGCCTTCAACTTATGAACTGTACATTTATTTGTTGCGAAATTTTTTAACTAATGACTCTCTCACTGTCTAGCTACTTGTAAAGATGCAGTTCAATTGCAATTGAACAAGCACTAATTTCTTGAAAAAAAGAAGATAATAATATTATTTAATTCACAACAAGACAAATTGTTTCGAGTTTATTTACTTATAAAACCATAATAAAAGTTTTATCTTATCATTTCGTCATTTAACTAATTATATCATAAATTTGATAATTATGAATAGTTTTGATAAAGAGGTACGCTGTTATCTATAGAAGAAAAAACAACATTTATTTTATAAGAGATATTTTTCAATAATTACGAATTAATAATCACTTGTACATAAAGTATAGTAAATAATGTTTTTCTTTCTTCGTTTTTTTTTTTTTTTACTTTGTAAATATGGTCAGTAGAATTCCCTTTTCAATTGAAGACAAAAAAGTTTTCGAGAAAAAGAAGAAGTTATTATTGCATGTAATTTATCATTAAAAAATCTTAAATCCACATAATAGTGCTACAAAGTACGTTGTATTAATGCTCTATTACACAATAATCATGCATATTATATATATATATATATATATATATATATATATATATATATACAAAAAATAACAATTTCAATATACATCAAACACCATAAAAATATGTGAAAGTGTTATTTAGAAAAAGTTAATAACCCAAAAATGTTATTTACTACCTTATTTTCTATTATATGACCAAATCTCAAAAGGATATTCAATTTTTTTTATAATACAATCAATTATAATAAAATAATTTATTTATCTTAAAAATATAAATCTCAAATTTAGATGAACAAGCGAGTTCTTAATCACTTATGTTCCATTAACATTAAAATAAAATAAAAAACTAAAAGCTATCAATCATATCAAAACACAATTCATTTTGGATTAATACAATGAAATGATTATTTTCTATTTTTTAAAAATAAAATACCTTGCTATTTGAGATAATATGATAATTTTCACATGGCTCATTGGTTATTTTCAAATGTATTTGGACAAATCAATCTTATCATAATATTTTGGGACAATAGAATTACTTAATTACTCTTCAAAGATAATTTTTTTTTTATCAAACTTATGTAAACAAGCTTTTTCATCTTTTAAATTTTTTAAGCATAGTAAAATAACTTAATTATTCTTAAAATAAAAAAAATCTTAAGCTATAGTCCAAGAGTGTTTTTATCTTTTTATTATGGTTTTTTTTTGTTATAATCAAGTTTACTTATGAGCTGTTTGATAATTTAATAAACATAAATATTATTAAAAAAAAAGTCAGACACGTGGGCACCCTTTATGCCTTTTTGGCAAAAAATATGACGTTTTCCAGTAACCAAATGTTGTTTTTTGTTGTGGTGTTTGAATTGTTTTAGCGGCCCCATTATGATACGACATGTGTATCCAAAAGGGCTTCAATTTGGTGTTGATAGCCTTTTCTCTTTATTTTCTCTCTCCTCATTGATTTCTACTCATGACACCCTTTAAAATATTAAAATAATCATTCAGATCTAGTTTATTTCTTTTGATTTCTGTTTGTTTTATATGAAATAATTTATAAATTTATATATTTTCTTTAATTTTATTTTCCTTTAATTTTTTATATGTCATATTAGGTCCCTATTATTTTGATTGCAATTAGTTTTATTTTAGATAATATTTAAAATTGATTTTTTTTTTGATTTCATCCTTTATTTTTTTCCTATCAAATTTGATCTTTATTCTTTTGATCCTTATTTTTTTTTACCGTGAATTTTTTTCCTAGTTTCATCCTTTAATATTAAATTGATTGAGAATTGATCTCTTGATTGAGTAAATGTTTAGGATTTTATAAGTTGTGAATTTGGGAGACTAATCTAGGTTTAGGAGACTCGTCTGAGTTTGCTCATTTTTTTCCTTTTTTTTAAGCACAAATTTATTTCAGTTTTATTATTTAACATTTATTTAATTGAAGATTATGCATTGTTATTTTTTTTATTTGCTTTCTATTGAATTTCTTACTTGTTTTGAAAATGATACAAATTATCTCATTCTTCAACATTGGGTTATTTGATAATTAAACTTCATAGGTTTATTCAATTTTCTTTCGAAGGGGTTATCCTCCTAGTATCACAACCAAGTTGTAGATTCTGCATGCTAACTAGGGTGGACCTGGGTTGAGTATTTTTGACATTTTTTAGATTATATTGTTTTCTTTAATTTTGTCCTTCAATATTTTGTTTGCTAGAAATTGAGCTTTGAATTTTTTTCATTTTACTTTCTATGGAGTTATTGCGTTCTTATTTAATTTTTTCTTTATTATCAGATAAGATCCTTCAACATTTGATTTCTTTAAAACTAATTTTTTATTTTAATTTTACCCTTCATTGATTGAGAACTGGTCTTCATGGATTTCTTCCCGCTTTCCTTTCGATGAGGTTATCCCAATCATATGCCTATGATCACAGGGTTAGTAGGTCAATTTGGTTTGACTCGAGTTTTTTTTTTATTTTTTAGAAAAAAATAATTTTTTTTTGAAGCTTCACCCCTCGATGTTGGATTGTTTGGTTATTGAACTTCATGATTTTACTCAATTTTCTTTCGACAAGGTTATCTTATTGTCATGATCAAGTTGTATATTTAGCATGCTAATTTGGATAAGCTCGAGTTTAGTTTTATTTGCCTTTTTTCATTGTTAGTTTTTTCACTTTATTTATTGTTATTGTGTTTTTCAAACCCAATCGAGTCAATAATTCAAATCTCAATTTATTTTTTGCTTTTCTAAAAATATTTTCATGGTCTTAATATTTTTTTTTATATTAGAAAAAATTTGAGTTGCCCAGACATATCTCAGGACACCTATTCTAGTGAAATGCTAACATGGAAGGTGATAAATTACCTGGAATAACAAGTTATGAAGTAGTTGGAACTTCAATAAAACACACATATATAATTTATAGGAGCCAATAAAATATCCTAAAAAAATAAATTAAATTTAAGGATTAGAATGTAAAACTAGAAAAAAAAATATTAGGCGACCACCGAAGGTGAGGACTTTTGGCACTGGTTCTTGTTTTATTTTTTTCCTTATCCTCTTAATTTTTTTTTTGTTTCTTCTTAGTCTTTTTCATTAGTTTTGTGGCTTGCCCTGATCAATTTTTTTTATATAAAAAATATACCAAGGAAAAAAAATTCAGATAACTGAGTTATTGGACAAATTAGTAATTCAAATAATATAAATAAAAAAAATACAATAACCATAAATAAAATAATAATAAAAATTAACAACAAAAAAGTAAAAAAATCCAACATGAGCCCATCCAAAGTATTAAAAAACCCAATGTTAAAAGAAAAATTAAAAAACAAGAAAAATTAAAAAAACTCCAATTAAACTGAATTAACTCATAAATTTTGAGATCATATATATATAAGATTGAGATAATATTATAGAAAGAAAAGCAAAAAAAAAAAAAAAGCACCACTTGAAAGAAAATGAAAAAAAACACGAAGACTAATTTTCAATACATCAAATATTGAATAATAAAATTGAAAAAAATAAATTTAAAAAAACAAAAGGGAACTTGCGTTAACATTTGAAACCAGTGACTCTAGTCATGAACCCAAAACTAACCCCATTGAAGTTAAAACACCAAAAATAGAAAAGAAAAACTCTAAAAAAAAGGGTAAAAAAACATCATCTTAAAAAAAAAGAAAAAAAACCCGAGCAAACCTCCTAAACTTGGTAAAATATCTAAAATTCGTAACCTATGAAATTCTGGGCCCATGTTGAATTAAAAAGTTTAATTCCCAACCAATTTAATTTTGAAAGATAAAATCGAGAAAAAAAAATCAATTTTAAAAATTTGCAAAAGCAAAAAAAAAAAGAAAAAGAATAGCAATAAAAAAAATAAAAATCAAATTTGATATGAAAAAGACTCATGAAGGATGAAATATATATATAACAATTAAAAAATGATTCCAAAAAATATAGCAATGAAAAAATAAACAAGGATCGAATTTGAAGGATTAAAAAAAATAAAAAGGGAGTAAAATTAAAAAATATTTATAATTTTATGATACAAGCGTATTTTAATTTTTTTATAAAAATATAACCCGAGACATAGATCCAATCGAGAAAAAAAGCTGATATATAGATAGAAAAATAATATAGGAAACCACCAATGGTAAAAAATAATCGTATATAAGGCAGATAAAGAAAAAAAAAAGCCTAAAAAATTCAAGTGAACTTTTTAAACATGAATATATCTTAAACTTTTAATTTATTAAATCCTAGACCCGGTCCACTGTGCAGTTAATGTCCAGTAGTAAATGATGTCCCACCTAGACTCGAATATATGTATGTCGTCTCATCGACCTTGATAAGATCATCGATCTGGGTCGCTGCCACGTGGGCATTGTTAAACTTTCTGTCAATTCTGTTAGTACCTGATAATATCATGTTTATCTCTCTATTCAAAGTTGAACTTATCTCTTCTTATCTCATTGTATCTCTCTGTTACAATTCAAAAGATTCTATACTATCTATAATAGTAACAATAATAATAATGTGAGGACGAAGCTAACTGGATTGCTGGAACAAAACGCAAGTCATTAATGATTTCCAGTTTCACTCTAAACTTGCAGGGAGAAATTACTTTCACTCTTGTTTGAAAAATAATAGCCTGACCAAATTACTGTGAGCATCGAACTGCTGTCATGAGCGAATATAATTGGAGAGTAGCTGATTTCCAGTTCTAACCAGTGATTACAGCACAAGATAAACGAAAAAATCCTTGCAATAATCATTCTGCTTGCTTCAAGAACTGTTACAGAATTGAATTTGCTAATTATGTCCTATTTCCATGAAATCTTACTTCACATATGACAAGGAATGCACAGGTTATTGCAAATCATCTGCAGAAAAACCAAGCTCATCACATCTGCAGGAATATGCAGGCCGAACTGCTCCCCTTCATTAAACAAAGCAAATTCATTAGCATCTAGCAAGACCACTTTCTTCATGAGAGCAGAACCAAGCAAATATATTTATATACCTACGGAGAGGAATGAACACCAGTACACCACACAGCTGGTTTAATGGAGGTGAAAATATTCAAGCATTTCCCTCAACAGATTGAACAGGAGAAATTAAAACAACATTTTGCAACTCACAATCATCCCAGCATGAGCACAAATGTAGAAGTCATAATATTTGATGAACAGTCATATTGTTTGATGAACAATCATACTGTTTCATCGTTATGTTTCAACTCTATAAAAACATGTTACTATTCAGAAAAGAAATAACAATAAAAAGATACATTCTTTTCTTGATCTTATCTTCTCATTCTTTTAGAGGTTTAGAGGGTTTAGTTGTTTCCTAGAGGTGTTGTCTCTGTGTGGGACAAATAAACATCTTAAAAATAGTGTTTTCACGCCTCTAAGCCAACTCCATATTTGTTTCCATCCTAAAATTTCCTAACAATTTTAAGGTGTTTAATTTTGATGGAGACAAATATGAATTCTAGTGTCAAGTTGCTAAGGATGTCATAATTCAACTAGATCAGTTTGATGGTACGAATTACACAAGATGGATGGACAAGATGATATTCCTGCTTACTTCATTAAAGATTTACTACGTTCTTGATCCGAATCTATCTGCACAACCTGAACCACAAGAAGATGAATCTGCCACTATTAAGACTGCAAGAGTAAAATGTGAAGAAGATGAAATACTTTGTCGAGGGCATATACTGAATACTCTGACCAGTCGACTTTATGACATCTTTTCTAAATTAAAGTCGCTAAAAAAAATTTAAGCTGCTTTGGAGACACACTACAAGCAGGAAAAATCAGGTTCTGATCGTTTTCTTACTTTAAAAGTTTTTGAGTATGAGATTACTGATAATAAGTCAATCATGGATCAAGTCCATGAAATTCAAATGCTGATTTCAAAACTTAGTGATTTGGATATCAAAGTTCCTAATTCACTTCAAGTGGGGGCTATTTTATCAAAACTTCCTCTATCCTGGAATAAATATAGGAAGAAGATGTTACATTCTACAGACAATTATACCTTTGAACAGTTTTAAACACACTTGCAAATTGAGGTTCAATCTCGTATGCGTGAATTTCAAGCAACAAATTCTAAAGTGAATTTGGTTACTGAAACTAGTTTGACAATGACTCAAAACAATCTAAAAGTGCAAAAGAAAGGAAACAAATTCAAGAAGAAACAAAATGCTAATAAAAAGCATAGAGTTTGTTTCCATTGTAGAAATAAAGGACACTATATAAAAGAGTGCAGATTCAAGAATTTCAACAAGAACGATGGTTTTTTCAAAGTGAATATGGTTGAAAAAGACGAAGTCAGGGAGTTAGTTGCCATGGTTTCAAACATTCAAATTAGAATGATTACCGAATTAAATATGACAGCTAATGTTGTAAAGACTTCAGATTGGTGGCTGGATTCTGGTGCAACAGTTCATGTTTGCAATAACAAAACATAGTTCAAGACTTATGAAGAATTGAAAAAACCTGAAGAGGTCTTGATGGGTAACCATAATTCTGCTAAAGTTTTGGGAAAAGGAACTATTGAGTTGTACTTTACTTCTGGACAAAAATTGTCTTTATTCAATGTGTTTCATGTTCCTGAAATTAGAAAAAACCTTGTATCTGCTAGTCTCTTGAGCAAGAAAGGGTTCAAGATTGTTTTGGAGTCTAATAAGGTTATTATAACTAAGAGTGAGATGTTTGTGGGAAAAGGGTTATTCCTGTGAAGGCATGTTTAAGTTCAGTATTAATGAAATCAATGTTATTTCTGCTTATATGGTTGAATCTACTTCTCTTCTTTATCATGCAAGATTAGGACATCTAAATTATAGATATTTGAAATATATGTGTAAGCATGGTTATATTTCATATCAACACAATAATAAAAACAAATGTGAAGTATGTATTTAAGCAAAGATGACAAAGAAGCCTTTTCCTAAAGTAGAAAGGAATTCTCAATTACTTGAGTTGATCCATTCTGATATATGTGAAATAAATGATATGTTAACAAGGGGTGAGAAAAGATATTTCATAACTTTCATTGATGATTATTCTCGTTTTACCTATGTTTACTAGTTAAGAACTAAAGATAAAGCCTTTGGAAAATTCAAGGAATTCAAGAAAATGGTAGAAAATCAAAAGGAAAGGCAAATTAAAGTTCTTAGAAGTGATAGAGGTGGATAATACTTTTCTAATGAGTTTTCTACGTTTTGTGAGGAAAACGGAATAATCCATCAAACGAAAGCACCCTATACACCACAACATAATGAACTTACTGAAAGGAAAAATAGGACCCTTAGTGGATATGATCAATGCCATGCTTTTGAATGCTAAATTACCAAATAATTTATGGGGTGGCCTACCTTATGCATGTCACATGTCACTTATAAGTACTACTACAAAATCAAATGTTTCTCCCTATGAAGTATGGAACGGTAGAAAACCAAATCTGAATTATTTTAAAGTGTAGGGATGTGTAGTTTTTTATAAAATTTTTGATCCTCAAAGAACAAAATTAGGACCCATGTCACAAAATTCAAAGGCTTATAGACTTTTGGATTTAGAAACTAATGTGATTGTTGAATCTATACATGTTGAATTTATCGAATATAAATTCACAAGTGATTCAAATGTGCAAGAACCAAATTTAAAAGTAATGACTCCTAGCTCAACGTTAAGTGAAAAACGTAAAAACCTAGAAGTAATAGGTTCAAGACCTAGAAGAAGTCAAAGAGTTAGAAAGGAAAAACACATAGTAGAGATTTTATTTCCATTAGCATTTAATTGTATTTTTAAAGGGTGATAGAAATGAATTTAAAAGACATCAATGCCTAAATGGAAAAGATGATCCAAAGACATTTGGTCCTAATATGGATGATGTTTTTGGAAAGAAGTGGTAAATGATGAAATGGATTCAATATTGTCTAACAATACTTGGATCCCAGTAGATTTACCTCCAGATTCTAAGTCAATAGGATGTAAGTGGGTGTTTAAAAGAAAATATAATACCGATGGTTCTATACAAACCTTTAAGGCAAGATTGGTTGCCAAAGGTTTTACTCAAAAATAAGGTGTTGATTATTTTGATTCTTATTCTCCAGTGGCAAGAATTACATCAATTAGAGTTTTATTTGCATTAGCATCAATTTATAAATTGTATGTTCATCAAATGGATGGAAAGATGACTTTTCTAAATGGAGATTTAAAGGAAGAAGTGTATATGAAGCAACCTGAGGGTTTTATACTTCCTGGTAATGAAGAAAAAGTCTGTAAATTTGTAAAGTCCTTATATGGTTTAAAACAAGCTCCGAAACAATGGCATGAAAAGTTTGACAAAGCAATTTGTTGAATGGTTTTCATCCGGTGCCGATAGTTTTGTAGTATGTATTCCAAATTTACAAAAGATTCTGGTGTGATTATTTGTCTCTATGTAGATGACATGTTAATATTTAACACCAATATTATTGGAATAGTTGAAACTAAAAGGTATCTCACTTCTATCTTTAAAATGAAAAATCTTGGTGAAGTAGATACAATTTTAGGTATCAAAGTTAAGAAACATAGTAATGACTATGCATTTAATCAGTCACATTATATTGAGAAAATGCTTGATAAGTTGAAGCATCTCAATATAAAAGAGGCTAATACCCCATTTGACTCTAGCATGAAGTTAAATGATTATTGTGATAAAGCGGTAGCACAACTAGAATATGCTAGTGCCATTGGAATTCTTACATATGCTATGCATTGTACAAGACCAGATATAGCTTTTTCTATATGCAAGTTATCAAGATATATAAGCAAGCCGAATACAGATCATTGGAAGGCTATTGCAAGAGTCTTTGGTTACCTAAAAAGAACGATAGATTTAGGCTTGTTTTATTCTGATTTTCCAGCTGTGATGGAAGGATATAGTGATGCAAGTTGGATGACTAATTCAAGTGATAATAAGTCCACATCAGGATGGATTTTCTCACTTGGAGGAGGTGCAATATCTTGGACATCTAAGAAACAAACATGCATCTCTCATTCTACCATGGAATCAGAATTTATTGCTATAGCTGCTGCAGGTAAATAAGTAGAATGACTAAGAAATATGTTGTTTGATATTAAGTTGTGGCTACAACCTATGTCAGCCATTTCTTTATACTGCGATAGTGAAGCAACTATGTCTCGAGCTTATAGTAACATTTACAACGGTAAGTCAAGACATATAAGCATTCGACATGGATATATTCGAGAGTTGATTACAAATGGTGTAATCGCCATTTTCTATGTGAAGTCTGTGAATAATTTAGCGGATCCGTTCATAAAAAGACTATCTAGAGATATGGTACGAAAAACAACTAATGGAATGGGGTTGAAACCCGTTATTAAAGATACCAATAATAGGAACCCAACTTCAGATTAGCAAAAAGCTTATCTCTTAGTTTAATGGGTAATAAAAAGTTACTGTTTTGTATCTGTTGGACACTGATAATTAATTGGAGTCCCTATTCTGATAGTATTTAGTGTGTTCTATTACAAAAAGTAGGATGAGCGTGGGCTCTTAATGGAATTTAAAGTTCATGTCTAATGTAATAGAGACATGTATAATTCCACCTACATGAATATAAAAGTGGTGCCGCTTTTGATAAGAGTTAGGGTTTTCTCTTGTAAATATTCAAGAAATTTTTTTTAATGATTTTAGCACATGACCATAATAGCGCTAAATAGTTGTAAACCTCTTTAAGAGTTTGGATAGTATTATGTGTGTAGTATCTTTTATTCTACAACAAAAGTTTTGATTTAATCCGCGGACACCAATAACTTTAGTAGGATTCAAGTTCTAACACTAATTGAAGGTTTAAATTGCAAAATACCTTCTTGTAAGCATAATTCTATCAAGTGAAAAGACCTTCATTACAAACTAGTGGGGGGTTGTTGGTGTAGTTTGTAAATGAATAAAGAAAAGATGTTTATCTCACATTGGAAAGAAACACTCCCTCCTAATGTTTCTAAGTGTGGGTTTCTATTGTGTAGTAAATGAAGCCATGATGGACAAACTCTCCTATTTGGCTTCCTAATGTTATTATATGGATATTTATAATATCATTTGGAACTTAGAACTTGGAACTTGGAACTTAATATGAATAGTCATACTATTTGATGAACAATCATATTACTTCATCAACAATCATATTGTTTCATCAATAATTATAATGTTTGATGAATAGTCATATTATTTGATGAACAGTCATACTGTTTCATCGTTATGTTTCAAATCTATAAAAGCATGTTACTATTTAGAAAAGAAATAACAATAAAAAGATATATTATTTTCTTGGTCTTATCTTCTCATTCTTTTAGAGATTTAGAGAGCTTAGTTATATTCTGGAGGTGTTGTTTCTGTATGGAACAAATAAACACCTTAAAAATAATATTTTCAAACCTCTAAACCAACTCTATATTTTTTTTCCATCCTAAATTTTCCTAACAAAAGATGCTGCAGGCCGCCCGTCCAGGAGAGCCATGCGAGACATCCTTCCCAATTATTAACGCGGGAGTGTTGGACACCAAATTATTGAAGAAGAATGCTTAGTTGTGTTTGCTCATATATTGGCACGTGTATAATATGTGTCAATCATAATTTTTTTTTTTAAATATCTTGTTTGGGATATGGCCTGAATGGGCTGCTTCAGTTGATTTGCAGTACTAGCCTAAACGAACTCCCTCTCATTCTCTCCTATGTTAACCTGAAAAATAACTTGGCCCTCGACCCGGTAACATTAAAGAATTCCTAGCTAGGGCATGATTCACAATGCAAAGTGACGAGTTAAAAGACAATGCGTTAATCTTCTCTCTCGTAGAGGTTACTTGTTCAAACAAGTAACTGGTTTTATAAAAGAATCATGAAAACTCAACGACGAACATTAGTGATTTTTATACTCACACATGTAGAGGACTCTCCTGCTCTAGTAGCAGTACTGTTACGAGGACGACACCATCAGTGTAAGATGTGAGACATAACATTTGTTTTTCCATTACTATACTGGCTTTCAACCATTTACTTTGTGAATACTATTAATTATAATCTTGATTAGAAGTGATCATGGGAGATCTGCTTATAAGTTGTCTTTTAGCACACATTTGTCTGTCTTCTACCCTCTCTTGGCGCTGTAGTAATTAAGATATTGTTGGTTAAATCCTTGCTTTACGCAAGTATATTGAGAAAGAAACACAAAAACCTATGCGACATGACCATAATTAATTAATTTCTATGGTCAAAAGATAGCGCACCCTGGAAGTCTAACTCCAATAAGTGAGCAAGAGATTGCACGGCAATAGCCTCCAATTGTGCAGGCCACATTTTGTTCCTTTTAAATTAAATACCTAAATATTATCAGGAAAAGAAAGCAAAATAAAGCCTTATTGACACTCCCCTAATTGATGTCCACGTACACTCTTCCCTACCTTCTCATGGGTAAACACCCTAAATTTTCATGTTAATTGCCTACTCGAATTCATAATTTTAAAAACCAACAATTCTAACCTAAGTGGTCTAGTGATAAGAGTTTGGGATTAAAGAATTACTCTTCCTATGATTTCAAATTCGAGTCATGTGATTGCTAATATGATAATCACTGAAAATTTATATGGTCGTTAACTTCAGGACCCGTGAAATTAGTCGAGGTATGCACAAATTGGCTCGAACATTCATATTAATAATAAAAAAACCAACAATACTCCCCTCTCGATCTCAAACCATTAATTTATTTTATATAACTCTACAATATATTAATGTACACTATAGTACTGTATCATATTTAATAAAGTATACATTCATAAATAATAAAAAACACATAGGTAACATAATACACCTTGGAAGATGGGAAAAAACCATTAAGCAGGCAGATCAAATCAGACTGATCAATCCCTATTCAATAATGAATAAGGACAGACCGTATTCATATATATATTAGCACAGACAAGATCTCTGACAAAACAAAATAGTAGTGTTTTATTTCCTTGAAATAGCCTTATATGGTAGATATAAGCCCGCAAACAATTTTGGGTTCACAACGGTTTTGATTTTTCAAACATCTTTTTTGTATCTTTGTTACCATAAATAAATTTTATAAGGTGTCTAAAATATTTTTTTTAATTAAAATATAGTTAAAAATAAGTTTTTTTTTAATTTAAAACTTCACAACCTGATTTTTTAATGACTGGAGATCGCTAGAATCTGAACATGACAAACAACATATCATTTATGTTTTTTTTTCAAAATTTTAATGGTTATTAAAAAAAATTAAAAATAAATAAGACTTAGACACTCGGATTACTCTAGGCTTACACGCCCGAGTCTTTTTCTTGAGACCCATGTGCTCTAGGTCAATCAGATCCAAGTGCCCGAGTTTTTTTCCATCATTTTTCCTTCCTTTTTTTTCTTCAAAATTTAACCCATCAATTTGATCTTTTTTTTCTTGCTTTTTTTTTTTATTTTCACTATTTGATATTTTGTGTTTATTAATTAAGGAACGAAACTTGTTTTTACTTAGTATTTTTATCTAATTGTCACTAATTGTCTTGGTATTCGGTTGATTTTCTCATTTCATAATTTTTTAGGGTTGCACTGCTATTTCTAAATTTATTTAATTAAATGCATATATGAACTTTTTAATTTATAATTAAGATTTTTTTATATTAAAAAACATGTAAAAAATATTGTTATATTAAAAAAAATTATTTAACCCACAGTGAAATGAAAAATCAAATAAACAGGAAGCAGTAAAGCATGTCATCTATCTTCGTTGGACTTGTACAGAGTACATTGAATTCATTATTAGTAAAACCAAAAAAGCGTCTAGTCTTTGGTACAACCTTACTAGCTGTTCATTGTCAAAAGAGCGATGATCATGAAGGTTGGGAAGATATGATCAATAGATTCATGCAAAGCCATTAGCCATGGGCAATCATTTTTGTCATATACGACACAGGAATACTTCACCCACGACACTATCTCCCTTTTATTCTAGAAGAATCAAATAAAGAAATGCCATTACTGGAACCTAGAGCACCGAGAGAACCGAAAAGCAGGCCTCCCACCATTAGAGAATTCCATGCTCACCAAAGCCTTTTGTGGATCTATTCGCATCCTCGATTTCTACGATCAATTTCCTTTCATTCTTTAATAATATCACACCAACTTCCAACCAAATGTTGAATTATGACAAATATCATGCGGGGACCAAATTATTATGTTTCAATTATGGTGTGAAATGGCTAGACATCAATACTGAATGGTCATCGAGAGTTTGAAACCATGGAAACAACAAATCTCCGAGTTATTCTAATCACACCAAAAAATGTCAAAATTACTAAGAAATATAATTTGGTAAAGAGGAAGCAGAGTTTCATAAGAGATAGATTATACATGCAGGTACAACTGAAACAAAAAGTTTCAGGAAAAAGCTTCTGACAAGAAGTTCTGTAACAACTAACAAGTAGCGCTACATTAGGCACCTATCTTCGATTTTTTTCCCCTTTGATCTTTCTTGTTTTGCATCAGAATGAAATGTAATTTTCTTTTTTTCAATATTTTCTCCGTCATTTTATTGATCACCGCTTATTCCACAGAACCTCATTAGTATACATCAACCAGACAAGGTAGGGAAGCAGCTTTCGGACCTAGTAAGCGCAGCAGCACGACTTTCTCCCTTCGTTTTGGTAGGACTACTTGGAGTTGACCTTAAACCTCTTGGTGAATCCAAGCTTCTTCTAAGAATTTGTCTCATGGCAGCTATCAAATGAATGGTTGGATCAGGAGGTGGCCCTGAGGAAACAAACTTCTTGCAGAAGTTCATGTGCTTTGCCATTGCTTCTTCAGTACTAATAAGCCTCTCAGTCCTTACAATTTCATCTTTTATAGCCTCTGCACATAACCCACAAATCCATTTACCATGATATCTTTCGCGTACTCTTTCAATGTATGCCGGTGTGCACTCTTCGGTTAGGCCACAGCAATCACATTTGGCAGACTCAACCTCAATCTGCGCGATGAGTTTTGTTACTGTCGTTGCTGCTGCTGTTGCTTGTGTTTCTGGTGCCGGGACCACCATAGGGTCACTGATAATAGTAGCAGACATTGCCAATTACCCTATAAATTCATCAAACAACGTTAATCCATTAATAAAGGGTTACACAATATATATTATGTTTTCATTTCAACTTGGATGCCAGCTACTTGCAACTTCATCGATGTAATAAAAGATAAGAGTTGTGAAATGCTCTGTTTTCCAAATTTGATTTCTTTGTTTCTAAAACATGAGGAAAAAAAAGGCTTGATTATTGCGCGTAGAATGCATTAGGGAACCAGCTGGACATCCAAAAAAAGGGTTTTGAAAACAGCTCAGCGTCTAGAAAAGTTGTGGAAAAAAAAGACAAAAAAGAAAGCCTTTAGGTTTGGTTTTCCTTCGATTCTCTGTTCAAGGAAAACAGAGCAGCAACACCTTCAATCATACAAATACAGCTCTTAAGACATCCATACCAAGGAGAAAGAAAAGACACAAACATTTAAAACGATCAAGAAAGATGAATACAAATAAAGAAAATTAAAACAAAAACATTTTTCCTAGAAAAAGAAAAAAAACAAAACCATACAGCAAAAGGGCAAACAAAAACAAGACCATATGCTTTAGTGCTTTCCATGAAAAAGCAATATATACAGGCGACTAAAATGAAAACAAAATCCTGATGAAGAATAATAATTATTACCAGAAGCAGCAGATCAAACTAAAACTCCTTAATGGTTTTTTCTTTTGTAGGTGTGTTCTTAATAAATGTTATGTATGTCTCTCTGTCTCTTTACTTCTGCTGGCTACCTTGGCTTTGGTAAACACTCTCTCTTTTTCCCACTCTCCTTCAACCTTCTCTTCTCCAGCAAAGAAGATTTCATGAATCAAATTCATTTCAAAGGGAAATCTTCTTCCTTTTTTTTTTTTTTCTTTCTCTAAATCTTAAACTTGTATGAATCAAGATGCAGAACCCCTTCTCTTTTCTTTTCTTCCCTTTCCTTGATGACTAGCCGAGAAAGAGCCCAAACCAAATCTTCAAAAGAACTAAAACCCAAGAGACAGCTTTTTGTTTCTCCTCCACAGAAACAAAAAGAAGGAAGAAGTCGCACTTATATTATAAGAGAGAGAAGACCAAGAAGGAGAAGTGAGGAAAAGAGAACAATGATTGGAGCCATAAAAGAGTAACAATCTCACGTCGACAGTAGATGCTGTCATTGAATTCTGACCGTTGATTTGCTGATTGCCAGCTAAGCATTTATCATGTTTTAGAAGGGACGCCTATTCTTAGACAATTGTGTGCTGTTTTAGAGGATTTTGCCTCTTCATTCTGCCATCCCTCAATCCAATTATTAAATGCCACGTGTAGTACACAAACGTGTAAGGTACCGGTTCTCGCCGTGGAGATTTCCTTTACAGCCAAGTTGCCATTTAAGTAGTTATTTTGTGTGTATAATGTAGGGTTCTTGGAGTTGATGCTGATTCATTCAGATTGCTAATTTTGGGAGTTTGCAACTAATCAATTTGAAGTGCAGGGTTAGTGTTCTCTGTCATTTGTGATTCCCAAGCAATTATTGTGTCATTTGCTGGACTGTTCTGTACGTACCAGCCCTTTTCTTTCTTTTTTTTTTTTTTTAATTTGTTTCCAAAACCAATTTTCTATATGAAAATTGGATCATAAAAGGAAACACAGTATTATACCATTTTTGTGTCATTTACCAGACGACTCCATGTATATGGTAACTCTGCTCACCGTGGACGAATCCAGTGGGTGGGGATCCCTAGTTTTTCAAACTTTCAGGGATCTTGAAGAGCGAATTGAATGCAATTTATTTGTTGTGTTATTAGGGCATTTATGAGTAATTATAAAGATGTCTGGGAATCTTGGTAAAATTCTCTTTTATGGCAATTGATTTCGCCAAAAATTTAGGATTGGATTGGTGAGATGTGTGGTCTTCGGTATAGACTAGACTTCTGAGTTCTTCAGATAATCAAATTAAAACTGATTGTATGAGGTAAATAATAAGTGGTGTATTATGGATTTCACAAATTTTAAATAATTAGCTGAGTATAAAGTATAAATAAGAACAGATTAATTATTGCAGGAGTTTGCAGGAAAATCTTGTATAATTTGTAAGTACAGCATTCCTCAAAGAAATTAAAGACAATCGAAATACACACAACTTACTAATTAATTGCCATTGATTTCCCTAAGCTATGTCATTGCGTATAAAACCTCGAGACACAACTTTCTCGTTGAATTAATTTAGTGTTGTTTTCACATCTAGAAGTCTATCAGAAGCTTTGATGAGTTCATACCCTAACTACCCAACTGTAGAGAGTTAGATTGGCACGGGTTTTTAATATCCTTTTGGAAACCTGCAGCTAATATTATAAAATAACACGTAGATAATTTTTATTTTTATTAACGTGGGTGTGCGGGCTAGCTTGCGCGTATCTCGACTAATCCCACGAGTCCTGAAGTTAATGACCATATAAGCCTCCAGTAGTTCTAAGCTTTGTGAGACTCGAACTGGTGATCTCTAAAAAGCAAACCTAGAACCTGACCAGTTGAGCTACGTACACCCCTCACAATAATAACCCTAAGAATAATTAATTTGTTGAGCAGAAGCCTAATGGTATTCTCATGCAATCTTATAATTATTGAGTTCAATAAGAAGCTGTGTGACTCAAGCAACCCGATGAGGCACCCACTCCATTGTTTTTTGAAGCTCGGGTATATACCTTGTTGGCGATTCCTCAAGGCTCAGCGATCCTAGGTAGCTAGTTGTATACCAACCATATTGTCATAGTCAGTTGGTATTAATTTGTTTACCATATAAGCATTGCAGAGCTGATAAAGAAAACAGTGATGAAATGAAATAAGCGTTGGTATCAATTAATTGTGATAGAGACTTGCACGCCTTGCAAAGAAGAAGATAAACGACTCCATTAATTAATTTCTTGTTCCCATCTTTCCCATGAAGTTAGTTTTCCCATCACAAAAATAAGGGTTGTGTGCCTTAATTGGAACTGTGGGCATGTGTGCTTTCCACACTGCAAAAAACCCAATAAATCACGTTCATGCATGTGAAGCATGCAATCTATGGGTAAAGCTAGTTTAACATACAAGGTGGGAAACGCATCTATATACAGACGATGGGATTTTTCTTTCTGTTGGCCAATATTTGATTTAATCAAGTCCTTTCTCAATCGAAGAACAGTTCACTACTAGCTAGTTATGTTGATATGGATTCGAGATGCATGTCAACAACAGTATTAGTTTCTTCATTTAAATCCTTGCAATCTAAAACCTGCAGTTGTTCGTAAAACTTAAATGATAAATAAAATGAAGTGAAAAGAAAAGAAAAGAAAAGGCGCAGACATGCACTAATAAAACAATATCAGTTTCCTCATAATTAACCCGCATATTAATTATTTTTGCACCTTCTCATAATTTTGGTAAACTATATATATATAGTACTCACCAATATATATATATCTGCCAAATTCTCCATTCTTTTCAGCAACAAACCGAAACCCATCTTCGTATAATTACTACTTTACTTTAGGACCGACCATCTCATCCTTAATTATAATACTAATACCAATTACTTTAGGTATATATATCTCACAACCACGATCGCTTGGTCTCTACATTACTAGCCAAGCCCTGTCGTAGCAATGTTTGTCCAAAGTCGCGAGGATGCAATAGGTGGTGACTGCAGGGGTCAGCACTGGAAGCAAAAGAGAGGAGATTGTAGCAGATATCATGGTTCTTTCAAAAGTTGGAATTGTGATCTATAAAGGAATTATGAATTTTCTTTTATTTATGTCTAATCTATCTCATGTTCTTAATCGTTCCTTAGCTTTTTACATTACATTTGGTTCATTATTACATCCAAACCCCTTCCACTGCAAGTTTTTTTTCATGTGTTAAATCCCGCCTAGCCTAACATGTTAAGCTTTTATTACATCCAAACCCCTTCCATTATTACATTCATATAAATTACCTTGACCACCTAATGTTCATATAATATTTTTTAAAAAAATATTAAAAATTAATATAAATTATATTTTAGAACTTGATTTAACAGCTTAAGCTATTAATACTTTCAAGAAAACAGTTCATACAGTACCATATATGCTTCTCCTCCAAATCCCAACAATAACACTTAATGTCCAGTTTAACCAATCACATATATTTATTTATTTAACAATCAATTTACACCATCTCAGCCTTAAAATAATATTATAAGCACAATCTATTCATTCTTTATCAATAATATAAATACATTTGGTCATTCATGCATTAACAAACACACAAACCAATCAACTTAAAAAGCCAATAGTGAATCAAATTAATTTGGTAAGATCAGATTAAAAGAAAAAAAAATTCAAAGGCAAAAAAATAAATTAAAATTAGAATTGTGCGAATCCACGTAGCCAATGAAAATGCAATGGTGATTTAGCCTGTCCAACTAATTTTCTTAATTATTCATAATTTTTTTTTTAAAAAAAGAGCAAAGTGGGTGATTCTAAAATGTCCGAGAAAGGAAATGAATGCAATCTTTTTGGCAGGTTTTGGTACGTAATATCTATTAATTAGGCGTGATATTTATTTATTTAAGGTCAAACAAAGCCAGCTTGCACCGCACCCACAAACGCAATATGTTAAAAACGATAGAGACATTATTGCATAAATGCAAGTGACGTGCTGATTATTTAAACAAAATGTGACATGGCACTTACGTGTCAAACACTAATCACGTTCATTGTTAATTTAGCCATAAAGTACTTATTCTCTCATGATTTGGCATATGCCTTGGTTGATATATCCATCGGTTTAATTATCTAGATTTGTAGGGGAATTTATAGCTTTTGTCGATTTTAAAATTCAGAGAAAATTTTCAGGCTAATCCTTAAAAATATAAGATTTTTTTATATTAATCTTGAATATAAAAGATTGTTTTTATTTAAAAAAATTTAATGTTAATCTCTAAAATTATATAAGAGATTTCATTGAAATTTTAATGAAAACCTTTACGTTAATTTTTAAAAATAAAAAATTTTATCGATTTGTTTAGATAAAAAAAAAAATTGACGTTAATCTTTAAGATATATAAGGTTTTTTGGTTGATTTATTACGTAAGAAATACTTTTATTTATTACAAAAAAAATTTAATGTTAATCTTTAAAAAGTAACTAAGAATATTACATAATAAATACTTTTATATATTTATTCACCAAAAAATTTAAATAATATAATTAAAAAGAAACAAAAATTAATATATTATATATTATTTTATTACACGTATATCCATATATTTACAATAAATATTTTTAATTAAGAATTTTTAAAATTATTTTATATTTTAAATGAAATGTACAATCTTAATTATATCTCAAATTAAATACATCGATTTTCATGCTTTTAAAAATAAAAATTAATATGTTTTTATGTAGAATCACTTTCTACTTCTGAAAATTAAACGATTAAAATATTAAAATTCATATCAAATATTTATTTAATGATTTTAATTACTTTACTTTAAAACAAAACATTAAAATTTTAAAAAATATGATCTGAGATGCTTCAAAAATTGCAAGAAGCTTTGCTTAAGGCTAGTACTATGCAGGGATTGAGAACGATAACCTACAACCTGTTTCCCCCTTCTTTTAATGACATTGATATTTTTTGCTGGACTTCCAGAATGTTTTGAAGATGCTTTGCTACAAAAGAGTTGTTTTTTTTTATATATATATAAAAAAATATTTTAAAAAATAATACAATTTCATCTTTGCAAAAACATGAGCATGGTGAAAGCTTTACTTGTGAGTTGGGAGTCACATGCAAGGCTTGTGACTCACTAAAAAAACTGGTCAGAACAATTTTTTTTCTAAATTCTCAACTCCTTGCCATAAAAAATCAACTTAACATATGCATCATAATTCATAAATATAATTAAAAAATCAACGTACTAATTCATCAAATTTAACAATTCACAGTTCACAATTAAATACAATGAGAATTAATAAATATTTTTTAAAAAATATTAATTAAATTCATAATTCTTAAAACATTAAACCATACAGTCTAACTATATATAAAAATCACCACAACTCGTAAATGAGCCTAGAATATTAGTGGACGGGCATAAAACACTCGTGAATGAATCCGGAATACTCGTGGATGAGCCTACACCATCCTAACTCATTTCACTCGAGGATGGGTCTATAGTGCCTGTGTAATAGTTGGTTCAAAAATCATCTTAGCTCAAAGATGGGTCTGGAACACTTGTCAACGAACTCGCCTCCCTAATTGCATATGCATTATGCATGCTCAAGCATACATAACCAACTAGTCCTTTCTCGCATCCGTTAGGAGGTTTTAAAATTAGTTTCCAGCCATGTCAGTTTGATGTTGTCGTCTCTATAAGCACAAACCGGAGGCATTTAATAGATGACCACATATACTGTCTATGTCAACCAATCCTTCAAGTCTTGTCACTAGGGCACCGTTTATCAAGAGTCTAATTAATATGACATTGTCCTGTAGTGTGGGTGTCTATCAACGCATAGATAAAACATATAGGTCTCGCACCTCAATCAAACTACAATCAATATGTGGTCGAGATGTATGTTAAGCAACTTAATGATCTCATAAAAACTAGCTTTAATAACAAGTAGACGAACACGCTTGTGCAACTCCATAATGGTGTGATGACGAGGTGTCACATGATTATTGCCCTGAAAATCAAGCAATTTATTCACAATTATTTAAGTAATTAAATTAACCTCCCCATTTCAATTATCCTCGTAACAATATTGGTTCTACATGTATAAAACCAACATGTTATCTGGACTTGGCTGCGCAACGAAGTGATCATGCCGATTGGCAAATAGTATAATTATATGAACCTCCTCTAGTTCGAACCATCTCTGTCTCAAGGTCCTTTCCTGTCGAAATATAATGTTATCATTACAGGACAATTAAACAACAAAAAACTATAACATACAACAATAATTTATGATGGTTTGAAATATTGGTATTATACCCGGTGGATCTATTCGAATCAACAAGTAGCTAAGCTTGTGTACTCTCAAACAGTTGTTTTTATGATGTCCTCCTTGCCCTGAGTTTAGATTCTTTTTTCTTTCCTTCATCAGGTATGATTTAGCCAAGGAAATAAATAAAGATTTTATCCTAGATGAATCTTCGTTGAGTTAACTTGTATACCTTGTTGCATGCTAGACATTCACAATATGTATTAACATTGCAAACAATTCAGACAACATCAAGATATGCCAAAAGAAAAGAGGTTTGCTATTCTATATATAGAATTTAATCTATATTTCTTGATTTTCTGAACCTTAAATTCACCCAAGATAGCTTAGATTCACTTAATGAAAAACATAAGTGGATCAAGCCATAACAGTGATCAAAGTAGAGATCGATCACGGGTTGTAGATAGATTTAGACCATGCATCCCAATATTCTTGAATACGCTTGGAAAAGTTTTTTTTTTTATCCACCTATTTTTCCTTTTCTTCTTTCACAATTCCTTTAGTTTTTTTTTTAATTTTATTTTTGGTCTAAATTTCATTTTGTTCTTTTTTTCAGTTGTGTTGACACATACCAGCTATCTCCACCTTTTTTTATGTCACAATTCCTATGCGTGTGTGAGATAAAGGAGAGAGCAGAGAACAGTGAATTTATAATGGTTATTAAGTGGTCTGGGGATTGCGCTTAACTGTGTTTTCAAAAATAAAATTTGACTTTTTTTTAGTTTTAGATTATTATTTTATGTGTTTTTAAATTATTATAATGTTTTGATATTAAAATTAAATTTTAAAAAATAAAAAAAATATTATTTTAATATATTTTCAAATGAAAATGATTTTGCAAAAAAACATATACTACATTTCAAAACAAACATTAAGGTCCGTTTGTTTGCTGGAAATTAGATTTTTTAGAAAGTGAATTCCGGAAAAGTGAATTATTTTCTGATGTTTGGTAGTGTAATGGAAAATAAGTTGGAAAACACTTTTTAGTGTTTGGTTATGTCATGAAAAATGAGCTGAAAAATAACTTATTAATATTTATTTTTTTAAAGTTTATTAAAATAATGAGGAACAAATCTTACAAATTAAAAAGTTGAATGAGAATGAAATTGAAAAAAAATATAATTTCATAAATTATCTCAAATAAAATAAATAATAATCAAAATAATAGAGATCAAATCTAAAAAATAAAAAAATAAAGAAATTAAAATAATAATAATTAAAATTTCATAAATTATTTCAAATAAAATAAGTAACAATCAAAAGAATGAGGATCAAATTTGATACATAAAAAATTTCAATAAAAAAATGATAAGAGATCGAAAAGCAAATAACAATTATAAAAATAAGGACCAAAGTTAATATAAAAAATAAATTTTAAGAGATGAAATTGAAAAATAAATATTCAAAAAAAATATATAGCAATCAAAAGTTTGAGGACCAAATTTGATATAATCAGTAAATAATATGATATTTCTAAATTTTTCACAACTTCCGGAAAGTGTTTTCCGCCTAAATTTTCCATGAAAACACTTTCCTGGAAACCAAACAAAATTTTTCTTTGACTGCAAAGTGTTTTTTGTTGACCAACTTTTCTAATGACAAATAAATACATAAAAGTTTGGAAAGTGATTTCCCAAAAAATAAATTTTAGAAAACAAACATATCCTAAGCTCCCTTTTGAGATTGCGGCCTAAACGAGAGTGATCAAAATTCAATTATTTATTTGTTTTAAATTAATTTTTTTATGTTTTTGAATTGTTTTAATAGGTTGATGTGAAAAATAATTTTTATAAAAAAATTTTTATTTTAATATATTTCTAAATAAAAAATATTTTAAAAATAATAGCTAATACTTTTATAAACACAATTCAGCTGTGAAAATTTACTGTTAGTTTTTTTTTTGGATTTAAGGAAACTTCACCCCCCGGAAAGCGCACTTTGTGGGCTCAGGTGAGGGAGTAAAATCCCGGCTGTCCCAGACTCTTACAAGAGGTGCACGCCCTGACTTGAACTCAAACCCTTTACCATCACGCTACACCCCTTGAGTACACTGTTAGTGCCAGCTGGTGTGAATGGAAATGTCTGAGCATCTCTCCTCGAATTCGATGCTACTGCTAATGTTTTGGCTTTAGACGCCGAAAAAAAAAAAGTGAAAATCTATGTTTACATGTAAAAGTAACGGAAAGCATCTATAAAGAATTTATTAAATGCAATAAAATCTTGATGTCAACTTTCCAGTGAGCCAAGATCTCACCCGCAATCAGTGCAGCATGTGAAGCTTAGCCAGGGCTTCTCATTGCTCAACTACTTCTATTAAAAATTCATCAATCCACATGTGCCCTTGGCGGTCAGTCTCAATGAACCCTTGAAAATATAATAAATGCGTGACTACATGACAAGCTCGGACTAACCCTAACATCTGTTTTTTTTTTTTTTTTTTTTTTTTTTCATTAGAATATTCTTAAACCATTTTAGGGTTCATCAAAATGTCATTCTTGCCGCTTGGAAAACTTCAGTAGTGATTCAATCTCATCAATTACTTATATACTAAAACACTTGGGATTTTTACTATATATTTGTCATTATGTAAAATTTTGGTTTTTTCAGTTTCGTCCTCAAACTTTATTTTCGAGCTATCAAGTCCTATTTAAAAAACAATTGATTTCAAATTTTTATGAAATGATGATATTGGAAGAGGAGAGATCGAAATAAAAATCGCGGCAAACATAGGTGATGTACTATAAGTTTTGAAAACATTCACTTTAGTCCTCCAACCTAAACAATCACGTAAATTATACATTTACGGTCCCTTAAAATCGTTTCAATTTCATTTTGATATAAATGTTTATTTTTGTTATTTTTTGGTTGCTGGTTGAGAGAGTAGAGAGGGGTTGCCAGATTCTGGCGGTAGAGAGAGAAACTTGTCGTTGGCACCGATTTAGGCCACCAAAATAAAATATTTTTGTGTTAAATTGTTAAATTTGATGCGGGAAGTTCATATTAGGTGTTTTTGTACCTTAAAAGTTCGTGAAAAAACGTATCTGAACTCGGGTTGAGTTTTGATTTCGGGATAAGTTTGGTTTTTAGGGCAATGTTTTTAGGTTTTTTGATGCCATGAAAAAGTTTGTCATGGTTTCTAGGGTGTTTTGGATCAAAAACGAGTTGCACAGCAGCTTTTTGGGTCAGAAGAGCATGAACCTTGATTTTCCGACAACCATAGTGACTGAAATTTAGGTAAAATAGACAACACGTCATCCATTGTGCTTGGGTCTCGCATGGCTGTTGGACCCAAGCACCTTGGGTTTGACATATTTACTATAAAAATATAGCTTTAAAAAATCCAATTGAAAAGAGATAAAGTGACGTGACTGGTTAAAAAACTAAAAAAAAAGGATAAAACGTCATCTCTTTTATTTTGTTCAGATGACATGTTTTAAAGAATATTGATTTTTTTGTTATGCGTTTAATTTTTAGATAGGTTTTTCTAGTTTATCTATGATTTTGAAAATAAAAAAATATTTATTTTCAAATGATATTTTTAATATGTGTAGCCTTACATGTTATTTCTTTTTTCTTTTTATTTTATTCAATTAATTTAATGTCATATTTTTTAAGATTAAATATTTTCATCTACATTTTCAAGTTTTATTTTTAGATGTCATTAATGATTTATTTATTAGCACACATAACTTTTAGTTTATTTGATTATATGTGTGTAAGAAATTTTTAATTTATTATATTTTTTGAACTATAAAACATGTCGAAAAAACTTATATATTTAAATTTTTATATAAAAAAAAATATAACATGGATTAGTCTTCTAGTTGAATATTCTAGACAATGTGCCCCCACTCGTCATGCGTATTTTGTCGAAGAGGACGTGGTGAAGACTTGAAGATTGGCTCGAAGAAAGAACAAAAATAGACCAGCGACTCATGAATTATATTGTGTTTATATGCAGTGTCCAATAAAAGAGAAGAGCGGGTCGTGGATGTTTCAATATAATCCAAAAAATGTATTGTGGTTTACATCTCCTAGCCTCTCGGGCCACCATTTCCATGAATTCATGGGATACTTATCCACTCGTGGAAATCATGCAAGCATGCAAGTCCAAGTCTTGCCAGACAGGCCATGGACCCCCCTGGAGTACTGGAATCGGCTTTGACTGAATGGAAACCATTTATCGTTTATAAATATTTTACTATTTTTATTTATTTAATAAGAATTAAGTATAATACAATACCGCCTTATACAAGTTTAAAGACTTTCATTTATAAAAATAGGTTAGAAAATAATATAAATCATATATTAAAACCTCACCCAATAACTTAAATTTTTAAATTAAAATAATTTTTTAACACACAATATTTTCTATATTCATTAAAAATACAATCCACCATCCTGAGTGCTAAGCTTTGGAATGAAACCTCTCATTTTCTACTATTAATATTCAAAACGATATAGTATAACGTAAATTATATTTTGAGATTTTATTTAATAGTTTAAGTTTTTATATTAAAATTATTTTTTAATATAGTATAAGAGCTTTAATGACCAAGCGGTCACGAGTTTGAATCTCACCATTTTTATTTATTTAATAAAAATTAAGTATAAGGTAATGTAAACATGTGCAAGTTTTAAGTGCAAAGAGATTTTATTTAAAAAAATATATTAGATAATAATATATATCATATCTTGAAACCTTACTTGATAATTTAAATTTTTAGATTAAAATAATTTTTTTTTATTAAAATGTTTATGTATTCATTAAAGATAAAATCCACCGTGTTAAAAGCACTATAAAACCTCTAGAATTTAGTATTTTAACCCTCTCATGCTAGTCATTCTTGAGTGTTTTGATTTTCTTCGCATCATGATGATATGTGCATAGAGACCAAGTAATGATCATTCTTCATGGTTCGAGTAGTGTAGGTAAGTGTGAGGAAGGGTGCCTTTCTCTTCTCCATTTCTTCATTTTTTTTCTTCGACAGCTTTATAGTCTGGGATACAGAGTGGCAGACAGTCAATGAGTTAGTGCACTTGCTGATAATGTTAATTTATTGTTAGTGCTCCTTTAATGACTTTAATAAACTAGCAAACGGCTTTTAAGCAAGGTGTTAACGCTCCGTTAAGTAATTGATTAAGATACCGTTTGTTTTTGTTCTTATTTTTGGGATCAACCACGTTCATTTCATGTTCGGTTACGAAAACCAGGCTGAATTTTTATCCCACCAATAAATTGAGCCCCAATTTTACGGCATTTTCGGACTATAATAGTTTTTTTAAAATGTTTTTTTTAATTTGTGTTTAATATAATACATCAAAACAATTTAAAATTTTAAAAAATATAACTGGACAGCACTCTAAGCATACCTCAAATTACTGTAAAGCATCTTCTACTAGGTTTTTTTTTTTTTTTTCCGATCACAGTTAAAAAGTTCAGAAATTCTTTTGGTAAAAAATGTCCTCTCTCTGAATTTCTCTCATGAGTAACAGACATTTCCATATGGCGAGTTCCTATTAGCTATTAAAAAAAGACTAACATACATATCAGAACACAGGATTTCGACCCCAAACCAGAAGTCCATTACATGTCGTCTGGTCATTCGCCCACCTCAATAAAAAGGCATGAAAGACATACCACCGAACTCCATGTGTTCACCAACCACTGGTACTAGCACTGTCCAAATATTAATTTCCAAAAGAGCCCATACCACCCCATCGTTCTCTTCTTCAGTTCCTTTTCACCTTCCCTCTCAGCTACTAACTGCATTTCAAAAAGAAACCTCACCTTGACATTATTACATACATACATAACTTACAGCTCCATCGATCTTCTTCTCCGGGAAGATTTTTTCTACATGGCGAGAGAGTTCGCAACATGCGTGGAGTACGGCTTGAGTCTTTCGAAGAGAATTTACTACGGAAAGGAAATGACCCCGGCGGCATCGGCAGCGATGACGCGGTCGATGTCATCGAAGTCATCGGAGTTGGCGGAGAGTTACTTGCCGACTGCGGTGATGGCTTATGCGGTGGTTCTGGAGCCGGAGCTGGTGGACAATCCAGACGTCCCTAGTTATCAGCCGTACGTTCATGGGCGGTGTGAGCCGCCGGCTTTGATACCATTGCAGATGCATGGAGCGGTGGCTATGGAGATTGATTGCTGTTTTGATCATGCAAACGTTTGTTTTAGCGGCGCGTGGCGCGTGCATTGTATTAAAGCGAGTAGGAAATGTGATGTCCGCATTGCCGTTCCCATGGGAGAGCAGGTAATACATGTTGATTTTGTTGCTTATAATTTATCAATCAGTGCTAATGAATTTTATGTAAATGTCTTTGAGAGCGAAATTAAATATTTTTTCTTCGGGAAGATCAACTTTTTTTTTTTCATGGATATTAAAATTTGGAAAATTTATAGGTTCATTACAAATGAGATGCTAGAATTCCCAAGACCTTCTAATAATAACGATTGCATGGGTGTGTTAGTTGAACAATTCACTGGATTTTCTTAAGAATTTGATACTCAGTCTGGGTTCAAATTTTGATCGTATATTCCTCGCTTGAATTTACCAAGCAAGGGGTTCGATAAGTTGAAAAGTAAAAAAAAAAAATGCTGCTGATGTTTCAAATTCCAAAGGGGTTAGGAACAGCAGATAGATTATGAGTTAATTACATATTCAAGCAAGATAATATATACTCTATGTTTAATGAATGTTTAATGAAACTTCTAAGTTGTTATAGAAAACTTATAACTGTAAAACAATTTTTTTTATATGGGATTTGAGGATTCTTAAATGTTAAAATCAGTAATTTTTAAGTAAATTATTACAAAGAAAAAAGTGAGAGAATAAATATTTATTTTTATTCTTTGTTTTTAGTTTTCATATAATAAATACTCTGAAATTAAAAATATATATTTTTAAAGAATAGAAAAAAATGAGAGAATGAACATTTATTTTTATTCTTTGTTTTTAGTTTTTAAGTGATAAACACTCTGAAATTAAAAATGTATTTTTTTTTTAAGAATAGAAATTATGAACTTTTTACCTAAGTGAGTTAAGAGGTATTTATAAGCCCTAAACTTTATTGTTTTGCTGTAATGGAAAGGCTGGAGAGTTATTTTCTCTCAATAATATTAATGAGGGATATATATCTCTTACACAACATTAATAAGGGATAAATATGGTAGGTCATTTGAAGATTTTTATACACCTATAGGTATATAAAGACGAATATCCCTAACATTAATATTTTATGTTAAAAGTCATGAGAATAAGTAAATGAAGTTTTATAACCCAACATGGAGCTTATAATGATCTCTAGGCCTTTAGTCATTTTTGCTTGGCACACTGCCAAGCCCATGGTCAATAGGTATGGCAGCGAGCCAAACCCTTGTTAAAGGAGCTAGATATGACACCTCACCAGACCGATACTTACTTAGGACTTAAGGGTGTGGG
Source organism: Populus deltoides (assembly GCA_015852605.2). NCBI lineage: Eukaryota > Viridiplantae > Streptophyta > Magnoliopsida > Malpighiales > Salicaceae > Populus > Populus deltoides. Next base: position 38,329,444 of record CM027570.2, read on the forward strand.
GTTTAGTAGCACGCCACACTTATAGTCACTTGGGCTCGGCACAATGCCAAGCCTAGGGATGGTAGGTTTGGCAACATACTAAACCAATGTCTCCCAAAAGTGTTGGGTCTAGGAGCTCGTTTGATTTATGTTCAATTTGGGGTTGGCATGTGGCCAAGCCTAAGGGCGATAGTTCTGGCTGTTCGTTAAATCCATGCCCAATTATGTTTAGCACACAACTAAGTTAAAAGCGTTAGGTTTGGCATTTAACCAGAACCATACCCCCCTAGACTAGGTAGGTGCCAAGCCCAAGGGCAGTAGGTCTTGCAGCTTTCCAGACCTTTGTTTGCTTGGATTCGGTATATAACCGAGTCCATGAACGTTGGATCTAGCAGCACACGAGATCTATTATCAATTAGGCTTGGCACACAACCCAGCTCAAGGTCGATGGGTCGAGAAAGTTGCTAGATTCATTCCTAATTAGATTTGGTGTGCAACCAAACCTAAGAACGATAGATCTGGTAATTTGTTAGACCTAGTTCAATTGGACTTAACTTATAGCCACACTAAAAAATGTTAGATCTTGAAGCAAGCTTGACCAATGTCATCTAAATCTGATATTTTATCAGATTTATGGATATTAGATATAGATGTAAGCAATCCCTACACACTTCTCAATAGATTATCACCCATCTTTTGAATTTTTTAAACAATTACTTGGACTCAAAATTTATTTTTTATAATGACAATATATTTATCCATCAAATGGCATGATGGTGTTTGTGTTTGATTAATTGGCGGAATAGTGGGTTTTTAGATAAATGATTGAGCTTAGAAAAAAGGTGATTTGATGATAAGAAAATAAAATAAAAAAGTCTTTATGATGTGATGCGTCATTTATGAATGGTACAAGAGCATATAATTGGAAAAGACACGGGACCTAACATATCTCATGTTGGCATTATTAGTCATTCATGTCCAAATTAGTAAACACTGTAAAACTACACGCGCACTTATTTGACATGAATAACGCGACTTGTTGCTGGCACCATTGCACAATGAAAAACATGTATGTACATATTGCATTATTATTTCCTTGAATCGTTACTTTTTCTTGAATGTTTAAAATTAACTTCTTTTTAAGTTCTCAAGTAAAACATGATGTGGCTAACAGGGTTCACTTCTAGGTGTCGAGGTTGATGTTACTGGAAGATCTTATCATAGTCAGTTGATCCAAGCAGAAGATGCAAATGACAAAGAAAAAGTAAGCAGAGGATGGAATGGGCGTTTAATAAAAGGCAGCATGTATAGTTTTGAAATTCCAGAGGTGATTTACCTAGTGCATTTGATGCATAATTAATTCTGGTTATGGATTACGAATTGTTTCACATTGCTCTTGCTAAGATATATATCTGAATTCTTATTTCCTGTTTAGGTTGAAGGAGGGTCAACTTTCTCGATCAAAGTGACTTGGTCTCAAAAGTTGCTATATCATGAGGGTCAATTCAGTCTCAATGTACCATTTAGTTTTCCATCATTTGTCAATCCCATCGGCAAGAAGATTTCTAAGAGGGAAAAGATACTTTTGAATGTGAACTCTGGTGTTGGTAAAGAAATTTTATGCAGGTGTGCTAGCCATGCTCTAAAGGTATGCCATTCTTGTAGGCTTTAATGTTTCAATCAGCTTCTGGTAACAAGACAAAGGAAGTGAGATGGTGATTATGGTTTGACAGGAGCTCAGGCGTGAAGTTGGTAAAATGGGCTTCTTATATGATGCAGAAGTACTGACTTGGTCAAGTGCTGACTTCAGTTTTTCCTACAACGTAAGACCTTGAACCCCTGGCTGTTTTTTTCCCAGATATATTTGTTTCTATAGTATTGCCATGTGTATTTAATGGTCAGACAATGAATATACAAAATGTACAGAGAGCCATACCAACACTTATTGTGGTTGACTGCTGTGTTCACAGGTCTACTCCAAGGTTTTATTTGGTGGTGTGCTTTTGCAGTCCCCATTCTTACGAGATTTTGATGACAGACAAATGTTTTGCTGCTATCTATTTCCTGGAGACAACCAGAGCATGAAAGTTCGTTACCATAAATTTTCTGCATGATTTTTTATTTTCTAAAGTATTTCATTCCAATAAAAGACAAGTGGTCTGTAAGGATAATTTACTCTCTTTTTCTTATATATATATAAAAAACCCTTCATGCCAGAAGTTTTGTCGCGCAAATTACAGAGGACAGAATTTTTCTTGTCACTGGAACAATGGCGTGCCAAAAAGGAGGAGAATATGACCACCAAAAGCTAATAAACTGGAAGTAAACTAATGAAGGCACAAAACACTGCTAATAGAAAAGAAAATGTTCTTGTTAGAGGAATACTTGACTACTTTTGTTGTAGTTTCATTTTGGTGCCTTATGAACTCAAAGGACCAAACACTCTTGTCTCTGAAGTCCGAACCAAGGCTTCATTATTAAAGTTTCAAATTTATGTGACTGCTCCTACTTCATGTTTGTGAATCTGTCAGGCTTTCAGGAAGGAAGTGATATTCTTAATTGATATCAGTGGAAGCATGAAAGGGAATCCTTTCGAGAGTGCAAAGAATGGATTATTGTCATCTCTCCAGAAGCTCAACCCAGAAGATTCTTTCAACATTATAGCTTTCAATGTGGAGACCTACTTATTCTCATCATTAATGGAACAGGCAACCAAAGAAACAATATTAAAAGCTACTCAGTGGCTTAATTATAACTTAACTGCAGATGGTGGCACCAACATTTTAGCCCCCCTCAAACAGGTATTTCCTTTGTGTCACTATACGTCCTTTCAACCATATTGAAATTGCTTTTGGCTTGGTATTTTTGCGGCTTTGTAATCAATTTCTCAACCAGTTTATGGAAATAAAGTAGCCAGCTCTGGCTTATACACTGTCTGCCTTCCTCTCTATAAGTGACCATATGCCACGTAGAGCATGAAAATCACTACCTAGAGTCCTTCCTGCCCGATCCCATTTGCTCTTTTTTTCCTACACTGGACATATTTTAGATGCTTCATTTTCCACTTTCACATCTCTAAACAAGATACTCATTTCAAGAATCTTACAGATTTTATTTTGTAACGTGTTATGTTTTAGGCTTTAAAGCTGTTGGCTGAAACTACTGATTCAATTCCTCTCATTTTCCTCATCACTGATGGGGCTGTTGAAGATGAAAGAGATATTTGCAATTTTGTCAAAGGTTCTCTCACAAGCGGGGGATCGATTTCTCTTCGCATATGTACATTTGGTATAGGTAAGATTTTGTTGCTTCAGTTTTACCTTCAGTTGTTTGACTCCTATTGTCTTGATCTCCTTGATCTGTCATATCTGGAGTTGCCTGTTATACACTTAATATCTGAATTGATGACTGAACACACATTTGCACGCGAGAACTTAGTGTTTCGATAGTCATATTTCAGTTTGCAATGCTTTTCAATTTATCTTGTTATCAAACTTGATATTCAGATTTCAACATATGATGAGCTTAATGAAGCCCAATCCGCATGGCGCTCAAGCTTACCAGCTTTGTGTTGGACAAGCTGAAAAGAGCTGCCATATCGATTGCTAGAGTTGGGCATTTCTCTCTGGCAATCAAAACTGGTCTGCCTATCCACCTAATATCTGCTTTATAGCAGGCATTTTTTTACTACCCTTACCTGCTACTGCTAATTAGCATAATGAAAGAAAGCACATCAATTAGGGGACACTAGGCTTGTGTCCCAAGTAACACTTTCTTTGACTTTATTATATATCTTCTCATTCTTCTCAACAAATGTCAGAATATTAAAATAAATTATATACTGCATCCTTACACCACTTCTTACCTTTTTATACAATTTGTCAAAGAACCTTATAAAATGAAAAAACTTCTCCAGGTACATATTGTAATCACTATTTCTTGCGAATGCTTGCACAAATTGGGAGGGGTCACTTTGATACAGCTTATGATGCAGGTTAGTTATATTTCAGTTGCTTTTTAGAAGGGGATCTATGGTGCAATAGACCTTGTGTTTCAATACTGTGTAAAGTCAAGCAGGAAAGATTCTTATATAGTCAATTTCTCTATTGTGTAAAGTCAAGCAGGAAAGATTCTTATATAGTCAATTTCTCTATTGCTCTTTTATTTGGCCAGATTCGGTTGATTTTCGAATGCAGAGATTATTCGCAACTGCATCATCAATCATTCTAGCCAATATAACCGTTGATGCTTTGGAATCTCTAGACTCGCTTGAGGTGCTCTATTTAAGATAGTGAATATTGTTTTATGCTAATCCTGGCTTGAAAATGTTCATACTCTCTCTTAGCATAGCCATGTTTCAACAGAGGAGGTTTTGATTCTCTCATCTCCTTCAATTTTTTTGACTGTTTCTGACATAATGTCTTCTCCGAGTCCCTTGCAGTTGCTTCCGTTTTGTATCCCAGACCTCTCATGTGGATGCCCATTGATTTTATCTGGGAGATATAGTGGAAACTTTCCAGACTCTGTCAAACTAAGTGGCATCTTGGCAGACATGAGGAAGTTCACAATAGACATAAAAGCGCAAAAGGCAAAGGATCTTCCTGTTAATAGAGTAATATTTCTTCTGGATATAACATTATTTAATAAATATGCACTTAACATCACCTAGTAGTTGTAAGATAGATTATAAAAAATAGCAATCATTTAAAAATTGCATGATAAGAAAGTTGTTCCTGGAGCTTTCTTCTCTAAGTATTCTTAACTAACTCTGCAGGTAGTTGCAAGGAGACAAATTGATTTACTCACAGCTAATGCATGGTTGTCAGGAAGTAAAGAACTGGAACAGAAGGTTTGCTACTGAATTTGCTAAGATTCTGATCATCAATAACACTATAAAAAAAATTAAAGGGAACTAATGTTGTCAAGGACAGAATGATTACGTTGGGAGAGGAAGAAACATGTTTGGGGCAAAGTTCTACTGGCTAGGTTGGCATGGATTGCGTGGTTGTGGTCATGTGTGTAACCATTGTTCCTTCTTGCAAACCTAATGCGTTAGATCTTCTTCATTGTAGGTTGCAAAGATGAGCATACAATCTGGGGTTCCATCTGAATACACCCTCATGGTTTTACATCACACTCTTAGAGAAGAGAAAGCCTCAGAAACAATTCTGATACAGGATGTAAGCACTTGCCTAACTCCTAAAACTTATTCTTAAATTCTTGGAAGAATTTCTTTACTTTCTCTCTTCTAAGTATACACAACAAGCAGACAAGTTTCTAAATTCAAATAACAAGTGTGACGTCTATTATCCAGCATTTTTTTAATCAAGCAGCGCCTGCACCCTGGCCTTTTTCTTGCATTACTCGATGACTCTTGTCTTAAATGGAAGCGTGCTTATGATTTTTTTTTTTAAATCTCAAATATTACTTAGGAGATTGTTTGCAAATCCTGAAGCTCGTCTGTTTAATTTCCTTTATATCTATGAAAACAGGTGTTCAACAAGATCAACCCCCTTAAGAAAATGGACTTACAGACGAAAATCATGTTGGGGAACCTATGCGTTGGCTTTGGCAACTTGAGTGCAACAGCTGAGAACATTCCTCCAGGAACTGAGGAGACAAAGTCATCTGATGCAACTGAGATGTTGTTCAATGCTGCTTCAAACTGCTGTAGCAGGGTGGTGGATCGCTGCTGTTGCATGTGCTTCATCCAAACTTGTTCATATATGAATAATCAATGCGCTATTGTCCTCTCCCAGCTCTGTGCCGCCCTTGCTTGCTTTGAGTGCATGAACTGTTGTATTGAGCTCTGCGAATGCGGGTAAATAAGTTCTTGTAAATGGTCGCTGAACAGTGCAGAGTGATACAAGAATGCAATGTTGTGTGTTTGTTATACTGATGCGACTTCCTTTGTATATTATTAACTGCAAACCTTTTATTTTTTTCTTCATCTGTTTGACTGTTCCATCACCAAAAAAAAAAAAAGATAGATATTTTGCATGTAATGACTGAATGCTTTGTGAAATTCCTTATTTCGCTTGTTTCTGTCGTCATTTTTGTTTGATTTTAGATATTTCGAGCTCTTGTCTAAGGACTGATCTACAACATCGCTTGTGTCGGTAAAATCTAAGCTCACATCCAAATGGTGGGTTTAAAGTTTTATTTTTTCAACTTTTTTATTAAGGGTTTAAAGTTTTAAACATACTCTCGCCGTCTTGTAAACAGAGAGTTTTATTAAATTTCTCACACAAGTTATGAAATTGCACTAAATATTATGTCAATTTATATATATTTTTATTATATTTACTACACTATTCCTTAAAGTTTAATGTAGTTTAAAAAAATGTAAATTCAATTTTTAAAGAGTGGTAGTAAAGTAGTAAAATTAGCACTTAATTTTTTTTTACTTTTTAATAAAAAAAATTAATATTTTAAGATATTTAAATAAAAAAAGAAGGGTTATATTGTGTTAAACAATACATTTATCTTATTTTATTTTTTAAGGATAAAATAATATTTTTAGTTTAATTTATATATAATATCTTTGTATTTAAGTTAAAACAAGCACTTCAGAATAAACAAATTAATAAGAACTCTAGCCTCCTTCTCTATTATGTTCATATTTTTTTGTGTTAATTTGGATTGTTTTAACATGGTATCAGAGCTGATTTTATGGAATGAGACTTAATCTCAAATAAAGTTGATTTTTTGTTAATTTGTTTTTAAAGTGATATTTGTTTAGTTTCTGTAAATCTGGTATTTTATCTTTCCTTCAGCTTCTGCAATTTGTTATTTTGTTAAGTTTCTGTAATTTTTTGTTTTGGAGTAGTTGTATAACTTCCAGAAAATATTTGTTTAGTTTCTGCGATATCTGTTCAGTTTCTGTAATCTGGTATTTTTGTCTTTTGCTGCTTTTGCATTTTGGTTTTCTTTGTTTGTTGATTATGACTACTGAAAGAGAAGATTCACTTCAGTCTATGAGTGTGATATTGGATAGAAAGAATTATTTGTATTAGAGTTATGAAATAAGAAATTTCTTTAAGGGTAAAAAGATGTGGGGATATGTTAGTGAAACTTATGTGATACTCAAGAATATCAAGAAGGGGGATACGGCTTTGATAGATACATGGAAAGCAAACAATGCAAAGATTATTACTTGGATCAACAATTTTATTGAGCATGTCATAGGTACGCAGTTGGCGAAGTATGAGACAACAAATGAGGTTTAAGATCATCTGCAAAGGTTATTCATGTAATCAAATTTTGCAAAGTAGTATCAATTAAAGAATGACATACAAGCTCTTCGTTAGAAGAATATGAGTATTCATGAGTTTTATTCCTTTATGATAGATCTTTGGGATCAACTGGCTCTTACAGAATCGGTAGAATTAAAGGCATGTGGTATATATATTGATCTTAAAGAGCAACAATGATTGGTAGAGTTTTTAACAACACTTTGCAGTGATTTTAAAAGACTTAAAGGTTTAATTTTACATCGTTCTCCATTGCCTTCTGTTAATTGTTGTCAGTGAGCTATTGGTTGAAGAAATACGTTTTCAGTTTTATTCTGAAAATGGATTCTATTTGCTTTAAATCCCTCTATACTAGCAGTATCATTTAAGTCATTCTTTAATCATCAGAATAAGCCTTACACAAGAATTGCCTGACTAGACCTGATCTTATTTCGTCATACTATCTTTCTTGAGCATATACCTTTTTTTTTCTATTCCATCCACTACTCATAGCCTGACTAGACTTGATCTTATTCGTATAGATCTTTTTTATATATATAGAATTCTGATAGTTTATCATCTCACATTCCTAGTACCTTAGATACCCATCCCTGTGTTCGACCAATTTGTACTCATCAATCTTTAGGTATTGACACTTTACTCTGTAGCACACCTGAAGCTGCATTCTCATTTACAGCCTCTCAAGCTTTATCTAAGATTGTGGATCCACCTCTATGCCAATCCATACATATTTGTAAGTCTACAAGGCTACCATATTTTGTTTATTCTTGTTATTCTTCATTATTTACTTTTTTTTAGCTTCTATTTATTATCTCTCTGAACCCTCTTTCTATAAAAAGATAATTCTTGATCCTCTTTGATAGCAAGATATGGGTGAAGAACTTTCTACTTTGCATAAGACAGATACTTGGGATTTAGTTTTTCTACCTCCTTGTAAAAGTGTTGCTGGTTATCGTTGGGTGTATAAGATCAAGACTAATTTTGATGGGTCTATTAAGCGATACAAAGCTAGGTTGGTTGCAAAAAGATACTCTCAACAGTATGGTATGGATTATAATGAGACTTTTATCCCTAATACAAAAATAACTATTATTCTTACTTTTATTGTCGTAGTTTCAGTTTGTTAGTGGCATATCTCTTAACTTGATGTTAAAAATTCTTCTTGAATGGAGATCTTCAAGAAGAAGTTTATATGGCACCTCTTTCTGGTGTTTCACATGACTTTGGGTATATTTGTAAGCTCAAAAAAAAGTTATATGGTCTCAAACAAACACCCTGTGTTTGGTTTGTTGCAAAAAGATACTCTCAATAATATGGTATGGATTATAAGGAGACATTTATCCATATTACAAAAATAACTACTATTCATACTCTTATTGTCGTAGTTTCAGTTTATTAGTGCCATATCTCTCAACTTGATGTTAAAAATGCTTTCTTGAATGGAGATTTTCAAGAAGAAGTTTATATGGCATCTCCTCCTGGTGTTTCACATGACTCTGGGTATATTTGTAAGCTCAAGAAAGAGTTATATAGTCTCAAACAAACACCTTGTGCTTGGTTTGAGAAATTTTTTGTTGTGATCTCATCTCTTGAATTTGTTTCTAATAGTCATGATTCTGCTTTTTTTGTTAAGTACACTAATATAGGTTGTATCATTTTGTCCTTATATATTGATGACATGATTATTACTAGTGATGACATTAATGGTATCTTAGTTTTGAAAACAGAGATGGCTAGATAGTTTGAAATGAAAGATTTGGGTTATCTTTGATATTTCCTGGGTATTGAGGTAGCTTACTCACCCAGAGGTTATCTTCTTTCTCAGTTGAAATATGTTGCAGATATTCTTGAGTGGACTAGACTTATTGATAACAAGACTATAGATACTCTCATTGAAGTTAACACAATGTATTCTTCTTCTAATGTTTTACCTTTTTAATAGATCCTACTTTATACTTACTATTGTTGGGAGCTTGATATATCTCACTATTACTCGTCCAGTTATTTTGCATATGTTGTTCATGTTGTTAGTCGGTTTGTTGCTTCTCTTACTACTGTTCACTTGGCAGTTGTTCTTTATATTTTGCACATTGAGATCGGTTGTCATCTTACTCATCATCATCTCAAGTATGACATAATTACTTTACCATTTGTTTCTTCTTTGTTGTAGATTGCAGATTTCTTTACCAAGTCGCATTCCATTTCTCATTTTTGTTTTATAGTTTGAAAACTCCCAATGTTCGTAGTTGTCACATCGTGAGTTTGAGTGGAGAAGTTAAATATTACATTTACTTTACTTTATTTATTAAGGGTAGAATAGTATTTTTAGTTTAACCTATATATAATCCTTTTGTATTTAGGTTAAAACAAGCACTTCAGAATAAACAGATTAATGAGAACTCTATCCTCCTTCTCTCTTATGTTTGTATTTCTTTTGTGTTAATTTGGATTGCTTTAACATTTTGAACGGAAGGAATAACATTTTATACCAAATTTTATAAAAAGCTTTCAATTAAACAATTTAGATATGCACCCATAGTGTATTATGGACGTTTGGATATGACCAGACTTCAATAAGTCATCCACCCAAAAACAAATAGAGAAAAAAAAGTCAAAATTTTAAAACGAGAGATTATTCAGAAATTGAATAATATTTATTTTTTTAGAAAAATAAAGTCTAAAAAAAACTAAAATTTTTTATTCATATACAATATTTCTTCATCCAAACAACTGGAAAACTAGATTTTTAAAAAAGAAAAAAAAGTCAAATTTTTAAAGCTTTGATTGAACCAATTGATGCACACAAAGTTAAGATTACTTATCCCAACATCTTATTTGTATATAAGCTTTTGTCTCCCCTAATCCCTCTCATTCTATGCTTTGTAAGATTAGATTCTCAAGTCCCCTCATTAGTCTCTATCTTTCAAAGCTTCCCGGTTGAATTCTTACTTGTTTATTATGGCTTTCTTTATTATCTTGATTTTTGCTCAATTTTCTACTGATTGCTTCTTTTGTTTTTTCAATATCAGAGTAGTGAATTGTCTGGATTTAGAAAAGAATTGTGTTCGTGGTTTAGATTCTCTTCAATCAACTCAAAGATAGATCTCATTTTTCTTTGAAAAGATATCTTCAGGTTATATATATCTCATTTTTTATTTTATTATACTTTTTTTATTTTTTTTCTCTAGTACATTGATATGTTAAGCCTAATCTCTCTCATATTTTTTTAAAGCCTAAGTTTACTAGGTGTGCATCAATCTTATTGTTTCAGGACCTTTGCGTTTGTTTTAGACCATACAAGGCCTTCTTTAATCTATATACCTACTCTTCTTGTCCTTAGAAAAACAAATTCCTTAATTTTGCTCAACAAAAATTTCTTCCTCCAAGTATCCATTAAAAAAAGTTGACTTGACATCATATACTACCCAACTCTTGTGTGCAGTAAGAGCCAACAACATTCTTATGGTATCTAACCTAGCAACTAGGGTAAAAGTTTCTGAAAAATCTACCCCAAACATTTATGTATATCCTTTAAAAACAAGCCTTGCCTTATACATGTTTACAAAACCATCAGAGTTTAACTTAGTCTTGTAAACCTATTTGACTTCCATAGCTTTCTTGAGTTTAGTTCTATCCATCAATTTCTATATTTGGTTCTTTTCAAATATTTTGAGCTCCTCTTTCATTGCAGCTATCCATTTATGATTAGCTGCAGCTTTATCATATCTTGCAAGTTCCATTACTATAACATTACAATTATAATAAATATTATAAAGTGATCTGGCTCCTTTCACATGTTCATCACCCACGTCCTTATTCTCTTTCAGAATTCAAGCTTCTTGTCATTTTCCTAACTCTAGTAATCTAACTCTAAGAATTTGACATCCTTGTGGACAATCACTTTATTAGTTTGTGGCAAGTAGATCCTGTAGGCCTTTGAATTTGAGTTCTAGCCTACAAAGATTTTAAGTTTTGCTTTTTTATCCAACTTGTCTCTCTTAACCTATGGAATGTAAAAGAAACACATGAAACCATATGTTTTCAGATTAACTTTGGTTTGTAGCCATATTATGCTTCAAATGGAGTTTTTTCTTTAATGCTTATGTTGGCAGTTTATTTAATAGAAATATTGTAGTGTTTATTGTCTCAACCCAAAACTTCTTTAGCAACCCTTTATCATAAAGAAAACTACTTGTCATCTCCATTATTGTCCTGTTTTTCCTCTCTACAACTCTATTATATCGAGGAGTGTTAGGTGTAATCAACTGGTGTTCAATATCTGTATCTTCACAAAACTTGTTAAATTTTTCAAAGGTGTATTCAGTTTCATTGTCAGGCTTTATCACTTGTGTTTTGCATCTACTTTGAGTTTCAACTCAAGCTTTAAATTTCTCGAAGATGTCAACGACCTCATATTAAAGTTTTATAAAATAAATCCAACATATTCTTGTATAATCATCAATGAAAGCAATATAAAATTTATTATCATTGATATGATCCTAGCTACATCATCAAGTGATCCATTAGGAGTGTCCATTTAGGTCTATTCTTAGACCTAAAATGAAGTGGATCAAAAAAGAGTTCAATGGGCTAAGTTAAGAGGGTTGGGTTAAAAATGTTCAAATTTGCTAATCTGGATCTATGTCTACTTCCCAGGTCATAAATAGTGCTATATAAAAGGTTTGAATACGATTCTAATTGGGTTGGAAACTAGATAGATGTACCTTTCCAGCAATATATGATAGGCTCGCTAATTCATCTGAACAAGAGAGAATGACGTGTTTGAAGTTGGGTCTAGAATTTGCCAGCAAAGTACAAAAACAGAAAAGACATTGTTTTCTTAAGAGTTATGGATTTCATTCACTACAAGGAGTCCTTAATGCTATTGGAAACTTATGTGGAAACCTTTGGCTTACTTATTTTATAAGAATTTCATATCAAACAAGAAGAATTAATTGGTCAGAGATTAATTCTTATTTTACAGGGCATCACACTTTTGTTCAACAAGGATTCTCCAATAATTATTTTTCTTGAGTATGTACTATCATATGTGGCAAAGGGTGAAAAATAATATTAGACTATTGTTTTATTTATTTTTATTATTTTAAACCTAATTTTAATTAGTTTAAGCTTTATTTTAATTAGGTGCATGTCTAACCCATTAGTTTTAGGGTTTACATATAAATACTCTTATGTAAAGATTTTTATTAGCTTATAAATTTTATCTATAAGTTAACACATATTGTGATCTCTTTTTGTGTGGTTAAATAATTCTCATACTAAGTTCTTGATTGAAATTGCAAACTCTTTGAATGATTGATCAACTTCATTATGATTTATACTTCCCATTCACGTCTTATTATAGGCATAGGGTATGGTGATTAATTACATATAACTTTGATTCTTTAAGGTAAGGTTCTTATTGGGTCAAGTTGCAAACTTCTTCAAAACCTCAAATTATCAATCTAAGGGACAATTCTACATCAGTCATTCAGTGATGATGTATTTATAGGCCCCAACATCTTTTATGTAATAGTTGCAATTTCTGTGTGGCTTGTCAAAAATGAAAACTTAATAGTTTTCTATATTGACAAACAGGCACATATAGGAAGCTCTTCCTCTAATTCAAGCAAGTTTTTCACTAGTTTGTTCTTTTTCATGAAGAGTAGAGCATAATGGTGGAAATGCCCTAATCTTTTATGCTAAAGCACTGAATTGTTTTATTTTTTATGGATTGCAACTTGCTCTTCTTTCTTCAAATCCAAGGCAAAGCTTTTGCCTTTCATTTGGACTTTAATCACTTATCTGCCTCTTACATCTTTAATCATACAATTGTTTCCTTCAAATAACACTCTATAGCTTTTTTTAAGCTACTGAGTGACACTCAACACAATTGTTTCCTTCGAATAACACTCTATAGCTTTTTTTTAAGCAACTAAGTGATACTCAACAAGTGTTGATTAATTTCAAGAACATATAAAACATCAAAAATTAATTTCAAACTCATATATCCTTCAGTTGCCATTCTTTGTCTTTTACTGCAATTCGTTCTCCATTTCCGATCCTCACTTTAGAAACAATAATTTTATCAAGTTCTTTGAAAAGCTTTTGATCAAAGGTCGTGTGGTTTGTATAACAAGCTTACTTTTAATTACCTTTGATTTTCTCTGCTTTCTCACCATATGATTTTTTAATTGTGCAAGTGTTGGATTGTTTGGTAGAGGTGGAACTTCATACTCTTGTTAAACAGCTTCCAACGGATCATTAACATTAACATAGGATATTCTTTTGCTCTTTTAATCTCATAGGTCCTCAAGAATATCACTTCGATACCACTCTGTTGGTATTTTTAAAAAATATTAAAGAAAACTAGAGATTGATATTTGAATCTACTGAGAAGGTTTAATTTTATTGCTCATTGTCTTGCAATTTATACATCATAATACAATCAGATTTGCACACAAAATCTGCTAGGAAATCAGTTTGTTAAGCAAAGAAATAGCGATAAACATAACAGTCCTATTAACTTATTTATTTTCAAAAGACTAGCAACAAGCAACTGTTAAAAGTAAAGAGTTGTTAGCAATTGCATGAGTCTGCTGGTCATCATTGACATTGGTTATTGCCATTTTCATCCAATAAAATGAAGTTATATATACATAAACATATACCATTTGCTGATCGCCATGGTGACAACAAATTATGATGATACGTTTGCTTTTCCTTCTTTTCCGTTCTGTGCTATGAGATATATTTTATGAATGAGAAAAACTGCCCTTTGAGTTTATCGACTGCTTTCATCAAGATTGACATTAGCTCCACCAAATACATCTAGACATATATAACCTTATTTGATATTGGTGGATAACTATTTTCTAGCTACACGTTAACATTAATAGGGTTGATTTAAGCTTTTCATGCCAGACACTCGTACAGATGGCTATTCTATCCTCGCTCTAACTGATAAGCAAGAATATGCCACTGTTTTTAGGCTAATAGTTTCTAAGTATTGGCTCTGCAGAAATCAACAGAAATGGATGAAATGGGTCGTCTGTAACTTCATGTTCATTTAAAAATCTAGAGGACAACAAAGATTTACTTTTCCTTGGTTGTGATCAAAAGCATGGTGCAAGGAGCCTTTTTGAAGAGTCGATTTAAACGCAAGGGAATAATATTTGAGCTCAATGGATGATGGTTAGTAACATAAATAATTTAAATTTATTATTGGGATCATGTTTAGAAACATAATTTGAATAGTCTGTGGATAAAGAGTCGATTTAATTTGCCAATCATAGGGATTGCATGTGAGCGACTAAATTTTGTTTTTGGCAACAGCATAGAGAGCTGCATGCAAGTGGAAAAAACCATCAGTACGCACTTGCTGTGGGCGCTAATTGATAGCTAGATGCAATAACAAATGCATGCACCAATGGAGATACAAATACATGACGATGAACTTGGATTTCTGAACTAGCCAAATCCTTAGCAACTATTTGTCACGTCAATGACCAAGCCAATTGGTCACAATCTTGTAGGATTAGAAAGAAATAATTTGCAACAAATTGATCAGTTGTTGAGCTTTTCCATACCTTGATCTAGCTTACATTCAAAATCAATACTTGGCACTTGCAAATAGAGTTAGTTTTATTAAATTGAAATTGGAGGCTATACAAGAAAGATAGATGGTAATTGTGGGATGACAGTTGCTTGGTGTTTAATCTTGAATAAAATATCCCCTGTTTATCTGAAATTCTTTATTCTCTGTTTGTTTACCAGCGTTATAGCTATGATCATAGCTAGAGCATCACATGTATCATGCTACAGCACAAGTGTCAACTTCACCTCTTAATTAGACCAAAGATGTGTTAATTACTGATCATATTCTTTGGATGGCACGTGAATTATTTCCACGATGCAGTTTGGTTTACCTGGTCTCCCCGGCCATCCCCCATCTCACAGGCTCACACCCTTTGATTCTGTGACGATGCGAAGCCTTATTTGTGGCGAGAGATACACCGAGTCGCCAACTCAACTAACTACTGGGCTGATTAACATAACCATGACCATAAAATTTAATCAAGTTCAATTGTTTGATTGCAAGGTTAGGCATAACCTTGAATCGGAAGACAGCCGATATCTGCAGAAACTGTGCTCAATGCGAGGTTAGGCATAACATGGTTCTTTGTTTAGTTTGTCACTTGTATGAAGAAGTTGAGAAAACTTGAATGTCCATAACTATCTTGTGCTTGAATGTTTCCTTTCTATTTCTTTGCGTTGTCAAATACTTCACGGTCCAAGATTCAAACTAGCATATACCCAATGCCACTGCTTTGCCATCTTAGCAGATTGTGCAAATCTCATCATTTCTTGCTATTGCATTACAGCAGTGCTAGGTTATCAGTACTACATGAAAGATTATATGTGTTTGTTGTGTAATTCAGTGCCACCAACAAGGTCCTATTTAGCGGCCATGAATGAAGGGTGCACTCATTGTCTTTGAGAGACAGAGGCTGCAAAGTTTTATTTCCATGATTATAGGATAATATATTTTGATTCATGAGGTTTCAGTGACCTTCGAGCAAGACGAAACACTTGCTTATTCTTAATGCAAGACACTTTTGTTTATTAATTAGCAGGAGATCCAATGAAAGCCGAGCTAGTCAAACTCTATGATGGCCACCATGCACCTTAATTCCTGGGTGATTGAGGTTCCACATCATACTAGTTCTTAGTTTATGTTAGCCGAACTGTGTAAACCTTCCAGAATTAGTAAGCCTGGCAGGGTCTAGTTTGGTTACTATACCCTAGACATCTAGCGTAGATGCGATAACCCACATGGCTTTCATTTCTTTAAGCTATCTCGGTTGATGTGATCCTTAACTCACCTTTTCATTCTTCTTCCATTGTTGCTCGCATCTCGAGGGGTTAATAATTAATAAACTTAAATAGTAAATCAAAACTTTTGGGTTTAAAGCAAAGCGTTGCAGTGACGAGCTAGATGACGATTGCCGGGGGTAAATGTAACTTGTTTTAGCAGGATATCTTGATCTTAATCTTGTATTTCAAACCTTAATTTTGTACTTTATAAAGCCAAACAACATCCTTCACGTAGCTCATTGTGTTCTTGAGATTTTCTTAATCCTAGCATAATTGACGTAAAATCACACGAACCACATACATAAGAATGATAAGAACCACACACAGGATACTAGGACGGAACTTCCCCAGCTATCTGGGCTGCACAGACTCAAATGTAGATGGTAAATGGTCAAAAATAATTCATGTCATCCAATCACATGGTTCAGATGGAGTAAGACCTACTTTCAGTCGTGATAAATATTTATTTTTGAAAGTGTTTTTTTATTTATAGATATATTAAAATAATATTTTTTTTATTTTTAATATTAATATATCAAAATGTTTCAAAAATATTAAAAAAAAAATCATGATTTTTAAAAGAAGGCAGCAAAATTAAACAATGCCTTTAAACTGTACTTTTAGAATGCAATAGAAAATTAATTCCTTTTGTTTTTTTTTTTATTTTATGCTTGTAAATATCTCACTCCTTTACTCATTAAATAATTAAATGGTTAAGATTGTTAAGAAATATATATTTATCTCGTTTTCTTTATTAAGGGTAGAATAGTATTTTTAGTTTATCCTATATATAATCACTTTGTATTTAGGTTAAAACCAATACTTCAGAATAAACATATATTAAATGAGAATTCCAGCCTCCTTCTCTTTTATGTTTGTTTTTCTTTTATGTTAATCTGAATTAATTTAACATGGTATCAGAGCTGGTTTTATGAAACAATGCTTAATCCGCATCTGCAAAATCTGGCATTTCGACTTTCCTTCAGCTTCTGCAATTTGGTATTCCTGTTTTATTTTTATAATTATTTTGGTATTTCATCTTCTGCAATTTGCATTGTGTTTTGGAGTAATCGTATAATTTCGAAAAGATATTTGTTGAGTATCTGTGATATCTGTTCAGTTTCTGCAATCTAGTATTTTGTCTTTTGCTGCTTTTGCATTCTGGTTCTTTTTATTTGTTAATTATGGCTACCGAAAGAGATGATTCGGTTCAGTCTGTGAGTGTGAGGTTGGATGGAAAGAATTATCCGTACTTGAGTTATGTAATGAGAAATTTCCTTAAGAGTAAGAAGATGTAGGGATATGTTAGTGGAACTTATGTGATACCCAAAAATACTGAGGAGGGGGATGTTGTTCTGATAAATACATGGGAAGCAAACAATGGAAAGATTATTACTTGGATCAACAATTTTGTTGAGCATTTCATAGGTACGCAGTTGGCAAAGTATGAGACAGCAAAGGAGGTTTGGGATCATCTACAAAGGTTATTCACGCAATTAAATTTTGCAAAGCAGTATCAGTTAGAGAATGACATATGAGCTCTTCATCAAAAGAATATGATTATTTAGGAGTTTTATTATGTTATGACAAATCTTTAGGATCAGTTGGCTCTTACAGAATCAGCAGAATTAAAGACATATGATGCCTATATTGAACGTAGAGAGCAGCAACGATTGATACAGTTTTTAACAGCACTTGGCAGTGATTTTGAAGGACTTAGAGGTTTAATTCTGCATCATTCTTCATTGCCTTTTGTTGACTCTATTGTTAGTGAGTTATTGGCTGAAGAAATACGCTTTCAATCTTATTCTGAAAAGGAAATTTTTTCTATTTCCAATCCTTCTATACTAGCAGTACCTTCTAAGTCATTCTCCCGTCATCAGAATAAGCCTTTCACAAGGGTTGGCTTCAACGAGTGCAGTTTTTGTAAGTAGAAAGGTTATTGGAAGGTTTAGTGTCCCAAGTTGAGACAACAGAATCAAGCTTGGAAGCATGAAAGTCAATCACAATCTAATGCTTATAGACCACCACAGGGTTATTAACCATCACACCATAATACTGCAGCAGTAGCTTCATCATGCCTTATCACCGATTCTAGTACTCTGGCTGAGCAATTTCATAAGTTCTCTCCTTGCAACCACAAGCAATGTTAACTTCTTCTTTCATAGGTCAGTTGCCTCATAGTTCCTCAGGTATGTCACATTCTAAATGGGTTTTGGATTCTGGTGCTTCACATCATATGTCTCTAGATTCTTCATCATTTACCTTTTTGTCCCCTTCGTCTTTCATTCTTGTTATGACTGATGATGGGACTCTCATGCCCTTAGCAGGTGTTGGTTTTGCTGTCACACCTCATTTGTCTCTCCCTAATGTTTATCTTATTCCGAAACTCAAATTAAATCTTACTTCTGTTGGTCAAATATATGATTTTGGTGATTATTTAGTCATGTTTTCTGGTTTTTTTGTTGTGTACAGGATCTGCAATCTCAGAAGTTAATTGGAACAGGCTGTAGGGAGAATGAACTATATGTTTTAGATGAGTTAAAAGTGCTAGTTGCCACTGTTGCTGCTTCTACTACTATTGATTTGTCTTCCTTTCGTTTGAGTCCTTCATCTTCTAGTTTTTATTTATAGCATTCTCATCTAAGTCATGTTTTATCTTCTCATTTAAGATTTATGGCATCCACGAGAGCTTTAGGAAATTTGAACACTTGTGATATTTCTGATTGTAGTGGATGTAAACTAGTAAAATTTTTCTCTTTACCTTTTAATCGAAGTATTTCTATTTCTTCTTCACCATTTGATTTGATTCATTCTGATGTATGGGGACTTTCTCTTATTGCTACAAAAGAAGGGCCTCGATATTATGTTTTATTTATTAATGATCATACTCGTTATTGTTGGGTTTATTTAATGAAACAACATTCTGAATTTTATGAGATATATACAGTCTTTCGAGCTTTTGTGAAAACCCAACATTCTGCTGTAATCAAATGATTTAGGTGTGATTTGGATGGGGAATACACTTCTAATAAATTTTATCAGTTACTTGCCTTAGATGGAACCATTCACCAAACTTCATGTACAGATACTCCTGAGTAAAATGGTGCTGTCGAAAGAAAATATAGGCACATTGTTGAAACTGCTCGTTCTTTTTTGTTGTCTGCTTCTGTTTCTAATGAGTTTTGGGAAGAAGTTGTCCTTGCTGCTGTAAGTTTGATTAATATCATTCCATCCTCTCATAGTTCAGGTTTGTCTCCTTTTGAAAACTTATATGGGTTTGTTCCTGATTATTTCTCCTTTAGAGTTTTTAGTTGTACTTATTTTGTTCTTCGTCCTCATGCAGAACATAATAAGTTGTCATCTTGATATGTTATTTGTGTCTTTCTGGGTTATGGTAAAGGTAAAAGAGGGTATCGTTATTTTGATCCAATAACTCAGAAACTTTATGTGTCTCGTCATGTTGTCTTTCTCGAACATATACCTTTCTTTTCTCTTCCATCCACTACTCATACCTTGACTAGATCTGATATTATTCGTATAGATCCCTTTTCTGAGGATTCTAGTAGTTTATCATCTCAAGTTCCTAGTACCTCAGGTACCCCTTCCCATGTTCGGTCAATTTGTACTCACCATCCTGCAGGTACTGACACTTTACTCTTCAGCATACCTGAAGCTCCATTCTCATTTACAACCCCTCAAGGTTCGTCTGAGATTGTGGATCCACCTTTACGTCAATCCATATGTATTCGCAAGTCTACAAAACTACCAGACTTTGCTTATTCTTGTTATTCTTCATCTTTTACTTTCTTTTTAGCTTTTATTCATTGTCTTTCTGAGCCATATTCCTATAAAGAGGTCATTTTTTATCCTCTTTGGCAATAAGCTATGGATGAGGAACTCTCTGCTTTGCATAAGACAGATACTTGGGATTTAGTTCCTCTACCTCCTGGTAAGAGTGTTGTTGGTTGTCGTTGGGTGTATAAAATCAAGACTAATTTGGATGGGTCTATTAAGCGATACAAAGCTAGGTTGGTTACAAAAGGATACTCTCAACAGTATGGTATGGATTATGAGGAGACATTTGCCCCTGTTACAAAAATGACTACTATTCGTACTCTTATTGTCGTAGCTTCAGTTCGTCGATGGCGTATCTTACAACTGGATGTTAAAAATATCTTCTTAAATAGAGATCTTCAAGAAGAAGTCTATATGGTGCCTCCTCTTAGTGTTTCACATGACTCTGGGTATGTATGTAAACTCAAGAATGCATTATATGGTCTCAAACAAGCACTTCGTGCTTGGTTTGAGAAATTTTCTGTTGTGATCTCATCTCTTGGATTTGCTTCTAGTCATCATGATTCTGTTCTGTTTATTAAGTGCACTGATGCAGGTCATATCATTTTGTTCTTATATGTTGATGACATGATTATTACTAGTGATGACATTGATGGTATCTCAGTTTTGAAAATAGAATTGGCTAGACAGTTTAAAATGAAGAATTTGGGTTCTCTTCGATATTTCTTGGGTATTGAGGTAGCTTACTCACTTAGAGGTTACCTTATTTACCAATCAAAATATGTTGCAGATATTCTTGAGCGGGCTAGATTTACTGATAACAAGATTGTAGATACTTCCATTGAAGTTAACGCAAGGTATTCTTCTTCTAATGGTTTACCTTTGACAGATCCTACTTTATATCGTACTATTGTTAGGAGTTTAGTATATCTCACTATTACTCGTCCAGATATCGCATATGTTGTTCATATTGTTAGTCAATTTGTTACTTCTCCTACTACTGTTCACTGGGCAGCCGTTCATCGTATTTTGCAATATCTTTGAGGTACAGTCTTCCAGAGTCTTTTACTTTCATCTACCTCTTCCTTGGAGTTGCGTGCATTCTCTGATGCTGATTATGGTAGTGATCCCACAAATCACAAATCTGTTGTTGGTTTATGTATCTTTTTAGGTGATTCTCTTATTTCTTGAAAGAGCAAGAAACAATTTATTGTTCTCAATCCTCCACCGAAGCAGAACATCGTGCTATGACATCTACTACCAAAGAGATTATTTGGTTACGTTGGTTACTTGCAGATATGGGAGTTTTCCTTTCTCATTCTACTCATATGTACTGTGACAGCTAGAGTTCTATTCAAATTGCTCACAACTCGGTTTTTCATGAATGAACTAAGCATATTGAGATCGATTGTCATCTTATTCGTATCATCTTAAGCATGGCACCATTACTATGCCTTTTGTTTCTTCTTCCTTGTAGATTGCAGATTTTTTTATCAAATCGCAATCCATTTCTCTTTTTGTTTTCTAGTTCGTAAACTCTCGATGCTTGTAGCTGCCTCATTGTGAGTTTGAGAGGGGGATGTTGAGAAATATATATTTATCTTGTTTTCTTTATTAAGAGTATAATAGTATTTTCAGTTTAGTCTATATATAATCACTTTATATTTAGGTTAAAACTAGTACTTCAAAATAAACAGATTAAATGAGAATTCCAGCATCTTTTTCTTTTATGTTTGTTTTTTTTATGTTAATTTGAACTAATTTAACAAAGATAAATATCATAATAGTTTAAGTATAATTAATAAGATTCAAAAAAATATGCTTTGAAAAAAGGAAAAAGAATTTAAAAAAAGAGGATACTTAGAAATTATGAATGAAAGAGATTGATGGGTTCTTCCTAGATTTCCTATATATTTTCATGGGTTTCTTTTCTTTCTTTCCCTTGTCTTATTCTTAACCATGGATTAATGGGGAGTTTTTTCTAAAATTGGAAATGGATTCTTGCAGAGAGAAAAGTCAACCCGACCCCTTTGGGACACGTGTTGGTCCGACAAGAGATCATGGAGTGTGCTTTGTCGTGACACGTAGCCAACTGTCACAACGTAACACAATTGTAATAATAATAATCTAATCTGAAGTGGTAAAGACCCACTTCATTGGACCAATCACGTGAGAGGTTGGTGTCCTATACAAGGATCCGTTAGGGGACAAATCAGAGGCAGCTAAACTAATTCATGTATTCCTCGAAATGGGGGAAGAAGAGTTAAAATAAAATGTTTGCATGTAAGTCCTCGTGATTGAAATTGGAAATTAGAGATGGTAATTGGATTCCATAATTAAGTTGCAAAGTGACACTAGGTTTCTTAGGATAGCCAGAGTATACGTGTAGAATTGCACAAGATTTGAAATGATTTAGTTTAAGTATAATAGAGAGTTAAAACCTATTTATTTTTACAGCAAAGAAATTGTTTTTAAATTATTTTGA
The DNA here is from genome assembly GCA_015852605.2 of Populus deltoides. Classification (NCBI taxonomy): domain Eukaryota; kingdom Viridiplantae; phylum Streptophyta; class Magnoliopsida; order Malpighiales; family Salicaceae; genus Populus; species Populus deltoides. The sequence goes on from CM027570.2 coordinate 38,351,836, forward strand.
TGTTCTGATATTAAAAATAAAATTTAAAAAATAAAAAAAGTATAAAAGCATTTTTCAATAAAAAAAAACAATTTAAAATATAACTATCATCGCGATGCAAAACAACTCGTAATCAAAGCATGTATATATGATCTAAATGGGATTTTTGGTGCTTTACAAATGGGGGCAGGTAAGATTCAAAGTGTCGATTTGGTTATATAGTGAGAGGAGACATTACCACGAGGCTGACTGTTTTCTTCTCCCAAATTGTTTCCCTTGCTAGTTTTCATCACCTTCTTATTATACTGATCTTGCCTCCACGATGCCAATGCTTTCGGTTCTTGATAGCTTACTTCATTTGTCTCTTGCAAATCTTGCCATATTTTGTTCAAGAAGGTGTTCCCTTGAAAATAAACGAGAATATCTATGTATGCTAGCTAGCAAAATGTTTGTGCTTGCTTTCGGCTCTTTTGGATCAATGTTTGCTAATTATTTTACTATTTTATAAAATACTATCATTGGACTAATAAATGCCTAATAGTGCCGATTAATTTCACAAATTCTTGGAGCAAATACTAACATGGAACGTCCAATCCTGCTAAACAAATGGTGACTTATAATCCGTACAAGTTGTAGGAATAAAAAGAAAGAGAAAGCACATCTACCTTGCTATATGTTTACGTTATTGCATGCAAATATTCAAGTAATTAACTCGGGGAAATGAATTGTGAGTTGGGGTGTTTATAAATATGGTTCGATTGGATTTGGTTTTATAATTATATTTAATTTAATTTTGATATTTTATAAAATATAAACATGATTCATTTAAAATAAATTAAATTCAATCAGGTTTGATATATTATATTATGTTAATTTTTATATGGATATGACAGAGTTCCACATGGTGGACTTATATTGTAAATTTTTATGGGTTAAATTTTATTAGAAATAAAAATTTGGCTCGATAAATTAGTTCAGAATCTATTATAAATTATAACAAATAATTTAGGTTTGGGTCGGTTTTTAGCATCCAAAACTAGAAAAACCGAAGCATTTTTGTTGCTGCCGTTGTATACCTTAATCTGGGTTTTGTGCCAATGGAGAAACGAGATGTTGTACTGCATCTTTGATAGATTGTCATTTAGGATGAATCTAAGACTTCCAAAAAGCAAAAAAATCTCAAAAATATTTACAAGACAATGAAACAATTTTAGTGCCTCATCTATGTCCCAAGAAAAGTTTGTAGCTGCCAAAACCATCACTATTTTCTGATGGCCATCTTTACAAGTGGGACTATTGTTTACACCATCTACCTGAACCAGAAGTTCAGATTTGATCTTTTGAGATGATTTATGTTCCCTTGAAGCCCTGAAGATTGAGATCATGAAGGGTTAGGGAAAAAGGAAAGGGGAAAGGGAGGGGCAACTGGAAAGGTTAAGGGAAAAGGAAGGGGGCGGTTGGAAGGGTTACAAGAAAAGGAAGGGGGAAACAGAGAGGGGGAAGGGAGAAAAGAAGGGGGGCGGCTGTTAGGGTTATAGGAGGGAGAAGGGGGAAAGGGAAAAGGGAGGGGGGCGGCTGTTAGGGTTATGGGAGGGGGAAGGGGGGAAAAGGAGTGGAGTGGTTGTGAGGGTTAGGGTATTTAGTTTTAGGGTTAGGATTTTCTTTTTATACCTTTTTTTTAGATTTAATGAAACCGGTTCGGTTTGGTCTGGTTCAATCGGTTTAAGCTTTTTTAAACTGGAACCGAACCGGACCGGTCAGTTTTTTTTATTTTTTTAATCGGTTTATTCGGTTTTTTTTCGGTTCGGTTTTTTCGGTTAATTTTTTCTCGGTTTTTTCGGTTTAATCGATTGGTCGGTTTTTTTGGACACCCCTACTTCTAAGTGTGCTTTTCACCACAATTATTAAATCATATCAGGTCGATTGGATTTTCATCACAATTATTAAACTCAACCGGCTTGGTAGAACGATTTAGAACTCAACTAACTTGGCTCTTGACCCCAACTAGGTTTAAAAAAATAATCTAAAGCTGACTTGATTTGAATCAGGTAATTATGAGTTGAATCTAAAACATAGTTGACTCACTCAAAACTTGATTTGATTTAAAAAAAAATTAAAGAAATTTTATTTTATTTTTTAAAAAAATCTTGAAACATGAATTGATACAGATTAAATTACTCAACTCGTGAACCAATTCTTGAAGCGGCTCATGCGATTTAATCAACATTGTTTTCCACGGCAACATCTCCGTTAACTAATAATCCTATGACAGAACTCATGCCACGATGCAAATTTCAAAGGTTCTTTCAAGAAGAACGTCCTCTCACATGCGCTACAGGAAATAAAATAAAATAAAGGACAAAGTTTAATGCTAGAATACTAAAGAAATAAAAAAAAGAGAATGTCATTCGTATGCTTGTAGGGTATGGGTATATTAGTTGTATTATAAGAGAGAAAGGTGATGAACTGATTGCTACTAGGAGAGAAAACGACGACTGGATATAGCTACAGTGGCAAAAAGGCTGGTTTTGGGAACTTGAACCGAGAAAAATCTGCTCAAGCTAGGTTCGGCAATGAAATTCATCAAAAATCCCATCTTTGCTTAATTTGATCCTTTTAAAGCTGAATTCTCATTGAGTTTAAGGCTTCATTTTCTTACAGACATCCCTCTCCAAGTCCCAACTCCCACCACACCACCTTTGCACTAATATTTGTCGATCAAAGAGATCCCGATTCACGAGCAGAAAGCAAACTTAAAAGGAGCCATTTCTAGCTAGCTCAAAATGAAGGTGAGTCGTTTGTTATTGAAGAGATCATAGAGAGGCCTTCTCGGTTCAAAATCCATGATTTGAATTCGTCAAGTTTAGATTTCTCGGGCTATATATATTAATATATATTTATAAACCTACACACGTTTTGATAAGAGATTTTATTTGGTTGCTGGCAGCTATTCAGTTGGATGCAAAATAAGCTTAATGGAAAACAAGGGAACAACACCAAACCAAATGCAGTGATTTCAGCTACTCGTAAGCCTCCTCCTCCTCCTCCTCCTCCTTCTTCTTCTTCTTCGAACTCTTTTTTTTTTTTTTCTATGTTTGTTTATTTCAGTATTTTGAGTGAGTTCGAGAAAAAGAGATCACAGGTCAAATTAAGAGTAAAAACAACTTTAAAAATGTGTGTATAAAAGAGATCGCCTTTTTTGTTTTATTACAAAGAAAAGGGTCGGACCTCTTGAAGGAATGGAGACTTTGCCAAATTTATCATTTCATTAATATGTAAGCAACACAGTCAATTTAGTCACATGCCGAAGAAGAAATGTGATTTATTTAGTCTACATATATTATATTCATAAATATAGCATTTTTCTAATTTTAGATACAAGGATAAAAGTTATGGATTATATTAAAATAATTATAATTAAATTATCTATAGTTAATGGATCAGATCAGATCAGATGGATTGAAGTCAACAAGAATTATCTATATTCAATATGATAAAAATCAAAACAAACATAAGTCAATAACTTTTTTATTTGTTTTACAATATAACCCAGCAAATATTTTATTTGCGGTCAATTAATTTTGTTTTGTCTTTTGGACAGGCCATGTGAAACAAGAGTCTCGGGAGGAATTTAGCGATTGGCCTCATGGGCTGCTAGCAATTGGAACATTTGGCAACAAAGAGCTCGGAGAGAGTAATGAAATCCAGGATGCTGAAGAGGACCACCTTGTTGGAGAGGACCCGTCTTCATCCCATGATTTACAAGATTTCACTCCCGAGGAAATTGGGAAATTGCAAAAAGAGTTGACAAAGCTTTTAACAAGAAAGCCAACTTCTCAAGATAAAGAAAAGGAAACTGCAAATCTTCCATTGGATAGATTTCTTAATTGTCCATCGAGCTTGGAGGTAGACAGAAGGGTCAGTAATACAGCAATCGGTGATGTGGATGACAAAGAAGATGACATTGAGAGGACAATCAGTGTTATACTTGGTAGATGCAAAGACATTTGTGAAAATAATAAGAAGAAAGCTATTGGGAAGAAATCAATCTCTTTCCTCCTCAAGAAGATTTTTGTTTGCAGGAGTGGGTTTGCTCCACAGCCAAGTTTGAGAGATACACTTCAAGAATCAAGAATGGAGAAGGTATGCCTAACACTTTGTTCATTTGCTTGCATGTCCAACAAACATTTTGCTTTTTGTCATGATCATAAACATTTCTCCATGCCAAAACTATCAATTTCACCATATGTAGTTTTTAGACTACGTAACTCCTACTCTAGGGTGCCAAGGTTTGCCACATTAAGAATGCAAAGTTGAGACAAGGCCCGCTAAAATCAAAGCCTAGAAGAGTGCAATTCATATCCTTGTTGCCATAAATTAATTTATACGATTTATTAATGTTATACTTGCGAACAGCTTTTGAGAACATTGCTTCACAAGAAGATTAACCCACAAAGTACTTCCCGGGCATCATCAATGAAGAAATATATCGAGGACAAAAAGATTTCAAAGAAGGAAAAGGAAGACGATGAAAAACAATACAAGACAAGTGATGGATCTAAATGGGTGAAGACAGATTCAGAATGTGAGTTCATCTTTTCGTTGCTTGGGTGTCCAAACATATATATATCAAGATCCAATTGACATATTAACGCGGTCTTGTTCGTTTATTGCAGATATTGTATTAGAGATTTAATTAAATCTTCATCCCTTTTAAGCATTAATATCACAAGGTATTTATAAGACGACCCTTTTCTCTGTTCATTTTTCCAGCTTTGTTGAAGCATTTAGTAGTGATTATGGAGAGCTAGCATCAAATCAAAACTGGCCAGATATATTATACTCTAAAAGTACATATAGATATGTATGATTTTATCTTTAAGCATATATATTCACTATCAAGGCAAATTTGATTTCTGTCGTGGATGCTAAATAGCTTTAATTCCAGGTTCAAACGTGGATTGAAGCAAGTGAGATGCTGAAATTATGCAGTAAAGAGCTCAAGGAATTCAAGACCATAAAAGGCCATCAATAAACATATATCAAAGCTATATCGAGGGTGGATTCATGAGGACAAGAAAAACATTTTTTGATCAAGAATGTCACTTGCTATCTATTTTGTTGACGGTGCTTCCCCGGAAGTTTGTTTTTTTCATGTTTGCATCTGTTGATTCAGGTCAGGGCAACACATGTTAACAGTCCAAGGATTTCTTTAGTAGCCTTTATGCACCCGAAAAACAAGATAGAGCTAGACAATATTCTCTCCCTTTTTTTCAGTCCTGTTTTACCACACCCTTTTTTCTTAGCTATGTTTGCTCTTGTAATATATATAATTTTGACGTAAATAATATAAAAACTGACAGGATATTATTATTATTATTATTATTATTATTATTATTATTATTTGTCTTGTTTCAAATAATAATTGACATGATATATATCCTCCTAATATCTCTGCCAAGGCACATAGTTTCAAGGATCTTTTTTCTTCGAAAAGAGTTTCAGACGATCGGGATCAATTACACTGCGTTTCAATTTGCCTCTGCCAGCGAAAGAAAACATGCAAAGTCTTATGCAGGCAGAAAACACTTTGAGAGGCTTAGCACTTAGTGATAAATTCAAATATAATGAAAAACAAAAACAAAATAAAAAATATCTTCATGGTTTGTTGCCAACCATGCCACAGCCCAGCTATTACCAAAGGTTATTAGTTCAAGCATGGTAGCATTGGTCCATGTTTGATATGCATCTCGCACAACACTCACATATGCTTAAGCTATTATGTCCGAGTCTAACGTGCTGACATGCATTCTAGAACTCACACAAGCTTGAGCTACCATGCTCAAATCCAATTTATTTAGATTCAAGTAGCACATTTTGATCCATTTTTCATCTCTAATAAACTCAAGGACGTTGCTCAAGCTCAGCACTTTTTTAGAAATATTTTCAAGATCTGACGTGGTCTTTTAGTATTTTATATTAATTCAATATGTATTATTTTGAGTAGAATGCAACTCAAAATATTACAAGGGTGAAATTACATTTTAAACCCTCCTTTCTATATAAAAAAAAAAGACTCATGGGTTATAAATACATTATGAACCCTTCAAACTAATGATTCACAATCTCTTTATTTTTAAATAGGTTGTCAATTCCGTTTCATTTCGCCTGAAATGGTCGAAACATTCCATACCAATTCAAAAAACGGAACAAATTTTATCTCATTTTAAATCTTGGTCCATTCAGGATTTTTCGGCTAAATTCTGCCCGGAACGTTCCGGTTTCATTCCACATGTTTTTCAGTCTTGTCAAATTCTTTCTACATTTCCCTTCACTAAGATTCCTCCTTTATTTTTAAATAGGTTGTCAATTCCGTTTTTCTGAAATGGTCGAAACATTCCATACCAATTCAAAAACGGAACAAATTTTATCTCATTTTATCTTGGTCCATTCGATTTTTCACTCGGTTTCATTCCACATGTTTCGTTCCGCTCTTGAAAAGTCATTGAATCAAATTGAACCTTGTTCAATTTAATTAATTAAACCACCCAATTATAAAAAGTTATTTTTCATTACTATTTTCAATAACAATGATATTAATAATAATATTGAAAATTATTATTACTATTTTCATTAACAATTATATTAATTTTTTAAAATTAAATTTATCACTAATATATATGGTTTATATTCATGTTGTTTTTTCATATTTATACTTTGTAGGAATTTGAGCAAAACAAAGGGATGCTTTAGATCCCATTAGCCTTGATAACATTGACCTAATTTTATATTTAAAATATTTATATTAAAACATTTTACTTTCATAATATTTTGATATTTTGTTTAAGTTGAATTACTTTAAGTTAAAGATCTATTTAATCTTGACTATTTAGAAATATTTTAAATTTTAAAATTATATTTGTTTGGCATTGTGTTTGTATTGCATAATTTATAATTAATTTATCTTGAATTTGAATTATGTTTGTTGAATATATATATATGAACAGTATAACCCCGAAACGGCACGCCGAAACACTTCGAAACTGAAATATTCCATTCCAATTGAAAAAACAAAACACCTACCGAAACGGAATTGACAACCTTGTTTTTAACATCTTTAGCATATATATTTCTGAGTTTATATCTTTAAATTATCATTATACTTTCTATTTCTAAAAGAATACTTACTTAAGTATTTAAGAGTTCCTAAATCTACAAAAGATAACCTTTGAATTATAGATTTAAGATCATCAATAAATATATATTTGATATTGCGATAGTTTTTATATTTGCAGTTATGATTTTAAAAAAAAGTTGTTTTAGTTGTTTTTTAATAGGTTTTCAAAAAATATATTTGGTTAAAATTATTGTAAGATGAATTTTTACATGTAAAATAAATGAAAAGTTAGGTTTTCATTAATGAAAAACAAGTTATTCTTACTTCTACACAACCAAGGTTTGAAATATAATTATACATGAAGTCGAGTATAAAAGGCAAAAACTATTTGATTAAATGCGTGTTTGGTATCGTGCTAAATTGTGTTTTTCAAAAGTATTTTTAAAAAAAATATACATCAAAATAATTTATTTTATAATTTTTTAATTTGAAATCAGTACATCAAAATTATATATAAAAAAAACACACACTAAAAAATATTAATTTAATTTTTTAAGGCAAATGCATTTTTTTAAAGTATTAAAAATGAAAGTTATCACACTTGCAACATATAAAAATTATTAAAAAATACTTAAAAATATCAATTTAATTTTTTAAAAAAATATTAAAAAATAAAAGCTATCACAAATTCAATCATTTACCTGAATAAATAATCTTTTCTTTATGATAGATAAAATACATAAACAGTTGCTAAGTCTGATGACTGACGTTAAGATTATAATTTAACGATGCTATAACTCTTTTTAATTTTCTTAATATTTAATATTAAGATTATAATTTAACGATGCTATAACTCCTTTTAATTTTTTTTTAATATTTAATATTACGATTATATTTAATATTTAATATTACTAGTCAAAATATATTTTGCGCTTCATAATTTATTAGTAAAATATGGGAGAGGAAGAACATTTGTCAAAATATATTTTTCTCAGTAATAAGAGTGTAAAAAAAGAAAAATATTTGTCAATCAATCAAAACAGAGAAAGCCAAAGGAAACCATATGGGAGAGGAAGAACCTAACACACTAAACAATAACATCTCCTCAGTCCTCGCATGGATCTTCAACTCCCACTCCTCCCACCATGCCTGCCCAACTAAAATAAAAACATAAGCATCCCCTTTAATGAACAATTTCCCACATTTATTTTTCTCTTACCTTCTCTTAAAAATTCCCTCTGTCTCTTGTTGATCTCTTTTGGTGGCGGTGCGATTGGATCTGAGTGCCTTTCTTTTTACAAACCCACCACTTTGCTCTTTCAACCCGGAGGACAGAATTAATTCTCTGAAACTTCCCCTTCTCTTTGGTTTTTTTCTTTTCTTGGATCCGGACAAAAATATTCTATTGAAGGGTTTTCTTTCTTTTTTTCTCAAATAGTACAGTTAGAATTTGGAATCTGAATTCTTGGGAAATTAAAGGGGTTCTTGTTCATTGAATCAGTTAGGGTTTTTCTTTTTGTTGGTGGGTTGATTGTAATTCATTTTGTTTCGGGGAGGGGGGGAGAGAGAGAGAGAGAGTTGTAGTTGTGTCTGTGTGTGTGGTTAAAGGTAACAAGGAGGAATTTGGAGGCAGCCAATGCCATATTTTGTTGATTGGTATTTGAAGAATTTTTCGGTTATTTTGGAGTACCGAAAAGTTTACAACTTAAGAGTAAATACCTTGAAAGTATTATCAATCAATGTCTTGGGCAGGCCCAGAAGATATCTACCTCTCTACTTCTCTTGCCAACTATCTTGATAGTAAGTTCTTTCTCTTTCCGTCTCTCCCGCTTGCAGTTTTCTTTGGATTGTTACTGTGCTTAAAGTTGGAACTTTGCAATAATTGCCTAAGAAAGAAGACTTTTTTTTAGTGTGTAGGCATGCCAAAAGATTGGGAAAGGAGTGGGTTCTTGCAGTTTTGGTATTTTGTTCTTGGAATTGTCTGGATTTCGTCTAAGTATGTTGTTTATCTAGCAATATTATGCTACTTGGGTTTTTTTTTTAATTCCATATTGAAATTTATAGCTGACAGCGTTTAATACTTTAATTGGCTTGTGGTCTTGGTTCGGTTGAGCAGGGTTGTGAAAATGTATTTTCAGTAGTCTTGATTATTGCTTATAGTGTGATTCTGTTTCTTTAGTGCAGTTTTTTGGGAGCATGCTTTCGGTATCTTGAGAGCTATTTTAGTACATGGATTTGTACTCTTTAACATGCAGTTAGGGAAAATGATTAGGGCCATCCTTTTCCCAATTGGAATTTGATGGGCATATCTCAGCATGGCCTTATTGTGTCAGCCAGTGGCACTGTTTAGCTATTTCCTAAATTTTGGGTTCTATTTTCCCTTGTGCTTCTGTTCTCATTGCTCGAGATTTTGGAAATTATCTGTTAATGAATGGGAAATTCTTTCGTTCTGAATAAAAGTAGGAGCTTTGTTTATTTGCTTTGGTGATTGTTGAGCTTTCCTGCTATACATTGCCGAACCCACATACACCCATTCTTGTTTTAGGTTTTGCAATACAGAAAGTTGTTGTTTATGAAACCCAACTTTGGAATTTAAGAATTTTTTTTTCATTCAATTGATATTGATTTAAAAGAAAGTGTTAAGATAATGGGTTATGGCTTATTTTAAAACAAAAAACAATTGGTTATGCGCAGATGCCAATGAACTAAAATGGGTTCATGATCTTATATTAACCAATTTTCTTTTGTAGAGTTGTCTTGATGATTTCCTATTCTCCAAAATATTTCTTTCTGGTAGTCATGTTAGATATATGAATGAAATTGAGACATATAACTCTAAATATTCAGTACTGAAAGTCTGCATGGAATTCAGATACAAATGGATTAATTGATGTGTTTTGGACTGTGGATTACTTTTCCTTTGTTCTTATTTGATTGGTGTCTCATGCTTTGTTCATGCTTCAGAGAAGCTTCTTGTGCTCCTACGAGATGGCCGAAAGCTCATGGGATTACTTCGTTCTTTTGATCAATTTGGTAAATTTTCTTCCTTCTCATTGTTTGTAGTTCTACTTGCTACTGTATGATTTGTGATATCTGAAAACAAAATTTTTGGTCATGTGCAGCCAATGCTGTCCTTGAAGGTGCATGTGAAAGAGTTATTGTTGGTGACCTTTATTGCGACATCCACTTGGGTCTATATGTGATTCGTGGGGAGAATGTTGTCTTAATTGGAGAGCTGGTATGATGTGATTGATTTCTTTGATTGCTGACAATATATTGTTTGGTGCATACTTTGTTGTATTCTTCTAACATTTTCCTTTTGCTTTGCTAGGATTTGGAGAGGGAGGAGCTTCCACCACATATGACTCGTGTTTCAGAAGCAGAGATTAGAAGGGTAAGTTTTCCTCAATAATGTGTTTTTGTTAAGAAGTTAATTCCAAAGACTGAAAGATCACCCGAGGTCCAAGTAACTCCCACCCTTCCATTGTTTCCTAGTAAAAAATCTACAAAAAGCTGTTCATCATATAATTGGTAAATTTGGATGCCAGTTTTGTGGTGAGTTTTGACATTTTAGGCAAGGTTTTTTGACACAGCATTTCGCTGAAGGTGGACATAAGAAGATGGCTTTGTATGTGCACGAATGTGTGCACACGTGGTTTTGACCTTGAATAAGCTAATAATAAGCATTTTGTCATTTTAAATGGCTTGATAGTGTTATTTTCTAATCATTGACTGAACTTTTTGACTTTTTTCTGCCACCATCATTTTAGTCAAGTTCCTGAGAAATGAGGTATGACATAAATTGTGTTTATGGTTCCCTTCGTAATTGAACACAATTTTAGCTCTGCTGTTCATTCTCCAGTTAGGGTTACACCCTGCCAATGGAACTTCATTCATTATTTACTACGAGGAGTTAAACTTCTTGCTGCTGCACTAAATAACACACTGCATTTTCCTTTGAAGCGTAATGGTAATATTTTTTAGGGTAAAATGACCATGTAAGCAAATAAGCAGTTACATGGGAAGGTAGCCACTATTTGTGTGTCAAAGAACCTGCTGCTGTTGCTAAACTAACAAAGAGATGTCAGAACTTCCTTCAGTTGTTCTCACGAATGTTTTTTCTTAGGAGTCTCTCATTCTGCACAGGAAAGATGCGTATATATCAGCTGCCTTTCATCTTTACTGTAATAATTTTAAACTTTTAATTTTTGCAGGCGCAGAAAGCAGAAAGGGAGGCAACAGATCTAAAAGGTACAATGAGGAAAAGAATGGAGTTCCTTGATTTGGACTAGTGCATCTCTTACATCCAGGTTGTGATCTGCGCATATTTTAGCGGGCAGAGGTTTAGGAGATATGATTAGGTTGGATGTTATTTTCTCGTAGTTTCTGTAACATTTTGCAAAGAATGTGTGAGAAATTTATTCAGTGCTTGTTATCAAGGTTATTTTATGCTCAAGTTAAGGTTAGCAGTTCACTGATACCATTGGCAACCAAAATTGTAAATGGATTTTTCAGTTATAACCCTGCATCCAGAAAAATTACAAGAGCACCTCTAAAATAGATATTTGAAGTCATATCTCTCACCGTCGTTGTGTCGTTTCTTGTTTGGATGGACTGTATGGACCTGGACCTATGCAGGAGGAGGTCTTATATACAATTTTCGCTTGTTGGGGGCGGGGGGTGTCAAGAAACTTGTTTCAAGACTGCTTTCTTCTTCTTTAGAAAGATTGAAGTGCTAATAAGTTTATCTACCAAAATTAAAGTACAAGTTGGAATTATGGCCCAAAATCGTACCTAAGGTAATGGAATTCCTATGCAGGAAGAGGTCTTTTTTGTTTTTACTATTATTATTATTATAGCATTTTAATCCTTTTTTTTTTGTTATTAATTCTTTTAATTTAGTCTTTATATATATATATATATATATATATATATATATATATATATTATGTGTTTATAGGGTTTTAGAATTGATAATTTATGTTAATTTTTTTATATAATTAAAGTGGTATCAAAACAAATATTCTAATATCAGGTCGGGTTGATATTAGAAAAATATTTTAACTTTATGGAATGATTTATTTTTAAAAAAAATTGTAGTTAAATAAAAACAATGTTTCCTCATGTCAGTTACAATAATATTTTTTTTTTGTATTTTAACCCTTTTTTGGCCTTTTGGCTATTAATATATTTTTTTTAATTTAGTCTTTATATGATGTGTTTATAAAGATTTAAAGGTATCGGGTTGATATCAGAAAAATATTCTAATATCACAGTATAATTTATTTAAAAAAAATTAGTTAAATAAAAAATATTTTTAAAAAAAACTAGGTTATTAAATTTTATGGAGTCAATGACCCGGTTTGTGAGTTTGACGAGGTAACCTTGATTCACGGGTTTATTGGGGTATTTTTTTTCTTTTTTCTAATTGAACTCGATTATGTAATTGTTTTTTTTATCATATAGTTTAAAAAAACATTTTATTAAATTTTAAAAAGTCCATAGGCCTGTTGACGGGTTTGTCGAGTTTAATTTTTAAAAAAATATTTTTTTTCAATTTCATCATTCGATATTAGGCTAATTGAGAATTGAGTTACATAATTTGTTTTTTTATGAGATTATCATAATCTTTTAAAAAAATCTCAGTATTGGTTTGACACTTAATTTTGCAATCGTTTATTTTTGTTATCATATTAGTTAAATAAACAATATTTTAGAAGAACAAAAACAAGTTATTAATCCCAATAGAATTCATTACCTGTTTTGCGAGTTTGACATGTTGACCTGAGTTATCCGATTCACATGTTTAGCATGTTTACCCATTAAGTCTCATGTTTTTTTTTTTTTAGTTTTTGTTCATTTATTTTTTTAATTGTTTTTTTCTCTTTATTTCACTCTTCTTCAATAGTGGATTGGTTGGGAAATGAAATTCATGGTTTATTTTTTAAAAAAATTTATATAGAGTTATAACGATCTCAAATAAACATATTTTTTAGGGTTAGTGCTCAATTTTACAAGCATCTAATTTTATCATAAAATTAAATAAAATTAATTTACAAAAACAAAAAAGTTATTAAACTTATTGAAGTTTATGACTTAGGTCGTAGGGTAACCGAGGTTGATTCAATCTGGTATTGTTTTATATTAAAAAAATGTCATCTTAAGGTTTTTTAAAAGTTATGTCATATTTTTATCAGTCATTCAAGTTGTCTTTGGGCTTATTAAATTGAATAATTCACTTTGGATCAGCTCTCGTATGGTTTAATTTGAGACTCGAGCTAGGCAAAGAACCAAGTTCGCAAGTTTCAAGATCATTCGATTAAATGATACTGCAAAATAATTCTCCACTTTTAACATTTATTTTTGACTTTTAGAAAAGAATAGTCCGACCCGCAGCGGAGCACGAGTGAATATGCTAGTATAAAGCTAAAAGAGCTTAGTGTTTCATTGTGTGTTTTTCACAGTGAAATCATTATTTTACCCCTGGGCAACATAGCTGCTATGAGGATAGTTTAGTAATTTCATAAGGGTTCAAATGTTATTGTCAAATTCATGATGATCATTATCGTAATATCATATCTTAATTGTACAATTAAATTACTTAATTGCCTTTGAAAGTTATTTCCATTTAATTTTTTTAAGGGATTTTCTCATTTCTTTACATTTTTTAAATACTAGAATTACTAAATTAATCCTAAAATCAAATTTTCTAAGTTTTGCATGAAGGGGTTTTTTGTCATTGTCTATAGTTTTTTTTGTTGCTATTATTATGTTAGGTTAGGGGCGATTCAATCTTTCTCTATTTTTTAAAAATATTTAAAGAAAATATTGATGTCACGTGCTACGCACGTGCTAGCGTGTGGGATGACTTCAAGCTTTTTGAGCGGCGCATGAGCCACCGTCTAGTGGAAGAACATCAGCTTCTGCCATGATGTTTGAAGTAACACGACTCCTCCTTCCATGAGGGGTGCACGCACTTGGTGTTTTGAAGGACAGTTTGGCTCCTACCACCCCTTCCTTTTCTTTCCCTCTTCTCTCTCCCCTCCACATTGAACTTTGTGTTGGCCATTAAAAAAATAATTTGTATTGTTATTTTATGACATTTCATATTTGACCCTTAATGTTTTGATTTCTAAGTTTGATTCTCAGCTCTTTTATCAAATTTTAATTTGTTTTTAATTTTGTCATTGGGCTCATAATCTTGATTTTTTAATTTCATCAAGTTTGGTTCCTCATTCTTTTATTTTTTTTTATTTTTTATTTGGATTTATTTTTAATTTTGTTTCTCTTTTCGATCTTGCCATTTAATTCAAAATTTTAGGTTTTCCTTTTATTTTCTGGAAGTCGATCTGGGACAAGTACCAGTCATGTGTTAGATAATTTAATTTGAGTTAACTCAAGACAAATATAAAAAAAAAGGATAACATCATGTTGAAAAAAAATAAAGTAAAATAGTCAATGATTTTTTACCCAATCTTAACTAGGGTTGTCACAGGTTGATTAGATCATGAGTTAACTTGTATTTTTTATCATTTCGCAATGGATCAATTCTCTTTAAATTTCTTTTGAAACTCGACTTGTTCTAAGTTTTGGGTTACTGGAATCATGGGTCAACTTACTATTTTATCTTTGATTTTTTTTTTTGATTTTATTGTTATATTTATAGATTTTTGGAGATTGAACATTATAATTTTTTTTATTTTAATTTTTATAGTGTAAAGTCGCTACGAAAAAATATGAAAAATATGCTGACATCCTAGGTACTCCACTGTAGTGAAAATTACAACAACCACCACGAGATCAAAAACTGAAAAAAAGCAAGGAACTAACTTAAGCATTCAAAAATAATCACACCGAAACAAAAGATACTCAAAAGTAAATGATGGAAAGCCTTTTTGGCTGATCCAAAAGTAGGGTGGTAGTGGTAACAACAACTTTACATTAAAGATCTACTGGCAAAGGAAAACTCACTCAACTTTCGACGACTTGTGTGGTGCCCAGATTCCTTTACATTGCATGGACTGAAAGATCTCTTGACATGAATCAATGGCGTCTGACAGCGTACCAATATATATACATAATCTAATGTTAGGAAACGTATGTTGCCTCAAACCATTT
The DNA here is from genome assembly GCA_015852605.2 of Populus deltoides. Lineage (NCBI taxonomy): Eukaryota > Viridiplantae > Streptophyta > Magnoliopsida > Malpighiales > Salicaceae > Populus > Populus deltoides. The sequence goes on from CM027570.2 coordinate 38,367,050, forward strand.
GTCTGAAAAAGATTTCCATCACTTTCTATTCGTTTTCCTCAAGAAAAAGACAGTAACATACAGCCAGAAACCGACACCTTGTCTCTTTCCCATACAACAATATATACAGAACGAATGGTGCCAAACAAGATCACAACCATACACATAATCTCAACCACCAGGAGCCTAAACATCTGATGGCTCCAAGACTCTCATTATTTATAAGTAATAATCAAAGAAACTGGTACATGTGTAATGGTAATAGAGTATCATTTCTCCAATCCCAAGAGTTACTAATCAAAGCAAGTATCGTCTCTCACTGTTAAAGCCTACACTTCACTTTACTACATCGACACCTTGTCTTTTTTAGCAACTAAACAGCAAGATCTTAACTTGCAGATCCAGAAACACCAAGACACACTCGCAATCTCATTTTCTGTCTTTCTCTGGAAGAATGTTTAGGGTTCATAGATCAATATTGTTGTGTGTTTGGTTGTTTATGAGCTTGATTGTTGAAGGTTCAGTTCATGAATATAAAGGAGAGAGATTTGTGGGCAAAGGTAATGCCTTTGTTGTTCATGGTGGCAGTGAGGGGATTTACTCTGGAAATCACAATGAGAATAGTGTCCTTCCTGCTAATGGGGACTCTTATATACGGTAATTCTTATTCATTTCTCCACAATCAGCATACTTACCTTGTATATCTAAGTGTGTGTTAAGTGTAATTATGATAAGGTCTCTTGCTTCTTGGAGTTAAATAGTTATGCTTACACATGTGATGTAGAAATGAGAACAAAGATAGGTTTTTGCTGAGAAGATGCCAAAGTTTATTTTTGTCATCAGCAATCTACTAAATGTACGCCATTGTGGGTCAAGTTTTAGAATTGGAGTAGATAATGCACTTCACAAGAATTAATTGGTTTTCAAGATGAATTAGGGTTCAATGTGGTCTTAAATCATGTAAGCATATAGTGAGAACAGATTGTAAACTTTATCAATTCTAACATAGCATAGAGAATTATCCTCCGAAGCTAAATATTGAGATTCTATTACACACAGGGTCGCAAATAGTTAAAATGGGTTTGCTACTTTTTGAGCTTAGTAGTTTAAATTCCTAACCTGGGCATCTGGTACCTGGTTGAATTAGGGTTTGTTCAGGACCTTGTATTTCTATGTTATTTTTGGAATTCATCATCAAAATTCGTCTCATTATCATACAACTTTAAATGTATAGCCTGGGTTGTTATATTGTTTCAAATACAGCATCGTGCTTTATATTCTCAGTATCATTTATTGCCACTGACTAATTTTATGTGGTCATTTGTCACCAGTTTTGAAAAGATTACATTCCGGAGAACTCGGGAATTTTCTAACTTTAGTTCGGGGTTGGTACAAGCTATTGTTTTTGAGGTAGAGGATCGAGAGTTAGTTGGTGGTTCAGCCTATGGTGGTCAAAGAGCTGTCTGCTGCACAGCTGATCTTGCAAAGTTGGGTGTGTGTTCAGAAGGAGAAATCATTCATCGTCCTTCAACAAAAGATCCCAGCTGGCCTCAAGTCTTTGGTGTCTCATTCAACGTAGACGAGCTAGTTGCGACATTCCCATCAAAATCAATACAGATATCCAGTACTGGGATGTATAATTTGTATTTCATGCATTGTGATCCTAATCTTAAAGAGGTAGTTGTAGAGGGGAAAACTATATGGAAAAATCCCAGTGGCTATTTACCTGGTAGAATGGCACCTTTAATGAGATTTTATGGGTTCATGTCCCTTGCTTTTGTTATACTCGGATTATTCTGGTTCTCTCAGTATGCAAGATTCTGGCGAGAAGTTTTTCCGTTGCAAAATTGCATAACATTGGTGATAACGCTGGGCATGTTTGAGATGGCTTTCTGGTATTTTGACTATGCTGAATTCAACGAGACTGGAATTAGGCCAACTGGTATCACTTTATGGGCAGTTACTTTTGGTACTATTAAACTTACTGTAGCACGCCTTGTCATTCTGATGGTTTCAATGGGCTATGGTGTTGTGAGACCTACCTTAGGTGGTCTTACATCAAAGGTGATACTGGTTGGAGTGACCTTTTTTGTGGCATCGGAAGTGCTTGAATTGGTAGAAAATGTTGGCACTGTCAGTGACCTTTCTGGGAGGGCCAGACTTTTTTTGGTGCTTCCTGTGTCAATGTTGGATGCTTTCATCATTATTTGGATATTTAGGTCTCTTTCTGCGACTTTAAATAAGCTTCAGGTACTTGGTTTGACATTCTGAATAATGTTTATTCACAGCAATGCTTTTTTCTTCTTCTTAGCTTGTAATGGATACTGGATAGGATGGATTACTATTTTACGCATGACTATTAAAGCTACTATTTGATGCAGAAAACATAGAATTCCATTCTTTTAACTTATGGACTTCATATGGTGTTAGTTAATTGTTTTACATGTTGATTAGAACTACTCTTGATACCCTTTTTATCAGACGATTTGGTAATCTATAAAATCAATCAGAAGCAGAGTATCTGGATTATCAATCACGTAACATGCATTACATCAGAGTTTCTGATACTACATGTGTACGTGTTCAAATGCAATAGAAGTGAACTTGAATAATAACATTTCCTTCCTCATTTGATGTCACAGGCTAAAAGGATGATGGTCAAGCTGGATATATACCGGAAATTCACTAATGCTCTTGCTGTAGCAGTTATTGTGTCAGTGGGTTGGATATGCTATGAGGTAATATACAATAATTTCGGACTATATTAGCATTATTGTGTCAGTGGGTTGGATATGCTATGAGGTAATATATAATAATTTCGGACTATGTTAGCATTAAGTTTCCTCGTCACTGGACAATGATTTAACAAAAATTTACTGTAAAAGCATAAATAATTCACGGACGTTTTTCTAACTACTTGCAATGTTTTACTGTAAGCTAATTGCTTAGCTTCTAGGACTACAGAATTTGGAATAGAACTAAAAGAAAATTCCAATTTCTTTCATATATATATAAAATAGCGATTTCTTATTAAATATAAAACTATGTTTCTTGCATTCTGACTTCAATGATTTTGTAAGGTATTTGAGTTTTACAAAGCTCTGGGACAGGTTATAACAGATAAAATCTAGGATGGAATGGCTTAAATTGTGAATAAAACAGACAGTTTCAAATTAACTGTATTGTACAAATTTGGTACTTTTATCAAAACTGATGAAAAAAAGAGAACTGTTTGTGCAATGTTTTACTGATCCAACTTCATTCATGGAATTCCGTTGTCACTAAATTCTGTAGTTTTCTACTTGCAGTTGTATTTCAAAGCAAACGATGTTTACAATGAGCGCTGGCAGAACGCGTGGGTCATCCCAGCTTTCTGGCGAGTCCTTTCCTTCTCTCTCCTATGTGTCATCTGTGCTCTTTGGGCTCCCTCTCAGAACTCAATGCGGTAAGGCATAGTTTGTTTGCTAGACCTTCCCCTTTTTATACCATAATGTCATTGTTAAATCTCTTTCAACCTCCAAGAAATGTCAATATTTAATAGGCCCCAGCAATGGTCTATAAGAGGTTGGTGCTTCGCTTACGTGTTAACCTGGTGTGTTAGGGCTTGTTTGGGATTATGGTAGTGGTGGTGGTTCAAAGTGCTTTTCGCTTAGAAATGCATCAAAATGAAGTTTTTTTGTTTTTTTAAAATCATTTTTAACATCAGCATATCAAAATGATCTAAAAACATTAAAAAAAAAATTCATTTTAAGCAAAAAAAAAAATCAAAATTTTTGGGAACACACCTTAAGTAAGATGTGGTTAAGCGACGACAGGGTATGAAAAGTGCTTTCAATCAACTTTATGAACTGTCACCATTTTAGGGACAACAGGAACTTAATGATGAATTTGCAGTTTGCTTGGATCCGCACTAAAGATATTTACTTTATAAATACATAGCTTAATACTGTCGTACCATTATTTTCACCTAAAGAGAATACCCATCCAACATGCTTGTGCACTTGTATTCATCTTGTTCTGTCTTTCAGTTATTAAGCACTCCCTTAATTTTGTTACTGTCTTCTTGATCGTTTCTTGATTTCTTGACAGAAAGATCATCTTCTTGGGTTGGGGCATCGACTTTACCTTAATTTTGTTACTGTCTTCTCCTTGATCATTTCTTGATTTCTTGACAGATACGCTTACTCAGATGATGCAAGTGATGAGTTCGATAGGGATGATGGTACTTTAACACTCATTAAACCATCCACAATACCTTCTAAGGATGGTCGAAGTGCACTGGAACCTAGACCAGTGCAAGCCAGCAATGGAGCATCAAATAGTGATTCGGAAGAAGATAAGAGAGAGTAATGCAAATCTCAATTACGAAGCTCTAAAGCAGGTGTGCAATCATCGCTCTAAAGCAGGTGCAACCATCTGTTATTGTTGTATCTATCACTCCCTATATATGCATCGAGAATTACTGCAGGAGCAAAATTATACAAGGCAAAAGTCTACTTTGGGATTGCAATAGGATGGCTTTTTCTTCAGTTCTTGTTTATCATTTTTGCTCGTGGTATTTCTATGTACGTTTTTTTAGATAAGATTTCTATGTACTTGTTACAGTAATCCTTGAATGTGCATTATTGGTTATAGAGGAAACGATGGAGCATATTTTTGTTAAGTTTTGATACCTTATTGGATTGTAGTTCTCTAGCCATGTTTACGCATGCGGGGAATGGTAACTATATGAAAAAAAGTGATATGAGAACTTCTGTATTTTTACTTAAAGGACCATGTTGGAGTTGTCACTTGTTAATAAGAATGCCAAGGGAAAATTTCTGCTTAATTTGTTTTCGGTCCCCTACAAATGCTTGAAGAAGTGGATTTGACCGACAAATTTCTTAGCTAGTAAGCATCCAAAGGATGTTGCTAGAGTGGGGGATTTGGCTGATGCAAATTTAGACCAGAAAGAAAATGACTGTTGACTTGCTTGCATGTTGCTTTATAATCTCTACTATTTTAGCAGTTGATTGATTCTCCCCTTCTACTTGCCTTAATTTTCTAAGTTTTAGCTATTCGGTTGTCGCAAGTATCCTCTTGTGATTAGTTTCATTTGACTATTTTCGGAAATGTCTTATGTTTTTTGTCTCTTTCGTAGATGCAAGTAAATCTATTAGCATTAAGAGAGGACATGAACAAGAAGAAGAATTCGGCATTCTTAGAAGAGAGAAAATGACAAAAACTTCTCTACCAGAACTTTCCTATCTCTTTTGATTAACAGCTAATGGAACAACAAGAAATGCTCCTAGAACAGCATTAACAGGCAAAAACTATTCAATCTTTGCATAAAATGTAAAACTATTTCTTTTTATAATTGTAACAAGACATAATTTCAGTTCCAAAATAGTTTCATTAACTACATATATCGTCTCTCCATTCAATTCTGTTTTAGGAAAAAAATAAAAAAAAAATCTGTTGTGATACAACCGAGTCTCTGTCACTTCAATTCAAGACTGTTCTGGTCTAAATCACTCATTGTTAAGTCATGTATGCCTCAAATTTACAGCACATCATAGGGACACCCCAGATGGTTCGACTATTCTGCCTGCTTAAAGAAAGAGTTGGCCTGTAGTCCACTACCCTAGAGGACACGGGTCCTGATTACTGAACAAAGGCAATAATAGCCCTGCTAGTTTAGTTTGGATCTAGATTCATACAAATAACGTCACCAGATAAGACCTGTTCCCTATCCTGTTTTTTCTGTGTTGTCTCTAATCCGTACACTTTTGGTGATCTAATGAAGGGAGGTAAAGAGTAAAGACAATTAGGAGAATTCAGTTTCCAGTTCATTTCATTATCAAACAAGAAGCCATCAATCTGCGTTGATGATGGATTTGTCCTAGATTGAAGGGTGACGAGTTTCTTTGCAAACATGATAAAACTAATGGAAACCATTCAAAAATCGGGCAGCCAAACCTCTTTCCAGAAGGAGATAGTCTAGCCTTGTTGGTAAACCTCATTTGCAAGCTGCTATGAGCTTCAATTTGAAATCAGTTACCATGAAACATCCAGCAATCTAAAAGTGTAAAAAACACACTGTATATCTGATGTACTGCGTCACTAAATTCAAGCAAAACAAGCAGAGACAAAACTATTAGCCGAGATCGAATGAATTAGAAAAACGTATCTAGTAGGAATTCTTTATGTATCCAAACCAAATCGAAAGTTGAATCCACAAATTGTCAAAGTTACACTAATGCCAGCTGGAGATTACGTTGTTAAAGAAACAAAATGACATGAAACGCTTCCAAATTTATTCAAGCACAAAAGGTCCCCGTTTTTGTCATATCTTGCAGGACTTTCTGTCTGTGACGGATCTCAACCTTGAAATGTATCTGGCATCAACCTTCATGAAATCAATGGTAAACAGAAATTAAACAAAGGGACAATCATCAAGTGACAAAATTGGTTTCAGTGGGCAAGAATTAGCTGCGTTATCTAATTGTAAAAGTTCTAATGCAACAGCTTAGTTGAGTGATGGTCACAAGCACCATAGCCATGCGTCATTTCTGTAGATTTTCAATAGGAGTTAGAAAAGAAACCTTATGCAGATTCATCCTCAATAAATGCAGGTTTAGTTACTTCAGTTGTCATTTCCAATAACTAACATTCATATTTCCTTTGATCAATGGAAAAAACACCGACTACCTACACATATTTAAACCAACCTTTACTACCTTTCCCGTATCATCAAAGCTTGTTCAGTTTCATTTCCAAATGCATTTAACTCGGGTCACAAATAGATTAGTCCGGGAGAATTTTAATGCTAGGAAAAGAAAACTGATTCTTCATATAATATATAGTAAGAAAATCACACATACAACAATTCCCATATGAACAAGTGGAACAAAATCTAGAATGTGGTGCCCAAACAAACAATATGCTTACAGTGTGGAAGCATTCAAGTTGAGAGACCTGGCTATTCAAGAGAGAGCTGCACCAAATCTTCCCAAAGAACTCTACTTGTTCTGATCCACGGAAAATTAACTGATGATACATAAAAGAACTAGAGTGCACAGGGCAGCCCCCTATTAACCAGCACCACATCACCCAAACACTTCACAAAAAATTCAAAGAATGTGTCCTAGTTTCTAAATCGGCAAAACTTATCCATTCCTTCACTGAGATCTCCTCCTCAGGTGCTGAGATACAGGATAACCCTCGAAGAAATCCAAGACAGCACTCTCTAAATCCTCCACTGAATACTTGATATAATTTTCCGGATGCTTTCCACTCTCTATGTGACTCCTGAACCGTCCAAGAAATGACCTATAAGCTGGGATCAACTTCTCAGATATAGAAATTCGAAGCTCCTCCCGAAGCTGAGAATCCGGAATCAACCATGTTGCTTGAGTCCTGTGAACCTCCTCAAACATAGCATTGAAGGTCTTAAACCTCTCTCTCAAAGCACTCTTTGAGACACCAGAAGAGAAACTCCCACTTACATGTAACCCCTCATCCCTCAAGCAATACAAAACACTCACCCAGGTTGCTCTCTGGTGACTAGTTGCCGCCTGCCTGAATTTTCCTGTTAGCTTTCTCAAGTAATCATCTCCAATCATTTCTCTCAATTCTGGTGACCCTTTAATCTTCTGAACAATATAGTGAACATTGTTCATTATAAACAGATGGGCCAACGATGCATCCTTGTAGTGCTTGGACTTGCCCTCCAAATTGAATTGCAAAATCACAATAATCCAAATCAAATGAAGGGCTAAAGGGGTTTTCCCCTCTAGTTCAGCAAATTCCATATCAGGTGTAGTTGGATCACCCGAATATCTTGACCCGGTTGATGGTTTTGACATAATAAGCTCAATCAAGGTCTGCTTATAATCCGAAATCAAACTGATGTAATTCATCACATACCTTGTCAATGGATGAATTGTCCCTCCAGGCACCGGAACCCTCGAAGGCTCACGCAAAACAGCACTCTCAAACTCAGATAAAATCCCCCTAGCAGCCTCAGCCAATCTTGACAAAATCTCAGCAGCCTGGACTCGAATGGAATCAGCAGATTTTGATTCAAAAACAACCTCAATATCAGGCAACAAGTCCATCAAAGCATCGTGTAAGTCCAAAATCTTGAACATTTTCTCAGGAGATCTCCTGCTAATACTAATTGCCTCAGCAAAATTAAACAATTGAATGGCTGGACCCTTGACAGTCTCCATAAAACAAGCATCGTCGATAGCAGTACCAATCCCATAAAAAATCTCCTCACAAAGCTTCTTCTCACTAGCAAACAATATCCTAACACAAACCTTGGCCGCCCTAATCCACCTCCTGATCTTGGTCTCCAAAGCCTCCCATTCTAGTCTCTGAATATCCCCAATACTCAACTTCTCAATCCCAAGTCTCCGAAAACTCGCATCCACAGCTGATTTCCTCACACTCCCATAAACCTGAATACACTCCCTCAAGTACCCCGCAGAGATCATCCGTTTAGCAATGGACTGAAGGTCTGCTACAGCTTCTTGAGGAATCAAATCGATCTCACGAATACTACTCGTAGATCGATAACTAGCACTACTATTACTCGAATCTGCACGCTGTATAGGATCTAAAGCATCAACATGATCACCACCACCACCACCAACTTCCTCCTGGTCAAATTCATTGCTGCTTCCTACCGAACTAGTATTGTGGTTCAAAGAAGAAGCAGGAGCAGGAGCATGATCAAGAATGAAAAGAGAGTCTACTTCAACAGGGCTTGTATGGTTAATAAGGATATTGCGGAACTCATCTTCAAGTCTAGCCATGGCGATCTGTATAGCAGAGTTGACTTTGTTACTATTACTATCTTGATCATGATGATGGGATGAAGGAGGTGATATTGAAGTCGATGACATAGACCTTTGGATTTCATCAACAGCTTGTAAGTATAGATCCACTTCTTGACGATCTCCACCAAAGATCATTCTTTCTCTTGCTTCTTCTGATGCTGTTGAGTCCCACCTCAGAATTATCTTCTGGGCATCTTCAAAAGGCTCTGCAAAAGAAGTACTTGTGCTGTAATTTTCTGGTGGTTCCATGATTGACTCTCTACAAGAAACCAAGAACCAAATTTTAATCTTGAAAAGGCAAAGGGTGTTATATTTATCTCAATAAATATACGAAGTTAAAAGAAATGTGTTCTCTTTTCTTTTCTTTTCTTTTCTTTTTTCTGGGTTTTCGCTTTTGTATATAGCAGAAAAATGCTTCCTTTTTAACCTAAAATCTTGAAAGGAGGAGGAATTGGCTTTGGAATCTTGAAAAAGAGATGGTGGTGGTTTTTATTGGAGGAGATGGTGGTGGGGGTATATTTGCAGGAGGAACTGTATATTATAGACGGATGGTTATTGGTGTTTAGTGTTAGCATGTATGTGTATGTGTATGTGTATGTGTGGAGTAGAGTATAGTTTTGGCCTTTGGGAGTGGTGAGGACTGGTTTAAGTAAGGGCAACTGTGGGGATTTTTGTCCGAAACTGAAACGTTTGATTGAGTGTTGAATTCAAAGAAAAGAAAATCCAACTACGTAGTATAATTCTTTCTTTAAAAAACCTTCTCTATTCATCCTGGCCTGCCGGAATCTCTTTAGAATATACCGGCGATCTCGCCCAAACCGGCTAATCTCTCTCTCTCTCTCTCTCTAAAAATACTTATAAAATTATACAAATACTTATAAAAATATTGATACATCATGGTGTACCGTGAATTATGATTTGATTTTTTTTCTAGTAAAATCATTTTAGCCACACTATTGCTAGTGCTGCTTTACATAATTTCTAGTTTTTGTTCCGGGTGAGTAATTTTTCTCTTAAATAATTTTATATAATGGTGATTTTAGAAAAATAAACTAATGTAATTATTAATAGAAATTGAGTTTTCCTCCTCGAGAATTTTAATAACTCATTCCTATATCAATCAATCTAGCATGTTCAAGAGAATAAATTTCCTTGACTATTAATTTTAAGATTTAAACTCAAAAAATTAAAAATAATCATATCTATTCATTCAAAGTTGAGTTCGATACATTTCCTCCGTCCGAGTAGCAAAAATCCTCCAAGATTAAAAAATAACAGTCTCAATATTTTATTATATAATTTTTTATTTTAGGATATTTATATGAATGTGGTGTTTTAACAGTATTTTTAAAAAAATTATTTTATTTTTAGCTTTAAATTATTATTTTTTTGTATTTTTAGATTGTTTGATGTGTTGATATCAAAAATATTTTTTTAAAATATTAATTTGATATATTTTCAATCAAAAAATATTTTATAAAATAATCTCTACCACATTTATAAATTTTAAAAAAATAATTTTAAAGTTTTATTATGAAAAAAGTGATTTAATTACCTAGTTAAGCGCGGCTTATAACAGTAGAAATTATTTTTAAAAAAATATATTTATTTTTAAATATATCAAGATAATATTTTTTATGATATCATCATATAAAAATAATTTAAAAAAAATTAAAAGTAAAAAAAATAATTAAATCACACTTCCAAACTTTTTTTTTTTTTCATGCATTAATATATGACATGTCTAGAAAGTTAAATGGGAAGTCAAAGCCCATGCTCACACGAAATGATTTGAGTGGGCTCCTTGAACATCATCAGTTTTGGGTGCGAATTCCATGATCTCAATCTCATAATAACCTAGACGGGCCCTTATTTATTTCTCCTCGGCAACACATTGATTGGGAATTGTACTCTGCAATGCCGGCGTGCTCATTATGGATAGGATAGGGTATTTTTGGATTGGTGATCAAAATTACATTTTTTTAAATTTAAAATTTTTTATTTAAAATAATGTTTTTATATTTTCAAATTGTTTTGATGTAATATATCAAAAATAATTTTTAAAAAATAAAAAAAATTATTTTAATTCATTTGTAAACAAAAACCGCTTTGAACTATCACCGCTATCATAATCTCAAACAAACGCTTAGTCTACAAAATTTATTTAAATATTTTAATTACTAAATAAATTTAAGTAAATGAGATTAAAATCAATCCATATTAATTGTGAATATTTATTTATTTATTATGTATTCAACATCATGTATATATTTTGTATTCGAGTTTAAATATATCATATGATTTATATTTGATTTTAACCAATAAAAATAAACCATCAATTAATTATTTATTTAAAAAATGTCAATAATCGAAAGAAGATAGGGCATTTAATTTAATTAATAAATTTATAAAATAACTCATGAAATAATCATTAATTATGAGAGGAAAGTATTTTAATAAAATAATAAATAATGAAAAAATACACATGCATAAAAAAATTATATATATAAAGAAATTCGATCAAGTTGGGTATCAAGCTTGTGTGCTTGGGCCCAACGCAAAGCAACCGTCCGTTATCTTTTAATTTTTTATATGATATTATTGTGATTAAATGGCTAATCAATAATCATATCATAAAAGACAAAAACCAAATCAACATGAATGAGAAATAGTGAGCACAGCTGTTTTGCAGAGAAACAAGAGCTTACTGTGCTGGCTCTGCCTTACTCTCTCAAGTACTATGAAAGGCAAATAATTAGCATATGCTTTCAGCCACAGAACAGACTTAGAATAATTAATTTATGAAATTAAATTATAAAGAATTAATTAAGTCAATTAATCTACTGCCAAAATAGGCCGACATTCACGTGCATTCATGCTCGCACTTACTTTTATGATGTAAATAAAACAAATTAAATCAAAACAATAGAAGATGTATAGAACTAAGTGCTGATGACAGGCAGTAATAACAGTACATTCTCTCTCTCTCTCTTTTAATGAATTTTCTGATTCTGCAAATATGGTTTCAAGTGCTTGCTAATAAATTATTATTAATCAACAACGTTAATAAATGATTATTAATTATTACTAAATAATTAGGTGCACGAGTGGCACTGCTGCAGGGTCACTTATAAAAAAGGAGAAACTCAAGGTCTTGGTTTTGCTAATTATATATGGCATGGCATGGTAAAGTTGCTGCTGCTGGCCAGCCAATTCCAGGAGCTCAAGCACAGGCCCCCCTGAAATCATATATGCCTATACCATGCTGTCCAGGCTCACTGTGTAATGCATGAGGGCTGTGGATAAGTAAAGATGTGATGTTATGGCATGGAAAGCTACGGGATTTTGCATGCCGTCATTGTCAGTGCAAAAGGTGGGCTAGCTACTGCTGTGTGCCAGATTAGAACCCTATCAATTTGAATCATTTTTTAATGTTCATGCTGCTGATTTCTCCAGCTGTGGTGAGCTATCTGTGAGGTACAGAAGGGTTGACTAACATGTGTTTTTAATCTGTATATGAGTTGTAACTTGGGAGTCTCAATGGGATTCTCGAGGTGCATCTCAAAATGCATGATTAATTCGGCCTTAATCAATGATTTAACAAAAAAATATTTCTGGTTGGGGAGTCCCGATGGGGTCTTTATTGCTTAATTCCCTCAGAAATTAACAATGTCTTGGCTTTATATGACTTCACCTTGATCTGAGGAGCCAGCTGATTTGGTTAATCATTTCAGCAACATCGAGGTGAAGACACTTGCTTCAGCTCCATCTACCAAGGAAACAAGAAGAAAAGGGGAGAGTATAAGCTTCGAGAAATGTTTTGTCGAAGCTGAAATGAACACTCAGATTTACAAAGGAAACCAAGATTGGTCAATATGCTGGAGCAGTAGTCATAAAGGCTTTTTGTTAGTGTTTGTCAATGCAGAAGTCTGGAAGCATTAACTTAATGGAAGCTCCACCTCATTGTGTACATAGAAGTTGAACAAATTGTTAAGCTATTTTAGGTGATGAAAGCTTCCCCTTTCCGCTTCTGTGATGTTTCTGATATGCAAAATTAATCCTGATGCACAGGTTGCACAGAGTAGGGGCTTGTAATTGAAACTTGTATGTTGCAGAATTCTTAGAAACTGAAATGATCATGCTTGGTCTACAAGCTATTAAAATTAGTTTCTTGAAGTGAAGCACTACAAGAAAAATGCACAGCCTGATCACAAAAATCTAGGAGCAAGTTTGAAAGTTCAAAGAAAAACTCTCTGGCCAGAAAAACAAAGTAGGGAAAAGGGAAAAGGTTCTAACACTATGTGATTAAGTTACAAGTCTAGTGCATGTGCATTGTAACTCCACATTCACATTTTCTTGTTGTGCCGAAACCTCGAAAATGTTGTCCAGTCATCATTGCAGATGCTACTGAAACTCACTGTCCTAAGTTGGATTGGACCTAATTTCCCTTCTTTTGAAGAGTTCATTTAAGTAGAATTTGATGTGTCATTGCTGAAGAGTATCTAAATAGGAGCCGGAAAAGAAAAATGATCACGACTCAGGTGTTTAGTTCCATCCATAAAGCTACCTGATCCATGTCTCTTCCAAGGGCTCTCCCCATCAACTTCTTGAATATCAGACACGCTGGTCTGTGGTGCATCTGCATAACCATCTCGAAGTGATGGTAAAAATTGCATTGTCCTGCCCTCATGGTTACTGTCTTCCAATTTTATGCCCTGTATCATTTGAATAGCATCTGTGATGTCTAACCGTTGCTGAGGATTTCTTTTAACACAAGCAGCCCCAATACCCAAGAGCTGCCTCATCTGACCAAGTGAATTTGTTGAGCTTGCAATTTCAGGATCAAGCAAATCAGTTTCTCTGCCACTGGAAACTGCTGATTCCACCCATTGGACTACATCAGTCCCTCCCTTGGCCTTGTTGAGATACTGAGAAGGAAATTTTCCTGTAAGGATTTCAAGTACGATGATCCCTAGACAGTACACGTCGCACATAGGTGATACACCATATTGCGCTGCTTCTGGGGCTTTATACCCAAACAATGCTTGAGCCAACATTGGAGGGCTGATCAGGGGACCAAGTCCAAATTCTGAAAGCAACGGCTCGTTATCATTGCTAAGAAAGACATTGCTTGATTTGAGATTGCCATGAGGCAAGGGAGAGGAAGCAAGTTTTGTATGAAGATAGCCCAATCCCTTGGCAATTCCTTGAACAATCTTGAGACGAACAAACCAATTGAGTTCAGCATGTGATGTTCCTCGATCACCTGAAGAATAATTATGTTAACCAAGATACATGAATGTTGAGAAAAACCAAACATGAGACGAACCTTTGTAAAAGAAAACATTGGAAAATGATATCTTACCATGCAACAAATAAAGCAGACTGCCTTTAGGCATGTATTCATATACCAACAGCTTCTCATCCGGCCGATAAAGAAAAGCCAATGGTGTCAAAATATTAGTATGATGCAGTCTTCCTAGCTTTCTGATTTCTGCATCAAATTGATCTTTGGACAATGTATTCATTTCTCTCGTTCTCTTGACCACCACCATAGCACCGTTAGCCATCTGCGCCTTATACAAAGACCCCATTCCTCCATTTCCAAGCACTTCTGCCGAAGCTTTCATCAAATCTGGCAACCCAAATACACCTTTTTCGTTGTTCACAATAACTAATTCCCCTACACCACCCCTTCCATTAGCAGACCCTTTACGGCTTGATCCCATCTTTTTGGTAGCATCCACTCCCTTTGGTCTATTCGACAACGAAACTTGCACCTCAAGTGCTGCTGCTGCTGCATTACCATTACTTCTATTTTCAATCGCATCAAAATCTTGGTCTCTTCGCCTCATTCTAAAGATTATCAATGCTGTTATAGAAAGAAGCAACACAGCCAGAGTTACGGCCCCCGCGACTGTCTTTATAACATTATTGCTGTTATGACCTCTGTCTTTGCTAACCATCATATCAGCATCCAAACCAACACCGGTTGGTGATTCTGATGATGTCTGCATTGTGTTTTCACACCCTATGCCAAATCTGTCTCCACAGAGATGATCATTTCCATCAAAGGAACTATAATTGAATATTGCTAAATTCGGTGGGATTTCCCCTTCCAGCATATTGTTTGACACATTAAATGACATCAATGTTTGTTGATCAATAGATGGAATAGTCCCACTAAACTGATTGTTCTCGAGATGTAATTCGCTAAGCCGAGGCAACTCAGCCAGTGATGCTGGAATTCCTCCAGTAAACTTGTTATCGGAGAGCCAAACTTTCTTCAGAGACTTCATCTTCGAGAAGAAATCCGAGGGAATTTCACCAGAAAACTGGTTCCCTCTCAAGTATATAGCCTTTAAATTGCCTAAACGATTGAGTTCAGGAATTGCACCTGTAAAAGAATTACGAGCAAAGCTTAGGCTCCTGAGTCCCTGTATAGTAGCCAATGCATCAACGTCAATGGTTCCTGATAAGCCCATGTTTTCGAGCTGAAGACCCGTGACAATGCCATTGAAACAAAGAAGTCCGTTCCAGTGAGTTTGTCTACTGCATGGGACAGAGCCTGAGATCCAAGAGCTAAGAGCACCAGCGTTAGTAAATGATTTTTTAAGCCTAAGCAAAGCTTCAGACTCAGAAACAGAAGATGTTAACGAAAAATGGAGGGTAAAAATGATGAAGAGAAAAAGAAATGGATGGAAATGCCAATCTAATCCCATTACTTTGGCAAAAGAGCTTGACAAGTTTTTGCACTGCAATTTCCCGTGTGATTTTTTGTGGGGATTTGTTGAATTTCCATGTTTTTCGGTTATTTGCCTTCTTTTCTTGTGGTCTCTTCATTTTTACCCC
Organism: Populus deltoides; assembly: GCA_015852605.2. Classification (NCBI taxonomy): domain Eukaryota; kingdom Viridiplantae; phylum Streptophyta; class Magnoliopsida; order Malpighiales; family Salicaceae; genus Populus; species Populus deltoides. Next base: position 38,382,706 of record CM027570.2, read on the forward strand.
CCATTTTTTTTTCTTTTTTTTCTCTTTTTGTGAGGCTTAGAATTGGTAGGGAGGCATGGAATTATTGAAGACTAGAATCTCGTATACTAATTCTATAGAAAAAATAAATCTTAATTTTTAAAAAACAAATAAATTCTTAAATTTAATTAAAAAAATGAAATATATGTTTTAATTATTAAGAACTATATTAAATTGAAAATAATGAAAAAATATCTTAAAATATTTATTTTTTATATCAAATTTTTTAGGAGCATTTTTTAGGTTTTCTCATATATTTAAAAGAATGATTAGAAATTGAAATAATTTTTTTGTCATTGCTGTAAGAAATCCCATCTCCTTCTTACAAAAATAAGAGAACATTAAAATAGAAAGAAGTTTTTATTCTTATCATAAAAAGTTTATTTTTGCAATTTAATTTTGAAATTTAAGTTTGTTCGACTATATGATGAATATGCTACAAATATTAACTACATCATTAGATGCCAAACAATAATATCTAGACTTTAATATTACGAAATTGTAATGTTTTTTTCTACCACAATCGTTACCAATATTGTTATAACAATTCAAAAATATTTTCTAAAATTAGTTATTAATTTAGATAAAATTTATTTATATTGCATATAAATCCTTTACATTAATTTTTTTTTAATACCAACAAAAGTTTTCCAAAGGGATATTGTAAATATCTTGAATTTTTCATACAAAGGAATCAAAAGTCACTCATGACAAATGACACAAGATCTCTTGTACAAAAAATTAATAATTTGATGAATTACGAAATAATATATAATTGTGATGTAATAATATTATTTTCGGATTTTAACGTCATTGGCTTTTATTGGCTTGTTTTTAAATATTTTCAGAGGGTGATAGTAAAAATAAATTCTCAACAAAATATTGTATAGGTTAAGAGTGATATGGAAGTTTATTTTAAGTTTTTTTAGTGTTTTGTAGATAGTTTAAAAACCCGGCCTGCTCTAGTAGGTCGACTTGAGATTCGGTTAATACGGGCTGAAATCAGATCATGTTTAAGAAAAAATAAGAGCATGTAAAATCCCAGGTTGACCCATAAAGACTTGACTAAAAATCTGTTTGCAACTCGTTGACTATTTATTGTTTTAACAAAAACTATGTCGTTTTGTTTTATAAAAAAAATATGATTGATCTGGGACGACCCGATAAATCCATCAAAACTTGTGACCTCGGTCTTGGATCGAATTGATAACCGAGCTGGTTTTAAGAACTATGGTTTTGTATGGTGTATAGAAACAAAAATAACAAAAAAAAATTGATTGATCTATTGATTTAAAAATTAATAATATATTTTCTTTATTGAGAAAAAATAATAGAGAACTAGGTAAGGCAAGGAAATTTGACTATGAGAAAGTATTTTTTAGAATATAGAACTACTAGTGTTTGGGTAAGTAGTTGAAACTGTGTTTCTTAAAAAATTAATTTTTTTGTTTAAAATAAATATTTTTCATTTTTTTTATTATTTTGATGTGCTGATATTAAAAATAATTTTTTAAAAAATATATTATTTTGATGTATTTCTAAGCAAAAACTACTTTAAAAAACAATCACTACCACACTTTTAAATACCTCTTTATTGAGGATCGTCAACATCAATTAAGAAACTATTTAATTATTGCTAATATGATAAATTAATTAATTTTGATAAACTTTAAAAATTAAATTATAATTACCGCAATCATATAGTTAGAACTCCAAGTTAATTTTTAACATAGTAGAAAAATATATTAATGTTATAGATGTATTTTATTATATCATAATTGTTTTAATTGAGAAACTAAAAAAATACTATATATACTTAATGAAATAAATTATAAAAATACATGAATCGATAAGTTGTGAAAGAATTTTTTATGCTAATTAAATATTTAAATGGAAAGTTAATCTTTCTCCTGAAAAAAAAACACAACTAAGTATGCAAATATTTAACCTCGAATTTTCTTTTTAATTTATGTGTTTTAATTTATCTATTTGTTTATTTATTTTAGAGGTTATTTTTTATCAAGAATAAATTATTTTTATTTTTATAAATACATCAGGAAAATATAATTTATTTATATCAAATACAAAAAAATAAATAAAACATATATTATAATAATCTATTTGAAATATTATGAAAATATATATAAAAAATAAAAATGAAGTAACATTTTAAAAAAATAAACTAAAATTAAAAAAACACAGAGAGAGGGCATTAATTTAGATTTAAATAAAAAATTAATATAAAGTAAAAAAAATAAAGGGTATTAATTAGTTTATTTTAATAATCAAAATAAAAATGATGCCATGCTCTCATGGGTCAAGCCCATGTGTTTGGATTTAATTAAAAAGCTCATGCTTGTACCATATTTTTTTCCCCTTCAAGTGTGAATGACAAGTAGTTTTTTTTTGTTTGTTTGTTTTTAAACAAGTTGAGTTATTTTTCAGTGAACTCCAATGACTGAAATATCAAGGTCTATGTTTTTGAACCTTAGAACTCAATTTTTATCTTTCTTTTTTTTACTTGAAAACACTTTCAACCACACAATATAGATCTCGAATAAGCAGTTATTTATCTCAAAACATAAAAATAATCACTTTTAAAAATAAAAATCAACCGAAGAAAAAACCAAACTGATTTTGATCAACCTTTCCCAAAATATTTATAGGGAAAACATCATCCCTGTCAAATTTCTCTTGAGAAGAGGAACATTTTAACACAAAAATCATTTTTTTTTATGATCAGAATATAGCTAATCAAAAACTCTCTTTCATTTGTCATTTTCAGTAAATTTATCTCTCATCTCTCAAATACAAGAATTAAAAATGAATAAAATAAACTTTTGAACTAAAAGAACTTTTCATGTGAATTTTACATTAGCCATGTGACTCCTTTGTGTTTTATATTTTGATCATCTCTTTTTGAATTTAATTTTTCCATCACAAATTTAAACCATAACTTATTAAATTAACCAAAAGGGATGTAGCTGAAAAATCTCAATAATTAAAAAATAATCCAAATAAACTTTTGGGTGAAAAGAACTTTTCATGTGAATTTTAAATTGGCCATATGATTTTTCCATGTTTTATATTTTGATCCTCTCTCTTTGAATTTAATTTTTCTATTACTGTTGTAAACCACAACTTATTAAATTAACAACAAAATTATGCAATTGAAAAAAAAAAGCTTAAGAACTAAAAAAATAAAAAATTAAAGTAATGCTTGTATGTGTAGTACCTCAACCCCAGTTCTTTTAGTGCTGTAGTAGAAAAAAATCTCATTAAATTAATTAAAAAAAATTAGTGTACTATTTATATGAACAGTACCTTAACCTCAATTCTTTTAGAGTTGTCAATAATATGTGTGTGTAGTCATCACTCATGACCCTTCCATTTAAATTTAATGGCCAAGAGCATGCATAAAGATTTTTTATTTCCTATCGTCTTCGTCAAGTTACAAGTTTTTCTCCATATGGAAAAAAGGAAAGAAAAGTTATTCAAGGTTAGGAGTTTTTTTTTTTTTTTGGTCATTAGCACAATTAATTTTTTCTTGGAAAAATATCACATTCTAGAAAATAGTTAGGGAAATAAAATAATTTTGTAAGTTGTTAGCCTCATCTATGACTTACGTGTTGTAAGTCTTATCTACAACTCATATGTCACGTGCGAGTTATATGACTCTCTAAAATAAATGGTGAGGGTATTTTTCCCAAGACTCTCAACTCCTTGTCATACAAAAAAAAAACCAACATAACATAACATACGCATCAACACAAACATCAATTCATCTCCCCAACATAATTAAAAAAAATAACACCCATCACATATCATCAAATATAACAATTCACAATTCATAATCAAACTCAATAAAAATCAACATAAAATTTTATCAAATTTAAACTGAATTCATAATTTTAAAAACATTAAAGCACGTAATCTAATTACATATAAAAATTAACCAACTCATCGATAGGCCTAGAAGGCTCGTCGACGGGCCTAGACCACCCTAACTTGTCCAACTCGAGGATGAGCTTGTAGCGCCAGTGTAGGGGTCAACCCCAAAATCACTTTAACTCGAAAGTGAACCTGGATTGCTCGTGGACAGAACTATCTCCCTAACAGTATGTCCTCGTTCACAATAAGCAATCAATATTCTCCCAAGGCTCCTTCAAGACAATCAATCTCCTTAACCTCTTTAAGTCCAACACGCATAAATTTAGTGGATTGTTATTTAGGGCATGTTCCATCTCATTAACGCCTTCACGGATAACGAATGTTGCTCTCTGAACGTCCCGTAATAAGAAATGAATCTAATTAAGAAGAAAACTAATTAGCACTCATCATTTATAAAAATATAATCATCATTTACTAAATGTTTTATATAAAAATATTGCATGCTAATTGATTATGTCTCAGATATTTGAGCTCGTAATGTATTGAATTTCATGGACGCCTCAAGAAATGCAACCATATAAATACAATAAACTAGCACATTATGGACAAACATCATCTCATATAGGTATTTAAATCAATTATCATCTTCTGCTTTATAAATAATCAATATCTTTTAGTATCCTAAAGATATAGGTATGATGCATGAATCACCAACAACTTCCCTTCTCATTTACCTTTATGAATGATAGTATTTAATTCATCACTTGTATCAACATAATGTAGGATGTACTAAGATAGGATAAATTATTGCATTACTCGATCAAGGCAATGTATCGTAACTATGTCAAAGCAATGTAGCGGGAGATGTGTCAACCATAAATCAACCATAAATAGTTGATCTCTCCTAGCATCCCAAAGACTTGGGTATGATAATTGAATCGCCAATTAATTCCCTTCTCACTTACCCTGTTGAATGATATTATTTAATTCATCACATGTATCAACATAATCTAGGATGCACTAAGATAGGCCAAACTATCACATTACCCTATTAGAGCAATGCATCGTAATTATATCAAAACAATATAGCAGGACCAGTGCTAACCATAAATCATCCCCCTCGCGATATATAAGTGATACTAATAATATCAAATTCTTTGTATATGACATCCATATAACATATTAAGACATGAAAGGCATATATTATAAAACAAGTCAAAACTAAAAAATTGATGCCTAAATATAAAAAAAATGCATTATTAAAAACCATATCAGTGAGGTTGTTATGTGTCCAACTTGTCCAAGTAAAACCTATGGACATGAGTTAGATTCAAAATGAAATGTCTAGCCTCACATCATCTAACATGACAAGTCATAAAATTAGTATATTTTTTACATTTAATTTATATAAATAATGTGTTGTTTAAAATTTATTAAATTTTGTTATTACCTAGATCTTATAGATAGTTGTCTCTAGGTGTCAGGGTTGAACATATTATTACCTCAATTCTCTGGATATTTGATATAGAGATACTCCCACGACCAAAGCCATATTAATTTTCGTTTAAAGTTCTAAATTAGTATTTAAAATGAAATTAATTCATAAATAAAGTAAATTATTTGATGGGAAATATTTAAAATAATTATACCAGGAGAAATAGTAGACGCTCGACTATTTGTCTTCTTTTCTTCAAGCATGCTTTATATAGCTACCAGTATAGATGTGTAAGTATGCCCCCCCAGTTGTAGTTAGGAATGGACCAAAAGTTCTTAAGCCATGTAAGAAAAAAAAACTGGAAATGCTTTACCTACAACACTTGTAAAATAAAGGCTCCAAATACATGCATTATATATGCTCCAACATATATAACCAATTGATCTTATGACATGTCCATTGGGAGGTCTTGAAATTAGTTTCTAACCATGTCAGTTTGATATTGTAGCCTCTATAAGCATTGGTTACAAACACTTGTCCTAATAGACAATTACATATATCATCTTTATCAATCAACCTTCCACATTCTATCACTGAAAAACTGTCTATCGGGAGACCAATTAACATGGCTACATCTTGTGGTGTAGGTGTCATCTCACCAATATACAGGTGGAACGTGTGGGTTTTACACTTTCATCACTCAACTAAAATTGTAATCAATATATGGTCAGGAAACATACAATTGTTTTCTAAAAATTCTTATTTCTACACCTTAACATTTTCAAAATCAACAAATAACATAAATTAGCACAAATTATACTAAATTGATAGAGGAAAAGTATGTAATAAACCTCTAAGTGTTGAAAGTGATGGGTGGTGTTTGAAACTTAGTGTGAGACCTTTAGGTAGAGAGATAGAGGCATGTTGTGGTGGAGAGAGGGGGGTTGGGTTCGTGATGCTTTATTAGGTGTTTTACGGTGAGGAGAGAGAGGTGTGACTTTGGGCAACAGCGGGTTCATGGAGATAGGTGGTGACCGTGAAGAGAGAAAGAGAAAATAAAAAGAGAAATGAGAAGAAATTAGATGAGGTTATAATTCGTTTGGAATGAGATGCCTCTTATGCGATATGTGAGTCGGAGATACGGCTTACGACTCATTAAACTGTATTATTTCTCTAAATATTTTATGGATTATGTTATTTTACCTTTTTTATTGTGCTAAAAAAATTCAAGGCTAGAGCACCTTTTTTTTATTTGGCAAGACTAATTAAAAAGAAATTGAAACTTTTTAGCAGTTAAAAGAAGTGCTTTTTATGGCTTTTAAAAGTCATGAAAATAAAGATGGTGTTTGAAAGTGTGGTAACGGTTGCTTTTCAAAGTATTTTTCGCTCAGAAATACATCAAAATAATATTTTTTTTATTTTTTAAAAATTATTTTTGACATCAACATATCAAAATAATATATATATATATATATTCATTAATTTTAAGTAAAAAAAAAACTCAAATTTTTAGAAAACACGGTTTTAACACACTACCGAAATGTATTCAAGCAGAGCCTCTCACCGGGGATGATTATATTTGTAAAGTCTCTGACAGTTACAACCATCTATATAATTATAAAATCACTAATTATAGTTGGATTGTTGAACAAAAACATCAATTGTTATGGGTCAATAAAAAAAACATACAGCAAGTGATATAAAATTCTATGCATGCAATTAAAGTTGTTTTATTCTAATTTTCAATCAATATGGTTATTTTTTAATTGAAATATGATATGTTTGTGTGTGTGTATAAACCCAAGGTTTTTTTTATAAGCTTTAGATATTTTTTTCCTTTTTTAGAGTTTTTAAGCATTTTTCTTGATTATGTTAATGTTATGTAGGATATTTGATTTTTAATTTTTATTTTTTTGGATTGAGAATATCAAAATTAAACAAATTAATAGTACAAATTGACTAAAATTTATATTCGTTGCACCGGTATTATTGTTAGATAAAGCTTTTAATATCAAAATATTCCTTCTATAATATAAAATATATCTAATTATCAAAATCAGGTATTCATCTTTTCTAATATATTAGCACTTCACCATATACAGTTAGAAAAATCGAGTATTCAATTTTTTTTTAATATGTTAATATCTTAGAATTCTTTGCATAAGTTAGGTATCTTTAAATGTTATTTTTAAATTAAAATCTTAATATAATTATTAACACTTTTTCCTCTTTAATTTGTCCTAAACAATATTAGCAAAAATATATAAAAAATAACGAAAAAGGATGACACTAGAACAATAATTTGTCTATCAAATGACATTTTTTTCCCACATCTTTAAATAATAGGAATTTTGTTTTAATTTAATTTTTTTATAACAATTTGTTTCTAAACTCAAGAAATTTAAAGGTTTCGTATTTCACTTGTAGAAAATTAAGGCTTAATTTATCATTTTACTTTTTGTCTCAATTATTCAAAATTAGTATTTAAAATGATATTCAAAGCTTGTAAAATAGTTTAAATCGGTACTAATAGTTAACTATCATCCAATTATGATATAGATAAACAATTATTCTCTGTGCTCGCGCTATATTGAGGAAATAAAATATTGAAAAAAAAGTTTAGTATTAAAAATGGATAAAAAGGATATAAAAATTGTTTATGACTAATATGTAAGAACAATAATTAAGGCTAAGATAATATGAGATATTCTATCAAACTTGTGATTTAAATTATGTGACTGGAATAATCTGAGTAAAAATAAAAAGAATTATAAATTTTTTTAAAAAATTTATGTTAACTTTTTAAATTTGTAATTCGAGTTATTAAACTTCAAGCACTCAATTTAGAAAAATCATAAAGTTTAATTTTTAAAAAATTAAATATTAAAGGATAAAATTGAAAAAAAATCTAATCATACAAAATAATTTTAAAAAATAGCAATTTAGAAAATAAGGATTAAAATCACTGCCACTACTATTATTAATAAACAATACCATCACTATTACTATTATCATTATGATCACTATTATTATTATTATAATCATCATCATCATTACCAACACAATTATTGCTAACATTATCATTATTGGTAATAATAGTAATATTTTTTTTTATTATTATTATTATTATTTTAACAATCATTACCTCAATCATAATCATTATTATTGTTTTATTATTATTTCTATTGTGATTATTACTATCATCACAACAATTATTATTGGTATTTTTATCACCATCATCGTTCTTTTTCTTCTCCTTGTTCTTTTTCTTTCTCATATTATTATTATTATTAATAATTATTATTATTATTGTTATTATTTGTATTAGTGGTAACAGTAGCAAAATTGTTACCACCACAACAACTATTATTATTATTATTATTATTATTATTATTATTATTATTATTATTATTATTATTATTATCACCACTATTTTCTTTTATAACTAACATTAAAATTATTATTATTATTAGCATCATAATTATTATTAATATTATTATAATTATTATTATTGTAAAAATAAAAACTATGAACTTAATTTGATAATTGAGTTTTGTTGCACACTAGTTAATAATAATAAATTATAAAATTTAATTATAAAAAAAAATATAAATTATAATTGTTTTTAAACCTATATTTTCGAACTCTAGAAATTGACAGTTGCCACGTGAAAAGGGCGGGAACGTGAACTGTATTCACCAGTGCACGTTAGCATCTTCCACCATCGAAGTACGTTAAACAGCTAAAGAGCCCTTATAAGATGTTGACACATGTCATGTACAAGTGGATCCTATATTGATAAAATGACCAAATTGACCCGGAAACTGGAATGACTTGGCCTAAACCTAATTGTTTATCACGTGCTCATGATTATGAAAACCAGAAAAATAATAAACGAGGTCAACCGATTATTATTATTAGTATTATTATATATTTAAAAAAAACGTGAATAATAAGCAGCGGTTTCGCATTTAATTAATTTTTAAGGCAACGTGGGTCCTACACGAGTGCCGGTACAGAAGAAAATACCGTCCCTAACCAACCTAACATTGAAGACAGGTACCTGCGTCTGTGATGAAGTTACTCAAAAGGACAACCGAGTTTCCGAAATTACTTAAAAAAATACCGTCTCTGCCCTGTGGGTTAGTTTTTGAAATAATGTTTTGGAGTAGTGTTATTTGCACCACATAAATTGTTAGAATTTAGAGTACGTTTTCATATGATTTTTAAATTATATATTTTTTAAGTTAAAATCCAAAATTTACATCTTATAAATAACTCATGACTAAATTACTATAAAATAACTTCAAATTAAAATTACTGGAAGCAATTTTTTATTTAAAAAATATAGCATGAATTGAAATTATAATTCATAAGTTAAAACTTCAAATTTCTAACTTTGATTGAATCGGAATTTTTACTCAATTTCATAACAAAATTCTTATTTAAGTCAAAAGTTATTTCTATCCAACATACTTATGTTTTTTTAATAAAAAAAATTAAAAATAACTTAAATCAGGTTATAAAAGTTATACCAACTTTAATTTTAATATCATTGCATATTCATTATAGATTAAAAAAAAACTTGTAAACCTATTTAAAGTTCTTTTTTGGTTTTTTAGCTATCTCACCTTTTTATTTTAATATTCTGATTTTTTCATCAATTTAAAGTTGATTTCAGGCCTTTATAAAAACTTGTAAACCTCTTAAAAAAACACAACTTATTAAATTATTATTTAAAAAATATAATAAGATTTAGGATTTGTTGTATTTTAACCATATTTCAGCCAGTTATCTATCTTTCTATACTTGTTGCTATCCTTGTTGTGCTTCCATTTACATCATAATTTATTCGATTAGCTTGTTATGAAGTTTTTGTGATGTCAATAAAATATTTTGGCATTAACATAATACTTAATTTGATAAAATAAAATTTAATTTTATTGATTAAAAATATTAAAATTATAGGGACCAAATTTAACACTAAAATAAAAACATAGCTTTTTTTTACTGTCTATGAGTCAAAAAAATTTAAAATTTTGGTCTTTAAATTTTTTTTCTTTTTATTTTTTCTTTTACCTCTATTTGTTGAGGTTTTGACTTTTAGATTCTACACTTTATTTTTATTTTTGTTCAATTCTTCTGTGTTTTTAGGAGAGAGAAAGATGTTAGTTAGTCAAATTTTAGGAGTAAAGAGCCAAATTTAGTGTTAATGAGTTTCTCTTTACAAGAATAATATCATTGCGATGTTTTAAAATTTTTATATCACCAAAAAAAGATCAAAAATTAAAAAATTATTTTTTGTTATAATTTTATGTTTTTCTTACTACTTCTTGAGGTCAGAAATTGATATATTGAGATTCTTAAAATATTTATTAAGTAGTTTTAAATAAAAATATATTGAAAATTAATTGGATTTAATGGGACCTAGAAAACACAATATGGGACCTGACATTAATAGACGATGAATTATTTTTTAATGCATATAATATATCATCTGCTTTGTTTTTTTATTTTATTTTAAAGATGGATGATGCGTAGTCCGTACACTTAAAAAAGTGGTCAAATACATAGACCTAACTTTGCAAGTCCACATGTGCCTAACATCTTTTGTTATGGGCTGTGTGTACTAGGTCACCCATCCAAACACTTGTCTTTTTGTGTTAAGTTTTTATTGTTTAATTTCTCTTATTTTAATAAAATTTATTAAATTAAATAAATTAAAAATATTTTATTAAATATCACCGGTATTTTTATTTGATTTCTAAATTAAATTGTAGCATTCTTTTTATAATATTAGCTAATGTTGTCTTTGTACATTCCTTCAAGATTTGAATTTTTGATTTTCTCTTAATTGTTTTCGTTGGCTTTTCCAAATTTTATCAAGTATTTTGATTAAAAAAAAAAGTAGACTAAAATGTTCTTCATGACATCAAGCAAGCAATTTCTTATTCTTATATTTTAAAATACATTTACGTTAAAATTATCAAAAAATTATTTCATTAAAACTTGATTTTATAATTTTGATAAGCTTTGTTTATAAAAATATATATTCTAGTGACAAAGATTCCAAAAAAAAAAAAAACTCAAGCACATTAATAAGATGAAAAGGGTTTTAATTAAACATATGCTTTTTTTTTTCTTATTTCAAAGCATCCAATTTTCTTTTATATTTATGTTCATTTCTTTTGTTTTTATCAAATAAAACACCTACTAATTTATATATATTTATATATGTTGATATAAATTTGTTATAATAAACTAATTAAAATTATACCCAAGAAATTATTTAATTAAATATCACGTTAGTTAGCATTTAATTTCAAATAATTAAAGTTGTATTTTTTTATAATGTAAAAATCATTTCATTGATTAATATGTGAAGCTACCATTTGCAGACTTTTTTTAAGTTCGTGGTCATGAATTTTCTTAGAAAATAAAGTTCAAATCATTATTTATAAATAATTTTTTAAGATTTTTTTTTATATTTTATTCAATGAACCATGTAGCTTATAAAAAAAACAACTATTTTTACAAAATAGAAAAATTACATGAACCGAAAAAATATGGTTTTTGCAAAAAAAATAATATTTTCCTTCATATTTGTTTTTGTGAGTTTGTTTTATTATTGCATAATCAGTTAAAACAAATTCCAAAACATTTTCTATGGCAACGGAGACAGTTTATTATTCTTGTTTTTTAATATACTTGCAACAAAAATATCAAAATATAATTGTTTTAAATTATGGCTTTGATGAGGTATTATTTAAAAATCAATTGTCCCAATAAAAATATATAGAAAAAGGTTGCATTAATATGATAAATGAGTTTTAATTAATGAGATACCTTTTAATCCTTATTTAAAATTATTTATTTATTTTTTATATTTATTCCCCTAACTGCTTTTATTTTTATTGAATAAACAACAAAGCTCAAAAAACTATATTTTTTTGTTAAGAAAATATATTAATAAGAAAATAAATTATTTTGTGTGAATGGAATTTGAATTATTTTTCTTACCAAACAAGATTTTATTATAGGACCATATTATTAAATAAAGAAAATTGAAAAGCTCCTCACAATACAAGATTAGATATTTTAATATCCCTTTTTCTTTTAATTTGTGTCTCTCTTTTTTAATTTTATTGTTGGTAAAACCTAAATTTTTTATTAAATATTCATGTTAACTTTTTAATTTATAATTAAAATTTTTACAGATGAAAAAAATTATTGATAACCTTGCATTTTCTTTTTTGGGAATTAAAACCCTTTGGAAATGCGGATCAATCCGTATTTTTAAAAATTTTAAATTTTTTATTAAAAATTAATTTTTTATATATTTTGGATTATTTTAATACTCTAATATCAAAAATAATTTTAAAACAATATTATTTTAACATATTTTAATATAAAAAAATATTTAAAAAAACAATCACAAGATATTCTCCCATACGTAATTAAAAAACTTTTGATGCAGCACGGGGTAACTGGACACGTACATCTACAAACATGGGAGGCCATTATCGTAAATTCTGTAAAATCACGAGTAACTCGGGGAAGTACTCCTGGCGAGTACTTTCGTTTTCTTGACCCGTTCTTATCCTCAACCTTCTTTTTCTCGTGCTGAAAAACGTGCTTGAAAAACAAATGAACAATGGACCCGTTTAAAATTCAAAGATAGTAGAACAATGACAACTCATGGCTAATCAGGTTCAAAGAACATGCTCGTGAACCTAACGCCCTCCTTATATTCCTCCTGCCCGACCCCCTCCACCAGATACAGGAATTGTTTCCCTTAAACAACATCCCATCTGTTGGATATTCTCATCATCCATGGCGAATTTGGCACAGAATTCCTGCAAGTCACCTGACCAGATATCGAGCTTTGCTAAAAAATGCAATCTTTTGAGCCAGTACTTGAAGGAGAAAGGGAGCTTTGGAGACATCAGCCTTGGAATCAATGGAAAGGCTCCTGAAGTTAAAGGTACCCTTAAAATTCTTTCTTTTTTTTTTCTTTTTCTTTCAAACGCAGATTTATACAGAGACGCGTGTGTGTGTGTGTATGTTTCTTATCTTTTTTCTGTTTGATGTTGTTTTTAGGTCCTGAGACATCTGATTTGCCAGCAACAACATTGAATCTACTCACCAACATGGAAAATTCATCTCAACATATCACTTTCAGACAAAAGCCTGTGGCATCTTCAAACATGATGAAATCCATGGATTTATTTCCTCAGTTTGTGGGTTTCAGTCCTTCAAATTACACAGAAGACGCCATCAACAAGGCTGATAATCACTTGAGGTATCAACATGCATACATTCATATGTATAGAAAACTCTGGTTCCCGATTTTATCATTCAACTTTACTTTTCACGTGATAGATTTTTATGCTGTTTTTATGACATTAGGAAATCATCTACAATGGATCCTGGACCTACCCAAATGACTATATTTTACGCTGGAAAACTGACTGTGTTTAATGACATTCCGGCTGATAAGGCCGAGGAGATCATGGCTTTGGTCACCAAGGGAAGCTCTATCAGTTCTAATGCGTTTCCCTCTGATCCTTCAATAATAAAAGTAAACTCCGCCAATTCTGTTGCTGCTCTTGATTCCAATAATGCCCAACAAAGACTGCATTTACAATCTGAAGCGCCAAACGGTTCAGGTAAACAATTGTTTTCTAATGTAAATATCGTTCTAATAGATTAAGTTGTTAATAGTTTTTAAGCTTTAATTAGTGAATTTATATCCTTGCAATAACCCTCCTTCTCTTTTTTTCTTACAGATGTGCCACATGCTACAAGAGCATCACTTCATCGGTTCTTTTCCAAGAGGAAAGAAAGGTATTAAAATGTTAAAATTAAAATAATAATAAAAAATTTAATATATTTTTAAATAAATACATTTTGAAAAACAATCCAACACAAATTACTTTATAAATGATTAAATGCTAGTTATCGAATCCAAATCTTCTTTGGTTATTTTTCAGGGTTGCGGCAAGAGCACCGTATCAAATACACAACCCAACTCATGATCTTCCCAGATCTTTAAGACCCGAAGAAGGCAGTAACCCGTTGCTTGCCCTAAACGAAGGCCAATTATCAAAGCAGCTAGAGCTTAAGTTGTAGCTTCTGGCTAGTTGGTGAGAAATTAGCTCACCATTCGGTGTAGCTTGACATGATTAGTTCAGTTTAATTAAGATCGTTATATTATATATGTTTACATATTGTTGTAGCTAGGTCTGTTTAATTTGTGCCTTGTGCCCATTCACGCATAAATTTTTTGCAATTAATCTCTTGTATATATTCATCATTTATAATCATATATATTCATCATGTGAATAATGCTGAAGGCTTTCAAGCTAATTGGAACGTTTCTATCCTTTTTTTCTTTTTTTTCTTTTTAACGTACTCTATTAATTTTTAGTTGGGATCCGGTGCATCCTCTTAGGTTTGGAGGGAAATGTTGTCCAAGATTCACAAATAAAATTATACAAGTGAGGAAAATATATTTGGTTTATAAAAATACAATATAATTAGAATATAGCAATTTGCAATCATAACAAGAAACATTACATATAAAGATTCTAATAATGCACATTAAGTATATATCTATATCAAACTTGCTATTAATATCAAAACAAGGCCGTGCCATACATGCTAATCATATAATATATCTTTATATAAATTAAAACAAAACCAAATAAATTAATTTACTTATTGGAGCACTTTTAAATTAATCAAGTTATGTTGTTGATAATGACCAATTTTTTACTCTTAAAGTTTTATTACTTCTCACTTAGTAGAACATGGCTTTCTTCAACAAGTCTCATAGAATTCCAGCAAAATCATCTTGTTTAAAGGCACTTCTAAGTAAGATCTAATAAATCAAGGAAATTGTACTCAATTATTCTTCTATAAGAAATGAACCTAAGCTCTAGATTATGAGGAAATTTAGAAAGTAAATAAAGCTTTAAAACCAAAAAAGCAATGCTGGAAAATCAAGGAACAAAATTTATCAAAATAATACAGAATTAACCAACCTTAAACACTATTCTTCAACCAATTTTTATAGAGAATTTTAAGAATCAAAAGTTGATGGATTTCCCCTACTAACAATTTGGATTACCCACAATTGTAAAAAAAAAAAAAATTATTGTCAAGAGTTTAGAACCCTTAGCACAAGCCTCTTGTATTCACTCCTAAAGATGGAGAAGGTGTAGCTTTTTCTCATAAAGATGCCCTGGTAATCTTCATAATCTTGTCCAATTACAACGTGTATAAGGTACCAGTTGATGATAGAAGTATTGTGAACATCCTCTTAGAAGATACAATGACACAGATAGGTGTAGACAAAACTATACTGACTTTTGTAAGGACCTCTTTTATAGGAATTAAAGGAAAATGAGTGTTAGTAAAGGATGTTTTAAACCTTTTAGTGACACCATTGAAGCATGCCTAATATCTCACACGATTTAACATACATTCATGGTGATTATGATGAATTTCTCTTATAATATCATCCTTGGTAGGTCTCTCATTCGCAAGATCAATATAGTTGTCAACAATAGGTATGTGACCATAAAATTCCCTACAAATAAAGGAATGGCTATCATGAGGGGAAGCCATTTGATCTCTAGAATATGCACTTTAACATGTATAAAAAGAAAGAACACTTTGTGTGTGGACCATATAGTACCCATGAAAGAAAAGCTTGAGATAAAAATAAAAAATATAGAAGAATTGAAGAAGGTTAGCCTCCATCAAGAAGAAAATGCATTTTTCAAGACTAGGTCTACCTTAGACATTGAGCAAGATAAAACCTTGGTAAAGCTCCTCAATATTCAAAAACCAAATTTTGTGTTCAAGCCATCAAACATGTCTACGACTAAATATTTTACCTTTCTTACCCTTGTTCAATAAAAGACAAGAAATTTTAAAAAAGAAAGATGAAAAGTCATCTCGGAGAAGACAAATAAAAAAAATATAGTATTATATTTTTCCATCAATAATAATGATATAAAGAGTTTAGAGTAAACTTGAACTTGATTGAAGAGGTTTGACTATATGCGGTAGTGAAGATCAAGACATATCGACACCAGGCTACTCAATACCATAATGTTAGGGTATAAAACAAAAGATTTAAGATGAGAGATATGGTATTGAGGAAATCAGAGGCAACTAATAACTCTGAAGAAATAGGAAAATTGGTGCCAAAATAGAATGTTCAATTTAAGGTGATTAGAGTCATTAAGTCTAACACTTATCATCTACAAGATGAAGAGGGAATAATATTTCTCCATGCATAGCATTAAGACCATTTAAAGATATATTTTTGTTGAATACCCTGACACTAATATAATAAAACCAAATCTTCAAATCTCTTACATCTCTAGTTAGCTTTGTATAACTCCAACGAGTTTTATATTTCATATGTATCTACAATAAGACTGTTATGTATATGTTTCATTACCTTGATTTTATAGCTAAAAACTTTCTTAATGAAGTTTAAATTCTCTATGTTAATCTTTATATCTTGGTGCTATTTTCTCTAAGGTTTATTCTCTTAGTTACTTTCTCCAAGTTATTGTTTGACTATTTTCTCCATGTTAATCTCCATATCTCCATGCTATTTTCTTTAAGTTTTATCTCTTCTAATTATTTTTCCACATGATTAAGTTTTCTACAAGTTAAAAAATTTCTCTAAGTAGCCCAGGTCAGACCGAGATAAATAGTAGCTCGGTCAGATCAAGCTACACTTGTTGCTCGGTTCGGTCAGATTAAGCTACACTTGTAGTTTGATACTAATTGAGTTATACCCAATCTTGGCCATTTTTACCCCAACTTTAAATTTTCTCCAAGTTAGGCCTTTTTTTCACCAATTTGGACCTTATAGTTAATTTCTCTTGAAATTACTAGTCTTTGATTTACATTTAGTTTATACTACAAAAAATAGACGATCAAATGATAAATTCCACTTTCTTTTATTGATCACTGAAACAATCACCCCACAATACTACATAGTAAATACAACAACATTACATAATAGAAAAACAACTCTAAATACATCAAATAAAATACAAATACTACTTGTAGTATTTTTGGTCTAGCTCATCAGACAAGTATTGACCTTCAGAGGTCACGTAAACTCTCCTAAGTTAAATCTCATTAAAACAAGGCATATTTCCATAAAATAAACAGGAGAAGTCTACATTAATGTTTTGAGAGCTATTGTAGAAATGAAGCTCTCCCATCATATCAACTAATTTTTCTTCCACTACTGTTTTTAGTGCAAAACTATTGTTATAAGAAGTATCAAAGTCAGATGAATTTTCTATTGGGCCTTGTAAACATGAACATTTTACCTGTAACTGAGTTAGCTCACCCTATTCCTTAATTGGTTCATACTGCAGACTAGCTAGTGCACTCTAAGCATCAAAAAGTATTTTTTTCAAGCTTCTCATGTTTTTTCTTACAACTAGCCACTTCTCGTTTGGACTCTACAAGGACAACATGAAGAGATGTGAGCTTTGTCTGGAAAGTATCTCTTTCTATATGTAAGGAGCGATAGATAGACTACAGTTCACAAAGTCTCTCCTTTGTATGAGCTTGTTTCTTCTTACAGGTTATGATTTTTTGATGAGTTAGCATCGATGATTTGTTATGTGCTCTTGTTCTCATTCCCGTCTTCTAAGAGTTAATACATGTATTTGAAAATTCTAAAAAAAACCTCATATTAGTAATGGTAAATAATGATAATAATAATAAAATCAAAAGCTTCATACTCACATGAAAAGTTACTAACCTATTGGTCAACCAATGAGACAAACTACCTCCTCTTTATTATTATACATCCAGTGAAAATTGAGACATTATGTCAAAAATATCTATATTTTAGCCATAATTGTCTACAGATGAAGGATTATATCTAAATATAAAAGTCATAAATTCTCTATCTCTGTCTCTCTATTAGTATAAATGACCTCTATAAGAGGTCGAAATCCCACCAAAAAAAGGTTTCTCGGGCTGGGCATCATAATCACTAGAAGTTATTAGCTTACGAAAGTTAAGGTTGATGAGAAGTGAAACCAAAGAGAATAAGAAGAAGAAACATTAAAAACAATGCTACCATTTAAATTTACATCATTAAGAATGTTAATAGAACTTGTTGTAGCATGCACAGGACTTGGTACAGTAAGACTTAGGGTAACAACATGTGCAGGGCTTGGTATAAGACTTGGAATGGGTTTCATCTTCATAGGATAACTAGGAATGACAAGCTATGAACTATATCTCTTCTTACTCCTCTAACTTAAAGCATATCTACTCCTAATATTTATCATGCCAATATTGGTCTCTATCTCACCACTTTGCTGAGATTCTTCTATTACCTATACTTCATGATCATTTGCTTAAGTCTCTTTCTCCTTTTATATGTTTTCTTATTCTACTGACGATGATGATGATGAGGAATTTAGTTTTCTTTTTTAATAGTCTCAGAGTGGGAGCCACATGTAAACAATATAAATAAATATTAATATAATGGTTATAATGCCAAAAAGCAAGGAAAATAGTAAATATATCTCATACCATAAACATTATCGTCTAGGGAATACCTTTTGGCCAACTAAAAAAGGTAGTATTAACTGTTATCAACAAGTTTTTTTAATACACTCTTTTCATTTAGGCTTAAAAAAGGAGTAACATTATTTTTAGTAGAGGTTATTAAACCACTATAACCTATTATTAACTAATCATTTCTCTAATTTTTTACTGACAATGATTTACCTTAAAAAATATCATTAAAGAGATTTCATATCTTTCTTTTAGAAAAAGTGTAAAACCATGTCATCATTTTTTTAACCTCATGAAACTTGACAAATTATAACAATACTTAAACAAATCAACAGTTAGGACTTGAACTTTAAGACTCAAATACTTATCCAAAGTCATCAGAGTCATCCACCTTTGGGATGCAATTGGCTCACACACGAGTTTTAGTTATACATCTCTAATTAAATTAGACAAGGGTAAGAAATATCCAAACTTAAACATACATATAGAGGTTGTGATCTCGAAATCTATAGTTATTGTCTTAGGTGTCCTACTTATTTTTTCATGGGAAATTAAAATCCTAGGCTTATATATTACTTTAATGTTTATGGTTAGTTGAGTAATAACACCAATAGTTTTAGTGCTTCTATATAGGTTTTAAGGTTGAGGTTGGCTACTTTGGTGTTTATATGACATATGCCCTCCATTACCTCGATGAGAAGATCTAGCTCCTCTACTCCCACCAGTGAGCTTAGAAGGTTTAACTCCACCACTTTCACTAACAAAAGTATCAGCTCTAGAATCTTCTTTACCAATTTTTTTTAAATCTAGCCAGACATTTAAAACCAATTAGAAAAGAAGAGTAAAGTTCCTTACCTGTCTTTGCATACTAAAAGTTCACCCATAGACAATTTAAAAAGAAAGATGTGATGTTGAAAAAAAAAAGAATCACTAGCTATTTATAGTAGTGATCATGCTGATAACCATTATCATAGTGAAATGATTCTAGCACAACCATGTGGAATAGTGCAATGGTAGACTAAGATTCCTAACACAATTGTTATTATCGTAGTGAACGAAGATTCTCTAGAACAACCAAGTACACAACCATGTAAAAGGGTATGCTAAGATTCTTCATATAGCCACAGGCTTTTCCTTTTATAATTGTTAGGTCTCAATTCTATGATATCAATCTTGACTGGTACTATACATGTCACCAACAACATCAACATTCACATGCTAACAGTAAGTTCACAGTTCTCAAACTAGATTGCATGGATATATTTAAATATGTCATGCATTGTTTACTATTCTTCATTTCTGTATTTGAATTTTTGATAAAATAATTTCTTAACAATGGTGTTGTTAAAAATTTATTTGGGGGTAAATGATAATATATTAAAAAAAATGGTTTTGGCTTAATTGGGCAGAAGTTTAACCGAGCCTCCTCAAGTTTGGTTGGGCCGAACCAAGACATTCAAGGCTGCCTCACAAGGCTCGGTCCACGGGCTAGTTTTCCTAGCCTATAACAACGAGCTTACCACTTTTTCTCTCTCCTCTCTTTTCTTTAGTTTTTTTGTTCTCACTTGTGTCGGCTCTTCTATTTAATCTAAGATACCATATCGAGTTGTACAAGCTATAACTTCAACTGCAAACTTCAGCTATAATTGTCACCTAAGTTATGCAATAGAACTACCACCTTTCATGATATGTAGCTCCAGATTTTTTCTAATATAAGCTATATATTCACAACTTGAAAGAAAAGAAAGGAGAATTTTTTCCACCTCAACAAAAAAAATAATATATATATATATATATATATATATATATATATATATATATATATATATATTGCAGGTTACACCCACCATTCAACCCATTAATGTCCACGAAAAAAAGCCTAGATCCAATGAAATTTTTCTAGCATTATTAAAAACAAATTGAGTTCGTCATAGTATGCAATAGTAAGTGAAATTACTAGACTAAATAAGCTATGAAAATATAACTTTCTTGAATTGTATATTTTTTTATAAAAGTTAACTCAATATTACTACCTAATATTGAAGACAAAATAGAAGGATAAACAAAAAAAATCAAAGTATTTTTATAGATAAAAAGGTAATTGATGAAAAAAAAAATTTCATAAGATTCATGTTCAACCCTTCTTTTTTTTAGAGAAATTTTATCATGATATTTTGCTAGTGAAAAATCAAATTTATTTTTTATCTTAATAAAATATGTGTAAGCATAAAAATACCTAAGACTTATGGTTTATAACTTTAGATAAGTATATAAAAAATTTCAAAGAGTTAGTTTAATAGTTAAAAAAGTTTACTTACTTTTTTTAATTTTCTAGTTTGAATTATAGGGTTAATACATGGAAGAAATTATTAAAATTTTTAATATATCAAAGTGATATAAGGAGTGTATCCTTTAAACTATTTAAAGGAAGATTTAGTCTTAATTAACTTGTAAACTAATTATAAAGCATCTATATCATGGAATAAAAGATACAATCATAAGGTAATGTTTATAAAATTTAAGAACAAGAAAAACACAGAAACTAAAACTTCATACAGAATGGATCACGTCATTATTTAAGAATGGGGCCCATTAGGCTCTTTCAAGCCCACACTCAATTTTTAATAACCAAAGCATGAAGCTGTTTTTTTTTCATAATTTTTTTGAAAAAATTAATTTAATCAATATTCACAAGTAGAGAAAACCCATTACGACTCTCATGCAAAGGAAAAGGAATGAAAGTTATATCCAATAGAGAATTGTTTTTTTTAAAAAAAAACTCATTAGTATAACAATAAATAATAGTTTCCTTTCCAAATAGCTTATTTAGGCTTCTTTTTCATATATATATATTTTAATATATCATAATCTCTAGAATAATTGGTCATCACAAATGAAAGAAATATGTTTGAAATGATGAATATTTTAATATATATTGACTTCGAAAAACATCCTCATAGTTTTTCAATATAATTTCTTCACTTATTTTCAAATGAAAAGAAAAACACGAATATAAATTTAATATAAATATTTTTTAGTTATTCTCAAGATAAATTTTAATTTGAATGAAATAAAATTAATATTCTTATAGTTTTGAAACCCGGACCGGCTCGACGGATCGACTCGGAACCCGACCGACCCGGGCCTAAGACCGGTCCAGGTCTAAGTAAAAACCCGCGGGGGAGTTGGCTCGGCGAAACCCGGTCGACCCGGGTAAACCCGGCTGAGACCTAGCTACCTTCCTTTTTTGTTATTTATAGATTCAAGCGGCTGTGTTGTTTGTTGTTGTCCTTCATTTGCCTTATAACTCGTCTACAATTCTCTCAACCTTTTATAAGCTGCCATGAATTTCAGAGGTGCAAGTCGGGTAAGCTCTATTTCCGTCTCTGTTTATTTCTACAGGGTTTGTTTTCTTTTGTTAAAATGAGATTGTTTTGACTATCTGTGTTGATACATGCATGGTTTTGCTTCTCTTGTTAATCAACGATGTTGTCTGGCAAAATTTGTCTCTTTTTTTCTATTTTGTTAGTGAAAGATTTGATCTTTTGGGGTAAAGAAGAGGAAATTCGTTGTTGTTTGAACCCATTTGTGATTAATCTAAAAGATCGGATTTTTTTATATTTAGAAATTGTGTTTTAATTTGACAGCAAGTTATTGATGTGATTAACTCACTGTAAATTTCCAAGCCAATGCATCATCCAGCATGAGAGTTGTTGATCACAGCAAAAATACATTTATAGAACTTCAGAGGAAGAAGGTACACCGATATGTGATCTTCAAAATTGAAGATAAGAAGATGGAAGTTGTGGTCGAGAAGACCGGGGAGCCATCTGAGAGCTATGAAGATTTCGCTGCATCTTTTTTTTTTTGGATTAACCTGGTGATCTGATCATTAAACTGGATCGATCATCAGGTTGGGTTTCAAAACTATGAATATTTCCGTTAGACTATCACAAATACAAAATATTTAGATAATATTATAAATTATGATTTTTTTATAAAAAATAATTGTAATCTTGATGCATTTCTCTATTTTTGTTTGAAAAAATTTCATTCATTCAATGAATTATATATTAATTTGGACTTTTCAGTAAACCCTTTATTAGTGGGTTGTAAATGACCCATTTTTCATGAACTTGATTCCTTTCTATACACCGGGTAAAGAGTTCTCTACTTCGATTCCTAGAAGCAAAGAAAGTAACTCTGTAATTTGTTTTTAACATGTTTTTTAATATTTTTATTAGAGAAATATGAAAAATGAAAAGAAAATAAAAAAGAAAAAAGAAAAAAAATACTTTCTATTAACAGAAGTAAATGGTTTATAATTTTAATCTCTTAGACCTTATGTGATATCTTAAGAACATGCTCCAAGAACATATGATGAATATGGGTTGTTGGAAATAATTATGTGTTTGATATATATCTTGCTTGAAGGCAATATATTTTATTATTATTATTATTAAGGTGGTTGTTCGGGTTAGATTGTGTACACATCAACTAATTCCATAGACCCTAAAGTTAACGACCATATATGCTTCTAATGGTCCTGAGGTTTATAAGACTCAAACTGGTAACCTCTAGAAATTAAATTTAAAATCTAACCAGTTGAGCTATACCATCAAAGATTGAAGGCAAGACATTCTTAAAATGCAGGAGTATGATAGTGTTTATGCATATTTGTTCAAAAAAATTAATTTTTTTTTCAAAATATATTTTTAATATTTTTGGATCAATTTAACTTACTAATATTAAAAATAAAAAAATATTTTAATATATTTATATACAGAAAAAAATTTTAAAAATAAAAAAACAACTTCCATGATATCAATATACTAACAAATATTATATCAAACACAGATAGGTTAACATGAATGTTATAGGCAAGTTATTTTATACACAATTGTTTTGAATAATTGTTTTGAATAAAATGTTTTACATGAAAATTAATTAATTTAAAATATTTTGTAATCAATCTAATTTACATAAAATTTGGTGCATAAAAAATGAAATATAGAACAAAACACACTCCCAAACTCCAAACAAACCTGTAAGAATAGAGCAACAGACCGTGGATGGATATCCGATCACACTCCTGAAAGAAAAATCCCACAAACTTAGCTTTCAACCACCCCCATCACAACCCAATCATCCATCGCCATCATAGCACTTGTCATTTCTCTACTGCCAGTCCTAACATCTTAAATCACAAGCGTCGTAACTTTACCAATCACCTCTAAGTCCCCACCAAAAAAATTAAAATTAAAATTCAAGTATAAATACTCTCTCTATCTTGAGCCACTTTTTGATATCCCTCCCTCTCTCTCATAGTTTCATTTTCTCTTTCTTTCTTTTTTTTTTCTTTTTCTTTTTTTTTTCCTCTTTTCTGATTTTCTCCGACTGATTGATTGATCGATCGATCGAGACCTCCTCTTTCCTTTCTTCTCTTCGAACCCTAAACCACACCAAAATCTGACAGAAAATACTTTTGAAAGAAGCAAGCAAGACCGAATTTTTATTTTCTCGACAAACTAACAATAAGGCCTGATTTTTTCTCTTTCTTAAAGGAAAACGAAAGAAAAAATGCAACAACTGAGGCTTAAACAGCAACAACAAGCACTGATGCAACAGGCACTTCTTCAACAACAGTCTCTTTACCATCCTGGCCTCCTCGCTCCTCCTCAGGTACTTCCAATTTTTGGAAGCTTTTCCTTTCTTTCTTTTTTTTATTATTGGTTCTTATTCTGCCGATTGCAATTTTCGTTATTGGATTTCTAGAGCTATCTAGGGTAAGGTTCTAGGAGCTCGGGAGGAGGATTTTAGGTTTTCTTTTCCTTTTTTGACAAAAAATTATGGTTTAGTGTTAGTGTGTTGGCCTTGTTATTGAAATTTTAGGGTTTTCTATTTCTTATTATTGTTACGAGCTTTGCCTCTCTCTTTTTTTTTGGTTTTTGGGGTTTTGTTAGAAATGAATGAAAAATTAATTAATTTTTTGAAATGTGTTGTTCTCTAGATTATTTGAGGCATTTAATGAATTTGATAAATTTCTTTTTTGTTTTGGTTTCTTTTATTCTGCTACAGTTTCTAATGTTAAAGTTAGAAATCCGAGGAAAAATTTGGGCAGTTGTTTTCTGTGTTAGGAAGCTTAAGTTAGTCGTGCCTTATCTATCTTATCAAAAGAACATCACCTTGATTATGGGTATTCTTCACACGGTTTTAGTTGATGCGTCTTCGCCAACTTGACAACTTATTTTTGTGTGTCTGGTCATTTCTAAATCACGGTCTTCCTCTCTGTGTTTCTCCGTGTTTATGCATATGTGTTCAACTCGTGCGGGAGTGAATTACAAATGTACATGTTAAGTTTCACAGTGGGTTTTTATGCCCTGTTAATTTGTTAGCCTCGGAATGCTCCAAACTTTTGTAAAATGCAATTTCGGTGTTCTTGAATAGCGCAGGGTTTCATGTCATTTTCAGTGAAATGCAGCAGAGTTTTGGTCCATTTTCTTTACCACGTCATAATCTAGATAGCAGTTGTTTTACTTGGTGTGATTATTTCTTTACCATTGTCATCACAAAACCCCCTCAACTGATGGTTCTTGCTTTAATTAAAGGAAAAATAGGACAAAATTTCCATTTTTATACTCTCTGTTATAGGAAGCTAGAAAAGATTGGCACAGGAAGGAGTGATGGGTTTTGAACCGAAGCTTCCATCTGGGAATTAACTTTGTACAGAGGATTCAACAAATATTGAGATTAAGAATCAAGACATGGGCGATATCTTTATATAGTTTTGTTCTCTTAACATGACCAGTACATTTAAGAAGATAAAAAGAAATAATAATAATTAGAATGTGAAAGCGTTAACTATAGTATATTTTTGTTTTTTGGTGTCTTGTTTGTATCTGCATTAGTCATCCAGCCAATCCTTTAGGTCTACTTTAAGAACTATTTTATCTTCCCATTTTATAGGCTTGTTCTGTCCAGACCTTTGGCAAGCTGTTCTGTTCTGGATTGAAATATTTTAGATTCGGGTAGATTGAGAAGAGGCCTTTTTTTATATTAAATTTTGTTTTCTTCCCTTTTCTTTTCGTTTTCACTTTTTTGTTTTGCAGATTGAGCCAATTCCAAGTGGAAATCTGCCTCCTGGTTTTGATCCAAGTACTTGCCGCAGTGTGTGAGTGTTTGTCTAGACATTTTTCCTTTTTATTTCTATTTCTTTTGTTTTTCTTCCTTGTTTTCTGTTTCACATGCATGCTCATGCAACTGCCCACCGCTTCTATTTTCTTGACTGAAGTTCTTCTTAATTGATAATAGTACTACTTATTCATGCTTTCCTTCAATTTTCACTTAAAATGCACCAATAATTTGATGACCAATTGTCTGCTATATTTTATTTTTGCTAATTGAGGAAGGTTACTTGCAGGTTTATTTATTTCCCTCTATTTTCTTCTTTTTTTAAAACTTCTTTCTTTATTTTTTGTGAAAAATGCAGGTATGTGGGAAACATCCACACTCAGGTAACTGAACCCCTTCTCCAAGAGGTTTTTGCGAGTACTGGTCCTGTTGAAGGATGCAAGCTTATCAGAAAAGAAAAGGTAAATCTGAGAGATCGTATGCTATATGGAAAGGATCTAATTGTTGTATGTTGCTACTTTTTACCAGTTCACCTAGTCAGTTTGTTAGCTTGTATGCTATTTTTGACATCTCTGTTGTCTCCACTTCTGCAGTCGTCCTATGGATTTATTCACTACTTTGATCGTCGAGCAGCTGCTCTTGCAATATTATCTCTTAATGGAAGGCATCTGTGAGTAGCTTGCTTTTGATTGTGAATTGTTTTACTCTTGTACTGATCCTCCAAGCTCTACCTTAAATTTGTGTCAGCACCTTATTACTGCACTCTTGGCAGATTTGGGCAGCCTATTAAAGTTAACTGGGCATATGCTAGTGGTCAGAGAGAAGATACATCAGGTTGGATCTCTCTCTCTCTCTCTCTCTGTGTTTTTTTTATGTTTTAAATTTTATCCCTAACTCAGATGTACTGGCATGTATAAGCATGGACACCATTTTAATGCGCAGGTCACTTCAACATTTTTGTTGGAGATCTTAGTCCTGAGGTTACTGATGCAACATTGTATGCCTGCTTTTCTGTTTATCCCAGTTGTTCGTAAGTTTCTCCTCCCTCACCCTCTCTCTCTCTCTGCATGTGTCCACGTTGGTTGAATTCAGTGTGTTTTCAATGTCTGAAGTTGTGGAAAACATAGAGTTAAAAAGTTGGAAATGCTATCTTGGTGGTTTATTATCTTATTAGGTTGGTGTTATTAAGCTGAGCACTGTATCTAAGCATGTTATGGTTTCAGAGATGCAAGGGTTATGTGGGATCAGAAGACTGGGCGTTCAAGAGGGTTTGGATTTGTTTCCTTTCGAAATCAACAGGTATTGAATTCATTTAGAGCCTCTCTTTTTCTGTTATCTTTATATTCATCATGATTCTGACATTGTTTTCTTCTCAGGATGCCCAGAGTGCAATAAATGACCTAACAGGTATAGATGATGGGATTCACAAGGATTGTTTAATGGTTTGGGGGTGATTGTTTCTTAATTAAGGTTCATTGGAAAAAGCAATGTGTTATTTACACTCCCTCTATTCTTAACGTGCATTTCTACTCAATCAAATAGTGAATGACTGACAAATGGAAAGAAGCTGTGTTATATACACCTTTTTTTATTTATTTTCACGTCTGTGTATACTTATGAGTTTGGGGGCTGCTGGGAAAGTTTAGCATTTTGAGATTACAATGCTGGTTTTTGCACTAGTTGCCATCCCTTCTTAGAAATGTCCTTCGCTGATATTGTCCCACTAAATTTGAGGTCCTAGGATTAGGAAGGAGAATTTGGTAATAGTCCTATGGCATTTGCATGAAATTGTGCACTTAAGACATGGATTGATACACTTGTGATTCTTGGGCTTTTTAGCATAGCCATAAGCATAAGCAAAAGTTGATTAGTATTCATCATTAGGGTGTACAATCTAGTGATGCAAGATTGATTTTGTAAAGTGGTGGAGTTCGTCGACCTGGATCATTACAATTTTGTTAGATATGCTTGCTCACGTCTTATTCATGTTACAATAATGTAAATTCACATGCCTTTCAGGAAAGTGGCTTGGTAGTAGACAGATTCGGTGCAACTGGGCAGCTAAAGGTGCCAGTTCCAATGACGACAAGCAAAGCTCTGATTCAAAAAGTGTGGTGGAACTAACAAATGGCACGTCAGGTCAGTTGTACATGTTTTGAAATGATGAGAATCAGGATTAGATGTGAATAATGCAATGCTTTATTTTCAAAGATGGGTTTGGATCACGATTATTTTCTAATAGAATGTGGTGAATTGGCAATTAGCTTGTGGATCGTCGCAACATCTCATGCTCTTGTAACAAAAATAACCCATTTTGATAATAACCCATTTTGATTTGTTATCCTGTTTTCATGTTTGTCCACGGGTTGCAATGTGTTTGTTATTCTTCTGTGTCTGTGGGAAACCACTAAGATGGAAAAACTTATATTTATAATTATCTTGTGCAGAGGATTGCAAGGAGGCAACAAATAACGAGGCTCCTGAAAACAATCCTCAATATACAACTGTTTATGTTGGCAATCTTGCTCCAGAGGCAAGAAACGTTTCTTCCCATCTGCCTGTTCTTGCTATTTGTACATTATTCCATATGTGATTCTTTTCCAAAATGTTTGCTGTATCTAATGTCTAGAAGAATGGTAGAATTTGGAATATCTTAGAAATATCTGATTTGTCTTATTTACAAGAACTACTTATCTTCAATCAATCTCCAGGTAGCACAGCCTGATCTCCATCGCCACTTCCATGCTCTTGGTGCTGGAGTTATTGAGGAGGTTCGTGTCCAGAGAGACAAAGGTTTTGGTTTTGTGAGGTTCAGTACTCATGCAGAGGCAGCTTTAGCTATTCAGATGGGAAACACCCAATCACTTTTTGGAAAACAGATGAAGGTATGTTGGATTATGTCGACTTCATTTACTATGTACGTAAAACCTTTGTGTTAGAGGTCATGTTATAAGGATGGAACAATAACAACATTTTTTTTCAACTTGGAAATTGACTTCTAAATTTTTTCTCCATTCTTGTAGTGCTCATGGGGCAGCAAGCCTACTCCGCCGGGGACAAACCCACTCCCCCCACCTGCTGCTGCCCCTTTGCCTGGTCTCACAGCTACTGATATCTTGGCATATGAGAGGCAGCTAGCGATAAGCAAGATGGGTGGTGTCCATGCCTTGATGCATCCTCAGGGGCAGCTTCCTCTAAAACAAGCAGCAATGGGAATGGGTGCTGCCGGAGCAAGCCAGGCAATATATGATGGTGGTTTCCAGAATGTTGCTGCTGCCCAGCAACTGATGTACTATCAGTAACAATAAGAGTTGACGCCACACCTTTATTTCCTGCCTTTGTGGGTGTTATTTAAGTTCCAAGCAATTAGGAAGCCATCTGTTTTCTCTTTATCCAGCCGTGAGGTGGTTACCTAACCGCATATTTATATCATATGCTTGCCATTTGTGTTGATGTATTATACATGTATGTTTTTCTGTTTTCGACCATGTAGGGATGAGCTATCTATCATGTAGGGATGAGCGAATTGGTTGACAGAGGGAATGGGCAATTTAATATGACAGCAGCATGCCTTAAACCCTTTGAGCATCTTGACCATTGTCTGTTGTATGAGAATTTAATTATTTTCGAGGCATGTGGATTTTCAGGCCTGGAATTTATTTTTATTTTTAAAATTTTTAAAAAATTTTGAAGGTCTTTGTTGAACTTTCGCCACAAATGCTTGCCTTTGTGAGGATATAGTGTTTTCGCAAGATGCTGTTTGCGAGACGATATACATTTTAACAATTTAGCAATAAGGGTTTCGGCTTTTGAATGATGGTGGTTTCACTCCTTTTAACTAGAAATCTCCTGCGAATCCATGATGCTCTGAGACGTTTTAAAGATAGCCTTACAACACCTGCTTATTAAAGAGAGACTTCAAAAACGCAATTCGGTGTTCCCCTTGGGAAGGGTTGTAATGTGATGAGAAAAAAAAAAAATTTCAACAATCACAAATCATAGCTAGCTGAAAGACAACAGAACGATACAAAGCAAAAGATATGGAGACTAAGCCAGCAGCAAAAATTAATGAACTAATCCACAACCTATGATGATGTCTAATGTTATTAGGATGAAACCGATCAGTCTGTTTCCAACCTTGCAATATATTTGTCATAAAATTTGGCAGCTTGCTCGAGATCACCAAGTTCAGTGTAGCAGTCCGCTATTGCTCCATAAGCCTCCGTGTTTCCGGATTCCTCTCCTTCTCTCTTGGAGATTGCAAGAACCATTGAGTGATATTTAATAGCTTCTTGAAGTTTACCCTGCCTTTGCAGTGAGGCTCCTGAATCAAGCAGGTTTGTTTCAAATGAACTTCAATCAAACATGCATTTGTGAAGAAAAGCGGGACAAGCAATGTCAAGTTCATCTATCTTCATAAATGAAGAAAAGAACTAAAATAGTGGATAATGATAACACCATAGCTAATAAAAGAGGATTTGATTTCTAAAGCTTTGAGAAACAAAGATGAGAAACTCATTAGAAGTTGAATGTAGTCATCATTAAGAGCATTCATTGATTGAACACATGAATTGAAGTCTATTTATTGTATGAAAGGACAGGAACTTGTATCCATCTTGACATGAGGCCATCAAAAGAAGTGCAACAGTGAGGGAGACAAAGATTCAATAGATCCATCATCCAGTCACTAGGGCAAGACGTGCACGGCCTAGCAGAACAACCAGCCTTTTGCTTTATTGCTTGGTTTTAAATCATTGATCATGTAGGTATAGGAGAAGAATTGCAGGTAAAATGTACATTTATTGAAAAGAGAAATGGGCAAAGGAATGAAAGTGAAACAAACCTAAACCTCTTACAGCCTTCTTCTCCTCTGTTGGATCCTTCAGGTTCTGAGCAAGCTCAAGAGCTGACTTAAACTCCACAAATGCCTTTTCTGGATCTTGATTCCGCAAAAAATTCTTTCCAAGTTTCAATCGAGAAATCAACTCC
Source organism: Populus deltoides (assembly GCA_015852605.2). Taxonomy (NCBI): domain Eukaryota; kingdom Viridiplantae; phylum Streptophyta; class Magnoliopsida; order Malpighiales; family Salicaceae; genus Populus; species Populus deltoides. The sequence continues at coordinate 38,413,748 of CM027570.2, forward strand.
TCCTTCCTTGGATCAACAATCACTTCACTCTCTAGTATTCTACTACCAACAGGAGCATAGCTCAAGGTGGGGGCATAGGACTCGATCTTGGCTTGCCTTCTTAGAGCTGCATTGATCTGGCGTAATTGCTCATTCAGCCGCTGCAATTCCCCTTTCCTCTGCCGTGCAAGCAACCCTGTCACATAAGCACTGAATTACTAGAGGAAGAATAGCATGCATCATATTGATTTAAGTGAACACTTCAAGAATGCAGTGGAATTTTTTCGAGAGCAAGGAAAAGCTATCAAACAAGCGTGGAAGAACATAAGAGGATTCCTGCACCAATCTTCTACTTGGTGGTCCTGGTCCAAATTCCAAGATCCTTGAGCCTTGAATTTCAAGCATTTACTTGCTCTCGCTTCAAAGGAACTTAAAACATTATCTAATATATTTATATGCAAAGCTTTCACTGTTGAGCATAAAACCGGGGAACAAAGAAATTTGAGAAGAAGTGAAATAGAATCATACCTCCAACAGTGGCCCCTACAAGGGCCACAAATAACAGCAAAGGCATGTTGAAGATAGAGCTATCCGCCTCACATGTTTCAGCTAAAGCTTCAAAAGGGGTAGTCCACATCAAGGCATTAGTAACAAGAAAAGCCATTGCTGAGGATCTCAATTGCATGTTTCCCTGCAAAGACAAGAGTATTACCAATCAGATGGAAATTGAGTGGCCTGAAAAGGAAACCAAACTAATCCTTGCTGCAGAGAAACCAAAACATGAAGAGCACATCAATCTGTCTTGAATTTCAAATGTTAAACAAATCAATGGATGTGATTTTTTTCATGTTCCATTATGACATCATCGACCAAATGATGACTGTGGTAACCTACATCTCCTAATTATAAATTGCTTTTCAAGTCCTCACAGAGAATTGGCACAAAACATAACCAAACCAACACATTATCAAATCCATGACTTTTTGCTGAACATAGAAAGCAGCATGGCAGGTTCATTTGTCTTAGCAATAAAGATCACGCAGTAATGTTTTGATGGATGCACAAAACCACAAAGGGGTGTCCCCTGTGGCAACCCCCCATATTCATGATCAGAAAAGCTGTGACTCTCAACAATACATGGTGGGTAGTTTTACATTCTTTTAAATCAAGTAAAGCCAAAAAAGAAAACAATATTTATTGGGGGAAAATAACAGGACAAACTCACCATCATACCTGATGAGCAGACAATAGTTCAAGAAATTTGTCACAAACAGGCGGTACTTGAACAGTGTTCAGATGCCCTTCTGATGCAGGCCTTATGTGCACACTTTCGCTTCCTGGCAACTTATGGCGAGAAGCAGATAGTATACTTGAAGCATCTCCAGATGATGATGTAAACTTCCGTGCTCTAAACAGAAGAGAGGCCAATTTTCCTGGTTCAAAGGATCAAGAAATTACTTCAGATTTATACATAAATACATAAGATTTCCACTATTCTTCGAGAAACGAAATAAAAATCTATCCACCACAATTCTGTATTTCTGATCAGTCAAAAATCTGCAAAGCTTTATGAACACAGACATAGAATAAATGCAAAACATTGAAGCTATATTTGTATGCTTGATAGTTAGGCATCAAAATTTTGAAATTTGGTAGTAGCCCTTAACTAGATATAGCATAAAAATCACATCCCTGGAAAAATAAATTAAAATAAATCCAACCCAGCAACAATGACATAATAATACCTGAATTCCATTTCCATTTTCATTATTTCTCGAAAACCAAACATAAAAGGCGCGCAACTAGTGCATTACTCACATAATTCACGCTCAAGCAAAACAAAAAACTCAAGAGAGAGAGAGAGAGAGAGCACTGACCAGCTGGAAGATGGGGTTTGGGGGAGATGATGTGATCGGAGGAGGGTGGAGAAGAGAAGCAAGAGCTGCAGCGGATTATCACTGCCATTTTATTTTTATTATCGCTTTGGTGGTTTCAAAGAGGATAAAACGTTGGCTTCTGATGTTTCTGTTGGCCTTTTATGTCTCACTGTGACTCTATCCCTTGGGAGTTGGCAGCATGAGAAAAAACGTCGTTGGTGCTGCTGCCAAATCGCCATTGTTTTCTTTCTTTCTTTCTTTTTTTTTTTTCATTTTTTAAACCAACAATAAATGCTGCCTCAGTTGAGACTCGGTTGATTTTTCAAGAAAAAAATTTCTTATTTTCAAATTCAAACAACTTAATAACATAATAATAATATTGATAATAATTATTTTTATTTTAATCTTTTTAATAATTATAAATATTCAAGTTAATTTATACACATTTCAACTAATTTTTTAATATTCTAAAATTAACAATAAAAAAAACCTTCAATAATTTAAGATTTGTGGCAAGTATTTTTTTTCTTTGCAATTACAAGTGGTGGTATGACATCTATAATGTATTATATGTATATTTTATGACAAAGTTTTTAATGGAATTTGTATTGATAAATTCATGGTTGATTATTTTTAATCGATTAATGGAATATTTCATTTATTTGTTTTAGATTTTATCTTATAAATATAAAAAATAAATATTGAAATTTTTTCAGTAAATAAAAAAATTGTGTATATATTTTTCTCTTTTTTTGAAAATTCTTAGTATTGTTATTAACCAATTTGTATTTTTTTAAATTAAATCCAATATAAAATACCAATCACGTAATCTTATTTTATGGATATATTGAAAGATTTCAACATTTTATTGTGCATAGTTTCTCATTTTATTATAGACAATATTGTTTAATAAACAATGCTATTTTTTATTTTTTATTTTGATCACTATTTTTTTTTAATTTTATCTTTTTTTATGTGATGTTTGTTATATTTTATGTGTTGATGTTTTCTTATCCTTGCGTTTTCTCTTAACAATTCAATGTATTAGTAAATTTCATAATTGAATTAGGAGCCAGTTTCATAAAATAAAATTTAAATTTATAGCTTTAAAAAACTTTAAAGAAAATGGATCAAAATAAAAAAAAAATATGGATCAAAATAAAAAAAAATATTAATGAAGTTTTTTTAGATTTGCTCAAATAAGTTCGCTTTCCTCCAAATACTTTCCATTTACTCTTTTTTGATCTCTTTAATTTTAGAATTTTAAATTTAAGCCTTAAACTTTATTTGTTTGATGTTTTAGTCTCAAGTTTTCAGAAATAAGAGAAAAATTGCTAGAAAATAAAAAATGAAAAAGAGTTATTGATTGCCTATATTATGGCATAAAAATTGATCTTGGTGCTCTTTTGTTTCTTTTTAACGAGAGAAGTATTATTGAAGTGTTTTTAAGATTTTATCTTATCGAGAAAAGGAGTTCATGGCTTGGGAATATTTTTTTTACTTGGTTTAAATTTGAGTTTTTGATACAATTAGGCTTGTGGAAATAAAGATTTTAATCATTCGGGTGAAGATCTGATAGAACTAGATGATGATTTGACCTATACATACAATGTGGATGCCCTAGTAGATGTTTTTATGGATCAATGAGACATATCTAAGACCCCATTTGTTTACAGGAAAATAGTTTCATTTTGGAAAGTGGTTTCCTTGAAAAGTAAATTTCAAAAAAGTAAATTATTTTTCGATGTTTGGTAGTGTCATGGAAAATAAGTTGGAAAACACTTTTTAGTGTTTGATTATATTATGGAAAATAGCTTACTAATATTTTATTTTTTTTCAAGTTTATTAAAATAATAAGGAACAAATCTTATAAATTAAAAAGTTGAATGAGAATAGAATTGAAAAAAAATCTAATTTTATAAATTATCTCAAATAAAATAAATAATAATCAAATCTAACAGATAAAAGAATTAAAAGATGATGAAATTAAAATAATAATAATTACAATTTCATAAATTATTTTAAATAAAATAAGTAACAATCAAAAGAATGAGGACTAAATTTGATAGATAAAAAATTTCAATTAAAAAAATGATAAGAGAAAAGTAAATAAAAATCATAAAAATAAGAACCAAAGTTCATATAAAAATCAAATTAAATCAAATTTTAAGGGATGAAATTGAAAAAAAATTCAAACAAAATATATAGCAATCAAAAGTTTAATGACCAAATTTGACATAATCATCAAATAAGATGATATTTCTAAATTTTTCACAACTTATGAAAAGTGTTTTCCGCCCAAAATAAAAGGAAAACACTTTCATGGAAATCAAGTCAAATTTTCCTTTGACTGGAAATTGTTTTCTGTGGATCGGAAAGTGTTTTTCGTTAATCAACTTTTCTAATGACAAATAAACACATGAAAGTTTGGAAAATGATTTTCAAAAAACCACTTTCAGAAAACAAACGCACCCTAAGTTCAAGAGAAGGTCTGATCGCGTCAAATTAAGTTAGCACCTTAAAACAATAATAACAGGAGATTCGACCATAAGATCGAGCTCGAGTTTTTTTCCAGATGATTTTACATTTAGTTTTCTTATTGGAAGTCACTTCATCGCTTATTGGACCATTAGATCTTTCAGAATTAGGCCCAGAAATTGATGTTTGGGCCAATTTTGTTGTTCTTTCTAGTTTGTTTTTTTTTTTTGGATTTATTGTTTTAATTCAGATATTATTTTAATTTCCTTTATGCTTTCAAACTTTTAGTTGTTTTTTAGTAGATGTAGGATTTTATGGCATATTTAAAGATATTATAAACCTCTTGAGGAGAGAGCCACCCTATACTTATTTTTTTAAAGAATAAAACCGTGAATTTATAGTTTATATCTACAACTATTTTTGTTCATCAAATCTTTTTATGTTTCTTGTGTTGTTGTTGTCCTATTAACTTTGCTAACATTAATTTTTTTTTATTGATTTAAGGGTGTTTAGATATCAAAATGGGTTTATTTATGTGTTTAAGGTGTTTTTTGGGTGTTTTCAAGTGAAAATGATTGTAAATTGGTTTTTGAGGTCCAAAAACTTAGACCCTGACTTTCTATACATCTTCGGTAACCATAATTTTTACTGGTAGATGACGTTGTATGTGTTATATTTTTTTTCATAAATAGAGCGGACGATATATTGTTCACCGTATAAACAAAATGAAAAGCAAGAAGATCACATTTGTGTGCATCTGGGATTTTTTATATTGGGCTTGGAATGTTGGCCCAACCATCTAGACCTTGCCTTTTGGCTTTTTTTATAAAACCTCTTTTTATACCAATATTCATGCCCCGTTAAGAGATTTTCTTAACCTAAAAAATAAAATCTTTTTTACTCATATTGAATAAAACAACCAATAATTATATTTGATTTCCAATAATGTTGTTTTTGTTATTACCTGTTACTACTGAACTATTGTTTTTGTCTTGTTCACATCTTTTAAAAGGTTCCTGAACCTTTTTACTCTAATTTTTTAAAACAACTTTTGATTTTTGCATATAAAAGTTTCTAGTTTATACATGTGTTTTAAGGATATTTTTTTAATATGAGAAATGATTTAAAAAATCATTTTAATCTCCAAAAAAACACTTGAATCTAAATCAGTTGGTTCATTCCAAAATTAACTTGAAAAGCCTTTTTTCCTCCTAAAATTGTAGGAGAAATTTGGTATGCCATTAGCCCAACCAAATTGAGAGAGTAATTCCTTTATTCTTAGTGTTCTTTATCCTTTTATGATCTGTAAAAATTGGTTTCACTCATCTTCACACTCTATTTTTTTTAATTTAAAAATTGGTTCCATCAACTTTTGATGCTTATGATAGACTAAACAGAAAATACTCCCTTATCCTTCAATTTGACCACCATTTAGAGCTTTATAACATCATCATTTAATATAGCTATCTAGTATGTCTTATCAACATGGATGTCAAAATCCAAGAATGTCTTAAAAAAAGCTTATAAAAAGATTTGTTTTTAAGATTGATGCAATCATACACTTTTTTTTATCAAGCTAGAACTTCAATTATTCTCTTTTATCATTTTTTTTGTTACTATTTTCATTGCATCATCCTTATACCATTTAAATAATAACTTTTTATTTTAACATCTAATATTTAGTGTGTAAATTTATATATTAATTTTTATAGGAAAAATTATTGTTAAAATGTGAGTGACACTCCAACCATTTAAAGTTTTTTTAATTGTGAACTTTTGATAATTCTGGTGTTTAGATTTGAAAGAATCATAAAGATTTAATCTTGAACTCATAGAAAGATCGTGCAAGGATTTTAATCTTAAGCTTCTGAAAAAATTATTTCTAAAGATAAAGTAATAGCCCGATCCAACTTGTCATATATTGTCCGCTTTGGGCCTTACAGCCCTCACGGGTTTGTTTCTGGTGACGCGAGTCCAAATTTGAGTCTGACGCCCCAAAATGCGTATGACAAGTTGCAACCAGCACTCTTACTAAGACCAGCTACCAATCTCTCACCCCCCGATGTGGGATATGACAATCCAACACACTTAAGGAGCTTGACGACCCTGTCGACACGACCGGATAGCAAGTGAGGTTGGCTCTGATACCAAAAGTAACAGTCCGGCCCAACTTGCCATATATTGTCCTCTTTGGACCTTACCGCCCTCACGAGTTTGTTCCTGGTGACGCGAGTCCAAATCTGAGTCTGACATCCCAAAACGCGTATGACAAGTTGCAACCAGCACTCTTAATAAGATCATCTACCAATCCCTCACCCGCCGATGTGGGATATGAGAGATGATGACTTACCTAAAAAAAGCCATTAAATAATAAAAATAATACTCAAAACTTATGGAGGAATGCATTATACATCATGATGTCATTCTTTTTTCCTTTTATTTTAGTACTTTTTTTTTTATTATGGTTGAATACTTAATGGTCAATAAAAAAAAAACTATAAGTGCTTTGTGTATTCACTATGGCCTATGAGACAATACACTATGGATTATAATAGTGAAATTATGATTTTTCCCTTTAATCCAAATTCATTAAGCCTTGCATAAGGGTAAAATGGTCTTTTGTCAAATAGTCATTTAAGAATCGAACAGAGGTAAGAAGGTCTTTTTATGATTTTTAGCATAGTAAAGCTACTTAATCACCATAAAAAGCAAAATTTTCTAAACATGGCTCTAGGAGCTTTATCGTCCTTTATTTTATTTTTAAACAATAAAATGATTCATTTGACCTTAAAGATAAGTTCTTTATAATTAAATCCAGAGGCCTTTACATCTATTTTATATTAGTTTTTCTGTAGTAATTAGGTTTGTTGAGGGCCTTTTCGGTAATTTATTTAATATAGATATTATTTAAAAAAACTTGGTTGACGCATGCAATATATGTGCTAATGTATGGATTGTCTTCGTGTTTTTTGGGCGGCTTGTCAGATGCTGTAAGTTAAATTTTTAATACAAAATGAATTATTACCAATAATAAAATAACTCAAATTATAGATTTTATGTATAATTTTATAATTTAAATAGATTACAATATAAGTTGAATATATTTTATGAGTAACATGTTTGATATTGTTATGTTAAGGTCTGTTCATGTTTAAACATTATAAAAACAATAAAAGTAAGGATTAAGATTGTATAATTCTTATTTTCTTTCAACAATTTGTATAGGATTAGAATGTTTTATTTATTTGAAATTCTATCTTTAGAATAATATAAATGGGTCATCTAATAACTTAAAACAATGGCTAGCCCTATATATACAATTTATTCACAATTTTTTACTATTTATTGTTTTCTTTTGCTTATCACAATTTATTTTTTTATTTACAACTTTTGTTTATAGCTTTATTTTCTTTGACATTCTTTTCTAGTTTGTTAATTTTGGTATTTACCTTACTTTCCTTCTTACCTTGTAAAATTTAAGTTAAGAACTCATATTTTGTTTGATTAATAAAACTTTTATTTATCCCCATTGAGAATGAAGTTTTTAATTGTAGTTTCTCTTTATTGAAAAGAAAAAAAAAGAATAGATAGTATGTTGATCAAGGAATCAATAATCAATCATAAATTGACATAAATCATCTATAAGATCAACAATATGAATATTAAACAAGAAAAGCAAGCACATCAATACAATATATTAAAATAATTAAGGAAACATGTTTAGTAAAAATCTAGCTAGTTAGTTTATGCTATGTTGTTAGCCAGATCAAATATATTTATTTAAAATGCAGAAAAAGAATATGAGGACATGCTTTTTTATCACCACGAAAATTTTCAACTATTAATTAAAAAAATGTTGCGTGCTTTTAATATAAAAAATAGATAATCATATATGTCAATAAAGATTAAAAAGAGTTGTTAATATTAATTAAAGATCAAGTCGAGAAGTTGAGATATAGATGTTGATTAAGATATCTGATCTTGTGTTGCAAGAGTCTTTTAATTTTTTTTAATCAAATGGAAATAATGTTTTTACAATAATAGTAATAAGTTAAATTTCATTGAAATAAAATAATTTGCTAATATAATTTCTTAATAATAGTAGTTAATCTGATGTGACCTAATTGATCTAATTAGTCAAAATACTACTTGGTCAAAACTCATTAACTGAAAAAAAATAATTAAGAGAAAGTCATTCTAGCTCTTTTTTACTCACACACAGACATATACGAAGACAATAACAAATTAAAAGTTTTTTTTTTAAAAAAACAAAAGCATTATAAAAAGCTATATAAAAAGATTGATCGTTAATATTATAAAAAGAATATTACAATCTTACTAAAAAAAGTAAAATTTAAATAGTATGTAATAAAATCATAATAAAATTAAATTATTAATTAATCAATTTAAATGAATTATAATTAAAAAGGAGATCATCCCATGGTTTATTTTTTTCTTTTTCATAAAATTAGAGAATGATTTTGTTTTTCTTAAAATAGAGCAGATGAGACATCGTTTGTTTACCCAAATCTCAACCATCAAAGTGGTGCTTGGAAAATCATGTTGCAGTTTGTTCGACTTACAAAACTAATTTCAACTAAAAACACCTTTAAAATCTTGATAAATTATTTTCTCAACTTAAAACGCTTATAAATCGATCAAAAAACATAACATTAAGCAAAAAATTTTTTTTTTCTCAACTCTAATCTACTTTTTTTGGCAAAATAAAAGCTAAAAAACACTTCAATAACATTTATCTCTCAAAGAAAAACTCACTGACACTAAATTTAGTTTTTTTTCTTATTAACAAAATCTCACCAATTGATTGATTTCTCTATTCTCTATTAATTTTTGGCGCCTCTTTCTTATTTTTAAAGTTTAAAGACTGAAATACGAATAAAATAAAATTATAGATTAAAACATAAAAGTTCAAACTAAAAGATCAAAAAGAAAAAAAAATCTAGTGGGTAAAATCTTTAGAAAGGCGCTTGATGGATATTTTTTTTAAAAAAGCATGTATATTTTTCTTGTTGTCAACTTTAATCCTTTTATTTTTAATTTTTCATGAGCAACAAAAATAATTTTGTTTTTGTAAAATCAAGTATAAACCTAACCTAATATTAATATTAGATGATTTTGTGATGATATGATAATCAAATATAAAATAAATTATCAAATATAATTTTTAATAAAGACAAAATTTTTTAAAAAAGTTTGAAGAGTTAAAAAACTTAGAAAAAAAAACACTATTACAAAGAAAATGAATGGAATGGGAGAAAATTTTCAACTTGCCTGGCGTTGTTTCTAATATTTGATCTGGAGGCCCAATGTAATCGTCAAAGTGCAAAGGGTTTTTGGTCTCTTGGCTTGAAAGTGAAAAACCTCCCTCTCAACCTCCTTCGTATAGCTTCTTCTCTCCTCTGACTGAGAGTACAGCATCCTCCTGAGTGGCGCACTTGCCACTTTAAAAGGAAAGGAAAGGAAAGGAAATGGAGGATGTTGAAATGGATGTGTCCAACAGCTACTTCGACCCCGAAGATCTTACCATAAGAGAACAGTTTCGCCGTTACGGGTGACTGCCTTCCTTCTTCCCTTTTTTTTTTTTATTTAACTTAAAATTGTTTAGCTAGGGTTCTTTCTTTTGTATTCTTTTCTTTGCGTTTCTCCAATTTTCGATATTTTGGCTAGTTTCAACTGTAATGACGGATTGTTTGCTTGGTTGGTTCGTTATGAAACGTGAAAGATCAAAAGGAGTATATATTACCAAAACAATGATGATGGATTTTGTGGTGCAATTTTTTGTTTTTTTTTTATGCGTACCTCTGTAAGAACTTCAAGAATCATGAATTATGTGCAGGAAAAGGCACTCGATATCAAGCGTTTCACCCCATCAAGATGGTCCCGTTTCCAAGTTCAGTGAGTCCAGGCTGTTGTATGATGGGAATAATATTCACAGCCCCACCAATGCTGCACTTATTCTAGAAAACATCAAGCAAGAGGTTGACAGCATTGAGACCTATCATTTTGAAGGTGCTACTACGCCTGCGAGGAATCAATCTGCAATCAAAAGGAGATCGTCTGTTGATAGCCGTGGTGGACTTTCAGAGGCTGATCTTGGTATTGATTCAGTTGCTCGATTTGGAAGCCAATCACTTAAAGCTTGCAAGATTGAGGATGAGACATTGACGGATAGTGGAGAGACTACTTTTGGTTTATTTGCGTCTCTTTTTGATTCTGCTATTCAAGGTACATTGAAGTGATTTTGTTATTTCTTTCCTTTAGGTTTGAAACTTAGAAAATATGAGATTGGTAAAAGGAAATGTTTTGGCATTTCATATCTATGACCCTAGGCAATACATTGAGATATTCTGGTGACTAAGTTTAGAAAAAATAAGAGCAATTAATGAAAGATTAGAACTGGTTGATGCAGCTAGAAAAAAAAAGAGGAACTAGGTGATGTTTGTTTAGTTACTGATGGAATTCTTTAGTTGGAAGATGGAAGCACCCTGGACTGACAAGGACTATTCATATCAGAATAGAATTTTGACAAGTTTGGTCTTCAGCACTTTCTGTCTTCTATACACCATGCATGAGCTTACCTGCCATGTTTTAGATAGGGTGCTGAAGGGTGGGAGATGCTGTTATATGAGGCCTTATAGGATGTTGGTTCCGAGGCTTGGGGACTGGAGTTTTGGCTAGGGTGGGGGAGAAGGTGGAGGGGGAGCAAACAGTTGTCAAAACCTGGATATCCTTTCTGTTTGCTATCATTTCTTTTTCATACATTACAAGTACAAACAAATGAATAGAAGATTTTTGGAAATAAATGTACACCACAACCTGGACTGTCTTAATTGGCTATTATGAATCATGCAACATGTATATAGCTGTTTAACTGGTTAGCCATGCACAGTATATTAGTTATAATGTCTTAGTCTGATTCTGCAGGGTTGATGCCAATTCGTGATCTCATTTTAAGATTTGAAAAATCATGCCGGGATGTTTCAGAGTCCATTAGGTGAGTCTGATGCTGGGGTAGAATATTGAGTTTCTATTATGGAATCTGTTGCTCTATATTGTCATGAGTAGGATAGATGGATGTAATTTAACAGCTTTTAATTCATTCACTTGCAATAGAATTCCTTCTGTAATGATGAGCTTTACAGTTAAAAGAGAAGTTTTAAGTGCTATTATTTCAACAGGTATGGGCCCAATATATGGCATCGGGTTGTAGAGGACAAATTGATGAGACAGAAGGCTCAGTTGTTGCTTGACGAGGCTGCTACCTGGTCTCTCCTTTGGTACCTCTATGGGAAAGGTAATCAACCCTTATCCTCTAATACTTCCCTGCTTGAAATTGATGCTTGTGATGATCAAGTGTTCCATAATTTTTATGGTCTATCAAGTCTCTTAAAGTTCTTTGGCTTGAATCTTGAGGTTGCATATTGCTCTTGTATGCTACATTGTGTGTTGGTGGGGGGGTTTTGGGTGGGTGCTAGTGACTTGTTTGGGGTGGGGGTGAAAAGTTCTTGTGCATGTTTGCTTAGGTGCATTTATGATTTGGGTTATGGCCTTTATTTTTCTTTTGTGCACTTGTCATTCATCTTCATGTGTGAATTTACTCTTATCAAACATTTGCACAGTGTCTTTTAAGTGGTGGTGACATTATATCATCCTTGATGCTTGTCTGATGATGCAAAAGGGATAGATAAATGTTACTTTCCGATAATTCATATTATAATATTGCAATAAGTTCATCCGCTTATGTGGGAGTAACAAGATATGTACTCTTGATGTTAGTCAACTAGCAATTTTGAGGTTTTCAATAAGGCATTGGTGGTGATGCCAATTGGGTATTAGGTGGTTTATTTTCTCCAACTTTCTTGGTTCTGTGTTTCTGTCAAATCCCATCCCATTGAGCATTGAAGTTTATGAACAACTTTTTTCATTTTTCTTGCAGTTACAGAGGAGCCCCCTGAAGAGCTGATTGTGGTATCTTCATTTCCATTAACAGGACAAATTATCTCTATGTTTCCAAAACTGCCATTATTTTTAACTCTTTTAAAAGATTTAAACTGTGTATTCTCATTTCAACATATTGGCTTATGACAGTCACCATCAACATCACATTTGGAGGCTTGCCAGTTTGTCGTGAATGACCATACAGCACAGTTGTGCCTCCGAATCCTTCAATGGCTGGAAGGGTTAGCCTCTAAAGCCCTTGATTTGGAAAGCAAGGTGATCAGTTTCCTCAAATTTCATTAAATAGAACATTTCATCCCTAGAAATGCATTGGAGTTCTGCAGAACACTTGTTGAGATAGTCATTCTTGTCCGTTTCTCTTTTGGTTGATGAGAGGAGGTGGGTGGTTTCGTTAGGTTTTTTCAACCCTGCATATGTAGTCTGTTTTTTTTTTTCCTGTTTCTTATCCTGGTATGTGATATTGAATCTGAAGGTGGTTTTAGATGTAATGGGTATGGTATTTAAGCTAAATTATAAATTGGGGATCATTCATGGATTGGGATTGTGAAATAATTAGTGACAGCCTAGCACCATCTCTTATTTAACTACAGCCATTTTATTATTATTTTCTGAAAATCATGACTTTAAGTAAATTAGAGTAAACAGTTGAGTTTGAGTCCTATGCACTAATAGCCCCCCTGGGAACTGGATCAAGTCTTGTTGAATTTGTAGTCTGATGTGCTGAGGTGTGGGCTTCATGTGTTATGAGCAAGTATTTATCAAATTAGTAGTGGAGGTATCCCGGTGTTTGTAAAATATAGAAAAAGAAATATTGGAGTCAGTCTTCACTTTGTGGATCGGATATGGTATTGTAGGATATGACTTTTAAGTCAAGGATTGGATGTAATAGATGTAATGCAACTGCAAGGAAAAATTTATTTGTGCTCATGCTGTTTCCTGATGTAGGTGGTAATATGTCACTGCTATATACACAAAGAATCTAATAGCTAGTCATTTTCATCAATGAAAAACCTATGCTATTTTCACTTCCTTGGGTTCTTTCAACAAAGTATTCCATCCATAATCTGCTTTTTGTCTAACTATGCTGAAATACAATGTCCTAGAAACTCTCTAACTTGTTATAGGATAGATATATTCATGATGTCTTTCACCTCTTATGTGTGCTTTATTGGATGAAATTCATTATCTTCCAAAAAAAGAGAGATTCTCTTGCATGCCTGACTTTCTTATTGAACGTGCTTTGCTGTCCTATAGTCTGGTTTTGCAACATAATAGGAGCTTTGGGTTTGATTTCTAACTTATGGACATATGCATTCAACAAACGCGACTGATAACTCTTCTGGAGGAGATTTACATATTGAAAGTGGCGAACTTTACCCTTTTCTCAATGACTGATCATGCATGTGTTTTGTTGGAATTTGGTCTTAATTTGTCCGTGTTGGGAAAACCAGCTTCAGCATTCAAGCATCATGATGTTTGAGTTGCTGCTGAAAGTTTTGATAGTTCATTGGCTTTGTTTGACAGGTTATTTATTAATGATTGCAGGTGCAAGGATCTCATGTTGGTACCTATCTTCCAAAGTCAGGAATTTGGCACCAGACACAACGGTTTCTACAGAAAGGTGCCTCCAATACAAATACTGTTCAACACTTGGATTTTGATGCTCCAACCCGAGAACATGCGCATCAGTTACTGGATGACAAAGTAATATTTTACTTTTAACTTAATAATTATATTAATCTTATTTTAACTAGTGTTGTTATCTCCTAATATGGTACCTGTGGTGTTTCCATAAGTTAATTTTGCTCATATTATTGTGCATTTAATGAAAATAATTTTGAAATAGAATATGAAAGAGAGGAAATTGGAGTGGAAATTAATTTAGATTTTGACAGGATTGTGGTGATAGTGCTCTAAGTACTAAGTTGTAGCATTCTAATAACTTTTAAATCTGTAATAATATGCCTACGTGGCTACGCAGAAACAAGATGAATCTCTTCTGGAGGATATCTGGACCCTATTGAGGGCTGGAAGACTGGAAAAGGCACTAGACCTTTGCCGCTCAGCTGGACAGGTAATCAAAGTCTTAGAGGTTTGAGTTAACATAAATTTCAAATTGTGGTTTCCCATACCTGTTCTCGATACATGCTTCAATTTTGGGCAGCCATGGAGAGCTGCAACTTTATGTCCATTTGGAGGATTGGACCTTGTTCCTTCTGTTGAAGCCCTGGTGAAAAATGGGAAGAACAGAATGCTGCAAGCCATTGAATTAGAAAGTGGCATTGGTCACCAATGGCATTTATGGAAATGGGCTTCCTATTGTGCGTCAGAGGTAAGGTGGACCAAAGTAGATCAACTAGCTTTTTGCCCTTGCATTCAGTTTCTCGTGTGTTTCATACCTTTATTTCAACTGCCCTTTCTTCTGTTCATATTATAGCAGTCTTCCTTTGTCACCATTTCATAGGTAATTTTTCCAAGTTTCTTTGTTAAAGATTTTTCATATGAACCTTTTGCACTTTGTTTTCAAAAGAGATGTTGCTATTGTGTTAATCCAGTGATTTATGCCCTTGTAGAGATGTTACTGGCATGTTGATCAGGTGTCTAATGTTTTAGTTATGGATGCACTACATCAATGGTGTTCATCTGATTTGACTTATTTTTTCTTGTCATCTTTATCCTGAAGAAAATTGCTGAGCAAAATGGTGGGAAATATGAAGTAGCTGTATATGCAGCACAATGCAGCAACTTGAAGCGGATACTTCCAATCTGTACAAACTGGGAGGTATATTTCTCTGATATGCAAATGTGAAAGGAATTTCTTTCTTCTCACGAAACTTCTTAACTATTTTTTATATTACTTTAAAATCACACTTGCTCATCAAGTGGTGACATTATTGTCATGGGAAAAAATGAAAGAATTTTTGTTAACTTTGCACAAAAAAGGTGGTGCACACATCGACAGGAAGAAAATTATTTTATTTCTTTTGACTACTCCCTACTGCAATGGCATGAAATCTGATGCTCAATATGTCTGCAGTCAGCATGCTGGGCAATGTCAAAGTCTTGGCTTGATGCTCGGGTGGACTTAGAACTAGCTCGCTCACAACCAGGAAGAACGGTGCAGCTTAAAAGCTATGGAGATGTTGGCGATGGAAGTCCTGGACAAATTGATGGTGCTGCTCATGCAGCTGGACCAGAAAATTGGCCACAACAAGTTCTGAACCAGCAACCACGGAACCTTTCAGCACTTCTTCAGAAACTCCACTCAGGGTAATTTTAATCCGCTAATTCAATTTGTTAATGTATTATTGCATAATATGCATTGATATTTGATTTAGCTATTTTCTGCATGATTTAGTGAACTGGTTAATGAAGCGGTTAGTCGAGGATGCAAGGAGCAGCACCGGCAAATTGAGGTTTTTGAAGACAATTAGTTACTTGCATATGGATTTTCATTTGTTATCTCAATTTTTTTTCTACTTTAGAATAAATTGAACAGTAATCACTTTGACTTCCTTTTTCCTTATCTTGAGGACGATGTCTTGTACTCCATTTTGCAATCCACATCTTCATGCCTGTTAAAAATCTTCTCAAGTCTAAAAAAAAAAGAAGAAATTTTTTTTTTCCTACTCCTTGAATGCAACCTTGACAATTTTTGAATTTTTGCTTTGTGTTTTGTGCTAGAACAAAGAAATTCTTTTGTAAATAGAATTAATTTTTGTTTGTCATATCAATTGAAACTTTTTGGCTGCCCCTCCCTGACCATACATTGCTTGACAGATGGATTTAATGTTAGGGAATATACCACATCTTCTAGACATGATCTGGTCATGGATAGCACCTTCAGAGGATGATCAAAATATCTTCAGGTGATGTCTTTTGAGTTCTTTTTGTTTAAATTAAAACCTTTAAAGGAGTTTCAAGTTGAGTTTTTGATTACTTTTTCATTGCACTTCTCTTTTGGTCAGTTCAGGGAAAAAGACAGTGTTTCCTGGATATTTTCTTTTATCATATAAATTTACAATTTTGTTTATTTCTTATTTGTTATTGTAACTTATTAGCTTGTTAACCACTGTGCATTGTGGTTGCTATCAGGCCACATGGCGATTCTCAGATGATTCGTTTTGGTGCTCACCTAGTGCTTGTGCTGAGGTATTTACATGCTGAGGAAATGCAGGATTCTTTTAGAGAGAAGCTCATGACTGTTGGTGATCTCATTCTTCATATGTAAGTATTTTGGTTAAGTCACGTCAAGTAGTTTTTAGATTGCATTCAGGGCATCATTTTGGTTTTCAAAGTAGTCCCAAAACTCACTCACAGTATCAGGACATGTACATTTCCTACATGTGTTTGACATGGCATGGATCATTCCAAGAGTGCAGCGGCTCCTGGACAAGTTCCTTCATATCTGTGTTGTATCATGGAGAGTGTGGCTTCTCGTGTTGTGAAGCCCAAGTTGATCTGGTAATTTCTCATAGTTGGAAATTCCAAATTTCAGGTATGTGATGTTTCTGTTCTCAAAGCAGCATGAGGAGTTGGTTGGGATCTACGCTTCTCAGCTTGCACGTCACCGTTGCATTGACCTCTTTGTGCATATGATGGAGCTGAGGCTAAATAGCAGGTAACAATGAATGGTTATTAATGTTGTCTTTACAAGCTTCCTTCTCCTTTGGTGTCTATTAGTGGGTCCTAATGCTAGGTACAATTGTAGAAGTATCGGGCTTGCAACCATAAGATGCAAGTTCAAGTCTTAATAACATCCATTTTGATGAAAAAGAGTTCAAGGGTGTCTAAAATTTCATTCTGATGTCTAAAATTTCATTCTGATGTCCCTCCTTGCATGGACCCAACAACAGGAAAATGGCCTTCTAATATTATTACTCAAAAGAACTCAGTTATATTTGATCGGAGCTGTTAAAAGCAATTAGCAGACATTTGGGATGCATAATGAGATGGTTAACTATTCAGGAAGAAATCCTTTGCCAATGGACATCTGTTTAGTTATAACCTTGAACAAAAAAAATTCAATGCCAACCCTTAACTGTTCCAAGGGTTTTAAAATGAACTGGAAGAACTAAGCTGTCGTTATGGTTAGGACCTGCATTTATTTGCACAATGACATGCTAATTATTTTTCTTTTTTCTTGACAAGTAGTGTGCATGTCAAATATAAAATTTTCCTTTCTGCTATGGAATATTTGCCATTTTCTTCTGAGGATGATTCAAAAGGAAGTTTTGAAGAAATTATTGAGAGGTATGAGTTAGTTAAGCAAAATGTTTTCAATTGTGAGGAAGATAAACCAAAAGTTCTAAAGTGTAAGTGGGGTCTCTATTTACAACAGGATTCTGTTAAGATCTCGGGAAGTTAAAGGTGGAAAATATGACAAGTCATCAGATGTTGCAGAGCAGCACCGGTTGCAGAGTCTTGAAAAAGCTACATCAATCCAATGGCTCTGCTTTACACCACCCTCCACAATTACCAATGTGAAAGAAGTCAGCGTGAAACTTCTTCTGCGGGCATTGACACACAGGTTTTTAAACTACATTTGGCAATTCTACATCTTTAATGTTTTTAACTGGATAAACAATTGATTCTCAGTGCAATGGAAATCTTCCAAACATTCCAGCGCAGATGAACCAAACCCAGTTGTTGCTGACTCAAAAGATTTAAGACATTGAGATTGTTGAAATCATGATTTGCAATGTGATTTGAATGATTCCATAACTGCATGTGTCATGGACTTATGCTTCAGCAAATCAAGAGGAGCTCTAAGCTCTATCATTGTGGTAGACTAAAAAAGAATACAATAGAAGATAAAACCCTTTCTCAACCTCGTATATAGTTGCAATGGCAGAAAAAAACTAACTGTTTGAGATAGAAGAACAAGGCTCTGGTTTCTTTTTTCATGTTCTATTTACTAAACTAATCAAGTTTTCCATTTCCAGTATTCTCTACTCATAGATGTCCTATATCACCCAAATTTAGATTTGACTATGAAAGCGATATTTGGAATGGGAAGGTACACACAAAACAGTGATTAGATGCAAAGATTTAAGAAGAAGATAATAGAGCTATATATTTTCTTGTGACTTCTTCTGTACTTGCTGCTAGGTATGGGAACATGAAGCATATAGTGCGCCTTGTGCCCATCTTTTTGACTTTTTTGACTTTCTCGTACCTTTACTTTAGTTCTTTTGTTTTTCTTCTGTTGTAGGAAATAAAAAGCAATCGACAAGCCTTCCCATTTATATCGTTTTTGAACAAGAATTGGTGAAATGTCCCCCCCTCCCCCCAATCAATTGTTGCTTTGGATATTTTTCAAAATACAAAATAGTTTTAAATTTTTTACATATGTTATGTTTGAATGGAACTTACAATCGTTACAAATAATGAAACACAGTATTTTAAAAGGTTTCTTAGGCATGCATACTTTAGAATTCTATTCATAATAATTTTGTATAGAACATCTATATGCCTTTTTAACAAATATAGCTTTACATTTTCAAAATTATTTCAGGTAGTATGCTAGATCTTACAATTTCACTATCCATTTTTACTATTTGATTTTGCAGACGCTTCAGTGATTTTAGGCCAGCAAGCTATTTTAACAACCTTGACTGAAATGATTGCTATTTCATCACCCAATTGTTGCTTACTAATGGAAAAACATTGTTAAAAACAAAAAATTACCCCTTTTCTCCCTTGTTATGTAGCTCCTCTCGTGGGTTGAGTTTTTTAGCTATTGTTCCTTTTTGTAGCAATATATTGTTCAGGGAATTTGCTCTGATTTCTATGTGGAGAGTGCCAGCAATGCCAATAGGTGCACATGCACTGCTAAGTTTACTTGCTGAGCCTTTGAAGCAGCTTTCAGAACTACCAAATAGTCTTGAGGATTATGTTTCTGAGAATCTGAAAGAGTTTCAAGATTGGGTATGTGTCATGTATATCTCTTTATCATTCATATTCTTTGTAGATTCTGATATTTAGTTGGTTTTGTAATCAATTATCATTAATTGTTAGAGTGAGTACTACTCCTCTGATGCAACTTATCGCAACTGGCTCAAAATTGAGCTTGAGAATGGTGAGGTTCCTCCCCTTGAACTCTCAGTGGAGGATAAACAAAGAGCCACAGCAGCAGCCAAAGAGACATTGAATTCTTCTATGTCATTGTTATTAAGTAAGTGAATTCAACCAGCCTTTTCATTTATGCACCACAAACACACACTTGACAGAAGACTGGTAAGCATGTATTCTAATAAAATAGTTTCCATTGAAGACTGGAATTCTGCCTGTCTCATTCTGATATTTAATGCTGCAGGAAAAGGAAATCCTTGGTTGGCTTCTCCTGATGATGAGACATTTGAATCAACAATGCTTGTATTCCTTGAATTGCATGCCACTGCTATGCTTTGTCTGCCATCTGGTGAATGTATGCATCCAGACGCTACCATTTGCACTGCATTAATGAGTGCCCTTTACAGTTCAGTGTGTGAGGAAGTTGTGTTACGCCGCCAATTAATGGTATGTTGTTTTTTCTGTTGAAAAAGAAAGTGACCTCTGATATTCATATAGACAATTTTAAAGTTTAAGTCTTCTGTTAAGGTTTTTGAATGAGCTGGTCCATAAAATGAATGGCATGCATCATATGATGGTTAATTTCTGAGTACCTATTGTATATTCTTAGAGGCTACCTTCACAGATTGTGGGGATATTATGGCATGCATCTTGTTAATTTCTGAATACCTATTGTTTATTCTTAGAGGCTACCTTTTACAGATTGTGGGGGAAATAATGTACTCCACAGTCCACACTTTTTTGTGTCATCCTTTTTTCAGTTAATTTTCTGTCCTTTGCTCATGACCTGAGTTATTATTGCAGGTGAATGTTACCATTTCACCTAGGGACAATTATTGCATCGAGATTGTTCTTCGCTGTTTGGCAGTAGAGGGTGATGGACTTGGATCACACCAAGTTAATGATGGTGGTGTTCTGGGTACTGTCATGGCAGCTGGCTTCAAAGGTTAGAAATTATCAATTGATTAAATGATGCTTGGACTTTTGAATTTTCCATTGAATATACAGTGGTGTCCATGCAGTTCTTCCTTGTTTAGTTGAGGTATGATGTGAAGGCGCACCAAAGTGCGTGTTCATGTGTGCACTCATGCACAAATGTATCCATAACTATATATAAATGCTCAAATTTTGTTGAAACAATTGATTTGTCAAGATTACCCTTGATTCTGACTTTATCAAAATGTTCTCTCTGTTGATTTTTGAAGAATAAAATACTTGCCTTTATTTTAATATGAATGCATATTTAAATCTTTTTGTTTACAGTACTCCTGGTTCTCTCCTTCTCTCCTATCCCTATTTTCCATTGTTAATAACTTAGCCATATCATAGGTTTGTTGGTTTTTTTATGGATCATACATCTGCTTTTTTAAAGGATTTTTAAGGAGCAAGCACAAATAACTATGGCTCTTGTATGGGTGTGCTGTTAGCTTTTAAACCATAAATAACACTTCTTTTAATTGTTGTTAAATTTTTAGAACCTGATGTATATCTCTAGCTATGAATTAAAGGGTTTTACAAGTTAAAGATTTTTGAATATGCTTAATCTTAGAGATGGAACTAAAACCCAAAGTCCTAAACAGGCATAAAGTATAAGGTTTCCTTTAATTGAAACTGTATTGCTGCTTCTATTCTCTAAAGGCGTGGTTAAGTATAGTATGTATGAACAGAGTCTCTGTTTTGTCATATTTAATGCATGATTGATGATTGAGATTGCAACTGGTAAGTAATATAATATTGTCAATCTTCAATGGTTTCAGGAAAGATTTTTTTATTCAAATAAATAGTTGTAAAATCTGAGATATTGCAATTAGTGAAAAATTGACCTTGGATTAGTATAATTTATTGTAGAAATAGAATGAATCAAGTTTGATTCTATATTTGAAAAGATTCTTACCCTCGCATGGTGATTTGATGGCATTTGGGTCCTTTTGCATGCACAATCGAGATTTATGGTTTGATATCTATTGTTTTGAAAAATCTTAAACCATGTCATTCACCCTTTGGTTCTCTAATCTTTGCTTATTACTACTAATTTGTTTTTGCTACAATTTCTTTCAGAACTATTACTTCTACGGTAGTCTTCTCAAGAAATCCTAGACTTTTATGTCCATTCTGTTATATATGAAAGTGAAATACTTTCCTGTGTTATGTTAGTAATCAATTGTTAAAATTTAAGTGCCTAAAAAAATAGTGTATATTATTTAAGTTAGATCCATAAAATTGATTTGTTATATTATTTTTTTGATAACTTGAATAATACATGTGCGAATGCTCATACCAAAATGACTGGTTAAACAAAAAGTATAAATAATTTGTGAAAGAGTAGTTGTTAACGGAAATTTTTATTTGTTGTGCTAATTGATATGACAAAAGTAAATGAAATTGTATTACAGAAGGGAACTATTATGGCATAACATATGTTTTTATGTATGAGCTATGGTTTCATTTATGTACTGCTAATTGGATTTAAACTTATCTAATGTAGGTGAGCTTGCTCGGTTCCAAGCTGGGGTCACAATGGAGATATCCAGATTAGATGCTTGGTATACAAGTGCAGATGGTACTTTGGAAGGCCCAGCAACATATATTGTGCGGGGCCTTTGTCGTAGGTGCTGTCTTCCAGAAATCATTCTTCGATGTATGCAGGTAATCTCTTCTTTGGAACAGAGAAGCTGTTGTATCCATTTATGATTAAGTTTGTGTCTTGTTTACCCTTTAATAGGATAGCTCTCAATTTCATTTTATCAAAACTCACAGTATTGCCATTTCTCATTTTTCTGTGTTGCCACTAATGATATCCGCTCCTTAGGTTTCTGTTTCACTAATGGAGTCGGGTAATCCACCGGAATGCCACGATGAGTTGATGGAACTCGTTGCTTGCCCAGATACTGGGTTTCTTCAATTGTTTAGTCAGCAACAATTGCAGGTGAGTAAATTATTAGGTCTGCTTGTTAGTGGATGAGAAAATAAACTCGAGCTTGAGGCTCATAAATGCAGCAATATTTCCCATTTGGGTTTCTCTCTATGCATACTGGTGTCAATTGCAATATTTGTGCACACACTTTGATCATCAAGTAATATGAACAGACATCTGTGAAGATTTATGACTTAACTACTTTTATTGGCTACAACGTTTGCATTTTTAGTACATGCTGTGTTGCACAGCACTAAAGTTTTGACAAATCATGTCACTTTTGGGATAAACTTTCTTCAACTTGAATTGCTTTTTCTTTTCCAAACTTCTTGATTTTTCATTCAGATTTTCCTTTTCCTTTTCCCTCCTTTTGTTATTAGTTTGAAAAATGGGGTAGGAGGGTGGGGTGTCTTTGTCACATTAGCTTCAGCTAACATTGTTCAATCGCTGGACTTTCAGGAGTTTCTATTATTTGAGAGGGAATATGAAATATGCAATATGGAGCTTCAGGAGGAACTTGCATCTTGACGTTTTGCACTTGTGAAATCAGGTCATGGTGCTTATTTATAAACTTACCTCAACCTGATGTAGTTGGGTAACCAATAGCATTATATAGGAGAGAACTTGAACTTTTTATCTACTTTGTAGAGTTTTTTCCTGTTTTTTTTTCTTCTTCTGGCACAGCTGTAATTTCGATAATGTGAAATGCATTCTTTCCTCTTTGTTTTTCCTGTTATTAAAGCCCTGCCCCTGCACCTCTGTGAGCATGAATGGATGTGAATGAATGTGAAAAACATTCGTCGCATGTGAACCCGTACCGATATAGGGTATTTACCAGTAGTTTGGTATCTGTTCCGTTCCATTAATGCATGAATCCTACTATAGTGATTACCATGCAATATCATCCAGGATGCTTGTTTGGTTTCCTTGGAGATATTCCTTAACGAGAGCTTCCAATGCTGTACAAAGTTTGCTAGTATCTGGTCATACCTGTAGCAATGTATCGATACTTTTAGCTTTGATTATATTTTTCTGAAGCAAATCATGGGGAGCTTTTGGATTCCTGTGATTTATCTATGAATTAGCTCCTGATGATGCGCCAGGATGTCTTTTGGGGCTCATGGGCATGGTGTTCATCAGCCTTTGATCAGCTTGTGTTCGTCTAGAGGTCCACTATCCTTCAGCCCGCACCTGCCTTGCATTAGGCCTGTGGATGCGCAGTTTGTGCGCTGGCTTGTCGCCTGTCTCGACAATGTGTACAAACATGAGAGGAGCCGAAGGAAGTGAAAATTGCTAGGTTACAAAAGTGATGTAAAATTTAGTTTTAAAATGATGTCAGGAAAGCAAGGAAGAATTCATAGTGAAGGTAGATGGATGTTACTGATTGAGAATATTTAAGGTTGAGGAAGGAACCAAAACTATTCAGGATCAACAAAACAATCATCTACTCTTTCCTTTTCCATCTCTACAAAACTCAACCAGCAAAAACAGTCCCCAGGTGATGCTTTTCTAATTATGTGGATTCAAATCAACCTCTCCCTTTTCAGACATTATAATTTGTAAGTAAAAAAAAAACATTATTTTTAAAATATTTTTACTTAAATTCATATGCTCCTAAGATAACAAATTGATCATAAATTTATTTATTTATAAATTTTTGTCCCCCTACAATGTGGATGAGTGAGTATTTCTTGAATAGTTATCTTATCCAATAGATATCCAATATAAATATTGTTAAGCTCAACTTGAAACCTATCCAAGCTTAACCTGAAACATATATTTATATTATATAAATATAGTTGTAGAATATTTTGATTTTTTAATACAATATGATATATACATATCTCAATATTGACATAAATCCACGCACGCACACGCATATATATATATATATATATATATATATATAAAAATAAGTTTTTTTATTTTTTATTGCATAATAAATAATAGTAGATAATAGATACCTATATAGATATCCAAAACCCAATGAAAAGTATAAATATCTAAATTTATTACTCAATGTATAATGAGTAGAGTATAAATATCAAGAAATCCGACTTATGGATGTTCATTATCATCCCTAATCTCAATCCAACATGTTAATTTTCATAAAATTTATATTCTAAATTCAGCTAAGTTTATAATTCAACTAGTTAAATTTTTGATTCGATAGAACTTAAATATTATTTTATTAAGATAAATATTAGTGATGTTATCATGAATTAAAAATAAATTTTGATTGTTTTATTTTTTATGTAGTTAAAAATGAAAATACTAAATATGTAAATTAACTTGTTTACTTGCAAATTAATTCAGTTATTCACCTGTTTGACTAGATTATATTTCGAGGTGGATTTAATAAGGAAGTTATTAAAGGGAATAGAGGATTGAATTAAAAAATTAATAATTGTTTATTGCAACAAGAAACCTTTTCTTTAGGTAATTCTGTGCAGAGAAATTGTATTCCCTTATCATCCAAGTTTTAAACGCTCGTGGATTAAAAGAAAAAAAAATTTTTTTTCTTGTGAGTTAATTTGTGTGTTGGAGATATAATTAAGGATTAAGATGATATTTGGTATTGTTGTTTAACTATTATATATTTTTTTAAATTCTTGATATTATTTTTATATTTTTAGATTATTTTGATATTAAAAATAAAAAAATATTATTTTAATATATTTTAAAATAATAAAATATTTTTAAAAATAATCTCTACTAAATGAAATAAAATAAAATAAAATAAGAGATAGGCCCAAAGAGCTGCTCGAGGGGCGTATAGAATTTCTAGGACCCAAATTCTCTCTTTAGCTTATTCTTTAAAATTGCGCTGGCTTGTTGTCCTAAAGAGTCTAAGAGTAACCTAGTACCCGCCCCTCCCCACCCTCTCTCTCCTGCAGCCTTTTGTTCTTTCTTTAAATCCCTAACTGTCTCACCATCAAAACAAGCACCCTCATTTTTTTCGAGAAAACCTCTTACAATATCAATCAAATCTTGAATTTATCAAAGAATAAAAAAGCCCATTTTGGTATTGCAGTTGAGGTTTTTTTTGATACTATATTCTGCTGCTTCTTTCTTACATTCTCCACTCTCTCTCAGCATCCAAACACCACCACCAAACCTTAATTTTCCCAGAAATTGAACAAAGAGGACAAAATCTGGGTATTTCAATTAAGCATTCAAATTCTCAAAGAAATCAACTTTGGTATTCTACTTCAGCTCTCAAAAGACTTTAACTTGTATTCAAAGACTCTTCCTTTCTTTACTACCTTCCCATGTTTTTTCTTGGCTTTCTTATGATCCAAACATTACCATAAAAGAAATTGAGTTTTTAAGAATTCAATATGGGTTTCTCTCGAAAAGTATAAACTACTTCCCCAGATTTTCCTCCACTTTCTCATGACCCAAACACTAAATAAATAGAGTTTCTACATGGGGGTCTCTTTTAAGGTCTCAAAAACTGGTACTAGGTTCCGTCCAAAGCCTGTTTTTCAATCAGATACTGTTCCTGATGAGGTCTCAGAGAATTTCAAAGAGAGCTCGGTGATTGGCTCAAAGAATGAATCCTCTACGAGAAAGCGCCAGGTAATTTTGGCAACTAAATCAAGGAGCAAAACATTGAGTGAGAATTAAAATAAAAGTTGTATATTGATTGTGTATTTTGGTTGATGTTACGTTTCGTAAGGAATTTCATTCAAATCTCAGTTTAGCTTAGTTCAATAAAAGGCACTGGTTACTTTCTCAGGAGGGTAATTTTTTAGATTGTAAATTCTTAATTTCTTTTGTTTTATGACATTCTTATTGCAATTGTTTTGATGGTTAGTTACATGCTTTGTTTTTGTTATCATTGTTTGGATTGCTTCCGTTTGTTAAAGAAAGTAGGGAAGGTGGATAATTTTTCACATGTCAGATCTTTTCAGTATGATGTTGTAGGAAGTAAAGCATTGATTCTTGATTCTGTTCTCTGCCTTTTATCGAGCTTCTTACTTGCCAAGCAGACTGAGAAACTTTTCAACGATATGCGATTTAATGAACGGAAGAGGTTGTTGATGTGATTTATCTCAATTTCTGGTAATTTCACAAGGGCTCAAGAGAAAGTTGTTGCCAAATGATATGTCGCACATGGCATTTCTCTTGTTCCTTTTCTTATAATCTCTTTAGGAGATGGTAATGAAAAATTAAAATAATTTACTTCCCTGGTTTTCAGTGTTATTAGATGGGTTGTTTGTCCTTTGCTTCCTTAATTATTATTTTTCACACGTTCTGATTCATAGCAATGGTGAAACTCTTTGTTCTTGTTGATTGAAAGCCCTTAAATGACAGGGTGTGGAGTTAAGGGGTGGTATGGATGTCATATTTTATGCTTTGCTTTGGTTTTTCTAGACCATAACCTGTAATGTTCTGTGAAATAGGGTGACATTGTTGCGGGTGCTTTGGATGTGTTAGATGTCTCAAGTTCATCTCTCTCTGGTAAAGCGCTTAGCATATCTGCATGTTGGATTGATTCAATTGATCGAGTATCTTCTATCAAGTTTACATTCTGAGTTCTTTTGGTTGTCTCTTGTTCTTCCAGAGCATGAAGTTTCATTCACATTGAACCTCTATCCAGATGGATATTCTATAGCAAAACCCCCAGAGGTTAGTCTGAAAAACAATAATTGTCCACTATAATTTTAAGAAAGTGACTAGAAGAGAAAAAAATATCCATTTTTCATACTGTATTTGTGGTTAATTGCAAGTCCAAGTGCATTTGTTTTTAGATTAAGGCTGCTCATCAGGCTCCACTTCAAGATGGTCAGAAGTTGTTGCATCCATATGATAAGGCTTCTGAAACACTCTTTTCGGTAAATATCTTTTATCCTTTTCTTCTAATCCGTGAGGGGTTTTATTTTGATTAGTTCTAAGAGGTTGTTTTATTTTCAAATTGAAAATTATGTACGCAGCACTTAGATCAGACATTTTGATGCAGTGGTATGTTTGTTGCATAGCATGGTTTGGAACTTATCCATGGTGCATTTAATTAACCTACTTGTTGCAAGTAAGATGCATTATGCAGATTCATTTGCTGCTCAGTTTGACTACTTAAAGACTATTCAGATTGCATATTTGGCTCAAGGAACTTCTTCGTTGTCAACAATACCCCATTTTAGTTTTTAAAATCAATTGATGAGGCAGTTTTCCTACTTATCCAGCATATCTTGTTGTCTGCCTTGTAATTGCTCTTTGGATTTCAACTTTGCTGTAAAGTTTAAACTGACTTTCCTTCCTTTCTATGTGTGAATGCATCTGGAGGCAATTGAATCTGGCCGGTTACCTGGAGATATTCTGGATGATATTCCATGTAAATATGTTAATGGAACACTTGTGTGTGAGGTAAGTAATTCAAATAAAGCTACTTATCTTTACCAATCAATGTGATGCTTGGTGCATTCTTTTTTTTTTAAACCTTGAATGCATTTGAGCATTGCATGTGGGTGTGTGAACACATGTGGATGGCAAGAAGTTATTGAAGCTGATATGTTTGGAGGTTTCAGAATTTGCTAATCTCAAAACGCTTACAGGTGCAAGATTATCGGAAATGTGCTTCCAAGCAGGGGTGTAGCATTCCATCTATGGATGGGCTCCCTATTGTCAATAAAGTACGCCTTAGGATGTCGTTGGAGAATGTAGTGAAGGATATCCCAATGATCTCTGATAATTCTTGGACGTATGGTGATTTGATGGTAAGCGTGTTGAACTCATTCATGAAAACTAAATTTAGACAATTAATATCACCGCATTTTTGTTTTCACTTTTTTCTGCAGGAAGTAGAATCCCGCATATTGAAAGCATTGCAACCACAGCTTTGTCTAGATCCCACTCCCAAATTGGATAGGCTCTGTAATAACCCAATTTCAACCAAGGTAATTTAGTTAGAGAGCAACTTGATGTTCTACAGCTGAAGTAATTCATCATATGTTTCTCAACCCTACTGAATGTCATTTGCAGCTCAATTTAGATCTGAGCAGTTTCCACAGAAAAAGATTAAGGCAGACACCTGAGGTTACCGTCACATCTAATAACAGAATCCATGGAAAGAACGTTTTCATCAATCGTGTGTCTGAAAGCTCTAACAGTAGGTTTGGAGATTCTGGAATCATTTCAGGAAATGTGATACCACAGCATGTCCAGGAGAACCAGTCTACTCAAAACCTTGGCCCTAACAACATGTTAACCTTAAGAGCAAGAAGCTTTGTTCCGGATGGCAATGTTCCTGGACTAACTTTGGTACCCCAGCAGCAGAGGTATCAAATTGGGATTTCCCCAAGAAGTATGCAGGATCAAGGGTCGTCTCTCATTAATGTTTCAGGAGCTTCCCCTTCCAGGCAGGACATGATTGTTGCTTACACCAACATCATTAATCCTGGTGGTTCTCTTCATGGGAAAAGGGAGAACCAAGATGCCCAATCATCGCCTTTATCTAGTTTTAATAAGAGAGCAAGGCTTACACCAGCCGGTCCTGATGGAATTCAACAGCAGCAAATGGGGCTGCATATGGACAGCCTCCATGAATCCGAAATGAACTGGAAGAATTCATTACTACAGCAGCAAGCAATGACAAGAGGAATTCAATATGCTAATTCAGGCATTCAGAAGTATCCTCACCAGATGTTAGAAGGGGTTGTGCATCAAAATGCTGCAGCAACATCATTTTCTGCAGGACAGCCAGGTCTGAGACTTGGTCTCAAGGAAGAACAGTTAGAGACAGAAAAACCGGATGTGCTTGGCCAGGGTAAAAATGATAGGCAGATGATGGAAGCAGAAGCAGGCCATTTGGACACACAGCAACTACAGGTGCAGCAAAGATTACCACAACATCTCATGAGATCTAATTTCCCTCAGGTTGGATGGAACAATCTCAGTCAAGATTGTAGGAAGGAGGAACCACACCAAAAGAGGAAATTGGCTCAAAGTCCCCGGTTATCAACTGGGTTAGCTCATTCACCTCTATCATCAAAATCCGGTGAATTGTCCAGTGGTTCAGCTGGACCCCATTTTGGAGCATCTGTTGCACTTGGGTCATCACAAAGGGAGAAGTCAATGGCTGCTGCCCAATCTTTGACTTCCAGTGCTAACGATCCCTTGCAAAGGCAGCACCAGGCTCAGGTTGCTGCAAAACGGAGATCGAATTCCCTTCCCAAGACCCCAATAATGAGCAATGTGGGGTCTCCTGCTAGTGTTAGCAATATAAGTGTTCCATTAAGTGCAAATAGTCCTTCAATTGGGACCCCACCAATGGCTGATCCTAGCATGCTTGAAAGATTTGCGAAGATTGAGATAGTGACAATGAGGTATAAAAAGTTCACCGGTTTTCCATTCCATATTTGTTTCTTGTCTTACCTTTTCTTTTAACATTGAAATCTAGTCTTTTTTAATTACTATAATCCTATCTTCTGGCCACAAGATGCTTAAATGTCATTCCACATAGAGTCTGAGTTAATCAGATTTTCTTTTCCTTCTTAATGAGCATCAATCAATTCTAGTGCATGCTGGGAAAATGTATATTTGATCCATCTTGCATATTTTTTCTTATTTAATCCCCCTTGCTTGCGCACACTCTTCGCTTTATGTATTTGTTGGGTTGGGAGAAGTGTGTTTGGGGGCAGTGCCCTAATTTTTTATACAATTTAATAGTGTCAAAAGGCAAATCCTTTTTCCTATTCTGTCAGCTTGATATGTTTTTTTGTGAGAACATCTTGATTTGTGTTTCTCTTAGAAGTCCAATGACAGTACACTATCTTGTTTTTGCTGTTCATTTTCTACTTGCTTCTGTTCCAGGCATCAACTCAACTGCAAAAAGAATAAAGTTGATGATTACTCTATCACAAAACCAAACACCTATTCACTTCAAAATCTGTCTGTTCATCTCTCCAATTCAGCTAATAATGAGGAGTTCAAAGATGATAGTAATGCAAGGCAGTTATCAAAGTCTCTTGCAGGTGGCAATATGAATATCTGCAAGACGAGATTTATGGATTTCGCACTGCAAGAACGAGTGCTTCAAGGTTTGTTGTGTTCTCAACAAAATGTATAGTTTATGGCCTCTGACAATTTATGTAATCCCTTTTGAGTCATTTCTACAGGGAATGCTATTTCTTATGTTACAAAAGTACGGAATAGAATGATTATGTCAGAGAAGCCAAATGATGGTACTGTGGTGATGCATTACGGAGAAGCAGATGAGAAGCCAGTTGATGTTCTATCTGCAGAAGATTATCTTCCTACGTTGCCCAATACTGTAAGTGTACTGTACAAATTTCATTTGTTGGATTTGGATATAATGGAGTTTAAGAAAATCTTGTTATAACTTTTGTGGATATTGCATTCTCCTAATTATTACAACCAGTAAGGTTATGGATTATGGATATTTCAGCTTTTATATTCTCAGATTAGTACCTTCCGGTTGCTTTTCCATTTGCCATGCATTTGTGTACCCCATCCACTGTTAATTAAGCTAGTATTCTTTTTGACCCTTTCATTTTTGCTGCTAGTTCATTGAGTATCTTTGTTGCTACTCTTTGGGTTTCCTCATATTTTTGAATTTGCCATTTTCACAAACGTAACTAATATGTATTGGATTCATTTGTCTGTCCTTGTGAGCATGACTTCATCAATCAGAAAGATCTGGTGTGCAAGTTTGAGTGAACAATTAATATGTGGGCTGAAATTCTTCTGTTTTCAAAGTATCTTACAATTTTACCTGTCACATCAATATTTGCTTATCCTGACAAGCTCTATTCATATCTGACTAATTTCTGTTACAGCATTTTGCGGATTTGCTTGCAACACAATTTTGTTCACTGGTATGTCTTGAAGGAAATGATTTCTTTCTCAGAATTTGAGATTTCAGATTATCTCTTCTCCATGCAATTGATTTTAAGTAATGCATTTTACTTTTCCAGATGATGCGGGAAGGATATCTTGTGGAATATCATATTCAACCGAGACCTGTCTGTATTAATATTGCTTCAAGCAGTCAACCAAATGTTTCTGGAGGCCCTCTTAATAATTCTGCTATTGAGGCGAAGCAATACAATGAAGCAGTTTCAGTTCAGTCATTGAATGATATAAAACCTACTCTTGGTGGCAATGCGTCTATTAATTCTTCTCACAATCTACTAGCAAATTCAAGGATGCTGCCTACTGGAAATCCTCAGGCCTTACAGATCTCCCAAAGTCTTGTGTCTGGGGTTTCAATGCCTGCAAGACCACAACAACTAGATCCACAGCATTCTCTTCTGCAGCAGCATCAACAGCAGCAGCAGCAACAGCAACAGCAGCTGCAGCAACAAAATCAACATGCCTTAATTCAACAGCAAAATTCACAGTTTCAGAGGTCACCAATGGTGCTTCCATCAAATTCACTCTCTGATTTAGGTGCAATTGGAGCAAATTCAAACATGCAGTTGGGTAGTCACATGGTAAACAAGCCTTCTCCTCTTCAGCTGCAGCAGCAGCAGCTGCTGCTGCAGCAGCAGGGGCAGCAGCAGCTGCAGCAGGGGCAGCAGCAGTCACAGCAGCCGTTGCAGCAGCAGCAGGTGCCACAGATGCAGCAGAGGAAAATGATGATGGCTATGGGTATGGGAAGCATGGGGAATAACATGGTTGGTCTAGGAGGTCTGGGTAATGCCATGAGCATTGGAGGTGCGAGGGGAATAGGTCCTGGAATCTCTGGACCTATGGCTCCTATAACTGGAATGAGTAATGCCAGCCAGAACCCGATAAATCTGGGCCATACTCAAAATATCAATGCATTAAATCAGCAACTTCGTACTGGACACATGATGCCTGCTCAGATGATGAAACAAAGAATCAATCGAGCTAGTGTGTTAGGGGGGGCTCAGTCTGGCATAGCTGGGATGTCAGGAGCCAGGCAGATGCACCCAGGCTCTGCTAGTTTTCCCATGCTTGGCCAACCTCTGAACCGAACCAACATGAATGTAATACAACGAAGTCCAATGGGGCCTATGGGTCCACCAAAGATGATGAATCACTATATGCAGCAGCAGCAATTACAGCAGCAGCAACAACAATTACAGCAGCAGCAGCAGCCACAATTACAACAACTGCAACAACAATTACAGCCACAGCAACATCAACAGCTGCTACTGCAGCAGCAGCAGCAGCAGCAGCAAGAAACTTCATCGCTACAGGCTGTTGTTGCTCCTTCACAAGTGGGGTCACCGTCAACCATGGGAATTCCACAACTGAACCAACAAACCCAGCAGCAGCCCAGCCCACAGCAAATGAGCCAGCGAACCCCAATGAGCCCACAGTTGAGTTCAGGAGCAATCCATGCCATCAGTTCTGGTAATCCAGAGGCTGGTCCCGCCAGTCCACAGTTGAGCTCTCAAACCCTTGGTTCTGTTGGAAGCATCACAAATTCTCCAATGGAACTCCAAGCTGTGAACAAACGCAACTCTGTTAGCAATGCATGATCAAGTATAATATTTTTTGGTTTTGCTTCTTGAGTCATGGCTCTAATTGCCCCCGCTTTAGAGCCACTTTAGAGCACGAGAACTCCTTTTGGCATTTCTGTACAGAACAGAAATAGAAAACCGATATTGCAGCCCGAAAAATGGAGTGAATTCCATAGCATTGGAGCAAGCTGGAAGGAGGAAATTCCCATATGTGTAGTTATTTAAGTAATGTAATATTTGTGATGTTTTAAGTGTTCGATGGTTAGTTATATTTGTATTCGTGGGGCATATTTTGTATATAACTATGTTTATTTGCAACAACCCACCATGTAATGGAAGGCATCATGAAACCTTGTGTAGTTTTTTCGTTTTTGCGAATAGAATTTACGAAGTGCAGCAGGGCCAAAATTTGACAGTCTAGTCTGACCATTCATAAAATTCAATGCTGCTTGATTACATGAAACATTAATTGTATTTTGCAGCAGAAGACAACGCTTTTTTATGCTGTTATGGAATTGATAGCAGGACAGCTGCGTGATTTCAGCCAGGTTAACTGTTTCTTGCAGTAGCATACGTAATCTCTTTTTGTCTTTAACTATCTTTTTTTTTCAATTGTATTAAATTTTTTTTTTTCATACTGATGACTGATTTCTTATATTTTTTTTACAGGCAAACACAATTAAAAGATGTAGGATTAAAGTGTAAAATGTGTTGGCTAATCTAAAATTAGCACAATAAAGTTCTTTTTATCCTTACATTTTTATTTTTATTTTATTGCAATCCTTTTAGTTTCTAGAAGTTTCACTTCGATCCAAAACTTCATTTTATTTTTATTTTCTAGTTCTTTATATGAGAGAAGAGAGAGAAGATTATTGGATTATAATGATAAAGAAAGTTGTTAGTTTGTCAAAATTTGATAACAAAAATGGTTAATCTTGATTTTAATATATTTTATTTAACGAGATGAATTCGATGGTAGTGATTTTTTCTTATAAATATGCCTGAAAATATAGATCGGGTTCTGTTTAGATTTTTTAGATTTGATTAATTTTTGTTTATTTGAGTGATTTTGGGGTTAGTAAGTGGTTTATATAGGTTTTTCTAGTGTTTTTATGGTAAAAATAGGTTGAAAATAGATTTTTTAAGCCAAAACACCCCTCCATTTATTTTTTAGCCAACACAATGATAGATAAATTCTGGGCAATGTCTAAATAGGCTAAAAGTTGCCTTTTTTTATTTCAAAAAAAATAAATTGAGTGACTTCCAAGGAGAAAACTAAAAAAAATAGCCATGGACATAGGCTTCCAATCCCTAGCACAACTAGTTTTTTCTTATTAAAGCCATGCCAAAGGAAAGTTTCTCTCCAATTGACGGTCATTACTTTGAAATTTAAAGCCAACAAATTATATACCTTGTACAACTTTGACAAATTTTTTTGTAGTAAATCTTTCATTTAATTAGGATATATTAGATGTAGGTTAGCAATATACAATTTTGTATACGGTAACTTTGCAGATTTAAAGGCTAAAATTAGCTCAACTTGTACTTGAAAATTCTACACTAAGAGAAAGTAGGTTTTTTCCTCAAAGCTCTATAAGTTTATCATAGAATTAGAGCCATAATTTTAAATATTCATGTGTCTTTTACTCTAAAGCATAGTTCAATTCTTCATCCTTAATTATTCTTTATGAGTTCCCTCGATATCATATCACCAGACATGTCTGATGCTTTCTTGATTTAGTTCAATAGGAAAAACCACTTAGCCTGGGTTTTTTTTTTTTAATTAAAAGCAACAGTTTATAGGGCTATGTTGATGGCAACAACCCTGCTCCTAATAAAGACAGACTAAGACCTGTACGCTAAATGGGAAGTCAAGGATGCCCAAGTCATGACATGGATTATTGGATTTATAAAGCCCAAACTTGTCTTAAACCTTCAACCCTCCAAGACTGCCACTAAGATATGGACTTACATGAAGAAGCTGTACAGTCAACACAACACTGCTTGACGGTTTCACCTGACTTGAATTGGTGACACTTTAACAGGGAAATCTCTCCATCAAGATTTTTTAATTTAGCTTCATGAATCATTGGGATGAATATGATGATGTTGTGTATGCTACCTTACCGTCTAAAGACTTTATTTTTGTTTAATCTATTTATGAAATTACTAAGAGACTAGTTTCTTATAAAACTTAGATTTGGATTTGAAAGCACCTATTCCAATCTTATAAACTGAGATCTTGTCCTCTCTCTAGATGCATGTCTTAATGAGTTGTTTTGTGAGGAGTAGTGCCTCCATACTTAAATCACTATAGAGCAACGTAGCTCAATCTTTTCTCTTGTTCTCTTGGCTTATGCAACACCAAGGTAAACCAATAAGTAGGGACACAAATATTTTCCAGTGCTTTTGTTGCAAAGGATTTGGTCATTTTCCTTCAAACTGTTCCAAAAAAACTATGCAACTACTATAAAAAGGATGACCATATTATCAAGGAATGATCTACCCGACCGCTAAAGAAATCTAAAATGGCATATTCAACCATAATTGGCTCTTCTAGTGATAGTTGATATGTGGATACAACACCCATGATATAAAATGCTACTGGTTTTGTTCAATATATGATTGTTGAAATGATCCAAAAAATGATCATTTATGCATTATCTAGTTTAGAACTCTCAGGTAAATATTTTTCTACATCTCCTCCTTGGTATTTTGATTTTGCAACTTCTAATCATATGAAGAATAATGTTAAGTCTCTTACTAATGTGGACAAATATTTTGAAAATCTCAAGATTTATACCATTGACTCGTTCTTTACCTATCACAATAACTGTGATGTTTCTTCTTCTTTAACTGATGTTTTTTTCTCTCCTAGCCTTGCAACCATTCTTGTTTTTGTTTGCTAGTTAGTTGAAAAGGATTGTAAAGTGGAATTATCTAAATGTGGTTATGTTATGCAGGATCAACAATTAGGGAAGATGATCATGAAGGGGGCTAAAATGAGGCATCTTTTCCTTCTCCATTTACCTTTATCTTCATGATTCTCATTACCTTATATCACTTATAACTTTGTTCATATTGATTGTCAAACATGGCATAAACATCTCGACATCCAAACTATAATGTAATTCATGATTTGTTAAATTCTAGTTTACTTCGAAATACAAAGTCACCATCTTTTAGCGTTGTTCAATTTGAATATAATTTTTGCAAGGTTTAAAAGTAAAATTTTACCATTTCCTACCCACACACCAAAATTACTCCAACCATTTGATATAATACACAGTGATGTATGGGGCATGACATTAGTTATTCCTCTGGCTTTAAAAGTATTTGTCATTTTCATCGACGACTATAGTCGATTCACGTGAATTTGTTTTTTGCGTTCTAAAAGATATGTATTTTTTGTTTTTAAGCTTTTCCATGCACATATTCAAAACCAATATTCTACCAACATGATAATTCTATGACTATCAACATAGGAGCAGAGTGACATGAGGACACCCCACCTACGCTAAGCCTTAAACATACTTATCATAAAAAAATTATATAATATACGCAACATCTCATAAACTTTCAAATGTTCTTTAAAATCAATAAAAAAAATAATAATCCATAAAACTTATTACAATATCAAAATCCAATGTTCAACTAAAACACTGTAATAATAGAATACTCTAGGACATTAAAACAAAACTAAAAGGAAAGCCTTGTCGAAGCAAGTAAGGCATACCAACAAATGAAATAACATATACTCTCAACAAGTTAACCAGCTAACATAAACTAAGAACCTGAAAAATAACATTAATAAAAAGGGGTGAGTTCAACTAACTCGGTAATGAAATAACATTTAATATACGTCATAGATGCAATAGAAGTATAAGAACTAAAACATATATGTACATACATATTAAACATAATAGCATATGGTAGTGGAATAAAAATCAGATAATAGATAATAGATGAAACCCTAAGGTTCTGATAATAGATGAGGTTTGTGGCTCGATAACTATGAGAGAATCAGTCACCACAGGTTGGTACCTCACTCACCAGCTAGGTATACAACCATGCATATAGACTAACTACTCTCCGTTAGTATAAAGTTTCTAACAAGTATCCCAATATCAAAATATAACAAATATTCACATATTTATAAAATTAAATGAATATCATATTGAATAGAATTTAATTTAACATAATATAAATGCAATTTCAAGAGTAGATAAGTACTCAAAAAATAAAACAACATATATAATAGTTCAAGAAATAATCAGTTGTACTCATCATTTAATCAATATATTCATATTTATATTACATGTATATTAAAAATTATCCCACTTACTTGGAAAACAAAGAAAAGACAACAGATGCAGAACTAAATACTATTAAGGATCTTTAATAGGAACGTTAGCATAACATATAATAGATATGAAAAACACTAAAAAAATGACTCAAAAGAGATAACATAAAAGATCTTAACTCTAACATTAGAGACCAAAATGCAATTATAAAATCAAAATAGATCCACTTGATTGATCCTGAACTTATCCCAAACTGATCGAATCTAAAATAACTGATCAACCGCCACTTCTCAATCAACCAAAAATAAACCAACCGATCAACCAACACTATTAGGCCTAACCAATTGGCCATCACCATCAAGCCAACTAGTCAGCCGGTTCAGACTAATTAATCAATCGGTTCATCAAGATTCCGGAATCCCGATACTCTAGTCTTTTAAAAATTATACAAATCCTCAAAACCCAAAATTCTAGTCCTCACTTAGTTCATTTTAATCCAAAATTAACATCATAAACGTCAATTATACCTCTTAAATCATCCATATATCAAATCAAATCAATATACTAAACATTATAAAAATCCTAAAACATTTTTTTAGTCTATTAACTATTAAATCCCCAATTGAAAACAACAGAAGAGGAAGTCATGATACTTATTTTTTCAACCCTTCTAAAACTCAAAAGTTGAAGTTTAGATATAATTGAATTTTTGGTATATTTAGGAGAAAGGTCCCAGCAAGGGAGAGAAAAAGTGAATAAAGGTAAATCAATTGTCGAGTATATAGGTTAAGTTGGGTTCTTGGGTTTGGGTCTGATGGCTAAAACAAGGGTCTTACATTGACAATCAAGGTGAGTAGATATCTCACTTGTTTCAAGAACTTTTACAAACACATGACATAATATCTCAATCATTTTATCTTTTAACCTCTCAACAAAATAGGGTGGTTAAAAGAAAAAACCATCACCTTCTTGATTTTGTCTGCACCCTCTTATTAGAGTTATTTGTGCCCTCTTGATTCTGGTGTGAAGCCCTTTTCTGCTATTGTCAATCATATAAATAAATTGCCTTCTTTCTTATTGCACTATAAATATCCTTTCACTCAATTATTTGGTCATACTCTGAATTATTCTAACCTTTGTACTTTTCGTTATGCTTACCTTTCCACACACAAACACACAAAACTCATTACCTGATCTATTAAATGTGCTTTTCTAAGATATTCTATACAATTGAAAGGTTTTCTTTGTTATGATCCAAGCATGTGTTGTATTCAGGTTTTTAGAAATATAATCTTTCTAGAAAACCAATATTCTTTTTTCACTTACCTTGCTCCTATTTCCTTTTTATTTTTTGTTTTGTCCATGTTTACTAATCATCCTGCAAATGCGGTAACTTCTAAACCTCTTCTAGTGTACCAACAATGACCTCTCTGCCCATCCACTTAGATTCTGGAACCTCTTGAGTCCCCTCCAACTAATCCCCCAACTATTGATCTTGTTCTAACAACTTCACCTACTCGTCTTAAACATAGTACTCATATAGGTTTTGTTTCGATACTCGTTTATTTTTTATAACCACCTTGTCTTCTATAATTATTCCCTCAAGTTATAAACATGCAATGATGCATGAATGTTGGTGAAAAGCTATTGAAATAAAAATTTTAGCACTTGAAGAAAACTATTCCTGAGATGTTGTTCTGTGTCCCCATCTGTGAAATCTATTGTGAGCGAGTGTTTTTTATTAAGATTTTTTTATGGATCCATAGACCATTACAAGGCTCAATTAATGGATATTGATATCAAGTAAAAGTATGGCCTAGACTATAATGAGATATTTGCACTGATAGCTAAGATCACCATCGTGCGTATAATTATAACCCATGTCACCTCTTAATCCTGGCCTTTACATCAACTGAATGTTAAGAATACATTCCTACATGGTGACCATAAGAAGAAAGTTTAAATGAAACTTCCTTTTGGTAGGTCCACTTCATCACCTACTGATGTATAGAAACTAAATCACTCTCTGTATGGTTCGAAACAAGCATCGAGAGCATGATTTGAAAAAATTTAAACCAACATCCTCAGCTTTTCATTCATTCAGAGTCAATTTGATTCCCTTTTTTTCTATAAAAAACACTTAATAAGATAGTTGTCCTCTATATTTATATAGATGACATTATTGTCACTGGTTATGATATGGTGACCATCTCTAAGATTAAAAAATTATTGAATCTATTTTCTATATGAAAGATCTTAGGCAATTCATTTCTTGGGGTTAGAGATTTAACGTTAGCTTTAAGGTATCTTTTTAAACTAGAACAAGTATATTTAGGATTTGGTTCAATTAACACGACCCACATACAAGTCCCATGGAAATTAATGTGAAATATTAATTTGATAAGGGGGAGCTTCTTGAGGATCCCACTCTCTATTGGAAGCTAGTTGGTAGTCTTTTCTACCTCACCATCATTCGACCCGACATCTCTTATGTTGTTCACACTATTAACAAGTTCATGCAAACCCCTTGACATCTCCACCTTGCTACTGTTTGCCATATCATTTGATACATCTTTGGCACACCTAGTCGTGACTTATTCTTCTCTACTAGTTTTTTTAATCCAATTACAAACCTACTGTGATGCTGATTGGGAAATCCATTACCGGATGATGTTTGTTTCTTGGCAATGCTTTTATCTCTTGAAAATGCAAGAAGTAGGATTGCATCTCCAAGTCATCCATTAAGGTCGAGTACCGTGCCATGTATGTTGCCTGTTCCGGGATCATCTTATTACATGGTCTCCTCACAGAGCTTGGTTTCTTCCACATTCACTTTACTCTGCCATATGATGAAAACATTAATGACATCCAAATTGTTGTTAACCCTATCTATTATGAGGTTGACTGCCACTTTATTCAGGTCTTTGACTACAAAGTTATTACTCTTCTACACATCTTCACTACTCAACATATTACAAATATCTTCACCAAATCCATGACATGTTAGCACCATCATTTTCTTGTTAGTAAATTTGTACTTGTAAATTTACTAGCATTAGTTTGCGGGGGATGCCAAAGGAAAGTTTTTCCCAAATTGACTGTCATTAGTTGAACTTTTAAAGCTAGTAGATTTTATACGACAACTAATTTCTTTGTTATAAACCTTTCTTTTAATTAGGATATACTAATTGTAGGTTAACAGTAGATAGTTTTGTACATGGTAGTTTTGCATATCTAAAGGCTAAAAATCAACTTGTACAATTTGTACTCTTTTTATATAATGAGATTTCTCCACCGAGAGGAATTAAGTTTTTTTTTCAAAGCTCTCTAAGTTTATCAGGCTAGGTACATGGACTTGGCTAGGAAGGCATATGCGTTTGGGTCCTTTTTAAAGGACTAGGCATGTTGGGCCACCTAGGCTTGCGTACCCGACTCGTTTTTGTTTTTAATTTTTAATTTTTTAATTTAAATTTAAAATTATTTTTTCCTTAAAATTAATTAAAAATATATTATTTAATTAAACTCTTAAATTAACAAAGAATAAAATTTTATATTATTTTATTAAATGACGTGTTTTTGAATAAAAGTATATCAATCTTCTTATAATATTAACAAACCTTTTATTTTACATCCCATCATGATTATTTTTTTTATAAATTTTATCAATTACTTTCCTAATAGGTTTTTTTTTGCTATCATATAATTAAATAACAATTAATTTAGAAAAATGATGTTATTAAGTCCAGTCGTGTCCATAACTTGAGTCACGAGCATGATAGATTAGCTTAGGTTGATCTAAGTCGATTAAAAATGTCATCCCATTTATTTTTGAAAAAAATAATAATTTTATTTACATTAAATTTTGAGTTCACAGTCAAATTTCTTCTTGCAAATAGAAAAGATAATACCAACACTTGCACAATTTATTTTATATTTTTAAAAAAGTTGGTTCGACTTGCAGTGAAGCATGACCAGTTACCTAGTGATATAACTAATTCAATTAAACTTTATATATAATTATTTAGACTCTAAATATCACACATATTAATTCAAAAAGCATTTAAAATATATTCATTTATAAGAAAGTCAGAAGAATATATTAATAGTGAAAAGTAATAAATACAATCCGCAAGAACTTATATATTGAAATGTATGAATATTAAAGTACCAAACCAGTTTTCATCAATTTAAATTTTTAATAAACATATCCCTCAGTTTGAAGCAATAACTGATTCTTTTAGATGCAATCTCCAACCACATCAATATATTAACATTAATATATCAACACGTCAAGTTATCATCCACATCAACATGTATTTGATGAAATCTAATAAGAACAATCATTAAAAAAAAAAATTCATTACACACTTGAGCAACAAAAATAAAGGTAAGGACACTTAAAATAAAAAAAATCTTGAACACCAAATATATAATAATCTCTTGTTATTGTGGTAAATTGTTTGTTTATGGCTGA
Source organism: Populus deltoides (assembly GCA_015852605.2). Taxonomy (NCBI): domain Eukaryota; kingdom Viridiplantae; phylum Streptophyta; class Magnoliopsida; order Malpighiales; family Salicaceae; genus Populus; species Populus deltoides. The sequence continues at coordinate 38,455,285 of CM027570.2, forward strand.
TTATTGGAAGCCATCCGGAGCATACTTCTCCAAGGATTCAAAAAGGCATTGGAGCATGGATTGGAGCCTCGCATGGTCGATCCTCGCATGATTCCTGGTAATAAAATGAGGAAGAAATGTCATTCTCTTTCAGCAGAAAAAGGGAAGCAAATCCATGTCGAGTATTTTTACCATTCATGGGCTGCAGTACACGGCAATTTCAAGGCTACTCGTATACTCAATCATCAACAAACCATAAAATCATCAAGGGTTGTCCTTATCCGAGAAAATACGTTGTCCAAATATTGGCAAACTTCACCATGTGGACTGAGGCGGATCATAGCATAATGACACTTGAAAACTTCCAGCAAACTATATGGTTATAATGCTTACATAAAAAGTAGTGGTGACTGGTAACTAAACAACAAGAGGGGTGCGGAATAAATCATTTAGGTAAAATACGAATTGAAGGCAGCATATCAATGTAATCTAGAGCCCATATTGGATACTGATGAATTATGGATATTTGTAAGGCCTCTATAAAGTGTCGAGAATTCGGAAAATCCTCAAATTTAATCCAATATATTTTGATCCTTGCCTAATTGTACGATAAAGGGTTTCTCTTTCACATTTCCATATTTTGTTCAGATGTGTACATAAAGAACTAGAGTCCTTTTAACTAGCGTGCCATGGGCAAAAACTAGAGTCCACTTTGAAACATTAAGCCTTCATGTGCGTGTCCAGTCCCCAATATGAAGTCTCTGAAGTTTGAACTTATACCACGAACACAGGCAACTGACTGCAACGCAGAGAAACCCCGGAAAAATATGCAACATTTCTCAGAAACCACAGAAGGCCATTGGATCACCAGAGCTTTGTTTTAACCCAAAAGAGGAGGAAGACAACTCCTAGCACAATAGCAACAGGGGCCCATTTTCGAATTAAGGCCTGCACTCAAATCGTGTAAAGCAGATCATAAGTAAATTTCAAGTATATGTACTACATGCAGTTATGTTTCAGCATTTGTCAAGAACTAAGCAGTAACCAATGTCAACATTTATCACAAAACATGTATAATAAAGAAAATTATATTAAAACAAGAGAAAATTTTAGAATTCCAACAAGACCTATAGTTGAAGCCCTTCAGGAAACAATCCTGAAACCCAATTCTATCTGAAAAAATTAACCAACAAAATATACTCTATCTGAAAGAAGGAAACTAATTACTATCAAAGGTAAAGCACAGTGCATAGAGCCTAACGTGCAAATCTCGCAGAAATAGTGGAGCACCTAACTGATTTTAAGAACATAAACCACATCAACCTATTCTTCTAAAATCTTTTTGGTCGCAACCCCATGGTTTACCATGGACAATAACAAAAATAAAAAAATAAAAAAATAAAATAAAATCACGGGATCAGTCTTATGAAAACAAAATATAAAACACTTGAATGTATCATAGATATTCTAAAACCAGTTGTTTCCTTTTAAAGGACATGAGAATGATTCTCTGTTTAACCATAATATGCCAAATGGATCTCAGTTCCAGATGCTTTCCACAAGACTCTATGACACCAACACTAGGATAAAGTTCACTGCCATTTGAAAAACAGATAAAGGCCACTTGTGCCCCAAGACTTCTTCAAAGAATTGTCAAGAAGGTAAAGAAAACAAAGGCCCTAGAATACATGACAACCTTTTTCATGAAAACCCTTTCATACAATTACTTTGGTGTTTCCAAGAATTTGAGCGTGCAACCTTTTGGCAAATAATAATTTATGATTTCAATAGTACTCAAGCAACCTTTTATTTCTTTATTTTGATAGGTAAGAATTTGCAACTCAAGTGGTACAGATTAAATTTAGTCATAAAAAACCTCCACAATATATAACCAAATGGCCTCCAAAAAAGGCCAGTGGTAAAGAGCATATCGGATAAAAGCATACAAATTGAGATCAAGTTGCTGAAGTGTCAGTTGGATTAACACTGTATGTTAACTGCTTAGCAAATGAAACTAACCTGTCGATTCAAATCTCTTGCCTTTTCAGCATATATGCGAGATTCTGATGTTAACCGACTTGACATTTGACTGACCTCTGCATTGTCACCAAAGATGCAAGAGAGAATTTTGTGAATACATCGAGAGGGGGATGAAAGGTAAGAATGTAGCATCTTTTATCCAAGCGAAAGAAAGGAATGATTAAAACATAAATGATGAGGCAAAAAGCAATTGATGCGTGTAGCATGTCACTCACATGTAAATACAAAGAACAAGTCTTATTTGGCCAAAATCAAATATAGAAGAAACACGATTTGATTAAGCTTAATAATTTACGAATTCAGTGCGGTTTTTATTTTTTATTTTTTTGCATTACAACCTACTTTTTAAACTAATTTTCACCTGAAAAAGATCAAATTGATGTTTTCAGGTGTTTTTTTAATGGTTTTGACGTGCTAATGTAAAAAAATCTAAAAAAACATCATTTTAATGCATTTTCAATTGAAAAGCACTTCTAAAAAACACTTTGGACCACAATACCAAACACACACTCATTGATGAAGAAAAAAGTTCTCTAAAAAGGGATAAATATGATTCCCTGCAAGAGTTCATACATTTGGCGTTCTATCCTTGCAGAATAATGGCAAGCCCCAAAAAAAAATGGTTTGAGTACAATTTCTAAGTGGAGATATGTGACCAAGGAAAATAGGTGATGCATTCCACCCTACATCAATAAGTTCCTATTACTTTTGTCAGCTTCATAATAATCAAAGGACTAACTTATTGAACAAGGAAAATGCATACATCTCTATAGCATATAATACAGATACCAGCTGACATCTCTAGAGCATATATAACATCCACATAGCTTGTTAGTATATCCCAGTTGAGCATGCTTATATAATCATCGCCTAATCTAATTAATACCGCATCTAAACATATATAAAAATTCATAAACACTAATATATTCATTTCAAGTATAGACATGGATCATGTTTTACTTGCACCATAATCATAAAATCGATCAATCAATCTTACGGTCCAGCTTTTCACCAACACCCAAAACTTCCTGCACATTGCGAGTCATTATTTGATGGACTTCATACAGCTCATCATTCAACTTTGCAACGTTCCGCTGGGTGCGGGTGTCCTGATACATTTTCTTTGTTTTCTGTATGAAAGTATCTTAAGAACATAAACATGAAAAACAAAATCAATCCTAGTAGAAGTGCCAAAGAGAGTGTAAAGGAATTTAAATATCTGTAAGAACAATTTTATTTCAATAGGAATAAAAACTTACCAAATTTAATGAAGGCATATGGTCTAGCAGCAGTTTCAATTTGAGCCCCATTGACACGTTCAAATTCATTCTTAAGGTCTTCCAGGTATTGAAAGGCAAGTTTCTTAGGATAAGAGCGGTCACACATAGTAAGGTAACAAACACGTCCTTCAATGATATAACTACTCAAGTGAAGGAAAACATCTAGTCTGGTTGACTTTAAAAATAATAAGAAAGCAGAAATCATGGAATAAGTTTTACAAGATACAAAAAAAAAAAAAAAACCCATAAACCCACAGTTCAAAATTCAGAAAAAGGAACGGACAATGTGAATTGACAGTATCAAGTACCATAACATGAGCATAAATTAGGTCATTAGGGAAACATAAATAAGATTCACAAGCAAGCTTACAAGTATTTAACTGCACATATTAAAGATAACTTGCACTCTAATAAAACAGATGGGCCAAATGACCACATAAAGTTCAATGAAAAACCATCAGCACGTGGAAAAACAAATACAGATATGCAGGTACAGCTGCTTTCACAACCAGAACAATACACTTATGCATATATATATATATGATCAGTAAGAAATTCGTCATTTTTTTTATGAGTTCTCTGCAGTGTCATTAAACTGTTAACAAAAATCCAGTAACATATTAGACTTCTAGGCATAACTAATAAGAGATTGCATGATTATGCCGTAGGTGTAGAATCCTTAACGAGTTGGAGGAAGATAAACTAAAAATAGGAAAGTTAAAGACAAGTTTACGCATGCTTAGCAAGTCTAATAAAAATGTTTAGGAGCAATATACATAAATGTCAGGCTATCAAGAACAAACTTCCAAAGGTTATGAAATGAACAAATAAAAATAAATTGCAGGATACTGGAAAACATAAGGACCAGTTTCAACGGACATCCTCGATGCGTCATTGTGGCCAGATGCAAGGTTCTTGAAAAGTGCCTTGACCTGCTGCTTGTACATTTCAGCATCTTTCACATCACGACCATCATCCAGTCCCTCTGCTAGCGGAAGTCCATCAGTAACACGCGCGATCATTGTCAGCTTCACCATCTTTACTTCTTCACTCCCTCAGATATACAAAATAACTGCATTATGTTAAAAATAGAAAACCCAGATCCATTAGGGGCCAACCAAGCAAATTTGATCAAGATTCTGTCTTTAAGACCAGTATTTAATTAAAAAAAAGAAGAAGAAACATTCCTTAAGCTAAACTTAACATCGAAGCATCAGGATGTAAATTATCTGAAATCTAAGAATTGAATCGTATCCATTAAAGTACGTTCAAAAAAAAAAAAAAACCGTGATTCAGTTTCTGTAATTGCCTTTTATTTATATATATATATATATATATATATATATATATATATATAAACAAGTGAAAAGCCATTATTAGAAGGAAAGAAAAAACTCACAACAGAAACAAAACCTCCAACCTTCCTTTTATAACTCAATATAAAATAAACAAGATCCCTGCGATCTATCTTCACGAACCGAACAAAAAAACCCAATTAAGACCCCATGAAACAATGCAATCACACGTTTATAAACCCAAACTGAAACCCATCAAATCATAATTCAAGTATCAAATGAGCATGCAAGAAAGAAAGAAAGAAAGAATTACCTGATTATAGCATGTGGATTTGTGGTTTCGGATTAAAGGATCCGAGGAACAAGAGACTATGATGGTGAAAATATATGTACAATAATAAATAAATAACAAAAACAAAAGACAGATCGAAGAGAGGGCAGTTGTTATATTATTAAGGTAAGCTGCAATTTCTATCTGTCTGTCACTAGTAATTTCGAAGATGGTGAACAACACGAAGTAAATACGAGGATCTGGTCTTTCTAGGCTTGACCCAGTCTCTGGTATTGGGCTTGAGTAACAAGGGTCCATGAAAGAGTATCACAGCGCCGACTTTCGTGGACACCTCCTTTCCCTGGTCTTAGACCAAGCCATCAAATGCATGGACGCTCATATCTTTATATTTTAGATTTAACAAGTTTGTTATGAAATAGAAATAATACTACATTGGTGACATGTGTTTCGTTATGTATTGGATCAAATTTTTTTTAACATGAAAAAAAAAAGTTGAGGAGACACTAGTGGTTTTGAAGAATAAAATCTATAACTTTGATCTTTGATTTGATTTGGATTAATAAGCACGATTAATTTAATAATATAATTAAAAAAATAAAAATAAAAAATTTATTTTTATCTAAAAACACCATAAAACCTCCACAAATCATCACTAATCGGAACCGATCTAATTTTTCAGGTAGGAAAAACACCATAATTGAACTCTTCTCGTCAAATTGAACATATTAACATTAAAAACGACAAGTTTCATTACTAAAAATAATCATTCGCTAACTTTCTCTCTTCTTTGTAGTTTTCAAGTGACTTCCTTTTTTCTTTCTCAAACTTAGAAACTGAAATATTAAGAAATTAAACTTTTTGATCAAAATTAAAATTGCTAAAACTAAAGAGAATGCAAAGTAAGAAAAAAGAAAATAGGTGGACTAAACATAATTTTTTCTAGTGGATTTGAGACTGACCATGAGATTTCTCATTGTTTTACATTTTGGTCATGCTGTTAAATTTTTTTCTTTTCTAAATAAATTCTAATAAATTAGTCATCAATTAGGGCATATAAGGCTGCAATTGAAAAAAAGTTTGAGGATGAAATTGAATATTTTTTATCATTATGGTTTGCTACAATATTTTACCTAGATATTTAGTATAATTTGTAATTACATATATCATGCATGGAGCAATAGACGAAAAGGTTCAATCTTATCCTTCTAAATTTATCCAACAAACACATTTACTAGTATCTTATTAGATAGGTGGCTCCCACTATACCTTTGACTGGGTAAAAATTTTCCCAACAAAAAATGATTTTTAAGAGACTACAATGTTTTTTTTTAATTTTTTTTAAGACTTAGGTCATTGACTTGACTAGGTTTAGTAAGTTTAGTTAATTTAATATATAATTAAAAAAGGCATCGATATTAAATAAAGTAAACAATAAAAAAATAACAATAATTAACTATAAAAAAATGAGTTACCTTGAAATGCACATCTATGTTTATATTTTATTAATTAAATTCAATTCAAAAACAAGATTTCTTTTTAAATATCTAAATTTAACATAGAACAACAAATCAAAAGACATGAGATAACCTTATTTATTTTCAAAAATAGTAAAAAAAAACCCTATAGAAAGCAAATAAAAAAAATAATGGATCTCAATCTCCATTAAAATAAACATTGAAGGATGAAATTGAAATAAAAAATAGCTTAAAAAAGGAAAAAAAAAACCGAGCAAACTGAGTGAATCTTCTAAACCTGGGTTAATCTTCCAAACTCACAATCCGTAAAATCTTAGACCAGAACTTAATCAAGAACCTCAATTTTCAACCAATTTATTGTTGAAATTGAAAAAAATTCAATTTTAAAAATAATTCATTGTAAAAAAAATAGCAACAAAAGAATGAATGTCAAATTTTATAAGAGAAAAAAATTGAAGGAGGATGAAATCGTGAAAAATATTTTTAAAAATTATCTTAAATAAAAAATAACAATAAAAAGAATGAGAACTATCTGATAGTTAAAAAAAATTAAAAGATGATGAAATTTAAAAAGATTCTAATTTTATAAATTATTTCAAATAAAATAAATAATAATAAAAAGAATAGAAAATAAATATGAAGGAAAAACAAATTGAATGGCTGCTTGAAAAATTTGAAGGATAACATGGAAATCGAAGAGGAAAGAGAAAATAAAGGAAAATAAAGAAAAAGTCATCGATGCCAAACCATATGTTTGTTGGCTACACACGTTGTCCAGGGATGGAAATGCTATTGAGATGATTTTAGTGCCATCCCGGAATTCACTTTTGGTCGTTTGAATAACACGGGCATATTCTACACATAAACATGTTGTGTATTATACTCGCCAACTAGCCAACTAGTCATTTTTGTTGAGAAGAGCAAAATCATCATTACACTGTTACAATCCATACACTACCAGAAAACCAATAAATACAAATGAAAATACCGAGGGAATATTTTTGTCGGTAAATTTTCGAGGGATTTTACCGACGGACATATTCCCTCGGTATATACCGATGGAATTACAAAGGGATAAAAAAATTAAAATAAAGCAAAAAAAAATAATGACGTGTCAGGATTTACTAACAGAATTACCGACGGAATAAATTTCGTCGGTAAAATCCGTCTGTAAATTCATCGGTAAACTTGTTTACACTGTTCTTCATGTCAATTACAAAGGGAATCACCGACGGATAAAATCCGTCGGTATTTTCCAGAGAGCTCCAGAACTGTTCACTTTCCAATTGCACTGTTAATTGTTGTTCTTTACGGACAAAATCACCGACGGATTGAAAATTCATCGGTGTTATTTGGCGGTTTTCTAAAACAACTCAATTGATTTAAAATTTTCATTTAAATATTACAGATGGAATCACCGACGGACTGAAAAATCGTCGGTAATTGTTGGCGGTTTCTAAAAACATTTTACGAAATTAAAAATTTAAATTAAATATTACCGACGGCATTACCGACAGAATAATTAAAAAAATATTAATATTCAATTATCCATCGGTAAATCCGTCGCTAACTCGCTCAAATAAAAAGACCGAATCCTTTATTTCACAAGAGACAGACTTATTTCTTCTTCTTCTACTACTTCTTCTTCTTATTCTTCTACTTCTATTTCTACTTCTACTTCTACTTCTACTTCTACTTCTTCTTCTTCTTCACTATATGTAAAAAACATCAATATCTATTTTTTTCTTTTCTTTTCTCTCCTCATCTCCTTCTCTTTTTCTCCATGCTTGGGAATGTCTTCTTATTCTTTCTTCTTTTATCCTATTAGTTTTTTTTAATTAATATGCTTTACGAAAATGTTTTTCTCTCCTTAGCTTCACTTGCAACTACATTAAGGTAAGATTTTTCTTTTTTTTTTCATGATTTTTTTCACTATATTTGTTTTTTATTTTATTTTTAATTGTTTTTGTTCTTAATAATTGTATAAATGTTGTTGTGAGATTTTTTTTTCATATGAGATTAATTTTTAGTTGATTTATTTATAGGATTTTTAAATTTTTAGCAATTGCAACTTCATTTTTTTCATATGAATTTTTTTAGTTGAATTTATTTTTTTATTTTATTTATTTGTTGCAAATTTGTTTGAGTTGATTTNTTTATTTTTTTTCCAAGCATTTTGNGTATATATTATACAATGTTGATTTATGTTAATTTAATTATTTTATAATTTTGTAAAATGATTTTTTTTATATTTTTTTAAATAATTATCGATGGAATTACCGATGAAATTTCCGTCGGTAATAAAAAAATATTATTACCAAGGGATATACCAATGAAATGAAGCGGGTAATTTTATTTTTTGATTTCCGATGGATTTACCGACGGACAAAAAATTACCGATGAAAAATTCACCGACGGAGCATTTCCATCGGTGATTTTGTCGGTAAATTAATTACAGATGGAATATGTGTCTTACGCCCGATGAAAAAATTCCATCGGTAAAACTGTTAAATCTTGTAGTGATAATTCTTCGAGTTTGTGTCTATAATGAAAAAGTGAGCTCTTTTAGGTTTTTGTTAATTATAGTTTAATATTGTGCTCATCTTTTCTTTTTACATATCTACGGCAATGTCAAATTGGACTTCCAATATGAATCAAATAATATAATTTAAAGGCAATATATAAAAATCTTTTTTTCTTTAAAATTAAAAGATTTCACAAGATTTTGTATGCTTTAATGAAAATGTAATTTGTTTTTATAAATATTATTATATTTTTTTATGAGGTTGGAAAACCTTTTAGGCTGGGATGATTGCTTACAAGATAGAGTTAAGATGGTTCATTAAAATAATAAGGACAAATCTTACAAAATTAAAAAGTTAAATGAGAATGAAATTGAAAAAAAATATAATTTCATAAATTATCTCAAATAAAAATAAATAATAATCAAAATAATAGAGATCAAATCTAACAAATAAAAAAAATTGAAAGATGAAGAAATTAAAATAATAATAATTACCATTTCATAAATTATTTCAAATAAAATAAGTAACAATCAAAAGAATGATGATCAAATTTGATAGATAAAAAAATTCAATTAAAAAATGATAAGGGAAAAGCAAATAACAATTATAAAAATGAGGACCAAAATTAATATAAAAATCAAATTTTAAGGGATGAAATTGAAAAAAAAATATTCAAAACAAAATATATATAACAATCAAAAGTTTGGGGACCAAATTTGATATAATTAGCAAATAATATGACATTTCTAAATTTTTCACAACTTCTGGAAAATATTTTCTGCTCAAAATAAAAGGAAAACACTTTTCTGGAAACTAAGCCAAATTTTTCTTTGACTAGAAAGTGTTTTCCGTTGATCAATTTTTCTAATAACAAACAAACACAAGAAAATTTAGAAAGTGATTTTCATAAAACCACTTTCCATCAAATAAATGAGGACTAAGTCAACATAGAAGGTGGAAGAAAAATTCCAATGCCAATCCAATAAGCCAGATTGCAAAATTTGTGCAAGAAAGAGGAGCTCAAGACAAGTTATTAGGCTTGGTTGAGCTTCGATGGGCTAGTCACTCCCATAACTAGATCTTTTTTGTATTGTTTTCCGAGAAGCTTTTACTTTTTAAAAATAATATTTTTCTTTCCTACAAATTAAAAGAATAAGAAAAGGTATAATTTTCAAACCATCTTGATTTTTTTTAATTCATAAAAATACCCGATCAATCAATTTAGATTATTTTTTGTGTAAAATTGTTATTTCGAGGATTATATATTACAAAATATATTTTGGGGGGGGGATCTTGGGGTGGAGATCATATTGATTATCGAATCTTGGATTACTATAAGATTATGTGATGCATGAGGATTTTTTTGGAAAAAGTTATTTATTTTCTTAGTTATTTGTATTTTTTTTATTTAGTTTACAAAATTAAATATTATACTTAATAATTTTATTTTTTAAATTTATTTAGGAATTTAATTGCTTTTGTTTTTAATTTTTAGGTTTCTTGATTTGTTTAGACTATTTTAGTTTATTTAAGAAGTTATAAACCTTTTAAAAAAGATACTGATCATTAGTATAGTGAATTATTAAAAAATAAAATCTTAAATTAGAATTTTTAGTGTAATTACTTTATTTGGTAAAGTTTTGTGTTGTTTGTTATTATTATATTTCTTATATTGTTTCTATTCGTCGTGTCATTCTAAAAATATATTTGTGTATCAATTGAATTAACGGACTTGTTATTTTAAATTTCATGTTAATATCAATGCATAACATTAATTATTATTGGTATAAAATAAATAAATACAAACTTGTTTTGATATGCCAAATCTTAGATGGCATCGTAATATCAATGTTTTAATCTATAAAAAAAATCTAACATTACACACTAAGATCAGTTCTAAAGTGATTAAGAGTTTAATATCCCATATATATTAATATATAATCAAAGTTTTGAAGTCTAATTAATCCATAAATTAAAATCATAAAATCCGAAATCCATATTTTTTGAAAGTATATATTTAGGTTAAAACCTAGTCCTTACTAATCTACAATGTTTGAAGGAATTTAACTTAGCCTTACATTTTAAATAAGAAGAACGGGTCTTGAATGAGAACAGCACAAAAGCCGATTCATGATTTTCCTCTATTTCACATAACTAGCTGTTAATTGATGAAGAATCCCATGCGAGGTAAAGACCTCGTAAAGACCAATATATCTCCAGAAAAGATTGAAGATTGCGTTTTAATGGCACTTCCATATAGTTTCTCTCTTACTGGATACTCGCCTGCCTAAATAGGGAAAAATATCATCATGAGTACAGATTCATTTTCCAAAAATTCATGATTACAGACTTGAACATCCCCCCTGTTTGTCACCTGTGCTCAATGCATGCATGTTGCTTATTTAAAACTCCCACAACATAGAGCAAGGCAATATTCAAAAACTTTAAGGCGACCAACAACAACACTATGAACGGTGCTGGTGATGAGCTATCTGCTATCTTTGACGCATGCACCTGGCCAGTCTCAGCAGTGAACAAGAGTGAACCAATGTGGGCAACGGGGAAGCTACTACAAGATTCTCCACCAGCTTCTTCACCATCATCGTTACATGATGTAATGCAGATTCAAACTTTTCATCAGAATCCTCAACCTGTTATGGTCAACAGGAATGGATCAGACCAGCTTGCACTAGAAAAGCTGGCACAAGAATTAGCAGTTAGTAATCTTAGCAGCACACCTTCTTTGCTTCCACCGTTAACAACATTATCTCTAAATGAGATAGTGGAGATAAGCCATCAAAGGTCTGATCAGAATCCTCTAGTTTCAGGTATGGCTAGAAGTGAATCTGAATTGGCCTTGGAAAAGTTATTAGAAGAAATGCCAACCACTGCTACCTCTGTGGTGCCACAGATGTCAGCGTCATCGATAGTTAACAACGAGAACATAATAGAAATAGAAAATCCTCCAGCTTCAGCACCGTATATTTATTCTGTGCTTAAGGCCAAGCTCAATATGGCCTGCGCTGCTGCTGCTATCCGATTTGGGGTATGGTATCTATTCTCTCTCTTTGGTCCTACTAAATTATTATCCTCAACTCAAATGGTTTTGTTATATTATTTATAAGATAAATTTGACTACAAATCTTTAATTCATAATTTTGTCGAATGTGAACAGGAAACGCCTACACATCCCAAAGATCAAGCACAGGTTGAACAAAACTTGGAGCCATCTCCTGGTAAGAATTTGCAGATGAGTTTTTCACATAACGCAAAGGGCAGATTATATATATCCACCACTGCTTTTGCATTTAATTGTGAATATGGGAAAATTTATTTATTTATATGAAAGTAATGGTACTAATCGTATGATGGTGTCTTCATTGCAGAATCTGGGATTGTTGCTATGCAGAGAAAACGAAAGGTAGAAATAAGGCAAACAATAAGTGATGCATCATCAAAAGAAGACTCAGAAACCATTGAACAAATAGATCCTGAAGAAGCAAAACGTGCGAGGAGGTAACCATAATTGATCACCTTTCTCTGATATTTTTCTTCTACTCCATATATCTTCAGGGACTGGCTTATACATGCAAGAAAAAAAAGGGGGGGGGGGAGTTTGGCATCTCATTGATGATTTCAAGTCTTAATGGGGTTTCAGGCTCGTGGTGAATAGAAATTCAGCTAGAAGCCACAGAAGGAGACGGAGCCAAATAACTGAACTGCAGGTGGAGGTTAATTAAGATTCCCTTTATCTTCACTTGCTCTTAATTATTCATTAATAGCATTAGCAAACATCCCTTTTCTTATGAAATTTATTATTTTTTTATGATTTTAGTGGAATATTTAATTTTCTAATCTATCATTATGACATCATTAGATTGATGCATTAATGGACGAGCATGCTTCGATGGCATCAGAATTTGCAGAAGTGAAAAAAAAGCATGTTGATGCTATTGTTGAGAATGAAAAACTGAAGAAAGAAATCGGGGCATTAACAGAAAGGGTAAGCAACTTCAACTTCTATTTATGAATTAATATCTACAGGCATGCAATACATGTAACATTTTTCTGATTTTTGTCGAGATGGTTGTCTTATTCGTATCTTTTCAGGTGATTAAGGTTGAAGAAAGAGTTGACCTACTGATGAAGGCGAACCCAATGTTCATCTTGAATCTTAGTACACATGGTAGTGGCATGCAATCTGGTGGTAGCCATGTAAATCATGCATCTTCAAATGTTGCGTTCAATATGGAACCAAGATCGATTCAACAACGGCAGCCAGATCTTGATAATGCTCCTTCTACTTCTTCACTTCATGGAGTGGCCAACATCAACTTCCTCGACGACGACGACGACAACACCAGAAAGCCACAATTTGATGATTATAGAACAAGTACAAGCAACAGAGGATCACAGAATCTGGGTGGCAATGACATGGCATTCATGCAAGGTCGCCACTTTCTTTGTTAATCCTTGCCATGAGATGCTGCCGGATCAGTTTTTATATATCAGAGAAATATATTCGTGTTGGCACAGGTTCATGCAATTACGGGCATAGTGCAATGGATGCTTTTTTTTTTTCTTTTTTTTTTTGGTGGACCAAATAATATATGTTTACCTGTTTTGCAATCATGGGTCTATTAGTAAGGATGGTGATGGGTACATATCAAAATAGCATGTCTTCATGGAGGATCCCTTCTCGTTAAATAAAAAATATTACTATAATTATAATTATAGCGTACAATCACTTTATACCATAATTACATTCTCTCTAAATAAAGCAACTATGTACAACTACTTTCTATTAATTATACTCTCTAAATCAAGTAATTATCTATACAATAACATTACATTAAGATATTATAGCTACATCCCTTTTAAATTGATACTCACATAATGAAGTATCGATTTATGATTAACTGTGAATTGATGTCGGTAACGAGATAAAACCTTGATAAACACATCAATCCTCTAAAACTTAATGAACATACAAGGAAGAGTAATCATATATTAATTAAGTGTTTCATAAATAGAATAATAATTTACTTTAATGTGCTCAATGCATTAATGTAAGATCACGTTAGAATCAATTTGAAAAGCATTGTTGTTATTAGCATAAAGCGGAATAGGAGTAATATGAGGAATATTATTTTCACCTAATAAACCCCCGAAGCCAAACAATCACAAAGCATGAGGATGACAAGCACAATTTTTAGATTCGGTTGATGATTTAGAGATTTTATATATCCTACTTCTTACTTTGAAAAAAAATAAGAGCATCATTAAAAAAACATACATTAACTAGCAACTGAATGACTTGTATTAGGACAATCAACCTAATCCGTATAATTGAAACTCATTAATTATGAATAAGTATTTCTTAAGGTAACAAAAAGAATAACTTGCGATCAAAAGTACTCTTAAGGTAACAAAGAACACATCATGCAACAACCATGTAACAAAGGTAAGGAGTTTGTATAAACTGAATAACCTACTATACAACAAAAGAACAACTATGTTGAATAATTATCAAATAATTCAAACTCCTTATCATCTCTCTAAATAATAAGGGGTCGGATAATAACTCGCCATCACTTTTTTTAATAACGAGTTCTTAAAAAAGGCATAATCAACAAAAAACTAGGAAAACCAATCAAGTTAAGTGATGTTCCAATACAGGGGATGAGAAAGCCTACATTAAAAATCTTGTAAAAAAGAATGTAAAAAAAAAAATTCACCTATACATATCAATGCAATTAAAAGAGGCAGGATAAAAAAAAAAGCAACAAGTCCATGTTGTCTCAACAACTTTTTAAAAAATAGCTCAACAATAATGAAGGAGCTCAATTAATGTTCTTAATCATTGAAAATAATTTTCAAAAATAACTTATAAAATGCAGACATTTTATATGCAATGAAGCAATCTTATTAGAAACCAAGCGTTGATTGTCTATATAATGAAGTTATGGACTTTAAAGAATTGTAACTTATCAACTTAATTGCTCCAAAAGAAAAGGAAAAAAAATAGAGTCAACTCGATGCTAAAAACTAGTTATTGCACTCTTTGTCACCTTTGTCCTTGTAATCATCAATAAAAGACAACTTAAAATGCTATTAATCTTCCTCTTATTCCATTTTTGAAATTGAAGGTCCTCCTCGATCCCTAGTAACACGAACATATCAATCTTCATTAACATTCATGTTTAAAACCTAAAAAAACAAATAAAAAACATGGCAATCAAATTCACCTTTTTGGTAGATTTTTTATCCCCCTCTTCTTTAATTCTTATAATTTGGACTGAATATTAACCCTTTTATATAAAACACATATTATAACAACAACACTAACTAAACATGTTGATTTTTTCACTAATATTATTAAAAAATAGTATGAATTATATCTAAGTTTTTGGGTTGAATTAGTTCTTTGACTTGATATCAGAGCCTTGATCACCAAGTGGTCACGAGTTCAAATCTCATCATCCTTATTTATTTAGTAAAAATTAAGCACAAGGTAATGTAGGCTTGTATAAATTTCAAGCACAAAAAACTTTCACTTAAAAAAATATGTTAAAAAAATATAAATTATATTTTAAAACCTCACCCAAAAGCTTATGCTTTTAGGTAAGTTATTTTATTAACAAGCGAGGATACATGAAATTCTAAATCCACCCCTTTCTTTTCATAATCAACCACGATTAGATCGATCCTCTAGTGCTAATGCCGCTGAATCCACATGAGCAAGCAGACAAGAATAGATCTTTTGCTTCAACCGATCAACAGTCTTCATTAATCCATTATTGTCTTCAGAGCTCAATTTGCTTCTTAGTTTATCTAACCACTCATTTACATGCTTAAGCAGTGACAATGTGACAGCAATATGGTTGTTCTCGCATTCCATTCGTTGTATGGTGAAATCCTTGCCTTTCTTCTCATGGATAGAAACATGAAATCATGTGACGCGGGACAATAAATAATAAGAATTAAAGCAAGAAAAGAAAAAAGCTCTGGCCGACTCTAATGGTACTCCCAAAGATCTGGATCAATCTGCTGCAAAATATCTCTAGTGATCCAAGTGCAATCTGAATCAGGTTGGCCCACCCAACCAACTAGAAACCGATGAACCTCACCATTCCTATTAAAAACAACTTGTTCATCCAGAATAGCATCAATATTATCCTTTTAAGTTGATGTCAAGGTGAAAAGGATAGAGGTTCCATTAGGATCAGTAGGAAGGGAGTTAAGTGGTATCTCAAATGGATCATTTGGAATAGGAAGTGGCTTATGATATGCAACTAGATCTTCAATATTAAATGTAGAGCTAATGCCAAAATCATGTGGTAAATCAAGAACATAAGCATTTGGGCCAACTCGTTGTAGCACTTGAAAGGCCCGATATTACATGCATGTAATTTTCGATTGGTTCCCGAAGGAAACCGCTCAGATCTAATCCGTATCATAACATAGTCTCCCACATTAAACTCATTATATCGTTTATGTAAATCAGGTTGAAGTTTATATTGCGCATTACTTGCCTGAATCTGTTTAGTGATCTCAATATGCAAATCCTGAATTCTACATGCAAAAGACTCGATTGACTTAGACACTCTAGCATGAATAGACATAGGAAGAAGGTCTAAAGGTTTCCTAGGCTTGTAACCATGTACAACTTTAAAATGACTCATGCCTATTGACCTATTGATAGAGCTATTATAGGCAAATTGGGTTGTAGGAAGAATCAAATCCTAATTCCTATTATGATCACTCACTAGACACCTTAAAAGGTTGTCTAAACTCCTGTTAACCACCTCAGTTTGACCATTAGTTTGGGGGTGGTAAACAGTAGAAAACTTCAATTTGGTTCTCACCATATGCCAAAGGTTTTTCCAGAAATAACTTGTAAATCTAACATCCCTATCCGAAACTATGATTAGGGGAAGATCATACAACTTGACATCTCGTGAAAATAGAGTTTCACAACTCTGGAAGCATCTGTGGTCTTAGAACAAGGAATAAAATGAGTCGTCTTAGAGAAGCAGTCGATAACCACAAAAATAGAATCATGTTTCTTTACAGTACGCGAAAGCTCAAACACAAAATGCATACTTACATCTTGCCAAGAGCAAGTGGGAACGGCTAACGGGGTGTAAAGACCAGTATTTTGTTTTCTATGCTTAACTAGTTGACAAGTTCAACATTGACCTACCAATTTAGCGATATGTCTTTTCAAATTAGACTATAAAAACTGACGTTCCACCTCTTCGATAGTTTTATTCCTTCCAAAATGTCCTAAGAGACCTCCAGCATGAATCTCCCATATCAAAAATTCATACACGGATGTTTTCGGGATACAAAGCTTATTATCCTGAAATAAATATCCATCTTAGAGGTGATAACCATTTATGACGCGGTGATTCTCATCTTTCAATGTCAAGTATATTTCTCTAAATTCTGAGCAAGATTCATATTCCTATTTGAGTCTCTCAAATCCTGTGACTTTTACACTCATTACAGATAACAACGTTACCCGACGACTCAAGGCATCTGCAGCTTTATTCTCTATTCTAGATTTATGTTCAAAACAAAAGAATATGCTTACAAATATTCAACCCAATGACCATACCTGTGATTGAGCTTCTTTTAGGAGTTAAGATAGTGGAGGGATTCATGGTCGGAGTAAAGAACAAACTCATGTGGTAACAAGTAATGGTGCCAATAGTGCAAGGCTTGAACCACCGCATAAAACTCCTTATCATAAGTTGAGTATTTTTGTTTTGCCTAATTAAATTTCTCACTAAAGTAGGCTACAGGGTGACGTTCTTGACTAAGTACTCTACCTATATCGACTCTCGAAGCATCACATTCTACATCAAACACCTTAGTAAAGTCAGGTAGCCGCATTACTAGGGCTTCCGTCAACCTTTTCTTAACCTCTTCAAATGTCTTATTAGCTCTTTTACTCCATTGAAACTCACATTGTTTCAAACAATCTATAATAGGCGACTTGATGGTGTTAAATCCCTTAATGAAACGATGATAAAATGTCGCAAACCCATAAAAACTATGAACCTTATGAATATTCTTAAGCTCAGGCCGATCTACTATCGCTTGGACTTTCTGGGGGTCAACAAAGACTCCTTTCCATGACACTATAAACCCTAAAAAGACCACTTGATCTATAAAAAAGGAACACTTTTTGACATTTGCAAACAAACTTGCCTTTCTTAAGGTGGTACAAACTTGAATAAGGAAATTAAAATGCTCTTCCTTGGTTTTACTATAAATAAGAATATCATCAAAGTACACCACCAAGAACTTTCCCATAAATGGCCTAAGCACTTGTGTTATTACTCTCGTAAAAGTGTTTGGTGCATTGGAAAGGTTAAAAGGCATGACTAGTCATTTATATAAACCACACTTAGTTTTAAATGTTGTTTTCCACTCATCTCTTGGACGGATCCTAATTTGATGATACCCTCTCTTTAATTTAATCTTAAAGAAGATCTGGGCTCCTGTCATCATATCTAGCATGTCATTTAATTGAGGAATTGGAAAACAATACTTAATTGTAATCCTATTGATGGCTCGACTATTTACACACATTCTCCATTATCCATCTTTCTTAGGTGTTAACAGTGCAGGTACTACACAAGAGGTCAAACTCTCTCGTATAAATCCCTTTTGTAACAAATCACATACTTGCCTTTGTAATTCAACATGTTCACTCTGGTTCATCCTATAGTGAGGTAAGTTTGGTAATGTAGCACCAGGGATAAAATCTATGGCGTGTTAAACATCATGCATAGGGGGTAAAACATCAGGTAGTTCAGAAGGGAAAACACTAGAAATTCTTTTAACACTTCCCTTACCTCTTCAGGTGGCTCTTCTAAAAAGTCTTTCACAATCTCATTGGCCACTACAGCAAACACAATTGACTCCTCACAAATCTCCTTATAAAACTCCTTAGGACTTATTATGTTAAGCCTTCCTTCTTTCACTTTATTCTTCTTCTGGCTATTATCATTAGACCTTGGAGGTAATCCAATAAGTTGAATTTTTTTACCTTGAAAAGTGAATGAGCAAGAATTTGATCACCCAAAGATTGTAACATCCAAATCATATAACCAAGGCCTACCCAAAATGACATGCCCTACATCCATGGGAATGACATCACACCATATTTCATCATGATAGTCCAAGATCTTTATGGGAAAAAAAGACATCTCTCATTGACCGCTATAGATGTATCATTAACCCAGGACACACTATAGGGTTTAGAGTGTGGAATAGACTTTAAGCCTAAGTAGGACACACTACCCGATGAAACTGCATTGATACAATAACCATTGTCTATGATGGTCTTACACCATTTATCTCCACATTTAATGTAAGTGAAAAAAATGGCAATCTTTCTCCAATCCTCAGTTCCTTTACGTTGTGTTAAAGCGCATCTAACTACACTTAACCTAGTTGTCTTGATTTGAGTGGATATAGACCTAACACATCCTAGCAAATTGGACTCATCCTCCTCATCATTTAGATCCTGAAAATCATCGGGATTGGGTTCATATACCTTATCATCACAATTATCTTCTTCGCCCATATCCTTTTACCCTTAATGCATAGAGTCTTATTAGGGCAGTTAGAGGAAATATGACCAAAACCCTGACACTTAAAACACTGAATTCTTAAGGTTATCTTAGATGCTTCATGAAAAATACCCCTACCCTTATCTTCTCTAGGTATCTGGGAAATCAAAGGATTGGGTTTACGAGGTGGGGCACCCAATATAGAGTTATTACTACCAGGTTGGGATCTAGAAGGGGTACTACAAGTGTCCTGATGTCATGACCTGAAAACCGGATCCATGACCGGCACATAGGCAAGGTTCCCCTCTAAGGTTCCATACCTATGCAAACCCAAACTTACATACAAACTTCTCCTAACTCAATCAGAGTTCAACGCAGCATTTATAACAAAATTAACTTCATAATATAATTGAATTGTCTTAATACAAGAGTTAATATAATTTCATAGTTTTGGAGCACTAACTAGACAAAAAGGAAGTTACAAATTACAACTGAAAAGCAGGTTCGGAAGGTTCAACTAAAGTGACCTGCTATCAAGCTATAAGCCTGAAAAGGTAAATAATGAGAGGGTGAGTTCAATATGCACACATGAGGTAATACAACAATAAGAAATATATATACAAGTATGGCTTTAGTTCTTATAGAAATGTTTCTCAAATTAGCCACAACAAGAATATCATATGGTAAAACTCGTTAGAAAATCAAAATGCAATGAGCATGAGACTCCGTACTGTGAGATGATCATTCCACACAGGTTGGTGACTCCCCCGACCAACTAGGGTTCAGATATGATGTGCACAAAGACTAACACTACCCTGTTAGTATGGGTATTCTGACTAACAAACCATAGGTTCATAATCATAATCATAATCAAACAAACATATTCATATCTCAAGGCTCAACTCATGACATCAATCAAATGAGAACTTATCAATTCAGAAGTCAATTCAAAATATATAATGGTTCATATCAAGAATTCAGATTCAATAATTGATCATGCTTTATCATAACAAGGATAATAATCAACATATATATTATCAAGAAGCATGATCCAATTCATATTAACAAATCAAATATTTATAATATTTCTCATGCATATGGAAAATTATCCACTCACCTGACTCGAAAGCAAACAGAAGTCAAAAGCAGACACCGAAGAAAATCCTACTGATGTCTATGGGTAGAATTCCAGAATATTTCATTATACTCCAGGGACCATTCTGGAATTTTTCTAATTTTTTAGGGTCAAATTGTAATTTTTATCAAATTAGAAGACCAAATTGAAAGTGTTAAAATTTCATAACTATACAGGAATTCTGCCCATAATTCATATTTTATTTTGTTCAAAATCTCGGAATATGCTCCAAGGACCAACAAGTAAATTTTCTAAAGTTTGGGGACTAAACTGTAATTTCCACAAATTGAGGGACCAAACCGAAATTTTGTCATCTTCAACCTCCAACCCAGAATTTCAACAGAAAACTACTATTCTTTCTAAATTTATAACTCAAAATTCACCATTTACACAATTCATAACTCAAAATCATCACAATCTTCCATAATCAACTAAATAATCAATTACCCACAACAATCAACCACATAACATTCAATTTAATTCATCAATTAAACCCAAAACATAAATTTTCAAAACCCTAACATTCATCAAAACTGAAATTTAGGGTTCAAGAAAACATATTATACATATTTATACATTTAACAACCTAAATCTTACCTTTAAACTTGTTTTCTCCTAATCTCTTCCTTTTTTCCCCTCTTTTCTCTTCTTCTTCTTCTTCTTCCTCCCTTCTCTCTCATGATTTACTCTCTAAGAACACAGCTTTCTCTCTCTCTTTTCCATCCTATTTATATTTATCAACTATTATTCAATTACCATACTATCCCTCATTTAATTATACTTACTCTTTAAGTTTTCAAGGGCTTTGTTGTCATTTTCTATCTTGTAATACAAAACATCACACCTGACGTCTCATCCACTGACTTTTTATGACCAAGTCATAATTTTGTACTAGGGTATAAACATTATCAAGGGTGGACACACCTCTAAACACAACCTTTCTTCTAAGGTCATCATTTAAGCCTTTTCGAAATCTACTTAGGGTCATCATTTCGTCCCCCTTAACTGCACACCTCATCCTATACTCATCAAATTGTGCCATATATTCATTAGCAGACTTGCCTCCTTGCCTCAAGTTATTCCACTGGTCCAAAAGATTTCCTCTATCGGAACGAGGCAAATACTTTTCTTCTAACTTAGTCTTTATTTCAACCCAATTAGTAATAGAAGGTTGACCTCCCCTATCCAAAGACTCTTCTACTCTTTTCTAATAGAGTTGAGCGATCGCACTAAGTTTCATCTTTGCAAATATTACCCTCATATTCTCAAATAAATTATTTCAGTCAAAGAATTGATCCATGTCACGGATCCATCTATCAAAGATCTACGGCTCAAGTTGACTCTTAAAAGTCAGGGCTTCTACTTTAATATGCCTCACGACTCGCTCGTCAGGGTCATCGTAGTCGTGATGAACTTGATTGCGGTTGTATTGACGGTTTCTAGGATGAACTGGTCTTTGTTGGTAGTCATTGGAACGTTCACTATTCTTAGGGTTATCAAAGTTATTGTGACCCTGATGTTGGTTACATTGGCGGTTCCTACAAGAAACCGGTCTTTGAGGATTCCTATGGTTGTCACTAGAATGTTCACTCTCGCTAGACCGTTTTACTTGCAAAGTTTCTATGGACTCCACCCTCCCAGAAAGTTTGTTCATTTGATTGGACATGTTGTTCGAGTCTATGGTAACTATGACTTTTAGATTGTGTACTAGACAACCACTACGTAAATGCATGCAAAAACTAATCCTAAGACTGAGATCACAACAACACTTGCAAGTAAAAACGCAAAATAAAATTATAGCTAATATTTAAAAAATATATATTTTTATTTTTATTTTTTTTATCTTTGAGATTAAGTAATGATAGATTAAACTAGGAAAATTCGCAAGCAAGCAACGTAAATCCTTTAAATGCATATAAGTAATCCAAACACCATGTTTCAGTTTTCCCACGAATTTAACCAAGCTCCACAATTAATTAAGAGGAGCAGATACTCAATGCCAATAAACAAGCCCAAAATTAAGGTAATTCAATTTGCGAGGCGGACTATGTAATTTATTTATGGGCAAGCACAAAGAATAATATTAATGCTAAATCTTGGTTAACAAGTGTAAAAGCATACCAGGAATGATGATATTCAATGGGTAAAAGAATTTATGATCAAGTGATGTGGCAGCGAATGATTATGTGGCAGATGACGTGGCAGGTCTAATTATTTTGCCTTGAGAGCTTCCGTATCCTTGCTTCCCTACCTCTTGTGATCTGTTGTCGCTACTGACGGTAATGACGCAAGAAACAGGGCTTTATGATTTTGCTTGGGCCCAGCGATGTGAGGGAAGGGGTTATGGTGTCGCTGCTGGACGGGGGCTTGTTGATGCGTTGATCCGTTGTTGCTGCTGGAGGGCACTATAGACTGTGGCAGATGAAGATATGTTGTGCTGCCTTTGCTGCGATGAGTCACCAGTTGGTGCTGACTGTGATGGGTGGGTGGTTGCGTCTGGTGATCTGTGCTGCTGATTTGGTTGCTGAAGCCGAAGGTCTGCTGTGAAGGCGTTGCTGAAGACAATTTGGCGTGACTGTAGGTGGCATGGAAAGTGGCCTGTTGTAGGAAAATCTTTCGTCGTAGGTGCTATAGAAAGTCGTCGTGGGTTTTGGTGGTTGTTGGGGACATCCAATCTGCCCTCTGGTGAAGGTGGTGTGCTCTGTAACGGCAATTTGCTGATGGAGAAGATGAACAGTGTTTCCCTCTTTTTTTTCAATCAGAACAGTTGGATTTTATTTTTTTAGATCAAACCAGATCTAGGGTTAAGTATAAACATGTAGACCGTTTAACTGTAAGAACAATTAAAACCCTGGCTTTGATACCAAATTTGATGCGGGACAATAAATAATAAGAATTAAAGCAAGAAAAGAAAAAAGCTTTAGAGAAATAAGAAAGCTAAAGAAGAGAAGAAAGAGGATTGAAGATATGCAAAGTCTGCAATATTTTCATTAATCATCAAAATTGTCTCACAAAATGATAGAGAAACATATAAATAGCAAAACCCTAAAACATTGCACTATTAGGTTCAACCCATCAAATCAAACCGTTTAACATAAATAATTTCAAATAAATAAAATAACAATGAGACAGGCCCAAATGGGCTTAGTCTCCCAACCAAAGCGTGGCAAGCTGGGTCATCCTACGTCGTCTCCGTCCATATACTCGTGTAATTTGTGGTGTGAGTCTAGTATCCCCACCATCCTGCATTCAATGCACCCTCCAAGAATCTTAAAAACCAAGCCCTTGTTTCATTCAAAAGAGTCTGTTGGACTTCTTTGATCTCTTTTGTACCTTCTTCTTTACCCACTCCTGTTTCTCACTTGCACTTAGCTCCATTGAAGGCTTTGGAGACTTCAATTTAGCTTTGGCATAACTTAGACCTGTCTTTTTGCTTGTTTTTTCTGTATCTAGGGCAGAAATGTCAGTAAATAATCACAGTGATTTATCCTTGAATGGGGTTGTTATATTTGGTTGGTCGATGAGTTGTTGGATTGTAAGGAATTTTGTGAGAGTGAGGTGGGGGTTCTCTGGTGAGGCAGAGGCGCAGAGCTCAGCAAACATACTAAAAGAAAAGGGATGAAAGTAAAAAGGATATAGAGAAATGGTAAGTACTATGCTGGCTAAAATTATGTTTTGGCCTTGTTATATATATACTTACTTGAGGCACTTGATAAGCATAGTTTTAAAGTCCGGCCCGGCCTGGCGGGTCGACCTGGCCGACCCGGGGCTGGAACCGGGCCGGGTTGATGAAAAAATAGGAAAAGTCATGACCCAGTGTGACCCGGCCGACCCAGCCGACCCAGCAGGTTGATCCGGTGACCCGGTTGACCCTGCAAAACCTGGTCAAAAACCCGGTTGCAACCCATTGACTTTTCTTTTTTTTTTTTTACTAAAATAACGCCGTTTTGAATTTTTTTAAAAATAGAAATTGACCCGGCGACCCGGTCAAAACCCGGAACCCAGGCCGGGTTTAAAAACTATGTTGATAAGAGCTGCAGCAGTAGATGCCTGCTTTTGAGCTTCAGCTGCAACCAAGGTAGCTAAATATCTCCTTCGTAGCATTCCCTTGGAATATAGCAAACAATGAGAAAAGAGAGAGCTGCATTGTGATGCTGAGATTGATGAAAGAGTTTGCATGGTTTTCTTATAATATCTGTTGCTTCGATTAGTGGGTTAGCGACTCATTTTTTAAGGCATTGCATAACAGATCATTTTTTCGCATCAAGAAGATAGACAATTTTCCATGTGGTTAGCATCGTGCACAAGAATGAAAGCGTTTTTTTGAGAACAAGCAGCCTCAAGCTTCCCGAAAGTAAAAAAGGGAGAAACTGTGGAAAACAGGAAAAACTTAATTACCTTTCCAGGCTTCATGAGGTTATCAGGCAGAGAGGTCCATAATGTTGCCTCAGGAAAAGGGATTTTATTGTCATTACATGAAAATGAATTCATGTTTGTGCTGTTATGCTTATTTGAAAACCGTTTTGCAGAAGTTCTCTTGGAGGCACAGACAATTCTCTGTTGTTGGAAACGGCCACCTCTGGCTTTGATGAAAGTGCATCAGGTCGATTTTGATAAGGCGTGGCCGGGCGTGCCTGCAATGCTAATACCAGCAACTGCCACTTAATCGACATTTTACATCTTCATGCAGCAGAGCAAGGCCTTGTGCATTCAACAAACGAAGCACGTTATTGTAAGGAAACCTTATTTTCTCGTATGTATCGATCAGAATCAGACACAGGATATCCTGGAAATCTTCATAAAGTTATTGCACTTCCATTTGTTTACGCTGGGAGAAAAAAAATTATTGCATACGGTTCATTTCAAGAACATCATGTGCTACTGGTGCATTTTCATAATTTCCACCTTAAATAGTCTTTCGACCTGTAATTTACTTGCAACTTGATCTAGTTAAGAAAAACAAAAATTGGCAGAATTTAAAGAAAAACAAGTACCAAAACAAGCTATCTGTGTCTCTGCAACATCAAAATGCATATGTGTTTGGGAGAATCGTACCTGATCTTTATTTTCTTGCTGCTTGCCATTCATCAATCCACGCTTCTTACATAGTCCACCGTTCTCACTCTCATTGCTCTTCTCAATTCCCACTTGAATCCGCTCCATCAACTCTAATAGTTCCTGTCAAAACACCCTGCATATACCTGATGCAACACCAGCGTTTTCCTCTTTGATAATAATTTTCTGTCTTGCATTCTCCCCTTTCACTTCTGACAACTCCCTCAATTTCGAACCAGTAACTTCATTATCGACTGCCACAGGACCCTCGGATGGAACCAACATTTGCATCAAATCTTTTGGATTCCCAATGAAGGGATTCCTCCCTGACACAGGTCTAACACCAACTAAAATCGGAACTGGGTTCCAGCTTCCACTCTATCAACATAGAAAAACTGCCCGAGTTGTAACTTGTTATTCAAAATTAGCTCATTGTCTTCCGTCGATAATGAGACATAGGTTGAATGTGAGGAATCAGATACTTTTATAAAGAACCCTTTATAAGGCCATACTTCTGAGCCTGACAGGGCTGGCACAATGCTGAAAACTTGCAGGAGAACTGACCGATATTCTCTACGAATTTACTTTCGATTTTATACTCTGGAGAAGCTTTAGCAGTACTCCCGGTGTAAGAGATGCCATACCTTTTCCTTCTCTATTTTGAACTATGATCTCTGCCAATTACCTTTCTCCATCCGAACTAGTAAAGCTGAATGAAGCACCCAATTTTAGTTCAGATCAACAGCACTCTCTATTTTACAGTGAATAATAGCCGACATAATTTTTAGGTACCAGATATGGTTTTAAGAATCAATCAGTACTCTTTTTTTTCCCTTCTGTCTATATGAGGTAGCCCTTGCAGGTAACCTACGGATATTTGAATAAGCCAATGCCCTTATGCCCTCGCACCACGTAAATTCAGGTTTTTTTGCATAGCACGTAATCGGAACCTGTGACATGCGCCTCCAGCGTGCATGACAGGCTGTAATCTTTCCCAAAGCCTAAACCCGTAGGGTTAACTCAAACCTTTTTGTTTGCAATATTTTAGAATGCTATTAATCTCTCACCAAT
The DNA here is from genome assembly GCA_015852605.2 of Populus deltoides. NCBI lineage: Eukaryota > Viridiplantae > Streptophyta > Magnoliopsida > Malpighiales > Salicaceae > Populus > Populus deltoides. Next base: position 38,482,021 of record CM027570.2, read on the forward strand.
TATATTTTAAGCAATACTACATCTACATGAACATCCTTAAACCTTTTGGACTCCATAGGAAATGAATTTACTGGAGTAATTACAGAAGTTTCTTCAAATTTCTAAAGATCTAGTAAAATGAATCCAGATGCAGTATGTATGCATTAATTCTAGGGCTTGTTACGCTTGTACGAAACTTTGACATAGACCATAAGTTTCTGTGGAAAAGAAAACAAGAAAGGTAACTTTAACAGCTAAATCATAGATGACGACGTCGATTAATCCAAAACAGTCTGAAGAATAACCACACCATAGGCAAAATATCGGTTCGCACAAGATAGACAGAAACAAAAGGATCATACCTGAGATGAAGGGGGTTCTACTTTAAATAAATGGACGTGATTTGCACATAGAGATGATCACAAAACAGCTACCATCCAAAACAACCAATTTGTTTTGATAATAGAAACCATTGGCAAACCTCAATAGCTTTGCATGCCAGGCAAGCAACTATCAACCTCTCTTGGCTTGAAAGCCAAGAGACATGTTAATGAGTAATGAGAAGTTAGTGCCTCTTTTTTTTTTTTTTTTTAATATACTTGAATAAACATACGAGTGCTGTCAGCTGTGCTGGTTACTATTATTATTGGACATCATTTTATGATTTCCAACGAAAGAATTCTTCTTTAGATTTACTTGAGAAAGGCCGAAATGACCAAAACTGTCTGATCAGGTACACTGGGCTGGATGAGGGAAAGGGCATCTCGTGGATGGCGCAATCATACAGCCACAGCCAAATGACCAGAAACAAAACCGACTTTAAGTTAGATGGTAACTATTTCTTTACATCGAAAATGAAAATTCAAGGTGGATGGCCAAAGGGACAAATTAAAGGTTTGAGTCAACAAGTGGCTCAAGCAAATGCATTAGTTTCAGTTTCTGCACGAACCATGCTAGCATACAAACCATTAAGATGTGAATTCAAGAGTGCATCATGACTACCATTCTCCACCACTGCACCATCTTTCACTACAGCAATCATATCAGCTTCTCTAATGGTAGAAAGCCTGTGAGCCACAATAACAGTCGTTGCCCTCTTAGAGATCTTCCTTAGTGCCTCTTGGACATTCTTCTCTGATTCCAAGTCCAGTGCACTACTTGCTTCATCTAGCAGTAGCACCCTTGATCTCTTTAGAATTGCCCTTGCTATTGCTATTCTTTGTTTCTGGCCACCAGATAGTTGAACCCCACTCTCTCCTACCTATATCAAATATTAAATAGCAAGAAATCAATTACTTTTAGATCGGTCACAAGAGCGTGCCAATTCAGCAAACCTAATGTAGACAGTATGAAATAAATACGAGATCCTTGCGACTTTAAAATTTAGGTCATACCTGAGTTTCATAGCCTTGAGAGAGGCTACAGATGAACTTGTGAATGTATGCTTCACTTGCAGCCTCTTCAATCTCAGCCCTTGAAGCATTAGGATTTCCAAATGCAATATTTTCCCTTATACTACCAGAAAACAATGCAGGCTCTTGACCGACCAAAGCTGTTTGACTCCTTAACCACTTGACATTAAAATCCCTCAAATCCACCCCTCCCATTGTCACCTTCCCTTGATTAGGATCATAAAACCTTTGTATCAACCATACAACAGTTGATTTTCCTGACCCACTACCCCCAACTAAGGCCACCGTGCTACCTCCTTTGACCTTTAAGCAAAAATCCCTCAGCACAATAATCTCAGGCCTAGAGGGATATGCAAAAGTTACCATCTTGAGCTCGATATCCAATAGGTTTGATCTATCAATTTTCTTACCTCTATCCCGGTCACTACGAATCAATGGCTTACGATGAATGATATCAAAAATAGCAGCAATTGCAGGAGCAGCCATGGAAGTATCCGGCGCTAGCCCCGCTAGTTGTCCAACAGAAAATGAACTTAGCACAAGAATGAGGAAAATTTTGTATACCACGCCAATGTTTGTTTCGCCTTGTTTTACGAGGTAGGCTCCAAACCAAAGTGTTAAGGTATATGCACCATACATGGCCCCTTGAGAGAATCCAAGTGTTAGGCCTAGAACTTGTGACCTTTTCACTGATTTCTTCTTGGGCTCAGCCAAGGCTCTATCGAAGGACTCCACTATTTGGTCTTGAGCAGAGAAGGTTGCTACTGTTCTTATACTTGAAACAGCACCAGCAGCAATTGTGCTAGCTTTGGCATAACAGCTATTGTCTAGTTTTGGTCCCACGTTTATGATCAAACTCAAGTAGCTTGCACCAAGAGTGAAAGGAGTTAGTGCTGCAGCCAAAAGAGCCAATCGCCATTGCAGATAAAATGACAGACCAAGACCAACAGCAGCTGAACTTAAACCCATTAACAAGACTGATAGTCTATCACCAAGAACGGATCGGAAACTGATACAATCAATTGAGAGCTTTGAAACAAGTACTCCTACGGAATTTTCTTCGAAATCAAACCAACCAGGTTCTTGCTTTAGTATAGATCGAAATAAGAGGTCCCGTATTCTCACGGTAAGTTTTGTTCCTGCCCATCCGCATAAACCTTGCTGGCCTGTCATAGAAATAATGCAACCAAATCCAAGACCTACAAGTATTAAACAGAGGCGTCCAACATCTCTCTTCAGTTTGAATTTGTTATCTTCAAAGTAGATTGTAAGGGCTTCGCCTAGAAGGTAAGGAAAGACTGAAAGTATTGCACCGGCATGCATACCCAAAAGGAAGCCCAGAAGAAGCTTGACAATCTCTGGTCTCTGAAGACCCCAAATTTCTGAGAGTTGATACTTTCTTGGCTTTGCACTTTCCTGCATTTCCTCCTCTTGATTCTCTGCTTGCATTGATTTTAAGTACCTTGATTTTGAGGTTTCAAATGCATTCTTAGATCTCAAATCAACAGATTTCTCGTAAATAGAGAACTCCATATCCTTGGCAGCATCCTCCTGTTTCAATGCAGATTTTGAAACAGCTTCAGAGGCAAGTTTGACAAGGTCATAGTAGGCACCAGCATTTTCCATTAGCTGGCGATGGTCACCAATTTCAACAACAGAGCCTTGATCAAGAACAGCAATGGTGTTGGCATTTCTTACTGTCGCTAGCCTATGAGCAATGACAATGGTTGTTCTGCCCGTGGATATCTTATCGATGGCTTGCTGAACAACAGATTCAGACTCTGGGTCCAGAGCACTGGTGGGCTCATCTAAAAGAAGGATTCTAGGATTCTTAATCATAGCTCTAGCTAGTGCAATTCTCTGTTTTTGTCCCCCTGAGAGTTGGGTTCCCCTATCTCCAACCTGTCCATAAGTAGCTTTCCTGGTAAGAATTAAACCATATGTGCTTGTGCAGATATTTTACTGTAAATTTTAAATTATGCAATAATATGGTTGTGATAGTGCTAAGGTACCTGAGTGTCATAGCCAAAGGGAAGGCCAGAGATAAAGCTGTGAGCATTGGCAGCAATGCAAGCATTGATTGCTTCTTTCTTTGTGGCATTCTCCTTTCCCATCATCACATTTTCTAGGATGCTGGTGGCAAACAGAACTGGCTCCTGCCCAACCATGCCTATTTGACCTCTTAGCCACTTGACTTGCAGTGTCCTCAGGTCATTACCGTCCAAGGTTACTACACCTGCAATAATATGAAGAACTCAACCCCATTAGATGCTTCATATTGTCTCACTGATATAGCCTCCATTTCTGAGCCAAGTCCAATATGATAGGAGTACGATGATGAGGAGCTTACCATTGATGGGATCGTAGAACCTCTCTATAAGAGCAAAAACGGTGGACTTGCCACCACCACTAGCACCAACCAGTGCAAGAGTCTTTGCGGATGGAATAACTAGATTAAGAGAGCGGAGAATTACTGTTTCAGGACGCGATGGGTAAGCAAAAGTAACGCCTTTGAACTCGATCCTTCCACCAACAGTTGACAGTATCCTCCCATGGGGGGCTGTAAGGATCTATATCAGGAATTCTGTCTATAATTTCATATACTCTGGTTGCTGCTACTGTGCCTTGCGCAAATTGAGCAAAATATGATAGAGACAATGCCAATCCTCTGTCACAAAAATCCAGACAATAATTCATGTCTTTAATCATGCTTTCAGAGTTATGGCTTGAAAAGATTAAAATCTCATCAGCAAACAAACATACAGACAGCATTTGATGACGAGAATTTAAGACAGGATTACCTTCCCCCTACATTGACACCAAAGAAGCAAGCTATTGCATCACCTCCACTTATCTCTTTCCTTGCAACCAGGAGAGATCCATACCAAAAGGCCAGCGCCCATGTTGAGTAGGTAACCAAGTAAATAACTCCCATTCCAGCACCCTTAGCAAACCCAATCTTTGCACCGATAGGCACCGACTTCATCAATAAATCAGCATATTTCCTGGCCAACTTATCCTCAGCAACAAAAGAAAATACAGTTCTAATTGAACTGATTGCCTGCTCAGCTACGCCACCAGCTTTCCGATAAGAAACCTACCATTATAACAAGCCAAAAACAATTGTCCACTATATTCTTCCAAGTAATTGAAATAATGCATATCTGAGTCCTTGAACTTAGTGTCATACCTCTTCTTTTGTAGCTAGACCGACATAAATGGCCTTATAAGCAATGCCACAAAACATCGTTAATGGAGTGACTGACAAAACCACCAGAGATACCTTCCATGACCTTAAGAACCCGACCCAATAACCGCAAATGAAGGTAAATATATGATGGATGAAATGTGCCATCTGCAAATATGATAAAAAGATCCACTGCACATCAGCACTAATAGTCTACCATGTTCTAGTCAAAAACAATTTAGCCGGCCTGTTAACTGAAAAAACACGCTGCAGGCTTAAATTATGGGCAAGTTAAGAGCATAAAATTAGTACTTAATGATAAAGTAATCATATTATATGTATTACACATATTCCAGACAAATAACAAAGGAAAGGAAAGGTAGGATTGACCTTCTCCCCCATCACTTCTTGGATTTGTGCAACATCACTTGAAATTCCATGCATAATATCACTAGTGTTGACTTTTGTATCATAGAAAGTGATATCTTGCCTTAGAACTGCGCTCAGATACAAGTTTCTTATTCGATGAGCTGATCGTTCTCCAACTAATCTCCAACAAGTGATTTCTGTTTCACCCGAAAGAGAGAAATTATGTTTAGGCAAAGTGATTTATGTCAACTTACTTGACGATAAAGACACTGCTGTAAAACCATAAAATGGATAGCGACAAAGTAAATTGCTGATGCTGTTGTTATTCAGAGTTCATTTAATAATCTCCCACTTACCTAAATAAGCTCCAACCACAACTAATGCTGCTACTCCAGTCATAAGCAGACATATCTGCCATTGCAAATTAAAACAGTAATAATAATAATCAAAACAAAAAATAATGTTAATTAATGTGCATCTGAAACCAATATTTTCAAGGCATCAAAAAATTTGTCCTGCAAAGTTGTGGAAGGAGAGGAAATTGTATAAACACAAATGAAAACGCTTACCCTCTCCACTTCTTTCATCATATTATCATCAGAGTGCTTCGCAATCCTGTTCACAAAATCTCCGAAAAAATAAGAATACCATGGAAGAGATCCTCCATTTATGAGAGCTCCTAAACAACCCAAAAACACAAGAACCATATCCCATTTCGTTGAGTATTTGAACAGACTAAACAACCCAACTTGCCTTCGTGCTGCTTCTTCGTTGTCATCATCCTCCTCATCATAATCTTCATCTTCATAACCCAAAGCCTGATCAATGTCATCATATGGATTTTTACCGGGAACGTAATCACGACTGGTTGATCGATTAGCTTCATAAGCACTGAGGAAATCATCATGTCTACTACGGGATAATTCATGACCATGATGATCGTGCCCACCATGTGGAGTGCTGTGGTACAATGGACTAACACCATCATCTTCCATATAAGCATGAGACACTGAAATCCATCTAGAATCTTTATCACCATGGAGATTAGTGTCAGTCTGCAATAACTCTCCCTGTTTCTCAACATCCTCGCTGTCATAGTCAATCATGCTAAGCTCATCTTGATCAACCAAAGGACTTGCATTTCTGCGAGCCCCCCCCTTAATAGCCTGAGATATTGGTCTTGAAATCCCATGATGGGAATTACTGTAAGCAGCCGAGCTATAATCCCTAACATGAACTACCGACCTCTCATTATTTCTGGCAGCGTAGCTTTGTAGCTCAAGCCTACCAGCAGGTACAGCACCATAGCTAGATTGATCGTAGTATGGATTTGTGAAGGTTCTAAATCCACCATGTGTACGTGAAAGATAGTAGTCATTTGCTGATCTTTGAAAAATATGTCTGTTTGATGGTGTGCTAGCTGTCCATGGGCTAAGAGCTGCTCCCAGGCTGCGGGTATCATTCCACCCTGTGGGCTGAAACTGCCATGAAAGCTCATCTTGCCATGACGTATCATTGTCCGTGGCGAAAGGCGTGGAAGGAGTTTGGCGAAGCCTATTTGGAGTATTTGTAAAGCTGAATTGTGTAAATGGACAAAATCCGTCGGTATTTTCCAGAGAGCTCCAGAACTGTTCACTTTCCAATTGCACTGTTAATTGTTGTTCTTTACGGACAAAATCACCGACGGATTGAAAATTCATCGGTGTTATTTGGCGGTTTTCTAAAACAACTCAATTGATTTAAAATTTTCATTTAAATATTACAGACGGAATCACCGACGGACTGAAAAATCGTCGGTAATTGTTGGCGGTTTCTAAAAACATTTTACGAAATTGAAAATTTAAATTAAATATTACCGACGGCATTACCGACAGAATAATTAAAAAAATATTAATATTCAATTATCCATCGGTAAATCCGTCGCTAACTCGCTCAAATAAAAAGACCGAATCCCTTATTTCACAAGAGACAGACTTATTTCTTCTTCTTCTACTACTTCTTCTTCTTATTCTTCTACTTCTATTTCTACTTCTACTTCTACTTCTACTTCTACTTCTACTTCTTCTTCTTCTTCACTATATGTAAAAAACATCAATATCTATTTTTTTCTTTTCTTTTCTCTCCTCATCTCCTTCTCTTTTTCTCCATGCTTGGGAATGTCTTCTTATTCTTTCTTCTTTTATCCTATTAGTTTTTTTTAATTAATATGCTTTACGAAAATGTTTTTCTCTCCTTAGCTTCACTTGCAACTACATTAAGGTAAGATTTTTCTTTTTTTTTCATGATTTTTTTCACTATATTTGTTTTTTATTTTATTTTTAATTGTTTTTGTTCTTAATAATTGTATAAATGTTGTTGTGAGATTTTTTTTTTCATATGAGATTAATTTTTAGTTGATTTATTTATAGGATTTTTAAATTTTTAGCAATTGCAACTTCATTTTTTTCATATGAATTTTTTTAGTTGAATTTATTTTTTTATTTTATTTATTTGTTGCAAATTTGTTTGAGTTGATTTTTTTTATTTTTTTTCCAAGCATTTTGAGTATATATTATACAATGTTGATTTATGTTAATTTAATTATTTTATAATTTTGTAAAATGATTTTTTTTATATTTTTTTAAATAATTATCGATGGAATTACCGATGAAATTTCCGTCGGTAATAAAAAAATATTATTACCAAGGGATATACCAATGAAATGAAGCGGGTAATTTTATTTTTTTATTTCCGATGGATTTACCGACGGACAAAAAATTACCGATGAAAAATTCACCGACGGAGCATTTCCATCGGTGATTTTGTCGGTAAATTAATTACAGATGGAATATGTGTCTTACGCCGATGAAAAAATTCCATCGGTAAAACTGTTAAATCTTGTAGTGATAATTCTTCGAGTTTGTGTCTATAATGAAAAAGTGAGCTCTTTTAGGTTTTTGTTAATTATAGTTTAATATTGTGCTCATCTTTTCTTTTTACATATCTACGGCAATGTCAAATTGGACTTCCAATATGAATCAAATAATATAATTTAAAGGCAATATATAAAAATCTTTTTTTCTTTAAAATTAAAAGATTTCACAAGATTTTGTATGCTTTAATGAAAATGTAATTTGTTTTTATAAATATTATTATATTTTTTTATGAGGTTGGAAAACCTTTTAGGCTGGGATGATTGCTTACAAGATAGAGTTAAGATGGTTCATTAAAATAATAAGGACAAATCTTACAAAATTAAAAAGTTAAATGAGAATGAAATTGAAAAAAATATAATTTCATAAATTATCTCAAATAAAAATAAATAATAATCAAAATAATAGAGATCAAATCTAACAAATAAAAAAAATTGAAAGATGAAGAAATTAAAATAATAATAATTACCATTTCATAAATTATTTCAAATAAAATAAGTAACAATCAAAAGAATGATGATCAAATTTGATAGATAAAAAAATTCAATTAAAAAATGATAAGGGAAAAGCAAATAACAATTATAAAAATGAGGACCAAAATTAATATAAAAATCAAATTTTAAGGGATGAAATTGAAAAAAAAATATTCAAAACAAAATATATATAACAATCAAAAGTTTGGGGACCAAATTTGATATAATTAGCAAATAATATGACATTTCTAAATTTTTCACAACTTCTGGAAAATATTTTCTGCTCAAAATAAAAGGAAAACACTTTTCTGGAAACTAAGCCAAATTTTTCTTTGACTAGAAAGTGTTTTCCGTTGATCAATTTTTCTAATAACAAACAAACACAAGAAAATTTAGAAAGTGATTTTCATAAAACCACTTTCCATCAAATAAATGAGGACTAAGTCAACATAGAAGGTGGAAGAAAAATTCCAATGCCAATCCAATAAGCCAGATTGCAAAATTTGTGTAAGAAAGAGGAGCTCAAGACAAGTTATTAGGCTTGGTTGAGCTTCGATGGGCTAGTCACTCCCATAACTAGATCTTTTTTGTATTGTTTTCCGAGAAGCTTTTACTTTTTAAAAATAATATTTTTCTTTCCTACAAATTAAAAGAATAAGAAAAGGTATAATTTTCAAACCATCTTGATTTTTTTTAATTCATAAAAATACCCGATCAATCAATTTAGATTATTTTTTGTGTAAAATTGTTATTTCGAGGATTATATATTACAAAATATATTTTGGGGGGGGGGATCTTGGGGTGGAGACCATATTGATTATCGAATCTTGGATTACTATAAGATTATGTGATGCATGAGGAATTTTTTGGAAAAAGTTATTTATTTTCTTAGTTATTTGTATTTTTTTTATTTAGTTTACAAAATTAAATATTATACTTAATAATTTTATTTTTTAAATTTATTTAGGAATTTAATTGCTTTTGTTTTTAATTTTTAGGTTTCTTGATTTGTTTAGACTATTTTAGTTTATTTAAGAAGTTATAAACCTTTTAAAGAAGATACTGATCATTAGTATAGTGAATTATTAAAAAATAAAATTTTAAATTAGAATTTTTAGTGTAATTACTTTATTTGGTAAAGTTTTGTGTTGTTTGTTATTATTATATTTCTTATATTGTTTCTATTCGTCGTGTCATTTTAAAAATATATTTGTGTATCAATTGAATGAACGGAATTGAATGAACGGACTTGTTATTTTAAATTTCATGTTAATATCAATGCATAACATTAATTATTATTGGTATAAAATAAATAAATACAAACTTGTTTTGATATGCCAAATCTTAGATGGCATCGTAATATCAATGTTTTAATCTATAAAAAAATCTAACATTACACACTAAGATCAGTTCTAAAGTGATTAAGAGTTTAATATCCCATATATATTAATATATAATCAAAGTTTTGAAGTCTAATTAATCCATAAATTAAAATCATAAAATCCGAAATCCATATTTTTTGAAAGTATATATTTAGGTTAAAACCTAGTCCTTACTAATCTACAATGTTTGAAGGAATTTAACTTAGCCTTACATTTTAAATAAGAAGAACGGGTCTTGAATGAGAACAGCACAAAAGCCGATTCATGATTTTCCTCTATTTCACATAACTAGCTGTTAATTGATGAAGAATCCCATGCGAGGTAAAGACCTCGTAAAGACCAATATATCTCCAGAAAAGATTGAAGATTGCGTTTTAATGGCACTTCCATATAGTTTCTCTCTTACTGGATACTCGCCTGCCTAAATAGGGAAAAATATCATCATGAGTACAGATTCATTTTCCAAAAATTCATGATTACAGACTTGAACATCCCCCCTGTTTGTCACCTGTGCTCAATGCATGCATGTTGCTTATTTAAAACTCCCACAACATAGAGCAAGGCAATATTCAAAAACTTTAAGGCGACCAACAACAACACTATGAACGGTGCTGGTGATGAGCTATCTGCTATCTTTGACGCATGCACCTGGCCAGTCTCAGCAGTGAACAAGAGTGAACCAATGTGGGCAACGGGGAAGCTACTACAAGATTCTCCACCAGCTTCTTCACCATCATCGTTACATGATGTAATGCAGATTCAAACTTTTCATCAGAATCCTCAACCTGTTATGGCCAACAGGAATGGATCAGACCAGCTTGCACTAGAAAAGCTGGCACAAGAATTATCAGTTAGTAATCTTAGCAGCACACCTTCTTTGCTTCCACCGTTAACAACATTATCTCTAAATGAGATAGTGGAGATAAGCCATCAAAGGTCTGATCAGAATCCTCTAGTTTCAGGTATGGCTAGAAGTGAATCTGAATTGGCCTTGGAAAAGTTATTAGAAGAAATGCCAACCACTGCTACCTCTGTGGTGCCACAGATGTCAGCGTCATCGATAGTTAACAACGAGAATATAATAGAAATAGAAAATCCTCCAGCTTCAGCACCGTATATTTATTCTGTGCTTAAGGCCAAGCTCAATATGGCCTGCGCTGCTGCTGCTATCCGATTTGGGGTATGGTATCTATTGTCTCTCTTTGGTCCTAATAAATTATTATCCTCAACTCAAATGGTTTTGTTATATTATTTATAAGATAAATTTGACTACAAATCTTTAATTCATAATTTTGTCGAATGTGAACAGGAACCGCCTACACATCCCAAAGATCAAGCACAGGTTGAACAAAACTTAGAGCCATCTCCTGGTAAGAATTTGCAGATGAGTTTTTCACATAACGCAAAGGGCAGATTATATATATCCATCACTGCTTTTGCATTTAATTGTGAATCTGGGAAAATTTATTTATTTATATGAAAGTAATGGTACTAATCGTATGATGGTGTCTTCATTGCAGAATCTGGGATTGTTGCTATGCAGAGAAAACGAAAGGTAGAAATAAGGCAAACAATAAGTGATGCATCATCAAAAGAAGACTCAGAAACCATTGAACAAATAGATCCTGAAGAAGCAAAACGTGCGAGGAGGTAACCATAATTGATCACCTTTCTCTGATATTTTTCTTCTACTCCATATATCTTCAGGGACTGGCTTATACATGCAAGAAAAAAAAAGGGGGGTGAGTTTGGCATCTCATTGATAATTTCAAGTCTTAATGGGGTTTCAGGCTCGTGGTGAATAGAAATTCAGCTAGAAGCCACAGAAGGAGACGGAGCCAAATAACTGAACTGCAGGTGGAGGTTAATTAAGATTCCCTTTATCTTCACTTGCTCTTAATTATTCATATATAGCATTAGCAAACATCCCTTTTCTTATGAAATTTATTATTTTTTTATGATTTTAGTGGAATATTTAATTTTCTAATCTATCATTATGACATCATTAGATTGATGCATTAATGGACGAGCATGCTTCGATGGCATCAGAATTTGCAGAAGTGAAAAAAAAGCATGTTGATGCTATTGTTGAGAATGAAAAACTGAAGAAAGAAATCGGGGCATTAACAGAAAGGGTAAGCAACTTCTACTGCTATTTATGAATTTCTAAATAACTTGCTAGCTATGACAAATATCCTAGAATTAATATCTACAGGCATGCAATACATGTAACATTTTTCTGATTTTTGTCGAGATGGTTGTCTTATTCGTATCTTTTCAGGTGATTAAGGTTGAAGAAAGAGTTGACCTACTGATGAAGGCGAACCCAATGTTCATCTTGAATCTTAGTACACATGGTAGTGGCATGCAATCTGGTGGTAGCCATGTAAATCATGCATCTTCAAATGTTGCGTTCAATATGGAACCAAGATCGATTCAACAACGGCAGCCAGATCTTGATAATGCTCCTTCTACTTCTTCACTTCATGGAGAGGCCAACATCAACTTCCTCGACGACGACGACGACAACACCAGAAAGCCACAATTTGATGATTATAGAACAAGTACAAGCAACAGAGGATCACAGAATCTGGGTGGCAATGACATGGCATTCATGCAAGGTCGCCACTTTCTTTGTTAATCCTTGCCATGAGATGCTGCCGGATCAGTTTTTATATATCAGAGAAATATATTCGTGTTGGCACAGGTTCATGCAATTACGGGCATAGTGCAATGGATGCTTTTTTTTTTTCTTTTTTTTTTGGTGGACCAAATAATATATGTTTACCTGTTTTGGACTCATGCAATCATGGGTCTATTAGTAAGGATGGTGATGGGTACATATCAAAATAGCATGTCTTCATGGAGGATCCCTTCTCGTTAAATAAAAAATATTACTATAATTATAATTATAGCGTACAATCACTTTATACCATAATTACATTCTCTCTAAATAAAGCAACTATGTACAACTACTTTCTATTAATTATACTCTCTAAATCAAGTAATTATCTATACAATAACATTACATTAAGATATTATAGCTGACATCCCTTTTAAATTGATACTCACATAATGAAGCATCGATTTATGATTAACTGTGAATTGATGTCGGTAACGAGATAAAACCTTGATAAACACATCAATCCTCTAAAACTTAATGAACATACAACACTACAACATTATACAGTTTTGCCGATGGACTAATTCCGTCGGTGACATCAATACAAGGAAGAGTAATCATATATTAATTAAGTGTTTCATAAATAGAATAATAATTTACTTTAATGTGCTTAATGCATTTATGTAAGATAACATTAGAATCAATTTGAAAAGCATTGTTGTTATTAGCATAAAGCGGAATAGGAGTAATATGAGGAATATTATTTTCACCTAACAAACCCTCGAAGCCAAACAATCACAAAGCATGAGGATGACAAGCACAATTTTTAGATTCGGTTGATGATTTAGAGATTTTATATATTCTACTTCTTACCTAAAAAAAATAAGAGCATCATTAAAAAAACATACATTAACTAGCAACTGAATGACTTGTATTAGGACAATCAACCTAATCCGTATAATTGAAACTCATTAATTATGAATAAGTACTTCTTAAGGTAACAAAAAGAATAACTTGCGACCAAAAGTACTCTTAAGGTAACAAAGAACACATCATGCAACAACCATGTAACAAAGGCAAGGAGTTTGTATAAACTGAATAACCTACTATACAACAAAAGAACAACTATGTTGAATAATTATCAAATAATTCAAACTCCTTATCATCTCTCTAAATAATAAGGGGTCGGATAATAACTCGCCATCACTTTTTTTAATAACGAGTTCTTAAAAAAGGCATAATCAACAAAAAACTAGGAAAACCAATCAAGTTAAGTGATGTTCCAATACAGGGGATGAGAAAGCCTACATTAAAAATCTTGTAAAAGAGAATGTAAAAAAAAAAATTCACCTAAACATATCAATGCAATTAAAAGAGGCAGGATAAAAAAAAAAAAAAAAGCAACAAGTCCATGTTGTCTCAACAACTTTTTAAAAAATAGCTCAACAATAATGAAGGAGCTCAATTAATGTTCTTAATCATTGAAAATAATTTTCAAAAATAACTTATAAAATGCAGACATTTTATATGCAATGAAGCAATCTTATTAGAAACCAAGCACTGATTGTCTATATAATGAAGTTATGGACTTTAAAGAATTGTAACTTATCAACTTAATTGCTCCAAAAGAAAAGAAAAAAAAATAGAGTCAACTCGATGCTAAAAACTAGTTATTGCACTTTTTGTCACCTTTGTCCTTGTAATCATCAATAAAAGACAACTTAAAATGCTATTAATCTTCCTCTTATTCCATTTTTGAAATTGAAGGTTCTCCTCGATCCCTAGTAACACGAACATATCAATCTTCATTAACATTCATGTTTAAAACCTAAAAAAACAAATAAAAAACATGGCAATCAAATTCACCTTTTTGGTAGATTTTCTATCCCCCTCTTCTTTAATTCTTAGAATCTGGACTGAATATTAACCCTTTTATATAAAACACATATTATAACAACAACACTAACTAAACATGTTGATTTTTTTCACTAATATTATTAAAAAACAGTATGAATTATATCTAAGTTTTTGGGTTGAATTAATTTTTTGACTTGATATCAGAGCCTTGATCACCAAGTAGTCACGAGTTCAAATCTCATCATCCTTATTTATTTAGTAAAAATTAAGCACAAGGTAATGTAGGCTTGTATAAATTTCAAGCACAAAAAACTTTCACTTAAAAAAATGTGTTAAAAAAATATAAATTATATTTTAAAACCTCACCCAAAAGCTTATGCTTTTAGGTAAGTTATTTTATTAACAAGCGAGGATACATGAAATTCTAAATCCACCCCTTTCTTTTCATAATCAACCACGATTAGATCGATCCTCTAGTGTTGATGCCGCTGAATCCACATGAGCAAGCAGACAAGAATAGATCTTTTGCTTCAACCGATCAACAGTCTTCATTAATCCATTATTGTCTTCAGAGCTCAATTTGCTTCTTAGTTTATCTAACCACTCATTTACATGCTTAAGCAGTGACAATGTGACAACAATATGGTTGTTCTCGCATTCCATTCGTTGTATGGTGAAATCCTTGCCTTTCTTCTCCTGAATAGAAACATGAAATCATGTGACGCGGGATAATAAATAATAAGAATTAAAGCAAGAAAATAAAAAAGCTCTGGCCGACTCTAATGGTACTCCCAAAGATCTGGATCAATCTGCTGCAAAATATCTCTAATGATCCAAGTACAATCTGAATCAGGTTGGCCCACCCAACCAACTAGAAACCGATGAACCTCACCATTCCTATTAAAAACAACTTGTTCATCCAGAATAGCATCAATATTATCCTTTTAAGTTGATGTCAAGGTGAAAAGGATAGAGGTTCCATTAGGATCAGTAGGAAGGGAGTTAAGTGGTATCTCAAATGGATCATTTGGAATAGGAAGTGGCTTATGATATGCAACTAGATCTTCAATATTAAATGTAGAGCTAATGCCAAAATCATGTGGTAAATCAAGAACATAAGCATTTGGGCCAACTCGTTGTAGCACTTGAAAGGCCCGACATTACATGCATGTAATTTTCGATTAGTTCCCGAAGGAAACCGCTCAGGTCTAATCCGTATCATAACATAGTCTCCCACATTAAACTCATTATATCGTTTATGTAAATCAGGTTGAAGTTTATATTGCGCATTATTGCCTGAATCTGTTTAGTGATCTCAATATGCAAATCCTGAATTCTACATGCAAAAGACTCGACTGACTTAGACACTCTAGCATGAATAGACATAGGAAGAAGGTCTAAAGGTTTCCTAGGCTTGTAACCATGTACAACTTTAAAATGACTCATGCCTATTGACCTATTGATAAAGCTATTATAGGCAAATTGAGTCGTAGGAAGAATCAAATCCTAATTCCTATTATGATCACTCACTAGACACCTTAAAAGGTTATCTAAACTCCTGTTAACCACCTCAGTTTGACCATCAGTTTGGGGGTGGTAAACAGTAGAAAACTTCAATTTGGTTCTCACCTATCCGAAACTATGATTTGGGGAAGATCATACAACTTGACAATCTCGTGAAAATAGAGTTTCACAACTCTGGAAGCATCTGTGGTCTTAGAACAAGGAATAAAATGGGTCATCTTAGAGAAGCAGTCGACAACCACAAAAATAGAATCATGTTTCTTTACAGTACGCGAAAGCTCAAACACAAAATGCATACTTACATCTTGCCAAGAGCAAGTGGGAACGGCTAACGGGGTGTAAAGACCAGTATTTTGTTTTCTATGCTTAATTAGTTGACAAATTCGACATTGACCTACCAATTTAGCGATATGTCTTTTCAAATTAGACTATAAAAACTGACGTTCCACCTCTTCGATGGTTTTATTCCTTCCAAAATGTCCTAAGAGACCTCCAGCATGAATCTCCCATATCAAAAATTCATACACGGATGTTTTCGGGATACAAAGCTTATTATCCTGAAATAAATATCCATCTTAGAGGTAATAACCATTTATGACGCGGTGATTCTCATCTTTCAATGTCAAGTATATTTCTCTAAATTCTGAGCAAGATTCATAATCCTATTTGAGTCTCTCAAATCCTGTGACTTTTACACTCATTACAGATAACAACGTTACCCGACGACTCAAGGCATCTGCAGCTTTATTCTCTATTCTAGATTTATGTTCAAAACAAAAGAATATGCTTACAAATATTCAACCCAATGACCATACCTGTGATTGAGCTTCTTTTAGGAGTTAAGATAGTGGAGGGATTCATGGTCGGAGTAAAGAACAAACTCATGTGGTAACAAGTAATGGTGCCAATAGTGCAAGGCTTGAACCACCACATAAAACTCCTTATCATAAGTTGAGTATTTTTGTTTTGCCTAATTAAATTTCTCACTAAAGTAGGCTACAGGGTGACGTTCTTGACTAAGTACTCTACCTATACCAACTCTCGAAGCATCACATTCTACATCAAACACCTTAGTAAAGTCAGGTAGCCGCATTACTAGGGCTTCCGTCAACCTTTTCTTAACCTCTTCAAATGTCTTATTAGCTCTTTTACTCCATTGAAACTCATATTGTTTCAAACAATCTATAATAGGCGACTTGATGGTGTTAAATCCCTTAATGAAACGACGATAAAAAGTCGCAAGCCCATGAAAACTATGAACCTTATGAATATTCTTAGGCTCAGGCCGATCTACTATCGCTTGGACTTTCTGGGGGTCAACAAAGACTCCTTTCCATGACACTATAAACCCTAAAAAGACCACTTGATCTATAAAAAAAGGAACACTTTTTGACATTTGCAAACAAACTTGCCTTTCTTAAGGTGGTACAAACTTGAATAAGGAAATTAAAATGCTATTCCTTGGTTTTACTATAAATAAGAATATCATCAAAGTACACCACCAAGAACTTTCCCATAAATGGCCTAAGCACTTGTGTCATTACTCTCGTAAAAGTGTTTGGTGCATTGGAAAGGTTAAAAGGCATGACTAGTCATTCATATAAACTACACTTAGTCTTAAATGTTGTTTTCCACTCATCTCTTGGACGGATCCTAATTTGATGATACCCACTCTTTAATTTAATCTTAGAGAAGATCTGGGCTCCTGTCATCATATCTAGCATGTCATTTAATTGAGGAATTGAAAAACAATACTTAATTGTAATCCTATTGATGGCTCGACTATTTACACACATTCTCCATTATCCATCTTTCTTAGGTGTTAACAGTGCAGGTACTACACAAGGGCTCAAACTCTCTCGTATAAATCCCTTTTGTAACAAATCACATACTTGCCTTTGTAATTCAACATGTTCACTCTGGTTCATCCTATAGTGAGGCAAGTTTGGTAATGTAGCACCAGGGATAAAATCTATGGCGTGTTAAACATCATGCATAGGGGGTAAAACATCAGGTAGTTCAGAAGGGAAAACACTAGAAATTCTTTTAACACTTCCCTTACCTCTTCAGGTGGCTCTTCTAAAAAGTCTTTCACAATCTCATTGGCCACTACAGCAAACACAATTGACTCCTCACAAATCTCCTTATAAAACTCCTTAGGACTTATTATGTTAAGCCCTCCTTCTTTCACTTTATTCTTCTTCTGGCTATTATCATTAGACCTTGGAGGTAATCCAATAAGTTGAATTTTTTTACCTTGAAAAGTGAATGAGCAAGAATTTGATCACCCAAAGATTGTAACGTCCAAATCATATAACCAAGGCCTACCCAAAATGACATGCCCTACATCCATGGGAATGACATCACACCATATTTCATCATGATAGTCCAAGATCTTTATGGGAAAAAAAGACATCTCTCATTGACCGCTATAGATGTATCATTAACCCAGGACACACTATAGGGTTTAGAGTGTGGAATAGACTTTAAGCCTAAGTAGGACACACTACCCGATGAAACTGCATTGATACAACTACCATTGTCTATGATGGTCTTACACCATTTATCTCCACATTTAATGTAAGTGAAAAAAATGGCAATCTTTCTCCAATCCTCAGTTCCTTTACGTTGTGTTAAAGCGCATCTAACTACACTTAACCTAGTTGTCTTGATTTGAGTGGATATAGACCTAACACATCCTAGCAAATTGGACTCATCCTCCTTATCATTTAGATCCTGAAAATCATCGGGATTGGGTTCATATACCTTATCATCACAATTATCTTCTTCGCCCATATCCTCTTACCCTTAATGCAGTTAGAGGAAATATGACCAAAACCCTGACACTTAAAACACTGAATTCTTAAGATTATCTTAGATGCTTCATGAAAAATACCCCTACCCTTATCTTCTCTAGGTATCTGGGAAATCAAAGGATTGGGTTTACGAGGTGGGGCACCCAATATAGAGTTATTATTACCAGGTTGGGATCTAGAAGGGGTATTACAAGTGTCCTGATGTCATGACCCGAAAACCAGATCCATGACCGGTACATAGGCAAGGTTCCCCTCTAAGGTTCCATACCTATGCAAACCCAAACTTACATACAAACTTCTCCTAACTCAATCAGAGTTCAACGCAGCATTTATAACAAAATTAACTTCATAATATAATTGAATTGTCTTAATAGAAGAGTTAATATAATTTCATAGTTTTGGAGCACTAACTAGACAAAAAGGAAGTTACAAATTACAACTGAAAAGCAGGTTCGGAAGGTTCAACTAAAGTGACCTGCTATCAAGCTATAAGCCTGAAAAGGTAAATAATGAGAGGGTGAGTTCAATATACACACATGAGGTAATACAACAATGAGAAATATATATACAAGTATGGCTTTAGTTCTTATAGAAATGTTTCTCAAATTGGCCACAACAAGAATATCATATGGTAAAACTCGTTAGAAAATCAAAATGCAATGAGCATGAGACTCCGTACTGTGAGATGATCAGTCCACACAGGTTGGTGACTCCCCCGACCAACTAGGGTTCAGATACGATGTGCACAAAGACTAACACTACCCTGTTAGTATGGGTATTCTGACTAACAAACCATAGGTTCATAATCATAATCAAACAAACATATTCATATCTCAAGGCTCAACTCATGACATCAATCAAATGAGAAGTTATCAATTCAGAAGTCAATTCAAAATATATAATGCTTCATATCAAGAATTCAGATTCAATAATTGATCATGCTTTATCATAACAAGGATAATAATCAACATATATATTATCAAGAAGCATGATCCAATTCATATTAACAAATCAAATATTTATAATATTTCTCATGCATATGGAAAATTATCCACTCACCTGACTCGAAAGCAAACAGAAGTCAAAAGCAGACACCGAAGAAAATCCTACTGATGTCTATGGGTAGAATTCCAGAATATTTCATTATACTCCAGGGACCATTCTGGAATTTTTCTAATTTTTTAGGGTCAAATTAGAAGACCAAATTGAAAGTGTTAAAATTTCATAACTATACAGGAATTCTGCCCATAATTCATATTTTATTCTGTTCAAAATCTCGGAATATGCTCCAAGGACCAACTAGTAAATTTTCTAAAGTTTGGGGACTAAACTGTAATTTCCACAAATTGAGGGACCAAACCGAAATTTTGTCATCTTCAACCTCCAACCCAGAATTTCAACAGAAAACTACTATTCTTTCTAAATTTATAACTCAAAATTCACCATTTACACAATTCATAACTCAAAATCATCACAATCTTCCATAATCAACTAAATAATCAATTACCCACAACAATCAACCACATAACATTCAATTTAATTCATCAATTAAACCCAAAACATAAATTTTCAAAACCCTAACATTCATCAAAACTGAAATTTAGGGTTCAAGAAAACATATTATACACATTTATACATTTAACAACCTAAATCTTACCTTTAAACTTGTTTTCTCCTAATCTCTTCCTTTTTTCCCCTCTTTTCTCTTTTTCTTCTTCTTCTTCCTCCCTTCTCTCTCATGATTTACTCTCTAAGAACACAACTTTCTCTCTCTCTTTTCCATCCTATTTATATTTATCAACTATTATTCAATTACCATACTATCCCTCATTTAATTATACTTACTCTTTAAGTTTTCAAGGGCTTTGTTGTCATTTCCTATCTTGTAATACAAAACATCACACCTGACATCTCGTCCACTGACTTTTTATGACCAAGTCATAATTTTATACTAGGGTATAAACATTATCAAGGGTGGACACACCTCTAAACACAACCTTTCTTCTAAGGTCATCATTTAAGCCTTTTCGAAATCTACTTAGGGTCATCATTTCATCCCCCTTAACTGCACACCTCATCCTATACTCATCAAATTGTGCCATATATTCATTAGCAGACTTGCCTCCTTGCCTCAAGTTATTCCACTGGTCCAAAAGATTTCCTCTATCGGAACGAGGTAAATACTTTTCTTCTAACTTAGTCTTTATTTCAACCCAATTAGTAATAGAAGGTTGACCTCCCCTATCCAAAGACTCTTCTACTCTTTTCTAATAGAGTTGAGCGATCCCACTAAGTTTCATCTTTGCAAATATTACCCTCATATTCTCAAATAAATTATTCCAGTCAAAGAATTGATCCATGTCACGGATCCATCTATCAAAGATCTACGGCTCAAGTTGACTCTTAAAAGTCAGGGCTTCTACTTTAATATGCCTCATGACTCGCTCGTCAGGGTCATCGTAGTCGTGATGACCTTGATTGCGGTTGTATTGACGGTTTCTAGGATGAACTGGTCTTTGTTGGTAGTCATTGGAACGTTCACTATTGTTAGGGTTATCAAAGTTATTGTGACCCTGATGTTGGTTACATTGGCGGTTCCTATAAGAAACCGGTCTTTGAGGATTCCTATGGTTGTCACTAGAATGTTCACTCTCGCTAGACCGTCTTACTTGCAAAGTTTCTATGGACTCCACCCTCCCAGAAAGTTTGTTCATTTGATTGGACATGTTGTTCGAGTCCATGGTAACTATGACTTTTAGATTATGTACTAGACAACCACTACGTAAATGCATGCAAAAACTAATCCTAAGACTGAGATCACAACAACACTTGCAAGTAAAAACGCAAAATAAAATTATAGCTACTATTTAAAAAATATATATTTTTATTTTTATTTTTTTTTATCTTTGAGATTAAGTAATGATAGATTAAACCAGGAAAATTCGCAAGCAAGCAACGTAAATCCTTTAAATGCATATAAGTAATCCAAACACCATGTTTCAGTTTTCCCACGAATTTAACCAAGCTCCACAATTAATTAAGAGGAGCAGATACTCAATGCCAATAAACAAGCCCAAAATTAAGGTAATTCAATTTGCGAGGCGGACTATGTAATTTATTTATGGGCAAGCACAAAGAATAATATTAATGCTAAATCTTGGTTAACAAGTGTAAAAGCATACCAGGAATGATGATATTCAATGGGTAAAAGAATTTATGATCGAGTGATGTGGCAGCGAATGATTATGTGGCAGATGACGTGGCAGGTCTAATTATTTTGCCTTGAGAGCTTCCGTATCCTTGCTTCCCTACCTCTTGTGATCTGTTGTCGCTACTGACGGTGATGACGCAAGAAACAGGGCTTTGTGATTTTGCTTGGGCCCAGCGATGTGAGGGAAGGGGTTATGGTGTCGCTGCTGGACGGGGGCTTGTTGATGCGTTGATCCGTTGTTGCTGCTGGAGGGCACTATAGACTGTGGCAGATGAAGATATGTTGTGCTGCCTTTGCTGCGATGAGTCACCAGTTGGTGCTGACTGTGATGGGTGGGTGGTTGCGTCTGGTGATATGTGCTGCTGATTTGGTTCTTTGGGCCGGGTCTGGCACGTGAAGGCGTTACTGAAGACGATTTGGCGTGACTGTAGGTGGCATGGAAAGTGGCCTGTTGTAGGAAAATCTTTCGTCGTAGGTGCTATAGAAAGTTGTCGTGGGTTTTGGTGGTTGTTGGGGACATCCAATCTGCCCTCTGGTAAAGGTGGTGTGCTCTGTAACGGCAATTTGCTGATGGAGAAGATGAACAGTGTTTCCCTCTTTTTTTTTCAATCAGAACAGTTGGATTTTATTTTTTTAGATCAAACCGGATCTAGGGTTAAGTATAAACATGTAGACCGTTTAACTGTAAGAACAATTAAAACCCTGGCTTTGATACCAAATTTGATGCGGGACAATAAATAATAAGAATTAAAGCAAGAAAAGAAAAAAGCTTTAGAGAAATAAGAAAGCTAAAGAAGAGAAGAAAGATGATTGAAGATATGCAAAGTCTGCAATATTTTCATTAATCATCAAAATTGTCTCACAAAATGATAGAGAAACATATAAATAGTAAAACCCTAAAACATCTCACTATTAGGTTCAACCCATCAAATCAAACCGTTTAACATAAATAATTTCAAATAAATAAAATAACAATGAGACAGGCCCAAATGGGCTTAGTCTCCCAACCAAAACGTGGCAAGCTGGGTCATCCTACGTCGTCTCCGTCCATATACTCATGTAATTTGTGGTGTGGGTCTGGTATCCCCACCATCCTGCATTCAATGCACCCTCCAAGAATCTTAAAAACCAAGCCCTTGTTTCATTCAAAAGAGTCTGTTGGACTTCTTTGATCTCTTTTGTACCTTCTTCTTTACCCACTCCTGCTTCTCACTTGCACTTAGCTCCATTGAAGGCTTTGGAGACTTCAATTTAGCTTTGGCATAACTTAGACCTGTCTTTTTGCTTGTTTTTTCTGTATCTGGGGCAGAAATGTCAGTAAATAATCGCAGTGATTTATCCTTGAATGGGGTTGTTACATTTGGTTGGTCGATGAGTTGTTGGATTGTAAGGAATTTTGTGAGAGTGAGGTGGGGGTTCTCTGGTGAGGCAGAAGCGCAGAGCTCAGCAAACATACTAAAAGAAAAGGGATGAAAGTAAGAAGGATATAGAGAAATGGTAAGTACTATGCTGGCTAAAATTATGTTTTGGCCTTGTTATATATATACTTACTTGAGGCACTTGATAAGCATAGTTTTGAAGCCCGGCCTGGCCTGGCGGGTCGACTTGGCCGACCCGGGGCTGGAACCGGGCCGAGTTGATGAAAAAATAGGAAAAGTCATGACCCAGTGTGACCCGGCCGACCCAGTAGGTTGACCCGGTGACCTGGTTGACCCGGCAAAACCTGGTCAAAAACCCGGTCGCAACCCATTGACTTTTTTTTTTTTTTTACTAAAATAACGCCGTTTTGAATTTTTTTAAAAATAAAAATTGACCTGGCGACCCGGTCAAAACCCAGAACCCAGGCCGGGTTTAAAAACTATGTTGATAAGAGCTGCAGCAGTAGATGCCTGCTTTTGAGCTTCAGCTGCAACCAAGGTAGCTAAATATCTCCTTCGTAGCATTCCCTTGGAATATAGCAAACAATGAGAAAAGAGAGAGCTGCATTGTGATGCTGAGATTGATGAAAGAGTTTGCATGGTTTTCTTATAATATCTGTTGCTTCGATTAGTGGGTTAGCGACTCATTTTTTAAGGCATTGCATAACAGATCATTTTTTCGCATCAAGAAGATAGACAATTTTCCATGTGGTTAGCATCGTGCACAAGAATGAAAGCGTTTTTTTGAGAACAAGCAGCCTCAAGCTTCCCGAAAGTAAAAAAGGGAGAAACTGTGGAAAACAGGAAAAACTTAATTACCTTTCCAGGCTTCATGAGGTTATCAGGCAGAGAGGTCCATGATGTTGCCTCAGGAAAAGGGATTTTATTGTCATTACATGAAAAAGAATTCATGTTTGTGCTGTTATGCTTATTTGAAAACCGTTTTGCAGAAGTTCTCTTGGAGGCACAGACAATTCTCTGTTGTTGGAAACGGCCACCTCTGGCTTTGATGAAAGTGCATCAGGTCGATTTTGATAAGGCGTGGCCGGGCGTGCCTGCAATGCTAATACCAGCAACTGCCACTTAATCGACATTTTACATCTTCATGCAGCAGAGCAAGGCCTTGTGCATTCAACAAACGAAGCACGTTATTGTAAGGAAACCTTATTTTCTCGTATGTATCGATCAGAATCAGACACAGGATATCCTGGAAATCTTCATAAAGTTATTGCACTTCCATTTGTTTACGCTGGGAGAAAAAAAATTATTGCATACGGTTCATTTCAAGAACATCATGTGCTACTGGTGCATTTTCATAATTTCCACCTTAAATAGTCTTTCGACCTGTAATTTACTTGCAACTTGATCTAGTTAAGAAAAACAAAAATTGGCAGAATTTAAAGACAAACAAGTACCAAAACAAGCTATCTGTGTCTCTGCAACATCAAAATGCATATGTGTATGGGAGAATCGTACCTGATCTTTATTTTCTTGCTGCTTGCCATTCATCAATCCACGCTTCTTACATAGTCCACCGTTCTCACTCTCATTGCTCTTCTCAATTCCCACTTGAATCCGCTCCATCAACTCTAATAGTTCCTGTCAAAACACCCTGCATATACCTGATGCAACACCAGCGTTTTCCTCTTTGATAATAATTTTCTGTCTTGCATTCTCCCCTTTCACTTCTGACAACTCCCTCAATTTCGAACCAGTAACTTCATTATCGACTGCCACAGGACCCTCGGATGGAACCAACATTTGCATCAAATCTTTTGGATTCCCAATGAAGGGATTCCTCCCTGACACAGGTCTAACACCAACTAAAATCGGAACTGGGTTCCAGCTTCCACTCTATCAACATAGAAAAACTGCCCGAGTTGTAACTTGTTATTCAAAATTAGCTCATTGTCTTCCGTCGATAATGAGACATAGGTTGAATGTGAGGAATCAGATACTTTTATAAAGAACCCTTTATAAGGCCATACTTCTGAGCCTGACAGGGCTGGCACAATGCTGAAAACTTGCAGGAGAACTGACCGATATTCTCCACGAATTTACTTTCGATTTTATACTCTGGAGAAGCTTTAGCAGTACTCCCGGTGTAAGAGATGCCATACCTTTTCCTTCTCTATTTTGAACTATGATCTCTGCCAATTACCTTTCTCCATCCGAACTAGTAAAGCTGAATGAAGCACCCAATTTTAGTTCAGATCAACAGCACTCTCTATTTTACAGTGAATAATAGCCGACATAATTTTTAGGTACCAGATATGGTTTTAAGAATCAATCAGTACTCTTTTTTTTTCCTTCTGTCTATATGAGGTAGCCCTTGCAGGTAACCTACGGATATTTGAATAAGCCAATGCCCTTATGCCCTCGCACCACGTAAATTCAGGTTTTTTTGCATAGCACGTAATCGGAACCTGTGACATGCGCCTCCAGCGTGCATGACAGGCTGTAATCTTTCCCAAAGCCTAAACCCGTAGGGAACTCAAACCTTTTTGTTTGCAATATTTTAGAATGCTATTAATCTCTCACCAATTATTTTTTAAGCAATACTACATCTACATGAACATCCTTAAACCTTTTGGACTCCATAGGAAATGAATTTACTGAAGTAATTACAGAAGTTTCTTCAAATTTCTAAAGATCTAGTAAAATGAATCCAGATGCAGTATGTATGCATTAATTCTAGGGCTTGTTACGCTTGTACGAAACTTTGACATAGACCATAAGTTTCTGTGGAAAAGAAAACAAGAAAGGTAACTTTAACAGCTAAATCATAGATGACGACGTCGATTAATCCAAAACAGTCTGAAGAATAACCACACCATAGGCAAAATATCGGTTCGCACAAGATAGACAGAAACAAAAGGATCATACCTGAGATGAAGGGGGTTCTACTTTAAATAAATGGACGTGATTTGCACATAGAGATGATCACAAAACAGCTACCATCCAAAACAACCAATTTGTTTTGATAATAGAAACCATTGGCAAACCTCAATAGCTTTGCATGCCAGGCAAGCAACTATCAACCTCTCTTGGCTTGAAAGCCAAGAGACATGTTAATGAGTAATGAGAAGTTAGTGCCTCTTTGTTTTTTTTTTTTTTTTTTTATACTTGAATAAACATACGAGTGCTGTCAGCTGTGCTGGTTACTATTATTATTGGACATCATTTTATGATTTCCAACGAAAGAATTCTTCTTTAGATTTACTTGAGAAAGGCCGAAATGACCAAAACTGTCTGATCAGGTACACTGGGCTGGATGAGGGAAAGGGCATCTCGTGGATGGCGCAATCATACAGCCACAGCCAAATGACCAGAAACAAAACCGACTTTAAGTTAGATGGTAACTATTTCTTTACATCGAAAATGAAAATTCAAGGTGGATGGCCAAAGGGACAAATTAAAGGTTTGAGTCAACAAGTGGCTCAAGCAAATGCATTAGTTTCAGTTTCTGCACGAACCATGCTAGCATACAAACCATTACGATGTGAATTCAAGAGTGCATCATGACTACCATTCTCCACCACTGCACCATCTTTCACTACAGCAATCATATCAGCTTCTCTAATGGTAGAAAGCCTGTGAGCCACAATAACAGTCGTTGCCCTCTTAGAGATCTTCCTTAGTGCCTCTTGGACATTCTTCTCTGATTCCAAGTCCAGTGCACTACTTGCTTCATCTAGCAGTAGCACCCTTGATCTCTTTAGAATTGCCCTTGCTATTGCTATTCTTTGTTTCTGGCCACCAGATAGTTGAACCCCACTCTCTCCTACCTATATCAAATATTAAATAGCAAGAAATCAATTACTTTTAGATCGGTCACAAGAGCGTGCCAATTCAGCAAACCTAATGTAGACAGTATGAAATAAATACGAGATCCTTGCGACTTTAAAATTTAGGTCATACCTGAGTTTCATAGCCTTGAGAGAGGCTACAGATGAACTTGTGAATGTATGCTTCACTTGCAGCCTCTTCAATCTCAGCCCTTGAAGCATTAGGATTTCCAAATGCAATATTTTCCCTTATACTACCAGAAAACAATGCAGGCTCTTGACCGACCAAAGCTGTTTGACTCCTCAACCACTTGACATTAAAATCCCTCAAATCCACCCCCTCCCATTGTCACCTTCCCTTGATTAGGATCATAAAACCTTTGTATCAACCATACAACAGTTGATTTTCCTGACCCACTACCCCCAACTAAGGCCACCGTGCTACCTCCTTTGACCTTTAAGCAAAAATCCCTCAGCACAATAATCTCAGGCCTAGAGGGATATGCAAAAGTTACCATCTTGAGCTCGATATCCAATAGGTTTGATCTATCAATTTTCTTACCTCTATCCCGGTCACTACGAATCAATGGCTTACGATGAATGATATCAAAAATAGCAGCAATTGCAGGAGCAGCCATGGAAGTATCCGGCGCTAGCCCCGCTAGTTGTCCAACAGAAAATGAACTTAGCACAAGAATGAGGAAAATTTTGTATACCACGCCAATGTTTGTTTCGCCTTGTTTTACGAGGTAGGCTCCAAACCAAAGTGTTAAGGTATATGCACCATACATGGCCCCTTGAGAGAATCCAAGTGTTAGGCCTAGAACTTGTGACCTTTTCACTGATTTCTTCTTGGGCTCAGCCAAGGCTCTATCGAAGGACTCCACTATTTGGTCTTGAGCAGAGAAGGTTGCTACTGTTCTTATACTTGAAACAGCACCAGCAGCAATTGTGCTAGCTTTGGCATAAGAGCTATTGTCTAGTTTTGGTCCCACGTTTATGATCAAACTCAAGTAGCTTGCACCAAGAGTGAAAGGAGTTAGTGCTGCAGCCAAAAGAGCCAATCGCCATTGCAGATAAAATGACAGACCAAGACCAACAGCAGCTGAACTTAAACCCATTAACAAGACTGATAGTCTATCACCAAGAACGGATCGGAAACTGATACAATCAATTGAGAGCTTTGAAACAAGTACTCCTACGGAATTTTCTTCGAAATCAAACCAACCAGGTTCTTGCTTTAGTATAGATCGAAATAAGAGGTCCCGTATTCTCACGGTAAGTTTTGTTCCTGCCCATCCGCATAAACCTTGCTGGCCTGTCATAGAAATAATGCAACCAAATCCAAGACCTACAAGTATTAAACAGAGGCGTCCAACATCTCTCTTCAGTTTGAATTTGTTATCTTCAAAGTAGATTGTAAGGGCTTCGCCTAGAAGGTAAGGAAAGACTGAAAGTATTGCACCGGCATGCATACCCAAAAGGAAGCCCAGAAGAAGCTTGACAATCTCTGGTCTCTGAAGACCCCAAATTTCTGAGAGTTGATACTTTCTTGGCTTTGCACTTTCCTGCATTTCCTCCTCTTGATTCTCTGCTTGCATTGATTTTAAGTACCTTGATTTTGAGGTTTCAAATGCATTCTTAGATCTCAAATCAACAGATTTCTCGTAAATAGAGAACTCCATATCCTTGGCAGCATCCTCCTGTTTCAATGCAGATTTTGAAACAGCTTCAGAGGCAAGTTTGACAAGGTCATAGTAGGCACCAGCATTTTCCATTAGCTGGCGATGGTCACCAATTTCAACAACAGAGCCTTGATCAAGAACAGCAATGGTGTTGGCATTTCTTACTGTCGCTAGCCTATGAGCAATGACAATGGTTGTTCTGCCCGTGGATATCTTATCGATGGCTTGCTGAACAACAGATTCAGACTCTGGGTCCAGAGCACTGGTGGGCTCATCTAAAAGAAGGATTCTAGGATTCTTAATCATAGCTCTAGCTAGTGCAATTCTCTGTTTTTGTCCCCTGAGAGTTGGGTTCCCCTATCTCCAACCTGTCCATAAGTAGCTTTCCTGGTAAGAATTAAACCATATGTGCTTGTGCAGATATTTTACTGTAAATTTTAAATTATGCAATAATATGGTTGTGATAGTGCTAAGGTACCTGAGTGTCATAGCCAAAGGGAAGGCCAGAGATAAAGCTGTGAGCATTGGCAGCAATGCAAGCATTGATTGCTTCTTTCTTTGTGGCATTCTCCTTTCCCATCATCACATTTTCTAGGATGCTGGTGGCAAACAGAACTGGCTCCTGCCCAACCATGCCTATTTGACCTCTTAGCCACTTGACTTGCAGTGTCCTCAGGTCATTACCGTCCAAGGTTACTACACCTGCAATAATATGAAGAACTCAACCCCATTAGATGCTTCATATTGTCTCACTGATATAGCCTCCATTTCTGAGCCAAGTCCAATATGATAGGAGTACGATGATGAGGAGCTTACCATTGATGGGATCGTAGAACCTCTCTATAAGAGCAAAAACGGTGGACTTGCCACCACCACTAGCACCAACCAGTGCAAGAGTCTTTGCGGATGGAATAACTAGATTAAGAGAGCGGAGAATTACTGTTTCAGGACGCGATGGGTAAGCAAAAGTAACGCCTTTGAACTCGATCCTTCCACCAACAGTTGACAGTATCCTCCCATGGGGGCTGTAAGGATCTATATCAGGAATTCTGTCTATAATTTCATATACTCTGGTTG
Source organism: Populus deltoides (assembly GCA_015852605.2). Taxonomy (NCBI): domain Eukaryota; kingdom Viridiplantae; phylum Streptophyta; class Magnoliopsida; order Malpighiales; family Salicaceae; genus Populus; species Populus deltoides. The sequence continues at coordinate 38,511,734 of CM027570.2, forward strand.
CTGCTACTGTGCCTTGCGCAAATTGAGCAAAATATGATAGAGACAATGCCAATCCTCTGTCACAAAAATCCAGACAATAATTCATGTCTTTAATCATGCTTTCAGAGTTATGGCTTGAAAAGATTAAAATCTCATCAGCAAACAAACATACAGACAGCATTTGATGACGAGAATTTAAGACATGATTACCTTCCCCCTACATTGACACCAAAGAAGCAAGCTATTGCATCACCTCCACTTATCTCTTTCCTTGCAACCAGGAGAGATCCATACCAAAAGGCCAGCGCCCATGTTGAGTAGGTAACCAAGTAAATAACTCCCATTCCAGCACCCTTAGCAAACCCAATCTTTGCACCGATAGGCACCGACTTCATCAATAAATCAGCATATTTCCTGGCCAACTTATCCTCAGCAACAAAAGAAAATACAGTTCTAATTGAACTGATTGCCTGCTCAGCTACGCCACCAGCTTTCCGATAAGAAACCTACCATTATAACAAGCCAAAAACAATTGTCCACTATATTCTTCCAAGTAATTGAAATAATGCATATCTGAGTCCTTGAACTTAGTGTCATACCTCTTCTTTTGTAGCTAGACCGACATAAATGGCCTTATAAGCAATGCCACAAAACATCGTTAATGGAGTGACTGACAAAACCACCAGAGATACCTTCCATGACCTTAAGAACCCGACCCAATAACCGCAAATGAAGGTAAATATATGATGGATGAAATGTGCCATCTGCAAATATGATAAAAAGATCCACTGCACATCAGCACTAATAGTCTACCATGTTCTAGTCAAAAACAATTTAGCCGGCCTGTTAACTGAAAAAAACACGCTGCAGGCTTAAATTATGGGCAAGTTAAGAGCATAAAATTAGTACTTAATGATAAAGTAATCATATTATATGTATTACACATATTCCAGACAAATAACAAAGGAAAGGAAAGGTAGGATTGACCTTCTCCCCCATCACTTCTTGGATTTGTGCAACATCACTTGAAATTCCATGCATAATATCACTAGTGTTGACTTTTGTATCATAGAAAGTGATATCTTGCCTTAGAACTGCGCTCAGATACAAGTTTCTTATTCGATGAGCTGATCGTTCTCCAACTAATCTCCAACAAGTGATTTCTGTTTCACCCGAAAGAGAGAAATTATGTTTAGGCAAAGTGATTTATGTCAACTTACTTGACGATAAAGACACTGCTGTAAAACCATAAAATGGATAGCGACAAAGTAAATTGCTGATGCTGTTGTTATTCAGAGTTCATTTAATAATCTCCCACTTACCTAAATAAGCTCCAACCACAACTAATGCTGCTACTCCAGTCATAAGCAGACATATCTGCCATTGCAAATTAAAACAGTAATAATAATAATCAAAACAAAAAATAATGTTAATTAATGTGCATCTGAAACCAATATTTTCAAGGCATCAAAAAATTTGTCCTGCAAAGTTGTGGAAGGAGAGGAAATTGTATAAACACAAATGAAAACGCTTACCCTCTCCACTTCTTTCATCATATTATCATCAGAGTGCTTCGCAATCCTGTTCACAAAATCTCCGAAAAAATAAGAATACCATGGAAGAGATCCTCCATTTATGAGAGCTCCTAAACAACCCAAAAACACAAGAACCATATCCCATTTCGTTGAGTATTTGAACAGACTAAACAACCCAACTTGCCTTCGTGCTGCTTCTTCGTTGTCATCATCCTCCTCATCATAATCTTCATCTTCATAACCCAAAGCCTGATCAATGTCATCATATGGATTTTTACCGGGAACGTAATCACGACTGGTTGATCGATTAGCTTCATAAGCACTGAGGAAATCATCATGTCTACTACGGGATAATTCATGACCATGATGATCGTGCCCACCATGTGGAGTGCTGTGGTACAATGGACTAACACCATCATCTTCCATATAAGCATGAGACACTGAAATCCATCTAGAATCTTTATCACCATGGAGATTAGTGTCAGTCTGCAATAACTCTCCCTGTTTCTCAACATCCTCGCTGTCATAGTCAATCATGCTAAGCTCATCTTGATCAACCAAAGGACTTGCATTTCTGCGAGCCCCTCCCTTAATAGCCTGAGATATTGGTCTTGAAATCCCATGATGGGAATTACTGTAAGCAGCCGAGCTATAATCCCTAACATGAACTACCGACCTCTCATTATTTCTGGCAGCGTAGCTTTGTAGCTCAAGCCTACCAGCAGGTACAGCACCATAGCTAGATTGATCGTAGTATGGATTTGTGAAGGTTCTAAATCCACCATGTGTACGTGAAAGATAGTAGTCATTTGCTGATCTTTGAAAAATATGTCTGTTTGATGGTGTGCTAGCTGTCCATGGGCTAAGAGCTGCTCCCAGGCTGCGGGTATCATTCCACCCTGTGGGCTGAAACTGCCATGAAAGCTCATCTTGCCATGACGTATCATTGTCCGTGGCGAAAGGCGTGGAAGGAGTTTGGCGAAGCCTATTTGGAGTATTTGTAAAGCTGAATTGTGTAAATGAACGTGAATCATACTGTGAGTTAACAGGAGTGCTGGGGTGCCTGAGTTGCCTACGCTGATGATAGTTTCGTGAGCGGCCAGTGGAGTGGTAATCAATTTCAAAGGAGGAATCAGCCATTGATTCGAGTACAGGCAATGGCGTGTGAGATGTGAGTAAAGTGTTAGAGAAAGAAGGTTAGGATTTGTAGAAGAGAAGTAAACATGCCATTGCAGAAAACAACAGGGTTGTACAAACTTCGTGAGTAGAGGCTAGTTGTGAGTATCGAGCTGGTTGATTTAATGAGTTTCGATCATGCCGCCCGTTTTTTGTACTAAAATCAAGATACTTTATTGGAAACAAAGTCATAAAAACTGGATTCTTCACCTCAGTTTTGTTGCTTTCTTGTCCTCTCTGGCCACTAAATTGCCTGAAACAAAGCTGTAATTTAGCTTGTTTTCTAGCTAGTTCTCTCTGCCCCCTTGTGGTTGACACAATTTGGCTAGTTTTGACTAGGCTGAGATCAACTTTAAAGCTTAATTTGACCAAGTTTTATTGCTAGAACTGATGGTATGAGCCATGTCAACAATGTGAAAGCAGAATATGCACATAAGAAAGATTGCCGCTAATGCAACTAATGGTTGGCTTGATTTGCCTCTCACCAAAGGGGATGGCAAGTGGACAGTACGCTACGCCAACAAAGCCGGCCATTCGAATGTCCATAGAGTCTATGCACGGAAACCTAATGAGATGAGTTTTAATATGAAGGGATATCAACTTTTACGATGGTTCAATCATTAATCCTAACGAGATTTTGTCTTCGTGTTTCTCCTCTATGATTCTTTTCTTGACCAGCGAGAATAAATTAAAAAATATACAGAACAACCTGTCCTTACGTAATTACATGTCCACATGTAATGCAATCACAAGTTCATGACATCAACCACACAACTCTATTCCATTTGTCAGCATAAAATTTAACGAGCTGCTGTTTTATCGATCACATAAATACATAATATTATATTTCTGTATTCGAATTTTATATAGCTTCGACCAATCTATTTTGAGGTGACAATATTGAGAGGGATGTAAATCCTTCAGCCTAACAGCCCACGGGGACACGCGACATAAAACTGAGTAGGTTTCAGCAATCGGAACTTGAAGAACATCCCCATCCACAACAATCCTATGAGCCCAGGGGCCAACATCAATGGAACACAGCTTTCCTTGATGACACTACAGTGTGCAAAAGATGCCTATCGACATCAAGAGGACTTCCTTAACAAGTATTGGCAATTTTAACAAGAAACAATGACATGATATTAATGTAGTGGAGAAGAATGGTAAAATAACAAGCATTGTATACAAGCTATTGCTCCGCATATAATCACATCACTCTCCTTGAGTTGTCAACAACTCTAATTCTAGCAAGAGTTCGATTTCTCTTATACATCACACACGGCTGGAGACTGAGTAATAGAAAAAAGAATGCTCCTAGACTACCAAAATCCCAAGAACGCCAGTAGGCGATTTTTGTTCAATACAATATACAACATATTCGAGCACATGCGTTCGTATCCTATATATAATCCCTTTACACTATCACTTGATTGATGATTCCAGGAGTAGCTCCAAGCTTCTCTCTTAAGTGATTATCTAAGCTTTGAGTCACTACCTTTGCTTCGGAAGGATGACAGAGAGAAGAATGACCGTGGTGCTGTAAAATTTGAACTTAAATGTGTAAGCAAATCATCATACATAACCAACTCCAAAACAGATAACTTTATGTAAAACGTTGTTGTTCACATGAAGTAAATGAACTCAAACTCTTCCTAAATACTCCATAAACAATCAACAGTTTTTTTTTCCTTGTTTTCTGTTAGGTAGCTAGATTGAACATAAAATGTCTTGAAAACTTGTTAACAATGGGTCTGCAAAGGACTTGAACCACTTGTACGCCACTCAGATGGTCAGACTCGACAAAAATTAATTTAGCTCAATAGATCAAACATGAGCCTCTTTCTTAAACTGTTAAGCTAAAGGAGTCAAATCTCAAAGGCTATAAACAAATCCAAAATTCCTGATTTTCATGTGTTTTTGTAATGCTGCACCAATCAAATAAGAATCATGTACATGTGCAATATTAAATGATTAGAGTCATGCAAGGCAAATATCCATAGAATGCCTTCCATTGTATCATAATGCATGTATTGAAAACATGCACATTCATACAGGTCCAGTTAAGTGCAAGATTGTAAAACCTCCCCCTATTGGTCCAAGGTTTTATATATTACACGCTAAAAAACACTTCATGAAAACTAGCCATGCATGACAATAACCATGCAAACAAGTCTGGGCGTGTTTGGCATTGCGGCCAAAATGTTGTTTGCCCAAAATTTGAACTTTTTTTGGCTTAAAATTAATTTTTTGTTTGTGTTTTTGAATTGTTTTGATGTTCTAATATCAAAAATGAATTTTAAAAAATAAAAAATATATATTATTTTGATGCATTTCTGAGCGAAAAGCACTTGAAACGCTAACATTTACCACTCCCAAACAAGCACTAAGACACAGTACATGATTCTTATTTTATCGGTGCAACAGTACAAACATGCTGACTTACACATGCTAGAACTCGTTTATTGATTTTTATGCAGAGCATAGGTCATGGATCACATGCCAGCTTTAACATGAGAGTATATGCATTAGACCAAGCAACCATGCTCACGAACAAAACCTACCTCTCAAACACTTGCGAAGGGGTGTTCAGTTCTGTAAGAAGATTTTGAAGAAAGCATTACCTTGAGTGGAAGTTTCATGTTCCTGAATCCTACATCAGTAAGAAACACATACAGGGCGAATGCCTCCCCTATCATGCAGCTAGTCCCTTGGTTGGCCCCATAATCATGGAAACATATCAACCAATCAATAGCATTTTAATGCTTGCATGCAATTGAAATAGTTTAAGTGATGACCACAAGCTCAGCTCTATTAACTCACTATAAAGTCAATGAACAGAGCATTGATGTTCTCAGGCTTGTCTTCATATCAAGTCAAGCTACAGCACAAAACACCAAGGTATTTGGGCCAGCTTACCAGCTCATCTCAGTAAAAGCATCTTACTTTACCCTAACAGATTCAGGTTCAAATTTGGAGAAATTAGAGAGGCACCTAATTTGAAGCTACTCTGAGCAACGTGCAATGAAAACTTTTCTGGAAAAACATCAGATAAAGCTGGGAAGTCCTTTAAACATGACTTGACAGAATATTCAACGGCCTAACATGCCAAGCAATTTATTGTGAAGAAATTTAAGAATTGAGTAATTTAGAATATTAACAAGAAGAAAACATTCACCTTTAATAGAGCTTCCAGACAAATGATCATCCCTCAATTTGAAGTTTGCTGGAGGTGCTGGTATGGAGCTATGTAATGCTTGAACTGCAAAAAAAATGACAAGGGTCAAGTCATCTATGCAACAATTCAGCATTGCAATCAAAACTCATAACCCGATTAAGAAAACCTAGGAAAAGCTCCACCATTTGGTGGCATAATATGTGCAATTTGTAAAAGAGCCAGCCAAATCTCTGTTCACCTTAAGGTATTACATAAAGGACAATTTATTCAATAATACACAAGTTTCAGATGTCAAGATCTAGAGCAGAGGTCATGCTCGCTTCATTGACAATTATGTCCAAATCATGCCACTTTTAACAATTTCTGGTATATGATTTCTAAATCATTTTTATTCACTTAGGATGAGCAAAGGAGGTCAACTCATTGACTACCAATTAAATATCAGCATGTAAGCAGAGAAAAAATTGAGATCCATGTATTAAAGACCAGGCACTGCTTTTTATGCCAAAAGCTCCAGCGCTGGTAGAGGTCTTAAGAGTCATTGAAACTCTTGAAAAAAAAACAATACAGCAGAAAAATTAGTGCAGGATGAATATAAAAGGAGGTTACTTTAAACTACATGCAGCATTTTGCCTTTATAACTCCTTGACATTCAAATAGAATCGAGGTTCAGATCTGTCTATAAATTCCCTTCATGAACCAACAGTTAAGGGAGCAAGAAATCATTGTCAACCCATAGAGCGGTGATAGCTAAAACACTGAGGTAAATTAAAACCTTGCTACCATGGGATATTTTCAATTGAAAGAAATAGTTGCAAGCACTTCCTAAGTTTAAATATGAGTAGATTAAGATTCTCAGCAAGGAGATGAATAATAGTTAATCAATCAGGAAAAGCAAATATAGCTTACCTTGCTCATTGAACAACTCACTTTCATTAAAGCCATCATCTGAAGGGTGACCCTGTGAGAATCCCATTCTTGACTTCCTCAAATCTTCTGATGACCGATTGGCAGGATCTCGCCCATCTTCTGTATCATCATCTCCTTCAGAAGTGGTAGCAGAAATCCAATCAACCAAACCCTCTGCCCCACGACTTTTCCTTCCAAACTTTAACAACCGTTTGAACCCTTTGGTCACATCCTTGCGAGACTGATTATGGGATGAATTGGCAACAAGAATAGGTTTCTGCGCACTTCCCCACTTCTTCCTCATCCGAGCTACATCAGACTCTGTTTGGGTCAGAGAATGAGAATTCCATGATGCAGGACTCCCAATTGGAGAGTCCACATAAGCATCAATATCTGAGGTCTCATGTGGGTAGGAAAATGGATGTTGCATGCGTGAGTTCCATGACACAGGGCTTTCCCCAGGTGAGTCCTGCAGAGACCCTACAGCATGGAATGTTGATGGCACAGACGCAGGCAATTCAGCAACTGAAGAAGGATCAATTTGAGAAATAGATCTCAGAGATTCATCATTCTCAGATCCAGATGTACCCATCTTGTCTGAATCCAGGCTTAGTCTTGGTTTGCCATTATCCATATTAGCACAATCTTCAATCTCGGTTGTTTCAAGTCCCTCATCTTCTTCTTCCTTTGCCTCATCAACTGAATCTTCTGCCTCAAAGGCTGATTCTTCAAATTCTTCATTTTTTAAAGTCTCAGACGCTACCATAGCTTTCAGTTTCGCAACAGTTGCTCCAGAACCAGGACCTATGCCATTGCCCTTCCTGAGGAAAGGCTTTGACTCCACATTCTTTGAGAATTTGTCATATGGGATCTGCTCAGTTTGCTCTTTATCAAATTTCAATGGTGCCAAAACAACATCCGAGTTTAATGGGGGCAAATCCTTGAACTCAATAGGACCAGCAGAGCTTTTGCGCAAGGATTGAGACCGCTGGTTCTTTTCTTCCTTGGCCAGAGGTATCTCTTCACTGGAACTCTTGCTGCGAGCATAGGTTCTCACCTGCAAGCGATTTGCTGCTTTGCTAACTCCAGACAAGGGCTTTGTGTTCTCTTTTCTGAAATCGGAGAAGTTTGGAACAGACTGTGCAAGAGGATTTTCTGATTGTACTCTCCGCCTCCCGGAACTTGGGTTGGAAATTTTGGATGATGACCGCGGAACTGGCACTACTGTGGTGCGAGGGGTGGATGAAGATGAATTTCTATTCAGCAAGAGCTTCTTGTTTTGAGAGCTTCTAGAAGCAATGCCCCCTAAAGACACCTCATTGAATGATCTGTCCTCTCCATAATAAATCTGTTCTGGAAATTCGGAAAGATCTTCATCCTCTTCACTATGAATGGAATCTACTGGCTGAGGGAAAAAGAAAGCCTTACAAAGGGAGCTTTGAAATTCCAATACAAAAGGCAAGAAAAAAAAATATAACAAAATTAATGCTGAAACTTATTAGCTTCAGCACTTATTTTCCATAGAAAACTGAAAGATGAAATACCTGTTCTCTCTTCGTACTTGAATTAAAATTGAATAGTCTGAGCTTTTCTGCACATCTGTGAGTATCAGACAAGGAATTTTGTCTGTCTGCAGAGCAAGAAAATTTTGCCTTCATCTCAGCTCTACTCCGCTCAAGACTTTCCTGCATGGCCTTCAACTTGGCTTCCTTCTCCAATCTTTTTGTACCCCACTCCTCCCTCAGTTTTGCATCTCTTTTCTGCATGTACCTCTCATAAAATTTCCCTCTAGAATCATCTGAAAAACTAATCTCAGAGAAACTCTGCCTCAGAGAACTGCCACAGTCCTGATGATCTACTATCTTCCTTGGTGGAGTGCTAAACCTTCCAGTATCACTAGAACTCCCAGTTGGTTCAAGCACCGTCTTTTCCTGAAACTGAACAGGAGATATCTCTACAGCTACTGGTTTTCTGTACTGTAAACTTGCTGCCTGTTCAGATTGCACTTCACTAGGCTTGCCTCTCCGAGCAGAACTGGATTGGTCACCAGGAATGCGAAGTTTGTGTTCAGCAAAAAGCTTTTCAAGCTCATTTGCCTTTATCTTCAGCTCATCATTTAATTCTTGATTCCCCTTAGACTGCCTCACCCTTTGAAACTGATCTGCTGATGGTACTTGCTGAGAACCAATGCTCTCTTGACTCTCAGAATACTTTTTACTGGGAAAGCTAGGCTTGTTGCTTCCATGAATAGATCCACTCTCATCCCTCCTACCCTGCAGCTTCCTAAATTGCTCTGGACCCAAAAAAGGTTGTTTCTGGACCTTCATTTTTGAAACTTCAAGATCATCCTCTGTTATCTGTTCAGTGTCCTCCTTCCTTGCCTGATCAACTTCACCCTTAAACAATTTCTGCTGTGTCTGAGAAGCTGACAGATCCAAGTCAGTCACTTTAGTTGGCAATTCCTTATCCTTCACTCCAAAACCACCTTCACACTGTCCTGAAAAAGATCTAGTATGAGTCTGAGAAACCCCAGACCTTGACTGACTCGAGGACTGATCCCTTATTTTAATGTCATCAATTCTATTCCCAGATGCCACATTCCCAACCCTGCCCACAAAACCTCCAATCTGGGTCTGCAGATCAACCTGGTTTTTCACTGCAACAATCTCCACCTTATCTGGAAAACCTCTCGACTTCTCCTGAAAACTCAGTTGAGCTTTCGCTCCAACAGTCCTCTCTTCCCCACCTGAAGTACCCTTCAACTTCTCCAAAACCACCTGATCACCCACCCCTGACTCCTCCCCTCTACCTGCAGATGACCTCAACTGGGCCAGAGACCCTACTTGATCTTTCAAGTTCACTTTCCCCTTCAAATTCACCTCCTTGTCCTTCCTCGCAGGCCCACCACCATGAGTTTGCAAGTCACCCTGATCTTTCAACCCAGAAAGGCTCTTAGTCTCCAACTTAACTAAATTTGCTGCACTTTCTGTATCATTCAACCCTTTCTGGTCCTTATCATCATCTGATGAGACAGGAAACACATTACTTTTGGTTCCAGAAACAGAGGATGAAGAGGGTGTACACAAGGGGCTGTCTATATTGTTATCATCCTTCTTGTCATTGCCCAAGTCAATGCTCATATCACTTGCACCACTCCATCTCCTCAACACAGCCTTTTCAGTTGCAGTTGCAGTTGCAGTTGCAGTTGCAGGTGAAACATCAGATGATAGTCTCCTCAGCTCTGCAGATTTACCTACAGCTCCAGGTTTGCCACCTGAGCTCTCCTTCTGCTTGTTCTCAAATAGGTTGATCCTGTCCTGAACACTGAGTCTCCTAGAAGGTTGGCTTGGTAGACTTGTTGATGAATTAGTCACAGCCTCCTCTTTCTTCTTTTCTTCTTCCTTGTTCTCGTTCTGAATAGTCTGTTGCTGGGTAGCGAGAGAGGAATTGGGTTCTTGACAAGTGGAGGACTTGGATTGGTTAAGGTGGAATTGGGTTTGTGTCGTTTCTATTTGTTGTAGTTCTTGGCTAGCTTGCTGCTGTTGGTGTTTATTTTGGAATGGGTTTTGGTGGGGCCTGGTCAGGTAGGAACCACTTTCATCTTCAGTGGGGTCATCAATTGACATGTCAGATCCCCACGAGGACCGGACCACTTGATCCCCCACAATTGGCTTCCATGGATTGGTCAGGTCTGGTCTTCTCTGGCACAGTAACATAAATTTGGTACAAGCCTCACTGCACGAAATATTTAATACCTTAATTAAATTGTCACAAGAAGAAAAATCTAGCTAACTAGAGTTTGTGGGAAAAGGTAATTAAGACTTAAGAAAAAAGGTGGGAAGTACAAGGAAGCTGGAACTTTTAAAACAGAAAACAACCCTGTAACAGCTAAACCTGCCATATTGTGACAGGTGAAATTAAGAAGATTGGAATGTTTGTCCTTTTTTAATACTTAATAAATCAATTGCGATAGGATGTCAACTTTCTCTGTTTTGATAATGAGATTCCAGATGCCGAGAAGTTTAAGATCTTTTCCTTGCCAATTTTGCTCCAGAATACCACCTGCTTTGTCCTAGATGGTGGAACCAGAAGGGCATATTAAAAGCCAATGTAGGGTCCACAACCAATTATGCGAATATCTCAAGTTGAAACATTCTAAACAGTGCCCAATAAAAAATTTTCATAATGACCGGTCCCAGAGTTCAACAAGGACAACACTCAACACAATCATGAACATTTAATTACTCAAGTGTCCTTGGTACTTTAAACCAGTAACCTATGTGGTCCACTTGAAGGAATCCCCCAAAGCACTAAGATTAAAAAAAAAATCAGAAGTCAGTCACAAGGAATTCTAATGCCAACAGAGAAAAATAACTCCCTAATTCTGGTATGAGCTCAATATATTTGTAGAACTCACAATTTGAGCTTAAGAGAGAAACTCAAGCAACTATACACCTTCATAATCTCAATGAATCACCAGGAGACCTACCTAAATAAGACATCATGCAGGCCATACATCAATCAACTCGATGATGTGCAATGTTACATCGGTGAAAAAGATAGGGAAAAGAAACACTATCATTTCAAACAATCCAAAAACATGTAGTTCCTTTTCATGCACAATATGATCACTTGCATGCAATGACTGTTATGCATCAATAAAAACTACAGAGCAGCATTAGCCAACAGCATCTTTACACCACATGGAGTTGCCTGAAACTTCCCCATTTTCCAAGTCATAAATAGAAGCCATGTCTTTGACTTGCCAATACATCTAAATTTTAAATTAAACTTACACTCTTAAAGTCCATGGTCATACTTCATTTTCTAAATAGCTAAACAGTCAGATGATGCACCATATTGTGATACTTTAGACACAACAGTGGACACTAGCTGCACTATATCAGCAGTGCTAGTGCTACAGCTAAAACAGCTTTGACAAGTCAAATTTGTTTCTTATGCAGAGGAGCCCCAACAAGAGCAGCTAAGAACCACCTAGAAATGACATCTTTCAATTTCAAGTTCCACATCAATAAAAATTCAGATCAACACCTTGCAATTGCAGAATTCATTTACTTTTTAAGGAAGATTAATATAGGCATTTCTAATGTCCTAAATGACCAAGGCTAAAAGTCATTTTTTCGATTTTGAATTGCCTATCAACACAAGTACACAACAGAAAGATGAATATGACATGCATTTAAACTCTGGGTTGTGAACCTCGCCACACCTTTTAGGTTAATAAATTTTTCTAAAAATTCTAGAGTCACAGCACAATAAAAAGTTCATTTGATGGATTCACACACCAGGTAGAACTGGGTAGGAAAAGAACAATTTATATAGAACCAAGGTTCAGTGAAAAGTGTTCAAGATTGGGTAGGAAAGCTAGAACCAATGTTTCCATGTCATCTTCTACTCTGTGCTGAGAAGTGGCCTGGAGGTTTTCCAATTCCACACTTAACACTAGTCCCATAGACAAGCCATCATACAACATAAAAAACTTGCAGCTAAGCCTAAATTGAAATTTCACTCTATTTTGGTCAAATTTCCCTCTTCCTCTTCATTCCTGATACCACATGTGTTTGCCTCCCAACCCAACTGAAGAATCATTTATTCCATTTCCCCAAACCCCCCCCCCAAAAAAAAAAAAAAAAAAAACCACATCAAAAGGCATCACTAAGCACTAAGTGATTAGAAAACACAGGATTAAGTTGAACGCACATGAAACACACACAAACAAACAAAAGTAACAGGAGGGAGAGAGAGCAACTATGCATGGAGTTCCCAAACAGCTTACTTCAAGCGATGGGCACCAAAGCGATCTGCGAAATGCTGGAGGTCTGGAACAGTGTCAACATTGAATCCAGTAGCAGATGCATTAGCATAGGCTGTGGCTAAATCCTCCCTAACTGCAGCAAGCCTCACATCAATCGCCCTTAGAAGCTCCTTCCTGCTTAATAGAACAAGTAACAGCATTAAAGGAAATTTTAATAGAGATTTAAGCATGGCAAGCACCTATGTTAGAAGCTCCTTCCTGCTTAATAGAACAAGTAACAGCATTAAAGGAAATTTTAATAGAGATTTAAGCATGGCAAGCACCTATGTAAGCACAATATCAGACCGTTTCTTGCAGTAAAAGCATGTCCATTTAAAAAAAAAAAAACCTTTAATGATTAACATTGCACTGCAACTACTTCAATAGGCAGCTGAAGATGCTCTGGCTTATGCTCATGCATTATTAAATGATAACATCTTAATCATCTAATAAATTCAAAAATTTTGAAGACAAGATGAAGATAACAAGCTCCAACAAATTCGGAAAACTCTCAAGTATTGACCAAACATAATCAAAAGCACATAAAGAGTGATGCCCCCCCACCCAAGCAAGCAAACCCAGAATACAATGGAACCAAAGGTCCTTACTTTGTTGCATCAGCTCCTGCTGTGGTTCCTGTTCCATCCTTGCCTGGAGAAAATCACCCACCCAATAAGTCAGCATATGAGCATTAATTATGTTACATAAAATCTAGGTTAGGAAGAATAATCTAGTTTAGATATTGAATGAAATTTCACATATTCATTAATAAAGGATAATGAATTCAAAATAAATCAGAGATGACCAACAGATGGTTTCAGAATTTTCTTCACTACATTTCAAATACAGCTGCAATGTCATACAGTTAGCACAGTAGTAATAAAAAAACAGCATAAACAACATTTTTGCGATGCCAGTCTTCAAGAAATCTGTTCATTTATCACCTGACAACTTGGTGTTACAACACACTTCCCATTTCTACGTTTACGTACCTTTTCACATTTTTACTACTTTAGATCTCTTCAAGAGACTAAAACATATTAAGAGAAGAAAGAACAAGCCATATGATAATTTTCTACACTGATTGTGTTTGAAATAAGGCCAACTGCAAAGTATTCAATTGTGTGCTTCTTGTGAACTTGCCAATCAATATATTCATTAACTCCAACCTTCTACACCGATGCAGGATATGGCATATAAATACTCATGCAAAGTTTGCTTCTTTTAAATGTTGACCAAACTTCTTCAGGACTAAGCAGAAGATGACACAGCAGATCCATGATTTAGGTAACCAGCATACATATTTCTATATTCACTGGCTAAATATGCCAAGAACCACAATGTTCTTAGACCATGCTCAAACCCGCTTAAGACCAGTATTAAATTAAGTGAATGTTCAAAGGGCGAACCATCCCTATCCTACAACCAACACCTTCCATGCACTGTCAGCACCACATGAACCACTCCAAGAAACAGATCCAGGAATCTTCGCACTTCCAATTGAAACATATTTTTCCATCTCTTCATATTTCACATGGAATCCCTCTGTTGCCTATCTATTGCTTGACTGCAACCTTTTCATTTAAATGAAAGCAAGATTGAACCCCGGTTTATCATGAGAAATGCTCCCATACCACATGAACTCACTGAGCATGCAATCACTTAAAAATATTGTCCAATGCTCTCACCAAGAAATAGGGGTCACCTGTCAACCCCAATGGGGATGAAACAGCAAGCAAACTTCATCCCACTTGAGAAACCAGCTTTTACTTTTACTATCTTAACCAAAGTCAACCTTTACAGAAGCTTTAACGTCTTATAGCTGACAACTTGCTATCTACTGTGCTACTCCACCAACACCCAAACGTTCAATTAACAAGTAGAAGTTCTATTCTGTCACTGATTGTAATGTAACTCTATCAAGCCTTCGTTCAGCTTTGCAAATGAAATAAGCACACAACTAGCATTGCTCAATATCTATTTCACATTGTAAAAGAGTACTATTGGCTAATTCCATTATAAACCATAAATACATGTCATCCTTATTCTTTGTCTCAATTCAAGGCATTATCCATGAAAAAATCATTAAAAGTAGAAGCAAGTGACATTTAAATTTTAAAACTGGAAAGCATAAGATGTTATGTCATATCCTTAATTACTACAATAAATACTAGCTCTTCGCTAAAGAATTCCAGATATAAAAGACAAGACATCATGAATAAATTTCTGAACTTCCAGTTGGGCAAGTTTTCATTTCTAGTTATTTCAACTTCTGCATACTCCAATAAACAAATCTTTTCAAGACAGCTTATATGTGTTTATCCACCAATGCATGTGAAAAGAGTTCCTTGAATCTTCAAATCCACATGTTTGTCACAGTATAAACATTTGCTAATTACCAAGACTTTAGAAATCAACACACTATATATGTGATAACATGTGCAGGTAATTTACACTAAACATCATGAAAGAAAGAAAATTAGAAAAAATTATTTTAGAGCCAGGACACTAGGATATCAAGAGGACCCAAAGTAATATAGATTCACTGCTAATTCTGAAACTAGTGTAACTAGAGGAAGAGACCAAGGAAGATGCACGCAACAATATAGATTATCAAACTAAATTATTTTGACTCTGTAGCCAGTATCAGTTTCCTACCATTTTATAAGGAAATCTTCATTAAAGAATCTGATTTTAGGTACCTCTGACCAGTAAATTTGGACATATACTATAAATCTGTAATTTCCATGAGACAATATCTACTCTTATCTAAAATTTATGCATGCCACCAAAGAGGGGAGACAGAGCCATTATATACTTGGTGTTTATTCACTTTTGGGGCTGAGCCTTCATGATTCTGATTAGGGTGGTAGACTTGCTTCCGGTTCCCTTGTGGTCTTGGAAGCAGGAAGAAGTGCAAGATTTCTGAAAGAGGGGCATTTGGTGTATTTTGATGGAGAGTCATGTGACAATTTTCGAAAACCATTTCTCATCAAGTAAACTGTTTTCACCAGGATTGTGTTTCAAACAACCCTGTGATGCAATGCTGGATGCTTTTCAAGGTAATTCCCCAGCTGATATTCAGGGGGATAGGAGCGCTTTACTGTTTTTATTTTGTTCTACTAGTACTTCTTTCATGACATGATATCTTTGTCTCCTCATTTATCTACTACGTCATTTTCTTTAAAATAAAATTCTTATTTTATCTTAAAAAACATTAATGAGTGCATTTTCTTTCCAAGAAAACCAGTAAGTTCATTAAACAATTTCCAAGCAATTGAAAATTCATGAATTGTTATAGACGTCAGTGAGGATGTGTGAGAACTAGGATTCTAGGGTATATTTTATAGTTCCCCAAGTTGATGGCAATAAAATCAGTTATCTAGTATGTATTTAGATGGAAGATATTATCTTTTTAGCATTCCTGTATTCAGAAGAAACTGGAAAAAAAATGAGAGAAAACATACACACCTAAAGCACCCGAAAGTTGATCTCCAGACCCCTGAATCAAAGGAACCTCAAATTCAGTGAGAACTGCTTTTCCAATAATTATCATGATTATTCCCTACTTGATAAAATGGTAGTCGTTACCTGAGAATATATTTTCCGGGCTGCTTCTAACTGAGACATCTCTGCATCAAATGTATTGACCATCTCTAAAACCTCAGGTGAACTGACAAAACACACAAACCTGAAAACATGAAGTGCAATCGTGTCAAAAGATGAACGAACCATTTCTTCCTACAGAAACAAATTGTCTCAGATAGCACTGTATAAAACCTCTCAAGTGTTCCTTTTGTGAACCAGGTCTCAGCATTTCTACGCCGGTCAACCTCTAGTTTAATTGACTGGACTGCCTGTGAAGCTTGTTCTTCTGCAACCTTCAAATGAGTTATAAATGGCTTTACTGGTCCAGACACAAGCTTCTCTGTGTTTCCATTGCTTGAAACAAACAAGTCACATCTGCCAAAAGGGAAAGATGAGTTAATGTATCAAAACACACACACACACACACACACACAACAAGCACATAAAAATTTATGAATAAAAACTCACCGTGTCAGGTTTGGCAACAGTTCAAACACAGCATAGTCGAGAAGTGTATTGGATTTCATTTTCTCACCAGTATATTTAAACTAGTTCTGTATGCTCCAACCTCCTCATATAAATGGATGTAGTCAAGCCTTGATTAATCAAGTCTCAGAAACAAGCAGATCTTCAGTCCAAAAGGAATCCAACCCACAATGCAAATTCTGAAAGTAAAAACAAAACCAATAAATGGATTACCAATTTTGCAGTTTAAACTGATTAAAAACCGATTTAAACTCCACATATGCATATCAAACGAGGAAAACAATAATTTAGTACCCACATTGCAAATCCAAATGGGACAAAACATAAAGTTACTATCCAAAGGTTAAGACTTAAAATTTATTAATTGCGAAGCCAAAAAAAAATGAACCGCGGATCTCAGTACAAAAAAAAAAGGCTACCTAAAATTAGCCATAACTCAAAAACAGAAACTATTACTTTACATAGAATAATCAAACAAAACCCAGATCTGATTCCATCAAAATCCAACCCCGAATGCCTGACCCAAGAGGAAACCAAATTCAAAAGCCAAGCAACCATTAAGACAAATACTCATACAAACACAAAAATGCACTAACTTTGCACGTAAAGAATCCAACTTTTTAAACCCAGAAAAGAAGAAGAAAAAAAAGATGATGAGAAATGTGGGCTAAATCATACCTGAAAGACCAATCAGTGAGATCTTAAATGGGTGAATCGGATCCTATATTTCAAATTGGGTGCCTGCATTTGGGTACCAACTCTTTTTTTCATATATATTTGAATTTTTTTCTTTAAAGAGCTTAGCTTTTCTGGGTTTCTTTATTTTATAATTTTTTATTTTCTTTTGCAGTTCTAAGAAAACCCTAACAATGACAAGATGGTTTTTGCTTTACTCATTTCTCAAATGCCAATCTTTTCTTTTCTTTTCTTTTCTTTTGGCTTTGCTTGCTTTATCTCTCTCTCTCTCTCTCTGTAGTCTGGAGTACAGGAAGGGAGAGGGAGAAAGCTAGTACTAGTCTATGAGTGCGTGTCTTTTGTTATGTTCTCAGACATTAACTTTTTGTTTGTAATTTGAAAAAAAATTAACTACAAAAAGTTTTCAAAGGCGAGTTAGTATTTTGAATTTACCAAAATGGACTTGAGGGTAGTGGAAGTTCAATTACTGTACTGCCCAGCAAACTGTTCTTCTTTTCCTTATGTCTTGTATAGCATTGCGTTTAACCGCACTTTGGTGAATTCTCAAACTTTTTTTCTTTTTAAATTAATTTTTTTTATGTTTTTGTATTTTTTAATATACTGCTGTTAAAAATTAATTTTAAAAAATAAAAATACATATTATTTAATATATTTCAATATAAAAACACCTTAAAAACAATATAGATTTATGTTTTATATTACCTTTTTATTTTTTTTTTGGTGTAGGGTTGGTGTTTTATTGTTAGTTGATTATAAAATTAGTAAGCGGTAAGTGATGCCTTTTGCTTGGAAATGAAAGTGATTGGTGTGAAATAGTTAATTCTAATCTAGATTTGTAAATATCTTTATTTTCAAGATAGAGTGTTCTAAAATAGTAAGATGTATTTAACAACAACTTCTTTGCTATATATATTTGTCTAAATCTCGGTATCTGAAAACCCGCTAGACCCTTATTAATCTAGTCAACTTGGGTTGACTCACTAAAAAGTAAATTCTTCTAGTGATGGTGTACTTTATTTACAAGGCTTAAACTCAAGATTTTTTTTAAGATAAACAAGTGTCGAATCACTTAAACCAACTATCATTGATTCTTTACTATATATTTGTGTTACTCCTTATATTATAAATCAATATTGTTTTGAAAAATCCATAAAATTCCCCTTATCTTATATTTTGATAAGCAAGGTAATAGTGTCATTATGCATGCTAAGAATTGGGTGAAAGATGTTGTTTGTTTTGTAACATAAAAGGTAAGCAAAAAGAGTCTACAAGGAGAAATAATAATTCATCCAAATTATTCATTCAGTTAACTTTTCAACGAATATCAACAAACTATACACAAGAACGAGAAGGGTAATCACAACGCAAATTCTCTTACATGCTCTATAATGAGACGTTACTGGAAGTGTTGTTGAAAAGAGAAGAAAATGGTTCTACGTATTTTGGTGTTCTAACAGTCTCAATAAAGATGATTTAAACTATAGTGGTAATCTTGTAAATATTTAAATAACTTTTGTTGAATTTTATTTTAAGATGATGTAAAGTGTTACAAAGTGTAATCTTATGAAGGCAAAATATAATTCACACCAAACTATAGGATATTAAATATAATTTTTCCAAGGAATAACTAAAATCATGATTGATAATTTTCATTAAGCCTGCATCCATATGTGCGACCAAAACCATTATTTAAGAGGTGTTTGAGAACATTTCAACTGAAGTTTTCAAAAATTGTGATTTTTTTTGCTTTAGATTAATTTTTTTATGTTTTTAAATTATTTTGATGTGCTAATATTAAAAATAAAATTTAAAAAATAAAAATATATATTATTTTAATATATTTTCAAATAAAAAATATTTTAAAATATAATTTTTATGTCAATATCAAACACCTCGTTAGAACCATGCTTCCCCTTTCCTGTGTTTCTTCTCCCTTCAACTTTGGTTCATCAGCTTCCATTTTTGTCTTCATGAAACAAGGGTATGGTTGTCCATGACCATAAGGTACTGTATCCTGATGAACTGGACCACAGTGTGGATTGGGGTCATTTTGGTAACTCCCAATGCACAATCAGGGCAAGGTCAACCGTCTAAATTCCTCCGTTAAGAGAGATTCTAAAACTTAACGGCTCTTTAAAAAAACAAAGTTTGAAAGGGAAAGATGGGCATGTCGTGCTTTTCAAGTTTTAAGCCTTTTCGGTGTTTCTAGTTTTCCAAAAATAAACAAATAAATAAATAAATTGACGAATATTTTACTATGATATTACCAGAATTACCCTCACCCAAAAGCCCACCAAATATTGTCATGCCTTCTACTCCACTTATTAAAGCGACCTTATCGTATACCCATTTCGGTCAGCACGATTATAAAATTGAGTGTCTGTCGTACCAATAATACTCGTTGGATATAGAGAGAAGTTCGTTTGGTAAGGATGTGAATTATTTTTCTACCGTGTTGTCGTTTCCTTCTTTTTTTTTTTTTTTGGTCTTAAATGTATAAATACGTTTTCAAGGGAGAGGATGTTCTTGTTGGTTTTGAAGTTCGATTTTAAATTTTGATTTGTATTGGAAACTCTCAGCTAATGTTAAGGAGTTGTCTGGTGTTATGATTCATGATTTTTAATTTTTTTAAAAGAAAAACTTTAAATTAATATTTTTAACATTTTTTAATTGTTTTGAGTGCGCCGATGTTAAAAATATAAAAAACAATTGAAAAAAATATTACTTTAATATATTTTCAAGTAAAAAAATATTTTGAAAAATAACTCCCATCACACTCTCAAACATGCTATAAGAGAATGATCTTCTCAGCCACAATATCAAAATCAAATAATATTATACTAAAAGTGTTTGATATTATGATAATTTTTACGATTATTATTTTATAAAAAATAAGTCTAAGAAAACACTTGTTGCTGTGGTTTTAGAAAAGTAAAATTAAAACAATATATGTTTGGTTAAAACTGTTATGAGATAAATTTTTATATGCAAAATAAATAAATAACATGTTTTTATAAATGAAAAATAGATTATTTTAGCTTTTATAAAATTTAAATTTACATTTAAAAAGAAATATGTCTCTTCATTCCTATATTTAAATTAAATAGGACACATGGCAGTTCATGTGTTTGCAGTCGTCTTGCAGCACCATGGCAAGCAAATATTATCCTCCACTTTTAAATTACAACTTAAATAGAATTTTATATATATAAAAAAAAGGGGGATGAAATTTCCAAGCTGATCTGAGCCATTCAATTTTCTTTCACTGTCCGGTAGTTGATGATAAAATGACCGGAATTCTATGATCACAAGACTCCATTCTTTGACAAAAAGAAAGACCACAAAGGCCGTATTCCTCATTTACTTCACATGGGAGGTAGGGCCATAATGGAGCTTGTGTTTTTGACCTTTTCCTTGATGTTCATGCCTGTAAATCTCATGTGTTCATCTCCATGATCAATGAAACAGTTCCCATCCACTCACTAATTAGCCTTACATGTGTTAATCTCATGCATTAATGCTTTGATCTTCATGCATTCATGTTTCCATCAAACTCTTTTTTTTTTTAATTACTGATTTAATTAGCACGTGATAGGCTGGCCATTTAGTTGGTAGTGGGTTAATTTTCTCATAACTAGAAATTATCCACTAACAAGTGACATTGCTCTTCATTCACTTGATAGTTGAGAGAGATATAATAAAAAGAGTGTTTGGAAATGTAGTAGCGATTGTTTTTTAAAATGTTTTTTACTTGAAAATATATCAAAATAATATATTTTTTATTTTTTAAAATTATTTTTGACGTATTAACATGATATTTATTATTTCTTTCTTTGTCTGGTACTTCTACTCAACAATGTCATTTTATTTAAAAAAAATAAGGAATTGTAGTTTGGTGAATAATACTATTTTGAAAATAAAATTCATTACATGCTTCATTCGCCTCACCTCTATCACTTCTTATCACATTGATTTTTCTATCATGTTGATTTTCAATTTTATTCTTGTGATATTTAAACATTTCAAGAGCCTTATCTTTTATTCTAAATAAATATATATAATAATATATTGTGCAATCATTTATAAAAAAAATGTTATGCCTTTTTTCATATCTAGCTTGCATAAATTTTAAATAATCAATATCTGAGTAAATCAAATCTAGAGGTATATTAATTCTTTCAATTATTTGAAAATAATTTTTTTATACTTGAATATTGCAAATATTAAGATAAATCGAGTTTTTTTCTTTAACATCTTAGGACTTCATTTTTAATTTAGCTTCAAATATATTTATTATTCATGATATTTTAAAATAGATTTCTAACAAAGAGGTGAGTATGTTTAACGTTACAAAAACTACATACTAACACCGTTTGGGAACTCGGTGCAAACAGTATTCCACAAAAATTTAATTTTATTTTTTGCTAAAAATTAATTTTTTAAAATGTTTTAGATCATTTTGATGCATTGATTTTAAAAATAATTTTTTTTAAATCATTTTGATTCATTTCAACACAAAAAACACTTTAAAAAACAACGTAATCACTATTTCAAATATACATTTCAAGTAAAAACAGTAAAGCTTTGCACCAATTCTCCATAGTAAAAACAGTAAAGCTTTGCACCAATTCTCCATTCCAAAACAAAAATTTATTTATCAATTAACTAATCCATGGTGGCTAAGTGGTGCAACTCCACGCTGGCTTGTTGCAAGGAAATTCAACTTCTAGAATCATGAAACCATACATGAATATGTGCAAGCTCTTTTGTTTTGTTCTCTTCAGTTGTTCCCTCAAAGCTAGAGCGACAAATATTGAAGTCAGAATGATCTGAATTGGGAACCGAACAAGAAAATATATGGAAGGGACACATATTTGAGGTCTCAACCTTCAATGGAGCATCAATTTTTTTTTTATTTTTTTTTATTAATATGAGTGTTTGGATCAGATTACATATATCTAGACTAATTCTATAAATTCTAAATTAATGATTATGTAAGTTTATAGTGATCATGAAACTCGAATTTGTGATAATTAAGAAATAAATTTAAGAAAAAGAAAAGGGAGAAGATGATGGTATCTTAATGTTTTCATCATTCTAGGAACTGAAACATGGATCATGCTTTCCATGTTAGAGACTCGTATCCAAATACCCACATCACCATTTTTTCCGCTTTGAGGTCTGTATGTCAACTCTCTCGATCGACCGATCGAGAGAGAGAGAGAGAGAGAGAGAGAGAGATTTGCAAAGAAAAATAACTCAATTATAGAGCAATCGGTATCATGGTTGTTTTCCACTATCTCGGTTCCAGTAAAAGCTTGCCATGGCAAGGACAGCGTGGTTTTGGGCCTCTTCGACCCAAATCTCAATCGATACTCATGTTCTGAATCTCTTTTCTCCCTCTTTCGATGATCAGCCCGTCTTAAACGGGTTTCTGCTTAACTAATAAAGGAAGGGGTTCACTGTTCAAAAAATGAAAAAAAAAAATCTATGGAAGGAACAAACGTAGTGGATTTGTTTTAATGTAAAAAGGAAAAAAAAAAAAGAAACACAATGAGTAATAATAAACAATAACAGCAGATTTGTTTTTTTATTCAGTAATAAAAGGTATTTTGAATCAATTTATGTATCAATCAAGGCTGAATTAATTATTTTATTTTTCCAAACGATATTATATATATATATATATATATATATATATATATATAGCACAAGCAGACTTAATTTAGTGGTTGTGTATTTGATATTTCTGTAAACGAAGCAAGGTTTGAGTATATCTGGTGAGTTAAAGATTGAAACGGGACATTTATTTATTTTTCAGTGCTTCAGTAAGTCTCAGTCATTGATCATGAGAGGGCAATATACAACCTTCATTATACCAGGACAAGACCAAGGAAGAAAAAGACGACATTTACATTAAAAAAAAAAAAAATTCCGACACGGGCAAAATCATCAGATATCCTGTTTTCCGATCGACTCATCTCCTCTCCAGGAAACTCCAAGAAGCAGTGGCGGCTCCTTCTATGAGAATTAACAACCGTCTTATTAATAATAATTACCAGATCAGGTCATACACACACACATACACACATACACACACAAAGGTTTATTGTTGCCGATAGATCTCGAGCAAAATGGCCACTTCCTCTGTCAACGATCCAAAGCATTTTTCACTATTCTGCAAAACAAACTTATCGGCAAACATTAGAGACGATCCATAAACAAGGGAATAAGTTATTTCAAGTGTATAAACTGAGAGAGAACCAATCGTGAACAGTCAGACTTCTAGGCTCGGCGCTTTCTGATGCTTCAAACTGACGATTTTCTGCTTGTCATTCTTCTGAAATCCCCGCGCGGTGTCCCAGCTGCATGCATACATGACCAAAGGCCCAAATTAGCATAAATACACACCGGCCAAGATTACAACTCACTGAAAGAAGAAGAAACATACGTACGTACATACATAATATATATATTTGTAAAATGTTGATTAAGCAGAGAGATGGTATAACATACGTGTTAGAGGTGTCCCAGGAGTGCTAGGTGGAGCAGGCGACTCAGGAGCTGAACCAGGATCCACTGAAAGGTTCCTCAAATTGGAACTGTTTGTTCTAATAATAGTAATGCTTCGAGTTACGTTCATCTCCCCATTGCTATTAGCTGAAGAAGCATTAACAGGAGGTGATGATCGTACAGGGAATGAATTATACTTTCGAAGTTTGCCAAGCCCAGTGTCCGGCATGGGTCCAGCAAGCGTTTCGTCCCAAAGCTTATGGAGAAATCCCATTACAAGAGAAATCAGATTTTCTCTTGTGTAACAACCGTAAGAGGCCTAAAATCAAAACAATTTTTTATTTTTGTTTTTTCGTTTTGTTGGACCTCAACACGTACGACTGTTACTGAGAGAGGGAAGGGGAGCGAAACGCAGAGAGAAGATAAGAGGAAGTTTTTATTTTCTTGGGTTTTTTCCTGCAATGAAATTGTGGTTTGGGGTTCTTTATAGAGGAAAGTTGAGGGAGAAGAACGAGAGGATAAGGGGGTGGATCTTGATGGTCATAATGACGCAATGGCTCCGGCTAATATGGCTTTGTTAGCGGCCATCAAATTTATTTGGTAAATTTTTAAGATCGCGCGCCGTACTTAGCTAGCCATTCAAGAACCTGAAAGATATAGGATAAAATATGCTACGTTACGATGATTCAAAATCCAAAATGTTACAAGGGAAGTTATTTTTCATTGTGTTTGAACTATGGATGATCATGAATTTATGTTCATCTTTTATTTTTTTATAATTGAAGATTTTAGAGATAGGTGACAGGAGCTAAATTTCATGTAGAAAAGTTTTTTTGAAAGATTTTAGGGACTTTTAGTTAGTGATTTTATTATAAAAAATTAGAGTTAAACATTAATTTCTAAGAATAAAAAATTTTTCTTTTAGTTTATGTATGCTAAATGCTGAGAATAAAGAGCGACGATCGCAAACTTTTTTCCTGGATCATTCATGAAGTATTTATAATCTTGAATTTTTTTTTTACTCGAGGGGTTGTAGGTTTTTTCTTCTTAGTATCTATATGGAAGGAAGACCCTTACAATCAACACTAATATTGATTATAAGTATCTCTTTACATGGTATTAATTGTTGATAGAAGCATCACATGCCTATAAAAGACTATTCTACATCAATTTATACACCATATTAATGTTGATAAGATCATTTCTTATAATCAATATTAATATTGATTGATGTATGGACGATCCCTAGAGGACTTTTTTGCATAGCTAGGATGTAGAGAGATGATGACTCTAGAATCCCACCATGAGTGCTTGTATCACGAGGAATTCTTGGTTCAAAAATGCATTA
Source organism: Populus deltoides (assembly GCA_015852605.2). Lineage (NCBI taxonomy): Eukaryota > Viridiplantae > Streptophyta > Magnoliopsida > Malpighiales > Salicaceae > Populus > Populus deltoides. Next base: position 38,536,957 of record CM027570.2, read on the forward strand.
ATCCTAGCATCTTAGGTTTGGTGCACAACCGAACTCAAGAGGGTTCGAGTATGATATCTTGCAAGATTCATGAACGTTTAAGCTTGGTACGTAACTGAGTCCAAAAAAGTTGAATTTAACATCTTGTTACATCTACAAGCGCTTGGACCTGGCACGTAACCAGGTCTAAAAAGATTGAGTCTCATATATATCTTGTTAGACCCACATGACTTTAGACGTAGCGCATAAACAAGCCTAAAAAGAATTGAGTTTAAAATTTTGCCGGAACCCATTGCTACGAGCCTTGTTCTATGCTGAGCTTTTATATAAGCTTTACGGGAAAGAAAAGATTTTAGTATGTTGATTTATCACTTGGCAACATAAAAAAGGAAAGTAAATGAATCCTGAAAGAAAAAAGAAAAAAGAAAAAAAGAGTAAAGCAGGTAAGGTTTTCTTTGAACAAAGAAAGACAAAAGACAGGAGTACCGTATGAAATGCTCACAATGCAAAAGTGGAAGTGTTCTCCTGGTTAAGAATTAATTATGCGCAGGGATTTATACATAAAATCCAACAAGGATCCTCTAATTCCAGAAAAGCAACAAACTTACTTTCCCCTAACGCTCGAGAATATCCTCATAGTCAGAACTGGATGGTAAAAAAAGAAATCAATCCAACGTTCATCAGAAAAACTGATAAAATAAAAGAAGGAAAAAGTTGTAGCGAGAAGCCGACCGAGTTTATATATATATATATATATATATATATATATATATATATATATATATATGACGAGGGAGAAACCCAAAATAATGGGAAATGACTTGGTAAAGTAATAATGAGCTCACCGAGATAATCATTTTTTAAGTAATCTAAATAATAACAGTGTAGGATTAAAAAATTTGATTTCAGTAATTTTAAGTTTAAATTTTATAATTATTAATATGATAATCATTGTAAGATTATATGATTGTTAACTTTATAGCATGTAAAATTAGTTAAGATATACACTAACTAAACCAAATATCTTAAAAAAAAAAAGAAAAAGAAAAAGGAGGAGGTCGACATGCGATCCCACAAATATATTTTGTATCCATTCTTACACGTCAACTGGATAAGGCCGCGAGGAAATCTTAGCTAGAACTACCAAAACTGGATGTCGAAAGCAACATGGCATCATCCTATGTAACCGCAAGCAGAATAGCAAGTGTAGATTCCTTGCAAGACCTTCTATTTTCCTGCTTACGAGGGTATCAATCAAATTGGGAAAATGGTTGCCGGGAGAAGGAAACATCATCCCAGAGGATGTTCAGTGCGTGATTCAAGAGTATGAAGAAATCATTATGAAAATAATTCCACCTTTTGCAACTTGGACGCCTTTACCACTCCTCCAAAGTTTTTTATTCACTTGCCATCAAGTTTTTTATTCTTGAAAAAGAAATCAAAATTTGATTAAACCTTCTAATTATTTATTTTGGGGAAAGATGTTGCTTTAAAGCTTAAAAAATGACATCTATATATGCTTTAAAAAAAAGAATTGAATTTATTTCTTCCAAATACAACATTTTAGTGGAATAAAGAAAGCCATAGTTCTCATGGGAACTAACAGAGGCTAAACACCGTGGGAAAGCCACTGGACACAGTTCTTGAATAATTGTGAATTGGAATGGTAGATTCACGGTTTTACAATTTAAAAATTCTCAAAGCTTGATTACATGGAATTATTTGTAATTTCATAACTATTTCCTTTAATAACTATTTGGTCATAGGAGAAATGTAGTTTTGTTATCAATAAAAATAAAAACAATCAAAAAATCTTGTTGCACATGTTGATCGCTATGCTATCTTCGGGTGTTGCGTGCAACTAATTCCAGTGATCAAAAGCGTTGTTCTATCGCGTCATTTAATTTGTCTCGATATCCTCCTCCTTCCTAGGCAGCGTATCTAATCAACAGACCTCCAGCTCAACACCACAATCATTTTTTTTCCTCCTAGAAATCTGCGCCCCGGCCATCCAGATTTGCAAATCAGCCATTCAAGGTTTTTTTAGGATTTAGTCTCTTCTTCTTTTTATTCCTATTTGTTTTGTTTTAATTAATTTTTAAAATTAGTTTTTTTTTAAAAAAATTTAATCCTCCTTTAATTTTATAGTCTGTCAGATTTAGTCATTATTTTTTTTATTGTTTTTTTATTTGATTTTTTTTCAATTTCACCATCCTTCCTATTATTTCTTTCAGACTTTATGCTTATTTTTTTATTGTTATTTTGGTAAATTTTTAAAATTTTAAAATTTTTTTTCTGATTTTATCCTTCAACATTAAATTGGTCAAGAACTGAGTTTTTTAAATTGAATTCAAGTCTACAATTTCATGGGTTGTGAATTTAAAAAATTAATCCATATTTAGAAGATTCGTTTGGATTAATTACTGTGAATTGAAACAATAAATTTATCATTTTATCCTTCAAAAATTCAACACTTACCCTCCTTCAATTACCGCAGATTAGATGTTTTTGAATATATTAAGGTTACTATGTCTTTTTATAATTTTTTTACACAATTAAATTACTAGAATGCATTTAAAAACAAAACCACACTTAACTTAGGTGTAGTTATTTTTTAAAAAAAATTCATTTTTCAAAGCATGGCTCAATTATTCCATTACCCTTAAAATAAAAAATTTTAAAACTTGATTTCATGAGCTTTTTATTTTAAAACTTGATTTTGTAAGCTTATTAGTAATCTCATATTGGTTTTTTCATTTTAAATTACTATATTTTTTTTAGCCTTTAATATTTGACTCATTATAACTAGGTTTTCTAATTTTTTTCGATACAGGTTAATTATAGTTGGTTTGGGTTGATTTAATATGTCACCATTTTAATTTTTTTAATATAAATATATAATCTAATATATCATTATTTAAGTATTTTAAAAATGTTTAAGGCAATATATATTAAATTTTTTTACTTCTTTAACATCTTTACATTTTTTAAGGTTGAAAAAAAAAAAGTAATATAATCCTCACCGTGGGTAAAAAACTAGATGGAACTTAAGAGACGTGCTCTCCCATGGTTGGCTGAAATTTTATATGGGATTAGGAAATTAACACATAAAAGTCGCTATGGTCCCCTCCATTTCTGTATGATCATGTAATTGGGCCTACAAAGACGACTTTGTTGTTTATGTGCTCTGCTCATGGACTTGTATAAGATACTTGATCGCCCTTTCAACTAATTTATTCAATTCTGTTAGGTCATGACAGTGAAAGATTACATTTAATTTACTTCTTTATTTCTCAATTTTTTTCTAATTTCCCCCAGATAACCACTCACCGAAAACCCTTAACCATCCCATTATGTCAGCGGAGAGTGACTTTGTCTTGATAATTTAATACCATGGATTGCCTTCTTTTTTTCCCAGGTGGCCGGAGCTGCGGAAGGCAGGGCACTTAATGAGTATCAAAATCCAAAATGTTTATGTGTTGTATAATTGATTAATTTTTTAATTGAAGTACTATAATTTAATTTTTATAGTAAAAGTATTTGATGATTTGATATGAAAAGCATAGAGAGTTAGTAACTAGTAATAGATGATGTCTAGTAGTAGTGGATGATGCCTAGTAAAGTAGGTGATCGGTAGTTAGTACTTGCAAAAGATTTCTTTTAATAAATATAAGATTATTCGATGATAAAGTCAATAATTTTATGAAGACAAAAAATAAAATAATACTTTCAAAACAAAGATACTTTGAAAATATATATTCAGTTGAAGTATTTAGGATGAGGATTCCCTTCATGCCAGCAAAGCTGACCGCCATAACCATCAGCTTCAGTTTTATATTTTCAGGGTGGGAAATGGGGATTAGTCTAAAGATTGAGGAAGAATATCTTCTCTTCCATGGCTAGGTCTCTCTTTTTTTTTTTTGCTATAAAATACTCTCACTAGCACGAGACACATAATTATGAACTGCATTTGAGAGAAAATCCAGAACCCAAGTGATTATTTCCAAGTATTGTAATGTCAACTTGTTATCACCACTGTGCATTTAAAATCACAATTTGTAGCGTGAAACACCGTGCTCAACATCAACTTGTACCTTTCCTTAGCTTTTGTGTCTTCCCGTTCCAAAAACTTTTTGGAAAAATTAATATTAGGAGGCAGTAGTTTGTTAGTATTTAATGAAGATTTCTTTTCTTTTAATGTACTAAAAGATCATAATAAAAATTCATGGTAAGGACTTGATGTTCTCGGATGTGGAAAACAGAGCTGTCTCCGTAGGCCACGGGATCGGGATGTGTTCAAGATTTGAAGATTTTCTTTGTATAAAACCTCAAGATTAGGAATTTATTGTATTTATTCCAGAAATGGGGACAGACTTCTCCGAATGTTCAAGCCGTTGAATGTATATTAAGTTCCGTAAATGGATCTTGTGAAGTGCAATCATCTTGGTTTTGCCATTTCAAGAAATTTCCTCCAGAAATTCATTCAAGCAGCTGGTTTTACAGTTCCTCAGGTATCCCCTCCTACAAACGTTTAACCATTAAACACAAATCCTAACTGTTTCATACTGCTTTTTAATTTCACCAATCTTGCAGCGGTGCATTTAAGTTCAGTGACTCAGACATCAGAATGCTAATGGCAAAACCAGCTAGCTTCAACATTTCTCTCTCTCTCTCTCTACAATAAATACAGTAAAGCATCTTGCAAAAAGAGCCCAAGATGCACCAGTTGATCCACGATTGTGGAAAATGTGGAAAAAAACTAAAAAGACGACCATTTCTTGGTCATGCCCACGATGACAACCTTAAGGCTTCAGCAACTTGATTGAAATCTGGGACCCAGCGTTAGTTGCCTTCATCCAAGCAAAAAGCTTGATTAGGACAGTGTGAGGACTCGTGGGTGGTCAGTCGCTCTCTACACGCACCATCAAACCGAAAAGCAGTCGAATTAGGCTTTTTCGGGTTATTACTACAGTAAGTCCATCTTGCTTGGAAACACATTATGGCAGGGTCCTATACCACGTGTTGCAGGACCAACATGCCCAGAAAGGGTCATGTCTGTCGCAACCCATCAAACAACATTGTTGCCATTATATCCTCTAATCATATGGATTTAGCATTTGTTTTTACTAATATGAAGTATGAGCACCCCCATCGTGTAAATGTGTTCCCTCCCATAGAACCTAGTCAAACAATCCTGGTGTGCACCATTCCAGTTAAGCATGATCATGCCATTCTGTGTGTTAAGAGCCCACAAGAGAATTTCATTGCTTGAAATCAAAGGTATGAAATTCAAAAAGGAGTGGGAGAAACAAAACTGACAATAGAGGCACTTTGTCACCATGGATAGCAAGACAGGATTATCACAATGACAGTTTCACTATGACCCTTGCCGTTCTCCATGAACCAGGTTTGGTTTTTGCGCTTCCATCATCAGCGATAATGATGTTGTTTGCTTCAACACCCTTCAACTTGAATAAAATTTTGCACATTAGTACAATTTGGCCAGCAAATGCGCCTTCATCTCTTGAATCAGCCAACGCAACGGGCGTGAATTGGCCAAAATTCTCAAGGTTGGACTTTGGAGTAACATCAACCATTTGACTGCAACATGATTCATGAAGCAGAAATACCATGGTCATGGGAGGAAACATCGTAGCCAGATGAAACTTCATGTTTCCTGCCTTTCCTGTCTCTACCGCCGGTTCCTCCTTGAACTCCTCCTCTTACTCCCTTCCCCTTCTTGAAAGATTGCTGGTGTTCCACCTGTCTTCATAACACACAGAAGTAATGTATCAACAAGGCGATTGCAGATGATAATATTTATTCAAGTGGCATATTTCTGTACTTCAATTCTTCTGCTCTTAATCCAGGACTGACTGCCTCAACTGCAGTGTTGAATTTGATAAGACATCCACAAGAGGGTAATTAGAGATGATAATGACACTTTAAAATAGAGGGTTCGAGATTAATTACGAAATAGTAGGATTAAAACTTGATTAATTACGCCTTGTCTACAAGGATGTTTTGGGATATGATTGTAATGCCGCAACCATAAGTGAACCTGGTAGAGGCTTGCCCTAAACCCATTTCCCATAGCTCCATTTCAATTGTGCAACGATGCAAGACAATACAATAGAAATAGCATAACCTTAACATTAGGTGCATTCATGCAACTGATCATAAAGAACTTACCCCTAAACAGAACTTCTCGACGTGAGAATTGAAGCCAGAAGAATCATCCACCTTTGTCTTCTTCAAGTTCATATCGACATAAACACGTTTATCATTTGAGTTGGAGCTTTCGCTGTATGACACACAGGTAGTAGCCTGACGGCCAATCCCAAACGAATCCAAATCCTCTTGAAACATCTCCTCAAACAATCCTTGCAATTCCTCAAAGCTCTCCTCCACGTTTTCCTGTCAACTCACATAGCAGCTGATAACAATAAATATACCTCAAGGCATTTCATTAAAGCACTGCTATGTTAAAAATTTATCATTTAGGCAGTATCATCAAGGTTTCCAACTTAACACTCGATAACCATTTCGGCTGATAAAACTCAAATTGAAAACATTTCTTGCATTAGAGAAAATTACAGATTTATTCAACCCAGTTATCTTTCAATGTATCGTTTTTTTTCCAGATATCAGACTGCGGGTTTGGATTTAGAACAAAATTCGCAAATTCTTTTCAAAAAGCTACAAACTTTTCTTATAGAAACATAAAAGATCAATAATACTTATTTCAAACAATGTCTGTAACTAGGATTTTTGCATGGTCTAACACTGCATCATATTTGATCGTATTTTACTGAAAATGAAGCACACAAATCATCCCAACGTATACCAAATAAATTCTGCATAGCCAGACAGATACGTTTACCGCCCATCAATTAACTTCACATTTGCTGTATGACGCTAACGTTCATGTGGCCCACAGGCCGAAGGACCACTCAACAAGTACGGAATAATAGCCCTATTTTGCTGTGGAGGGGGACAGAATTTAATCATCAAGTTCATTAGCTAGAACCTTCCTCAGTGTCTGCCCATTTAACTGAACGGTCATCGATGGGCCCAATAACAAATTTTGAAGGATATGAACAAATATGGCATCATATCACAATACAGGCAAAAAGGGTTTGGAGGATTTTTTTTTTAATCTTCTCAAAATATTTCTTTTAATTGAAAAAGAAAATCTAATTTTTTTTAATTCCAATCTCATAATCAACTTAGGTTCTTTTTCTTTAATCTTACTTTTTTTTTAAATTAATTTTTTTAATTTCATCCTCTACATTAGATTATTAAACTTGGAGTTGCAAATTTTTTTTTTTACTTTTTTTTTATTTCGGATCATCTCAATCTCATATCTCTAGCTATGTATTGATTGAGTTAATCCGAGTCACACTCAGATTATTATTTGATACGGCCTGTAACACAACACAAATCATCTATTTAGTTGTAGCTATAGCTTATACATACAAGTGCTTATAGTTTTGTAGTGAAACAAATAACAAGTTTTGATTTCATCAAAACATGAAATGGAGTCCCATCAACCACTAATGCAAACATTTTTCAAATTAAGAATTTGACCATTATAGAATTTATGTCTTATTTGACATGATTTGTGAAAATTAACTTCTAAGAACATATTTGAGAAGAATTGTCTCAAATCATCAACCTTTTCATGTATCATTGATATATTAGAAGTTAGAAGTTTTAACTTTTAATTAAAAAAAAAAATTTTATTCAATTTCAAAAAAAAATACTTGATTTAACACAATTTCAAAAAGTACAAATATTTTTCTCCATTTTGTTTTTTTTTTTAAAAAAAAAACCAACCATAAAACAAATTCAATTCGTCAAGACAAACACGCACCAAATGCAATAGGGGTATAAGGGGGTAACGTTGACGTTTGCTTGAGATAAAAATATTCCACAACTTTAAGGGCGTTTTCGTACTTCCCAACAAAGAGGCTTTTTATTGGACTCTTTACCTTTTAAGAGGCCCATTTGCATTGATTAATCAACTACACAGAAGCTAGGATGGTTGGTTGAGATAAAGTTAAAAGGATATTTATAAATATAATAATTATTATTTTTTAAAATGTTTTTATGTTTTAAAATATATTAAGATAATATTTTTTTAAATTATATTTTACATTAATACATTAAAATAATCTAAAAAGATAAAAAAAATATTAATTTAAAATAAAAAAATTAAATTTTTTTAAAAATACTTTCACTGCCTAAGCATTTTCCAGAAAACAATAAAAAAAATAGAAAATAGAAAATTTGAATGAGACTTACATGGGGCTTTGTTTGGCTCATCATAACAGCCATTTCATTCATAAATCCACCCATTCCCTGCGCAGGAAAATTTCAAGAAATACAGGAAACCATAAGTAAAATCACTTACAGATACTTTGATTTTGTTTGGAAACATATTTGAAATAAATTTTTTTATATTTCTAGATTTTTTATATAATGATACCAGAAATAATATTTAAAAAAATAAATATTATTTTAATATATTTATGCATAAAAACAACTTAAAAAAATAAAAAAAGCATACATTTTCGTCGTCTTCACTGTCATAAACACCTACGTCGTAAAGAAACCTCTTGTTGGTGTCAGAAAGAACTGTTAAATAAAAATCACTGGTGTCATGTCAATATCCAAAATAAATAATTAATACTAATAATTACAATAAAGGATTTTCTCCTTTTTTTGGCGAGCTATTTTTATATAAATAAATGATGCGAGAGTAAATTACCAGAATAGGCCTGTTGAATTGTCTGAAACTTCTTTTTGGCTTCGTCGACGAACCTGGAATTTTCCGAAGCTGAACATCGATCTGGATGCCATCTCTGTCCCAAACAAAAACACAGCTTTTTCTTACTTTCCCTGGAAAATATTACTACACTCCTTGAAGCTCCAATTCACACAAAACCAGTTCCAGAAAAGAAAGAAAAAGAAAGTCCTGTTCAAGCGACTATCTCCTGAAGAAGAGAAGAAGAAATCATACCCTTTTAAGAGATAGAAAAGGAGGAGGCCCGAATAGCATTGGATTTGTTTGTTTGACACTAGAAAGATTAAAACTTTGTGACCCATTTGATTAAATTACAAGAAATGAAAAACAGAGTGGTCAAATTGTTGCGAATGGCAAATGGCAGGAACCCAGCCAGAAATTCATTTCTTTGTCCTGGCAACCCAATAACAGAGCACAGAGATTTTATAAACAGACGGATCATGAGTAGCTAGCAAGCTTGTTTTGCAATTAGGTAGAAAAGATCCATTAAAAGAGAAGAGGGTGGTAGTTAAGGTCTAACCAGTGCAAGTTTCTTATAAGCATTCCTCAGCTCTGTGGCAGTGCAATCCTTATCCAACCCCAAAACCTGATAAAAGTCATTGCTTTTCCCTTTCTCTTCTCCTCCATTTTCCATTCTTGAGAATACACGACAAAAACAAAAGAGCTCAGCAATCCCACAAACAAAACAACCTTAAAACCATGACAACCCCAAGATTCTTTCTTGTCGACAAATTGATGATACCAAACCAAACCAAAATTCTGTCTCTCAGAAAAAAAAAAAGAAAAAGAAAAAGCCCAAAGAACCTTATGCGTATATGCCTAGGCTATAACATTAAATTAAAGACAAGTCTGAATGTGCATGAACCGAAACTCGGAACCTTAGCACTAATTTCCGCGCAGGAAAAGATTGATCGAATTGGCAAACAAAAGAAATGTAAAAGCCGCCGCCGCAGCACCACCACCACCCTCTTCTTGGTTATTCCTAACTCTGCTAAGGTTCAAAGAAGAACTCTCCAGAAACCGGTATTTATATAGCTACTTGCAACTTGGGTCTTTTTTTTTCAAGTCTTTATAATTCCCACTTGGATCATTTTAATATATGTGCTAAAAATTGGTGTATATTCTGAGATAAGAATTGGGTAAATTGGACGGTGCAGAGTGAATATGAGTGGTAGATTTGTACGTGTCCAGAAGGTTCTGTATTTACTGTGATCGGTCCCTTTTCACGGAACATTTTTAACATCTGGTCCCACCAACTCGACTGCTACTTGTTAACGCAAACTTAGCAGTGTTTTTTTATGGGCTTTTAGAAAAAAGGCATATAATTCCGTTCTGTTTTACTGGAATGAAAGAAAATATTTTATATCAATTTAAAAAATAATATAAAATAATTTTTATTTTATTTTAAATTTTATTTTATTTCAGGTTTTTCAGATGAATTTCAGCTGGAATATTTTGATTTTATTTCATATGTTCTGTTTCGAGTTTAAAAAATCATTAAATCAAATTAGTGTTTTGTTTAAGTTAAATTACTTTAAGTTAAAATTCTATTTAATCTTAATTATTTAGGAATATTTTAAATTTTTAAATTATATTTGTTAGATATTATGTTTGTATTGCATATTTTATAATTTATTTATTTTGAATTTGAATTATGTTTTTTGAATTATATATATATATATATATATATATATATATATATATATATATAACAATACAACCTTGAAATGAGACGCTGAAATGCTCTGAAATCAAAATATTCTATTCCAATTGAAAAAATAAAATACCTATCGAAACGAAATTGATAACTTTATTTAGTACAATTATTTTTTTTTTATAAAATAATACACTGATTTTTTTTAGTGGGGAATATAGTATAATTTAACAAGTAGCAATTGTTAATTTGTGATATTGAATTCGTAAATATCATCTTTAATTTTATTTCAATTTAATACTTAAAATCTTTTTATTTTTTTTCTTCCTTTCTGTTCTCCTCTCTCTTCCTGTAGTCACTCATATCTTTCCTTTCTTTGATGTCAACCACCTATCCTTTTCTCCATCACAAAACATACTTAAAATATAATGATATCACTCATCTCTCTCTATCTAACTCGCTATTGTCATCCTTTTCTTTGAGTGTATTTGATATTGTGGTAGCTGTTATTGTTATGATTTGAAAAAAATTGTTTTATAAAAAGTACTTTTAGTTAAGGTTGATTTGAAAAAATAGGTATTTGGTTAAAACTGTGGTTGAAATTGAGGTTGAGCAAAAAATAATTTAATGTGTTTGGTTAAGAATACTTTTGAAATTGAGGTTATAAAATAATTTAAAAATATATATATTAATATTGATGGTTTTTAATTTAAAATTTTATAGATTTAACTATTGATATTACATCATAAAATAAATAATACTTTATATAAAATATTTTTTATTGTTCCATTAAAATATCTACAATTCTACAAATGCTACGTCATCAAGCGATCTTTGTCTAATTTATGTAGTTAAATATTGAATAATATTAAATACTAGTTTTTCAAATAAAATACAATTAAAATAATAAAAAAAATAATATAAATACTAGTTTCAAATAAAATACAATTAAAATAATAAAAAAATAATTTTTATTTTACTGGATCGAACCCGTTTTAATATATTTTAAGTTTTGAACCGGAACCGGTTACTGCACTGTTCGCGTCAACAGTGTTGATGTTAATTAAACAGTGCAGTGCTGCACTATTCACGCAAATTAATTGGCATGAACAGTGCAGCATGCTGCACTGTTCATGCCAATTAATTTGCGTGATGTGCGAAAGCATGCAGCAGAGAGGGAAAAACGCGACAGAAAGCATCTAAATTCTGCTTCAACAAAACCGTGTTTTCAATGCAGAGAATGGTAGGTCCCACGAATAAAAATCACGGCTCATTTCTTAACCAAACACTATGTTGTAACTGTTACATGCTAAATGCAGCGACAAACTCTTAACCAAACGGACTCTTTCTCTCCACCACGAGTTAATTGATTTCCAACCAAAACAGTCCACCAATCACCGTCATCATCTACTTTTTATAATTAGACGTATATTGAACATTTTCTCTTTATTAATTTGAAGTAATTTATGTTAATATGTATTAGTTTAATTTCATACAATGTTAGGGTTTTTTTTAAAAAAAATTAGGTTAATCAGATGTAATTTGAGTTGATAATTAGGTTATTTTATAAAATAATGAATGATTTTGGGTTGTTGTTAATTGTAAATTAACAATATTATTTTGTTAGAGCTAGTGTTGATTTAGGTTAAATTATGGATTACACAAAATTACATTTAAAATAAGACAATTAACTATGAAATACATGAATTTGATTAATAATTTTGTTATGGTAGTGAAATTTGATGAATATAAATGTTCGTTGGTTAATTTGATGAATTTATATTTTAGTTGGTTATGTTAGGATTATGGTTTTTATATATATATATATATATATATATATATATATATTATGCACTTTGATTAACCCCAAGATATTAATAAATTAGAATTGTGTTTTGTTGAGTTGTTTGATGGAAAGTCTGGTAATTTGGGAATATTATGCTTTCATGGTGATATCATCATCAATACCAACAATAATATCACTTATAATGGAGAAAGTCATGAGTTTCTAACTATTATATATGGGCATGCCTCTTAATAAGTTTTTTAGAATGTTATGTGATCGTTTTAACTATAATTATTTGAAATATAAGTTGAAATTACTAGGAAGATGTTGTATACCAGGGTCAGTCAAGCTTGTTATGTCAGTGTATCAATTTATAGTGATGGAAGTGTGAATTTAATATTTGAGTTTGCGAGGATTAATGAGATTAATATGTTAAAGTTTTACTTGAATAATATACCTAGACGAGAAAACTCTTCTAGTATGGAGTTAACTTGGTTTTAAGTAACTCTCAAAGAGCCTCATAGTCATCACGAGTAGCTAGTCCATCTAGGTTAGGTGGTAATGTAAGTAGAAAAATGTTGGTAAAGGAAATTGTTAATATGTAACCATAATTGGGTATGACATTTGAGTCATATTCCTATAGAGAATCTGAACGAAGTATCGATGAAGATGACCATCATATTGATAGAGTTGAGGTTGAGGAGGAAGATGAGTCAGTTAAACCTGTTAATCAAAATATGACTTCTTTTGCTTCTAAATTAGAGGTTGTGAGTGTGAATGACCAATACAGATACAATGATTATGCTAATAATTATAGGCATTCAAGCTTATCAGTTGATGAATTGGAGGTTGAAAAAAATTGAGAGACAAGTCTAAATATATTACTGCAGTAAAGCGGTGACATATAAAGAATTTATTGCAGTACAAGATTTATTATTCAACTAAAAATTATGTTCAATTGCAATGTGTTTAGAAACTAGTTTGTAGATGGCATTTGCATGAGAGATATCACTAAAGGTCTAATTAATGGGAAGTTTCAAAACTAAAATGGTTACATACATGTTAGAACCCTTTTGTTTTATAACGCCATCATCATATTGACTCAGATCTCATTGCTGAAGTGACGTTGACAATTATGAAGAGGGGTTTGAGTACGAATGTTGTAATAATTCAAGATACTATGAAGAGGGATTATGAGCATAAAGCCTCACATTGGAAGGCTTGGACGGCTAAACATAAAATATTAGAGCGATTATTTGATACATATGAAAAGTCATTTCAAAAGTTACCTAGAATGTTATTGGTCATCAAAGATTCAAATCCAGGAACAATTGTCACTTGGGATCAAAAAATGGTTGATGGAAATAAGGCCATATTTGGGAGAGCATTTTGGGCATTTAGTGCTTCAAATGACGGGTTTTAATATTGTTATTCTCTATTTAGTATTGACATCACTCATTTTTATGTTAAATACAAAGAAAAGTTATTGGTTGTAGTTGTTTATTATGTAAATAATGGAGTTTATATGTTGTGTCTTGTTATTATCAAAAAGTGATAAATAATAATTGGAGTTGGTTTTTAGATTTGCTTTATCAATATGCGATTGACAATCATACCAGATTATGTATAATATTAGTTAGACATGCAACGATTAAAAATTTCATGGAACACATTTTTCCTGAGCCTAGGATATCATTAATATTATTCATGATACTTTATGAGTAACTTCAACACTAAGTTCAAAAATATTACCTTGAGAAATATATTGCATAAGATGTGTACAAATTCTTCAAAACAAGAGTTTGACATTTTTATGAGGATTTGATAGAGATTGATGATGTGATTAGAACATGGCTAAAAGTTAAACCGAAAAAAAATAAGCAATGTCATATGATTCTGGTGTTCGTCATAATGGCAATATGACCACAAATTTATCAAAAGTTTTTAATAATGTTTTAAAAACTATTTATGGCTTGCTTGTATTGGTTATAATGCAAACAATCCTTTTTAGGTATAATAAATATTTTGTAGAGCTAGAGAAAAAGTTAAAGATTTTTTGAGTTGTAATTAGAGGTGAGCAAAAAAATCAAAAAACCAATTAAACCGGAAAAAAATAACCGAAAAAACCGAACCGTGAAAAAAAACAGATTAAAATTTTGAAAAAATCAACTGGTTTGGTTCGGGTTCGGTTTTATAAGCTTAAAACTGAAAAAATTGAACCAAACCGAATCCAAACAAAAAAAAACAGGAAAAACCAAGCCAAAACTGAGCCAAACTGAAAAAACCAAGCTAAACCGATTTGAATTTGTTTTTGTCCTAAAAAACCTAACCAAACCAAAACCGGTTGGTTTGAACCGATTTCAGTTTTTTTAAATTCGGTTGTATTACTTTTTTTTATAAAAACCGAACCGAACCGAAAATGATCACCCCTCGTTATAATGTATTGTAGTTTCCAATGCTCTTAGCTGAATTACTGGTTAATGTCAAAATTTTTAAATCACATGTGATATCTTTATCTAATCTTGGTGTCGAGTTATTTCTATCTAAGATACCTTCAACAGTTGGTATTACAAGAGAAGTGCGAGAAACAATTAACTTCAAATTAACTTGTTCTTGTGGAAACAATAATTGTATCATCAACCATGTTCACACTTAATTGCATGATGCACTTTATGAAACGTGGATTATGTGCAATTTATTAATGATTTCTACTTCAACTTGTCATGCAAAAATTCATATAGTCCTCGTTTTTAACCCTTATCTGATACATCGTTATGGCCTGCATATACTGGTCCATATATATGGATTTCCAAGTAGATGGCGAATGGATAAAGGTAAAAAAAAATTCATTCATCTATATAATAAGATGGGTGCTAGAGATGGGTACTCATTTAATAAATGTGGTATATGAGTCAAATAGGTCATAATAAAAAAAAACTTGTAAAACTAGACAACATATGTTAATTATTTATATTTGTTCTAAATGATGTAAAATTCAATTATTATTTTTAATTCAACTATATAAATGTTCAATCATATTACAAAAACTAATATTTTATTGATATAAGACCTTGAGGGAGGCATGATTAAGACTAGATGAGGTTTTATTACTTTTATGAATGCTGACAGTTAAAACCACCTAGTTGTTAAGGCAGATCATGATGATAGATCGATTTTTTTTTATATATATATATATATATATATATATATATATATATATATGATCGGTATCGTTCTAATGATATTTGGAGCGAAGAGGTCAAATCTTTAGATTAGTAGCATTTTTAAATAACTAATTTAATTAAGTATTGTAAATTATTAAATTTTAACTACTTTAATTGTTTAAATAACTAAATTGCTTAATTTTCAAGGCAGTGATTTTGTAACACCTCGACAGCATACATTGATGGAGTTGCATGAACATGTCCGCCCATTTGTTATCGAGGTTGGTGTTTTTTATATTAATCAGATGCATGATATATATCTTGATCGCACATTAATTACAACTTTGATTGAGTAATAAAGGCGCAAGACACACACCTTTCATCTACGAATCGGTGAGATGACACTCACACTACTAGTTGTCGCCATGTTGACTGATCTTTTGATAAATAGAGCCCTTATGACAAGATATAGAGGGAAGATTGACATATATATTTTATGTAATTTTCTACCAGGACATGTGACTCTAGCTAGTGCTTATACGGCGATTGCATCAAATTGACGTGGGTGGACATAAGTTTTAAGACCCCTTCACCAATTGATTATGCATGTTCGGGCATACATATTACATATGTTTGGAGGTCTTATTTTTACGAGTACTATTGGCAATGCAGTACCATTATTCTTTCTAACATTATTTGATGATTTTTGGGTCATTCCTAATTATAGCTGGGGGTCATGCTTGCATATCTATAACAGAAACTATGTAAAGCATGTCTAAAAAAACAAATTGTTGGGTGCTTATTAGTTCTTTAGGTATAATTGTTTTAAATTCTATGATTGTTAGAATTAATGATATTTTAAATACTAACTTAAAATTATCAATGTTTATTAATATAGCTCTGATTATGAGAGAATATTCGTAATGGATGTCTAGAGAATTAGGGTAATAACATGTGCGATATTTTCACTAAAAAGCCATTATTCATTAGTTCTAAGTAATAATAAAATAAAACTGATTCTAATCTACAGGTTATTTATATAAATTGAATGCAAGAAATGTATACCAACATATAAAATAAATATATAAAAAGGATAGAAAGTATTAATTAGAGGAACACATATGGAAAGATACAACATGTATATGTTTCTAAGACAATAGTTAATTTTTTTTTCAAAACAAAAGGTATAAATGAACATGTCTTATCTATCTCAAAACAACTGAACACTATCTTAAAAAATATTTATTCTAGATGGATTTGAAAGTTCTAATTCAAATAACAATAAGAATACTTTAGCATTAAATTTTGAATTTGAATATTGGCTTAGTATAAAGGTTATATATTTATACATAGTAAATTTTTATTGATTAAGTTTTTCTATGATATATACGAGAGGAAAAATTCCTTTACAAGGATAATATGTTAAATTTTAGATTTATAGTTTATATATATATATATAAATTATATATATATATATATATAACATGTATTTTATATAATCTTCGTTAATGTGCAATAAAGATCTTATAAAAAACCAAGCATGCATGTTATGCTTATATTGAAACTTATATTTGAATTAAAATTATATTGGGCACTTACTTGTTGAAATAATTTGTAATAAATTTCACAATTGAAAAAATGAATTTCCACTAAATTTTACTGGAATAATTAATAAGAAATGATATTTGTAGAGACTTAATTAAAAGAATAGAAAATTTATTGGCTTTATTGAATTGGTAAATGGAAACTACATGGACTTAATTGAAAAAAAAAAAATCTTATAAGCATATTCGAGATACCTCATGCCTATAAGGACTAAAATTAATTAATCAAGCATCCTTTATAAATATTTAACTACTACTCCTAAACTCAAGCCTAGTCCCAAAACCTCGAGACTCGAGTTCATGCTTGAGTCGAGCATGCGTGTGTGAGTTAAACTCAAATTACTTTGTTTCTACGCATTTATGACTTTTTAACTTTTTACTATATATACTACAAGATAATATTGCATTTTTTCTATGTGGGATAGAGAGCTTTAGATTTCAAAAAAACATACCAACTATGAGTTTTTTCAGATCAATTTCTCATACACTTATAATTTGTTTAAATTCTGTTAATGTTCCATGTTAAATAATGTTTTGTTGGAGAAAAATTACCAACAAAGTTTTAACCCTAAAAATGAGTTAATTTAGCCTAAAATATATCCATTAACTACATTTATACAAATTTTATAAAACAACACTTCTTATCTTCCATGTTTTAAACCTATATATATAAAATCAAAACATCCACACCTTTTATAACTTGTCTTCCCAACTTCATTTTGGGGTATTGATTCCATTTCATCACTTCTCAGCAATGCATCCCCGACGACTTCGTATTCCCAGAATTGTCATGTAACGATGTCGACCCCAATACTTTAAACATTCACAATAGACATAAAATAAATAATAACGTTGTGCGGTGTTTGATTCAATGGGCAGTGGTTGTTGGGTTTTAGTTAAAAGAAAAAGGGATTGTCACTAGTTCGTGATGGTGGTGGGTCTTTTGGTGGTGGTAGTCGACAAAGGAAGAGGGTAGTGGGGTTGATTCAGTGGTGCCATTAGAGAGGAGAGGAGGTTGCTTGGGCGTTTTATTTTTGGTGTGTTTGTCACAATGGAAAGATAAGGTAATAGGGTTGATTTGGTCAATGGGTGTTCGAGGAAAAGGAAATTTGAGGGGACTAATTGGTGAATGGGAGAGGGACATTTGTCTTGACAGATTTCAGCTAGGTAGAGGGGAGAATGGGGCGACTAAGTGTTTTTTTTTACAGAGAAAGGTTTTCTTTTTATTCTTGGAAGTTTCTCTTCTTCTCATGGTCTCTCCATTTTCTTTTCTTCTTTTTTTTTTGTTATGTTTCATCTCTACTCTCTCTTTTTTTTCTAGTTCCCCCTGGTTTTTCTTTCTTGTTTTTTTTTCTTTTTTTTTTGTGATTTCTCTTGAGAATTTTTATAGCTCATTCTCTTCTTATATGTTTTTTATCCATTCTTATCTTTTGTCTCTTTATATTAAAGTTTGTTAAAGATGGACGTAAAGTTTATTTTGTTTTTAGCACTTCTTTTCTCTCTTACCTATCATTTCACTCACAATATATATTAAAAAAAGGGTTAAAAATGGGTCATTACACCATGAAAATAAAATTAGTCCGGGTGAAACACCGAATATCCCGCAAAATGGCTGTTTAACATCCTAGATGAGTTCCTCACTCAATTTGGCAAATGGGTTGATATCAAGACCCTGAAAAATGGATTCAAGTACGATTGATTTATTCAAGACCGATTTGATTAATTTCTTTACGTGTTTGCCTAAAGGGAGGGGTATGCATGCAATTGATATTTTTATTTCATGTTGTGTTTATTTTATTTTATATTATTTATGACAAGTGGTGCTTCTACTTGATATTTTTTATTTCAATTTGTTCAACTTGATTTCAGTTCCAATTGAATTAATAGAAGCCAAAAGGAGCTGGATTTTTCTTAATTTTCTTAGGCTCGTTTTGCTTTTCATAGACGAGCGTTAAACAACAGCAAAAATACCCTATTATTACAGTGGCCAGCTTTTGAATTCATATTGAACTTGTCTTTTTTATTATCTTTTAAAAATTAGTGGTTATTGTTACTTTTTAAAGTAATTTTTATTTTAAAATACATTAAAATTATTTTTTTATCTTTTAAAAATTATTTTTGAGATCAGCGCATCAAAACGATTCAAAACATAATTTGTTTTTAATTTTTAGCAAAAAAAATTAAATTTTATAAAAACACAAGTTTACCCGTGTTTCCAATCATTCAATTCAATCATAATTTCATTCTCAAGCATGTATATATATATAATCAAACACTTACTTAATCCCTTTACATACCTACAACACCCATATATACAATTTAATCCAAATTCTCAACTTTCATTTATGTGAACCTTATCCTAGTATATTTGTTATTAAATTAATATTCTCATATCATGATCCCTAAAAAAAAAAAATTCTTATATGTTGAATCACAACACTACAAATTATATATCTTTTAACATCTAAATTTCTAAACTTCATTTCCTATGCTTTCCAACTAGTTAGGGTTTAATCTTTTTCTTATCACATTTAGTCCAAGACTTTTCCTCACTCCAATATAGTAATAACCCCACAATCTAATGATTATAAAGAATCCATCCCTCGTGAAATTCAACACTTTTAGGAACTTAGTTAGTATATTAACAATTATTTATATAGTATACTTTTTTCTCTACTTGCCGAACACAAAACACACAATTTAACTCAATTCTTCCTTTCCCCTAAATTCTTTTTATGGTCCGTCCTAGGGTTTAGAATTTCTCATGGTTTTTCTTTCAATTTTCTTCATAATTCTACTATATCTAGCACTTAGTTCATGTTAACTTGGGCATTTAACATTAGAATACCTACTTTTCTCAATTTTTTCCAAGAACCCTAGAATGAACAATTATGGATTTCTTTCCCTCTCATTGCAAAAGCATTAAAATAAAGAGAAGAGGTTGTAAAAACACCTTACCCAACCAAATTCAAACTTGATATATATAATCTATTCTCCATCATTTTTAGCTTCTCCTCTTTCATTCAAGCTTTCTCTCACTAATTCTGTTCCACTCCCAAAACAACATCTCTCCCTAGAACCTTTTTCTTAGATTGTTTTTCCCTTAGTACAACCAGTCTTAAACCCTCTCTCACCCTTAATTTTGGAAGAACAACCATGAATTTGAGCACATGGAATCTTCTTGGTGAGCCTATTTGGAAGTACTTTTTATTTGAAAATACATCAAAATAATTTTTTTAAATAATTTTTGATATTAGCTCATCAAAATGATCTGAAAACACTAAAAAAATATTAATTTAAAGTAAAAAAATAAAAAATTTTAAATTTTTTCAAAAACACTTTTGAAACGCAAAAACAAATAGAGTTGGCTGATTGCTACTGCACAAGAAGAAGGAAGAGAGATTTTGTGTAAATTACAAAAATACCACTATTTAATAAGTCATGTATCCCTTCCTATAACTTACCTGGCTGTCAATATTTTACATATTGTTTTATTTGTTTAAATTATTAAGATTTTTAAATTAATTTATAGGGCAACTTTCAACCTTAACCACGATAAAATTTTTGTTAATTTTTCGTTACTTTCAGTTAAAATTTGCATGATTTTACACGAAGCTTATAATAGCAACTAACATAATATATATATAAAATCATATATTAATTTATTTAAAGTTTTATTTTATTACTATTACTTTATTATTATTACTATTATCACTCGAATTTATAAAAAATTATTTTATTTAATTGAGGAACTTATACGATTTACAGTTGGACTACCATTTCCGTACCAATTCATTTTTCTACTCCATTCGGGATATAAATAAATCCACTAGGGATTTGTCATCTCAATCTAAATAATTTTTCCTCCTAAATCCTCATTTTTCACTACAGGATTTTCTTATTTAACTCTGGTTTATCTACTTTGGGCTGGGGTTTACACACTGTGACTAATAAATTGTTCATAACCATAATCAAATCTTTCATTATCATTTAGTTTTTCAGTAGGCAAAAACTTATTTGTTGAAAGATACAAGAAGGCAGCAACACAGTACTGCCTCAGGGTGAAATATGCACGTTAATCCTTATATTTTTTTTTTCTGATTAATATAGGTGTTCAGGGCAGCTTGCGCACGTCTCGATTAATTCTACAGGCCCTAAAGTTAAAGACTATATAAACCTTCAGTGATTATTATATTAGCAATTACAGCACTTGAACCTGAAACCACAGGAATAACAAACCTTTTAGTCCCAAACTCTTACTACTGGACCACCTACGAGATGATGATTACGTTAATCCTGATAATTGTTTTTAGTTATTATGATATATATATATATATAAAATCTTCATTAGCAACCCTAAGATTTCGAAAAGTTTCAATGCGAAACATTACAATTTTTTTTTAAATGTAATTAATAATTATTGTTTTAATTATTTTCACGCCAGCCATAGGACACCTTCCTTCCTATCTTTTAATTAATAGCTTTTCATTAGCAACACTTTTGCTAAAATCTAGAAAATAAGAGATCACAATAATAGCAGAGGGCTTCTTGGATCGATGTTGTTCCAATTCATTTGCAACCATTTAATTACTATAATTATTATTCTTTAGTTGTTTTTTTAATGCTTTGGAAGGTTAAATAAAAAACTAAAATTTGTTGTTCAAATACAATATTTGTCCACATAGAAAACTGAAAACTAGTTTTTTTTTAATTTGTACTAAGTTTGAATAATTTTTTAACATATTTTATTTATTTTTCATTATCTTCAAATGAAAAAAAAAACACATGAATAATAAAAAAAATCTTACATACAAGTATTTTTTTAAATATGAAATATTAAAATTATTTTGTTTTTACATTTTCATGCTTAGTTAGTGCAAAAAAATATTTTTTTATTATAAATTTAATATAAATATTTTATTTTTTAATTGATAATATAATTTTATGATGATTTTTAATTTGAATGAAATAAATAAACAAATATTTAATAAATAGATTATCAGGAATATAAAATATTAAGGTGATTATTATAAATTATAATTTTATTTATTTGTGAAAAATAGCTAAATCTTTTATGTATTTTTTATTTTTTTGGTGAGAAAATTTCTCTTCTCTCTCAATAAATGAATATATATTTTTATTCTTTTATTAAAATAAAAAAATTAAAAAAATTGAAAATAAAAAACATACGATAAAGTTTTCACATCTGGAAAGGTTCGCTAGCTTTGTTTCGTTTCTCAAAAAAGACATTTCTTTGATAATTGTTTGTTCCTTGTCGATGAAAGGGACATTTGCATGACAATATCTAGCAGCGTGGATTTCAACTTTCTACGGTTTAAACCACATATCTTCTAAGATTTTTTTAAAAAAAAATAAATTAACATATTAATTTAAAAGTTTTGAAAAAATAACATGTTTTTAAATTTTTTTTAATTAAGTAGTACATTTTCATCTTATTACACTTCAAAAATACAATAACTTAATATTTTACACTTCTAAAACGTGACTTATCATGAAATTAAAATCATTTCCGTATCAAATAAACATAGCAGACATAGTAGCTCTTTCTCTTTTTCTCTCTAAACTAACATCCGTAATTATTATATTAACAGCATATTATTGCAACATTTAAAATTTAAAATAATCTAATTATCAAACACAACATAAATACCAAATTAAATCAAGGGGAACACTTTATCCATGAGATGAATTTGAAAAAACTTTTCCGAGTTACCCGATAATTATGAAGATAAAATCTTACAATGGTATGTTAATGCATACTAATTAATTCAATTATCATATTCGTTCTTACTATATTTCAATTTGAATTTAAAGTTCTATTGTATAGATATGCTAGAGCATATATACTTCACATGTTTAACAATATACTTTTGACGGATCTTAGTGGGATGCATATTCCCTTGTTTTACCTACCACTGATAGAGGATTTCCAGTCCATTCCACTTTATAGTACCGGTTCAGGAGTCCCTGTATGTTTGTATAGGCATATGTGTCAAGCTAGCTTGAAGAAATCAAAACAAGTGGGAGGATGTTTATTATTTTTACAGATAAAATAAATATAATAAGTTTGTTATTTTTGTATTATATTTTTTTTAATATTTGAGTTGGTTACTAATTATTGTATGTTTTTTATACATAAAGCTATGGTCATGGGAGTATTTACACTTGAGGGGCCACGAATTAATTCTACACCTGTTATGTTTATCCAGGTTTTCGAGGTTAATATACAACTTCCATTAAGATACATGTAATATGTTATTGAACATATAAATTTTATTGTTTAGATTAAGAATATTTTTCATGGAAATCTTATTGCTTATTCTTTAATAGATGGTGTGGGAGTGGATATTTTGAACATAATCCAACCTACATTTTGAAATTTTATCATAGTGAGTTAGATAGACAACAATCAAATCAGGTATGTTGGTAAATTATCAGAGTGAAATAATTATGTGTGTTGATGTTGGTAAATGATGAGAATTCATTACTTGCGTTGATGTTTGATTTTTTGGATATTGGTAAATGTTAGGAGAGTATTGCATAGGTTGATGTTGAAATTTTTTTATATTTATAAATGTTGGGAGATAATTTTTCCTGGGTTGATATTAGTAAATGATGAGAAATAATTGTATCGTTGATGTTTCAATAGGTTGTATAAAATCCTTATTTAGTAGAGGATATGACAGCTGCTATTATTATATGCATACAGACCATGGATTTATGGACATTAGTTGTCCCCTTCATATTTGTTGAGCTTGTTAAGTAACATTGCTCAAACCGTGTGATGCGACAATTTGATTTTAAGCAACACATCCTGTGTGACATAGATACGAGCAATCAATTGTATTCTATTAGTCATTCAGGTAGTTGCATTCTATTGGTCATTCGGGTAGGGATTCTAATTATAATTGGATGATTCACCATCTCCAATATATATCGATATGGGATGCACGAAGAAGTTTTATTTTCAGAGAGTTGCATCCTGTAATTTCTGAAAAAGAATGCATGAGCTGGTACCTAAGTATAACATGTTGAATCATTACATCTAACCCAGCACAATCCCTCCACGCGAGGAGATGGAGTATGAGCCACATGCATGACGAATTCAAAATGATATAAGCATTTGTTATTTTTTTATAGGCTTTGACAAAATCTTTGTATTTTATTTATGAATTGATAATTTCTATTTGCTTCATATTAGGTTGGACAATTGCTACATGATGGTCGTCGTGCTACTACTGATCATCGTGATCTTTTTGATGATAATAAACTTGCTCATTATTATGCATATTCCTAACTCAAGACATGTCGTACTACACTTGACCTGTTATGAGAGACATTGAGCATAAATAATATTGTCTCGAAGGATAGGACCACACAGACAGGTGGAAGTCGTGCTATTGATGAAGTTGGTCCATCCACTCGTCGTCACAGAGGACATAGATAGGTTTAGATATATTATTATGTTGTGTATAATTATGTTATTTTATTTTTCAAATTAAGAGTTATTTTTATTATTACTAGTTTTATAATATTGTTTTTGCTGATTATCATGTTGATTTTAAAGTTGTCTTATATATTATACATTTTCATACTTGGTTTATATAAGCATAATTTAATATCGTTAAAAAATAGATAAACATATGAACATGTTGTTTAAAATTCCAAATCATTCATTAACAATTTAAGAAATACAAAAATAAAAACAATGTTTAAAAAACACACATATTAATTTAAGATTATAATTAACAAATAAAAATATTACACTTTGAGCTACGCGGATATGAGGTTTGATAATTTATAAGTCTTGTTTGGCTTTTTATTGAAACTGGATTTGAAGCAGAACCTCTATTCTTAATAGCAGTTACTTAGCAGTTCTAAACAATCGCTAGTGGTAATAGCAATTGTTTAATAAAACAATAATGTGAATAGCAGTTGTCAATAAAATCATGTTTTCTAATAGCGATTGAATCAAAACTATACTATTTATCAAATACTTTTTTTCTCATGTGATATTTTTCAAGAGTTTTTATCAAACTATGCTAGATTGACACCATACACGGGGTTTACGATGAGACACGTGAAGAAAGGTCCCGTGCTCACTGTTTCTTGTGTATCTATAGACTGTAAGCAGAAATGTCATGTTCCCCCTAGCAGGGGCTTCATATCAGAGAATCTCTAACTCGTCATGGACAGCTATTATAGTGAATATGCACCATAAAGCCAATGTCATACTGCACGTAGAATGCAACCTGCAACAGTCAACAGCCAATTTGATATCATGCCTTGGCAGATAAGCAAGAGAAGGAGGGACGCACGTCTGCAATATACCAGTAGTCCTTGGGTGTAAAAACAAAGGCTTGCCAGGAATTATCTTCCATTTGTCCTGGTGAATTCACCTAATTCTCAGAATAAATCTGCTTTGGAAACAAATAAAGAATTAGTATGAAACATGCAGTGACCATTAAGCAGTTAATAAAAAAGGAAACTGCGGTTTTCTTGCTCTATATCATTACGACAGCAAAGAAACAACAATCTTACAGTGGATATGTAGCTTCGATACAGATCCATTTTTTGGTTTTATGTTTTCTAATATAACTTTGAGAGTGTCATACATTCAACTTCTGAAGACCAATTATTTGATGTGAAAGAATGCATTATATATGCAGCACTTGAGGCGAAAACATGTTTGAAAATATTATTCAGTGTTCATCTTCTTGGGACGCATTCCACACAAACCACTCCGACTAATATTCCACTTTGAACTCTTAGCTATACATCCAATGACAGGTTACCAGAGAAAACTCCTACAAGAAAAATTTAATTTATCAGGAACTACAAGCAAAAAGCATGAAAAATGACAAGCAAAAAGTGGAGCTACAATGGAAGAGGTGAAGTTAAAACAACATCGGATTCACAAGTTCTAATTTGCGGGAGCTGACTTTGGTAGGTATGCAAATTTTTTCTAACAGCAAGCATCAACTTTCATCAAGTAGCAAGAGTTACACGATACATAGCCAAAAACAACGAAAAATCAAATAACAAGAAGCTTCATGATCTAATATAATAACTCCAAACTGACCTGTTGTTCCAAGTCAAGTACTATGTAACGTGTTAGGCATTGAAATGATCGCAGACTGAAGAAATCTTAAAGCAGCAATTGCATTTGAAGGAATTCGAAGTAGCAAGGGATTTAAAATTTATGCAGAGTGTGATCTTCCTCAAGTAAAGAGAAACAGCAAGAAACAACCTTCAGAACGCAGTGGAGGCAATCCCAAGTTGTAGAGCTTTAGTCTATTAGTGATTGTGAATTACACAGATAAAATCCTAATTAATTCTGCCCCTACAGTCAAACAATCAAAAGCTAACTTCCCACTTAATTGATTATCCTTAAAATTAAGGAAAAAAGAAAGAATAGGGGACCAAATCTGAACCACAAAAATGAATAGTTCAACAAAGAAACATAGATGGTTTGATTTATGACATCCTCGCAGGTCTCATCTAAATAAAAATCACACCAACAGTTGCCCAAAGAAATTTCCTACATTAACCAAGATACCAAAGCTAATTTGGAAGATGAAGCTGTCTGAATAAGAACAGTCACTAGACATAAAAATGAACAGAAATCCTATGTGAGTCTTGCGTAAATCAAGAATGAACACTATGAAAGGTTACACTCGTCAGGTTACACTTGACACATGAAGGACTTGAGATCCCAGTTGTGGAAGAGGATGAACCTTGTACGTGAAGTTGCCGAGGGTTGGGAATTCCAAATCTAAATTTCTTTGTTAGAATTGATTTTAAGCCTTTATCAGCGGGATCACACACCATTTTCAAGCGCAATATTAAATGAATAATACTGAAGTTGAAATAACAAAGCAATGGACTGATGAGTTGGAATTGGAGGGAGGGCCTTGGAATCCATCACTTGTGCGAAAATTGTAAATGTAGTATGTGAAGCAGTAACAGGAATAGGCTGATAGTTTCTAGTCCATTTCCCTCCTCCGTCATCTCCAAATAAACAACTAAATTAAACTTCGATCAGTAGAGCGCCCTTGACAGTATTAATTTGGGCATCATCAGTATATAGTAATTTACGATATATTTGATATCAATAAAGCTCATAGCTTTAACTTACAGCAATCATTCCATTTTTCTGAAGATTCAAGAAAAAGAACAAAGACAACAAGAGAACAGAGAGGGAGGGGAGGGCAGGGTAGGGCTTCCTTCACTGTCACATTCATCATTGTTGTACGTAGTTCAGGAGGAACAGTGGCAGTCACCGATTTACCATCACCGCAGCGAATTTGCGGGCTCACCAAAGAGCAAACATGATCTTATTAAAAAAAAAAAAAAAAAACTAAAAGAGTCCAGCTTTTTTCTTAGCGTGGGAGGAGAATAATTGTGAATGTAAATAGTGTAATGATTATTTTTTCTTCATTGCTCTTAACAATTATCTTTGTATCAAGGGTAAAATTATTTTTCAAGGAGATTTAAATGAAAAAAAACAATTATTTTCAGGTATGAGGGATATTTGAAATTAATATATATGTGTTTGTTATATGATATATACACTGAATTGACTCACGTGAAAAATTTAAATTGTTACAAGTATCAATTCATTAATTTATCTATGATGGATATTTCTAACTAATAAATAGGTGCATTTGATCTTCAAATATAGATAAATCAATTGTTGAATTGATAATAAATCAACTTATTTAATTTATTTAATCATAACTTATTTAGAATTATAACTTATATTTGAGCCAACTTATTAAAAATCTAATGGGTCACACACATTAAACACTATTGATCATAAATTAAACTGAAATAATTAATCAAGTGTGATTTAATTATAATTAAATAAGTTTTAGAAATTAATGACTAAATTGTGATTAATACATGAGATTACAATTCTAGACATGTAAAAATCAAATAGGGACTTTATTGAATAAAATTCTAAAAACAATTATCTTAAGATAATATATGCATGTGATATTATTCAGGGGACAAATTGATATTTAATCATTTATAAGATTATTAGGTGTTGCTATAAATAAAATGTTATGTCTCATATTTTATATGTAGAGAAAAACTATGTAAGTTATGATATGAAATGTATTGTACACATTTCAAATGTATAGTTAAACATGGTATAAAAAATAAAGACCTAGGCACTTAAGGGAAAATGATCCCTCTTTTCTAAAAAGATTTTAAGAGATTTCTCATTAGTTGTTTTTATGGATTATTGTTAAAAGCTGAATATTTAGATGACTTATAGTTTGTGAAAATTGATTAAACCTTAGAATAAAGATCTGATCTTCAGTTAATCTTCTTAACCCTAAATGATCATAGATTGTCGGATTCTTAAGATTTGAAAAAAACTTAAATTTATAGTTTTCGTTGTGTTTATGTGTTACAAAAAACCCAACAGAAGCATCATGTCTCACTTTTATATTCATCAAACCATAAATGTTAGAATGGATAAGTTGTAATGAATTCTCAACTCTTGTTGATACTTTAGATGGTTTCTTAATTGTTTGTCCAATTAAATAATATTCACATATAGGCAACTCAATTTTGGTAAGAGATACCAAAAAACATATTGAAGTCAAATGATTCATTTTATATTACTCAATATGATATAGTCTAGTACATTAAACATTTATATTTTTACTAATTGAGCTAGTAAATGATGGGAAAACATAATTATTATAAGTCAAATCCAAATTTAAAACAATTAAACCATATAAGCATCCACAACCAAAATATACAATTCTTTCATATACTACAAAACTAGTACTTAAGAAATGCATCTTATATTCTAAACACAAAAGGGATACAATAAACACAAGATTACTTCAAATATTTGGAACATACAAAACATCATATGAAAGTAGTATTTAGACACCATACAAAACTACTTTACACTTGCTAGTATGTTTTTACACTTGCTAGTACCTTTACTTCCACTACACACACGCGCACACATATGTTACTCGAGTAGGAATTCGATGATACTCCATATATGCTTCTTAATTTCCAACTATGTGTTTTATGGCTCTCAAATCTATAATTCATAAAAGACTAGTTTCAACCAACATCAAAATTCTATAAACATATATAAAACGAAACAAAACTTGAGTTAATGTCACCTCAAAGGGCTCGGAACACTAATGAGAAAATTGATTTAATTGGCCATGATTGTAACACTTCAACTTCAATTGGTCTCTTTTCTTTCTTTTTTTTATGTTAGAATTCAACACTAGCTAGAACTTAGAATTTAGAGTTTATAAGTATTCTAAGATTGTTAGAATTCTATGATACTAAATCATTATCTATTAGATTTTTATCATTATTAGGAGTTAGCTAGTTGATTAGTTTTCATCTTAATTAGATAAGGATAAACCTTAGTTAGATAAGGATAAAAGTCTTAGTCTAAATAGGACTTGTAAAGCTATATGGTCACCTTAAACATTCAAAAATATATAAGAAAGTATAAGAAAATATAAAAAAAAGTGCTAGATGTTGTGTTTTTATAAAAACCAACATGAGTTTTGTTTAATAATTGGTATCAGAGCCTATAAGTTGAAAAAGAGGATCAGTAGGATGGGAAGGAGGAAAGGCATAAACAAAGCAATATTGTCTTTGGTATATCTTTTAAAATGGTGATGGAAGCAAGATTTATTTTCTAGAAGCTTAAAGAACAAATCCAAGGCACCAATGACCTCTCATAGCAACAAAATAATCTAGCAGTGATCAAAATTTCTTCAGCAACAAAGTAATAGACGAGGTAGACATTCACACCAACAACAATAGTCTTTGACCAAAAGATCACATTTTAGACAATAGAAAAATAGTTTTAACAACCACATCTTTTTATTTTCAACAGCAACATAAAAGACCAACATTACATCAACTTGAAACGCCAACAATAGCAGAACAACTAGGAGCAGAAAGTAAATTAAAGCAACAATAAGTCTACTATAATATGACAGTAGTAGCGTTGCAATAGTAGAAGATTACAACAGGTAGAAATTTCACCAACAGTTGATTGCAGAAGCAACAAGTCATCAGCACACACACCATCCAAAATAGCAGTAGCGTAAACATCAACAAACACAGGAGTTCTTTAAAATTCTAGAGGGATAAAAAAGCTTAACAATCAGAATTATAGTACATGATCAACATGCATGATGTTTTACATGCAAGGCCAAAATCTATGTGAAGTAGTCAACGTTAGTAAAGACACACAAGCAGCCGAAGACACAAATGAAGGTCTATGCAAGTGGAAGATTAAAGCCAGTAAGGTAATGTTTACCTTTAAAACCATGATTAAAGGGGATATGTTGGAGCACATTTGGGATGTTATAATGCCAAAAGAAGCATGAGATATCCTTGCTTGTCTTTTCTCAAAAAAGAATGATACCAAATTATAACTTCTTAAGAATGAGTTATCGATGACACAACAAGACTTGATGATTCCTCAATACTTTAATAAGGTGAAATCAGCATGTTGTGGGATTTTCAAATTAGAACCTGAAGCAACTATTGGTGAAATGAGGATAAAAAAGAATAATGTTTCATGGTTAAAAACCCGAGTAGTGAAGTTTTATTATTGCAATAAAAGGATGGCCTACTCAACCATCATTATTTAAGTTAAAAAATTTTACTTATAGGTAAAAAAAAAATATGGCTAAACAAATCACAAAAGTCTCGTTGTGGGTTGAAAAGGAAAGGCTCTACACCAATAATGAAAGAAGTAAACAATGACATACTCACAATGATAGAAACCATAGTTGGCACTCTAATGGTGAATCCAATAAGGATGATAACAAAGAGAAAAAATATCAAAGAAATGGAAGCTTTTATCAAGAGGGAGTTTTAAAAAATTATAGCAATTGTTGAGGATTTAAAGGCAAGTGTTATAATTATAGAAAAAATGGTCATATAAAGAAAAATTATTGGTTTAAAAAGCCAATATAAAATAATATTGCTATATCAAGTTTAGAAAAACAGGTGAAAGATGAATAGGTTGTTAAGGCATCATATTCCATAGAAAAGGAAGAATTAGCATTGACAACTACAATCAAAGATTGAATTAATTATGGAAATGATTGGTCATTGATTATAGGTGTTCTAATCATATGATAGGTGATAAGCAAAAGCTACAACATTTGACAGAGTACAAAGGAAGTTGTGTGGTGGTAACAATTAACAACTCAAGATTACAAATAAGCCATATTAGTGAAACGATAATTACACCTCACTATAAATCAAGTCAGGAACATCTTCAATATGTTTATCATGTCCCAGGTATAAAGAAAAAATTATTGTCTATAGCATAATTAACATCAATAGGCTATTATGTCTTGTTTGGTCCAAGTAATGTTAAAGTGTACCAAAATTTTAAGATATTAGAAGAACCAATTATAGAGGGACAATGTATGGAGTTTGTTTGTATTATATATATAGAGACTACATATGTCAACAAAGCAAGAATGAGATTATAGATTTATGGCATATGAAACTAAGCCATGTTAGTTATCCTTAGCTGAGTATAATGATAAAAGAATTATCACTCAAAGGGCTTCCTCAATTTGATGTAAAAACATACATAGTATGTATAGGATGTTAGTATGGTAAGGCACATTAGCTATCATATGAAGAATCAAAGTTTAGAGTAATGAAACCATTAGAGTTAATACACTCTAATGTTTGGAATTGTCAAATAATCATAAGCTACAGGGATGCGGTATGTGGTGATATATATATTGATGATTTTGCAAGGTTTGTGTGTGTTTTCTTTATGAAAGAAAAATACATTCATAAAGTTTAAAAAGTTCAAAAGTTAGTTGAAGGAGAAGTAAAGAGAAAGATTCATTACTTGCGCAATGACAATAAAGGAGAATATAGCTCAGATGAATTCTCTTAATACTTATAAGAATTTCATATGCATCACCAGTACACTTGTGCAAATACACAACAACAAAATGGAGTAGCTATGAGGAAAAATCGACATCTTGTGAAAATCTGTTAAAACATGTTACATGAAGAGAATGTACTAGAAAGATTTTGGGCTAATGTAATGAGGACTTCTACTTATATAATCAATAAACTCCCATAAAAAAGGTTAGAGTTTATATCACCTTATGAGAAACTATAGAATACAAAACCTACAGTTAGCTATTTTTAAGGTTATGTATTTATTCTTAGTCATCTATGCAACAAATTTGATAAGAAATATGTTAGATGTATATTTATAGGATATGATAGCCAAAGAAAAATGGTGAAAATGTTATGATTTTATGACAGGAATGTGTTACACATCACGAGATATGGTGTTTGAAGAAGCATCATCTTGGTGGTCTTTAGATAAAAAAAAAATGATTTCATATTCCAAAGAGTTTGAAGAAAGGCTATAATAGTAAAATGATGAACAATCTATATAAGTTCAATCAAGTTCAGAAAATCCTAAAAGAGTATACGATGATGTTATTGAAAAGCAAGAAATTAATTAGAATCCTTGGCATACTGGTGTCTACCAACAACAAATAGATGGATGTAGTATAATAGAAGAATCTTCTCCACAAACACATCTCAAAAGATCAACAAGAGTTTGTAAGTCAAACTCTAAGTATGCCAATACAAGCATAGTCAAAGAAGCAAGTGAAAGGTACCTAAAATTTTTAAAAGAGCATTACATAGCTCTAAATGGATTAAAGCTATGGAAGAAGAGGTCAATGTGGTAGTAAAAAATCAAAAATAGGATATTGTACCTAAACTAGTTAAGTGAAACTTATATCTTGTAAATAGGTTTACAAGATTAAACGTCTAGCAGATGGATCGATTGAAAGGTATAAAGCTTGTTTGGTAGTTCACGGGTTTTCATAACAATTTGGTTTAAACTATGTTAAAACATATGGTCCTATAGAAAAACTCATAATTGTACGAGTTTTACTTATAACAAATAAGAACTCAAGACTATGACAGATGGATGTTAAGAATGCATTTCTTCATTGAGAGTTGGATCGAGAAATTTATATGAATCAATAAGTGGGTTTTTAGATTAAAGATCATCATGAGCATGTGTGTAAATTGAAAATGACATTATATAAATTAAAACAAGCACTGAAGGCTTGGTATGATAAGATTGTTGAATTCTTTATTCAAGGAGGATGTTTAGTAACACCTGTAAATTCCATCTTGTTTGTGAAAGTCAATGAAGGAAAGATAGCTATTGTACTATTTTATGTGGATGATTTAATCATAATTAGTGATGATGAGTTAAAAATTATCCAAACAAAGGAGAATTTGTCAATTCATTTTTAAATGAAAGATCTTGGAGAATTCAAGCATTTTTTTGGGTTAGAGGTGGATTGTAAATAAAAAAGAATATTTGTTTGCCAACAAAAATATTCAAGAAATTTGTTAGAAATGTTTGGTTGCAAGTCAGTTCTAACACCAATGTAACCAAGCATTAAGATAAATGCTCATGAAAGAAAAGACTTAACAGATGCAATAATGTATTGGCAATTGGTAGGTAGTTTGATCTATTTAATCTTGATTAAACCAAATATTTTATATACAGTTGGTGTAATGAGTCGTTATATGCAAAATCCAAAGAAATCTCATTTGGAAGCAGTTCGAAGAATACTGAAATATGTGGAGAGTACAATTGGTTACGGCATTTCATACAAGGAAGGTACAGATTGCAAGTTAGTTGGTTATTATGATGTTGATTATAAATGAGAACATGACACCTAACGATCTATAAGTGGTTATGTGTTTAAGATTGAGCCATGAGCAATTTCTTGATGTAGGAAGAGAACCAATAATATCCTTATAAACAACAGAAACAGAATATTGAGCAGTAACAATGACAGCTCAAGAAAGTACTTAGTTGATATATATAACCATGAGCAATTTGAATATTTTCAGCATCAGCTTAATGTAGTAAAAGAGTGACGGCTGATATTGAGAGAGAGTGTTAGAATTCAACATGAGTTACGAATTATAATTTAGAGTTTGTAAGAATTCTAAGATTGTTAAAATTATGCAATATTAAATCATTAGTTATTAGAGTTTTATCATTAACCAGAGTTAGCTAGTTAGATAAGAATAAACCTTAGTTAGATAAAGAATGAAAGTCCTCGTAAGGCTATATATAGCCACCTTAAATATTCATAAATATACATAAGTAAATAATAAAGAGAAAATGTTAGCTGTGTGTTTTTATTAGAGCAAAACCAGAGTTTTGTTCAACATGTTGTTCCTATCAAAATTTGGCAACTTCTTCTTTGACTAAGGCTTTGTTTCCTCTTATATTTGCAGAGCTGCTTTCGTTCGTGATAGAGCCAGCTATCCTTCAAGAGTCTAGCTCAGCCATATTCATCGTGCTTGGAAGTGTGATCATCACTGAACATTCTTTCTCCAGTACTTTAATGTGCCAACCAACATCATTAAAAGTTTTGATGTTGTCGTTATGAGCAGGTTAACTTTCATACGCTGCTAATTATCTAGTAGAGAATGAATATCAGCTTGCACTTGTTTCTCACCGATGAGACTATGACCAGCTAACTTAAGCTCTCCAATCATATTAGACATCTCAAAATTTAACACTAAGCAAAGAGTCGAAAGGTCATAGACATAGTCATCAAGTCTACATTACAGTAGCAGAAATGGATCGTCATTAACGCTATACAACATTGAATTGCCATGCTAGGCTTGCTGCACCCAAGAACCTTAGCCTTCCTAGCAGGAAAAGTCCCCTTTACCCTTCAAAACGTTTATAATACTAATCTTTATAAGACTTTTTATTAATTAAGCCCTTTTGAAACCTTAAATGCTTATAACTCATGGTAAAAAAAATTCAAATTGCATAGAAAGTTGCTGTTAATAATCATTCAAGAGTTCAAAGAACATTCTCATGGCAACACTCAAATCAACATGAAAACATTCATGGAGGCTCTGATGCTGATAAAGAAAAACTTAAAAGAGTAAAGTGATGGATCTTTCTTGGATTCTGATTGGATTATATATTGAATAGCTAATTGATGCAAAACCACTCCATTCATTTTTTAATATAATTTGGAGGGTTGTTGGAACTGAACTCAATATTCTCTAGTTAATTGATGCCTCATGTCTATATGTGATTTTGACTCTTTCGTGCTCCATATTTTTTATTTTTCAATGTGGTTGGAAAAATGATTTTTTTTTCTGGTTAAGGAAGAAACAAAAGAAGATGAGACATCATAATCATAAACCATCCAAAGAAAATTAAATTTTCCATGGCCCTTTCTTCCATTCTGCTGTACACAATGAGTACGTAACTTGTACCCGTAGGCCCTAGCTAGCTAGTACTGATTTGCTAACATATATATATTTTGAACCACGAAGAAGTGAGTACTCGACTCGATGTGAACAAGCAAAAACCAAACTATATCATGTCAGCATTCAAACCCTTTCGATTTTTTGTTTTTATCCATATGGGCTGACGGTTATTAGAAATGTTGAAAGTATTTTGAAAATATTAGATTGGTGATTATCAGCAAATATTTAAACCCTTTTCAAGTTCTTACACCTAATTTAGGGCAAGATAAATGACAAACTAAATCTAGCTACAAGTTTCTAGCCTTGGAATCTCTTGTTCTCTCAATTTATATCAATCTTATTGGTTAAAAAATAATTAATTCATGTGTATAAATTAACCTTGTGGTCACGCCAAGTACCTTTTATAAATGAATTATTAGTATTGCCTCTTTCACTTAGATGGCAAGAATATCAGTAATCAACATTTAGCAAGTGCACTTAACAGAAGAATGCATTTCTTTATATGGAGCTCGAGGTGCACGTGAAAGCTAGCTAGTTAAGCAAACTAATTGGAGCTCGAGCGGTGAAGGGACTTGGAGGTACGACTCCATTGCCGCCTAAAGGTTATGTTCATGTTTGCGTAGGGTATAACAATGATGCGAGGCGATTCATTGTTCATACAAAACCACTTGGTGATGCAGGT
Organism: Populus deltoides; assembly: GCA_015852605.2. Taxonomy (NCBI): domain Eukaryota; kingdom Viridiplantae; phylum Streptophyta; class Magnoliopsida; order Malpighiales; family Salicaceae; genus Populus; species Populus deltoides. Next base: position 38,572,992 of record CM027570.2, read on the forward strand.
TTTTTGGAGCTTCTCTATAAATCAGCTAAAGAATATGGTTTTGATAATGAAGGCATTCTGAGGATTGCATATGAAGCAAAGGATTTCAAGGAGCGGATGATGATTACTAGGGCTAAGGGAAAGGTTATTCGGTTTGACTCCGTCTAATCTCTAGATATATTGCATCCGGTTTACTTTGTCCTCTGGGGTAAATGGAGGGCAGTTCTGGTTGATCTTGTGTACACAGATTCCTTTTGTGTTCATCATATGTAAGGAGATTAATTTCCGAACATTATGTTTTGTAGGATTTTTTGTCTTACTTTTATTGACTTTTGGTTAGATTGGTAATAGTAACCTTCCCATGAGAACAATTGTGACCAAGGAGCCAGACAAGAATTGGTAATTAGCTTAGCTTAATCCTCTACTTTTTGGATTTTAAGTAATCTGAAGATTTGCCTAACTGAAAGTTGAAACAGCTCAGGTGATTTAATTAGTGTGCTAATCACTATCCTGTTCGGTGGATTGTCTGGATGACTAGTTGCTAATCATTAGAGAGCACAATTATGGTGCTAATGGAATTAGAGTAATTTGTGGATAATGGTGGATTTGTTCTTCGTTTTTAATTACCATTGTTTAATGAAGAGTTTATTTTCTTTCAAAGCAAAGGGTCCTTAGGTGTTTATTATAAATACGTTGAAGTTAATTTGTAATGTGGGAGAAAAAAGTGTTAATAATATGAATGTGTTTTCTGTATAATGAAATGTGTTAATAATATATGTACTTAATATAATGAATTCAAAAATATATAACCTGAAAAAAAAAGTTGTGAACACCAATTAAATATTAAAACAAGTTATTTTTATATTAAAAAAAAAGAAGAAATAGATGTAAATACAAATATTGTACAAGTATAGGATACAAAAAACTCTTGCTAGTTAATAGTAATATATATAATAAATTGTGGAATGAAGGAAAAAGCGAAAACTCAACTATTTTAAAAAACAAACCTTGAGTTTGGCATGGTTGTCAGACTCATACCCTTTAAGTGTGACATGGTTTTCTAAACCCAAGTTGCTTGGGTCTAAACCTGCGCACCTAGGTCAAAAATTTTAAAATCTTTTAATAGCACGATTGGACTGCAAAAAAATATATTACCTCATTCAAGTAGGATTTTTCATTCATATGCAGTATAACTTAACTGCAAATTTTTTTTTGTTTATGCAAGTTATTTATAAATTTATTATATTCAAAGAGGAAGGAATGAAAAAAAATGTTGAGTTCTAAGTTATTTATTTCAAGTCTTCAAAAATAAATTATTTTTTGTAAGCAATGTGGATGAAAATATTGATTTTATATTTTCATCCAAGTGTTAGACAGTTTTTTAAAGGATTCATACTTTTTAAAATTTGAGATGTTGTTGAATGGTCTAATTGTCAAAATTTATTATAAGGAGAGTTTATTTTACATTATAACTATTAGTATATATGAAAATTTGAAATATATGATTATAAAAGAAAACTTTTGACCTTTTGAATTGATATATTATGTTGTAAGAAAAGAAAATATTATATATGTAAAAGATTGAAGGCTTAAGATGGGGCTAATGTTGTATTTTCACATAAAGTTAAATTATCATTTTGTGCTTTGGTTGAAAAAATTAAAGCCCTGGTAGTGGGGGTATTTCAGTATTTTTTTAGGTTCATTGATCATTAAATGTTTCAGCAGGGGTATAGTAGTCTTTTCACGATTATTTCCATAGTAAAAATATTATTCTACCCTCAAAATTAACAAAACTAAGACCTATTTCCCAGGAGTTTTTTGATATTTTACAAACTGTTAAATAATTAAAATACATATTTAGCTTTGAAAAAGACAAAAAATAAACTTTGTTTATGGAGTATTTTTGTTCTTTCATACTGTTTATGTGTAATTATTTATAATTATAGTGAACATTTTAATATTTTAATATTGTTTTATTATTTTTAAATTTAAAAAGTTGTGTTGTACTCATGTTTATTTAGTTACGAGAAACAATCAAAATTCAAATTACTTAAATGTCAGATTCAAAGTTTTTGAATTTAACATAATTATCAAACATTTTTAATATTTTTTATATTTAAAAAATAATAATATTAATCTGTTAAGGAGCGGGGGTCAATATCCTTAATACAGCTACGTATCTTCTCAATACAAACACTATCATAAATTTATATTCAAATAAATGGTTATCTTTTTCTATTTTTTTCAAGAACGGGACAAGCTAAATAAAATAAAATAAAATATCTAATCAAAAGCTTAGACTCTGGACTCTGTCTTTTATTATATGTATAGATAAGATAAGATGATCCATCAATCAATCTCTTAGCCAGAGAGGAAGTCATGAAGTCATATGATATGAAAATGAGATCCCATATCCTCCCAATCTGTGCCAGCCATGCAAGTAGCTAGCTACCTGCTTATTTCAAGTTTCGATTGCATAGTTTTAAAACCTGATATGGTCTGTTAGATTGATCAGAACCCGGCTGATCCGGAATTGAAACCGGATTAAATTGAAGAAAAAATTAAAAAAAATACGGTGTGATTAGGTGACTCGGTGTAACCTAGTTATTTAATTAAAAACTCAGCTGGAATCTGTTGACTTTTATTTTTTTACTAAAACGATGTTATTTTGATTTAGAAAAAAATTGACCTGAACGATCCGGTAACCCAGGTCTTGGACCGAGTCTAAAAACTATGCTCGATTGTGTCATTTAGACTTGATGCGTTAACGAGTGGTGATAGAATTTTTTAAAAAAATTAATTTTTATTTAAAATTAATGTTTTTATTATTTTTGAATTGAATATTAAAAATAAATTTTAAAAAATTAAAAATACTATTTTAATAAATTAAAAAAAAAGAACATTTTAAAAATCAGCAATTTAAAGCAGCCCTAAGATTTTATATCCAGGTGGCACTACCAGATAACTATCTTGAGACCAAAAGTCGTGGCTAAATGCAGTAGTGATTGATGCGAATAGACATGCCGACGGTGACTATTAAGTGAATATGAACAAACAACAAATTGACAGCTTACCTAAGATTGCAGCTGGCAGACCAGTAGCTGTCATTCTGAAGAGCAACAGAGTTCACGAACAAAAAATTACAACCCAGCAGGTTTGGCAAATTCTGCGTTTTCAAGACTTCGTCCTGAGTTCTGATGCCACCCAGGAGGCAAAAAGGTGAACCCTGTGGGCTAGGCCCGTGGTAAACATGCCGTTGAGCAAACAGATTATAGACTGCCTCCTCCTGCTGCTTCGAGCCCCTCATGGCCCCCACGTCTCCTTAACAATCGATTGAGCTTTGTGTTTCTGCTTTCATGCATATCATACAAGGGGTCATTTTCACCTTCCAATTAATATGACAACTTGGATCCGTCTGCTTCTCCTCCTGTATTGCTGATATCAACGTTATCTAATGGAAAAGAAAATTGTGCTGAATCTTCAGTAGAGCGAGTGGTTGAGGTTTTTTTTTTTTTTTTATGGTGATCTCAGCATGTACTAAATTGACATCGAATCTATGAATATGAACAGCGAAGGCGAGTGGTGCTGAAGATTCCACGTATTCCTATCTAACTACAAAATTTTTTCTAATGTTTTTTTCTTGAAGACCCCTTAATAAAATCATCTGAAAAATCTAATTGTTTTTTGTTTCACTAAAGCAGATACATAGATATATGGCTAGCTATTGGTTATTTACGCTATGTCGCGGGCAGATCTATTATTTTTTTAACGTAAAAAAGATATCAAAACAATGTAAACATTTTTAAAAAAAGAAATACGAGATTATGGTCATTCACTCGAATGATTTTAATAAGTTAGATTGATTTAATAATATAATTAGAAAATAAGATAACAACAAAAAACAAAAAACAAAATCAATAACGATTCGATACAAGAGATGAACACTTGTCAATATTATGAAAATATATCCTTACAATATTACTAAAACATCTCAATGATCTTATTTGTTAACAAAGTAAAAATTAAATGAGAATAAAATAATTTCGTAGGAAGACAAATGTAAAAAAAATATGAATTTCAATTCCCAGCAAACAAAATTATGAATAACAAAGTTGAAAAGAAAACAATTTTAATAAACAAAAAAAGAAATTGGTTTGAGTATATCCGAGCTAGCACATAGGTGAATTTTTAAAAATACATCCTTCAAAGAAACCGGAAATGATAATTTTTTTATCATCTGACTTGAGCAAAAATCAAACCACATCTATAACCTAATCGTGGGACCGAGATAACCCCGTGAAAAGCAAACTTAATAAAATCATGTAACTCAATTCTCAAATCGATCTAATATTAAAAGGCAAAATTGAAACAAAAAATATTTTAAAAAGTAATGAGAAAAAAAGTCTAACTCAACCCTGATGAACTTGCTAAATCCATGACTCGAGACATGATATCGTGAAAATTTCATATAAAAGGAAAGTAAAAAAAAATCAATTTCCAACGAACCCTGTCACACTATGACGTCGAACGAGACTCCTCGAAGTTGGGGGGGAAATAATATCAAGAAAAATTGGGAGTCGTTACCTAATAATTAAAAAAAATTATGGATCTTAAAATGTACATTGGTTCCAGATATTCAGGTAGGGGGTTAGTTGTGCTTAAAAGAATAATAATGTTACCCTTACAACATTTTGTTTTATGAAAGGTTACATTTACTATGTGTTTTCTTCTAAATTTATCTTTGTGATTATTGTAATTATCCTAATTGATTTTACTTTTTTATTTAATTTCTGATTTAGACATTGATCCTTAAAAATAAGAGACTCGTTGATTTGGTTATTCAAAAAAAAAAAACAAGTCTTGACATCGGTCCTTTTTAGAAGGATACTTGTCATATTGGTTGTTCATGAAAAAATTGATATTTAGTCCTTTGAGAAGGAGACTAGTCTTTCGTGAGATTTTAACATTGATCCTATATATATACACACACACACATAAACTTGTCAATTAAGTCATTTTTAAAATAGACATTGGACCTGTCATAAACCAATTTTCAGGTTTTCTCTAAAATCATTTTTTTCTTTTAAAAAAAATTGACAACATGGCAAAAGCAGACTGAGAAGGGTTTTAAATACATGGAGGAACCAATCTAGAGTTTTGAACAAATTTCGGAGACTAGTTGTTCCCTATTATACCCAAGACTGAAAATAGCATGACTAAGCTTTTTGTCATCATATAATAATAATAATATAAAGCACCAGAGCATATTTCTATATTTTTAATAAGGAGATGCTTAACATGAAGAACCTACTCAAATCCATTATCATTAAAGCCTTGATCAGTGGGGTCTATAACTGCTCTTTATGATTGGATAATCTCCCTGACTAAACTCTCATCAATGTTAAATAGTGAATAAAGAACTATATTCGAATAAGAGAAGCAAGTGTGACCAAATAACAAAACTCATATTTACAAAAAAGGAAAATATCTTCAACACAATCAATCTCTTACTAGGACATTCAAGAAAAGCACTAAATGATCTATTCATGCTCGTTCGATATTTCCTGAGCTAATTACCACATTTCTGACCACCACACATGCTAAGGTGTTGGTTACCATCAAGGGAAAAGAATTCGAGCAATACTACCTCCTATGAAAAGTGACATGAACACAAGGAACCCTACCAAGCTTTTTCATTTTCACCACAATCATTGTTATGATACTAAGGAATGTCATGCCCTAGAAAAAAAAAAGATATAAAGATTGATTTTCAGGGGATTCATCCAATAATGTGTAAGGAAAGAAATGTAACTTGAAATAATAGGAAAATATTCAATGATGCAATACCCAAGATCTGATAATTTTTAGAAATTGTATCTCTATTAACTTTTGAAGTTTTCAATAAAAAAAGTAATACATCTTCATATCTCCAATGAAAACCTTCATAGTGAGATCTCTATATCTCTAGATTTGTCTTTAATTTCTCCAACAAAAATCTGTATGATGAGATCTCCATTGAAATCTTTATGTCTCCATACATCATCTTCTTAATCAATGCTTACATATTGCTTTCACACGAAGTATTCTCTACTTTATAAATAATAATTTTCTGAATTGTGAGAGGAATAAATAAACTAATCAAACTCATGTCTCTCTTATAAACAAACACCCAACTTTCTTTTAGGGACGTTAATAAATAAGTTTTTCCCCCTGCTTTTGATGTTTAAGCCTTTCAAACATGATTATTTAAAATATTTGAAAGTATGAAAATGATGATGTATATATAAAAAAAAATGGTCATTCAAACCAACCTAAATAGGCGTACATGCTACTTGTTTAGGCCTAATCCAAATGAATAGCCACCCTAACCTTTTAGGCCAAGAATAAAAGGCTATGCTTCACCTCCCCCTCTTGCCTCTCTCTCTCATACATTTTCTTGTATGCATATATATAATTTCTTTCTCACATATATTTTCTTTCTCATACCTTTTTCTTCTTTGTATTTTTTTCTCTCAAACACACATTTCCCCCTCACACGCCTTCTCTCTCTTTTTATTTTTTTTTCTTTTCCTTTCTCACTCTTTATCACCCTCACATAAGGCACACACCTCAATATATTTATTCTCAAGTAGTAAATGTAACTCCACAAACTATGTTATATACAACTACACCACTATTTTTACGCTTAACGAGGTCAACTAACATGGCCAAGATCAATAAATGCCTTGATCATCAAGTAAATAACTCCAAAATAATTCAACTTGGGCCATTAGAAATAGACTTAAAAACAATTCAATAAATTTAAGACAGAAACACCCATCATTCACATGTATATTTTTCTACAATTTTAATTTATTTTCTCTTCTTGTATTTTATTTTTCTCTTTTATGTGTTACTAACTTAAGTAATGGATAGTTTATTTTTCCATGAGGAAATTTGTGTTGCAGGAAACATGAGGCTATAGAGAGAAGCTGACATTTAAACTTAATCACCATAGCCTAAGATGGAACCCATGAAAAAATTAATTCTTGTTTAAAGTTTTCATGTCTTCATCGGCTACCTTTCAAACTGGAGTGGAGCTTAATCCCTTAAAGAAAACACTGAAATGCATCGAAAACATCGGAAAGAAAACTTATAAAAATGACAATGAATCAAAATATATTTTAATTTGATAATTTTTTTTCAATTATCATGCATTTGATCTTAAACTAATAGTACTAATAATAGATTTTTTTATGAAAATTTTATTGAAATAGGTTGTTTATTATTAGAATGTCTAAATAGATTTAGAACATGATTTTGTAACATTTATGGTTTTTTTTTAGCTTTCAATCACACAAATTATAAACATACTATTTTGATTATTTTTTAAACTTACTTTAACAATAATAATCTTTCAAGAAAATATAAATAATATTTTCAGATAAAAACATTATGCTGGGTCATTGGCCAAGATCATAAACAAGACATATATTAATAGAAAAATTTATCTTTTTGAAAATAAAAATTCAAAAGAACTATTAAAAAATTAACCCCCCCGCTACATGGACGGATCGACTACTAACCCATGACAACAGAAGGTTCGAGCACTGACAATGTTCAGTGAGTCCTTGGTTAGTCTTCGTCAACAACGTAATTATTTTCCTTAAAAACATGACCAAACCACATATCATAACATCATCAAGCATACAATAATCATAATCATTGTGGATGCTAAAAGAAGCATCTCTAACCACCCAATCATTTCCATTTATATTATTATATATTTTCCTAACTCTTTCTTTTCTGTAGCAGTTAAGTAGCCCTGCGTACACTCAACAAACTTATTCACATTCTCAGTGCCCCGGGCCCACATGTTTAATCTTGCCTTGCTTCCTAAGACTGATAATTAATTGTAAATACTTGCTGTATTTTGGTGCTCAGCCAATAGTCCCAACTTTTATGTACGGAGTAATGAGTATAATAATGAACATTGGTTTCCAATAGCAAACCTAAATATACCACGTTTTTTTAATCACTATACCTTATTTAAAAATATCATAGTGATTATTTTTTAAAATATATTTTTAATATTAATACATATAAAATAATATTTTTATTAAAATTTTTAATATTAATACATTAAAACAATTTAAAAATATCAAAAAAAAAATTAATTACCCACCACACCGGAGTACATAAAATAAAGTTATTATCCACCACACCCGCTTCATGCTGAAGGAGTAGGTGAAAGGAAGTAAGCGCTCACAGCACAAGTCTTATTGAATTATTTTTTTATAAAAAAAATATTTATAATTTTATTAATAATAGTACATAGTTATTAGAATTTTGATAGGATGCAAAGAGAGACCATGAGATGACTATAGAAGGAACCGTTGAACTTTATAAAATATATCAGTTAACCAACCCTCTAACTATTTTTGTGGCGTGGTTAATGTTATTTTTAAAAATATTTTTGTTTAAAAATATATTAAATAATAATTTTTTTAGTCATTAAAATTTAATTTTTATAGCAGTACATCAAACGATCTAAAAATATATAAAAAATAAATAAAAACAAAAAAAATAAAATTTATTGAAATTCCGACACAAACACAACACCAACCAAGTATTGTATTTGATATTATTTTTTCATCAATAATATCAAACGAATCTAAATTATGATTGGGATTTTATATTGATATAGTTGCCATAGCAGCACTAATTAATGAATTGATCTCTAAGAAGCTAAATCAATAATAATAATAATAATAATAATAATAATATCAATGGTGTGGACGGAAGTAAATTTTCAACAATGAAAAAGATTCTAAAACACAATTCAAGATTCGTTTCCTGTAACGCAGGGGGACCAATAATTAAAGTGGCAAGATGCTCTACCTAAATGATATCACACCATAGATATTATTATTTATGTTTCTTTAAATGATATTTTTTTTCAAAGGTAAGTTATCTCATGTCTCGTTTTATAATAATTATTTTGTGAGTGTGAATATTGCTGTCCTAAAAATCTCTATCTGAATTACATTCACGTTGATAATATACAAGATTTTTTTATTTTTTATTTTTTTAAAAAATAATTCAAGATCATAATTAAGTAAATTACCCTTATAATTAAAAAATTCTTAAACTGAGTTCAAGGGCATTTTCAATTTTAAGCTCATGTTTTTTTAATTTTATCATTCAACATTTATTTAATTAAAGATTGGTTTTTTTTTTAATTTACTTTCTATTGGATTTTTTACTGATTTTGAAAATAACTCAGGTTATTTTACCCCTCAATATTAAATTGTTAGATAATTAAGATTCATAATTTTATTCAATTTGCTTTTGACATGGCTGCCTTGATATGACAATGAAGTTATAGATTTTGCATGTTGACCTGGATAGACTCAAGTCAGTTTTTTTAACTTTTTTTGGGTTATATTATTTTCTTTAATTTCAACCTTCATTTTTTTTATTGGCTAGAAATTGAGCTTCAAATTTTTTTCATTTTATTTTCTATAGGGTTTTCACATTCTCATTTAATGTTTTCTTCGTTATCTAAATATATTTCAACATTTGATTTTTTTTTAAAAAAATAATTTTTTAATTTTAATTTTATCCTTCAACTTTTTAACGGATTGATTTTTTTTTTTTTTTATGCTTATGATCATGGGGTTAGCGGTTTAACCTTATTTGACTTAGTTTTTTTTGTCTAAAAAAAGTTGTTTCCGCATCAAATTGGTTAATAACTGAGATTTATAATTTTATTTAATTTTCTTTTGATAAAAAACCCACCCCAAAAACCCAACCCACTTTTTGCGCCCCAAACCAGGAGAGCTCCTGTCAAGTTTATCCTTTTGTTGTTAGTTTGTTTTCTCTTTATTTATTGTCATCATATTTTTTTTTAGTTATTAAATTAGTCAAATTTATTAAAATTAATTTACTCAATTATTCTAATCTCATTTTTTTTCTCTCTTTTAGAAATGTATACATTACCTTAGTATTTTCTTCTTTATTTGTTAAAAAAAAAATGGAATATAGGCGGGCCACCATGCATTAATTCTGGAGAAAGGGACAGTAAAAGCTGGCGTCACATCCAAGGGAGCAAATATGCCCCACCACCCTCGAACCGCCATGCTCATGGCTTCTAAAGATCTTGGAGAGAGTAATTTAATAGTTTCCAACAAAAATGTACATTGAAACGTACTGACTACAAGAAGATCGTATTGATTTGATTGCCAACCTGAACCATACATATTGCCGTGGTCCTGTTGTGATTCATTTGATCTTACGCTGCCTTCAAGCATAGAGATAAACGTACAAGAGATAGGGAGTAGATTAATGGCTTCTCGAAGCTTAAAGAGATAAAAACTTGATTTCATGACCTATGACCTAATCTCTGTATACTTTTAAAAAATTAGGAGAAAAAAAAACCCTAGCTAATCACCTTCTTTAACAACACAATCCACCATTAAGCAAATGGGTTGTCTCACAATCAAGCTCAATTAGTACAGTACTTGATTATTTTCCTTTGAATGCCTCTAATATTCTTTTACTACAGCAAACTTTTACCATCACCGTCGTCATCATCAGCAAGTGTAATAGAACTCAGCAAGCTCCTCCATGGACCCCAACTGAGAGCCACCACTCTCAAGCATCCACAACAAGTGCTCAAACAAAACAACCTCACAAGCAACAACAACTACTTGATTATCTTCTTCATCACCAGAACCAGCGCCTGACCTGTCCATTAAACCTTGGAAAAGAGGATGACAAATGACATCGGAACGTACAAGATACCTCCTCCTTGACTTTCCAACATAAACTGCGTGAAGTCCATTTGAAATCTTGCCATCGACGTGATCATCAGACTGATCATACTGATCATGATCGTTGTTAAAAGCAGCAATGGAGCTATTTGTGCGGCCTATCTTGGTGAAAGATGGCAATCTCTTTATGGCGGACTTGAGCTTTGTTAACTTGGAAAACTTTTCCATTTATCTATCGCTGTGTCTTAATTTGCTTTTCCTCGTATATCAAGAAATATTAGAAAGGCAGAGGATTTTGTGTAGGAAGAAAATCAAGGGTCTGTGAGAGGAATTGATGAGGAGAAAGAGAAGGGAAGGTTCCTATATAAAAGAAGGGGCTGGAGGAGAGAGAAGAGGAACAGTCATATACGTGCATGGCCCACTGTTTGACACATAACAGCTAAGAGATTGCTGCTTTGTTTTGGCCTTTGGTGGGTGCTTCTGGTCGAGAAATCTTTATTTTTACCTTCCGTTTTTTACCCGCAGACATATCTCCTTGTACTTGCATTTCATAATTATTTTAGAAAAATTATTTCAGATTATCTTAAATTAAAAATAAATTTTTAAAAATAGAAAATATTATTTTACTATATTATAAAATAAAAAATACTTTAAAAAACTACTACTACCATCACCACCACGCATTAATTACAATTGTGTAAATCTGATTTCCAATTGAATACAGGGAGGGTCCTGGCAGTTGCAATCCCACGTGAATGAATCTTAACCTAGTGGTGCAAGATCATATAATTGCCCTTTTATCGTAATGTTTGATGCTACCCCTTAATTATGTGTCTCCGCACAATTAAAAGAAAAAAAAAAGATTTGAAAGTGTAATTAAATTGATAATTGAGATCAGAAGCAAACTAGCCCTGTTGGTTCTCTGTTTTAATTCGTCAAATATAGATCATTCGAAGCTGTTTGTTGGTAAGAAGCCAATGGTTCCCATCTGTAACACCAACTGGTTCTGTTCTTAACACCAACTGGTTCCCATCAGAACAGGATTTAAAATGAAATTCATGCCTAATTGTTTGGCACTTGATAATTTCAACTGATTAATGAAGTTCTTGTCTCAATCAATCTGTCTTAGTTATATATTTTGATTGCCGACTTCTGATTTTGTGATAGTAATAATTATATTGGGAATTATAATACTGTTGGGATAGATAAATCTTTTCAAAAATTCTTGCAAAGTAAATTATAAACTTAACATTGAAAGTGAGAAAAAAAATTTTGTTATTATTGAATTGAATGATACTTTTATAATTGAACAAATATAAATATTATTAAAAAAATAAATGAAGCATATATTTGCGACGGTCAACATATCAATTTAAGCCTCTTCATTCAAGCAATGCATACACGGTGGTGCGGTAGTCAAATGGTAATTTTTAGAGTGGTGTTTGAAACTTCTCAATAACCCCTTCATTTTTGGGTGGCACTTGTGGCCTACCAACCTTCAGCTTGGTGTTAGCAATTTTTTTTTTCTCCTTGATTTTCACGCCTGAACTTCCACATTTTAAAAGCAGCCCTTCAATTTGTATTTTCTTTCAGATTTACTTTATGTTTTTTTTTATTACTATTTGTTCTTTTTGAAATGATTTTTTTAAAATTTCATCCCCCTTCAATTTTTTTCATTTATCAAATTTGGTCTTTATTTTTTTATTGCTATTTTTTTCTTTTGAATCCTTTTCTTACTTGAATTTATTTTTCAATTTCACCCTTCAATATTTTTTTATTTTATTTTTATGTCAAATTTGATTCTTATTTTTTTTACTGTTATTTATATTACTTTGGCAATTTTTTTAGATTTAAATATTTTATTTTATTCTTCATCATTAAATTTATTAGGAAATAAGCTTCTTGGTTGAACTCAGGTATAGAATTTCACGGATTACGAGTTGGGATATTAACCCAGGTTTAAGAGATTCGTCCAGGGTTGATTGGTTATTTTTTCTTTTTTTAAACTCATTTTTTTTTAGTTTCATCTTTCAACATTTTTCTATAGGATTTTTCACTAATTTTAAAAATAACTCGGGTTATCTCGAATCTTTTTATTTTTCTTATTTTTCACTTTATGAAATTTTGCATTATTTATTTTTCGGGTCATCACTCTAATTGTGTATGCAACTTCTTTTGGTGTCATCATGCAATCTTTTATTGTAGTGTTAGAACTGTCATGGTGACCCTTTTATGGTCGGGGTAGTGTCCACAGTAGAGTGATAATGAACATCTAACAAGCTTTTCTTCCTTCTCCTCCCTAGTATAATATTGTCAATTTATTTTTTATAGTTAATTATTGTCTTTTTTTGTTTTGTTTACTGTTGATGCTTTTTTTAATCATGTTATTAAATTAACCGACTTTATTAGACTGAGTTAAGTGAATGACGTGTTTCTTATATCTTTTTTACTTCTTTAAAAATATTGATATTGTCTAAATAACTTTTTTTTCATGTTAAAAAAAATAACTCGGCCTATAAGATAATGTGGGCATCGAACTAGTTAATGGTTAAGAGCTCATTTGATATTGTGTTAATGATTATTTTTCAATTGGAAATATATTGAAATAATTTTTTTTAATCTATTTTTTACATGACCATATCAAAACGATCTGAAAATAAAAAAATTAATTTAAAAAAAAACTTATTTTTTTTAAATGTATTTTTAAAAAAAACAAACAAACATACTTTCAAACTATAGGGTCGATGAATTTATCAGTAAATTATGAGTAAATACTACGTGCCATTGAATGATGAGTAAAAAGAATTTAATGAAAACAGAAATGAAGCTTCGATTTCTGATGATCCAAGGGACCTCAGGGATTAACCAGGTCTAGGTTCATGATTACTGCAGAGGTGCAATCGTTACGACTGGTGGCCCAATCAATGGGTACGTCAACTTGTGTCTGTACCAGTTTACTATGCTTCTGAACACCTAGACAGCTCTCAAAGCATGGGGTGTTTGGTATTATAGTTTAATATGATTTTTTAAAATTTATTTTTTATATTTTAAATTTTAAATTTATTATTTTTATATACTGATATTAAAAATAAATTTTAAAATATATAAAAATATTACTTTAATATATTTCTAAACAAAATAACCCCTCCGGCTTTAGATTTCTATTTCTACAGCCAATTGGTTTTTTTGTTGGATTTATTGTGATAATTAAATGGGACCTGTGTACTAGTACACTGAGGAGCTAATGTCCCAACAAAAAGATATATATATATATATATATATATATATATATATATATATATATATATATATATATATATATCTTTTTATATTTTTTGGTCTCTTTCTTACCACAAAATTCAATTTTTTTTTCTATTTTTTGAAAACAAAAGGTTGAATTTAACTAGTTTAATCCATCATGTTACGATCCCTAACGTGAAGAGTTTGATCTATATCACTACCAGAAAATCGATAGATACAAATGAAAATATCGAGAGAATATTTTTGTCGGTAAATTTTCGAGGAATTTTACCGACGGAAATATTCCCTCGGTATATATCGAGGGAATTACAGTGGGAAAAAAAATTAAAACAAAGCAAAAAAAATAATAACGTGTCAGGATTTACCAACGGAATTACTGACGGAATTTATTCCGTCGGTAAATCTATCGGTAAACTTATTTACACTATTCATCATGTCAATTACAAGGGGAATCACCAATGGACAAAATCCGTCGGTATTTTCCAGAGCTCCAGAACTGTTCACTTTCCAATTGCACTGTTAATTGTTGTTCTTTACGGACAAAATCACCGACGGAATGAAAAGTCATCGGTGTTATTTGGCGGTTTTTTGAAAAAATTCAGTTGATTTAAAATTTTCATTTAAATATTACAGACGGAATCACCGACGGACTGAAAAATCATAGGTAATTGTTGGCGGTTTCTGAAAACTTTTTACGAAATTGAAAATTTAAATTAAATATTACCGACGGAATTACCAACGGAATAATTAAAAAATATTAATATTCAATTATCCGTCGGTAAATCCGTCGCTAACGCGCCCAATAAAAAAACCTAAGTCCCTTTATTTCACAAGAGACAGACTTATTTCTTCTTCTTCTACTACTTCTTCTTCTTCTTATTCTACTTCTACCTCTTCTTCTTCACTATATGTAAAAAAAACATCAATATCTATTTTTTTCTCTTCTTTTCTCTCCTCATCTCCTTCTCTTTTCCTCCATGCTCGGGTATGTCTTCTTCTTCTTTCTTCTTTTATCCTCTTAGTTTTTTTTAATTAATATGCTTTACGAAATTTTTTCTCTCTCCTTAGCTTCACTTGCAACTACATTAAGGTAAGATTTTTCTTCTTTTTTCATGATTTTTTTTACTATATATTTTTTTATTTTATTTTTAATTTTTTTGTTCTGAATAATTGTATAAATGTTGTTGTGAGATTTGTTTTTTCACATGAGATCAATTTTTAGTTGATTTATTTATAGGATTTTTAAATTTTTAGCAATTACAACTTCATTTTTTCATATGAATTTTTTTAGTTGAATTTATTTTTTCGTTTTATTTATTTGTTGCAAATTTATTTGAGTTGATTTTCTTATTTTTTTTTCAAGCATTTTGAGTATATATTATACAGTGTTGATTTATGTTAATTTTATTATTTTATAATTTTATAAAATGAATTTTTTTTAAAATGTTTTTAAATAATTACCGACGGAATTGCTAATAGAATTTCCATCGGTAAATCCGTTGGTAATAAAAAAAATTATTACCGAGGGACATACCGACGAAATGAAACGGATAATTTTATTTTATTTTTTCCGATGGATTTACCGACGGACAAAAAATTACCGATGAACGATTCACCAACGGAGCATTTCTGTTAGTAAATTAATTACCGACAGAATATATATCTTACGCCGATAGAAAAATTACATCGGTAAAACTGTTAAATCTTGTTATCACTAATTAACTAAAGCATCCTCAACTCGTTTAATTTCTAATAATTAGCACAAGTGATTAGGACTTGCCGTAAGATATGATTAAGGAGGTCCCACGATCAATTTTTAACTTTGAGATTTTACAATTTTTGTGGGGTAATTATTATTTTTCGATATATAAAATAGAAAAATTATTTTATTCTGATAATTAAAAAAAAAAAGATTAATGTAGATATCGGGGGTTATACCATGTGCAATGCAAGATATGATGAGCTCCTAATCATTGTCAGATCATGCTTAACAAGATCATTAACTAGGAGCACATTCATAAGAAAGAAAGAAGAGCATATGATCATATATGCTGTTTGAGAGCTTTAAAGCAGACATGAGATCAAACACACAGCTGCATGTCGACGATTCCAATGTTGCATATACTGAGGAACACAGATATTGTGCTGTGGGGAGCCACGAGATCGAATCTGGTCCAGGTTGTGGTTTCCATGTGATCTGCCGTTACTATTGTGAAAATAGCCGGAGATAGATAAAATTCGGAAGAAAAAGGAAAAGAAAAAATGTATAACAAGCCAAACCCAAGACGCCATGCCCAGACAGGACTGTGCAATATATAATCAAGACTGGATAATTACAATTACATGGAATCACATTTCAATTACAATTACATTCACAGGAATGGTGGAACCACTATATGCAAGGTATTGCATGCCATACTTATTGTTGATTGAGATAGTGTATTTTTTATATATATACTTTAAGCATTTTTTATTTTGATAATTGAACTTTTTGTTTTTATATTGTATTTGAGAATTAAACTTGATGAATTGTTTTGATTTACTTGTTATGGAGTTCTCCAGGTGTCAAAACAATGTTTCAGTGTTCGATTAATTTTATATTATATTGTTGGAATATTGTTTGTTTTTGCGTTTCAAAAGTATTTTTGAAAAAATTTGAAAATTTATAATTGTTTTTCTTTGCTTTAAATTAATATTTTTTGGTGTTTTCAGATTTTTTTGATGTGTTAATGTCAAAAATAATTTTTAAAAAATAAAAAAACTTTATTTTAATGCATTTTTGAGTGAAAAACAACTGTTATTACACTCTCAAACACCTCTAATTGACTGCAGTTGCATAAGAAAAAAAATCAAAATTAAATATGCTTTTCTAACAAAGATTAATCTATTGTAATGTAATGAGAAAAATATTATTTATATATATATATATATATATTAAAATTTAAAGTTGGTAATTATGAAAATTCAATAACGTAAAAAGTAAAAATTGTAAAGTTTTGTGGTACATCGTACAAATTAAGGAAGGGATTTTGAGAAATGATTTGTAAGAACGTTGAGATAATAAATTTAGCCATCACAGCCAGATGATGCGCAAATTAAACATTACGTTGCTCACAAAGCAGGTCAGGTCACAAATATTATCGATAGACAATTGGCACTCGGATCGCATGGTGGTGGGATACCAGACCCACACTATAAACTACACAGGTATATAGATGGAAACGACGTAGGATAGCCCAGCCTGTCACGTTTTGGTTGGGAGACTACGCCCATTTGGTCATATTTCATTGTTATTTTATTTATTTAGCCCATTTGGACCTGCTCATTGTTATTTTATTATTTATGTTAAACAACTTGATTTAATGGGCCGAGCCCAATAGCGGGATGATTTAGGGTTTACTATTTATATGTTCTTCTGTCATATTGAGGACAGTTTTGATGATTAATGAAAATTTACAGACTTTGCATATCTCCAATCCCCTTTCTTCTCTTCTTCAGCTTCTTTCTTTTCTAAAACTTCTTTCTGTTCTTGCTTTAATTTTATTATTTATTGTCCCGCGTCAATTTTGGTATCAGAGCCAGGGTTTTAATTGTTCTTACAATTAAACGATCCACATGTCTATGCTAAACCCTAGATCCAGTTTGATCTAAAAGAAAAAATCCTACTGTTCTGAAAAAAAAAGGGATCTACACTGTTCATCTTCTCCACTAGCAAGCCGCCGTCGCATAGCACACCACCTTCGCCAGAGGGCAGATCAGGCGTCCCAAACAACAACCAAAGAAACCCACAACAGCTCTCTACAACATCCACGACGATAGATCACATCACCCCTACAGTAGGCCGCTCTCCATGCCATCGACAGGTCTGCCATCCAGCCATCATCTCACACCACCAGTAAGCGTCGCAGTCACAACAGCTCTTTGTCTTCGGTTCCAAACTTGCTAACCATCAGCGCCATCAGCCGCACCCCAACAGCAGCACCAGCCGCGACGCCACCATCCACAGTGCCTTCACCTTCAGCAGCGACAACGGATCAACAGGCCCCCGTCCAGCAGCGACAACACAGACACCACCGCCTTTTCCCTCGCACTGCTAGGCCCAAGTAGAATCACGAAGCCCCGCTTCGTGCGCCATCGCCGACAGCGGCGGCAACTCACAGAAGCTAGGGAAGCAAGGAAACAGAAGCTGATAAAATAATTAACCTAGCCACGTCAGAGCCTCCGTGTCATCTGGCACGTCATCAGTTCTTGCCACGTCAGCGTGCCCCGCCACATCATATGTCTCATCAACATATCCTGCCATGTTAGCTGCCACATAATCCTTCACTGCCACATCATACGCTCATAATTTTTTTCCATTGAAAATCATCATTCCTGGTATGTTTTTACACTTGTTAACCAAGATTTAGCATTAATATTATTATTTTTTTGTGCTTGCCCGTAGCTAAATTACATAGCCCGCCTTGACATTGAATTACCTTAATTTTGAACTTGTTTAGCATTGAAGATCTGATCCTCTTAATTAATTGTGGAGCTTGGTTAAATTAGTGTGAAAACTGAAACATTGTGTTTGGATTACTTGTGTGCATTTAGAGGACTTACATTGCTTGCTTGTGTATTTTCCTGGTTTAATCTGTCATTACTTAGTCTCTAAGATAATAATAATAAAAAAAATTAAATAAAAAAATTTTATTTTCTTTATTTTATTAGCTATAATTTTATTTTGCGTTTTACTTGCAAGTGTTATTTTATGATCTTAGTCTCAGGATTAGTTTTTGCATGCATTTACGTAGTGGTCGTCTAGTACACAATCTAGAAGTCATAGCTACCATGGACCCGAACTTTAGTAATGTTCTTAGAGATATTCAAGAACAATTACAACTTATGCGAACGGAAATGAGCAACATGTCCAATCAAATGAACAACCTTTCTGGGAGGATGGAGTCCATAGAAACTTTGCAAATAAGACAGTCTAGTGAGAATGAGCATTCTACTGACAACCATAGGAATCCTCAAAGACCAGTTCCTCGTAGAAACCGCCACCATAACCAACACCAGGGTCACAATGACTTTGATGACCCTCACAATAGTGAGCGTTCCAATGATTACCGTCAAAGACCAGTTCATCCTAGGAACCGTCAATACAACCGCAATCAAGGCCATCACGACTATGATGACCCTGACGAGCGAGTCATGAGGCATATCAAGGTAGAAGCCCCAACTTTTGGGGGTTAACTTGACCCGTGGATTTTTGATAGATAGATCCGTGACATGGATCAATTTTTTGGCTGGTATAATCTATCTGAGAATAGAAGGGTAAGATTTGCAAAGATGAAACTTAGTGGAACCGCTCAGCTCTATTGGGAAAGTGTAGAAGAGTCTTTGATTAGGAGAGGTCAGCCCCCTATTACTAACTGGGTTGAAATGAAGACTAAGTTAGAAGAAAAGTACTTGCCTCGTTCTTATAAAGGAAATCTTTTGGACCAGTGGAATAACTTGAGGCAAGGAGGCAAGTCTGCCAATGAATATGTGGCACAATTTGATGAGTATAGGATGAGGTGTGCAGTTAGGGAGGATGAAGTGATGACTCTAAGTAGATTTCAAAAAGGCTTAAACGATGACCTTAGAAGAGAGGTTGTGCTTAGGGGTGTTTCCACCCTTGATGAAGCTTATACCTTGGTACAAAATTATGACTTGGTCACAAAAAAGCCAGTGGACAAGACGTCAAGACACTCGTAATACCCCTTCTAGATCTCAACCTGGTAGTAATCACTCCATATTAGGTGCCCTACATCGTAAACCTAATCCTTTTATTTCTCAAATACCTAGAGAAGATAAGGGTAAGGGTATTTTTCATGAAGCACCTAAAACTTCAAGAATTCAGTGTTTTAAGTGTCAGGGTTTTGGTCATATTTCATCTAGCTACCCTAATAAGACTTTGTTCATCAAGGGGCAAAAGGATATGGGTGAAGAAGATAATTGTGATGATAAGGTATATGAACCCAATCCCGATGATTTTCAAGATCTAAATAATGAGGATGATGAGTCTAACTTGCTAGGATGTGTTAGGTCTATATCCATTCAAGTCAAGACAACCAGGTTAGGTGTGGTTAGATGTGCTTTAACACAACCTAAAGGAACTAAGGATTAGAGAAGGACTGCTATTTTTTACACTAACATTAAATGTGGAAATAAAGGGTGTAATATCATCATAGACAGTGGTAGTTGTATCAATGCAATTTCCTCGGGTAGTATATCTCGCTTAGGCTTAAAGTCTGTTCCACACCCTAAACCCTATAATGTGTCTTGGGTTAATGATACAGCTATAGCGGTCAAAGAGAGATGTCTTTTTCCCATTAAGATTTTTGACTATCATGATGAAATTTGGTGTGATGTCATTCCCATGGATGTAGGGCACGTCATTCTGGGTAGGCCTTGGTTATATAATTTGGACGTTACAATTTTTGGACGATCAAATTCTTGTTCATTCACTTTTCAAGGTAAAAAAATCCAACTTATTGGATTACCTCCAAGGTCTAAGGATAATAGTCAGAAGAAGAATAAAGTGAAAGAAGAAGAGCTTAACATAATAAGTCCTAGGGAGTTTGATAAGGAGATTTGTGAGGAGTTTGTTGTGTTTGCTGTAGTGGCTAAAGAGATTGTAGAAGACTTTTTAGAGGAGCCACTTGAAGAGGTAAGAGAAATGTTGAAAGAATTTCTAGATGTTTTCCCTTCTGAACTACCTGATGTTTTACCCCTTATGCGTGATGTTCAACACGCCATAGATTTTATCCCTGGGGTCACATTACCAAACTTGCCTCACTATAGGATGAATCCGAGTGAACATACTGAATTGCAAAGGCATGTATGTGAGTTGTTACAAAAAGGATTTATACAAGAGAGTTTGAGCCTTTGTGCAGTACCTGCACTGTTAACACCCAAGAAAGATGGATCATGGAGAATATGTGTTAACAATCGAGCCATCAATAGGATTACAATCAAGTATCGTTTTCCAATTCCTCAATTGGATGACATGCTAGATATGATGACAGGAGCCCAGATCTTCTCTAAGATTGACTTGAAGAGTGGGCATCATCAGATTAGGATCCGTCCAGGCGATGAGTGGAAAATGACATTTAAGACTAAAGATGGTTTATATGAATGGTTAGTCATGCCTTTTGGTCTTTCCAATGCACCAAGCACTTTTATGAGAGTAATGACACAAGTGCTTCGGCCATTTATGGGAAAGTTCTTGGTGGTATACTTTGATGATATTCTTATTTATAGCAAAACCAAGGAAGAACATTTCGATCATCTTATCCAAGTTTGTACCACCCTAAGAAAGGAAAGTTTATTTGAAAATGTCAAAAAATGTTCCTTCTTTACAGATCAAGTGGTCTTTTTAGGGTTTATAGTGTCATGGAAAGGAGTCTCTGCTGACCCCCAGAAAGTCCAAGCGATAGTAGATTGGCCTGAACCTAAGACTATTCATGAGATTCGTAGTTTTCATGGGCTTGCGACTTTCTATTGTCATTTTGTTAAGGGATTTAGCACCATCATGTCGCCTATTATAGATTGTTTGAAACAAGGTGAGTTTAAGTGGAGTACAGGAGCTAATAGGGCATTTGAGGAGGTTAAGAAGAAAATGACGGAGGCCCCAGTAATGCGGCTACCTGATTTTACTAAAGTGTTTGAAGTAGAATGTGATGCTTCAGGAGTTGGTATAGGTGGAGTACTTAGTCAGGAACGTCACCCTGTAGCCTACTTTAGTGAGAAACTTAATGAGGCAAAACAAAAGTACTCAACTTATGATAAGGAGTTTTATGCGGTGGTTCAGGCCTTGCGTTATTGGCGCCATTACTTGCTACCACAGGAGTTTGTTCTTTACTCTGACTATGAGGCCCTTCGCTATCTTAACTCCCAAAAGAAGCTTAATCATAGGCATGGTCATTGGGTTGAATATTTGCAAGCATACTCATTTGTTTTGAAACATAAATCTGGAATAGAGAATAAAGCTGCAAATGCTTTGAGTCGTCGGGTAACGTTGTTAACTGTAATGAGTGTTGAAGTCACAGGATTTGAGAGACTCAAAGAAGAGTATGAATCTTGCTCAGAATTTGGAGAAATATACTTGACATTGAAAGATGAGAATCATCGTGTTATAAATGGTTATCACCTCCAAGATGGATACTTATTTCGGGATAATAAGCTTTGTATCCCGAAAACATCTGTGCGTGATTTTTTGATATGGGAGATTCATGTTAGAGGTCTCTCAGGACATTTTGGAAGGAATAAAACCATCGAAGAAGTGGAACGCCAGTTTTTTTGGTCTAGTTTGAAAAAAGATGTCGCTAAATTGGTAGGTCAATGTCGAACTTGCCAACTAGCTAAGCATAAAAAACAAAATACTTGTCTTTACACCCCATTGCCCGTTCCTACTTGCCCTTGGCAAGATGTGAGCATGGATTTTGTACTTGAGCTTCCACGTACTGCAAAGAAACATGATTCTATTTTTGTGGTTGTCGACCGCTTCTCTAAGATGGCCCATTTTATTCCTTGTACTAAGACCACAGATGCTTCCAAAGTTGCAAAACTCTATTTTGACGAGATTTTCAAGTTGTATGGTCTTCCCCAAACCATAGTTTCGGATAGGGATGTTAGATTCACAAGTTGTTTCTGGAAAACCCTTTGGCATATGGTGGTTAACAGGAGTTTAGGCAACCTTTTAAGGTGTCTAGTGAGTGATCATAATCGGAATTGGGATCTGATTCTTCCTACGGCCCAGTTTGCCTATAATAGCTCTATCAAGAGGTCAATAGGCATGAGTCCCTTTCAAGTTGTACATGGTTACAAGCCTAGGAAACCTTTAGACCTTCTTCCCATATCCCTTCATGCTAGAGTGTCTGAGTCAGCTGAGTCTTTTGCACGTAGGATTCAGGATTTGCATATTGAGATCACTAAACACATTCAAGCAAGTAATGCGCAATATAAACTTCAAGCTGATTTACATAGACGACATAATGAGTTCAATTTTCGAACGGTTTCCTTCGGGAGCTAATCGAAAATTACATGCACGTAGTGCCGGGCCTTTCAAAATGCTACAACGGGTTGGTCCAAATGCTTATGTTCTTGATTTACCACATGATTTTGGCATTAGCTCTACATTTAATATTGAGGATCTAGTTGCATACCACAAACCACTTTCTATTCCAAATGATCCATTTGAGATACCACGTAACTCCCCTTTTGATGATCCTATTGAAACCTCTATCCCTTTCACCTTGACATCAGCACAAAAGGATAATATTGATGCTATTCTGGATGTTGTTTTTAACAGGAATGGTGAGGTTCAACGGTTTCTAGTTCGCTGGGTGGGTCGACCTGACTCAAATTACACTTGGATTACTAGAGATACTTTGCAGCAGCTTGACCCAGATCTTTGGGAGTACTATCAGAGTCGGCCAGTACTACACTTGACGGGGTCGAGTTTCTCTAACCCCGGGAGAGTTGGTGGGGACACCAAACCCACACCACAAACTATATGGGTATGTGGACAAAGACGACGTATAATGGTCCAACCTATCACACTTTGGTTGGGAGACTAAGCCCATTTGGGCATATTTCATTGTTATTTTATTTATTTAGCCTATTTGGGCCTACTCATTGTTATTTTATTATTTATGTTAAACAGCTTGATTTAATGGGTCGAGCCCAATAGCAGGATGATTTAGTATTTGCTATTTATATGTTCTTCTGTCATATTGAGGACGGTTTTGATGATTAATGAAAATTTACGGACTTTGCATATCTCCAACCCCCTTTCTTCTCTTCTTCAACTTCTTTCTTTTCTAAAATTGTTTTCTGTTCTTACTTTAATTTTATTATTTATTGTCCCACGTCACATAGACGCGAAGACACTTTCGAAACCACCACGGATTTTTCCATGCTCTTCGCTCGCCAACTTTCCTCTCTGCTTTTATGTGTGTTCATATGTATGTTTAGTCCACTATTTTCTTAGTAACCAAACAGTTTAAGTCAGCCTCCTGCTAGTAAACTTTCGTCTTTCTCTCATTTTGTCTCGTCCAACTTTCACAAGAAACAAGCACCCTTTATTAACTTACTACTAGAAGAATTTGTTGAGAAGATGAGCAAGAGCAATAATATTCCTGTCGACATTTTGGATACTCCCAAAGAGTACATTTCTACATGGATGAACCTGGATTGTCCAAGTCTGATATCCTGGTACGAATAGCCAATGTTCCGTTTTGTGCTCAAGTTTTTTAAATAAAAACATCATTGTTGCTGAACCAATTGTATTGACTACAGGTGACTGTTGAAGATGAGAATACTCTGGTGATTAAAAGTGCAGGAAAGAGGAAACGCGAAGATGGTGATGAGGAAGGCTGCAAGTACATCAGGCTTGAAAGGAAGGCACCTCAGAAGCTGCTGAGGAAGTTCCGGTTGCCCGAGAATGCCATTGTGTCTTCTGCCATTACTGCTAAATGTGAGACTGGGGTTTGCCTGTGGTTGTTGAGAAGCATCCTCCACCACCCAAGACAGACAGTTGCTATTACTATCTCTTGAAATTAAGGAGACTGAAGAGTGAAGAGAAAATTTGTGGAAGATAATGAGTTAGGTTAACGAGCTCTTAATTAGGGTTTTGTTCAGTTTGTCTTCTTGATGTATATGATTTTGCAAGCATCTTGGGCTTAAGTTATGGTAAATTTGGATGATGATGGTGCAACGAACCCGTGCTGTGTCAAGATTTGAAACCAATTTATATAATCGTAGCAGAAACGCGCTCAGCTTTGTTTGCAATGCTATATGGTTTATAAACGTGTTGAGTTCGGCAAGTTTAAGGTTGAGCCGTCACCAAATTTTGATGCTCTGCTGTTTGATCGGCCTTGGCAGAGCAGAAGAGCAGGATATGGAATCGAATGCAATATAAATACAAAAATCACCATATTTGCTAGATGGAGAAGAGGCAAAGCAATGCATCCCTCCATCAAAGCATTCGAGTCAGATTCAAGGGTAACAGCGAAGGCCTAAATTCCCAGGGTACAGAGCAGGAGAGTTTGACATCTTTTAGAGAGCTTGTAAGAGCAACAATTTCAGTATCTGGTAATCAATTTGCAAATTTAAAAGCGCAGAACTCGCACAAAAAAGCTTAAAATTAAATACATTTTAAATCAACAATCCTGTTGTGACCAGTTTGGCCATGCTGCTTGATCTACCAAAATTGCCTGGTTAATAACTTGGCGAAAAGTTTTGAAGCGAACGAGGAAAATGCACCAACAATACACACCAAACTCTTATGTGGTTTCTTGGGAATTTGAAGGCACATGACAGACAGAAAAACCAACAACGTAAATTAGGACTATTTAGATGATTTTCTCTTCTTCAGTGATTTAGACTTTTTCTTTCTTTCTGACTTCTTTTTTGTTGCATTATCTTCGTTTAATACATGCTCGTATTCCTCAAGACTTGCAAATGGGGACGCACCTGCCTTCCCTCTAGACTTCCGCTTTCTTTTCCGTTGGTCAAGCCCATCCTCATCAGTGCCATCATCTGCATCCCCGACATCAACAGCATCATTGTCACTGTCAACAATGGTGTCAAAATCTTCTCCCTCAGTATCTGTTAGGGCATCCACCTCTGCATCATCGACTAAGTCGTCGTCGTCATCTTCGTTAACAACTTGGTCCAAGTCATCGTAGTCATATTCATTTTCTGCTCCGTGACTAAGATTGGTAGAGTCTAATAGATCATCGATCTCTTCATTGTCACTCTCATCATCACCAACCACATCGTCATCGCCGTCATCATCATCACCATCACCCACATCAAACAAGTCTTCAGCAGCTTCCTCTTCAGCTGCCTTCTTCTTTTTCTTTTTCTTTGGTTTTGAGGTATTCATTTTATTCACATAAAACTTGTGAAAGACAAGATCTTCTGGAGGTACATCTACTTCAGCCAATGAAAGAATTTCAGGCCCGATCAAATGCATGTTCATGTCAAGCTGAAAAAATGAAAAAGTCAGCGATGATAAAAAGGAACTGATGCTTTTGTTGCTGCTGACAAAAAAACAAAGCTTCAAACCCTAAATGACAGGGAAATCTGAAATTCATTATATATATAAAAAAACACTGCAAACACAAAAGGGCAACAAAAGTAAGTGCCAGTTATGATGGCTAACCTTCTTGGCTGGTTCAATTTGGGAGCCACCATGCCATGCAGTCTGCTTGGGTTTCTTCTCCATAAACTTGTCTAGGAAAGCAGTAAGTGATAGATCATTCAGTGGATTTCCATTATAAACAATATTAGCACCAGATAGAAGTGTCCCAGCCATGGTAGCAACAGATGGATGTGCATGTGAAGCAAGTACCATCAGCTCCCACCAGCTAGCACGATCTGCATTGCTGTTGATAAATAGGAAAATAAAGTCAGAAAAAACCATCAACACCTTGAAGTGATGGTAAAGAGGCCCATAATTCCTTTTTGTTCTTTTTTATCCAAAGAAATGAATAGCATATATACCACATACACATTATATGATGCAAAACCCAAATGCACCCATTTAATTGTAGAAAAGACAACATACCAGTAAGAAGGTTCCCTGTGACGTGGATCATATCCTCCAGGCAGGGAAGACCCTGAAGAATTTATTTGTGGCTGGTTACCATTATGATCAGATTGTGGTTGTGATTCTTGGAGTTCTTTTGAACTGTCTTCCATTAGCAACTCCTCTTCATCTGAAACATCATCCTCGGAGCTAGAAGCGGGAGAATCATCTTCATCTTCTGCAGAATCACTTTCAGAGTCAATCTTATCACCATTTTCAACTAAATCAACTTCCATCTCTTCTTTTTTGGGTGTTGTGGAAGGTTCATTATCAGTTTCTTCCATTATGTCTTCAAAATGTTCAAGATCTTCATCAACTGACTCACTTTGGAGCACCATGTTCCTGCAGGATAGAACAAGTTAGCAAAACATGGAAAAAAAACTAGTAACAAAAAATAAAAATCAATATTACCATAAAGGTGGCCGTGCTTTGAGAACTTCCGAGAGGAGAAAAAGGCATCCACAGGAATACTGAGGTGGCTGCTGAAGGGCAACCTGTCCAAGTATCTAAGGTCAATCTTCGTTTCAAATGCATCCCAAAGAAAGGTACTAGACTTCCAGAAGATAAGAAGAAAAGAAACCTACCGATCCCCATAAACTTTTTTCTATAAAAAAATCAGACTGAAAAATTCAAAATATAGTGTGCCCTTTCGAATGCTCAAATGACCGTGTTATTAAAATAAATCCTCAAAGACATACATAAGAAACACTAATGCCTTGCTCTGTCATTCTACTAGAAAGAATAGAGATATATGTGAAGCAATTAATGCCGAATCTTACACAATAAGCTATTATGGTGAAACAGGAATAGGAAATCAGAAAAAAGAGTTGATCAGCATTTATAGGTAGGTCCAACTAGAATGATAGATTATTAACCTGCAATAGTCGCTTTGAAAAGGCAGCAACCCGCTTCAGATTTATATCACTTTTCATGGCTCTCAGAAGGAGTCCAATAAACATTTCTGCCTGAGGTGCAAACCATACAAAAGGGAAATACAATAAAACGAGAGATTCAGGGTCAATTTAAATCATAGACAGGAATTGGAAAAACAAAACCCAGCCTGCTTAAACACCACGAGCTGTTTTGAATGGTTAAATGATATAAAAGCAATAAAGGGTACCAACTCAAAGAATTGAAGCCGTATGTATATTGAGAAAATAAACGTCATCTCCTAGCAAAGAAACACTGAATACTTGCCTTGGATGAATTCATGACAGCTGGAAGTAAGAGTTTGGAGTACAAAGAACGGTAAAACCGGTCACTGACAATCTGATTCTTCAATGAGATTTTATCAAGAAGCATCAGTGCCTGAATCCCCACATTGAAATTCTTGGAGTGAACCTGCACAATCAAATATATATATTGCTATTAAAGCACAGCATAACACCGAAATTGCCATTTACCAATCATTAAGTAGCCATGTTACATCACTAAATGGAGTTCTCTTGGAATTGAATGGTAGACCAGGAGATTACCAGTTGGAAGAGCATTGGTGTTTGGACCTCAATAATGTCATCCGCCTCAGCACTTGAAACATAAGGAAATGCTCTATTAACACCCTGACAAGATGGCAACACAAAGGAAGCATAAATTCTTAAGCTGCTGCCCTAACAGAACAAAATCTTTGCAAAACTAAAATGCTGGAGAGCTCTAAAGAAATGCCTGCATTCATTTGACCTCTCCTATGTCAAAAACTTTCCTCTAAACATAAAAATTGTTAATACTGACTGTTAAAAGAGCTGATAGAAGTCGTGAATCCAATTCAATGTGGGATTCTGGTGAACTTTTTATCTCGTTCTCTTTAGAAGAACCAGAAGTATTTCTCTCTGTCTTGCTGCTTTTATCCATCTTTTTGCTGCTGCCTGCCTCAGTTATCAACACCTGTGATTGTGGTTTGTCGACATAATTCACAAAGGAGAGGTCAAATGGGAAACAAACACATCAGATAAGAAAGTCATTAATACCTTGAACAGTGCAAAGTATACATCTATCAGATGTTTTGCCACTTTTGGTCCATCGCCTCTATGACCAAGACGAATTTGACTCAGAAAATTAACCTGCATATGTATAAGAGCTGAAAATTAAACCAGATCAACTGAGCTGCACAGTTTTGCTTAAGTTTTGAGTTCAAAACACATCTCTTCCAGAACCAAAACAGAAAGCAGATTCTTGAAAAGAGTGTAATTCAGTAACAATTTAGTTAAGCATCAGGGTCAGGAAATAGAGAAAAATAACAATCCAATTAGGTTGGAAAACTTCAAACAACATCAATTACATGCAAGAACGATGCAAATAAATCATTTGCCAAGACAACTGAAGCATAATTATAAATGCAAAAGTAATAGAATATGACTTCTCTTCTAAGTTTAACCCTAGTAAACATGGGCTTCACAGTTCACAGATGCAGCATAAGAATGAGTTACTGTTCAAAACTACATCTACTGCCTTAATTCCTTCTTTTTTCTTCCCTGGGTATTATTAGGAAGAACAAGAACGAATATCACAGAACAGGATGACTAGAGCACAAATGTATCAAACGCATATAAATGTGATAACTATGGCCTAGGATGGCAATGGCAAGCTTTAAGGATCTACCATGAAATATATCACAACATACAATAGCAATGGTAATTGGAGTTGAATGAACATTTTCAAAATCAAATAAAAATTAAGAGTGAGAAGGGTTCCATGAGCATAATCCAGATCATTAGCTAGCAATTAAGGAGTGTGTTTGATTAGACATACAGCATGGTACTTTGATCGTAATCCCAAATGAGGTCGAAAAAGAAAAGAGTCCACTTCATCAATCACCACAGCCTGTAAAATAAAATGGCCTAAAGAAGTCAACTAAATAAATTCTTAAGCCAAACAACATATAGGAATAAAAGTAGCTATATTTAAAAGTTGTACCTTCATGTTTGGGTGGTCAGACAAAAGGTTGGATAAGTGAAAGTCAGCATTGGATGCACTTTTATTTTGGGGATCACCTAGCTGTAATATAAAATCTAGGCGTAAGATACATACACTGGCTTCACGAAACTGTATTGCATTCAAATAAAGAGCTTCCAAAGACAATACGTTTAATTCTCTAGACAGGCAGAATCAAATGCTAACTTACTTTGTTAACTAATGCAGAAAGCAATCTGCGCTCCTGCTCTGATTTGCTCTTCAACAATGCATACATTATCTGTAAGAAAATCACAAAGTGCTAATAATGTTCACATACCCTAAGATGTAACCTATAACATCAGAGAGAAGTAAAACCAAAGGACATGGTGATTACTTTTCCTTGTAAAAAAAAATCAATTCATCAATTGTTCAAATTGCATGCTGTATCATGTTATACTCTTCAAAATCTATGCAAGAACACAAATCGTTTGAGGACTAAATGAGAAGGCCAACCTTCAATGCCTTGTCTTTTAGTGCAGGTAGCATGTCTCTTGATGCTTCCTCAAGTGCAAAAACAAATCGTTCGTACCTGAGATATTAATGCATGTCTAATTAGGATTGAATTAAGGCATGCAATGCATTGTCAATGCAAGGAATGAAAAGTTGAAGACATGCTGTTTCCACATGATTGATAGGAGCAAGATAGAGGCCTACCTTTGCTTTAAACAGTCCTCCCAATACCATAAAAGAAGAAGAGAATAACCATCTTTTGTCTCAGGAACATTATTTAGAGGCCTCTGTAAAAGGGTCTTCAGCTTACGATCAGGTAGCAAACTGGTTAAAAGGATATGAAAGGCAGATTAGTACACCAATGAGTGAACACAACATAGGGAAACCATTGATAGCAAGCTATGACAAGGAACACCTCTCTGATCATGTGACATCATCCATCAGGATAATACCAAACTAAGAGGAAAAAACATCTCATCCTCGCAGATTCACCATTAAATCACAATGAACAAAGTGCCAACAGTGTGAAATTCATAATTTTCCAAATGCAACCTATATCAGGCACAAACACAGAGAGGCAAGTGGCCAGAAGCAGACCACATACAACTTCCAAAACTAATATAGAAAATGATAAGGATATAAAGCGAGTAAAAGAAAAGGGATAGAGAGGAGTAGGAAAAATGACAACGTTGAAATAAAAAGCTCTTTCAATGCTTCAAATCCTGTTAGAGCATGCCGCTTCCCCACTTTGGATGTTACCATTCCTGTAATCAGTATTACATCCAATCAGGACATGGAACTAAATCATATTCAACAAAAAAGAAGTACTTAGCATTTAATTACACTATAATCTTCACATACTAATCCACTAAAATCCATACAATAGTTCTTCCACATAAGCTAAACCTAAAGTGAAATGCAAAGATATGGCTACAATACAAGCAATGTTCAAATGTTTCATATCCCTATAATAAGGTCAGACCCAAATACCATCCTATCGTTGATCAAGGAGAGAAACTTTTGTGATCGTAGTTCATTGAAAGCCAATTACAAAGGCCAACAAGACACAGGAAAGAAACACATTAAAAAAAATAGAAAAAGAAACATAAAAACAGCATTAAAATCCAACAGAATACCTAAAAGTGCATCAAGTGACCTCAAATTTCCAACAGGATTGTCACCAATAAGCACAGAAAAGGCAGACACTTTATCAGCATTAGTCCCAGACCTCTGTGTAGCTAGCAACATCTTAATATCCCCCTTTTGACCTCTACCCTGTTCATAATCCTTTCCATACTGCCACATCAATCTCTCCCCTAACTCTCTCTTCTTCTCCACAAAGCTTTTCCATTCCCCAACACCCATTTTAACTTCCAACTTTCCTTTGCTTTCTGCACCCAAAACTTTGTTCTCCAATTCCATTAAGTCCACATGCCACACACCCACTGCCCCTGCCTTCACTAAAGGCAACTTAGGGAGGTTCTTGTACTTGTCAAATTTTCTTGTAATATTACTGTTCTTGTCATCATCACCGGCATCAAGTGACAAAATTGGAGGCTTTGGTGTTGGTTTTGAAATGGGTTTTTGTGATTTGTCATTTTTGTTTCTAAAAGTTGGAGGCTTATTTGAGGTTTTTTTATCAAGATGGGGTTTTTGAGAAGGAGGAGTTGGTTTGTCTTCGTTTTGATTTTGTTTTGGTTTTGGTTTTGGTTTCGGTTTTGGTTTAGGGTTTCGAAAATCAGTATCGTTGAAACCAGAGTAGGAGGAAGTGGAAGAGGCGAGGCCTAAAGAGGAAGCAAAAGAGGCTACCTCTGATTTCAACGCCTCTATGTTGTCCTTTGAGGGCTTCGTGCTTTTTTCTGTCACCATTGCTTCACTGCCTCTGCCTCTGCCTCTGCCTCTGCCTCTGTCTGCTCGTAGAGAGGGTTTTAACTCTTGAGGAAGTAGTAGGGTTTTAGCTTCGGTGGGCGACATGTCGCTTATTTGTTTTCTCGCGCTCCTTTGTACCTGATGTCGCTTCTTCCGATAATTAAAAGTTTTTCTATCATTGTTCTCGTCAATTTTGGAAAAAAAATAAAACACTAAACATATAAAAATCGATTTTATGTAATCTTGTTAAATATATAAATAATAATATTTTTGTTAAAAAAAAATTTAATCCTTTAATTTTTGAACTTTATCAACTATGATGGTCAAAACAAAAGAATTCGTAAACCATTTGTTGCTTTTTTTAACAAATCCAACTTAAAAAAAAAATTGATAAAGAATATTTTTGCTTTTAATTAATGTGAGGGTGCATGAAAGAAAACCTTTAGTGATTATTGTATTTGGTGAGATTTTATATGTGAATTTTTCATCTTTTACCTTTAAAGATGAATTTTGAAAAAATAATTAATTTAATGTTTTTAATTTAAAACATTCTAGTATAGTTCATTTTAATGCTTTAAGAATCAAAAAGCTAATTCAAACATATTTTACTAAATTCTATGTAAACCTATAATAAGGTTAATAAACAAGGTAATAATTAAAAAGTATATAATATTTTGAGAATATTAATTTTTTTATTAAATATATTATTTTTAAAAAAATGCATGATGAATTTGGATATGAATTGTTTTATTGAAACCAAATCATGAATATACTTCAACTTGGTACCATATCATAATTTTAAAACCTAATCTAACGGGTTAATTCGGAACCTTGTCGATCCAGAGTTGAAACCGGGTCAGATTGAAAAAAAACATGAGGGAAAAAACCTGGTTGACCCGACGAGTTAACTCGGAGACCCGATTGACACTGCAAGACCCAGTCAAAAACCCGGTTGTAATCCGTTGATTTTTGTTTTTTTTTTTACTTAACAACATGGTTTTAATTTTTTTTAAGAATTGACCTGGATGATCTGATGACTCGATCAAAACCTAAAATCTAGATCTTAGATCAGGCCAACCACAAGACGAGATTTAAAAACTATACTTGAGATAATTAAACGAATTAATTAAATTTTTTATGAAAAAAAAATACATAATATATTTTATCCATTAACCTTATACATATCGAACGTCGACGAGTCGTTCGAGTAGATATGGACCCAAAATATATTTGTTTGGGCCCTGAAAAAACCGTAGTGGTGGTAGCAGAAGCTTTCTATCACTCCCTTACTCTCTTAAAATAAAAAACCCTAGCCCTCATCTCTCTCTCTCTCTGACAGGCTGACACAATCTCAAGCAGTAAACCATGGCGACAGCAACAGGAACAGCTGCTGCGGCACCAGCAAAGACACTTTCGCAGAAAGAGCTAGACATTCAGATGATGTTGGCTGCTGAGGTTCATCTTGGCACCAAAAACTGTGACTTCCAAATGGAACGTTACGTTTTCAAGCGTCGCAATGATGGTACCCAGCACACTCTCTTTTTATATACATATCTGTTTTGGATGCGTAGATCTTATATCTTGAGGAAACAGTTCGTTTTTTATGGTCTATTGTGGATGTTGATCTATTGAAGGTTGAGTCTTTTTGTTTGTTCTTTTTTTTATGGATGTTGGATTAGAGTTGATTTGTGTTTTTGGATATCGAGTAGTTGCAGATACTTGCTTGTTTGGTAGTTTTGGTGCTGAAGTAATGAACTTGAAATGGTTTCGAGATGTTTGTTTTGGAAGATTTGCTTATGTTGAGATCATTGGTGGGAGAAAACATGTGGAATGAAAGTTCGTGGCTCTGTGTTTTTTGTCATTTGTTATTAAGGCTTCAATTTGGCATCTGCTAACTGTATTAGATGCAAGGGAGTTATAATTTTAAACTTGTTTGTTTTAATGGTCAATTGTGCTTAATGTTTGTTGAATGTAGTTTTTTATTTGTACTTTTTTTCGAATATATGTAGTGTTGCTTATCATGGGTACTCGTCCTTGTGATGCATCTGACTGAAAAAGAGTATTTAGTTTTATCTTGGTCATCTTTAGTTCATGATTGTTTCTTGTTACATTTTTTGGTGTTTATTGCACAGGAATTTATATCATCAATCTTGGGAAGACATGGGAAAAGCTTCTGCTGGCTGCTAGAGTTATTGTTGCAATTGAGAACCCCCAAGATATTATTGTTCAATCTGCAAGGCCCTATGGTCAGAGAGCTGTCCTCAAATTTGCCCAATACACTGGTGCTCATGCAATTGCTGGAAGACACACTCCTGGTACCTTCACTAACCAGATGCAGACTTCATTCAGTGAACCTCGTCTTTTGATCCTCACTGATCCGAGGACTGATCACCAGGTGAACTGAAATTCATCAAATATCACTGAGCTTATTATGCCTATTGGTCTTTTTGCATATTGTTGTTTTTTGTCTTCGAATTTTAATCTTTATCATTCATGCCATGTAGCCTATCATGGAAGCAGCTCTTGGAAACATTCCTACCATTGCTTTCTGTGACACTGACTCTCCGATGCGGTTTGTGGATATTGGCATTCCTGCTAATAACAAAGGCAAGCACAGCATCGGATGCCTGTTCTGGCTGTTGGCAAGAATGGTTCTACAGATGCGTGGAACTATTCCTCAAGGGCACAAGTGGGATGTTATGGTAAGATATTTATTTGAAAGCTGTTTCACATTCGATCCCTCAAGCCCCCTTCTCTTCACTTTCCATGTTTTCTCTCTCTTTAAATTGCAAGTAGGATGACTGCATGCTGTGGACACCAAACTTTCCATAGCAAAATTTCTGTTGATGCAGGCATTCATAATGCTGTATTGTTTAGTATTTTAATGCCACATTCTACTGCTTGGGATTGCCTTTATGTATTATTCTTGGTAAGTTTTACAGTTTCACATTAGCTATTTATTGTTTAGGAAGCATGAACTGCTTTGTTTGTCATTTCTTTGGACAGGTGGACTTGTTCTTTTATAGGGAACCTGAAGAAGCAAAGCAACAGGAAGAGGAGGAAACAGTTCCAGCTGCTGATTATGCACTACCTCCCGCTGACTACGGGATTTCTGCTGGGGAATGGAGTAGCACTATAGCCGATAGCCAATGGACAGCTGATGTTGCCCAACAACCCATTCCTGCTGCCAACTTCTTCCCAGAGCAAGGTAATAACATTCATTCAGACCTACGAGTTACCTATCTTTCAGTTATTTTTTGCACTAACAGTCTTGTTTCATTCCATCACTCTATTAAAAAATTAGGTGGACTTTCTGCTGAATGGAGTGCAGCTCCTGCTCCGGCTCCAGTACCCCTTTCAGCTACTGAACTTGATGGTCCTGCCCCTGCTGCTACTGGCTGGGACATTTAAATTCCGCAGGAATGTTCATGCTCACAACCACCATATTTTGCACTGATTCCAGAATCATGAATTAGTTTTTGAGGGGGGTCATAAACATCAAGCGGGGATGGACATGTTTTTCTTGTTTCTTTTTGGGCTCGGTGTAGTTCTAGACGTTAAATTTGTTAAGAGATTTTGACACGGATCGGGGTGGGGTATCCATAGCAATGCTGTGTTTTGTCATGTCATTATTTAAGCTTCTATTATCTCCGTTGCCCCCTGTTATTTACATGTCCTGATTCAAGTGAAATTTTGATCGCCCAAGCCGCTGCCTCCAGCCATTTTGTCGCAGACTGAGGGATGATATTGATACCTCCGCAGGAATTTATTCAAATTACTTAGAAACCCCGAGATTATAACGCAATCATTTGTGTGTAACGCTTGTCAGTGGAGACTGGAGAGTAACATTTGACTGTAACAGTTGAGAACTGCCCGTTGCATTCGCTAGATATATGCAAGTATATACAGGGTGGTTTTGAAAATCATTATTTTGGAGCCTAAAGGAAATGGACCCGAGAGATCCGAATGAATTTAGCTAAACTATTTACCCTCTCAATCATGCCTTTCTGGAGGCGTGCAATTGAACAAGATGCAGCGAGTCTGTACACGATCCAAGAACTGCTTCCTGCTTCAATAAATGATCTGTAGGTTGATCCTTATTTTCTGTGGTGAAATCCACATCCTTCGGATGGGATTCAACGGATTATGGCTCAAATGAATGATGTGATGGAAAATTGGAGTTCAGCTTCAATGGGACAGCATCTCCCCATACATTACCCACCGCACGAAGTGGTCTGAAAATCCACCCTTAAGGTCATCAGAAGAAAGATAGGTCCCAGTTTGACTTCCTCCCTGAACAAAAGGAAGCAGCAGATTAACATTGTGAAACTAACATAAATCAGGAAAGTAAGTGATGAAACATGAAATGGCAAAATTGTATGGGATTGGTGTGCACAACGTAAAATATATTTGATGCTTAAACATGTAGGAGATTGATCAGGCAGTTTTAAGCAATTTAATAATCACATGACGGCAATTGAGTTAAATTCTGACAAATAACATGATTGCTATTGTATGTCATACACCAGAAAATTGCAGCAAAGCCTGCCGAATAGACTGTAACCAAATTGTGGGTGCAACCCAATCTCCGTTCTTGAAAGCCAGCATTAGTCCAGACTCCAGACAACTCCTTGAAATGGTCGCCATAAAGGCATCATGCATGATGTGACACTGCAACTAAAATAAAACATACTGACCTTCAAGCTAGATCCAGACTCTGTAGCAGACGTTCTGGTTTCTATTTTCAGATCATTTGCAAGATTCTCAGACGATAGGCCAGCAATAGACCTGCAGCCATTAAAACAATCGGTGAGTATTGCC
Organism: Populus deltoides; assembly: GCA_015852605.2. Taxonomy (NCBI): domain Eukaryota; kingdom Viridiplantae; phylum Streptophyta; class Magnoliopsida; order Malpighiales; family Salicaceae; genus Populus; species Populus deltoides. The sequence goes on from CM027570.2 coordinate 38,609,697, forward strand.
TTTGGCTCCTCAGCTGAAGCACTTAATAGGAAGCACAAAAACTACCTATCACATAGATCTTCACACGAATTCCCAGATGAGGAAGGCCACTCCTTATCAAGGAAATTTGAGCAGCTACAAGCATCCCCATGTTCATCATAGCAAATATGATCACTTTCAAAGTATTGGCATTCCTCATCTTCAAATATCTTCCTGCAAGGCATTGAGGGAATGTACCTAGAAAGACACCCAACTTTAATCAACCATAGGTGCACATCAAATGCAACGACTGCATGATATAAAAGGGTTTAGCATGCATCCAAACATCTCCATTTCTAACTGAAAATTACATGTTGAAATTTGAGTGAGGACAGCAGCCAGATTTTGTAGCTGCAGCCTTCATAAATACACCTCACTTATCCACTCCCGTGTCTACATTTTAGATGAAAGAGTAGATGTCACTACAATAGCAGTGGAATGACAACTTATCTCCTAATGGATAAAGAAATATATCCTACTTAATAAAGAGAAGCTATTTGGCTTTTCAATTACTCATCAACTATGCACCTCTAAGAGAAATGATGAATACAAATCAGATAAACCATGGGCCTGTCTTATCAAATGGGGTAATAAAGACGTAACAAGCATGAGAAGCATTAAGCAATTTAAGCAGACCTGGAATACGATATGTCAATTTCACAAGCTGGTCTCTCCGGAGTTGAGTCTGAAAGACCCTTATTAACTCCACCCTCCTTTTCAGATAAAGATTTACTGTATCCAACACTGGCAGCTGATACAAGCGACTCACTTTCACAGGGAAGATTGCCATCAGAGAGTGATCTTTTAATGAGTGACCTAAAGATAACAAAAAAGAAATGTTTGCATAAAAGTTTCCCTCCAAATGAAATTCTAGGTTCATGATATTTATCTTCTAATCATTATATGGTCAAAGTAACCCTGGCATTAAGCTCACAGACAAACATGGTTAAACACACATAATTAATTTGGAAAAAAGCCCTTCTGTCCAAAATCATTTGAATCAAAGATATGGAATGAGAAATTCCAATATCAAAGTTGTAGTTATGATTTGAAAAAAAAATGACATAAGGAATTACATTTACTGGAAAAAACCATCTTTAAGCTGGTGATTTATTTGCAATTCAACGTTGAAACCAGATCAACATCATATCAGAAACATGCACTTTCTCCAAACCAAGGTCTTTCACCAATATATCTTTCTTGCAATACAGTTTTCCAATTCACAAAAGTGTCTCTACATAGTTCTTATTCACAGAGAAGTCCCCGGATATAAAGTAAAACTCGTCAAACGCAGAAACTGAAATTCTCAACACAATTCTCCTTCCTTTCATGTGAAATCATAGTCCATGCTGACTCTTAAGCTCAGTTAAATGTTTTTGCATTGTCAACGATTACCTACTTTTATACCCCATTGTCCAACGTAATGTTACCCCCAAACCCACCCAAACGAAGTGGTTACCTAAACAAGTGCACCATTTCAAGTTCAGCTATAATTATCGAACTGAGGGAGTTACGTGATTATAGAAAAGTTCTTGAGATATGGAAAGTTACACAGAATACATTACCTAGCATGCTCAACTAAATCAGGACCACGCCTTCCAACATCATAATGCTGATCTGAATCCAATTCCCACAGTGCTGGTTTTCCCTGCTGTGGCTGGAAATGACCCAGGAACCTGAAGTTAAGGCAAATATCACATCAAATGCATAATCCATCCCCTGCAATGAACCCCTACCAACGAAACATGCTATTTTAAAACTCCCTGACCTTGGATGTTCTTTTCAGAGAAAAGTAAAGATGGCAGAGAAGAACAGAGCTTATTTAACTTACACATTAATAGCATCTTGTTTCTCAGCATCCATGTAGGCATTGCTGTAATAACGTTGTAGAGTTCTAAAAAATTCCTGGGAGTGAGTTGCTGCTTTCCACTGACCTCTTCTCTCAGAAAATATCTATTTAACATCATCATTGCAGCATAGTGAATTAAACATCCAGTATATTTTAGAAACAAGAATGTTTTGCTTTTTAAGGAATGAGCAGACAATTTCAATGGTAAACACATCAATTTCTCATTTAACTCCTGAGATGCCTTTCTTTCTTCCCATGGTAAGGATACCAAAAGTGATTACCTTAGTTCCTTAACATTGCAATCAAAGAGGTGATGACATGCAAACTTAAATTTCTTAAACAAAACACTGATGTGACACAGCCAACTTAGTCCAATAGTATAGTTTGTGCACCCTGGAACATTGAACAGAACTACAACACAAGTTTGGCATTTTTTTTCCAAGGCTCACCAAAAACACATGCATCCAAAACTAAGAAACATCAACAAGCTCGTAGATCTTTCTTTCTGATTTCAAAAATCCTACAAATCAAATCATCTAAGCAAGCAACAGACCCATCATACAGCAATTTTCAAATTGAATAAAGTAAAACAATCACACACCTACAAGCTCCATAATCTCATGTGAGAAAATCCTTGGTTTTTTCCTCCAAATTAAAAAAAAAAATCCAAGGTAACAGCTAGCTGTGCCAAAAAATGTATTCCATCCACACATTCATGTCCAATCATATTTTAATCATATAAGAGTACGCCTCCCCAGAACCATAAGGATTACCTTGTTGTGAGCAGCGGACCCACCATACTGCAGTGCAAGTGTGTCGCCCATTGTCTCGTAAATCCTCATTAAATCCTCCGCTAAAGGATTATCCAGATCAATATTTGGATATTCCATATATCCAAGTGCATGCAGCTGATGTCCAAGAGCCATCAATCCATAGGCATATTGTGCAACATTTGTGCGATCTAAACAGTCTATGCAATTGGTCCTTAAAACCCCGTTTTGGAACATTGGAACCTTGATACTCTGATTTCGATTTGCATCACAATCAGCTTTGGTAATTTCTGAATCCAACTTGCCGACATTGCCATTTTCATTGGACAGGTTTTCAAGAGAACAGTCACCATCGTGTTCCCTGCACCAAATTTGCATTGCTACCATCGTAAGGAAGTTACAGGAATTAGACAGAAAGCAAGGAAAAAATCATGGCAGTGTACCCTAAAATGAGTAGTTACTAAAAGGGTATCATTCACCATGGGATTGCACTTTCTGTGTCTTTCCCACCTCTTTTTGAATGATTACAAAGCACAAATGCAAAAACACATATTCCACAAGCTGCACATTAATGATTTATGAATTTTGAATCAACATATTTCCTCAAATCAATTGAAATTCAACGAAGCAAAAAAAAATACACATCAATTAAATGAATTTACAAAAAAATTAAAAGTAGCCTGAAAAGCAATTGTGTAAATACATTGTAAAGTTTAGCAGGACAACAAATTCTCAGAGCAAGTATTTCCCAGAGTGGATATGACAAAAAAAATACCATGTAAGAAGAGTTGGAAGCCTTTTGCATTAACTTACTCAAAGCAGGACCCATTTAACAATCCCTTGGAGCTTGAACTTGGCATGACTTGACAATAAAAGATCCCAGTTAAATCCAATGCATAGGCAGTGACTCTTCCAAGAAGTTCTAGGACATTTGTAGCTCTGCTGAAAATAACCAAACACTATTGACTTTAATCATCATAAATTAATGTGTGAAAGAACAGTATGGGGTGGGCAAGTGAAGTACTTTCTAGAATGTTTATTCAAATCCCAGTGTAGGAACTTCAGACGATTCTCCTCGGATAAACTTTTATTGATAACTCTGATGGCATTTGCAAACTCAGCCAGAAGTATTGTTTCACGAGGCTTCTTTTCATGCGACTGCCAATCACCAACATAATTGCCAAAAACATACAACAACAACCAAGCCTCAATCCCAGACAATCACTAAACATAATAACAACAACAACAACAACAACAACAACAACAACAACAACAACAACAACAAAAATCATGAATCAACTTTCATATACAAGAAGCTTAAAAAGATCACATGAGCAGAGGCATGTGGAGCAATCTGTGTCTCGGTAATTGCAGCAACCTACCTTTATTAAATTCAAAATAATTATTGGATTTCCATATCTCTTCACAAGATTTTCAAAATGAAGTTTTGTTGCCTCAAAATTTTGGTCCTTCCTTGATACTGCAAAATAACAATAAATGAATAACTTATGAAAGTTATCACTGAGAATAAAAAGGTTCAGAATACCGAGTTCATACACATAATGTCAGGTTTAAGATTCAGCCGTGAGGATTCCTGCGACCAGAAAAGCGGGATTGAACCCCGATTCTGCACAACAGAACTTATTTGCACTGGCTGTTCTTCAGAAACATCTTCAAACACAACCTGTTCTGTCTCGACATCATTAGCTACTCTACCCTTCTCATTCACGCCTCGTTTTAGATATCTAGATAGACAAGAGAATAGTAAAGTCACAACAAAATTCATTGTAAGTTCAGCAGCGATCAGGGGGGTAAAACTGGATAGTGGCCTTTTCATAAAGTCAGCAGCAGACTATATGAAGAAGTTAATATAAAGATTGAATCAAAAGCATTTGAGAGTTTAACATGTTCAAGGGCAAAAGATCCAAGCAGCCAGGCATAGATGAGGAAATCCAGCTAGCATGTTGTTCAAAAGTTTTGAAGACTATCCATACCTTGTGCCAGCATAATGCCGTGATCGTCTAGCAATTAGAGCCAATTTAAACTCCCTGCCAGATACTGAAATTTTGACCTGTATACCAACACAGGAAACCATAAAGATCAGGTTGAAGTCTCAGAATAGTTCAGACAAATTTGCATCAGTAAGATTGAGAGGATATTCTGAAGGCCAGATAAATGTGGATGATGTTAATCTTCTGTTCAACTTACAAAAGGAGCATGTTCTTAATTTAGTTAATTTCCCTCTCCAAAGATCAATATAGGGGAACTTCAACTCCTAACTCAAAATGGGATATTATAATAAACTCGATAGCTTTGAAAAGAACCAGACTAAATAGAGAGTAGGAAATTAGAGAAGATGGCAAAACATAACATACACCATCATATTCGGTAATGGACATTTTCTATCATGGACTATTCTTTACTTGCATCAAATGTCTTTAAACACTTTTGTATGGTTGGTGGCTTGAAATAAGATGCACCTGTTTAAAGAAGCCATGTACTAATGCCACCGTCCATAGAGTATTCTTGAGGTTATTTCGAATTCCTTGAGTTAAGAATTCATTCCAAACAAACATTGATTCATAGTGAATTTGTCCTGTCTCGTTAAAAGATAAATTCTTCTGGAGACTATGCATGACATTGTAGGAGTAGCTGAAAAAGAAGTCTCTTGTAAGGTCCACCGTGCATAGGAGCTTCTTGTATCTATTTCATCAAGAAAAAAAAAAATTGAAGGACAAATCAGTATGTATTTAATAATGTTATAAAGCGAAAAAGGATACTATGAATTGTTAGTCCAATAAGTATCAGCCAAGAAACTAAAGTGAAACAAATAGAAAAGAAAGAAAGAAAAGTGAATTTCCCCCCATAAACCCTGATGATACCTTGTCTCATTCAACATGTTCTATTAACATCACAACAGCAATGAAGTTTGTCCCTGTACACATGCAGGAAATGAACTGGAAATAGCCACTACACAAAATTATCAACTACGAAGGACGCGGCAGTAATATTTGCTATGCATACATTAGAATTAGATGCCCTACTTGTCTCATCTCAAAAACAAAATTAAACAAAGAAAGAAGATAAAACTATAACTACAACTACTAGAAGAACCTGAATAAGTTTGAATCACAGAAGCCCGCATCATTAATTAACACTGAAGGGTGTGATGACAAAAATAGTCGAGAAATTACCTCCGGTGTTGAACCAGTCTACTTCTAACAGACAACACACAACTCAGACTAATTGTCCCAAATAATTAAATGAAAGAAAAATATCAAACTATTAATTTAAAAATCAAGCACCACAACCATAAAAGAGTCATCATCTAATTACAAATCAACAATGGCAATTCTGATATTAGTCTCTTAGATCTCCTTAACGGTGCCAGGTACATATTACATTTACATGCAGAATGGACAAAGACCTGTTCTCGTTCTTAGAGCTAGTCATATCGGACCGCACAGTAGAATTTGGAATAGGAATCATCTCGCTCTTGGTTATAGCATAAATTGTATGGCCACAAATTGCACCAATCTTCCTTCTTTTTGTTATCAGCAGCATGTAATAGGGTCCCAAAAATTTAATGAACCCTATGTTGAAGAAAAAAGAAAAAATGAGTCCAATAATTAAACAGATTAAGTGCTTATATAGAAGACCTTGCAGATACAACATACCAATAATTCCGTAACAAATAGTGACAAATTTAAGTCCACCCGTTGACTTGTTGCCTTCATGTATTCGCCTTAGCAGATCACAGCATTCACTTTCTGAGTATGTTGTAGAATCTTCAAGAACAATGAGTTCAGATGGCTCTAAACGATCAATCTTTAACACCCTCCAAAGGGTTCTGTTCTTGTCTCCTCCAATCATATAAAAATTCTGTCACGTAGTAGATGTTGGATTAGAAGTTGCTGTAATGATGATTTGAGAAATTGGCAAGGATAATCATTAAATATAAATAAAAGAACAATGAAAATAAAAATGTTTCGACAGATAAATTCATATTACCAAAGTCACTTTACTATGTTATAAAATAAATTGTGGGATAAATGAGAGAAGCAACAAAAAGTTCCACCAAACAAAAGTGGGAATTTTTCAAAAGGGAAAAGTACAACATTCAGTTCATTGAAATTCAGCATGACAGGAAGGAGAAAAAGTTCTAAGCAACTGGTTTCCTGCTTCATCATCATAAGGATGCAACTCATGCAAGAGGATCGGTTGAGCATAGTTTTCCAATGTGGTAGTGACTTCAGGGTTCAGTGAGAGAAAGGGCTCACATTACGCATAATAAATTGAACATAACCCCCGATACTGAAAAATATAGGACAAAGACATGATGGGATAACAGCTTCATTATAGCATACTAAAACCAGCACAGGTAACTCCCTTCATACTTCGTATAAAACAACATGAAACAAAAGGTCTGGTAAAATTTGGGAAATTAAAGCCCCATGTCTGTAATACTCTGTCTTTATAAGATTCACTGAAAGAAAAGATGGACTCTGCTTGACCACCTTATTGGAACAAGATTAATACATCTAAGTTACCCTATTGATTGCATGCTGAAAAGAAAGACAAAAATCTTTAAAATTCAATAGACCTTTTATGCCTCAAAAACACGAGACTGTGCAAGAAAACATGAGGAAGTAATCAAAAAGGTGAGTGACTGTGGGGGGGGGGGAATTTTGTATGGATGCATGATTAAAATGTTGATCTCAATTTATGCAGAAAAGGAGGAAAGAGAAGGAAAAACAGGCTAATTCGTGTAAATGTTTTTAATGTTATTAACCTTAATCCTACTATTCAATTTTAATAACATCAAAGAATTGTGCAACAAATGACACCCAAATTTGGCATAACAAAGAAGTATTCCGAGGAACAAGCTTGCCGACATGTCAATGAGCTGCTAATGTATAAAACCGAATGGCAACTGAGCAAAATACATACTCTTCTTTCCATTATCTTGGGAAAAAAGAATAAGGAAGCAAAACAAGTATAACAAAGTGAAATTTGGACATGTGTAACTCCCCACTTTTTTGCACAAATTCCACATCCCTACTTTTTGAACAAAATCACTCCATGACATAAACCCAGCATGCTCTGAGATTTCAAAATGAACTAAGCAAGACAAAACTAAACATAAACTCAACCAATTGCGGACTAAAATCAAAGAGACAAAGAGTACTCTATTCGAAACATTATCTTCAAAGCTGAATTGCCAATCAGGTCCACACCACCACCTGATCAAGTCAAAAACCTAAATCCAACACCATGCGAATCATATCCAATGTAAACGATCACCCCAGAAAAATCATCAAAATTTTAGAATTCCTCACTTTAGGGAGGCAATCACAGAAAAAATCAAACGAACACGCGCACAGACAAAAGAAAAGAGAAAAATCAATATCCCAGAAATCACAATCAAGAACTACAAAACCAACAAATCATAAACCTCAAAACACAAAAAAACGAAAAACAAAAACCGACAAACACAACAACATAAGGATAACAATTGAAGAAAAGTGAGCGAGTAATTTATGTGCATACCGAGCGAGTCTCATAGAGTCTGAATTTCTGCAAGTAACGGGAATCGGAGGAACCACGAATCATGTTTGTTTCCATTTGGGATCCCACCATGGTGAACCTCCTGAGGTTGAGTCAACTCCACTGCAACAAAAACTCCTCCACTTCTCAAAATCTACACTCAAAGCACACATCTTTAACTATTTATCTGTCTGGCTTTTCATCATATGTGTAAGCGAACACGCAGAATGAGAGTTAAGAAAAACAAAAGAAACAAGAAGCAAGCAAGCAAACCAAATCACTCAAAGTTTCAGTCTTTCTTTTTTTTGCAGTGAAGATTAAAGTTTTGTTGGAGAGAAAGCAAACCAGAGAATAAGCTAAGGACGTTTTGGAGAAGATAGAAGAGAGAGAGACCACAAACCACAAACAGAGAGAGCTAAATGAAAAGGAAAAAGGATGAATTTGTTTGTTTATTTTGTTAAAAAAAAATAGACTTTAATTTATGGACACTGTTGCTTAATAAGTTGCCAGAAATTCAGGAGAATGCGTGAGTTGTCTTGTGAGTTTTTTCTTCATGTGACTTTACTCTCTGGATCGATGTTATACTTGTTTTCATTTTCTTACCGTTGTTGATGTGAATTTTGGTTGATTTTGTTTTTTAAAGTATTTTTTTTATTTTTAGATATATTAAAATAAATTTTATTTTATTTTTAAAATTTTATTTTTTATTTTGAAGTGATTTAAAAATATAAAAAATTAATAAAAAGCTAATTCAACCATGAAGCCCTAGAAAAATTCAAATTATGTCCAAAACGGGGGTTACTTTTTAAATGATAGTGTTCACATTGCACATTTGCAAATAAGTTCAATTTTTTTTTTGTTGAAAAATATTTTTATAAAAATTTAAATTTTTTTATTTTAAATTAACTTTTTTTAATTTTTAGATTATTTTAATATATTAATATTAAACAAATAAAAAATATATATTATTTTAATATATTTTTAAATAAAAAAATAATTTGAAAAACCTGAAAATATTTAACTCTACTATTATACATATCAAAGCGTACATTCCAAGAAGCATGTTTTATAATTTATTTTTGGTGGATTTTATGCATTGATAATAAAGATTAAGAATTAATTATAAATTGTTTAGTAAATTGTTTAGTATTAAAAATTTAGAACTAATGGGTTTGCTTTTTTTATAATCTCGAGTTTGAATCATGTGATTGTTAATATGATAGTTACTAGAAGTTTACATAATTGTTAATTTTTAAATTCGTAGAATTAATCGAAGAAACACCGATGTTAATAAAAAAAAATTATAAAAAGTTAAAGAAATACACTTTATTCTTCTTCGTTGTCAGAATCCAAATCTCATGCTATACATACAAACAGTGATAAAATAAAGCTATCATGAATTCTCTACTCAGAAAACTTTCAAGTATGAAATATAAATGAATTGTACGTTTTAAGAGGCATCTTTTATAACTTGCTTTTGATGTTATTCGTTCAAGATAAAGGAAATGAGAGGAGAATTTTGGACATAAAATTCTCTGAAGACATCCCTTGTGTTCAATCCACCAAGATAAAACAGAATTTCATATATATATAATTGGATTTCAAAGAATTACCGTATTTTATTCCCAATGTGAATTGGAGTTTGATTAGGGTGTGTTTGAAATTGTGATGGTGATAGCAGTTTAAAGTGTTTTTTGTTTAGAAATGCATTAAAATAAATTTTTTTAAAAAAAATTATTTTTAACATCAGTATATCAAAACGATCTGAAAACATAAAATAAATTCATTTCAAGCGAAAATAAAATTTAAGGGAACGCGGTTTGCACTGTGTTTCCAAACACATTTTTAATAACATGACTGACAGTGTGTTCTTGTCATTTATGAGTTTTTTTATATTAATTTTTTTATATTTTTAAATTATTTGAATGTGTTGATATCAAAAATAAGTTTTAAAAAATAAAAAATATATTTATTAAAAAATACTTCCAAACACAAAATACTTTCAAAAAAAATTAATATAACAGTAACCACCAAGGTCATAGCGAGGCCCATTTCAAATAATTCTCCAACTTCTCGTAGGAAATATATTTTATTTTATTAAAAACATATAATAGGACGATCCCGTGGTGTTAGTGAATAAGAATATGCTCGTATCATATTCTCTTATTTGCCCAACTTGCTTGCAAGCACATAATATCATAATAATATTCCATGGAAATGTGGAATATTTGCAGTGATGTCCATTGCTGGAACTCTCATTTTCCATCTTCATCGCATGACAATATTATATTCACCATGATTGACTTGCCAAGCTTGGAATGCTAGTCGTGCTTCCGTGCATCTCTACTCTTTATTCATAGTTATTTTAAGGGGTTTTGGTACTGATTTTTATTATTAATCAAATTACTGTTTTTCATTAGAAAAAAATAAATAAATAACAATAACCCTCTCCCACTCAAGCAAGGGAGATGAATATTGTAACCATCTAGAAGGTGACCCACTGATAAGAGCTTGGGACTAAGAGGTTTGCTCTCTCTGTAGTGTCAAGTTCGAACCCTGTGGTTGCTCATATGATGATCACTGGAAGCTTACATGATCGTTAATTTTAGGACCTGTGGAATTAGTTAAGATGCACGCAAGTCGACTCGGACACCATGTTAATAATAATAAAAAAAAAATGTGATTATTGTCTCTTCAGGGGGGAATTATTTCAATATTCTCTCTTTGTAAAAGTTATTTTTGTATAGTGATTTGTTTTGGCAGTGTTAATTGCAGGTTCTGCCATAAAATTAATTATTTATTTATTTTTAGAAGAGATAAGGTTGAAATTAATATCATGTGATGGAGTTGCGTCTCAATATGTTTTTTCAAGGTGTAATTATTCAGTCTTGGTGTAATTTTATGCTCGTTGACTTTGACATTGATGAATCATTACTAACCTAGGATGTTATTCTTATCTCAGTGAATAATAAAATTGTTTAATATATAATTTTATTATATTCAAAATATTTTAAAAATATCATATTTCTCCTTGTAATTTTGTTGTATATTTATTATTTTTATTGTCCATGAATCAATACAGGATAAATAAACCACTATTAAGCATTGGCCTAGGATGTTTCCTAATGAATAATAGAACACTCTTTATTTTTAAGAATAAAAAATAAAAATAAAAATTCATTTTTTATTTGAATTTGATTTTTTTATTTTCATGTTGTGGGTTTTATTTCGAGACACCCTCCCTTGACACGGCGAGCGAATTTGAGCTAGATCGACATGATTTATATAAGTTTATTGAGTGTAAGTAGTAATATTTGGATCTATTCTGGACATGATAAAAAATATCCAAAGCTTAATTAACTATTATCATTTTTTAAAATTCAACACTCCTATTCTAAAATAAAAATTCCTATTCTAAAATAAAAATGAAGATTGATTCTTGTTATCGAGTTCAAATATCAAATCCCTATCCTAAATCTTAATACTTTCTTACCTTCAACAACAAATAATAGGATCCTTCGTTAAGAACAACACAAAAAAAAAATTACATTAGATATACTATTTTAAAATAACTTTTCTTTTTTATTTACCATAACTAATCATTTACTTATAACATTGAAATATCAATTAGAGTTTTTTAATTATTATAAAATTAAATAGCAATTTTATTTTTATTTTTACCTTTATCAATCATAATAAACTCATTAAGATGTCCCTAGCAACATAAAAAAACATACACTTAAATCATCTAAAGAGGAATTTAATCTTTAATCAACGTTACTTACCATCAAAATAAAATAAAATAACTCTACTCGTCAATATATCACATGCTTCAACTAATATATAAATGCGATGAAAATCTTATTTGATAGCTATAATATTTTATCCATTTTTATATACCTTCTAGCAATGGAATCGAGAACCCCACAAAAATGATTACAATAAACAAGTTTGACTCGTTAAAAGACAGCAAATGGAGAGAGTGGTGGCGAAGACGTGTGGTTGTGGACACATAAAAACTTTACTTCTCGTACAATGCAACCCTCGCACGATTTCTCAAAGGCAGGCGGAGACATTACATTCGCTGGACTTTCCACCCAACCTTATCCTATTTATTTTTATTTTTATTTTTTTACAATATTATCCAAATACAGTATAAGGTTGATTTCATCTTGATTATTTTTAATTACAATGTTACTTTGTTTCTATTTTTTTTATTTTTTTTACTTACATGAATATTCGAGTTAGTTTATATACATCTCGATTATTTTCATAAACACCAAATTTATAATGATATTTTTTTTATTTTTTTTGGATTCGAGGGAACCTCATCTCTCGGTAAGCGTATATGCTCCCCCCGGGAAAAAAAACCCCCCCCCTCCCCGCGATTTTTCTTTTTAAATATTTTTTTTTATTGCTATGTTTTCTTATCTCTCTTCGAAAACCTCACACATTTATCCTATTAGAATTCATCAACAAAAATCTAAAAGAGCGACTTTCACAGTTTCACTTAAGACAGAAACTCATGTTACTCTGGATTGAGTAGTATAATGATGATTTTGTATTCTTAATTGAGATTAATTGAGAGAAATATTGTACTTTCACATAATTTATTAGTTATTAGTAAATTGATAAGAAAACAATTAGATTTTTTCATATATTTACAATATAGTGAAATAATTTAATTACTTTTTAAAAAAATTACTGACATCTAGGTGAATTTTTTTTTACTTTTGACTTTTTAAAATATAGTGATAAATTATTATTACAAGTAATATTTTTCTAACTTGTGTCTAAGAGGTTTTTTGTATTTTCATCCTGGTTATTTGTTTATAATTATGTTAACTAAAGAATAATTTAGTATTTTTAATAAATATAAAATATTATTTAAAAATTAATAAAATTTATTGAATTCAAATAATAATCTTCATCTCAGATTTTTTTTAAAATAATAACATTGTCTTAACATTTATTTTTATATATATAAAAAGTGTGAACTGACTTATCACAAAACGCGGGCCACATGGAAACTAATTAAATAAAAAAATTATATTATATTTCAATCCGGTAGAATTAGCAATATTTAACTTCGATTAGTTTCACAGCTTCAAATGTCAACGGTATTTCCAGAAAGTTTGTAGACAGCAGTGACAAGACGTGCCATTAAATAACCTAAACACACACACATACAGAGAGAGAGAGAGAGATTTTGATTCTCCGAGTTATGAGTGTATATGATGTTATAATAGTTTTTTTATAGTTATAATTTTAAAAAAATTATTTTATAAAATATATTTTTGGTTGAGGTTTGTTTGGTATTTATATATATTTGATTAAAATTATAATTAAAATTGAGGTTGAATAAAAAATACTTCAATATGTTTGGTTAAAAATACTTTTTAAATTGAATAATTAAAATAGATATATATTAATATTGATGGGTTTTAATTTAATCATTGTAAATTTAACTATTATTGTAACATTATAAAATAAATAATACTTATATAAAATATTTTTTTATTGTTCCATTAAACTATCTACAATTCCATCACATATAAAATCCATCCGATAAGGACTACAGTTTTCTTGGTTTCTTAAGCACGCAACAACATCAGGTAAAATATTATGAGGAATAAAATTGGGATTGCGATCAAATTCTGTAAATGCTACGTCATCAAGCGATCTCTTTCTAATTTATATAGTGTTATTGAATAATGTTAAACACTAATTTTTCAAATAAAACACAATTAAAAATAAAAATAAAATTTTTTAACTGGATCAAACTCGGTTCAATGTTGAACCAGATCCAGTCCGACCGGAATAGTAAAGAGTTCATGTGAATGGTGGAGACACTCCCTACTGTTCATTTAAATAAACAGTAAAAAGTGAATTAATTCACTCTTTATTGTGTGGAGAGAGCAGAGGCAGCTTGGAGCTACTCTCAGTGGCATGCAAACACACGCTTGCAAATTCTGATAGGTCACATTAATAGTAAATAATATTTTATTATTTATCAAACATCTGATACATTGTGTTTAGTATAAACACAAACACACCCGCAGAGAGAAACTGGCTTCGAGGGTGTTTGAGATTATTATGGTGATTATGTTTTAAAGTGATTTTAAAAAAATATATATTAAAATAATATTATTTTTTATTTTTAAAAATTTATTTTTAATTTTAACCCATCAAAATAATTTAAAAATATTAAAAAATAAATTTTAATAAAAAACAAATTTAAACTAATTACACATCAAAGAGAAAGATCGAACCCTACAATTCTCCTCGTATTACAAGTGCATTCACTCCTTAATATTATTATTATCTTATTCTTAAAATAACAAAAATGAAAAAAAAAACGCTCTTTTTTTATGAATATACTTATTCGAATGTAAATAACCTGTCTAAAACTCATGCTGAGACAAACTTAGCTCCAAACTTTTAATATGTCAGGAATTGATTGAAATAGCCTAAATTTCTATAGAGAGAGCTATGCGAAAATTGTGTTTCATATAGACAAACTCTATTTCATTTCCTTGAAAAAAAAAATATTTTTTAGATTAATATAGATGTTCAGGTTAGTTTATGCGCACCTTAACTAATTTCACAGGCCTTGAAGTTAAGGACATGTAAACCTTTAATGACAATGAGATTTGTGGGACTCGAACTGGTGATCTTTAGGTAACAAACTTAAGATCTGACCAGTTGAACTATACCCCTCAAAATTATAAATATGTCATTCTTGATATATATATATATATATTCACAATTTAATTCTTATACATTAAGTTAGCATAGAATTAATTTCAATGTTTTATTTTGATTGGTTTTATAGGAGGTTCTTGTTAAAAATAAATTTTGATGATAAACAAAAATGATAAAATAAAATCTAATTTATTTACTCAGACCAATTAAAATTTTAAAGATTTAATTTCAAACTAAAAAAACATATTCAATATTAAAAAAAATAACTTGTTTATCTTATTTTTTTAATTTAATATTTAATTACAATTAACAAACTCTTTATTATTTGTTGGCACGTAGAATCCTCTGTTTATTTCGTTCAATGCCGTATAAACCTTCCAGTTTTCAATTGAGTTTTTCTCACAGTAAAAAAAATATTAGCAACGTCAGCACTTTTTTGCGTCGAGTAAAAAAAGCTTCATAGTTCATTAATTCCACAACGTAATAACCATTTAACACATTTAACATGTGAGATTAATCCCACGATTCACAAATAAACTAATAAACGAGCGGAGCCATTTCACGCTATTTATTTTGTCGAAGTAAGATAAAGAACCAGTCAGTTCATTGGTTATCTAACATTGACTGAAAATATAATAGCATTTGTTCAACCTCTTCTATCTAAACTTGGCTGCCAATTCATCCGAAGCATCTGGATCTTCTTATTGGATAAATAATTAAAAAATAAAAATATTATCTTAATATATTTTCAATACAAATCATTTTGAAAACTATAGCATATTTAGTGATGTGCAAACATTTTTGTAAAAATGAATTTGAACTAAAAATATATTTCAATTATATTATCTAGATATTTTTAAATGATTTTAATATCATTTTAATCTAAATAACCTTTCAAAAAACATTCTCAACCGCGGTACAAATACAATAATCATCATCAAATGCAATAGTAATGAATTGGGATACATGGTAATAATTTGTTTATTTTTACATTTTGAAAAAAAAATTCTTTGCTTTAAATTAATTCTTTTATGGTTATCAAAAAATCATTTTAACTCAATAGCTTAAACTCTTAGATGAGGTCTAGAGATATAATTTATATTATTCTCTAATATATCCTCTCAAGTGAAAGCTCTTTGGGTTTGAAATTTACATAGGGCCACACTAACTTGTGCTTAATTTTTATCAAATAAATAGATATAGTGAGATTCGAACTCATGACCACTTGGTCATCAAAACTCTAATACCTTGTCAAAGAACCATCTCAACCCAATAACTTAGACTCTTAGATGAGGTCCTAAAATATGATTTATATTATTTTCTAACAATAGTATTTTCAGATTGTTTTGATGTGCTGAAGTTAAAAATAATTTTTTTTACAATATTATTTTAATATATTTTTAAATAAAAAATATTTTAAAAAACAACTGTGATACAAATAATACCTCGGGCCTCCATAATTCATTGCGTGTGCAGCATGTGCTTGTGATTAACATTAGCAATTTCTTTTCTTTATTTTCTTTATCAATCATTTGACATGTAATATATACTTAGCATGGAAGAAAAAAAAAATCGGTGACAACAACAACAAATACGAACAATAAGATCACGTTTCTTGACGAAGAATTAGTCTTCTTGTTTTCCAATGCAATCAAAATGGGATTCAAATTCAACCACAAGAAGGAAAATGATAATAACCTATTATTAATGAATCAGTTTTCACGCGTCAAATCAAACTTCATTCTTATTGAGTTTTCGACAAACCATTTGTGTTCATGCATACTGCTGCATTCATGGAAAGATAATAATCGGTGATGTTGCATGATTGCATATGAAAAGATGAACAACTCTCCACCGGAAAGGAAAAAAAAGAAACCTAACAGAGACAGAGGTCGAGCTGCCAAGGAAACTCCCACAGGAAATATGTTTTATATACCCTCTCTCTCAGTTTAATATGCAATGACGATACAACCCGATGACAAAACCTTAAAAAGCAGCGTAAAACGAAACCCTAAAAGGAGATAGAATGAAGGGACTGTCAAGAAACCCAGGCGAACAAAAACAACAGGAATGAAACATGGACAGAAATAAAATGCAATCTAGCTTCATTGAAACTGGAGAATAACAAAACAAAGAGAAACATGCCAACCAGAAAGGATTCAAGGACAGGAATGTCAAATCCCAGCAAAAATTGCAGCTCTCGATCCCAATGACAGGGAATGAACAAGACCCTGCCAAGCTGGTTGTGCATTTAATGCACGGTGATGGCGTTAGGCCAAGTGAGAAAACCAACAGCCCCACCAGAACCAAGGGGCATCCTCTGCCACAGTTGAGCCAGCATGAAGAACCTGACACCCAAGACACAAAACATGGCTCTCCATCTCATAGGTGCGCCGCACCACACCCATAAAAAGAAGAAATAATAGACAAGCGAGAAAGCCAGCTCAATCGGCGTCAACAGTAGAACTTTATTTGGTTGGGTAACCCATGGTGCTTTAATTTGTGGATAATGGTGCGGTAATTCTTTTAATTGAAATTGATTCTGAAACCATTTATTTTTTATACCGTATAATTAAAAAAATTAATTATTTTTTTAAAAAATATTATTAAATTTTAGAAAGTTTAAGGAGCTGTTCACATATTTCATGGATTTAACTATTTTTTAAATTTATTTTCTATTTAATTTTATTATTTAATATTTAGTTAATTGAGAATTGAGTTTTATAAAAAATATTTATTTTCTATGAAGTTATTGTCTTTTAAAAAAAATATTTTGATATTGGGATGGTTTTTGATCTTGTGATTTTTTATTTTTGTTGTCATATAAATAAATAAAAAAAGTTTTAAAAGAAACAAGTTATTAATCCTGTTAGAATTCATGATCCCCCTGCTCGTGGATTTGATATGTTGACCTAGGTTACTTGATTCACAAATTTGACTGATTTACTTGCCGAACCAAAATTTTTTTTTATATAGTTTATGATCTTTTAATTTCTTTAATTTTTTTATTTCATCTTTTAATATTGAGTTAGATGAGAAATAGACTTCATAATTTTTTTATGCTTTCTTTAAGGTATGTCACGGTCTCAAATAAACATTTATTTTAGGTTTGATGCTAGATTTTTCAAGCATCTATTTTTTATTATATAATTGAATAAAAATATTTTATGAAAATAAAAAAAATTATTAAACCCTATAGAGTTCATGAACTAGGTCATGGGGTGATCGAGGTCGATTTAGTTTGGTGTCGTCTCAATATTTTTTAAAAAATTTTTACATCTTGGAGTTTTTTTAGATGATAAGCCATATTTTTATTTGCCATCTAAGATGTCTTTGGACTAGTGAAATCATCTGATTCATATTGGATTAGTTTCCACATAGTTTAAATGGAGACTCAAGTTAAGTATGGGGTCGGATCGAGAGGTTTATTAATTTATTTAGTTGGGTTTAATGAAATTACTAAAGAATTCTCCATACTCTTGACATTCTTTTTCACATTAAAAAAAAATAATCCGGCATACGACGGAGTATGAGCCAATAGTCCAGTACAAAAAAAGTATAATGCATGGGGAATTTCTTGTAGCAAAAAACATTATGCTCCCTCTCATATTTCACTATGAATTGGAATAATATATTTATTTTTTTTAATTTTGGTCATAAATTTTTTTTAATTAATTGCGTCATTTTGTGATCAAATTAATGGATAACATCTTATAATTTGTTATAGAAAGAAACAATTAAAAGATGGGTGACTAAAGTGTAAAACTTGAAAACATTTCATGTCCTATCGGAAATTTGCGTGAAAAAAATTCTTTTTAGTCCACTTATTCCCACTTTCCTTGCTTCACATCCCCTATGATTCTTGGATTTTTTTATTTTGGTTTAAATTTTTTATTTTTCAATTCTTAAGTTTAAGAAAAAAAAGAGAGAGAAAATCGTCTATTTGCTACAGGTTCTTTCCTAGAAGTCGAACATTTTTGACATGCAATGAGATCTAACACTTGTCCTAATCTGTGAAGCGAATGGTTTGGTTTTAACTTGAGGTATTTGTTTCTTATAAAGTGATTTTTAAAAATTATTTTTTAAATTTTTTTATATTTATTTGTTATTAAAAAAGTTGGTCAAAGAAAAATACTTTTTAATCAAAAAAAATTTGACTTGGTTTTGCGAAAAGTATTTTCCTTTTTATTTTAGGCGGAAAACACTTTCCAAGTTGTGAAAAATTTAGAAATATCATATTATTTACCAATTATATCAAATTTGATCCTCAAACTTTTGATTTATATATATATTTATATATATATATATATATATTATTTTGAATATTTATTTTTTAATTTCATCCCTTAGAATTTAATTTTTATATTAACTTTGGTCTTCATTTTTATCTTGCTTTTTCCTTATTATTTTTTAATTGAAATTTTTATTTATCAAATTTGGTCCTCATTCTTTTAATTATTACTTATTTTATTTGAAATAATTTATGAAATGTTAATTATTATTATTATTTTAATTTCTTCATCTTTCAATTTTTTTATTTTTTATTTGATCTCTATTATTTTGATTATTATTTATTTTATTTGAGATAATTTATAAAATTATATTTTTTTTCAACTTCATTCTCATTCAACTTTTTAATTTATAAGATTTATTCCTTATTATTTTAATAAACTTAAAAAAAATAAAATATTAATAAATTATTTTTCAGCTTATTTTTCATGACATAACCAAACATTAGAAAATATTTTCAACTTATTATCCATTACACTATCAAACATCAAAAAATACTTTTCCAGAATTTATTTTTTTTAAAAAAATCTATTTTCCAGCAAACAAACACCTTCATATATATATATATATATATATATATATATATATATATATATATATATATGAACGTGGAATTAAGAAAGAGGGAAATGGAGAAATTCTCAAAGAAAACTTTCCAAGTGATTATAATCATCTTATACGCTGGAAGCTGTAACTTTCCGACCTTGGATTCTTCCAATCACCCTCTTTCGTCTCTCTTCTTTCTCTCCCTCCCCTATCTCATGCTTTTCTTAACTTTATGTAAAGAAGAATATTATGGGATCAGTAAAGTGAACTTGTGTTTAGTTGAAGCTGCCTTTATCAACATGGATCAGTAACTGTTTCCATGCATGTTTTGACCATTTGCCAAGCCTTTCTCGTTCTCTACCTGTCTATTTTGATGATCGTGGTTCACAACTTTGCATGGCTGTCCTGATGCTTGGCTAGCAAAATTCATAATCATGGAACGGAAGTGTATTCTGTAGGTGGTTGGTCCCAGGCTGCTATCACATATAGCTGTTGCTTTCACTCTGCTATTTCAATTTCATGGTGCCCAGTGCTCACTGCATGATTCCTCTATCGCTCTCATCATCTTGACAAGCCATTAGCAAATCATTGTTGATTGTGTGGTAAAATCTTTGCCTATAAAGTCATAATCCCTTAAGTTTACTGGTTGTAGAAGGACTTGATTTCTTAAGATCGACCAGCTTGCTGTTTATACGCTAGGTTATTTGTATTGCATCTGGTTCTTCACTGGGCTAATGCTGTTTCTTTCCCTTTTTCTGAACTTCCCTGGCCGAAGGTCCCTTCATGGGTCAAAAGAAAGGACCCATTACGTTATTTGTTAAGTTTGTATTAGTTTGAGGACCCGCGCTGCTCTGGGCCAGTAAAAAAGTTTGATTTTTTCAATAAATCCAGTTAAAATTGAAATAACTCAAAATTAATTTTGACAAATATTGATATATTCTAATAAAGTAAATGAATTATACAGTAAAAAATAATCTTCAATAAGATCAAAATAAATCCCAAACATACATATTAAACTGACAAATAATTATTATAGGCAGTACATTTCCAATCTGCTGATATCTATATATATACCTTTCTCTCGTTAGAAAGACAACATCTCTACGTTATTCTTAGCATTGACATCTTTCACACGCAACATTCCCATAATCAGCAGAGTTCAATCTCATAAAGAAATTCCTCTGAGTCATCTACGTCATGCCCTTACTCATGATAGAGCTTGTAATAATCTTGAGGGTCCATCATGGCCTATGTTGTCAATGGCGGCCTGATATAATTTATTCTGGATAGCATATCGAGCAATCTAGATCACTGGTGATCGCGTTTATCCTTCATTTCCCTGTAGTTGCAGGAGCTTGCATTTGAGAGTGAAACAACTATCAAAATTATGCATAGTAACAAAGATATGGTAAGGTGATTGAAGGGGTTTCTATGGAATGGCGGTGATTGGTCCAAATCTCACCCCAAGGGTAATGAAAGGGATGGCAAGGTTTCCTGATTTCTCAAGAGCTTCGATAAGGGCTGGCTGCTTACCCCCGACCTGGTTATTCAAAGTTGGTTGACCAAAGAACTACCGTCTTTGAAAGCAGCTACCATTACTATCTGATCTGGATATTCTGATGGCGAGCAGACAACTAGAAGAAGGCCAATCTCAAGAGCGTTGATGATAAACAGCCAACACTTCGGCAAAAAATAGGATTCGTGCACCCTGAAATTCAAAAATCACGAGCAACATCTATATAGACACACTTCAACACTAATTTCCTTGTGGTTGTCATCTCTGAGATCTAGATGAGAGCTTTATTGTGCAACACAAGCCTACAGCACAATTCAGCATGGGAGGTTTTGTGCTTTGACCTTTTTTTCTGCATGAATCTGTGGGTACTTTAGCTAGCACCTCCAATTGGTACCATGTTTTGTGTCAACGTCTCTTTTTTTTTCAGTCTCTTTTTTTCAGTCTCTGAAAGTTTTTGGAATTGAGCTGCAGTTTAACATATTCTTAGTTAATATAATTGATATCATGTTTCGCGATTGGTTAACGAGTCTAAAAGTTCAAGAGAAAAAAATAATATAGTCTAGTATAGTTTCCAATTTATCATGCCTGTAAATTCCGCTGTCATAATCCACGAAATGGAGATGGGGTCCCCTGCTGCAGCATTATGGGATTCAGATTTTAGGTAGAATAGAATGAAACAGTGTGCTTGGAAGATGAAGGAAAATTAAACACTCATTATGTGAGATGATGATATATGGAAACGATCCATTGAATCAACAACTATGTGATAGCCCATTAATTAAGAACAATCATGAGATGTTACAGAAATCACTTGCTTGATCCCTATCGGTAGACATACTTATCAACACAGTAACATTTGTGTGCTTTTATCTTACATGCCTGAGTCCTTGTGAAATTCACCATCTTTATAAATAGAAAGCCAATTTACACTTCTTGGAGATTGATTCAGATTTAACAGGAAAAGATGCCTGAAAAGCAGAATTGCAGATTGGTTATCTGAAAAGATAAGATGCCTCTACATCATCAGTAAAAATTGAGAGGTAGAACATAATGAGAAAAATACATACTATAAGATCTCGAACTACTTTCATGGAAAAAAGTTCGTCTTTGAATGAAAACTCTGTGTAGTTGAACGCTATGTCACATTCCAGGGCAACCTACAAAAACAGAAGTTGATTAAAGGGTTATAAGATAAAAGGGCAAAATATAAAATCATTCTCTGAACTTGGATTTAATTTGTGAGCATTCAACAACCGACTGTGCTAGCTATTTATCAAGAAAATGAAAACTGACCATGCTAGCTAGGGAAGCAAAATCCTCTACAGTTCAATTATTTTTTTGCAACGAGGACAAGGAGATAACCCCCCTATCATTTCAAAGCCATTCGATAACCTCTTTAATTAGGTTCACTTGATAAAATACTATACAGAAGAACAAACCTTGATCTTGGGCAATGTTAGACGAGATAACAGCAGGTGAAGTCTAGCATCGCCTAATATTTTCATCTGCAAAACATTCTTCCTTGCCTTTTCTTTTGAGACACCTTGATCAAAAATTCTGGTGACATTTAAACGAGGAAGAGAAATCTGTGCTGTTAAACCAACGTTGTCACTATGAGCTGGCTGATAGAACTGAGGAACTCGAATTAGTCCTATTGGGATTCCTTGATTGAAAATATGAAGCCTTGAAGGGCTATATTTTATGCCAACTTTGTTGTGGTTTTGAGCGTTTAGTAACAAAGAGACAACAGATGAAATCAACAGTGTTGAATTGGAATAAGCATTGAGCTTGTATGAATCCACTCTTATCGTCTGCAGAGAAAATCTTGGCTCTTTAGGCTTCAAAATGAAGACAACAACCAATGCAGCTATCCCAATGGCCACGAATAGGAACAGAAAGAAAAACAATACAAATAAAAAGCAGGTCTTGAAAGAACTTGCATTATGGAATGCGGGGCAACAAAAACAACCTGGATTTTTTGAAGAAACATCCATGTCATGTCTTCATGATGGTGTTTACCCCCCAAAAGAAAACAAAAAAGTATGGCTGTTATGCTACTTTGGCATCAGTTATTGGCCCTGTTTCTGAAGGAACTTGATGTTTACTTCCTAACTACAGCATTCCAATATTCCTTTCTTCAGATGACTTCATCAATAGTTTTCAAAATGAGACTTTGTGCTCAAAGAAAGGATCACACTTTCCCTAAAGTTGTTTCTTCAATCCCAATTCTTAGAGGCGCATTAACCTGCAACATGTGGTGGGCTGCTTAAGCTCTCTAACCATTTAATGGGTCATAGGTAGCCCAAGAGCTTGTTTCCACAATTCATTTTCTCCTCGAACCGGCAAGATAATACAATGGACGTTAGCTTGAGTCACTGCTTTTTTTTTCCCTATATAAAAGCCAACCAATCTGAAGTTGGTTGTGAGATCCTCGTGGAGTCTATGTCAAAAGCCAAAAGTTAGGGTTTTTTAGAAGCTCCATTCTGAAGCTTTTATACTTCTTTTTTAGCTTTTTCTTCATATTATCCATGAAACAACAGCTATTTTAACCAAATACCTTGTGTCTCTAACCTTCAATGCCATCAAACAGTGTAGCAGACGGTTAGTAATTCTGCATAAAAGCTGGATCAGAGATACACTGACCAATACTGATTCAATATTGACATCCAACAGTTGGCACAGGCCACAGCAGTACTCGTAGTTTTCCTGATCTGGGTATGTGACAACAAAATTAACTGACGTTTCAGGTTTTTGGGCTTTTCCCTGTCATATGTTATAGTTCCATGCCTCAATCATGAACACTGAAACGGATCCGCAAAATAATAATAATGAAAGAGCACCGAAATGCTTCCAATTCATTTTAACCTCTAATTACAGTTTCGATGACGAATAGAGTGACACGTAGCATAGGATCACTAGTCTTTGGAGCTTATCTCTCCTGTTGAGCATTAAACATCATAGGAGTTTATACATTTTATAGAGCATTAACATTAACAAAAAAACATATGCCGTGTGGCTATTCTACTGTAGTAATTTCACTATGGATTATCACAAATCACAATAAATTAAAAGTTATTTTATTAAAATTTTTAATTTAATTTTCAAACTTTTTTTATATATACAATTGAGCTCAAATTTGCATCCAATTACACGCATATATATATATATAAATTTTTTTATATATACAATTGAGCTCAAATTTGCATCCAATTGCACGCATATATATATGTATGTATGTATGTATGTATGTATGTATGTATTTGGGACTTGAATTAAAAGACAAAGGACTGAAGTGAAAAACAATAGGTAACATAGACAGCGACTTTGAGATTTTCTTGAAAATTTCATTTTAGTTCATCATTTTTTTTGGCTAAAAAGTAATCAGTCTCTCTAATTTTAAAAAATCTAATTTTGGCACCAATATTCATTTTTTTTCGGTCTCTTTTTTGGTTCAATATAATGATGAGAATTAAGATTATATATTTTCTTATCTTGAAATCATCTAAAAAAACTAATTTGAGTTTAGAAAGATTTTTTATTTCGAGTTGATTATGGGTTTTGGGATGATTTTTTTAATTTAATTTGGTCCTCAAACTGTATTTTTGCAGAAATGAGCTTTTTTAGCCTAAATTTGCACCAAATTGCATATATTTTTTTGGGGTGATTGAAAAACAAAGGATTAAAGTGAAAAAAATGGATAACATAAGCAACGACTTTGAGATTTTCTTGAAAAGTTCATTTTAGTTCCCCATCTTTTTTGGCTTATAGGTAATTTGTCCCTCTAATTTAAAAAAATCCAATTTTGGTACCAATTTTTATTTTCCTCTTCTTTCAGTTTTTTTTTTTTTTGTGGAGGGGAGAGAGGGTTGCTGGATTCCAGCGTAGAGAGAAAAAGTTTCTATTGATGATGATTCTGGCTACTAAAACGGTCTATTTATGTGTCAAACGGTTCCATATAATGATGAGAGTTAAGATTATGTGTTTTCTTACCTTGAAAGCACCTAAAAAAACAGATCCGAGCTTAGAAATATTTTTTGTTTGGAGTTAATAATAGGTTTTGGGGTGGTTTTTTTAAATTAAATTTGGTCCACGAACTTGTTTTTTACACAATTGAGCTTTTCTTAACCCAAATTTGCACCAAATTGCATATTTTCTTGGGGGGTTGAATTGAAAGATAAACGACTGGAGTGAAAAACATTGGTAACATAGGCGGCGACTTTGAGATTTTCTTGAAAAGTTCATTTTAGTTCCCTATCTTTTTTGGCTAATAGTTAATCGGTCCTTCTGATTAAAAAAATCCAATTCTGGTACCAATCTTCATTTTCCTTTTTTTTTAGTTCATTTTTTGGTGGAGGAGAGAGGAGGTCGTTGGATTTTAGCGTAGAGAGAAAAAAATTTCGTTGGCAATGATTCCAACTACCAAAACAGTCTTTTTTTTGTGTCAAACAGTTATATATAATGATGAAAGTTAAGATTATGTGTTTTTTTACTTTCAAATCACCTAAAAAAACATATCTAAGCTCGGAAATATTTTTTTGTTTCGAGTTGTTATGGGTTTTTGGGGCGGTTTTTTTATGTTTTTGGAGGCCATTGATTGATTTAACAAGATTCAATGGTGTTTCTTAAGTGTTTTAGGTAAAAAATGGTTTGAAAATGAGTTTTTAAGTTGAAAAAACAAGAACCTCTTTTTTCCCGCCACTAATTTTAGGGAATGATAAACGACGTGTTTTCTATCAATACATACGATGCGTCCTTTATTTTTTTGGTCAAATAATGGGATGAATGACATGCCATCCCCACAGGCGGGCCAGATGCTTGGCCTAGCATGCCAAGACCACAATATCTGGCTTCATTCTTTTCTTTATTTATTTATTTTTATTTTATTTTTTAAAATACTATTTTTTATATGTATTTGTTAAAATAATTTTTGCATTTATGTTTGGGACATGTTATCCCTCCTCTCTATGATTGTTTTGGATTATTTAGTCTCTTTTTAAATAGCAATTATTTTTGTAATTATATTAGGTGTATATAATTTTTTTTATGTGGTTAGTGTGATTCATCTATAATTTTTTATATTTTATATAGATTAAAATTATTTTTAAAAATAAAAAAAACATTTACTTTTTATAATATTTTTAATATGTGTAGCTTTACATAAAAATCTTTCCTTTTATTTTATTCAATAAATTTTATGTGTGTGTCGATTTATATTACAAATTAATTTTAATATTTAAATTCATTAAACACAACCAGTTAAATGTTCCATGTTGCGATATTAAATATCTTGATTTGCATTTGTCTCTTAATTTTTTCAATTATGTTTTTATTTGTCGTTGATGACTTTTTATTTATTTATTTACAAAATAGTTTGTGATTGATTTAATTAGATGTGTGCATACATTTTTCGATTTATATTTAAGAACTTGTTTTTGTAAAAAAACACGTCAAGAAATTCTACATGCTAATGTTTTTATCAGGTATTGATGTTTTTAATTTGATCTATACTTTTTTGATTACTTATTTTTTTCTTGATCCTTTTTATAAAAGTTTTATTGTTTTTAATTTTACCCTGCAATCCAAGTTAATTGTGTATTTTTCTCTCTCATTCTTTTGATTTATTTCGTTTTGTTAATTTTTTATTCTTTTCAATTGAACTCTCAAAATGAAAATCTGGATTAGCTTGCTCTTTAATGTTCATATTACATGTCTATCATGCTGACTTGAATTGACTCATACCAACTTGTTTTCTCTTGTTTCGTTCTTTCATATTTAATTAATTAAAAATTAAACAACATCATTTTTTTGTATTTGAATAAAGTTTTTTTCCCCTTATTATTGTGATGGCTTTTACTATCATCGCCTCTTTTTTTTTTTTCAATATTAATCAACTAAAACTAGTATAACATTGGAAGTTAAAATTTAAAGGGATAGTTTCCCATGGGATATTTTTCTCTGATTAATTACTTTCCAAGAAGACAAACATATTTATTTGAAAGATTTCCCTTATCTGATTGTTCACTGTATTGGCATCAGATTTCCACACTAGAAAAATTAATATTTGTTGGCTCATAAAGATATCTTGCAATTATACAGCTACAACCTTTGACTTTTTATTAATTAAAAAAGAAAGAAATCCTCCCTCTCATTCAGAGAAATTTCTTCTAAAATCTAAATCATGATTCCTGTCATGATCATACATTTGTTTAATTTTATGTTTTTACAATATTTTTGATAAATTTTAAATTTTTTTATTTAAAATTAATATTTTTTAATATTTTTAAATCATTTTAATACACTGATATCAAAAATAATTTTTAAAAATAGCTCCAAACACACTTTTAACCGCCAGGTATTTATGCAATAGTTGTTTTTTTTTTTAATAAAATAGATTTGAGGTTGGATTTTTATTTTTTAAAAAAGAAAGGGAAAAAAACTTTTTTTCCGTGCTTATGAAAAGGGCAGAGAGGTCAAAAATTGTCTAGGCTCTAGACAACAGTGGCACGTGCTTGATGGCCGATGTTCACACGACAGCTTCTTACGCACCGTCCAATCCCAGGCATTTTCTTTTGTACGATATTTTTCAGTCTCTGAGAGAGGGGGCTCGCAAACCTAGGTGTCGTGATCTCCAAGAAATATTACAGTGGGGCCCATCCCTACCCCAATCCTCGACATCAATTTTGGAGCCACTGGGGGGCGATGATGATAAAGCGTCTTTGTTTTTGTATTATAATATGTTTCTTTTTCAGTAATTTTAAATAGTTTTAATGTATTAACATTAAAAATAAAAAATAATTTAGAAAATATTATTTTAATATATAAGAAACAACATAGCACTCGACAACCCTTTGAAAACTACCACCATTTACTACTATATGCCACGCGGTAGTTGGTTGGGAGATTGGCTCCATCTCCGGAGCTCGTGTCACCACCCCCTGCCAGGCAGACAGGTACATTTCATGTGCTCCGTGTTATATATATATATATATAAAATAGTTTTTTTTTACCCCCGGTTACTCCGCCGAATATTTTTCTTTTACAAACTTAAAAGAAATATAAATACATTTATTTATTTATTTGATGCATGCATATTTTTTTTAAATACTAAAATATTGACATATTAGATAGCATATTATTTATTTTTTTAAAATATTAAAATAACAGTATATTAAATCAACTCGGGCTAATCATGGTTAAACTACAAAACTCATGATTCAGAGAATAAGAACATGATAAACTCATAAAACATACACCAAAACAAATCAGGAAAGGTAATTGTTATAAACTAAATATTGAAGGTCAAAAATTAAAAAAACACACTAAATCTAAAATAATAACTTAAGTAAATCTAGATTGATGGTTGGCGCAAGACCATGATCCAAGAAAGTTTTAAATGTACATTAAAAAAACATTAAGGTGACATAAGTGTTTATAAAGATTAAAAACAAATTCAAAACTAAAATCTTTGGCTAGTTTGGGTTCCATAAGATCATTTAATTTAATAATATGAAAAAAACTACTCTAATTTAATAATATAAAAAACTAAGCAACCCAAGTGAATTTTCCCAGCATGGGTTAATATTTTAAATTCAAAATTCGTTAAATCTTAGGCTTGTGATTAATAAAGAAACCCAACTCCCAACTAACTAATATAATTTTGAAGGATGAAATCAGAAAAAAATCATAAACTCTAGTCATGGCGCCAATAGATTTAATAAGCTCGATTATTTTAATAACATGGAAAAAAAAGTAATTTTAATTTAATAATATAAAAAATCAGGCAAACCAATGAAAATTTTTTATATCTTGATTAATCTTTTAAAATTACTATACGTGAAATTATATATTGGGTTCAATAAAGAAACCCAATTCAAATCCACTACAATCATTGCTTGAATGTGGTGCAGCGGCTCCCTCATTAATTTTTTTTATTTTATTATATAGTTTAATAAAAATACCAATGTACTACTAATACCATATGACAACCATAAAAAATTCAAGAGGGTAGTACTAATAAGCTCTTAAAAAAAATTACACCATGTCTATAAAATCAAAAGGTCTAATTAGCTCCTAGATTCAAATTAACAATTTTTTTATTTATAAGGGCATTTGACCCAATTATCCCTCGTAGAAAAAACCCTAATTTTTTTTTGTGGTTAGAAAGGCAAATTTATCTCTCTACCATTCCAGTGAATACTGATTTCTCTCTTTGGCTACAGGATTTTAACCAGACAGTTTATTATCTGTTAATTCAAAGCAAAAGAGACGACTTCGAATGATCCATGTGCTGCTGTGCGTGTTTAAAGAAATTTTCTGTGAAGGAAAAGATGATGACCGTTGACAGACTCCATCACTTTTCCATCTGCAATTGCAAGTAAGAAAAGAACCCATCATTTAATAGAAGAAAAATAATAAATTGGCCCTAATTTGACTGCATCCATCATTCTTTGCATTTGGGCGTAAGGAGACTATTCAAAATAACTTTCTCCTTTCAAAAGTATATAACCGAGAAGAATTTGATCGATCATGATTCAAAAATGATGGCCATGAGGGAAACCAACAGAAGAGTTGAAATTTATGGATTTAGTCTTCAACACAAATCACACGATATTGTCATTTACAGTCATCAAATCCAACATTCCCAGGTTCAGTGACTTCAAATGTAACAAAACGAGAACTAGATACCCAACTCCTACTTTTATATGGCAAAAGCTCCCTGAGAATGCTTCTCCCATACTAAGGCTTATGCATGTTCAGCTGTGTTTGTACTCCAGCCCCATCTCAGATAGACAACCATCCCTACAAGCAACAAAACGTGAAAGGCAATTATTGATATGCTTCAAACAAACTTCATCTGTAACTAAGAGCCAAACATAGAGATGAAACTCACGAGCATGTAGCCTTGTTATTTACAGAGCCTAGCAAGCACAGAAAGTTGGCTCAATAAACTCCCCCAACCATAGAGGGGAAGTCATCGAAGCTCCACAAGTCCATTGCATTTGTGTCATCCTGAGTTGTCTCTACATTAAGGAAGCTATCAAGAGAAGCCTCCCAGCCACTACCCTCAGCATCTGGTATCTGAAGGTATTTCAACTGACTGTCAAACGCCAGCAACTCTTCAGACAGGGATTTTCCATTCTTCTCTTCAACAGGCACTGCATTCTCGGAGTATGATTCCACCTCCTCAGGATTGGCAAGGAGATATTCATCAGCTTCTGGTGTAGCTGCAAGAACAGTCAAGCTTTCAGGAGTCATTGGGGTTTGTTCTCCCCACCCAAAGTCACAATCAAATGAGTTGCTCCCCTGGTCAGAATTGAAACACATAGAAGCACTGTCAGATGGAGCTAAGGTCTTCATCCCAGAATCTCCATTGACTGGAAAAGAATTCATTGATCCAAACTGATTAACTAGTGGTTTCTCTTCCACAAAGCCCATATTATTATAATTCAGTTCTGGGTTGCTCAAGTAACTGAAAGACTGGCTTGAATTTGTCTTTGAAAGTGGTTTCCGTGAGTTTTCCTTAATTGACTGCTTTGATGAAGCAAGTGGAGCTTCATCAGTAAAGTTCACCTTAGCTTTCTTGCCACGAATTCTACGCGCCTCAGCATCATACGCCCTTGCAGCTTCCTCTGCAGTATTGAACGTTCCCAGCCAGACACGTACCCCTTTCCTGGGGTCACGAATCTCGGCAGCCCATTTTCCCCATGGGCGCTGCCGGATTCCTCTATACTGATTCTTTCTCTTCCTCTTTGCTGATTTTTCAGCTTGCCCACTGAATCCAGCAGATTTAACAGGTGCAGAACCTTCGATAGGAAAAAAAAAGAGAGAAAAAAGGGAAAGATATTAAATACACTAGTACAGACTGTACAGTTACTTTCAATGTTGCATGAGTAATGGCTATAAAGATATCACAAAAGAGAAACAATATTCATCAGTGAACTTCATTTCACATCCTAAATCGAAAAGAGGCATATTAGGAAAAAGGCACCCAAACAGACATATAACCTAATTTTTGATATCCGTGATATTAGGATCATTTTATAAGAAAAATCAATCGCAAGGCTGAAAGCAAACAACAGCAGGAAGACTGTTTTGGCTTTAAGGAGATAAGAAAAAACCAATTTATTTGCTTTGAATCATAAAAGACATTAAAATTCAAAGTCAAATTTTTCTAACCTGGAGTCCTATTGCGACTCAATGCTTTTATTCCACCCAGAACTTATTGTTTGACAAGATATTAAGCCATCTATTTCCATTTTCTCAAATGAAAAAGCTCGTTCCACAAATCAAAGTACTAGATTTAACAACAGCAGCAGCAGCAACAACAATAAAATAAAACTAAATTAATAAGAAAGGAACGGCCTTTAATCTAGATAAGTTTACTGGTCAGAGCAAATAACTACAAGATCTGGATCAGGAGTATATAAAAACCCTGGGGAAAAAAATGAAAACAAATCTAATCCTGCAAAAATGAACAGTGAACAAGTATGCACGACTAGAAATTTGTTTCATATCAATATGACCAGAAACCAAAACCCATAAGCCACCTCAATAAATTATCATCAAAATAACAAACCATATATATCTGGATCAATTTCAAAATTACCAAAACAATGACCTTCAGGACACAAAGTCTTTTAATATGAAGTATGAAACTTAGAAGAAGGAAAAAGGCCATAAAAAAATTAGAAAGCATAAGCCCAATACTCTAGCATCGATCACCAAGAAACTTCATTCCCAGAAAAAAAATACAAAACCCAATTTCTTAACGACTACCAGCTAACCCATAACCGTAATAATTAAGCAAGAAGAATTAAGACAAAACAAATAAAGGCAAGAACATAATAACCCCGAGAGAGCTCACGTTTCTTAGCAGGGGCAGAAGCAGTAGCAGAGAAAGAAAAAG
This sequence comes from Populus deltoides, assembly GCA_015852605.2. Taxonomy (NCBI): domain Eukaryota; kingdom Viridiplantae; phylum Streptophyta; class Magnoliopsida; order Malpighiales; family Salicaceae; genus Populus; species Populus deltoides. The sequence goes on from CM027570.2 coordinate 38,641,844, forward strand.
GCTTGGCATCAACAAAGACATCATGATTCTCATCGACATCAGACTCGTCCTTAAACTCTTGAAAGTCAGCCTCGAAATCATCATCAAGATTAATAACAACTGGCTTCGAGTACTTCTTGTTGTTGAAGGGTTTCTTCATACCAAGCCACTCCAATCCCTCCGCAAACCGCCGAGAAGATCGAGCGGTGGTGGTCGAAGGTATGAAGTCAGAGATGATAGCACCGCCACACATGCTGCTGCTTGAGGTTGATGATGCGGGTGGTTTGCTTCACAGGGGTGTAAATGAGAGTTTTTTGAGAGAAAGTGGTCAAATTGTGATTTTCCTTTTCTTCTGTGAAAATGATTTTTGGGGTTCGGTGAGTGGAGAGTTAGTTGGAGGAGGATTTTTATATGGAGGAAGGAAAGGAGAAGGTGGGATGTGAAATTACCACTTTGGCCTTTCGATTGTCCAAGTGAGATTTTCTTTCTGTTTTTGTTGATTCAACAGGATTGCAAAACACGTAATCTTTATATTGTTACTCATCTTTTATTTCCTCATCCTCATCATTATTATTATTATTGATTCGTGTAAGTTGTTATGCGAGACATAATTATAGTATATAATCTAGAGGCATCTGATTTAGAATTAGACTAGTTAGATGCCCCGCGCAATGATGTGGGTCAATTATTTTTTGTATTTTAAAAATAGTCAAGATTTAAAAGTGTTATGTTTTTTTGTAAAGTTATACCCAAGAATCTCAGGTTTGGTTGCAACTCCTGACCCAAGAGTAATGTTTATAATATTAATAATAACATTAAACTTGAGTTAACCCTTAGCATAAAAGTGTCTGGACTGCAATACTAGACCCAATAGCATTGGACGTGGGTCTGACTGTAAGGTTGTGTCATAAAAGTGTGATAATTAAATAGATTAGTTAAAAAGAAAAAAAAAACTAACAGGAAGAAAAAAACTAATGAAAAAAAGAAAAAAAATATGAATTAATTGGGTTAACCCTTCAAACCAGGTTAACTCGTCAAACCTTGAATTCACATCGTGAAAGTTTGATGATTAAAAAGAAAAAAAACAAATTAATGGGTTAACCCAAAATTAAGTGGGCTAACTCGTCAAATCAGGTTAATCTGTCAAACCCGGAATCCGTGTAATGAAAGTTTGATAACTAAATAGAAAAAACATTAACATTAACAATTTAAATTTAACGAAAAAAATTAATTAAAAAAAAAATAAAAGGCATCAGCCTTTTCACTGTGGACTGCACTATGCAGTCCACAGTCAAAGGTATAAAACAAAAACTAAAGGCATCAGCCGAGAACTACTTAGAAAAAAATTTAATATTAATAAACTAAATTAATTAAATAAAATTAATTAAAAGAAAAAATAAAAGAAAAAAAAAACCTCTAAGAAGAAAAAAATTAAATAGAAAGAACTTTAACATTAACAAACTAAACTAAACGAAAAAATAATTAAAAAGAAAAAAAAGCAAAAAATAAAATAAAATTCAGGTTAACTTGTTAAACCAAGTTAACCCGTTAAACCCGGGATCCGTGTTATGAATGTCTGGTAACTAAATAAAAAAAAAAGCGAACATTAACAAACTGAACTAAAAAAAATTAATTAAAAAAAAATTCAGGTTAACTCGTCAAACCATGTTAACCTGTTAAACCCAGTATTTGTGTCATGAAAGTCTGATAACTAAATAAAAAAAAATTAACATTAACAAACTAAATTAAACAAAAATATTTATGAAAATAATAATAATAAAAAAATTGACGGGTCAACCCGGAATTAACTGGGTTCACCCATGAAACCAGGTTAACCCGTGAAACTTAGGATATGTGTCATGAAAGTCTAATAACTAAGTAGAAAGAAATTTAACATTAACAAACTAAACTAAACGAAACAAAATTAATTAAAAAAACAAAGAAAGAAGCAAAAAAAAAAAAAAACCTCAAAAGCATAAAAAACAGCTAAAAAAACTTAGACAACTTAATAAAAAAAAACACCAAAGGAATCAGTGTTTTACTGTGGACTCCACTGTGCAGTCCACAGTAAAACACTGATTCCTTTTAGCTATTTATAATAATAATTGTAAGTATCAGTTTATACAGCATGCTCATGAGCTCTATATTCAGTAAAATTTTTATTTTTACTATAGTATAACATGCAAAAATCTTAATACATGTTAATTTTTTGATTTTTTAGATGAAAGGGTTTTGTAATGGATTTAATAGTATACAAGTTTTTTTTCAACATGTTCCTTCTTATTAAAGTTTTTCTTATCTATTTGACAATTCTGTCATAACTGGTTTTACTCAACACGTGATCTAATTTGATGGTGAATACCTATACAACAATCGATAATTTATTGTGATTTATGCACCTATCCCATAATAGTTTGTCAAAATCTTTTAAAATTCCAAAAAACCTAACTATGTCTACATTTGATTCTTTATCTTCACTTAAATATTCACATGCATAACCCTCATTTATTCTCGTATCATACTCCTATAATGATTATTATTGTCATCTACAATTTCATGAACATTTCTAGAACTAGAAGTTGAGTCAATCATCGTTTCCATCATGATCTCCTAAGAAACATAGAGTTTTTTATATGCAAACTAACACAAGTTTTTTTTTTCCATGAGTTTTTTTTTTATAAAAGATGCATCATAGCAACATTTGGATCAATGAGCTTTTTATTTTAACACATCTTACATCGACGTCTAATATCACCTCCACTAATACTTTTTGGATTAGATAGTACGTAATTAATAAAACCTTCAATCACATTACAATAATTCATCAGTTGCAACTCTTTGAGTAAAACTCGATGCATTTAAGAACGATCATAGAAAACTTATATATAATATTGACAATAACATGTATTGATTAATAATGAATTAAACAAAATATTAGTACCAAACTAATTAGTTATCATTAGTTCAATTCAAATATATTCAGTCTATTTTAATTGTACCATTTAATCATCATCAATTTTTTTCTAAAAATTCCAATTTCTCTAAATTTACAAAAAAATTCAACTTAACAATAAAATTGATAAAATATGAAACATACTCATTAAATAACCTATTATTCTTTTAATTATAACACCTAAGTTACAAAATCAAACTTGATTTATTAAATAAAAAGCAAATATAATTTTTCAAAATCTCATAGAACTCCAACATGTACAAATCATACAACAAATTTATATAGAAAAAACTATAAAAACAAGTAAACACACAAACAAACTACATATACTACATAAAAATAAATTATAATAAAACATAGGTAGGTTTGCTTACTTGATATGACAAATCTTTGAAATAAATTGAACCACGACAGAGATACTGACAACCTGGTTGTTGTGGTAATTGGATTTGTGATTATGAGAGATTGATTTGTGGCAAAATAATGAGAAAAGGTGTTCTTTTGTAGAGAAAAAAAAGGAAGAAGAAGAAGAAGAAATGGGGGAGGAGGGTTATTCTGTTGGTTATAACTTTAATATTACCAACGAATTCCCCGACAAAAATTAACAAGAGTAAATTATCATAAGTAATTTCATTGAAAATATTGACACATTAGATTTCCTAATGGGATTAATGAAGGAATACTTGTCCTATTTTTTCTACTTTGAATCCTACCAGTGATTCTCCATGTGTTTACCGGCAAAACTTTTTATGTTGGTTATTACTAACAAAAACAACATCATGATTTTTCATTGGCAAATATCAATGTAATTTACTGGTAGTATTTTTTTGTCGATTTTCTGATTTGTATTTGACAATTTTTTGGTAATGAGTATACATTGAAAATAATTTTCTTTTCTATTATGATAAAATTTATATGATCTATATGTATATTGTATAATATAACATGTTAAGTATTATGATATATATTTTGAATAATATTATATAAATTAAAAAATTTTTAATGATAAATTATATACATTAATGTATTAAATTAATATAATTTGTGTACATTATACATAAATAAATCTTAATATAGTGCTGTTTCCTAAAAATAGTATAAATATATAAATTATTTCTTAATAGTAATTCATTATTTTGAAATAACATTATATATTTTAAAGTATTTTTTATTAATATACTAATACTTATATATAAATAATAAAGTATTGTAATAATTTAGTTCCTTGATCCTTCATGATGAGAGTTTTCCACTCTTTAAAATCAAGTTTAGGTTTTCTTTAACTAAAAGTGAATTCCCTTAAGTTTTCTAAAGTGCAACCAAATATTAAAAAAAAATCTAAAAATATTGATAAAGTTTATCTAGTTTTTACAATGAGATGAGATGTTCATAGAATAGTTGTACCTATCATTTTCTTTTTGAAATCAATATCAATCATGCAATTAGATAAACCTAATTTGAATTAATTATAATACTATAACATATAAAATGTTGAATTAAATTATACCATATTGATTAAAAAAAAATTGAATAACATGAAAGTAGAGTTGCAATGGATGAGTAGAAAGAACACTATCAAATTGAACACAAGTCATGTGTATGATGAGCTAATAGTTAAACATGTCGAGTTTGTTGAATAATAGAAAATTATTCTCCTTTTTATTTTTTCCTTATTTCAAGTTTTTTAATATTTATTTATTAATAATGCGAAGTAATGTTTTTCATTGAAGAAATAATTAAGAAATGCATCAAAATTATGGCTATTTTCATAAAAAAAAAACAAAACAAAACCATGATTTATAATAGTCATCCTAATTAATATTTTCTGTTACAATAATCTAATTTTAAATATTAATTTTATTCTATTTAAATAGAAAATTATTATTTATAATTTATACTTATTAACTAAAAAACAAAATTTTGTATATTAGATTTATAATAAATGTAAATAAATTAATAAAACTAGCTAAATATAAAAAAATAAAAATAATACTTTTAATGATTTACAATGCTACAAAAATCTTTGTGCATATAAATTTTTTATTTACTTTTCACATTAATTTTTTTACATTTATAAAATATAGAAAATCCTGTTTATAAAACCCATAAAGAATCTCTTTTTTTTTTTAATTTTTTGAATAGAAAGACATTTACATCTGAATAAAAATTTTAAATTTGTATTTCTTATTCCAATCTACTTAAAAAATAAAATATCACTTCATTCGTTTAGTTCTTACTGGATGTTGTCTTAATGACAAAATATCATTTGAATGTTGAGACAACAGGGCTACTCGACTCAACTCCAACAAGCCAACAACCGCTACACCTGGGCCATATGTAGTGTGCCTAATAATATGATTCAAGGCAAGCAAGCTTGTTAAATTTTTTTAAATGTAAAAAAATATATTTAAATGTTGCTAATATTTTTTTTTCCTAACAAAAAAAAATTAAATCGTGTGAGTGTTTAGCCGATGTAACCTGGTTGACTTTACTGGTTCAAAAACAACATATACAACTCATGAAAATAAATTTTGGCTAAACAAAATTTTAAGATGATATATTTTTTTAATATTAAAATAACAACATATTGGATTGACATTGAACAACACGGGTTAACGTGTCAAATTTATGATCCAGGTTATGAGATTATGATAATCCTATAGAAACAAATCAAAATAAATTATTAAGCTTAGTTCTCAATCAAACCAATATTAAATAATGAAATTGAAAAAAAAATCAATTAACAAAGGACCTAAAAAAACGACTCGGGTGAACATGTCAAATTTGCAACCCGGGTCATAAGACCGAAATAACCCCATCAAAAAACAAATTATAAATTTTAATCCTTAACCAACCAAATATTGAAAGATGAGATTAAAAAAACAAACCAATTAAAAAAATAACATAAAAACAGCCCAAGTCAATCCACCAAACTCATGACTCGGATCATCAGACTGAGATAACCTTATAAAAAAATAAAAAAAATGACTTGATTCAACTCGGTTTAACATGTCAAATCTACGACTTTGGTCCTGAGACTAAGATAACCCTATAAAGAGAAAGTCAAAACAAACAATAAAGTTCGATTTTCAATCGTCCATGTCGGACCTAACATTGAACGATGAAAATTGTAAAAATTTTAATTAAAAAATAACATAAAAAATAAGTCAAGTTAACTTGAGTTAACCGTTTAGCACTATTACCGAGTCATGAGACCATGATAACCTAATGAAAAACAAACCAAAACAAATCATGAAACTTAATTCTCAATTAAACACAATATTAATTGAGGAAATTGAGGAAACAAAATTAATTAAAAAAAAAAAAAATGAGTCAATTAGATTAAAAATAATATTGAAATTTTTTTGATAATCTAAATATTATTTCTTTATATTCTAAAAAAATTATTTTCCAACCAAGAACAAAGAGGCATGCAATAAACTAATTCTACTACAAACTAAAAGACACGGGGTGCACGGTTCAAATTGTGAACCCAGTACACGAACCTCACGTGCCATTTTTTTATTAATTTTCTAACTTTTTTTCCCACCAAACCCTTTTATAGCCTAATTAAAAGATATTAGGCTTGAAATTATAACATTTAGAGATTAAAAAAAACTAAAATATAAAACATGAAGAAAATTTATAGTTAACTCTATATTAATGATAATTTTTATTTTGATTTAAAATTTTATTTTATTTGTTTTTTAGTTTTTGAATTAAAAAAAGAAAAAAATCACTAGAAAAGTGAAAACATCTTATTTATCGAATTGCCACAATCTAAACAACAAAAAAGAAGGGTCCTTGTGTTATCGTTTCTCTTCCGAAAAGGATTTTAATGAATATTATTTTTTTCTTTAAATATTATGAAAAAAATAGTCTGGTTCGGTTTGGTATAATATACAGCAATCTCAATTTTTTTTTCCAGTTAAAATATAGTAAATTAGTCACGAATATTAAATTCTTGGTTTTTTTATATCCAACTCGCTATAGTACCGCGTGGTGTAAACTAGTCCATAACTAAATAAATACAATATATCGACTTCTGTCACATTCCAAGACGAGTGGCTGAAGGTGACGTCATTATTGTGGTGTGCCGACAGGGAACGCAAAGCCATTTTTAAAAACCGTGTTTCAAATTCCAAGTACACGTGGAGCATAGAAGCTGCTTTCATCAGAGGGGCAGTTGTGTCCTAGATTATGATCCATCCACTAATTTGCACGCTCGCCCATCTTCATGCGTGTGTGATAGACAGATACGATGCGTTCACAGAAGTAGATGTATGTCTATGACTTGGATTACGTCACAATCAATATCATTCATAAGAGCGTGTTTAATAGTGTGGTTATGGTTGTTTTTCAAATAATTTTTCATGCCAAAATGCATGTTAATGATTTTTTTTATTTTTTAAAAATCATTTTTAATATCAGCACATCAAAACGATCCAAAATATACAAATTATATTTAATTTTAATAAAAAAAATTTCAAAATTTTTGAGAAACCGCGTTACCAAACATGATCTAAAAGTAATGATTCATGCCGCAAATCATCATCATCATTAAGGCACCGTAGTTTCAACCTCATTTTTATTAAAATTAAAATTAAAATTTTTATTTTAAGTTAATTTTTTAGTATTTTTATATAGTTTTTATGCGTTTATAAAAATATTAAATTTTTAAAAAAATATTTTTTGATATTTTTTAAATAAAAATATTTTAAAAAATAACAACTACCATGTTTCTAAATATCTTTTAAATAATATTGATAATAATAGTGGAATTATCTTATAAAACTCTCTGTTTTGTTTGTTTAGCATGAATTTTTTGCTATTTAAAAGTAAAAAATACATAAAAGAAGTCAAAAGAAAAAAAAAAAAACCTTACTGCTAGTAGGACCTGGAGTATCTTCGAGAGCTGGAGATCATCGTTACAACGCACAAATGGATGTCGACAAAATATTTACCCTGTTGGCTTTCTCCTTGTGTGGTGCAATTACAGACAGAAACAGGGCCTCATCTTTATTTGTCCTGTTGACAAAAAGTTTCTAACCTTTTCCTCTTTTATTGCTCAAAAGATTGATAAACTATCTTCAAATATTTTTTTAAAAAATTTAGCTTAATTACATGGGTTTCTTCTGTTTACGTCGAGGCAAAACTCCAAAATATTGTCATAATGTCGAGAAAAAAGAAACCTAATTATTGTCATTGTATGATGATGTCTTTGTTCTTCAGCTCCTTGGCTCACAACCAGTTACCTAGGCTAGGAAAAACATTTCTACAAGCAACGATAGGCATCTTTTTCTCACATGCACATAGTGCTTGCACTCGACTGATGTAGAATCCATTAGTTGATGATTCTACAATCTACACCAAAAAGAAAAGGGAGGTCTTTTCATTATGTTTTGGCTTAACTCTTAGTCCCATACACACAGCATTTTCTCTACATGCATATTCTTGATTCTACAAAGATTACACCTTCGATCTTCACCCCTCTCATCCCAGGCAAATTATGCCTTCACTCTGCGTTCCAAACCCCGACTCCGCTAGCTTTCTGATATAGAAAACCCCAACACATTTTCATTTTACAGAGATGCATATAATATATGATATAAGAAAAAAAACACTTTATAGAGAGTGAAGACAGAGCAAAATTCCTAAAACCCCAAACCCCTAACGGACCCAAGTGATTAAAGAGGTTGCTGCATTGTCACAACTACGGGGCTAGTGACAGTGTGCTTTCCATCTGCCCAGATTATTGAACCACTCTTCATGCTAGAGGCCCCAGGTGCGAGCTTCACAGCTGTGGTTTCCACTCTAACAAGGAAGTTCAATTTCTGCCCCACCCTCCTAAACACAAGCTTCTCCGGCTGTACGGTGACCGAAGTCCCACTAGGTGGCCTAATTGTAACTTTGTACACGGAATTTGGTTCCCCGACATTAGTCACTGTCCTAATAAAATGTGTGGACATCTGATGCTTGCCATATTGTTGGAACACAACAGTTAATGAAGGGTAATTCAAGTTCCCTGCGTGGCCAGCCCTTTTGGCTCCACTGCAATCTGCATTCCTCCTAGTGACCACCTGAATGTTGGTAAGTGTATAATTTGAATTACAAAGAAAATCCATATAATCAAATGATGAAATATCATAGATCAACCCAGGATTCATGGCCTTTTGCGGGTGAACATGACCAGCACCGAAATCTAACACGGTAGAAACATTTCCAGTGGACTCGTCAATCATTTCTTCGCCTCGATTATCAACAGTATACGCAGTTGTCATCAATGCCGACCTTATTGCTGCCGAACTCCATTCAGGGTGAGCTGCCTTTAACAAAGCGGCTAATCCGGAAACATGTGGACAAGCCATTGATGTACCTGAAAGAATGTTAAACTCAATTTTTCGCTGGTCAGACGGAATCCCAGAGGGTCCGACTTTATCAGGCCAAGCAGCAAGTATGTTCAAACCAGGAGCAATAACATCAGGCTTCAAAATTTCAGGGGACTCGGGATTTGGCCCTCTAGCTGAAAATGAGGCCACCACTGGTGCTGGCCGAACATTAACTCTAGTCCCTCTAAAAACAATAGTAGCAGTAGGTGGTGATGACTTTGATTTAGAAGCCGCCGACATGTACCTCCTAATTTCAACACCACCAGAAGCACCAACAGCAGTAGCAGGCAAAACATGACAATCAGCGACTAAACCTTCACCATCGAAAACCCCATTTGCCAAAATCATCCCAACCCCTCCAGCTTTCTTCACAACCTCACCTTTAGCAGCCCTTGAATTAATCCCTCTATCACACACCACAATTTTCCCTTCAACCAACTTGGGATCTAAAGAACCCTCTAAACATAATGAGCTAGAATACTCGTCTCCACCTCCACTACTCCCAGCATAAACCACTGGATACATCTTCCCTGGAGCCAGACCTGGCCCACCATAAAGACTTACACCAGAAATCACTTTCCCGTTTCCAAGCTTCACATCAGCCGGAAAATCCCTATCAATCGTCCCAGCACCAACAGTAGTTACCCATGGAGCTACATTAGTAACAGTTAAACCTCCAGGTCCACCGTTCCCAGCACTAGCTGATACAAAAACCCCACGATCCACTGCTCCAAAAGACCCAATTGCAATGGCATCTAAATAATAAGGCACTACAACGCCTCCAACACTTAACGAAATAACATCAACCCCGTCAGAAACAGCAGCATCAAATGCAGCTAAAATGTCAGAATCATAACAACCGGCATTCCAACAAACCTTATAAGCAGCAAGTCTAGCTTTCGGTGCCATTCCTGCAGCAACCCCACGTGCATACCCAAATGTTGATGCCGGGAACACGTATCTTCCGGCAGCAATGGAAGCAGTGTGAGTGCCGTGGCCATCAGAGTCACGTGGCGACCGGTGCTCGGTCGTTTCATTCATTTTGCCGTTTGCTGCCTCGTATCCATTGCAGAAGTAGCGAGCTCCTATTAACTTTCTATTACAAGAACTTGAAGCGAAGTCTTTGCCACTAGCACAAACCCCTTTCCATCTTGATGGGACAGGACCCAAATCCCGGTCATTGAAGCTCTGCCGTTCAGGCCAAATACCCGTGTCGATAACTCCGATCACAAGATCGGACCCAAAATCCGACTCTTTGAGCAAACCAGCTCCGTCGGTTGTTTTCAAGCCGAGGAATTGAGGGGAGCGCGTGGTGTGCACGTGACGCACCTCGTTCAGGGATGACAGCAATGATATGAGGGAGAGCCTGGAGCTCGAGAGCTTCAGTAAGGGAAAGTTTGGCAGAGAAGCCATGGAAAACGGTGTCGTAAGTGTGGAGTAAAAGGGGAGTGGTTCCAGGGGAGATGGAGGAGAGAGAGGAAGTGTACCATTGCTGGTGGGTGGGGAAAATTAAGGGTTTTGAGTCATGCTGGACTTGGACAATGAAGGTTCTTGGTTGCTCATTAGTTGAAGAAGAAGTTGCAATGGCGAGGAGAGAAAGAAAGGAGAGGAGGGAGAGCATCGTGAAGGAATGCAAGTGGGGATTGATTTTGAGTTCTGCTACTGACTGAGCTTAAAGTGAAAGTGGTAGAAAAGCAAGTAGGGAGAGAGAGAGAGAGCGCGTGTCCCATTGAACAAATTGGGGTGTGTGCAAGCAAAGAGACAACAAAGTTTGTGTCTTTGTAATGGGGTTCTGTGCTTCTTGGGAACTTTTTTTTTTTATATAACGCGGATGTTCAGGGATCTTGCATATATCATGATTAATTCTTAAATTCATTAAACATTCTTCCAGTCTAATAAACAAGTAAAGTACTGCATAAATAACAGGCATGCACACGTAGACTTAAACCCAGAACACAGAACCAGAAAAACCCTGCTAGGACCGCTGGGTCGCAAGCCTCAGTGCCCTCTTGGGAATTTTTGATTTGAGTGTCACATAAAACATTTTTTATGTAGAGTTGCGTTATACAAGTGTATCATAAAATGCCCTGATGGGAAAATTTTCTGTTGTTCCTTTGAAATTTGTGGAGGGTTGTCTTTAGCATGTAACCTCCATCATCACCGTCTTCGTTGATACCGCCTCCGCATCCACCACCACTGCTATCTTCGTCTTCTCATTATAACCACCACAACAATAATTATTTTTAGTATTGGTTAGCTTTTTACAGTTATGATTTTAAAATAATAAATTTTAAAAAAATAAAAATTATAATTATTTCTCAATCAAAGTTTTAAGAGAGGATTTCTATTATTATTGTTTCTATCACCATTTTAATATTATCACCATATTTATCAATGCCACTGTTACTTTCATTGCTACATCATTTTTATTTTCATCATTATCACCATGGACATATTATCATTCATCACTATTGTTGTTATATTTTTCATATCATTATTATTGTATATTTTGTATTTTTTTTCTTTTCAATTTCATACTCAATTTTTTTTTTAACAATTATCTAGGTCGTTTTTGGATTAACCAATTCAATCAAATTATATCGAGACAATATTCACATGGTTTAATTTTAAACTCAAGCTAAGCGATGATTCGGGTGGAGAGGCATTTTTTTTACTCTTTTTTTTTTATCAATTTCACCCTCAAATCTTTATTTAATAGTCGATCAGGTTACCTTTATATCAACTAAGTCAATTAAGTCATGTCAAGAAAACTTGCATATAATTTAATTTTAAACTCAGGTTAGGTAAAAAGTTGGATAAAAAAATTTTTATGTTAATTTTAATGTTAGAATTTTTTTATCAATCGACCGGGATGTTTTTGGACCAGCTAAGTTAACTGGATTATGTTGATACAACCCTAATGTGCTAGATCAAGAGACTCATGGTTAACGTATTGGGTCAAATTTAATAAAAATATTAAATAATTGAATCTAAATATTTTTTATTAGGTTGATAAAAATTTGATTGTAGCCTTAACACGACGCATACCTGTAAAATAGCTTCTTCTAAATTACGGAATAGTATGTAGCTAGATTCCTTTTTAATTGTACTCATATCTCTTTATACTCTTAAGTATACTAACAACTAAAACAGAATGGGGTTTTTTAAGAGAGGAAAATTTTAATAATAAGGAACCAAAGTGGAAAATATGAAGAAATATCGTGGCTAACCTAAACTTTGGGGGTAAACACCATTTCCATCCTTCTACTTATATTTTTTCAACCTTTACAATTCATTTATTTTTTTAAAATTTAATTTTGATTCAAAAATTTATTTTTTTATTTTTCAGTTCATGAGTTTTAGAAATAAGAAAGAAAATCACTGGATTCTGATTGAGGAGAGAGAGTCATTGGTTGACACTAATTCTAATCATGAAAAGAATTCATTTTAGTGTCAAAGGGTTTCATTAGATGAGGGGAGCTTAATAATAATTGTTTTTGTCTCTAAACATCCATTAAAAAAGAGATTGAGTTCAGTTTATATTTTTTTTCTTAATTGATTTTGGTTTTATCAAGTATTTATCAAGTTTTTTTTAGTGTTATTGGATGTTTTATGGTATTTTTAGATATTTTCAAGTAAAAAATAGATTTTTTTTTTTACAATACATATAGTAGCATGATTATGGAAAGGAGAAGACAAGTCTTTTGTCTTTTTTTTTTTTTTAAAAAAAGAAATGGTGCTATGGCTAAAAAAGTAAAACAACCAAAGCCAATAACGTACCAAATCGATTTGTCTCCTCTTCGTTTTTTTCAACCTTTAATTTTGGACGTTACAAAAAAATTGAAATCGCTAAGGTGTCATCCATTAGCTCTTTCAGCTTTAGCCTTTATGGCTTCATATCAGCCGAAACTTGATAATCATTCAAATTCAACACATTAAATCGGTATGTTTAAATCTTCCTTCGATAGCTGCAACTGATAAAGTTAGTGATTGGAAATATTAAAAATATTAATTTTTTATATGTTTTAGATTGTTTTGATGTGTTAATTTTAAAAATATAAAAAATATTATTTTAATATATTTTAAAAAAAATATTTTAAAAAACAATCGTAACGATATTTCTAAATAAATATCACTAAGTTATAAATAAAAATGTCAAGTTCGAGTGTTTTTGGTTAAAAAAAAAAAGAAAAAAAAAAGAGAAGATATCTATCCAAAGGAATAAGATAATGTTTACTTTTCTGTTGTTCAACTGCTAATATATTCATAATTATGCAGAATTTTTATTTTTTTTATATCACAGCGGTTGTTTTTTAAATTAAAAATATATTTTTAATATAAAACTTTAAAACAATTTAAAAATAAAATAATAATAATTTAAAAACACTTTAAAAAAAACTATTTAACTATGATGCAAATGCCATCCACTCCCTCGACTTGAATACACAACATAATAGCTTCTAAGAGGGCCAATAATTCTTCCATGTAAATTGTAGATTTTGTCGAAGTTTCTTGTAAAGTGGGTTCTTTTTCATAATTGATGATAAATTCTTAAGGTGGGACCAACTGCCCATGTCTCAGACAGTTGTCTGTAAGGTTGAATCATGATTGAGCTTTTGAAGATTGGACAAATGCTGGACCTTTTTCTGCTTCAACGAAACATGAGATGGTGGGGAAGACACATTTCCATGGCGTCTGCGATGGAGAGATCTTTGAATTTTAATGGAGGCCACAGGGAAAAGCGAGCATAGGCAGTGCTTTACTGGCTAGAGGCGAGAAAATAGAGAAAGAGTAGGCCATGATTTGTCAAAAAGAAGGATGAAATCTTAGATAATTAAAAATAGATAGAAAGGTGGAAAACTAAGAAGGAGAGAGGGAAGGAGCAGCATGCACAGGGAGGGAACACGAGGCCCCTCGACACATTGAAACGAACTTTAAAACTTGGATGCCGGGAGAAGGCGAGGGAGGCCGATGCATTTTACATGCAATTATTTAGGGTTTCGTTGTTTGTGGGAGTAAAGATGGGGAGAATGGTTGTGGCCTTTGTTTGATGCTTGAATCAAAGCAAAAAGCTTTCAATAAATCTTAGGAACTTTTCCCATGTTTTCCTATTCTAATCTCTTTCAGTAAACCCTAGCTTTTTTGAACTTGGTGGTTTCTGTCCAAGAAGCAAATTGAAAAGCTCAAACAGTGATGTCAAAGCAGCATCTGAAGGGAATCGAAGGAAGCGCGTGATATTTTGTTGTATTTGGAATATTAAAATAATATATTTTTTATTTTTTAAATATTAAAAAGATACCATTTGAAACGCGGTTCTACACCGCTTCTTGCTGTATTTTTACCTTTCATTAGCATATACATCAGAAGGCCGTAGATTTTCCCTCATAAATATGTTTTTTTTTTTAAAAAAATGGAATTCTAGTACAAGAACAGTAAAATATTTCCATATTCAATAATGAATTGACAGCAAATCTGAGAAAAGAAAAATATTTCTACGTGGACCTATATGTTTGTGAGAAGAGAGCAAATTAACTTTTTATATGGTCAGGGGGGGTTGGACTTCACAATAATTTTTCTTTTTAATTTTAGTTTCATCCCATTTTAATTTTTTAATTGAAACTAGTTTAATTCCCTGCAGCTCTACGTTAAGTATAATAAATCAAGAATTATATATGTCAATTTTTTTTAAAAATTTCTTTTTTCTATTATAAATTTCACCAATAACTCATTAATTTGGCCAAAAAGGATTCAATCATCTTTTTAAACAAAACTAAATTTGATTTTATCAAATTGAACATTAACCAAATTTATTTGCCAACATCGTGACATCCAATAAAAAAATAAAGATGTATATAAAAAATCTGGCACCTCAGGATTCAGTGGAAAAAAAAAAAGAATGCAAGTTAAATTAAAATAAAAATTGAGGTGGTTCATTGTTCATATGACTTTAGGTTTATTTGGGATTTGGTTTGGTGATTTGTTTTGACTGAGGTTAGGGCATTACACGGTGTTGAGAAAAAAATTTGTTACTTAGTTGATGCTCGACTTGTTGAAGTTAAATGAAATTTTATTAATTTTAAAATATTAAATCTTTGAGGATTGAATTTGAATATTAAAAAAATATTCAACTCCTTTTTCTTGCTAGCATTGGGGATTGAATTGCATGGGAAGGGAAAAAGTCCAACTTCTTTTTTTTTTTATCACTCAATAATTTTTTTTTTAACCTCATCCTTTCACATTAAATTTATTTGAGATTAAATTTAATTATTTGTTTTGGCTGCTTATATACAAGAATATTGTAATATCAAGAAAAATTCTGGCATTCAACTAATGCTTAATTTGTCAAAATAAAATAAAATCTTATTGATTTAAAATAATTAAGACTTAAAAAACCAGATTTAATATAAAAAAATGAGCGATCAAAAATGTTATATGCAACCCTTGTACTATCTTGTAAAGGAATCCACCATGCTTCGATGGAGCATGTGGTTTCCTTCTATGTTAGAACACCATCGTTCTTGATGGTGTTGAAAGCTATTCGACAAGGTCTTTTATGGGAGGCGATGCATGATAATAGATGAGCAACGATGAGGGTTCAATAATCTTTTCTTTTTCTTTTTCTTTTTTTTTTAATCTCTTTTAATCTCTCATCAATTATCACTTTGATTTGTATAAAATTGCAACCTCTTGTCAAACACCAAAATTCTCAATAAAAAATATTTTGAAGGAAAATTTTTATTAGTACATATGAAAATTGTCATATTAAGTAGTATAAAAACTGGGAAAAAATAAAATAAATCAATATGTTAAAAAGGACCGATGATTGGGGATTAAACATAAATAACTTGTGGGAATTTAACAAGTGGCATTTTCATAAATAAAAAGAAAAATTTCTTCCCTTTCTCTTTAAAACAGCTGATGGTAGGGGGAGAGAAAATTTGGGAATTTTTTTTCTTCCTCCTTCAATTCTTCCATTTTCTCATAATTAGATTATAAAGAGGATGCAAGTTACATGAAATTCTATCAAGAAACACAATGAAAGTAGAAAATTTAGAGAGAAGGAATGAGATTGGGAGTTGGGGAGGATAAAGAGAGAAGTTGTAGCAAGTATGATTTCAATAGAGCCGATGTTAATAGTCTCTAGAGATCAATAAATAGTTTAACAGAACAAATACAAGGTATGAAGGGTGTGCTGATGGCAAGGAAGAAAGAGAGGGAGAGAGAATCAAATAAATGCATGACAATTCATCATTAACTCATCATTCTATTACATGTCTTTATAAACTATTCTAAAATGTAACTTGTTCTTAAGGTAGAACCCAGAGAACTTTAAGAACTTTAAGATAGTTCCCCTCTCTGTCTTCTCTTATGACAGTTCCTGTTCTTTTAGATCGATCTTATTCTTAAGGTAGAACCTAGGGAACTTCAAGCAAATATCATTAGCAAATTCCCATGTTGCCTCAGATGGTGGCAAGTTATTCCAGTGAATCAAAACCTGAGTAGCATCCCAATTTCATTTCTTAATCATCCTTCTATGTAAAACAAATTGAGGCAGTAACTCAGGTTCACCATGAAAATTGGGCAAATTATTCTGCATAATTAAGTTTCCCACATGCTTCTTCAACTAAGATACGTGAAAGACAAGGTGAATTGTTGAAGATGAGGCCAAGTTCAGCCTATAAGACATAATTCTAATCTTCTTCATAACTAAGTAAGGGCCATAATATTTAGATGCTAATTTCTGTGAAGTTCTCTAAGCTATTGATTTCTGTTTATAGGGTTGTAGTTTAAGGTAAACTAGATCCGTAATAGAAAACGACCTCTCACTCCTCTTCTTGTTAGCTAGCTGAACCGATCTGTGTTAGGCTGCCTGCAAATTGCTCCTTATAACTTTCAGCATCCTTTTCTTTTTGGCAGTAATTTGTCTACTGCCTCATTTACTGAATTTTTCCACTGTCAATAATTGGTTGCACCCCCTATGCTAGATTAGTCACTTAATTATGCATTCAAAATAGTAGCGGTACAAAGTGCAAACAAGTGAAGTTCCTTATACGAAAAATGCTGATAATAAACAGGTGCCTGTATGGGCTTAGCACACACAACAGATGAAACCATACATTGTATGAAGCAATACAAAAGTGAATCAGATCCAACCATACATTGTAATTTTCCCTTCTTTTTCTCTTTTAAGGGCCAGATTAATCTGCAATCAATCTTAAAATGATTGACCATGAAAGCCTTAAATGTCTTGTGTTGATCAGTTGATGTTCAAATACAGAGCTAGAGATGGAGACCACTCTGTATAAACGGAATGGCAAAGGAGATCTAAATCTGATGGCTCACTCTGCCAGGGAATGGCCTCCCATCTTCCGCACATAGGAACAAAATCTAGATGTATATCCAACACCACAGCCCACTGCTACAGTTAAGAACAAAAACTAATAAAATGACCCAAGTAAATATTATACCTTTGATTTACTAATCCATTTTCCATCAGCCCATTCCAGATGAGGCCTTAGCTTTGAATGACTAAGCTCCTTGTCCTCATGTCCCTGCTTAGAAAAGTCATTGTATCTCCTCCCAGATCTCCAACCAAAAGCCATAATATGCATCTACCCTTTCCAGCAACTGGTAATTTCTGTCTGCATAATGAGGAGGTGTGGGTAGAATGCAAAGAGAATCCACAATCGTTTTCATTGTTCCAGCCTCATCACTATTTCGCGAGCTTAGACACTTCACCGAGAAAGTCTTATCCTCGTTTTGTTCTTATGACAATTGCAGGCAACCAAATATCACGTATATTATCTTTTTCAAGGTTCACTTCTACTACTGTCCTTGAGCTTAAAACCGAACCTATTGTTTGCCGCTGCATTTTGGGTCGGACCCAGTTGCCATCAACCCAATCCAAATGAAGCCTTAAATCTTTGGCATCAAATTCAAGAACATCATGTGGGTTATCAAAATAAACCATGTATCACACTCCCCATCAAGAACCTTCTTTACAACACCAGACCACCAGCCATCTCTAGCATCAATGACTTCGTTTTCATGAAAAAACCCACCATTTTCCAGTAAATGTTGCGGGGCAAAGGCCCAATGAGATGAGGGTCAACTTGTTCTACAAGAGGAGCAAAATCATCTTCAGTAACCAAAGTTTTGTATTGAACAATTGTTTTCCTTTTCTTTTTCGAAGCTGATTTCACAGTTGCTTGTGGTTGTGGTTTCGGGAATTCTAAAATGGTAGCTAAATACCAAGCACCCCTAAAACCTTCCTTGTCACTGCTTACTTCGACTTCCTCACCTTTGTTGAAGAAGATAGTCTGGTTTTGCTGTTGAGGGTTTTGTCAGGGTTGGGGATTCGAATCTAAACCTTGTTAAGCCTGCTGCCGCCGCTGACAGTAGAAAAAAGAAGCACGTGGTACCAGTTTGCTGTTGAAAACGAAATTTAATGCCACCATAATTAAATCTTTCTTCACTCACTATTGTTAAGGGTTGTCCTTAACATAATGATCTTCAACGATTGGTTTGTCACCGATTAAAATCATTTAGGAACTTCTAGTCCTCATGATTGTATAAATGTTCCAACCCCGACACAGTAAATCTAGGTCGGAGCCATTAGAAGTTCTCCTATAGCTAATGTCAATTGGTTAATTTAAAGAAAAGGGTTTACGTTTCTCTCAACCATAACTTTTGTAGAAATGGATATTTTTGTAATCTTGTGTTGTTGAAGACCAACTAACCAACCCCTAGGCTCCTTCTGGGGGGCTTATGGCACGTTTTTGCAGACTGTCTGTGTGATAATCATAACTTTTTAGCTATGTTGAAAAAGATATTTTGATAATTTTAGGTCATGAATGACAAACCAGCCAACCAAAGGCACCTTTTTTGGTGCTTTGTGAGATGTATTTGCATGCCGTACAAAAAATGATTAGGAGAAATATATGTTTAGAGAGAGGATTCAACAAAACAAGACTATAAGATGATTGAAAGATAAAATTAAGTCATAAGGTATCATGAAGTCTTCTGCATAATCCAGGAAACTGTCAGTATACTATCACTTTTTTTTTTCTTTCTTTATTTTCCGGGAATGTTATATTTTCGTTTATGCATATCAAAAAGTAAAGCAACAATTAATTAAATGCCACAAATTAATAATAGAGCTTGTGGGGAAAAAAAATTGAGAGAGAGAGAGAGAGAGAAGAGAATGACAGCAAAGTATCTGCACTATTGCCATTCAAAATGGTTATGATTTGATTCCATCTATACACTGTCTTTTTACTCTTATCGTAAGAGACAAAGGAATGATGGTGATGGCGTAACAACGCTCATCTAATCGAAAGATGAACAAAATATCGTCTTAGAGATCATTTTTATCTGCTGTTTCATTTGACATCTACCCCACTGTCTACTTTCTTATCGCACTCTACAGTAACCCTTTCCATTGAACTTAATTTCCGTCTAGTACATACTCAGGAAGAAAGAAATAAAAGGAAAACAAGGAGTAAGAAAAGTTATGAAGACTAGGAGGCTATTGTCCAGTGGTTTTGACGAGGAAGTGGTTTATGACGCCGGCGGAGGTCTTCTAGGACTCGGCGAGTCTCATGCCGGCCGGCAGCAGTACTACAGTGCTTATAAGATTTTAGTCTTTCCTTGGTGGATGCTTCTAGTTCTCTCATTTCATCCAAAACTATCTGCCTATTTCTGCACTCTGTGCTACAAAAGCCTTGATCACCCCTGCAATCACAAAGATTCAATAGCAACTTTCAGAAAGCTTGTCGAGAAAATCTTAAATATTGGAAGAATACAATTTAATTCGTATGAAATTAATCCATATCTATGGCATCGCTATCTAAACACCAGGAATGGTGAACTTCGTATGATCACCTGTACATGTAGATATCTTTGTCTGGGCTCAACATCTTGTTGCACAAGTTACACGATATGAGGTAGCAATATTCAATGGTGGTCGCCTGGACTCGAAGACGCTGTGTTTTCAGAGCAGATTTTGTGACAACATTAGAATCTCCTTCTAGTAAAAGGCTTTGCAACCCAGCAACCACTAAGCCCTTCCTCGAGCTTGCACATGTGGATTTAGCCATGGCTTCCTCATTGAAACATCCTTCCATTTTGAAGGCAATCTTGAGTTTTGCTAGCATTTTCTATGAAGGAGATGAGGAAAGTTAGTAGTAATGTGAAATGTGAAGTGATGGAGAGATATGGTTATATAAAAGCAGATTGTGGCCACCATGCCTTTAAAAAAAAAAAACACACCATATAGTACAAGATATAGCTACAGGAAGCTTAATTTTCATTACTGTATGTTGTTTTTCGTGCAATTCACATGCTGATATAACCTTCACCGCTTTTGCTTGCTTTGTCAAAAGTAATTTATTATTAAATAACTTGGGAGTTAAAGCCTTTGAGTATTCTGTGACCCACCAAGAATAAGACTCAGCTTTTTGTCTGCTGTCCACTATAAGAAACGTGAAAGTTGTGAAAATAACAAGGAATTATGGATTCAGAACTACTGTTGATCACTTATAATTTAATGGCGTTGACCGGCCGGAAAATAAAATAAGATAAAACCACACTGCTGTTTTTGACCTCCTGAACATTAGGCATCATGGAAATGTCAGGGCTAAGAACTTGCAGGCCAATAGTTTGGGCTGATTACTACATCTAGGCGACATTAGTATCCAACAAAGTCCAGTCCAGAAGAATATCCACGGCTCCGTTAATAGCATGATCATCACTTCTCAGGAAAAACGAAGCATCAGTGTCCCTCAATGATGTTTATAATTCCAGATTCTGGTAAAGGATAATTTTTTTAATACAGGATAGAATAGCATCATTATCCTTCAATACATGCGCATTTTCTTTCTAGATAATGTTCTAATATATATTTATAATTTTATCATATCTCTTCACCGAACAGATTATGAAACATGGATGATTAAAAAAGATAACATGAATCCATCTTATTTAAGTTTTTAAACAAGAACATCATGGTAGCCCAGAAAAAAAAATTCATAATTGATGTCGTATTAATACATTAGATTTTTTTATTATCTACAAAACCTTTGTCAATTCATCAATCAAGAATAATAGAAATTAGGAGAAAAAAATATATATAGAAGCAAACTTAAAACTTGATCAATTAAATTACACCCTTCAGGGTTAATTATACTATGCCTAGTTAATCTAATTTATTGAATTAATTAAGGAGTTATTAAACAATAAGATGGGGATGAAGTATTTGAATGGATATGTGACTTCATCCCACCTTTAATTATGATCATTCTTCCTATTATTGGATTTATTCTTACTAGATATTCCTCCTAGCTAGACACATTAGCTGGCAAAGCTACAATGAAGCTCCAACATATTTTTGCAAATATTCCACATGATATCTTGGATTATGAATTTTTGTATTCTAAAACTAAATTGAGAAATTTATATATATATATATATATATATATATATATATATATATATATATATAAACTTTACTCTATAGCTTAGCCTAGTATAAAACCATCAAGTTAAAAATCTTAATAACTATCAAGCTCATATCTTCAAGTGGATTCCAAGATCATTAAATTGACAATAGATTATCTGTATAAACATCAATAAATATTGCGAAGATGCTCTGCCTAAACTTCAAAGAGTCTACTTAATTAGTGGAGTATAAGGCTAGGCAGATTACCACGTCTGCTTTTGCCATTAAAAGAAAAGAGAATTATTACTATTCAAAGGTATTTTCATGACAAAATATATATCCTCTGATTGTGGGGGAATATCTGCTCGTTTTTCCATAATTTGATAAATTACACGTTTTTTTGCTAGCTTTTAAAATTGGGAATCAGCGGGCTTTTGCAATTTGCATGGGAACAATTTTCTGTCAAGCATAATTATTGAAATTTAAATAATCCATGAAGGAATAAAAAATTAATCATAAAAAATCTTTGATTTTTTATTTAAAGAACCTCTAATGTTTTTAAATTTCATTATTGATTTATAATGATTAAAAGTGTTATTACTTTAAGGACATATAATTTATCATTAACATCAACAAAAGTATTATTACTTTAAAGTGTTTCAACAACTAAATACTCTTGTAATAAGTTTGATTATATGCTTGGTATACATGCTAGAATTCTATTATTATTTTTGTGTTAAAAAAAGTGTTTGTCACTAGTTATTTTTTTACATGCTTATAATTTTAAACATTTATAAATTCTAGGATTTTGTTGGACATCTTTTATTTAGCATGACTTCGGTGGTATTTGATATTGTGGTAGCGGTTGCTTTTCAAAGTATTTTTCACTTAAAATGCATAAAAAAATTATTTTAAAAAAATTCATTGTTGTCATTAGTACATCAAAATGATTTAAAAACATTAAAAAAATTATTTTAAAGAAAAAAAAACTCAAATTTTAACAAAAGCATGCCTAGCCAAATAGGCTCTTTATAATAATAAATTAAATATTTTTTCTTACTAGACTAATACTTTAAAAAAATTTGATGTACACTAATTTCTAAAACTACCCTTTCTCACCTCCAACTTTGCAACAAAAATATAATATTACCATCATAAGTTATAGATTTAGGGGTTGTCTGAAAGTGTGGTAGAGATTGTTTTTTAAAGTGTTTTTCGTTTAAAATGCATCAAAATAATTTTTTTAAAAAAATATATATTTTTGACATCATGACATAAAAATGATTCAAAAACACCAAAGAAGTAATAATTTGAAGTTGAAAAAATTAAAAAATATATATATTAAAAGTGCAGTTGGACCGCAATGACAAACTAGATATTAAAACCCATCATTAACTGATTTTGTATTCAATTTCTATAATTACAAACAAAAATGTCATTGCTTTCAATTCAACCAAATTGTTAATGATTAATCAAGTTTTAGATACTGATGTTCAGAAATAAAATATCCATCGTTCCAAATGATAGAAGAATAAGAGATAGGAAGACTTTTGCTTATGTTAAATAACTACATAGTTGAAAGCCAGTCACTTACGGCTAAAACCAAATGCTTTGGTTTTAATCAATAATCAACCAAAGACATTTGATGAAATTAAGTGATGATTAAAGCAACTTCGTTTAGAATATGAATCTTCTTTTTTAAAAAATAAAAAAAATCAGAAGGTGAATTTGTCAGCTAGCCAGCGATCAAACATTGTTGTATGCCAATGAGGAGCCCACCTTTAACGAACTGTTCACGCATGTTGATGCTAAGAATTTTTTTTATATAAGAATAATGCTAAGAAAACAAATAATTGCATATTGGAATGTTATCAAAAGGATATCTGACTTGTGAAACAAAACAACCCCAAAAATATTTAGAGATCTAGCATAATCTTACAAGTTCTGGTTATTATTTATGACTCACATGTCACAATTGACATATGTGAAACATGAGTCGCAAATAACAATTGCGACTCGCCAAATAAATATTTCCAGGGGCAGTTTTTTCAATCTATAACTCCCTGCCCAAAAAAACCACAATACACAACAATCCACAACATAATTTTTCCAGCCAACTTCGAATAACAATTTACATAAGCAGCACATTTAGTTGAACACAATCCAATCCTAACTAACATAGTTAAACACAAATATTAGCTTGGCATATTATTTTATTAAAATTACATATAATCATCTATTCAAAATTATCATGACATATGATGTAACTACAACTAATAATCGACCCAAGTTGTGGATGGTTTTGGAGCGGCACTCCATCTCATTCAACTAGAGAACAAGTGTGTAACATCCGTGAAAGGTTAGGAACAATATCACTCTAGCTTTTGAATTGGCATGAAACGCTCGTGGACAGACCTGTTCCACCACCCCAACTGCTCTAACTCGAAGACATGTTTGTAGCATCCGTGTAAGGGTCATCACCAATATCACCCCAACTCGTAGAAAGGGCCTAGAATGCTCATGGAAGGACTATCATTCTCAACACTCATACGATAAACAACCTCATCTTTTGTTTATGTCACTTCAAGACGCTCAACCTTCACAACCTCTTAAAGTCCATCATGACACAAAAATACAGGTAGTTGGTACCCTGGATTCTTCCTACTAGATGCTTTATGGAATTGAATGTGATATCTTAAAGAACATGTGCTTCATTTAAAACCTTATAAAGATCCTTTTAGTGTGGTTCCAAACTCAAGATGAGAGAGTAGCAATATTTAAGATGGGGTTTTCTTTAGTTGGTGAACCATGTTGTAGTCACTATATTTTAATTTGAGAAACTTGATAGCTTCTTCATTACTTATTAGTTTGTTGACTTCATCATCCTTCTCAAGCTCTTCTACTACATTCTATTTTTCCTTCCTCTACCTTTCTAGCTCTTCTAAAGTAAAACTCCTCCCACTTCTTATCAAACCCCCAACCTTAGCACGCATGATTATAAAAGGTATGTCTATATTTTTAAAGCAAAGCATGATAGTTTCTAGTGATCGTGTAAGCTTACACAAAGAATTTATTAGTCTTGAGAATAAAAAGTACATAGAGGTGTGTGTTAGGGTAAGGATAGTCTGGAAGGAAAGAAAAGAAAAAAGAAAGAGGGGGTAGAGAAAAAAGAAGAGAGAGGCTAGTTCGGGCTAGTCGTCTTGGCGCAGTCTAAATGACCTTTTTTTTAATTTTAGGAATCATCATTTGTCATTCGAAGCCTTTTAAAAAAAAACATGTTTGGGAGACTTTGATTAACAACAATAGAGGAGAAAATGCTCATTATACAAATATTACCTTTTTATTATTCGTGTATGATAATGTTACCATGGTTGTGCCTTTGTCTTTACAAGAAATAAATGATTTAATTTTGTGGCTTATGTTAATATTTCTATATGAGATTTCTTCATGTAATTTTATAAATGTTTCTACAATAGAAATGAGAGTTTTAGTTTTCTTTCCTGTTAAATAAAGCCTTATATTAATAATAATAAATAGATAAAAGTAAATGATTTGATTTGTGTGTACATTCAAGGACACATGAGCAAATATACGACCAAGAATAATCTTTGATTCTTTTAGAGATTAGTGGTTAGGAGGTTTGAAGAATGATCCTTGATTATTTGGTATTTTTAGAGTTAAGTGGTTAGAAGATTTAAAGAAGGTTCCCCGATTTTTTTTTTTAAGATAGGTGGTCACAAAGACTTAGAGAATTTTAACAGAGACTTGGATATTTTATCAGAGATTTTTATGGAGAAACACTAATTTATTAAAAAAATTCAAATGATGAATATACAATTCTAGAGACAATCCAAAGATTATATGATTTCATGTAGCTCATATGGAATGTGCAAATTTGTTTTCTTTCTTATTCAGATTGCCTCTCCTTCTTGATAAATTATTGGAGATATCCTCTAATGATCCATCTTTCTAACTCTATTTTAGGGTATGGTATATAAAGGATGATTCCTTGAATCATGTTGCAGATCCCGTAAATCACAAATCTGTCAACAATCAAGCATGTAACAGCTAGGAAATAAAAGGAATAATTATCTGTGTATGGTAACTTTGCCTTTTCAATTTTTGTAACCGTTAGGCAGAATATCCTTAATTTTAGTTTCCTTTGTTAAGAATAGATTAAGCAGACTTTGTATATATATAGAACACTAATCTCTATATGAATGTGTACAAGCAATACAATATTCTTCTGGCAAAATAATTCTGTGCACTAGCCTATCTTCATTATAGTATTCCTTAGTGTCATGCTCATAGTCATAATAAAGGAGATAAAACTTGTTAGGTTTTTGTTTTTTTATGTTTGAACCACTTTTTTTAAAGAAATGGGTATTGCATGAAGTATTTTCATTTAATGGTTGTCAATACCTCATCATATATGGTGATGAGAGGTATAGTTAGGCGATCATAAATATTCCCCTTAGTATTCCTTTTGGATGCTTTAATAGGAGACGAATGGCATTGTGTAGCTTTTACTTTTTTAAAATGAGGGTGACCATGCTTATTCATGTTAGCTTCCTCTACTCGAATATGGTTCTCTATTAGTTATTTTATTATAATAAGAGTTATGTCATAGAGATTGTATATGTTTTTCTATAAAAAATAATTATAGACTCTACTAATCAAGGCTTTAGTGATGATAGGTTCAATCATTTTTTCATTGAGTCTTTAGAAGCATGCTTTGGGGCTTTCATCCTCTTATTTGGACATGACGAAGAGTTTTGTCATGTTTTTGGTTGGAATGCTTATATTGATACCGCACCCTAGCATATTCTCTTTTAATTATAGGTAAAATCTTGCACATAGCCTTTATAATTCATCAAGAGGAATGGGCTTAAAACCCTTGAAAGATGAAAGAGTGTAGATAATAGTTATACCTAGTTGATTGGAGATACCAAGATCTAGGTTCAAATGGAAAATTAAGCCATATAACATTATTGGTGGCACTAAAAAATTATTATTTCCTACTTATTCCTATAATGAAATAAGTGTTGGATGCAGCATGATAAAAAGTGAGCTGAGCTCTTAATAATTTTTATATCTTGATACACCAAGTGAAGTATAACAGAATACTCTTAATAAAAGATCACCTATAAGAGTGAGAAATATGGCTATTTTTTTGAGAATTTTGATAAAGGCTGGATTTTCTAAAGCACTCATGAATCCAAGAGTTGTTCAGGGCCAAATGAACACAACAGTGAGAACCAAAATGTTAAATAGTTCAAGACACCGCATTAATTATATAACCGAGTAAATCCAATGGTATTTTACTAAGAAAGGTTCAAAGTCAAAAAGCTACCTATCATGATGAAGTAATTTACCAAATCATTATCTCTCAACAAATCTTTAAATTGTTTTCAAACTGGTGAGACAATTTCCATTCATAGAGGGGATTATTGAAAATTTATTTTAATTAACATGATTTAAATAAGTTATGGGTGAATGAAAAATTAATCTCAAATAACCTTTGGTTTTCAAACTCAAAGAACCCTTGGTTTTTCTAAATTTATGATAGCTAATCAAAGGTTGATAGTGGTGGGAATTAATTCTTCAAACTTTTAGCTTCCAAAATTCATTATAAATTGGGGGGGTAGGGGGAGGAAGAGTTTTCAACTTGGATTTTTGAGATTTTTACCCACTTTTCCTTGCCTTATTTATAGTGTTTTTCTTCTCCTTTTATGCTTTGGTTTTCCTTTCAAATCTAGAGTTTAGGTTTATCTTGTTAAGTGATATTTGAGTTACATGATATTTTATTCAAAAACCTTGTTTAGAAGTACATCTAAACCAATGTGGTTTTTTTGAATTTTATGAGGCATATTACAAACATTCTAATTGCATAAGTGATAAGTAATAAAACCATAAGGACAAATGATTCATCACTTTAAAGTGCTTCGATAAATACCCTTCTTGTTTTTATTTAAGCATAGTTAATTTTATTATTAATATGCATGCAAGTATTTTTTTTAAATTTTATATCAATTGTAACTTTGAATATATATATATATATATGAACTTTGATTTACAGTTGATTCTTGTGTCATGCTTTACTCATTGATAGAAATGTTGGTAATGGCGTATAAAATAGTGTCTGCATAGAAAAGTTGTGCGCGCAAAAAGAGATAGTGTTCATGAAAAATTTGTTCACTAAAACGTTCAGCTACCTGTTTACTACTGCAACTTTATTTTGATCCTGTAGCAGTGTATTTTTTGAAGAATTTCTCCAAACAGGTGATGAAACTGCAAGAACAAAAAACCAAAAAAAAGAAGGAAAAGAAGAGAAAAGTTGCCATTGATAGAAGGGCTTGGTTGAGTTGATGATTGACACCTAATCGGCTTTTGCCAATTGCATCCGCTCAAGAAAATTCTTGAAGTTGCGACCCGCAAAGGACTTGATCTCATTTGCTCTTGATCATCAAATTCGCCTCCTCACCAAAATTTCACCTAAGATCGAACTTGGGAAATTACAACTTTGCCTCTGTGACTCTACTTGAATACCCATGCATTGAATTCAAAATTGTCAAAAATAAAATACAAACGCATCCAAGATATGCACTGTGTCTAAAATTACATTCAAATACGACTACAAGTATAGCTGAATGAGCTCATCACTGACTACAGACGGAGTCAATACACCAAGATCAGTGAAGAGCAAAGTAAGATACTGAGGAGGAGTATAATCCCAAGCCGATGTCTCAACCTCGACCTTTGCTGGAATAGGAACCCCGAAATCAATAGGGCGTAAAGCAGGACCCATGTCTTTCTGGTCCAATGGATAGAGACGAGCAAACTGCAAAATAGAGTGTCCATATGTAACTGTAAGAAACTTGAAAGCCAAGCCCATAGGCCAAACTCCAATGTTAAATTTCTGTTGATAATAAAATACTGGTTTCAATAAAATGTGCTGCCTCCAGCTGATTGATTACCAAAGAGTTAGCGTTGAACTAATATCTATTGAACCCTAAAGGTACAGATTGGCATACCTTGTAGCTTTCAGCGGCCACGTAAACAGGCTTATTCATGCTGTGGGCAACCAATGCAATCTGGTATGTTCCCATCATGTTAATTATACCTCCACTTTCAACCACTCCATCTGCTCCAACAAACACCATGTCTACCTCATCCATAGTATATGCCACAGCAGAGTCTATAAGGAGTTTCACAGGAACATCAAGCTTGGCCAGCTCATTGGACAACCGTAAGCCTGTCCTATCAGGCCTTCCCTCTGCAATTTACAAGTATGAAAAGTTTGTAAATTGGTAGCCCAGTATAGAAGCACATAAAAGTAAAGGTCGGTCTCAAATCTAAAGGCCAAAGACAGAGCAGCTATACATTAAAAACAAAATAAGTAGGTAATTATGCTGAAAATGAGCGGCACCAGTTTCCTTTCTTGAGCCCAACACCATGCTTAACAGATGGGCAAAGCACATTTCAATTAAGATTTTTGTTTCTCTCTCTACTCATGCTTTTTACGAAGCAAATGGCGATGAGAAAATATGCAATATGCAAGTTACAAAATTTGTGCTAATAAATGTTCAAGGTGATGTTAAGTAAGATAGGGACACTCTAAGCAGGTGCAAGAGTGTTGAGAAACAAAACCTGTGCAGAAAACTCTGAACAGTTTTTTACTTTGAGCCGCTGTTTTCAGAACTTCCAACACAACTCTGGAGAAACCATGCACCAAAATAGTGCAACCATCAAAGATAAAATCTTGACTAAGCATGGCAATGATCCTGCGCGCCTGCAATATCAAACAACAATTCCTTCTACTCTCAATATTCATATGAATAGCAGCATATGGAAACAACCCGGTAGTAGCAAAACAATTGCGACATAAAGCTGTATAATTAGCTAAAATACCTTGCAAGATATCTCTCCAAACTTCTCTGCACGTTCAATCAACCGAGATTTAGCTGAATTAAAGTCCTCGTATTCTAAAGCAGAAGTTCTGGTTACATACCGCATGAACAGATCGCAACCTGCTGTCAAAGATATGGAGGTTGTGTCCCACAACTGGAAACAACTACCAGTGTAAATCATCACAAGCAAACACTAAAAACAAATCACATCTATAAAATCCCTCTTCGTTGATTAAAAATCATTGTTAATTACAAAGAGTAAAAACCTTCATTTCCAATTCTAAGCACATAGCTGTTCTTCAAGATCAAAACTTTATCACAAAATCACAATTAGCACAAAAAAAAAACCCTTAAGAAGCAACAAAACACACTCACTTTAAGCGAATCAGAGGCCTTTTTAAGCTCAATTTCAAGCTCCATCATAGTAGTAGCCTGACAGTTCCTAATAACGGCCGCAAGCGCCCTAATCGCTGCCACAGCCTCCGCCAAGTCAGGCTGCTTCCTCCAGCTATTAAACTCATCGATCACACTAAACGGCTTTCCAGCGACTGTGGGGACAGCGGTCTCCTGCGCGCCGTCCGGGTCACTGCCGACGGCTGCCTGGGCCTGGGCGAGCCAGTCGCTGGTGACGACAGCGTGGTGGGCGGCGCGTGTCTGGTAATACGCGGAGATGTTGTTTTGAGGATTAGGGTTTTGGAGAGTGTCGGGCATGGAGAGAGGCGGTGGAGATGGGGGAGTGAGAGTGTCGGGCGGGTTGCGTAGTTGGGGAACCGCGTCGTTCTGTTGTCTGTCGAGAATGAAAGACGCCGATCTCCACCACATTTATGCGCGCGTGTTTTTGTGTGTCGTTTAAGTTTTACGGGAGGGGATAATTCCGGTGAGATGTTATTAGAGTACAGTAAACTAATAAATTAATACATGGAGGGAAGCCGACGCTGTGCACAACCCTTCTCTTCTCATGTTCCGGGAGGAAAAGATCAATTCGGATTCTTTCAACGCCCACCAAATCCCATCATAGATTATTTTGGATTAAGAAAATATTCTTCTTATAAATCCAATTATCTATAGATAATTTAATTTTAATCCAAAAACACTCCTATTTATGTTTAATATTATTTAATGAAACGAATTATGTAATGCAATCAAGAATGTAATAATGTATTGACATGGAAATAACACTTTAATTCTTGAAAACTTCACAATAGTCCCTCTTTTTTATTGTTTTTACAATCCTATTTTTTTATAAATATGTTTTAGTCCTTGTGTTGAAATTATCTTACAATTAAGTTCCTTTGTAACTCATTTTAAAAATCATGCTACTTCATTACCAAGTTTTATTAGATAATGTGACATGTATGTGATGAGTAGGTTCGTTTGTTTTACATCAAATATCTTTTAAATAAAAAATATTTTACATATAAAATGTTTTCTTGTAAAATATTTTTTAATATTAGTGATGACGATGATAATAAAAAAGATTCGATAATGATAAAAAACAAAATGAATATGGTTGTTAAAATAATTAAAAGATATTATAAATAAATTACTATTTATAAAATATTTTATATAACTTTACAAGTTAAAAGTATTTTTTAATAAATTAATTAAATTTAAAAATTAACTAGAAAATATTTTTATTAACTAATTTTTCTGTAAAATATTTATAAAAAACAAAAATTAAAAAAATATATTATCTAGAAGCCAACTATACGAGCCATTATATAATCATTTGCATGACATCTCAAGTATTTGTTAGCGTTTGGAAGCATATAAGAAGTTTAGGCAATGGTCAATTCACGTCCAAAAAACTAAGAACAAAGAAGCTCCAGCTTGAGATAAGAATTACTTATAATATTATAAATGGAAAAGATAATAATCCCCTTGGTGATATTATTGTACCTCAAGAGATATTACTATTCATTATAATTACTATTTTGTTTATTGATCATCTTATTTTTTGTATTTATTTTGGGGGTAAAGTGGTTTTTTCACCATGATATAAATGTTTTTTTGAGAATTATGTGGGTTATTTTGATAATTATATTTTTTAATGCACAACAAAATTGCTAATATAAGCATTTAATAAAATAATCTAATGTCTTATATACGTGGGCGTTTTTGTATTTTTATATTTAATAAAATAGTATAATTGCTATATTATCTTTACCGTTGAATTTTTTAACTTGAGCTTCAAGGGTTTGGTTGTAATTTAATCATGGTTTGTTTGTTATTATTGTTTAGTCCTAAGAGCATTTTTAATTTTGTACAAAAAAACTAAAAGGCAGATGATGCGTGCCTCGCACGCATCAACCGCTTTTTGGTGGAACGTACAATTGGTTCTAGTGATTGTAATTGTGATTTCGCTGCATCATTTTATTCGTCTCAGCGTTTTCTTCCTCTTTAGGTGGCGCTTGTATGGTGTTTCGATGTCGTTTGACCCGAAATTGCTTTTATTTTCTTTCTTTCCTTTCCTTCTCATTCTTTCTCGGGTTATGTGCTAGCCATGCAAAAAATCATATCAGCCTTTCAATTTTTTTTTTATTTAGTCCCTCTTCTCATATTTGTAATTATTTTATCTGCATTGATTATTTCTAATTGAATTTTGTTTTCGATTCCATCTCTGGTCATTTGATTTTTTTGATTCATTTTCAAATTCAGTCCCCATTCTCTTAATTATTATTTGTTCTATTTTGAATCATTTTCTTGAATGATTTTTTTTTTTCAATTCCATTCTTAGACATAGAGGTGTTCACGGTCCAGTTCGGTTCAGTTTTAACTTAAAAATTCAACCAAACTGGAAAATAGTATTCCTTATCAATATAACTCAGACCGAACCGAGAACCGGTTTAGACCGAACTAATTTTGTGCGGTTCGGATCGGTTTTTTAGCATTAAAAATTGGAAAAACCGGAAACCAATTAAATAGGTTTTTTTTTTTTTACTGTTGTCGTTATACCAAAGCCCTCTAATTCCTTCATTTCACAATGAATCAAAGATAAGAGAAATGCTTAGATCTGCAAATGCATGTAGAGCCATTACAACCACCAAAAAAGGTGCAAAACCCCTGCTCTTCCAACACCAGATAAAGTCCACAAACACAAATTTCTATTACTTTCCACTCAATAAAAAATGACTCCATTCAAATGAAAGGATCTAGATCGAGCCTGAAAAACTGAAACTGGTTTCTTGATGTGTGGGTTGTTGTCAGTGGTTGTTGATAGGAGTAAAGTGAAGGTTATGGACGACACTGCTACATGAAAGACGATCTAGATTGAGCCTGAAAAACTGAAATTGGTTCTAGATATGTGGGTTGTTGTCAGTGGTTAATGATAGAAGTAAAGTGAAGGTTGTGGATGACGCTACCATATGGAAGACTAGAGAGTGATGGTAGGAAGAGGTGGGAAGCTCTGGTGTAAAAATTCAAAAGGAGGATTTAATGTTAGGTTAACATGAGAGAAAATGAGAGAGAAGAGAGGAGAGGAGAGGGAGGCGGCTGGAAAGTGATGAAATGATTCAGGGTTAGGGATGTTTGCTTTTATACCTTGTTTTTAAGGCTTTCAGATTCAATTGAACCGGTGCGGTTCGGTCCAGTTCAATCGGCTTAAACTTTTTGAAACCGAAACCGAACCGGACGGAGTGGTTTTTTTTATTTTTTTAATTAGTTTATTCGGTTTTTTCTATTGATTCGGTATTTTCAGTAAATTTTTTCTTGGTTTTTTCGGTTTAATTGGTTGGTCTGTTTTTTTAAACACCCCTATCTAGGCATCTATTTTTATATAATATTGGTCATACTCTTTACAAAGAGTTTTAATCAACCAAGTTGAAACAACAATTAATTTTATATTGATTAGAAGAAGAGGATATTAATTGCTTATAAATATATTTTTTTTATATAAAAAGCACTTTTTTAAAAAGCAAAACTCATTATATGATTTTAATAATACAATATATTTTAAAGAATTTATTTTATATGGGTATGGTCACGTATTATTATAGTTGCTGTCCATAAAAAAAAGAGTGTTTTTATGTTTATAACGAAAAAATTCTCGTCTCCTAAATGATAAGAAATAAGTGTCAGCCTGATTTGTTTTGGTGTTTCAAAAATGTTTTTGAAAAAGCTAAATTTTTTTAATTTTAAATTAATATTTTTTTAATGTTTTTAGATCATTTTATTGCAACCGATGCTAAAAAATAATTTTTAAAAAATAAAAAAATGTTATATTAATATATTTTTAAATAAAAAATATTTTAAAAAATAATTAAACTATTCGTATAAACATGCTCATTATAACGAGGACTTAATTGATTGATATGAGAATTTATTATATATTATTATTATTATGATCATCAGCAAAACAAACATTCTACGTGCATACTTTGCTTGCTAAAACAAAAGAGGCATGCAATGCGTCGCGTCAGCAAAAAGCAAAAAAACGAACGCGTTCTTGGGAAACAACAAATCTAGAGAGAGAAAAAAAATAGGAACAAATATGTTTGGAACAAGAAAATAAAAGCAAAAAAGACACACATACAGTTGGTATACAAAGTCAACAGTCAATACTCAAATACCAATCCCTTCTTATCCACTATCTCCCCAACACTTGCCCACTCCTGACTAAAATCTGAGGGCATTCTTGAACTTTTCAATTTTCAGTTTTTTTCGCTCATCGAACCCTTTTTTTTTTTTTTTTTTTTTGAGTTCCTTATCATAACAAATTAACAATACACACACACATGCACATCATTAACCCTATGTCCTCTGTCAACACACACAAAAATTTATTTATTTATTTCCAATTCCAGGTGCTCTTAGATTTTTCATTTATTAGCATTTTTATGCTTCTTCCCTCATGTCATTAAATGGAGCAGCTTGTTTATATATATACAAGAAAGAGGAGAGGAAGAAATACATGGTGATGACGATGACGATGACGATGACGGTGGTAATTTAGCAGCTTCATACAAAAATTTGATTGCTTCTTTAGAGAATCCCTATCTAGGTAGACAGCCAGGCTTTTTTATTGCAAATCCGCACCTACCCCTTTTGTCACGGATTGATTTGACTACGTGTCATAAATCTCTTGGAGAACAAGATCTTATGCTGTTGTTGTTAATTGTCTTTTCAAGGTAATAAAATTAAAGTTTGTATTTTTTTTTTCACGGTGTTGTGTTGTATCATTCAATCAGACCCTTTTCCCTTCTCTCTATCTCTGCAAGGAAAGATTAGAGACAGATTTGTTCTACTTTTGTTTTAGGTGTTGGATTTGATCAATTTAGTTGTAAAGCTGGTGGGGGTGTTTTGAAAAGAAGAAGTTTTTTATGTGAATTCTACTGGTTGAGATCGCGTTGCATGACTTTTCGCTGTTTTGAGCTTCTGGGTATTTTTAGTTTAGTGTATTTTTGTGAGTGGTAAGTTGTTTCTTGAACTGGGTTAGGTTTTCATAGGTGTGTTGAGGTCAGTTCTGGGTCAAGGAGTGATAAAGAAGTTGAAGGTGCATGTTTGAGGTTATTGGAGGTGGGATGATTTCTTTCAATTTTGGATCGATTAGGGTATTTTCGTGATTGTCTGCTTACTGATGAAATGAATAATTGGTGTTAGATAGTGGTGGAGATTTTGATTTCTTGATTGCGATGTTTGTATCTCTTGATTCGAGATGAAAATTTTTGGATATTGTTAGTTGGTTAAGAGTGGCAAATGAATATAGCATAATGAACGGGGCAGTAAGGATTGGTTTTAGATGAAACCTTCCGGCAAGACGTTTTCTGAGCTAATTTGCCTTTTGAAATCCTGGATCCCTTGGCGCTCTGAGCCAGCTAGCGTGTCAAGGGATTTTTGGATGCCCGATCAGAGTTGTAGGGTATGCTACGAGTGTGATTCTCAATTTACAATATTTAACCGCAGACATCATTGTCGACTTTGTGGCCGAGTTTTCTGTGCCAAGTGTACAACCAACTCAGTTCCTGTTCCATCAAGTGATCCGAGGACTGTTCAGGAAGACTTGGAGAAGATTCGGGTATGTAATTATTGTTCCAGGCAATGGCAGCAAGGTTTAGCTACTTTTGATAATGGAATACAGATTCCCAGCCTAGATCTTAGTAGTTCACCTTCTGCAGCAAGTTTTATCAGCACTAGATCTTGTGGCACAGCTAACAGTAGTAGCATAACCTGTGGTTCATTGCCATACATGGTTCGGCCTAATCAGCAAGCTCAGCATAGTTCACGTCTCAGCCCTCCTCAAGCAACAGAAATGGAGACCAGTTCTGATAAGCAAGGGGAAGTGGAATCGGCTAGGTGCAAAGACCCTGTTGCTGACATAGAATATAGATCTCCAGACGGATATGCATTTTCGGTGAACAGGTATGATGATGGTCTTCTTTTAGCATTAAATATATAGTTATTATTTGAAGCATGCATCAGAAATGTATAGAAATGTAACAATCTAATATGCTTTTTTTCAAGGCATTGAGGTTGAATAAATTGATATGCCATTTATTAGCCAGAGAGAGTGGTTCTTTTTTAGAGTATAGCGATTAGCTAATTCCTTTATGATCATCCAATGTTACTCGTTGCTGTCTAGGTTTGTTTACATATGTTTACCATGTAAAGGCTTCTCAAACCAAAAGAATTCACTCTTTATTCTCCTCGTCATAGAAGATCCTTAGCTCCCATGGAAGCAGCCTAGGTTTGTTGAGATATGTGTGTGTGCAATGGCCCCTCAAGCCAAAAGGATCAACCTTTTGCACTCAAAGATAAAAGGATCTTTTGCTTAGGTTTAAAGTTTAGCATGCCAAAATCGGCCCCCTCGGCAGAAGATTGAGTCCTAGATTTGTCTCTGCGTACAAGCATGGTAATATTTGGAATTTGTAGCTCCGCCATGTAGAAGATTTTAGTTTTAATGCATAGCTATTAATTATTAAATCCTTGGTTCTGCTTTAGTGCCAGAAGTGATGACGACGACGACGAGTATGGTGCATATCAATCTGATTCTGAAACAAGGAATTCTCCTCAAGTCAATGATTACTATCGTCAAGTTGAGTTTGATGACATGAGTAATGACGGTGGATCTCGCAAGGCTCATCTTGATGGAGAAACTATTGAACCAAAAAGTTTAAGCAGTTCTCCAATAAGGCACAGTTCTGGTCCACAGAATTTGGAAGGAATGCCACAGCTAAGGAAAAGGGATGAACGAGAGATGGATGATGAATGTGAAGTACCGTCATCTATGTATACTGGAGAAGATGGTAACACTGAACCTGTGGATTTTGAGAACAGTGGAGTGCTTTGGCTCCCCCCCGAGCCAGAAGATGAAGAAGATGAGAGGGAAGTTGGTTTATTTGAAGATGATGATGACGATAGGGATGCTGCAGGAGAGTGGGGATATTTACGGGCATCTGGAAGTTTCAGAAGTGGAGAATTTCATAACAGGGATAGGTCAAGTGAGGAGCACAAGAAGGTCATGAAGAATGTGGTTGATGGGCATTTTAGGGCTTTGGTATCTCAACTATTACAGGTTGAGAATGTTCCCGTGGGAGATGAAAATGATAAAGAGAGCTGGTTGGAGATCATCACATCTTTGTCATGGGAGGCTGCTACTTTATTAAAGCCAGATATGAGCAAAGGTGGAGGAATGGATCCTGGTGGATATGTGAAAATAAAATGCATTGCTTCTGGACGCTGCTGTGAGAGGTAATCGCTACCTTGATTTACACTTCCCATGGATAGGCCGCCCTGTTCCACTTTTTTTTAAGATAACTACTCAATATGGATTTCTCATTCCATGGATAATCAAGGTGAAAGGTTGTGAAGCTATATCATAAATAACATTAACTAACTTGCTTATTTTAAGTTTTTATAACTCCATAAGGAAAGGTATTTGCTTTTAAAAGTGAATTTATTTTTTGCTACACTTCTTGATGCTGTTTTTATAAGTTTATTTTTACCTGCTTTGATTTTGATTTATCTTCTAGTATGGTGGTCAAAGGTGTTGTTTGCAAGAAAAATGTTGCTCATCGTCGAATGACTTCAAAAATAGAGAAACCTCGATTGTTGATCCTTGGAGGGGCTCTTGAGTACCAGCGAGTTTCTAAGCACCTGTCAAGTTTTGATACTCTATTACAGCAGGTTCTGATTTCTAAACACTTGTCTCAACCCTTTATGCTTTAGTTTCTTCCTCATTGCTCTCAATGTACCAGAGCAATTATGTGTTTTTGCTTGAACTTTTTTTCCTTTTCAGTTTCTTATGAGTTGTCCCATTCTCTAGGAAATGGACCATTTGAGGATGGCAGTGGCAAAGATAGGTGCACACAACCCTGATGTCCTTTTAGTGGAGAATTCAGTTTCAAGACATGCACAGGAATACCTTCTTGCTAAAGACATATCTCTTGTTCTGAATATCAAGAGGCCACTTTTAGAACGTATAGCCCGCTGCACAGGTGCTCAAATAGTCCCGTCAATTGATCATCTAGCTTCCCCAAAGTTGGGGTACTGTGAAAAGTTCCATGTGCAGAGGTTTTTGGAAGATCTTGGTACTGCTAGGCATGGTGGGAAAAAACTGGTGAAGACATTAATGTATTTTGAAGGCTGCCCAAAGCCATTGGGTTTTACTGTAAGTCCCTGAAACTTGAGTCATTTTACAACAAGTTGCTGAGGTTAAAAGTTTTGATGGACACTTGATCAGGTTTCTGAATTGCATTGTTTTTGGCCAATCGATGCTTTATCTACTCTGGTGATTTTACACATTGTAACGAAGTTGAAAACATTTTCTGAGTTATTGTTCAGGAAATAATCCTGATTGGACTATGGAATGGTTGGTGGTCCCAGCTGCATGCACCTATGCAATTGTGTAGCTAGTAGCTTTGCCATTGATATATTAGTCCTTTGATTTTGCGGGCTACTTTCAATTTGATTGCTGGGCCTACTACTAAGTTGTATTTATCTCTTTAATTTCTATTATCTCAGATTTTACTTAGAGGTGCTAATGGGGATGAGTTGAAGAAAGTGAAACACGTGGTCCAATATGGTGTTTTTGCAGCATATCACTTGGCTTTGGAGACATCTTTTCTTGCTGATGAAGGAGCATCTCTGCCAGAACTCCCGTTGAACACTCCAATAACTGTTGCACTTCCAGATAAACCATCAAGCATTAAGAGATCAATATCAACTGTACCTGGTTTCACTATTGCTGCCAATGAAAAACCTCAAGGACTGCAATCTAGCAATGAACCACAAAGATCCTATAGCGCCCCTACTGCAAGTCTGGTGTCAACCATCATTGGTTCTTCTGTTGACAATGTACCTGCAGCAGATTGTCCCAGCTCTCAATCCTCAGAATCCACTACATCTCGCTTCAATTCAACTGAATTTCTTTCTGCCGTTCCTTATACTGAGAAAGCTGTATCATGTTCTTACCACACATTTGTGGAAAAAACCAAAATGGATTCTGGAGCTTCTCTGGTTGCTGAAATTGCTGAGGCTGATCATCTTACTGCTAGTGGCTTTGGGTCTTCAGATGGTGTTGCAATGAACTCTTCCCTGAACGATTTCAATGAAATCATCACAACTCAACCACAGAGTTCAGAGGTATCATCTGCTCAACAAGATTCTAGAAGGAATCTTGAGGAGCCAGAACCTTTAAAAGAAGAGTTTCCTCCATCACCTTCAGATCATCTGAGCATTTTGGTTTCCTTGTCTTCCCGGTGTGTGTGGAAGGGGACAGTCTGTGAGAGGTCCCATCTCTTCCGCATTAAATACTATGGAAGCTTTGACAAACCTTTGGGTCGGTTTTTGCGAGACCATTTATTTGATCAGGTAAAATATTTTTTCCCAAATTTGTTATATCTTGTAGAAATTTGGTCATTACTATATCTGTTATACTCGCAGAGTTACAGCTGCCGTTCTTGTGAGATGCCTTCAGAAGCACATGTTCATTGTTATACTCACAGGCAAGGAACCCTTACTATATCTGTTAAGAAGCTACCTGAAATACTGTTACCAGGTGAACAGGATGGGAAAATCTGGATGTGGCACAGATGTCTGAGGTGTCCACGTATCAATGGTTTTCCTCCAGCTACTCGGAGAGTAGTAATGTCAGATGCTGCTTGGGGTTTATCTTTTGGGAAATTTTTGGAGCTTAGTTTTTCAAATCATGCAGCTGCAAGCAGGGTGGCAAGCTGTGGTCATTCTCTTCACAGGGATTGTCTTCGTTTCTATGGGTAATTTTGTTATTCTCTTCATCATGTTATGCTGTAAATTATCATACAAATTCATTATTATCTACAGTCACTACATGTTGTGAAATATATAATAATGGCATTTCTGCTGGATTTAATCTTGACAATTGTTTTATAAACATTATGGAACCAAGATGTCAGTCAGGACCATGTTGGGTTATATCTGCTAAAACACCTCTTTCTTCAATGTTCTTGTATATTTACTGAATGTTTCTAGTTATATAATTTTTAAGCTTGTGTGTCCATTTGACAATCTATAGCAGGAGAAAAATCCTTTTCATAAACAAGTCCTCTCACTCTCACACTGTCTTTACACGTGCAGTTTTGGGCAAATGGTTGCCTGCTTTCGATATGCGTCAATTAATGTTCTCTCTGTATACCTTCCTCCCTCGAGAGTTGATTTCAGCTATGAGAATCAAGAGTGGATGCAGAAAGAAACAGATGAGGTGCAGTGATCCCCATTTTGGACTTTTCATTATCTTACACCTTTATATGGGTGATTACATTGTCTGATTATAACAGGTGGTCAATCGGTCAGAACTTCTACTTTCTGAAGTACTCAATGCTCTTAGTCAAATCTCAGAGAAACGATGTAAGATTGAGCAACTTAACAGAGGCATGAAACTACCTGAATTGAGACGCCAGATAGCAGAACTTGAATTGATGTTGCAAAAGGAGATGGCAGAATTTGAGGTGAGGTTTACTATACCTTTTGATTTTCTAGTCTTTAGTTACACAAGCATCATAGGTGAGCCATTTCTGTAGTGAACACTTTTGCATGTGAATAGGGACTCTTTAAAGTAATATTATGTTCAAAATCTTCCCTAATTCTGCTACTTTCTGAATGTTAACCATCTTTAACACCCCCACCCCCAAAAATTTTCTTAAATTTACTTTCAACTCATAGAAAGTGAATGTTGTCATGTTTATTAACAGAATCACAATCATGGAAAATTAACAATTCACTATACACAAAATGCTCTGTCATTTAGTCAAAATGTTTGTAAAAATTGAAGTATTCATAGCTTTATTTATTAAGTTCACATCTATGTAACTATGGAAAGCATCTTCTGACTTCTATAAAGTTCCCTTAGAAATCTGTTTTTCCTCACAATTATTTTCATCGTCATTTTTTTTTTGTTTAAAAAGGTGCATATAGTTGAAACAGATATCAAATCTTTTGCATCCTTGTGGTTTCTATGATTTCTCAGAAATCTTTCTTAAAAGTTTTTGTGTGAATTTGTTATATAAAAATACTTCTAGTTTAAATCGTTCTCATTGCTGTTCAGGAGTCGCTCCACAAAGTCTTGAGCAGGGAAGTGAAAAACGGGCAACCTGTTATTGACATTCTTGAGATCAACAGACTGCGGCGGCAGTTACTCTTCCAGTCTTACATGTGGGACAACCGTCTGATTTATGCAGCCAGTTTAGATAACAGCTTCCATGATGATTCAAACAGCTCAACTTCAGGATATGAGGAGAAACTGCTGGAGCCAGATAATAGTGATAAGCTTGTTGAGGAAAACATGGGACACAGGCCAGGAAATGGTTTCAGTAGCTGTGACTTTCCTTCTGTTGATGCCAAGCTGCTTAAAGGCTCTGACCAGCAAGGAGGCTTTGGTAGCAACACAAACCTATCTGACAAGGTTGATCAAGAAATGGATGTGTGTCTAGGCCCCGGTCATGGAAAAGAAGGCCATGCTAATCTTTGCACTACCATGTCTGCCCATGATCTATCTGACATTAAGGAATCTGGTGGAAATTTTTTTAGGACCCTTTCTGATGGACAGGTTCCTATCATGGCAAATCTATCGGATACCCTTGATGCTGCATGGACTGGTGAGAATCACCCAGGAGTTGGGACACTAAAGGACGATAACAATAGGCTTTCTGATTCAGTTATGGAAGAATCTTCAACCACTGCTGTGGGATTGGAGGGGGTAGATTTGGAGGGCCAGGCCAAAGACCGAGATGGATCCAAAGTGTGCTATTCTCCTTCACCTGCGTTGTCTGCCAAGGACTCTGATAACATGGAAGATTATATGAGCTGGCTAAGAATGCCATTTTTGAATTTCTATCGTTCATTGAACAAGAATTTTTTAACAAGCTCTGACAAGCTTGGTACTCTGGGTGAGTATAACCCTGTCTATGTTTCATCCTTCAGGAGTTTGGAACTCCAAGGTGGGGCCAGGCTACTTCTGCCTGTGGGTGTGAACGACACGGTCATTCCTGTGTATGATGATGAACCCACGAGTCTGATATCTTATGCTTTAGCATCACCAGAATATCATGCCCAGCTAACTGATGAGGGGGAAAGAATAAAAGACAATGGAGAATCCAGTTCTTTCTCAAGTTTATCTGAATCATTTCACTCTCTCGAAGAAGTAAGCTTTGATTTGTATAAAAGTTTTGGATCTACAGATGAGAGCATCTTATCCATGTCTGGATCACGTAGCTCTTTGATTTTGGACCCACTCTCTTACACAAAGGCTATGCATGTCAGAGTTTCTTTTGGAGATGATGGCCCAGATGGAAAGGCAAGATATTCTGTGACTTGTTACTATGCTAAGCGGTTTGAAACCTTGAGGAGGATATGCTGCCCATCTGAACTTGATTTTGTAAGGTCTCTTAGTCGTTGTAAGAAGTGGGGAGCTCAAGGTGGCAAGAGCAATGTCTTCTTTGCAAAAACCTTGGACGATCGTTTTATCATCAAACAAGTCACAAAAACAGAATTGGAGTCGTTTATAAAATTTGCCCCTGCTTACTTCAAGTACCTCTCTGAATCAATTAGCTCAAGAAGTCCAACATGCCTGGCAAAGATTTTGGGAATTTACCAGGTGCTTATTCTTGAGACCTTAAATGAAAAGTAGGCAAAATTATCATAGTTATTTAGTTTGACTGACGTCTTGCCTAGTTCACCAGTCAATTGAAACTTTGTTTGACTGTCTGTACCTTACGCCAAATACATAAGTAATCTTATGGGTGACCACAAAAGTTTGTGAACACCTGGCTACCAGAGTATGCCAAGGTTCTGCTTCTGCCAGCTGGTTGGTGCAAGTGGAGCTTTAGAAGTTTTTAAAAAGCTCTTGATTTTTAAAATTAAAATGCTCATACAATCTGATTGGCGGTCTTGTATGAAAATAGTTGTAAGAAAAATTTGAGGATGCTAGCCCCTGTCACTTTTGCAGCCAATGAAGGAGATTTTGTATTAACAACTTCATACAGGGCATTGAATATGTTCCTGGCAACTTATTGCTTTGTATTTTTCTTTCTTGTTGAAAGGTTACATCGAAGAATCTGAAAGGTGGGAAAGAAACGAAGATGGATGTTCTAGTTATGGAGAACCTTCTATATAGGAGGAAAGTGACCCGCCTTTATGATCTTAAAGGATCTTCCAGGTCACGGTATAATCCTGATTCTAGTGGGAGCAACAAGGTTCTGCTGGATCAGAACTTGATTGAAGCAATGCCAACCTCTCCCATTTTTGTGGGAAACAAGTCAAAGCGGCTGCTGGAGAGAGCTGTTTGGAATGATACTTCTTTTCTTGCAGTAAGTTCTAAATCTGTTTCTTTCTTTCTTTCCATTTATTTTATTTCCTTTTATTATTTTTTCATCAAAAGTGTCTAGTTGCTGTGGTTATTTAGCATTTGAAGATGAATATGTCTTTGTTGTCGGCTTTTAATTTGTCATGGTTATAAATATGCAGTCTATTGATGTGATGGATTACTCATTATTGGTTGGGGTTGATGAGGAGAAGCATGAGTTGGCTCTTGGGATAATTGATTTCATGAGGCAGTATACATGGGACAAACATTTGGAAACATGGGTTAAGGCTTCAGGCATACTTGGTGGGCCAAAGAATGAAGCTCCAACTGTTATTTCTCCGAAGCAATATAAGAAAAGGTTTAGGAAAGCGATGACTACCTATTTTCTGATGGTCCCAGATCAATGGTCCCCTCCTTCTATCATTCCAAGTAAATCCCAGTCTGATTTGGGCGAAGAGAATACACAAGGTGCGGCTTCAGTTGACTGATATTTCGGGTCTGCGTTCATGCACATTTAAACTTGAATTTTTGGAACATTCCTCCAACAGTTTTTCTCTCATTCTTGATATTTCATTTCATATTTTTTTTTATCTTTTTCTATAGAATTTACTTTTGTAACTTTAGTTAAGAAGAGAAGCTCATAATTATTAGGTAGGAGATGCAGAACAAGGCTGTCAAAGCCATGAGATTCAGTCGAGGGTATATAA
The DNA here is from genome assembly GCA_015852605.2 of Populus deltoides. Classification (NCBI taxonomy): domain Eukaryota; kingdom Viridiplantae; phylum Streptophyta; class Magnoliopsida; order Malpighiales; family Salicaceae; genus Populus; species Populus deltoides. The sequence goes on from CM027570.2 coordinate 38,685,995, forward strand.
TATTGAATGTGCTTCCCTGAAATCTTTGTACAAAAAAAGAAAAAAGAAAAAAAAAAAGCATTGCAACATGTACATGTATCAAAAGTGAATATTATGTCTTGTGTTTTAGTGCTGATTTTGATATCCATTCCCTAAATCATGTTCATTGTTTTTCGGTCTGTGTATCCATGTTTGGATCTCTTCCCCAACTGCTTCTTTCCCTCGGAAGTACATACTATAGCCTGGTACTTTGTAAGGACTAAGAGTAAAGTAGATGAGATAAAGGACACGTTCAAAATGTAACAGTTGATTTGGTGGTAGCATGTCTGTCTAGCATTGTATGGCATTCCGATCTCTGTAAATCGAGATGTCATTTTTCGTTTTTGTGGCATAATGAACCTTGGATTACTTTGCTGAAACAAGTGCCAAATGAATGTGTTGCAAATTGACTTTGGGGGTAAAATTACTTGGTCAAACGAGCTTCGTATTCGAGTAAAACTTGCAGCCAGTTGGTAACTGCTTGTCAAACATGGTATGCAGATTAACACTTTCATCTTTCCACCTTGTTACTAGCATATTCAAATCTCTTTGTAGACGCTCTGATGCATGATATATTTGAAAATATTCAAACTGTTTGATTTCTAGCACAAGAATCATGTCCTATGTTCTGCAAGGTGCGTTTCCTGCGTTTCATTTTTGTCAAAATCTCTCCTTACTGATTGCATCCGAGGTAAAATATGATGGCGTTTGCAAATGATTGCGGGTGATTTTTCATAGGCCCAACCATTTCACCCATTTAGCTTTGAAACAGCATTAAGAATCAGTTTTAGAAAGCTGCCATTGTTGTTCTCTATTTGTGTCAAAAGGGGTGAGTGCGCATGCATATTCGCTTCAATGAAGAAAAAAAGCGCCAGCAGAAGGGGAGAATGTTGAAATATTGATCACAGACTGGAAAAAAATGAAAAATGAAACGCTTCAAGACAGACGAGTGATTTTATGGTCGCCATTTACATTCTGTGATTGGAAGAAAGGTTTTTTCCCCCCGTTATGTTGGGACTTATTTCAGATAACGTTGGTTAAACTTACAGGAGTTAGTTACTGATCAGTAGAATTTGTTAAAGCCATTCCGATTGCAGTCCTCTTGCACAACAATAACACCATTTTCAGTGTTGTTAAACTCACCGCCATTGACAATCTGAAGCAATCTTTGTTGAAGAAGATTGATGATCTCAGCATCCCTGAAGTCAACCAAAGATTGAGAAAACTTTTTCAGGTATTGATTTCGGATCTTAACATTATGTTACATATTACAATAGAGGACTAAATTACAATATGCTACTTGGTTGAGAATAATCAAACCTTGGATGGTATGATGAACATTGAAGCTGTTGGTGAAATCGAGGGCCTTCGTCGAATCCTTCACAGATTATCTCCCCGCTTTCATCTCTATAACAAACTATGCCCTCGGCTCGATTCTCGAAAACCAGCTAGAAATTAAACAGAGAGTTATATATATATATATGTGTGTGTGTGTATGTATATGTATATGTATAGTATCAAGAAACACGGAACAAGTGTACGAATATTTAATACCTTGGCTTTTAATGAGGATCTGACTGGAAGAGTAGGTGCTTTCTTGAGTGGAACATGACTACTATTCCGTTGAAGCATCAAAATCCTGCTTGCAGGTTTTATAACAGGTCCGGATTTCTGAACCAGGATGTGAGGAGAAGACAAGCATGTTACAGCCATTGATCATATGCCAGAAGAAGAGGAAGGAGGAGTTTTTTTGGTTGTCTCAGGATCTGTGCCTGGCTCTGCAAGAACATGATAAGGTAGTTTTGATCGCCAGGTATTTGTAGGTCTAAAAGAATATAAAATTCAATTATTGTTAGGTTATGTCATGTCAGCATGCATTGTAGGGCCCGTCAAATACAGAGCTTTCAAATGGGTCCCATGTTGCTTATCTTATACCTGTTCCTGAGATTGGTGAGGCCCTTACTTGTCTTGTAGTTAGGTGATGCTTCCGTGTTTCTGATCCATTGGTTGGTGGGTCTATTCATTGTTTCACATTAAATATGCTTAAGTATCGATGAATGTGCGCATCTTATCAATGATCATAGTTTTTTTTCCTTTTTTGATCCAAGGCTGAACGTGGGTCGACCAGAGCAACATGGAAGGAAGGAATTTTACACAAGTGATTGATTCGAGTTCTTAAAGTTTTTTTATTTAACAATATATTAAATAATAGTTTTTAAAATTTTTATTTAATATTATCACATAAAATAAATATGTTGTTACACAACTTTAATTATAAAATTTGTTTTTACCCTTTTAAAAAGTTAAAAAAATATTTTTTTATTAACATGGGTGTCCGAATTAATTTACACGTACTTCGAATAATCTCACAAATTCTAAAATTAACAATAATATAAATCTTTTAATCTAAATTTTAATCATGTATATCTAACTACTAGATAAATGATATCTACTAGCCGGAACATATAATAACTTCTAATTATACAATATACCCAAATAAATTTTACTATCACAGTCAACCCTAATACGTGTTTAAAGCTAAAATGGATAGCAGTCTTTATAATCTAAAGATTAAACAAACCATGGTTAAAGATTATAATTATATTCCGGTCACTGAGAAGCGGGGCCGCCTCCTCAGAATTCAACGGTTGCTGAAAGGAAAAGGTAAAGCATACTCTGTCACGAGCTTAGCATCAATCAGACCTTTTCTTCAGATGGCAGCACCGTGTACCTATTCGTGGAGGAATTCTCCATCAATCAGTTTCAGATGTCCTCTGTAAGATGGCTATTTTATTCGAGTCAACAGTTAAGCTGGTGATCAACATTCATCGCAGGCTATGGCATGTAATTCAGAAACAGAGCAGAGCTACGGCTATAGATGCTTTTAACAGCGAAGATACTCCTCTCTCCTACATCTAAATCTATAATTATTCTTTATCAGCAAAGCTGTAAGGTCCAAACGCTTGGATTTTATATATATTTTTCTCTCTTTTAATAATTAAAATGCATAATTTTTTTTTTATCAGCATGGCTTTAGACGTAAAATACTTGGGTTAATATGCTTTCTAAACCCAAGTTATTTTAATCTAATATGATTATTAGATATAATTTTTTTGGATTTGAAATAGCTATCAGATTCAAATCGATTAAAATATTTTCTAAACTCTTAATATTTTTTTACATTTTAAAAAAATAGATATTGATTCGTTGCGAAGCACGTGCCAATATACTAGTAAATATCTAAAACTATTACATGTATAAAAAAATATTAAACTAAAAAGGGGGTTAAATTAGACTTTTTTACAAGACATTAGAAACAAATTGAAAATGAAGTTATAGGATCAAATAATCATAGACACTTAAAACTAAAAAGATAAAAATATCAAGATAAAAATATTTAGAGACTAAATGTAACTTTTACAGAAACTTCAAGGACATAATTAAAATCTTTTCAATGTTCATGGAAATATATTAACGAGTTAGGTAACTGGACACTACTCAAATTAATTCCTATTTATGTTTTTTCATGAAAGATATTTTTTCATTACCAACATGATTTTATTAACAATAAAAATAAATAAATCGGTGTTTATAATTTATTTTTATTTTTTTATATTGATTAGAAGGTGTTTTTGTATTAGAAATGGAGTTATGAAAGTTTTTAAGATTTTTTATATGAAAAACAAGATGAAATCTTGGGTTTCGGAGGTCCAAAAATCATGTTGTTAATAAAAAGAATATAATACATAAAAAAACATGAAAAAAAACACAAAAATAAGAAATGAGAATTTTGACCAAAGATATACATTTTTTTCTTCAAAATTTTAATTACTTGAACTTTTTGATTCTGAAACATAAATACCTAAAACTACATAAATAAAAAAAAATATAAAACTAGGAAAAAGGATTAAATTGAACTTTTTTACCTAATTAAAAATGAAGTTGTAGGATCAAAACATAGACACTTAAAATTAAAGGGATAAAAATGTCAAAATAAAAAACTTTGGAAACTAAATTGAACTTTTACATAAAATTCAAGAACTAAATTAAAATCTTTTCAATAATCATGGATTTAAACAAGAAAAATAAAGTTTTAGAATTGAAACAAGACTAAAAAGGATAAAAAGAAACATAAAAGATTTAGACAACAAATTGAACTTTTCTAAGAACTTAAAAAAAAATTAAAATTTTGAAGTTTGCACTGTGCAATCTGCATTGTGTCGCGATGCAGTAAAAACAGCATCTGTATACTTCAAAATTTCCTCACCCCTTCTCTGTCTCTTCCCTCTCTTCACTATTTCTGCCGAAACACATTTATAAGCTTTGCCCATAATTTGCCAAATGTAAAATCTTATTTGTATTTTTTATTGCAAGAACATTTGGTACCCTGAGCTTTAACTATATTCAGTTATTCACCCACAGTTGTACGTGAATAAGATCGTTCATGAATCATGATGCATGATGAGTGGAATATGTGTGTCCTTAAGCCTCGACCTTGCAGCTAGGTGAACACTTGCCAGCACACAAACATACATGGCCTGCTCCTCCAACTCCATGTATTGGGGTCCAGAATAGCCTTAACCGATTCTACTATGTGTGATGAACTAAAAGAATTCTACCAGAAGAGAACTTTTTAAGAATATCAGAATAATCAATTACTAGGGCCCGTTTTATATCTCATTAGAGCTTGATTTCTGTTCCTGGGCCATCCTTGTATGGATCGGGTTTAGCCCTCGTTGGTGAGACCCATTTCCAGGTTCACGGAAAGAATGGAAAGGAAAAGGTTATCTTTAAAGCTTTTTCCTGTCGTGGAACAGGTGAGACACTGTTACACACTAGCAGAGGGATAAAAAAATGAACAAATCCAAAAAGATGAACAGAAAATTGTTTTGCACCCCTCAAAGCCCCTCCAACACTTCTTTTCATGAAGTACTATTTCGTCTCCTTCCTCAGATTATATAGAGTTTGAACTTTGAACTATGCATGCATGTAATGTAACTGTGATGTATACTGGTGGTCTCCTTTTCTTTTCTTTTGTTTTTTTCAGAAAGAACACTGTAGCATTACTGTCTAAGTTGTTATATCACATGTGGGGTCAATTTTGAGTGTAACAGTAGCCTTTTTTAGACCATGATTCTCGGGTAGTCAATGCTGTTTCCCTCTTCAGCTTCACTGTTCAACTGCTTCCTCTCTTTCTCTCATCACTTGTGCTTTACATCAAAATGAGGCACATGCCTGTAACCAAACCTCTCACTAGGGACTACTAGACCTAAGGTATAAACTTCACCAGAAACTAGTCCAGAAGGTTCCTCTACTTGTTTTAAATCGAGAACATTTCAGTGACCCTCCTCACAACCATGGATCTCACTGCTCCAAAATACTTTCAACCTCCTCCTGTTTTTGTTCCTAATGGGGTATAAGAATTCACATAATTTGTTTTTCTTCTCTTATTGTCTTTTTATGTCTCATTTGGGTTTTGAGATTTTCGGTGCTGATAACATGTTGGCTTGTTGTGTTGTGGGGGTGTGTTTGTGATTTTAGGAACCAGCATTGGAGACCAAGACCAGCACAAGCTTCTATGTGAAGGTTAAGGAAAATCCATTTGCAGACTCCTTTCAAGATCCACTGTGCAAGCTCAATCTCAAGGAGACATCCGAGTTTGTCAAATCATTTCCAATGGCAAATAGCAGTGCCGAATGCAGAGGATTTCTTGAAGTTTCAGTTCCAAGGAGAACAGAGGGAGTGAACTCAGTTACACAGAGAAGAGTAGAAGCTCCTCCTACTCCTGGTAGGCCAGTATTTAGCTTCAGTGTTGGTAATCTTGCAAAAAAGAGCTTTCCATCCAAGTGGGATGATGCAGAGAAGTGGCTGATAAGCAGTTCTTGCCACGAGTCTCCTGCTCATGTCATAAAGCCATCACCAGAGTCTTCAAAGATTCACAAACAATGTGATAATTTTAAGCAGCAAATAGAGGTATTTGCGGAGAAATCAAGGGTTACGGAGGAGAAAGCACCAAAAGTTAGTACCAGCTTTCAAGGGTCAGTGGCTTTGGACCAACATAACTCAGCCGCAGCTTTTAATGGGACTTCTGTTTCTGCTGATATGCTTCTAAAAGGTAGGATTTATCTTCATTTCAGCTTTAATGGAACCTCGATGACCCATTTGGCGTTTACTTCTCATTGTCCATTTTTTGCCCACTATTATTATTCACCTATCTTTTAAAAGCTCAACATAGACTCGAACTTTTCTCTCCACTGTTTAACTTCCTGGTCCACTTCAACTATACACTGCTGTTTGACTGTGCTTGTTTATCGGAGTTTTTGTTGCTGCAGCAAATTAAGTAATGTGGACAATGTTATTCAACTTAGAATTAAGCTGCCCAGAATTTGAGAAAGCAACAGAATATGGACTGGTATGAAATTATATGCAAATCGTTGTTTTGCTGGGGAAAAAATGATACAGAGTTTTTGTTGCTTTGCTTTTTCCCCTTTACTGTGAAACCAAAGGAGTGAGTCGATTCTTCTAAATGGTAGTACTTTACCTCGCTCATGTTATATTGTAGCTTCATGAAGTCTGCATAACAAGTCCAATTAATATGTATAAAATCATTGTGCAAAATCTTCACAGTTCCATTTAGAATGCCCTTTCTTATTGAGTTTGTATTTACTATCCAATTCTTGACCAGTTAAATTATGTTCACAACTTGGATTCATCTCAATCAAATGGAACGAGTACTTATTTGAAGTTTGATAATGATTGTAGATAAATTCACAAGCGAGGTGGAGCCGGTTTTACCAAGTTTTATATATTCAGGGCCATCGAAAGAAGGTTTTCTCTTTAGAAACTTAGACAATGAAAGCATGAAAGATGCCGGCACTGAAATAATTCATGAGGTGAAACACAGAGATGTCGGGACAGAGATGACTCCACTAGGCAGTTCCATGAATTCTAGGTGCCACACCCCATTCAAGAGTTCATCGCCTGCTCGTCATAACACACCTGCCAGTAGGTCAGGCCCATTGGCATTAGGGAACTCGGGCAGTGGCAATAATTCTATTGATATTTCACAGCTGCAAGAATGTCATTTGGCTAAGTTACATCTTGGGACGCAATATGGTTCTGTAACATCAAATTGGAGCTCAAGGGAAGAGGAAGAAGAGGAAATATCAAAGAGCCTGAGACATTTTGAAACAGGCATTGTATCTCAGAAAAGTGTTTCAGACTCAAGAGCTGCTGCATGGGAAGAAGAGGAAAAGACAAAGTGCTGCCTTAGGTAATAATATGAGCTCACAGATTTTTCAGCATTTAGCAGTTGATTTGTTTTTTTAGAGAGTTATCAATTGTAATTTAAGATACAGGTATCAGAGAGAGGAGGCGAAAATTCAAGCTTGGGTTAACCTGGAAAGCGCAAAAGCAGAAGCGCAATCAAGAAAGCTCGAGGTACATTCGTCATCTGTCTGATTCATTTTAGTTGTTTCATGCTTTTCTTTCTTTGATGAATAATCAAGCACCATGGACAATCGAACATGAGAATATAAAGTCTCAGTACTTTTCTTTGCAATAGTCGTCTCCTTTGTTTTGCTACTGGCGCTTTTCCTTACAGTTTCTGCCCAATAATACTCCACTTTGTTGCTAATAGCAATAGTAATCATAGGCAAACTAGCAACTTGTTGAAATCCTCATAGTTGGGATGGAACAAGCCATGCGAAGTAGTTGTATTTTGGTATTAGAAATTAAGTGAAGATGATCTAAGTTACCCTTGGTGTTAAGAGTATGTACAGATTATCCATGTCTATCAATTCATGCTGGGGCATATCTACCAAATGTTTACTATAGTTGGAGGGTTTTGTCGGACTTATTGTTGGCTTAGTCGCCTCGAGTCCCTCGCAGCTCTTTGACACCTCTCTTCTTTTTGTTTTCTTGACTGGTCCACCTCGTTTAGTGTGTCTTCTTTGGTTCCGTATATTCTTAACTACATGCTTCAAGATTAAACAACTAAGAAGAAAACTAGAAGTCATCATTGTTTGAATAAATAATTCTGTAGTCTTTGTTGTAAATTTTTTAGCCCAAGTGGATATCTATCGTTTTGAAGTTCACAGTGAATTGGAATATTCACTTGAACTTAGGCTACCTTATGCTTGGAAGGCGTAGTTTTTAGTTCATATCAATAAAATAATGCCCAAGTACACAATTAACGAAGGCAGCACTCCTCCATGCTCTACTTTTCGTGCCTTGCATTCACACTTTGCAATGTGCGCCGGAGTTTAGTACGAAATTGGTAGGAGGTGGGGCGCACAGAGGGCCACTGATTTCCAATTGGAAAATATAACAAAACGTAATTCTAATGAGAAACCCATTAATTTTCTATGCACTTTTGCTTGTCACCTTACTAGTTTTGGGGCCATGCATTCTTTTGATTTCGATAGTGTACCAACAATGGCTGGTTTCTGTCAATGGTGTAGTCTATAATTGAAAATCTTTTCTTGTCAAAATGATTTTTCCAGGTGAAAATACAGAAAATGAGATCAAATCTAGAAGAGAAGTTGATGAAGAGGATGGCAGTAGTGCACAGAAAAGCTGAAGAATGGAGAGCAGCAGCTCACCACCGGCACACTGAGCAGACTCAAAGGGCTAGTGTACAAGCACAGAAGATAATCATAGACAGACATAACATGCAATTTTCTGGCCACACTTCTTGTGGTTGCCTTCCTTGCAACAATAATCATTGAAACATAACAAAAGATGGATGTATCTTTAGTTCTGTAGGGATATCTATCAGAATGCAAATCTTTTTTTATATTTTTTTTTGCAAGGCTGGCATCTGAAGAATCCACTAACTCGATCAAGTCAAGGTACTAAATTTTAGTCATATCAGACCAGGCAAGTAGTCGCCTATAATTATACAATTTTAAACCATAGATGTTGGGTCTGGAGCCTGCCTGACCTGGCCAAGGTCTTGGATCCCTGGTTTAACCGCCTCGCCCAATTAGAAGACATATTGGGATATGTGTGGGCTGTCATTTACCATATATTTTAAATTGCAAAGTGATGGTGTGTATGCCAGAATGAAACACAGGAAGCTGAGCTTCTTTTGCAGCCTACCTCGAACAAGGAAGGGTGTATAAATTTCAGATTCTCTTGCAATCTTACATCCAGCATTGTTGTCCCACGTTAATGCACGCTAGGATTTAGCGAGAAAACAATCATAAGAACTATTTCGCTGTTTAATTACAAATTCAAAGGCACAGTTTCTTCACCGGCATCAATTCTCTTCATGTGCCTGCTCTGCTGTTCAGTGACAAGTTAATTTTGCTATTTAGCTGTTTAAAGCAATGTTAATTGCAGGTTATGCTTTTACAGGCTCCATGTCATTATTTGGACTTGTTAAGCTTATCAGCAGTTTAATCCAAGAAGAAGGCTGATCAACGCATGGCTTCTCCAACTATCTTACAACCACCATTTGAATGTTTAGGTAGTTTCTATCAGGAATGATTTTGTATTCAAGCTGCCTGTTGAACTCTTTATAACACTAGCGTTTTGGGTATTGATAAGACTGTTGTCTTCATGTTAAATAAACAGCCATCTTATTCCATGTATTATTTCATGGAACTGCATCCCTTACCTTTGAAAACATACCCCACTGGCGAAGCAACAACGATGACTTTTGCTGCTTTATGTTTAATTTACACAAGGACAAGCATACAAAATCAAATGTGTCAAAATTCTTTGTTCAGTATAGTAGTAGTTAAATCAAACATTAAATAACTAGTACTATCACAAATCAATTCATCAGGCTGGTCAAACACATGCATGATCAGTTCTTTAAACTGGTCATCTAGAAACATGAAATAAAGTTAAATATATGGGGTAGCTTTCCAATTTCTACCGTTTACAGTCATTTAAGGCAGTGCCATGGTGGAGTGGCATATATAGCTGAATACGTAACTACACCTCGTCACATGCATGGCAGTCCCCGTAGAAATCAGCTGAATCCGGCCTATATATCTTGGTGTTGGTTGGTTTTCCTCGTAAACCAGCTTGTTTATAGACCCAATGGAGGTCGGCACTTGTGTGACAATTGATTGCTATACCTAGCAGTAAGCAATTTTGAATTATTGAGTAGGCCTGAATTAGCAGCACTCAGTAAACTAGATAGGCTCTTAGTTTGGAGAACTTGCGTATATAATTCCCTTCTGATCAGTGCCAATCAAGCTAATTAAGCTAGGATTATAAACCCTTGATCGCCTTCTCCCTACAACTTAATATGCACGAAATGATTGATAAAAATCACAAGCAATATTCATTCAGATTATCCTCAAAACTTTGACTGTACCTGTGTTAAGATTTGGGACTCCCATGTAGGTAGATTTATCAGAAGGCACTTCATGACAAAAAGTTAGATCTCCGAAATATTAGCAAAGCAAGCAAACTTTTTTGTTTGCCCTGCAACGACTATTGTACAAAGTTGCAGAGCTCCTTTACTCTTTTTGGCGCAGCCTCTTTTTTCTTTTTTTTTTCGTTCTTTTTCCAGCATTGCTATCAGAGCATCCAAGTAAAGATATCGTGTTTGTTTGTGGCTTGCACGTCAGTGTGCTCTTAGAAGTACAAATACAATTAGGCTAAGCCATGCACTTATTGCATCCACCATGTTCTTCTTTGATATCCAACCTTGTCCTTTTTAACCTTTGTTGTCTTAACTTTAGAGTGCTGAAAGCGAACACCCAAGTTAGGTGATGTAGGCGGGAAGTTACGGGGACAAAAACAACTTCGAAAAAAAAGTGAAGAAGGTTATAAATATGAATTCTATATCCATTATTTTATTATCTTAGTGGTGTTGCCTACTTAGATGTTCATAAGAATTTTAAATAGGTCATAAACTCATATATCTACTAAGAAATAAATGAAAATTCAAAAGCATCAAGGAAATTGACACAAAATCTAAAATAAAACAATAAATCCAAAAAAAAAAAACCTAAGAAGATTAACAAAATTGGCCCAAACAACAACTTCTGAATCTAATTTTAAAAGATCTAATGGTCTATTGAATGATAGAATGTTTATCAATAAGAAAATCACCTATAGAATCACATGAAAAAATCTAAGCCCGATTCAATGATGAATCTCCTGTTATCGCTATTTAAAGCCACCATCTTGGTTTGGCGTGACCAGATATCTTATTGGTTTGTAAAAACATTTGTTAGACCATCCATATAGTCCATCTATAGCAAATCCCCATCCATTTATGACATATCCTAACTCAGATGCTAAAAATCTTTAATTTCCATAAGCTCAAGTGCATCATTCTTCCTCGGTTAGAGAGAACTCATCCTCAAGTTATGTTCTTCATTTAAATAAGATGTCAAGTGTTGAACATTAAAGACATCAGAAGTCTTCAGATGATTGAGAAGGCAAAGTTTATAAGCATTGTCATTTATTTTCTACAACACCTCACAAATGCTTATCTTTCTTTCCTTCAACTTGTTGTACTTACTAATTAGAACCTTGTCACGAGTAAGAATTGCTCATACTATATCACCAACCTCAAACACCACTCTCCTATAATGAGTATCAGTCAGGGCCTTATACTTAGCATTAATATTGATGGTTGTCTTCTTGACTTGTTTATTAACACCATACAAGTAATATGCCATACCTTTAACTTGAAGGATTGCTCATACTAAATCACCTACCTTAAATGCTACTATCTTATAATGAGTATCAATCAGGGCCTTATACTTAGCATTAATGTCGGCAATTGTCTTCTTGACCTACTCATGAACACCATACAAGTAATATGTCATACCTTCAACTTGGACGCTCAATCGTCCGATATGAGGAAAATGTGATAACTCTAGCATTCTAGAAGAATTCTTTCTATAAATAATATTAAATGAACTTAGTTGTGTAGTCTAATTCTGAGATCTATTATAAGTAAACTCTACTTGCAACAATGTTATATCCCACCGATTTGGCTTGTCTTCTACTAAACTTCACATCAAGTTTCTAAGTCTACAATTAACCTCTGCCTATCTATTTAAGAATGATAAGTATTGTTAAAGTTCAGTTGAGTTTCCATCTTTTTCCTATAACCTCTTATAGGAATTACTCATAAACTTCACATTTATATCTGAAGTGATGGACTAGGAATGCCATGTAAACAAACCTCCTCGCTGAAGTAAAATTAGGTTATTCGGGATACATCCATGGTCTTTTAACAAGCTATGAGATAGGCCATCTTCCAGAACCTATCTATAATAATAAAAATAGAACCTATGGCTCGTTAGGTATAAGGTAAGTGCAACATAAAATCTATACTAACATCTAGCCATAGAGCATCAGAAACCGGTAATAGAGTATACAACCCAACATTAGATAAGGCTTATTTGGGATAGAATAATTACTTCATGACTGGGTTATCACAAGCCACAAGTCGTTCAAATATCCAGCCTCTAACGAAAATCCATACAAACTTTCAGTGGAAAATCTCTTATACTCTTTTAAGATAGAGAGATTATTATGTATTTAAGTGCTAACTCTTTTATTTTGTGTTTTTTAGGTGTTCTATAATTACACAGGTTTTTCTTTTTTTATGTATTGTATAAAAAATAAAAGGTCCAAAATTTTATTTATAGGAAAACTTGAAAATCATATAAATGATAAAATATTAATTTATCCCTGAATAATATTACATATATTATTTCAGGAAAATTTTTTTTAATTCAATCAAGTCCGTACTTGATCTTTTTTAGGTCTAGAATTGTAATTTCCTATATTAATTACATTTTAGTCTTAATTTCTGAAACTTATTTACAATCAAGTCACACTTGATTAATCATCACAGTTTAATCTATGGCCAATGATTCTTATGTGTGTGACTCATTAGGTTTCCTAATAAATTAGTCTAAATATAAATCACAATCCTAAATAAAATAAGATTAAATAAATTGATTTATTATCAACTCAACAATTGATTGATTTATATTTAAAGATTAAATACAATATCTAACAATCTATCATGATCCCCCAAATAGTAGGAAATACATAAGTGGTTTAACTTGATATTTTCACTAATGAGTTTCTTAGTGTAATAATATTTTGATTTAGACATTATAACATGGAGTGTGTCTATTCTTTCAAACCATGTTTATTTTCAACACCATAGTTATTAATTTTTTGAATAAGATTTAAAACTCTTTTCAAATCTCATTCCATTTTTGGGCAATGATTTACAATCAATACTATTTGAGAATATATGGAACATTTTTTCTAATTCACCTAAGGTGATGAATCCTCTCTTGACCACTCAAATACCTTCATATAATTCATATTATATTTAATATCTGTTTTTTTGTTACCCTTAATTAGAACAACATATGGTCAGGATCAAAGCATAACATTTCTTATATAAGATAACTTAGTAATATCAAGTATAAAGATTACTTACATAATCGTAACAAGAGTTTTTCCATAGACATATGTATCCTCTCTATATGAAATTCTCATATTGATCAATTCAATATACATGTCATTTGACAAGCACATACATATTAATTCTAGGTATTCTTTATACATTAACTTATAAAAACAATTGCTTCTTTTTAATAAAAAAAATAACATAATATATATCAGTCTCAACAACTCTAATTAATGTATGTTTTTTATAGAGTATTGATCACGAATAATACTTTAATGCAATAAGAATCCTATAATTATAACAACTTTATAATTTTCTTTGTAAATCATTTTTTTCCCTAAGACTGTATCTTTACTTTATATTCATTAATCAAATATTTGATGAATATTAAAGATAAATAAAGCCTTTGTTAAAAATTGAATATGTTTACACGAACAAAGTCAATGCTACGTGTAACTAATCGATTGACTATTAGGCATATATACTAACACTCTAATCATCTTCTATTTCACTAACTAAAAGCTAGATTCGACCTCATCTATACACCAAAAGGTACTTCTCTTTAGACATTCAATAATGAGTGCGGTGAGATAACTAAAGTTTTAGATGGATTTCTTATAAAATGATGCAAGTCTGTGAAAGATCCAAACATCATGAATACTCATTGGAGTTAACCACTCTATAATTACAAAAATCTTGGATTGATCATCCTGAACACCATTAATAAACACAATAAAACCCAGAAAAGAAACATTATTAGTAAAGACTTACATTTCTCGTAGTTCACAAACAATCGATCATTTCTTAAATTGTTAAAAACAACCCGTAAATACTCTAAATGAGAATTTAAAGTGGGACTATAAATCATAATTTTATCAAAATAAATCACAACGAGACTTCTCATGAATGACTTCAATACCCGATGGAAGTCTGTGTTAATATAACAAGTCTTCTCATAATTTTATCCCAATAAATGATTTTTGACTTTCCTTGTCTTTACTGCATCTTTTTTAATTGTTCTCACTAGGTAGATGCCTAGCTTTTCAGTCTAATTATGATCAACTTAACTTATGTCTACTTAGAAAACTCTTTGCACTGAAAAATCCTTTAAACTTCGTTCAACCAGTTTATGAAATCCTCTACTTATAAAGCTCACATAAACTCATGGATTTTTATATGAAAACTAAAGTACCCATACTTATTCCTTTCTTGATAAAGAGGCCATATCTTATGATCATGCCTCTAGTTTTTAATGATGGGTAGTGACCCATAATCAATCCCCTAGTCTTGGTCTTATAGGTCTTTCTTCTCCAACCTGCAGGTTAACTCTGTTATCTACCCTTGCATGTCCTTTATTATGAGCTCTTAAACATTTCTCTCCCAATAAAAAGCCTTTTGTCCCTTCTTAATCATGCTCTACTCTACAACTTCTTTTTACAATGGTTGTTAGAAACACATAGCAAGCAAACAAATATTCATGAGATTACAACACATAATAAATTATAAACTTAGCATCATTGGACTCTGATACAAATAAACACAAACAAAATCTATAAGGATAAGAACAACATAGAAAACATAAAATATTTTATAAGTAAAAACGGTTGTAGATGTAAACTTTAAAATTCATAGTTTTATTCTTTAAAAAATAAAACTAATATCTTAGAGGTTTATAAGACATTTAAATAGTCCAAAAAACTCTATCTCTACTAATAAATAAATAGAATATCAAAAGCATAAAGGAAATCAACAAAAAATCCAAAAAAATAAAAATAAATCCAAAAACACCCTAGGAAAATTAACAAAATTAGCCCAAATAACAACTTCTAGGCCTAATTTTATGAGATCCAATGGTATGATATTAACAAAATGGTTTCTTTTAAAGAAAACTACTTATAGAATCACCTGGAAAAAAAAATTAAGCCTGAACCAATGATCAAATATTCTATTATTGCTATTTTAACCACTACCATGGCCTGACATGACTAGACTTCTTCTTAGATCTAGCATGTCCCATTAGTTCATAAAAGTATTTGTTAGGTTATCCATATAGTCTGTTTATGGCAAATACTCATCCAATTATGACAAATCCTCACATAAATACTTAAAACCTTTAGTTTCCACAAGCCTAACTGTATCACTAGACACCAAAAAGCCAGAGTTATTCACTAAATTGGTTAAATTTCATTCAGTTATTGATACAAACATATACAAGAAGAAGAAGACAACAAGAAAGGATAAGAACAAAATTGAAGTTGAATAGGGTTTTCACACGAGAATCCTAACTCGTATTTTATTACTAAATGAATAATTATGATATAATATGCCTCATTAAAAGGTTTATAACTCTTGAAATAGGTCAAAAACTAATATTTACAAGGTAGAAAAATCAAAATCCTAAATAAACAAAGAAACACAATAATAAATCCAAAATTAAACTTAAAATTCAAAAAGAAAAAGAAATGTAATGAAATTGACTCAAACATCTTAGGGGCCTAGTTTGAGGGTCTTCTATAACTTAGTTGGTTGTATCAAGTCAAGCCTCTTAGAGATATAGGCCTGTGAAATTATTTGGTAAAATCAAAGCTCCATCCAATGGTCGGATAAAAAGTTATGACTTTTTTATGTTAAATTGTATGTTTGACATGAACAAGCTTTTCTTAGGCCTAAACCTATTTCACTAGTCCGTAAATAAATATGTTAAGATTTCTATATGATCCACTAATAATAAATCTACAATTAACTATTCAAAATTATATAACTCTTGTCTGTATCAGCCCTCCCAGGTTGGACAGAACTCGCCCTTAAGTTTTGGTCATCTATAAAGGACAGATAAATGTTGCACATTAAAAATATTTGAAAAGTAAATTAAAAGATAGAGTCTTCATACATTATTATTGATCTTCTATAACATCTTTCATAAACTGATCATCATCTCTTTAAGTTGGTGTACTCCTCCCAAAGGAAATCTATCTCGAATAAGCAATGCTTATATAAAGTCTCCTACCTCAAATATGAAATTTATATAATGAGTTTTAGCTTGGGGTTTATACTTGGCATTACTATCTGAAATAATTTGCTTAACCTATTTGTGTACTTCACTTTGATAATCTGTCATACCTTCAGTCTGGATGCTCATCCATCCAATACAAGGAACATATGGTAACTGAAGCACATAAAAAAGACTTTATCTATACACAATCTCAAATACACTTAGTTAAGAGTTTAATTTTTAGACACGTTATAGGCAAACTCTGTTTATGACAAAGCCAGATCTCGTTGCTTATGGTTTTCTCCTACCAAACTTTGCAGTAAATTCCCTAAGTTATGGTTAAGCACTTCAGTCTAACCATATATTTACGGGTGATAAGCCATGTTTAAGTTTAGTTAAGTACTAAGCTTTTAAACTCTTCTAAAGATCACTTATAAACTTTATATCTCGATTAAAAATAATAGATCTAGGGATTTCATGCATGCAAATAACCTTTTTAAAGTAAAGGTAAGTAATCCAGGAAGTATTTATGGTCTTTTTCCATGTAATAAAGTAGGTCATCTTTGAAAACCTATCCACTACTATAAAGATTAAACTCATACTCCATTGGATACGAGTAAAACCCAATATAAAATACATACTAACATCCAACCAAGGATAATGTAAAACATACAATGCAATATATAATCCAATATTGGTTAAGGCATCCTTGGATGACTAACAAATAACAAACTTCTTTATGAATTTCAATACTTGACTTTCAATACTTGACTTGACAGTTTAGGCTAATAGTAATATGATGACATGAGGGTTATGTCTGATCATGCCTAAAACGACCTTCACAATATAACTTATGAATGACATGTTCATGTAGATAATAATTTAAGATTCATAATTATACACTATAAAATAAGTAACCATTCACAAGTACCATATCACCTTGTTTACCTCCATCTATCAACTTAAAATAAATCTATCTAAAAATAGATCTTTTAGGTACAACTTTCTAAAGGATTCAAATTATATCATATAAGTATGCATAATGCTGAGTTGGATAACTCATCTACTAAATGCATCAACAACTTTATTCAGACTATCGGATTGATGCTTTAGAGAAAAAATGCAATTTTATATAAAAGATACCTACTCGGCTTGTCAATAACTCTACTTTTGCTAGATGTTAATATACTTTTAAAATCTCATGATTAGTAATAAGTATGAATTTCTTTTGCACTAGGTAATGCCGTTAATACATTAATGTTTGAACAATATCATAGAATCTTAAGTCATACATAAAAAAATATTCTTTAAGCTTTACAACGTCTTCCTAAAAAATGTTATAGGTCTTCTATCCTGGCTAAGAACACCTTTAATGCCTGGACCTGATGCATCATAGTTCACATTAAATAATTTACCAAAATCAAGGACTGCTAATATAAAAGCCTTAGTCATCTCTTATTTTACCAACTAAAAATTAGTTTTTGCTTCTTCTATCTATTGAAAGGTATACAATTTTGATCACTTAGTACTAGGCAAAATTAAAGTACTGAATTTTTGGATGAATTAACTATAAAAAGATACAAGTTTATGGAAACTCTGAGCATCATGTATACTTTTTGAAATTGGCTATTATATAGTTGCCACCACTTTGGACTAATCACCAAAGACATCATTAACAAAAAAAAAATTAACAGAACTCGGGAAAATAATAGTATTGGTGAAGAAATTACATTTTTTTACAATTATTACACAAATGATTAGTTTTAATGTGTTAAAAACAGTTTGCAAGTGCTCCAAGTACGACTCTTAAGATGAATTATAAACTAAGATATCATCAAAGTAGAATACTATAAATCTGTTTATGAGCGGTCTTAACACCTTATGCATAAATATTATAAAAATGCTAGAAACATAGGACAACCTAAATGACATCACCAACCATTCATACAACCTATGCCGCATCTTAAAGGTTATGCTATACTTATCCCCCATTTTGATCCTAATATGATGGTAGCTACTTTTAAGGTTAATTTTTTTAAAATACCTTAAAACTAGCTAGTTTGGTAGCTATTTTTAAGGTTAATTTTTTTAAATATCTTAAGAATAGCTAGTTGATCCAACATATTATCTAGTTATAATATGTGATACTTGTACTTTATAGTGATTTGGTAGATGACTCTATTATTTATGCACATATGTCATGAACCATTTTTTTTTCAAAACCAAAAAAGTTGAAACTACTCAAGGGCTTATGCTTTCCCAAATATACCATTTCTCCAACAACTTTACCACCTACCGCTATAATTATTTAGAATCCTTGAGATTGAGTCTATATGTTGGCTTATTTGATAGGTCAGAACCTAGGATCAAGTCAATCCAGTGTTGAATGTCTCTCATATAGGGCAACCTTTGAGGAGATTCTTTTGGTATTATATTTTTAAATTCTGTCAAAACTCCCTGAATTTCTAAAAGATTGTTTTCAGCCCTTTCATCCATAATATCATTACTAAGCATTAAAGTATACACCACCTCTTATTCTCTACCTCATTCATGAATTAAGACAAAGATAACAAATTCTTCCCCTTATTTAAATTAGTTTCAGTAATTACCTTTTTCTTTGTAGACGCTAATATTATATACTTTCTTTTTATATTGAGGGTGTACATATTACACTATCCATCAAGCAAAACACCCTTATCATATTGTCAAGGGATGCTTAATAACATATGACAAGTATCTATCAACATCATATCACATTAGACATTATAATAATATTTCTTCCATGATAAATGACACAAGACATCAATTATCTATGACTACCTCGATATCTTTTTTCAGTCAAGTTAGATTTTTAGGCCTCGAGTGGTTTTCTGTTTTGAATTGTAGTTTCTTCACTATGTTTGAGAACTCTATATATTTGCAGCTACCACTATTAATTATCAAATTACATATTTTGTCTTTAATTGTACAGGTTGAATAGAAGATATGGGTGTATCACTAATTTTCACTCGAGTTAATTTTTTGAGTTAACATACTCTCTCGAATAACCAAGTTATCATTTGCATCTATGTGAAATATCTCCCCAATGCTATTAGAATCATCAAAGACAGGATCATATACCTTATCATGCTCTTTTGGCTGCAAATTCTTATCCAAATGACTATTTGGCTTATGATACTCATTAGTCTGATACCTTTTCTCACAATATCTATAACATCAAATTCTAAAAATAAAACCAAAGCTTGACTTATTGTTTGTTGAGGGATTGGTTTGGGTTGAGCAATCATCACTTTTTTTAATCATTGTTACATTTTATTCTATAATTTTAGCCAGTTTAGAAATATATTTTTGGCTACCCTAACAACCTGTTACTTCTCTACCATCATATCCCTCTGATAGGCTTTTAAAACTATCCATAAATACTGTAAACATAGCATATCTTGGATGGACTACCATAAAACATTTAGTATTTGGCTAATAGTTGGTCTTTTATTTGGAAAAATCATTCCTTATTACCAACTAATAAAATCCATTAGTACAATCAGCAACATATATATCTTATTTTCTTAGTGTATGGAGGAGTCACTAGTATAAAGTTTAGGCATATTTGAATGGATAAAAATTCTTCTTAATCTTATTTCAATCATGAATCATTGGCTTACCTTACCTTTTTTATGACCTCTTCAATTGCTCCCACTAAGCAAAAGTCCACCCTTTTAATATAATGGTGATTAATCTCGCCTTTATCTTTTTTAGAACTTTCTTGTACTAAAAAGTTCTTTCTACTTTATTCAGTTAATTGATAAACTTTTCTATATGAAAGGTTCTTACAAAATCAAAAGGCTTTATTTGAAATCCTAAATCTTTACGATACTTTTTTTTAAATAAAGAGATTGCTTTCTTTTATATCTTATTTAAAAAGGGTTCTTAATATTGGCTAGGAATCTATGGTCGAGGTGATAATAATTGGTAGAATGAGAGGACATAAAGGCTCTCAATACTATCATTTTATGTCCTCTATTACCATCTCTTAAATGTCATTTTTGCAAGGATGAACCTCCTTATCTCCTTTAACCTAATAATGTCTAATTTTATATCTCATTTTTCAAACATAATTGTTTAGCAGGATATAATAAGAAAATAACGATTAGGAATAGTTAAGCTTTAATAACAACTTACATAGATGGACATATAAAAAGACATCAAACAAGAATAAGAATAGAATTAAAATGAAATGAAATATGATTTTCACACAAGAAACCTAACTTATATTTTTTTTATTAAATGAATACTTTTGATATAGATTGCTTTTCTAAAAAGTTTTTAACTCCTTAATTAGGTCAACAATTGACCTTTAAAGATAGACAAATTAAAATCTTAAATAAAAAAGAAAAAACAACAATAAATCCAAAAAGAAAAAAGAAAAATAATGAAATTAACTTGAAAAACATATTTGAGGTCTAGTTTGAGGGTTTTCCAAAGCTCACCTAATTAGAGTAAGTTGGGTCTTTTATAAAACAAAGCTTATAGAATTATCTAGTGAAATTTAAGACTGATCCAACAACAAGATCGAAAGTTATGATCTTTTTATGTCAAGTTGTATGTTTGGTGTGAATAAATCTCTTCTTAGGCTCAACCCAATCTCACTAGTCCATAAATAAGAATGTTAGACTTTCTACATGACTCATTGGAGGCAAATTAACAATTAACTGTTAAAAAGTTTTTGACTATTCTGACATTTATATATCAATCATTATAAGAGAAATATGCAGATTTAACTTAATAACATTCTATTTTTAGTGAAGATTGCAGTATGTTAGAACTATGATGATATGTTTATAGTTGGTTTGGCTATATTTTAAAATTCTTGGATTTCACTATATATATTTATTTATCTTAGAGTTCATCATTTTTTTTTAATATCTTGGAGACAGGATTATTGTTGGATTAATATTTTTTAGGTTATTGTTCATGGATCCCACCTAAATTTACCAAATACCCATGAAGTTTGGCCTTGTATTAGTTTTTACCTTTCATGTAATCAATTCTTGTCTCTTTTTATTGAAAAAGTAAATAAATAAATTTTATTTTAGTGTAATTTAGAAATTTTACTTGAGATGAAATTATTTATTTTTGAAATTATATAATAATAATAATAATAATTTTTTTATATAAATCAACTTTTTATTAGAGTTTTTTTTCTCATCATGTTTTTTTTTAATAAGTCAACATTAATACATTAAAATCACCATATGTTAAAGTTAAAGTTAGACACGTAGAGTTTACTTTAGCTAAATGGGGTTTTCGGAATTTTTGCATTATTATCCAATTCTCATTCCATCTCATAATTTACATAAAAACTTTATTTTTAACCTTATAAGCTCACCTTATTCTTTGCGTATCTAAGTGTTTTCATAAATGGTCCTTGCGCGTAAAAACTTGTTTATTATTTAGCTTTAGATTTTCATATTCTTCCAACAATAAAAGTAACCTAGAATAACTTGCATTTTAACTAAAATTAAATTTGCTTTATTCTATTTTTATAAGTGGGTCTTTGCACATAAAAAAATGTTTATTATTTAACATTTAGTTTTTAAATTTTTCATTTTTTTTAACGATAAAAATAATTTTGGAATAGTTTTCATATTAACTAAGATTATATTCCTCATATGGAAATTTTAAAGATGCAACCCTATATCAATTTTATATATTCCAAAAACTTATTAAATTCTAATAGATGAATGGCACCGGATCTTGCAAATATTATAGAATATACTATAACAGCTAGGTAAATCACTTCATCAATACATAGTAATACGATTTGTTTTTAATTTTGACCTCATTTTTTTTTTCAATTGCAACATTCTACACCCAAATTAACGGCTAATCTCTAAAAATTTATTAAGAAAATAACAATTCAATAAAAAAGAATCAAAGTGTAAAATATAGAGAAATCACATGGCTAATCTCAAATTCACTATAAAAAGTATCTTTTGTCCACCTATTTTCTCCCCCCCCCCCCTTAGTCCCTATGAGTTTGGCAATTTTACTTTTGGTTCAAAATTTTATTTTTCTAGTTCTTAGTCCCTATGTTTAAGAGAAGAGAAAGGAATTGATCAAATTATGGCATGAAAAGAGAAAGTTATCGTTTCGTCACAATTTAGCAGCAAAAATGGTCAATATTGGTGTCGACATGTTTCATTTGATGAGAGAAGTTCTATGATGATTGGGTTTTTTTTCTATAAACAAGTCTGAAAACGTAGAATATGTTTTGTTTATATTTTCTTTATGAGGTTGATTTTTGTTTTTTTAGTGATTTTGGGGCTTTTTTAGTTGGTAAGTGATTTATAAAGATTTTTTTATTATTTTTATATGTTTTTTGGTGAAAGTAAATCCTCGATTTAAAAAATAGATTTCATTGTGGTTATTGGATTATAGGCACAACCTAGATAAACAATATATTGTTTGCTTTTTCTTTTTTCTTTTTAGAAGAAGTTAAATTTGGTCTAGGCGATTTAAAGGTCTAGGCGTGCTAGTCTGAGTTAAATTTGGATGGTGCTTAATTTTACTAGTTTTTATTTTTATTGTCATAGAATTAAATAAAAAATAGCTAAAAAGAAAATTTATTTTACCTAATGAACCTGGATCTAAGGTTTGATAGGAAATCGTAAAACCTGGGTTGATCAAATAATACGTCGTCTCAATATTTTAAAAAAGATTTTATCTTGGATTTTGTTTTTTAAGTCAAATCATATTTTTACTTGTTGTTCAGGCTACCTTAAGATTTGTCAAGTCGATTAAATTATATCGGGCCAACTTTCACGTGATTTAATTTAAAACTCAAATTAGATAAAAAAAAATTACATTGAAAGACTACAAAATTAACTCATTATATTAAATTTAATAACACTTCCAAATAATTCTAATGATATAAATATTTTTTTTATGTTTAATTTTCTTTTCAGATCCACGAAATATCGCATGCCGGTCATCTAGTTTTCTCGACTAGTAGGGAAATGACCAAAAATAAAAAGCATAGGAGGGGATTTGACTTTTTACTAAAAAGAGAGGATCAAAACATAGAAACAAACCCATTATCGATCAAAAGAAACAAGCCTGTTAGATTTTAAAGATAGGGAGATCCATAATACTCTGTTTGATTCAGCCCAAAAGCACCACTGTTGGAAAAACCAATCACGAAACGTTTCGGATTTGTTGTCTTGTGAAACAAGTCGAGCGAGGCTAAAGAGTTCAACCCATCTATCTGACTACCTACAAAAGCAAAGCAAGGTTTTCACTCCCAAGAACACGTAATTGTTAAAGCATTTTAGATCCAATCAAAGATGTTTCTCACAAGGTAATGAATAGGGGCTCCGTTACTAGGTCCCTTTTCATTATAGTTTCCTTCTTTCTTTCTTTTTTTTTTGACGATTTGTGATTGTGTTTTTAAATTTTGATAAAGGACTGAGTATGATAGAGGAGTGAACACTTTCTCTCCAGAAGGAAGATTATTTCAGGTTGAATATGCCATTGAAGCCATCAAGGTAACCCTTTAAAACCCTTCCTCAAAACCCTTTTCATGTTTCCATTAAAAAAGTTCTCATCTTTTTCTTTTTTTCTGAAATTGTGCTCGAAACCCATTACTGAATGTTCGATCTTGTGCGCCTTATTTAGCTAGAAAAGGATTATTTTGGGATTTCTCAACTGGGTTTTGAAGAATTAGTCTTGTTAACTGATGTTTGGTAGTGATTCATTGTGATGTTACTCTTAAAACCACAGGATGTAGCAAGTTTTTGGGGCTTTCCTTATATGATAATAATGGAGTGGCCAAGTACTAGGAGCCCGTGAATTTACTGATAGTTGTTCTATTATCAACTGAATTTTTTGTGCATATGGGTGCTATAAGTCTTAGAAGCAGATGTTGATGACTAGCTATAAGTTCTCTAGGAAATCTTGCTTGTGGTTCTCCTTTTGAAACGAATTAACTTTAGTAACTGCCTTTAAATGCATTAAGTGGTTTAAATTATAAGTCCTCATGATCTATCTAAATAAGCTAAAAATTCGAGTGATTAATTGTATTCATATGTGTTTATAAGAACTTGGAGAATCTCTCTCTCTCTCTCTCGTTATATGTTCATTTGAAAGCATTGATATTTCTGGTTATCAAAGAACCTAAGAGTTTTTTAATTATATGATCTCTTTAGTGTAGGAACATGAGTGTTTGTGGAGTTTCCATGTTGATGCATTATTACCCACTGTCAGGATACATCATTAATAACATATTCACTAAGAACCATAGCAATGTGGAAACTATCAGTTCTCCTTTCCAAGTAACCTGCAAAATTGTAAATTTTTTGGAAATTGTTCGTTATCTTATTATTTGTTTTTTTGTCCAAACCTTACTTCACAACAATGCCTTTTTATATTCCCTCCCCTCCCCTCCCTTTCAATCTTCTCCCTTTGTGGTCTTATTTAGGTTGAGCTGCTGTTTACATGATTGAAAATGAAGTTGTGTTATTTTAATTACAGCTTGGTTCAACTGCTATTGGCTTAAAGACGAAAGAAGGTGTTGTACTTGCAGTTGAGAAGCGTATCACTTCACCTCTGCTGGTTTGTCTTTTTCTCCTTGCATCCACTTTTAATTTTTATGGTATTACATTTTTTATTCAGCTTTGACTTGATAAACCTAAGAATGGATCACCTTGATAGGCTAGTTTGATGATTTCCTTTGTTTTTGTATGAGGATGTAATATTTTGAATTTCCAATAGACATAATTACATATTGGAGCTCCTATGAAAAGAGACTAGTGGATCTGGACTTTCTAGTTGATTCAAAGAAGCGGCAGTTCCTTATATTTGACTTCTGATTTCTGAAGAGCTTGCTAAAATAAATAATCAATCTCCATCATGATTCATAAGCTCTGGAACTTTTTCCATGTTCCATGATTTATCTGCAGCAATCCTAAAATCTGATTGGTATGTCATATTCAGAAGAATTGTCCTGCAGTCCTACTGTTTTTATGTAACAGGTTCGTCCTGTTCGTGTAGGAAGTACACTTTAACTTAGATGTAGAATTTGTTTACTGGTCACATTTGGTAATGTTGGAAATATAAATGATTATAGCTTTGTTTCAGTCATCATTTTGTTTTAATTTGCTTTTCAGGAGCCCAGTAGTGTGGAGAAAGTCATGGAAATTGATGATCATATTGGATGTGCCATGAGTGGATTGATTGCTGATGCTCGTACACTTGTTGAGCATGCACGGGTTGAAACTCAGGTATGGTTGTCGATTGTAATTTTTGCTGCTGTCATGACTTAGGCATGGTGAAATAGCTCCTGCACTGATTTTTTTTTCTTCTTAATTTATCATGCAGAACCATAGATTCTCATACGGTGAGCCCATGACAGTTGAGTCCACAACTCAAGCACTCTGTGATTTGGCCCTGCGATTTGGTGAAGGTGATGAAGAATCCATGGTAATAGTTGCTTACCTTTTGATAATTTGCTTATATTTTTCTGAGTTCTTCATTTATGATATTCTTTTTGTGGTCATTTCCTAAGCTACAGCTGTTTTTATTCATTATGATGTGCCCCTATTGAGTAAAGATGTTAAAATCCTCTTCCTGTTACTGACAAAGATGTATGAGGATTATTCTTGAATATTAGTTTCCTGTATTTATCTCTTAGATCCAATTTTGATACTCATGATCTCTAGGTATAGCACGTCAATACCAAGATATTTTAAATACCAGAAATGTATGATCAGCATTGTTTGTTAAGATGCTTTGGATGCTATGGCGCATCTATTTATCATCAAGTGGTTTATGTTGAAATTTTTTACTTTGCGACTGATCATCCTCCCGTGTTTTGGGAAGATAGGAAAAGCAAGGTTCTGTACTTGCTGCATTTATGTGTGAATGAATGTTTTTGGAACAATTTTTCATACCATCATCTAAGGTTGAACCTGGAAATATCAATATTATATGCATTTATTCTACACTTGTTATTTATGAAGATCTTTCTCCTTTGCAGTCTCGACCATTTGGGGTGTCTCTTCTCATTGCTGGTCATGATGAGCATGGACCCAGCTTGTAAGTATTGCTCCTGTTTGATTTGCTACAAAATCATTACATTGCCACATGTTACAATGGCTTTAAATTAGTTTTTCATTTGGTTTCAGATGCTTTCTTATTGGCACATAAACAGTTAGTACTTGTCTGGTGGTGGTTTTTTCTCCGAGGCTCCTTTTTTTCCTCTTTTATTTAAGATACCCTGTTGGATCTTACTCTTTGGCCCCAAGTAGTAGGAGCATGTCCAAGCATGAGGACTACTGTTTTCAAATGTATAGCCAGTTAACCTCCCATAAAATGCCTATAATCTCTTCCTGATTCACTCTCTTTCTCCCTCTGCCTATGGACGTCATCTCCGTTTCATGTAATCGAGCTGATATCTTAGCATTTGTAATTGTCATTCCTCCATGCTTCTTTAGCTGCAAAATATGTTACATTAACTGTACAGTATATACTGAATGAAAACTTCACGTTCCTTGAGGCCCTGTGGAAACACTCTTTGTTGTCCGTGCTCTTTGGCCTAAAACAAGAAACTTTCATTATGCAGGTATTACACAGATCCATCCGGCACATTTTGGCAGTGCAATGCAAAGGCTATTGGTTCAGGTTCAGAAGGTGCAGACAGCACTCTGCAGGAGCAATATAACAAGGTATTGCTGCTTAGACTCCTATTTGCGCCCCCCTCCCTAGAACACTGAAAGACTTGGTAATACAATGCACGGAGTTGGGATGGCAAGGTGGTTGATGCTTGTATCTTTTCAGCATCTGTACCTGAGGTGCCCAAATAATAAGTTGCCATCCTTGCTAATGAATCAAGTTCATTAGCCTTCTTGATGCCCTCTATCTTATCGTATACTTTAAGATTAGAAGTTGGAAGAGAGATTGATTATGGTAATCATGTGCAGGACCTTACTCTTAAAGAAGCTGAGGCAATCGCTCTCTCTATTCTAAAGCAAGTCATGGAAGAAAAGGTGAAAAAGCTTTATTCTGCGTAGTATATAATGTGAAATTTGTTTGTATTTATAAACGCGGGAATCTCTTTGTCCGTTTTCACTTGAAGATCAAATTGTTTAATCAATTGAACTGTTTCATTGTTTGCGTGTTACACTTCGTTACCATTAACTGGTTTCTTATGCTAATGATTTCAGGTGACTCCCAACAACGTCGACATTGCCAAGGTGGCACCCACATACCATTTATACACCCCTGCTGAGGTGGAGGAAGTCATTAGCCGCCTTTGAAAACAATCTTCTGAAATTTCCTTGAAGAATTTTCCCCGTTGTTTCCTAAACTGATTGAACAGGGTACCCTTTTTTTTTTTTCCAAATTGTGTTATGTTATGGGATTTGGGGACTCAACTTGAGTGAGAGCTAAATGTTTTATTTTGACTGGTAACTGATGTGAGTCCATGCATTTCTTCTATTATCAAGTCCCTAACCCCAAAAATTGTCATCTTTCCATATTCCCGCATGAAAATATGTGCCTCTCAAAAGACTGCGGTTCTCAAGGGGCTGCAGCCTTCTAATTCCAATCGACAAGCCTCTTTCCGGAAGACCATGTCTGCGTGCAGCCAGTTATTTCTAGGCTATGTTCATGGTGGAATTGTAGCCATCTAGCCCCCCAAATCTCTTAGAACAAAGCCCAACGCACCATTTTTTGCTAGCACTCTGTGCTCGCTGCTATCCAAAATTTACCATTGGATGAGGTGAGATCGGGACATCAGCGTTTGGCATTGTGTTTGTACCTGTGTTTTGTTAAATTTTGAATTTTTTTTTTATTAAAATTAAGTATAGTTTGTACTTTTTGAATTGTTTTGATGTGCTGATGTCAAAAATGATTTTTAAAAAATAAAAAAAATATTATTGGCATGTATTTTTTCGTACGAAAAACTATTTAAAAAACAACCGCAACTACACTATCAAACACGTTGAAAGAGACAAGTCTGCAGCACCTGCCCAAATGTTAGTAGAGTACCTTAACCGGCTATTATCATACGGGAAGTAAGAGGGCACAACGTATTTTTTTTTCTTCTCTCATGCTTTTCGTATTCCTACATGCCTGAAATTAATATGAATTAAGTATATACATGTAGATATCAAGTCACAGGTAAATAAATGATAATACATGATTCTAAAAAATTTCTTGTTGAAAATAATGGTTATTCTAGATTCATCAAATATAAACTGATAAATGTTTTTTATTTAAAAATATATTAAAATAAATTTTTTATTATGTTTTAAAATTTATTTTTGATATTAGCATATCAAAACAATTTAAAATTATAAAATAAAAATAATTAAAAAAATACTTTTAAAATATTTTTAAATATTACAAATAAAAAGAACATGAAAACGCAAATGTGGGTTTCTCGTCAAGCCATGCTCTACGTAGAAATTAATTTCAATTTTGTAACCGTGCGTGTAAAAAAATAAATAATGTACAACTAATAAACATGCGGTCACAATTTAATTACTAATATATATATACACGCGCGCGCGCAGTAAGATAAAACAATTTAAAGCTTGAGACTGTTTAGAAAAGCATTTGAAACATGTTTTTTAAAAATTTAAAATTTTATTATTATTTTTATTACTGATATTGAAAGTAATTTTAAAAAAATAAAAATTATATATTTTAATAAACATCCAAATAAAATAATAATAATAATAATAGCAATCACGATATTAAAAATACTCCTACCGGCTACCACCTTCGAGAGCCAGAAAGAAATGCTGGGAACCGACAACTTCTGAGCAGGGACGGACGCACAACTAGTCAAAACTCAAAACATAGAACTCAGCACCATTTTTATTATAGACCTGTAATGCCACAAACCATGCGGAGGTCCATGGGGACCACCCATAGTTGGAGACTTCTATTACCTGCAACTTGCAAGGATCCATTATTGAGGGCCAATTTTTCTTAATGAAGATTTCTCAACTTCGTTTTCTCCATCACAACGAAGCAAAAGAAACTGTCCATGCCATTAAAAAAACAAAACCCTATATATCCTTTCAAAAAGAGTTCAAGGCAACATGAAACTGTGAAACTAGTCAACCCTAAAAACAGTTCAAGGGAACTAGTCAACCCTGAAAACAGTTCAAGGGAACATCTTATTTTGTAACTTTTCATCCCTCACTCGCGAAACTCCTCCATGAAACTCTTGTGAAACTCCGTGAGACGGGAGACAACAGCTGGAATCTTATCTTCTTGAGGCAGTATGGTGCACCTAAAATGCCAGGTGCCCAGAACCTTTTATGAAAAAACATAAATTCAAAGAATCAGTCATGCAAAAATGTTAAAGGAGAAGATAAATTAGTTTTGTACATCTCTTCCAACGAAAAAAGACAACGAACTCACCTGCCCAAAGCCAGAGCCAGGAACAAAAACAATTCCTGTGGCATTGAGTAGGCGGCGACAGTAAAAGTTATCCGGAGTTGTTTTTGCAGCTTCTGCAGCTTTAATTGCCTTTTCAGGCAAGCGGATGCAGGGGAAGAGATACATTGCTCCTTCTGCTTTGTTGCATGTTACACCGTCTAGCTTATTGAATGCGTCTTCCAGAGTCTGTTGTTATGTAACAAACAATTATCAATACTATAAGATAAAAAAAAAAAAAAGTGGGAGAAAAAGAAGAGCAGGTTTAACTACCAAGCAATTCTACAAGCTGTGCATCAGAAATGCCCAGAGAATAGTAGGCATACACTACACATACAGTATAAGAAGCAGTATTAGAGAGTCTCTGCTACACAATTTTTACTCAAACTTAAATTACCATAAGTTTGCAATAACTTTGAAAGATATCCAATAAATTCCAAAAACCAGTTTTTTCCTTGTAATTTCATATTTTATCTTGACTATGCTAACTAAATTACATTGACAACATTGAACTGACCTTTGCACGTCTCTTTAAAGAAGAGAGGATTCCATCTTTCTCTGCAGAGTATGATTCATATGATTCGTCTCCAACCTGCATACATACACTAATGGAGATCAGTTAAAATAAGAAATGAGTAGAATCTTACTTGTTCTTTTTCCTCTGTGTTCTCACTAACAATATGACCAAATGCTAAATCAAGTTCGCCAAAGCTTAGGCTGGTCTGATCTTAGATCATAAATCCAAATGTCACAGGCATAGGAAAACAAGTCAGTTATTAAAAAATTGACCTTAGGTGGGCTCATGACAAGACTCGCAAGAATTTGACCAGAAATGTTGGAGCATAGATTCACAGATGCAAGTTTGTATATTTGCTCCCTTATTTCAGGACCAAACCCAGTGACTTCCATGTAACCTCCTCTCTTTCCACACTCTCCATAGTAACCTGAAACATTACAAAAAAAGGCACGTGCTTCACATATTTAATTCAAAAAAGGTGCAGGAACTCTTAATTTAGCTTGAAAATCAATTTTACCTTTAGAGACAGACTGAAAAGATACCACAGATATATCTTTTTCACCATACCCCATAGAGCGAGCAACCTTCTTAAATGAGTGGAACTTCTTTTCAGGAACATAAACATTTTCCTGATAAACCTGTATAACATTCATTAGGTAAAATTACATGGCCGATCAATCTAGACAAATGTAGTAAGAATCCAAGAATTTAAGGCTAGTTCAAAACTATTGGGATGCACCTACCTCGTCTGCAAGAAGAACAAGACCTTCTTTCTTGCAGAAGTCCACGATCTCTTTCTGATTATTCTCTGCAAGAACCTGAGACATGGACAAAGGAAGTCAAATTATACAAGCAAGCCAGAGAGTTATTGGCTCCATTGTACGAAAAATATTTGCAGAGTTTTAAATACTTGCTCGTTTGAAAATCTAATCCAATTTCTGTAGAGCTCATTACTGCTTACCTGCCCTGTTGGGTTGCCTGGATTTATCACAACCAAGGCCCTAGGAGTAATTCCCTTGGACTTTGCATCTGCCCATTGCTTCTTCAGCTCAGAAACTTCCAAGCCCCATCCAGTTGCTTCATCAAGATAGTAGGGAACCTGAAAGAAGCGTAAGGTTCTATTTCAAACTCAAAAGTCAGCCTGGTAATGTTCAAATTTTCTATTTTATCAAGTTCATTTCAACTCTATGCTACAAGAAGAGTTGACAAAGCAACTAGCAACATGGTTAATCCTTGCTTGGCTCGCTGCCATAAGTCACCTAAAAGGCTAAAACTCAACACATGGAGAGCAACCAAAAAACTTGACTTGAGTTTCTGAATAGCATTTTTATATAAAAAAGACAAACCAGAGCACCACCATGGAGAGCAATTGAAGCAGAGTACAAGGGATACTGAGGAATGGGACAAAGTATTCCATCCTTCTCTGATCGTATCAGCAACTGCATCATCAGGTGGACCTGGCAATAAAGAAACACAACTAGTTTCATGTGATGTGAGCATAATACATACACATATCTCTGTCTATATGGGATTAAATGTTACCGCTGGGCTTGCACCATCTGTCAAAAAAATATCATTTGGATCAGCAGGAAAGCCATCGCGAGCTTCAATTCCAGCAGCAATTGCATCACGCAGTCCTTTGATTCCCTGATGTGGAGAAGGAAAATTCGATTCATGTTATCTACACCACAAATATTCCATTTGAACAAAACTTTTCAAAATCTACAAGGTGTAAGCTTTATTGATAACCTGACTGTGACTATAAGCACCAGTGGCCCTTCCAGGAATTTGATCAAGAATCTGCCGAGCTCTCTCTATGGCATCAGCACTATAAAAATTCACAGAAATGTATCAGTATCCTAAAATATTTCACCTACTCAATAAAAAAGGGGAGAGTTCTTGTATAAAATCTGAATGATAAAAGGATAGGCAGACTCAAGAATTCAAGGTTAACTATATTTCCCTAACTGGTTCTTAGTAAAGAGAAAATGGTATGATCTGCTTTCTTCAATTTTGGTGGAAACAAGCATACAGAGAAGTCCAATGATCACATGAAAAGTTTAAATACCTGAACAAACCCCGAGTTTCACTTTTGTCCAGAATGGAAGGATGGTCACATAATGCAAGAACCTAAGCAAAAATAATCAGTGGTGAGAAACGCCTCAATTAAATAAAAAGCACAGTCCCCTACAATGCACCACTATAAACTTACCTCGCGGAAAAAGGTAATAGGCTGCTGACCAAGAGACTGAGGATTTCCAATATTGCAGTAAAGTATCTGCCATAAGATGAATCACAAAACAAAATGGAGTCTTTAGGGAGCATCAATTGAAAGGAAACATGCATGTAGCATCTCCTTTTTCTTGTTCTTATAGGAGTTGATCAAACTCATTTTATATAATCTCAGTTGAAACAGAGAATGTCAATTCCTAGAAAACTTAAAATCCAAAACACAAATCTGCTTTCTGCAAAATCAAGTGAAATTTCCAATGAATCTAGTCGCTAACAAAAAAGTAACACAACACAATGATAGCATCAGGAACAAAATCATCAGTCTACCTTAGGGCAGCTTAACCGTGGTAGATAAATACCAAGTTTATGATCCCAACAAGAACAAAATGTCAAGGATAAAAGTAACACACCTCATCAAAGGGACGAGAGCCTGGCTTAGACTTCAACTCTTCCTGTACCGCCTGTGTAAGATGATGGAAAATTCATGATCAAATGCAGTACATACAGCTCCAATAACACAATCACAAGAAAAGTTCAAACTTCAAATAGAAAATCCTGCCCTTTTTAACTTTGAAGTGCATAATACCGCCAGTCATATAAATTACCTGTGCAAGGGTGACAATCTCACCACGGACAGCATATTCGCATTTCAAAACCTGGGAAAACAAAAAAAATCATAGTTAATAAACTAGGAACACCAAGGAGGGGAGAAAACAAAAAAAATGCAAGAGAGTTCGAGAAAAGTTACCAATAACCAAACACTACAAGCTCAATCTCAAAAACTTCACGATAAAATTCAATTTGATCGCAAGGCCAAACACTCCTTGACTTTAGTAAAAATGATTAATGGTCTTTTAAAAGGTGAATCGCATTTAAGAATTTTAAAATCAATGGTGCGCGGACAGCACAGAAAGAGCTTTTGCATGTCCTTAATCAAGTTCTATAGAATATGATATTATCACCAAGCAAAATTAATACTTTGAAAGAAATAAAGCTATAAAATTTGATAATCACTAGGCCTATGAACATTGCTTACTGGACGTCCAGTTCATGAGCAGAACAAGAAAAGGACACAGACATGTATCCATAAAAGAAATGGGCAAAGACAAATCAAGCACCGCACAACCCAATAGCCAGAAAGGGAATCTAAAACAACAAAGAAAAACAGAGAAGACAAAAAATAATATAAACCCAGAGCATAAACCCCGAGAGCAAAACAAGAAAACAAAAAAAGAAGAAGATGAAAAACGCAAAAAAAATCAACAACGAAAAAGCAATCAAACTGTAAATCAATAATAATAATAAATAAATAAAAAAGCAGCAGAAGTGATGTTAAAAAGAAAAGAAAAGAGGATAGGCACCTTGGGATTTATGGTATCAAGAGAAACAGGAGCCATAGACGGAGGAGGAGGAGGAGAATCAAGAAGAGAGGTAGAAAACAGGTAACGTGAATGAGAAGAGGATAAAGGACGCAGCACGTTTCGTTGATTTTGACAGGAAGGATCAACTGATACAATAACGAATCTCCGCGTCGTTTTTATACAAGTGCAGGTTTGTTCTTACATTTAAAAAAATATATTTTTTTATTTGAAATTATTTTTTTTATTTTCAAATTATTTTGATATAATATCAAAAATAATTTTTAAAAATAAAAAATATTATTTTAATATATTTACAACTAAAAAAATACTTTAAAAAATAAAAAAATCTGTAGATAAACTTTTAAACAACACTAGAGTATTTGGCAAGTGTGATTATTGTTGTTTTTTAAATAACTTTTCATGTTGTAATGCATATTAATAATTTTTTTTATTTTTAAAAAATTATTTTTAACATCAGACATATATAATATATTAAATTTAAAAAAAATAAAATTTTTATTTTTTAAAAATACAATTTACATTATGATCTCAAACAGTTTGTTAACGGATGCTATTTATACCATGATTCCAAACAGACAGTTTCTTGATGATACTTGATAAATGGTATAACATCACACCAAAAATTTACTACAAGAAACGCCCCCGGGAGAGAGAGATAGACAGTAGGCGTTTTGTGCTTCTGAGGAAAAAAAAAAAAAAAAACCACCCGATTATTTTTATGGAACCGACCTCGAAAAACAAGGTGGGAAAGGTTGTTTCTGCGTGCCTTTGGTCTGGTTTTTCAGTTTGGTGCCCACGGACTTGTCTGAATCCGGTGCAAGTGCATCTCCTCTCCTCGGTTCAACTTCAGATTAACAGTGACTGTTTATTCTTGTACTTTAAAAATATTTTAAAAAATTTAAATTTACTTATTTTTTATATTTTTAAATTATTTTAATACGTTGATATTAAAAATAAGTTTTAAAAATAAAAATATATATTTTAAAATATTTAATAAAAAATATTTTAAAAATAAACATCATCACACTTACGCGTGCTGCTGCGCGGGCTCCTCTTTCGTATATTTTCTTGACCTTTGCAGTCAACATATTTTAATGCCCATTGTAATGACACAATTAGACATGATAAGACAAAGAATTTCACGCAATCATGACGAACGCCTTTACTCCTTAACAATTAGCCAATTATCTTAAATAATTTTGTGTTCAAGAAGTTTTTTTAAAAAAAATTATTTTTTTATTTATTTTAAATTAATATTTTTTTAGTATTTTTAGATATTTTGATCTATTAATATTAAAAATATTTTAAAAATTAACTATAATCACTCTCTAAAACATGTTGATAATTAATATACGATAGAGTTTAAAATTTATATTTTAACTTGAAAAACTTTTAATTTTTAATTTTTAATTTTTAAAGCAACTAAAATATCCTTCATTGCATCACGCATTACGTGGCTTTTACTTTACAATATTCAAATTAGGTTAGAGGAAAAGGCTATCTTGCCTTCTGTTTTCTAGGTTATAAAATTAGAACGAATTCCAAAAGATGGTATCATTTCCATGGACTTTTCATTAGACTTTCAGCTCAAGAGAGAAAAGTCTTCTAAAAGATGATAAAAGCTGAAAAGGACATATATATATATATATATATATATATATATATATATATATATATATATATATAACAGTAATGCTTTAAAAAATGAATAAAAATAATAAAATAATAAAACTACTTATGTTTAAGAAAAGGCTTACTTGATGGTTGTGTAAGTGATCATTAGACTTGATATCACTAAATCATCTTATATAGAAAATATTATGTTTTAATCTTTATGTTATCTTAATAGAGGTGGTGAAAGGTCATTGGATATAGCATAAATTATATGAAGATACTCGAGTGATCAAGAGATAAATCATTATCCTAGGTAAATCAATGAAAATATTTCATTTGTTTTCAAATAGTATTGACTGAGAAATCCTTGACTAAAATGAAATGAGATCTAAAAAGAGTTTCAAATCTTATTCAAATGATTAGTAACTATTATGTAGAGAATAAACATGGTTTACTATGACAAATATATTTCATGCTTTAATGTTAAATCAAAGCATTATTGATGAAAAAATATTAATTATACTGAGAAATCGGTCACTAAAAGATTAAGTCAAACCACTAATGACTTTTATAATATTTTAGGATTATGACACGTTGCTAAACGATGTACCTGGTCTTTAAATATAAATTAATCAATTATTTAATTGATAATAAGTTAAATTATTTAATTTATTTAATTATAATTATAATTTATATTTGGATCAACATATTAGAAATCTAATGAGTCACACACATTAAAAAAACATTAATAAAAAATTAAATCGAAATGATTTAATTAAGTATGACTTGATTAAGATATATTTTAGAAATTAAGGACTAAAAATATAATTAATACATGGATTATATTTCTAGATCTAAAAAAATCAAGTAAGAACTTGATTAAATTAATTTATAAAATTATCCTAAATTAATATATAAATATTATTTAGAAGACAAATTGATATTTTACCAATTTATAGGGTTTTTTAAATTTTCTTATAAATAATAAGTTACGCCTCTTTATTTTTAAGAGGTTGTCTATTAAATAGAAAATTACAAAAACACAAAATTAAAACTAAAATTTTAAACATAGCAATCCTTCTCTTCTAAATAAAAATTTAAAAGATATTTTTTGAATGGATGGTTTGTATAATTACCAAACAACTACTCCTTACACTTTAAAATCATAGGGTTGATTGAAATGTCACGGTGGTTGCCGGCAGCCACTTGCTTCCTTGGATGAAAGAGTCCACTGTAAGGCCATGTTTGTTTCCCGGAATTCACTTTCCGGGAAACCACTTTCCAAACTTTCCTGTGTTTGTTTGCTATTAGAAAAGTTGGTCAACGGAAAACACTTTCCGATCAACGGAGAACACTTTCCAGTCAACGGAGAACACTTTCCGGTCAATGAAAAACACTTTCGAGTCAAAGAAAAATTTGGTTTAGTTTTCAGGAAAGTGTTTTTCCTTTGGCTGTGTTTGTTTTCCGGAAAGTGGTTTCCGGGAAACCACTTTCCAAACTTTCCTGTGTTTGTTTGCCATTAGAAAAGTTGGTCAACGGAAAACACTTTCCAAAAAAGGAAAATTTGGCTTGGTTTTCAGGAAAGTGTTTTCCTGAAAAATTTGGGCGGAAAACACTTTCCGGAAGTTGTGAAAAATTTAGAAATGTCATTATTTGCTGATTATATTAAATTTGATCCTCAAACTTTTGATTGCTATATATAATTTGTTTTGTATATTTATTTTTCAATTTCATCTCTTAAAATTTAATTTTTATATTAATTTTGGTCCTTATTTTTATAATTGCTATTTGCTTTTTCCTTATCATTTTTTTATTGAAATTTTTTATCTATCAAATTTGGTCCTTATTCTTTTGATTGTTACTTATTTTATTTGAAATAATTTATGAAATGTTAATTATTATTATTTTAATTTATTCATCTTTTATTTTTTTTTAATTTTTTAGATTTGATCTCTATTATTTTGATTATTATTTATTTTATTTGAGATAATTTATGAAATTATATTTTTTTTCAATTTCATTCTCATTCAACTTTTTAATTTGTACGATTTGTTCCTCATTATTTTAATAAACTTGAGAAAAATAAAACATTAATAAGTTATTTTTCAGCTCATTTTCTATGACATAACCAAACACTGGAAAATGTTTTCCAACTCATTTTCCATTACACTACCAAACATCGGAAAATACTTTCCCGGAATTTACTTTCCTGGAATTCAC
This sequence comes from Populus deltoides, assembly GCA_015852605.2. Classification (NCBI taxonomy): domain Eukaryota; kingdom Viridiplantae; phylum Streptophyta; class Magnoliopsida; order Malpighiales; family Salicaceae; genus Populus; species Populus deltoides. The sequence goes on from CM027570.2 coordinate 38,723,830, forward strand.
TTTCCCCGGAATTCACTTTCCAAAAGGAAACTACTTTCCAGCAAACAAACGGGGCCTAAATTTCCCTGCCTCATCTAATGTAAGAGCTGGCTTGTAACCGGCCCATTTGACCCTTCCATCCACTCTAGCACCAGGCCCAGTATTCTGATACTCTGCATAAAATATAGTGGCAGGTGGATCCACACCACTGACCCATGACATCCAACCTGATGGTCTCAAGAACGGCCCAATATCGGACTGCATAATGACAGTAGTGGAATAATCTTTCCAAGGCCTACCAAGGTAAGTTGGAGCCGTAACATTACCCGATGCAGAAAATTTACAATTCTGAATTGAAATGCCAGTGTTTTGATTAGGATCCTTCTTTCCCTGAGCTGTGATGGTGTTGAATTGGTTAGGTAACGGTTGCCTGGGCTGGATGTTGCAATTTTGGAACACGACAGCGGCATTGCCGAACATGAAGTCAATGGTGCCGGTAATGTCACAGTCACGGTAGAATTGTCGATTTGAGTGAGCATAGAGTGTGTCCTGAAATCCATCAAATGCACACCGGAAAAGTACTGACATGTCCGAGCCGGACCTGAAGGCCACTGCTTGGTGCTTTTCTGCCCCGGCCGTGTTAATGAACTTGATATCTCTGGCGAAGAAGCCCTTGCCCGCAACAGCTGGTGATCACAGCGGTATTAGTCCTCGTTTTATGGATGTGAAAAGAAAAGAAAAAACCAAATATCTGAAACACTAACAACATCCTTCTAGAGAAGTGCAAGTGCAAGGCATGGCATGCTCCATTATAAAAATCAGCTTGAATGTGAATCTTTTCTCTTGGGTTTGGAAGGCCCTTTTGGGATGAGAACACGGAGACAGAAATTGGGGAATGCATGTTCTAGTGGCAAGTGTTGCAGGCCAACAAAACTACAGTCATAAAGCAGACAACATCTGTCACATGTGCTGTCGTTGAAGTGCATTAATGTCGAAAGCCAGGTCCTAATGTCTATGCATCACTTGCAGGCCCTTCAGGCCTTCACTTGCGTTGGATTATGAGGAAACATTGGGACCATTAGGGAAGATAATTATAAATCACAAGACAGACAAGCACATGGTTGGTACCCAACCTAGATGCGATTTAACTTCTTTTTATTTATTTTTAATGCAGAGATGCAATTTAACTTAATTAAGCTCAAAGCAGCATTCATCGGGACTAGCAGAATTTCAGGTAAGAGTTGCACATCATTTCACATGGGGGAGTGGACATCCAAATCCATGTGTCTTTCCTAATCCTTTCATTAGAAGATGGCATTCTGCTACTACCCAGTTGCTCTTTTCCTTTGCAGAAGGATTCACATGGCAAATGGACATCAAGGTTCAGAAATTTGGGCAATCATGATGCAATGTGACGTAAGAAAGACGCATGGAGAAATCAAGAAAACAATTGTGAACTTTGAATCATGGATGCATAGACCGATATGTTCAAAACAGGAATGCATAGATGGATTTTGAGCTCATAATTAGAGAAAGCAGGGCTTACCGAAACTGGCAGTAGAGAAGGTGGGAGTTCCATCAACAAAATTCAGACTGCCTGAAATAATAGTCTTGTCCTTCCCATCACCATAGATCATTACATTCCACTTGCTTTTATCCAAAATCACATTCTCCAAATATTCACCTTCCTTAACATATATGATGAATCTTGATTTACTCTTTTTTGGAATTTTTCCTACTGCCTCACGTAAGGTCGTGCAGTCCCCGCTATCGTCTTTCGCCACCGTGACATCCGGCTTCGGAGTAGACATCTGAAGTAGTCTTCTATCTCCTAAACCAACCCAATGTGGAAACCCTGAGTTATGGGTTCTTTCAAATCCAACCTTCTATGAATTGGGATGTTGAAATCAGAAAGCAAACCCAGGATTTTTGCAACAATGGCCAAACTATTGCTAACAAACTCGGTAGAGTTCTCCATTGCTGCCTTGACATGATCAACAAGTGCCTGGTTAAAATGCTCTGTAACGTTCAACTCTTGCAACGCATCTAAACATGTTTCTTGGTCAGTAATTGTAGTGCTGATCCAAGTCTTCAAGTCATCCATCTTAGCTGTTGATAAAATCTTTCCACCTTCACCGACAGCCATCGATGATATGGAGTCATTGAGTCTATCTACAGCATCATCAAACACGGTGGCACAGACTTTCAAAGCATCTTGAAGGGTAGCGTCATCAATGCTCTGTATGAGCTTATCTGGGTAGTCTTTGAGCTTGGAGAGCTCATTCATAGCAACATGTAAAGAGAGATTGAAAAGCACCTCTGGGTCCGTAGTGTTTCCTGTTTCAAGGGCAGAGATGCTGGAGAAACATGAGGTTGGGTACCAGGTCAAACTGCAAACAGCCTTGAGTGAAGCGGCTGGAGTCAACTCGGGAGGAGGGACCGGGTTGGACGAAGAGTTGTTGTTTCGGTTGTGCACAACAACTCCTATAACAGCACCGATGATCACAGCTAAAAGAACAACGGAGGAGACAACGACAATGATCAAACGCTTACGTGTCTTTCGCCGGAAGGCTTGCTGCTCAACCTCGTCTACTTTACCATATCCCTTGAAAGAATTGATGGAGTCCATAAACTGCTTAGCTTAGCTTTTTGTCGGCACAATCAGCGCGAGGGCTTTGAGGGGAAGTTCAAACTTTAATTGGCGTGTGAGCTTCGTTAAATAGGACCTGCGAGGGACTTTGGCTCGGTGCAGATATTGGTGTGTGAGCTTCGTTAATAATGTCAAGATACTATTTATAATTTAAAATTAGTGAAGAAGTAAACATCATTATTACCATATTTTTAACACAGAGTTTGTAACATTTCATAACAAGAAAAAACGATTTAAAAAAAAAAAAAAAAATCTACAACAAAATCCTTAATAAAGGCCAGATCCATTTTCAAGAGATTTGGGTATCCTCGTGTTAATGCAAGCGTCAAATTATCATTATCTGGTGGTAGGCGGAACACGATTCCGTGTACACAAACAACAGTACAGTACGCGGAGCCAGAGCTGTAATAAAAAAGGAAGCCAGGAAGAAATTGCTACTGCAGTACTGTACTCAACTATGAATACAAAAGCAAAGAAAGATCCTTCACGCTTACGCGGTTAATTATGCATATGTCAGTGGATTTTACTGTAATGCCCATAGGCTAGTTTTGTTTTCTAGGCCGGATGTTTATGAATTAGGAACCGGTAAAACTTGCCTACTTTTAACATAGATTTGTGGTTCACGCTGTGGGCCTAGTAAAAAAAAAAAAATTCATAAAAAGGGAATGCTGAGGAAAAATATTTAAGACCCCAGTTAATGATTTAATTAGTAATTTGAACAATATAATTAAAAAATATATAATAATAGAAAATAAACTAACAAAAAATAATGATAATAAAAAAAGATAAAAAAAAACCCGATATAAGCCTACCTGGATTGTAAAACTACTCAATGTTGAAGGATTGAAATAAAATAAAAAAACTCAGTTAAACCAGGTTAACTCGCAGACTTCGCGACCATAAATATAAGATTGAGATAATCTCATACAAAAAAACATAGGAAAAAGAGTTCAAAAATTAATTTCTAATAAATCAAATGAGAATATGATAACTCCAAAAAAATTAAAAAAATTAAAATGAAAAGAAAAAAAAATATAAAACTCAGTCTCTAGCAAAATAAAATGTTGAAGGATGAAGAATAAGAAAAACATACAATTTAAAAAAGGTAAAAAAATCTTGAACCAAGCCCACCTGAGTTAAGAAGCAAAATCTTTAACTTAATGATGATACCAGGGTGATAGTGTTTGAAAGCAAATTGAATAAAATCATGAAACTCAATGGAAAATAAAATAAAAATTAAAAAGCAAAGGAAAAAAATATAAGTGAACCTGAAATAACTCATAAACCTTGCGTACATGGACGCAAGATTAAGATAACCCAATAGAAAGGAAAATAAAAAATGGTACAATGATCAATTTTCAATAAATGAAATGTTGAAGGATAAAATTGAAATAAATTAATTTAAAAAAAGAACCAAAAGAATTTAATTCACATTAATCTTTAAAATCGGTAACTCTGGTCATGAACCCGAGACTAACCCTATAGCAATGAAAAAAATTTGAGTCAACCCGGGTTAACCATAGGCACATGATCAGGATAACCCAATAGAAGAGAAAGTAAAAAGAAAGTTAGGAAGACCAATATTAGATAAATTAAATGTTAAATGATGAAATTAAAATAAAATAAATTTAAAAAAAAAACCAAAAAAAGTCAACCCATGTTAACCTTTTAAATTGATAAAATCATGAACATGAAACTAATCCCATAGAAGGAAAACCATAAAGAATAATAAAGAAAAATTCTAAAAAAGGGTAAAAATGTAGCTTTAAAAGACAAAAATAAACAAGTCATCCTGAGCAAATCTCCTAAATCCAATCTAATTTATAAAACTCGCAGCCCAGAAAATCATTGAACTAGGTTCAATCAAGAGATTTAATTTCCAATCAATTTAATTTTTAAAGATGAAATCATGAAAAAATAATATTAAATTTAAAAACTTGCCAAAGAACAAAAAGATAGTAATAAAAGAATAAGGATCAAATTTGATAGAAAAAACTCATTGAGGATGAAATTGTAAAGAAACACAAAAAAAAAAGATCCTAAACAAAATAAATAGTAATAAAAAGAATAAGGATCAAATTTGAAAGATTAAAAAAATGAAAGGAGGGTAAAATTGGAAACAATTTGTAATTTTATAGCTTCTTAGAAAAATAGTAATTGGAAGAATGAGGACCAAATCTGAAAGATTAAAAAAATAGAGTGAAATTGAAAAATATTTGTAATTTTTATAGCTTATTAAAAAAAATAATAATCAAAAGGACATAGATCAAATGTGAATGAAAAGGAAATTGAAGGAGCTAGTATGAAATTGTGAAAGGGCTGGCACTAAATTTGAAGAGGAGAGAAGAGAAAAGAAAAAAAATGGTGGTAGGCACCAAACCAGAGGTGTGTCTGGTTCACGCACCACACCATCATATAAGAGATGCCGAGATTTTTCAAACATCGTCCTGAAATATAGAGTTTAGTTGCCAAATATTTGTGAACACATTGTCCTAATAACATGGGGGCCATCCATATATATAGTACATGCCAACATTTTTTTTAATAATATTTAATATATATCAGTTATAAAAATACCTCTAAATAACCTTAAAATCTATAATAAAAATAATGTAAAACAAAAAAAAAGCTATTATAGAGAATTAAGTTAATTTTGTTTTCAATAACATCAAATATAATTATATTATTTTTTAAAAAATTAAAAATATCTTGAAGAATAATAGGCATTATATGATGAAAACATTTGCTTTTGATATCATTTTTTTTGTTCCCTGGATATTTTTTTTGTTACTTGGTGTGCAGAACTTCTTTTATCCCTTTAGGTTTTTGATAACTATCTTTCAATCACTCGATGGATACAATTTTGCCATCAATTTTAAATCAATTTACTTTTAAATGGGATGGCTGCTTCTTTTTTTTTTCTTGCTAAATAGAAACATGACACAAGGGGATAATGCTCTTCTTTTAAATTACTTTCTTTTTTAATGTTAAATAAATCTAACCTTAATCACCAAGCACAAATGTTGCGTTTCTTATTATTTATTTCCTAACATGCTTTTTTCTTTTTTGAGAATTTATAAACAATGAGATATATGCGTGCCCATTTGAGACAACACAATTATTATTTTTAATTTCCTTGTAATTATGATGGTTTATATGTATATTAATCGGACATGAATAAATAAATAACAAGATTTGAACAGAGAGTACCAAAGGTTGGATCTTAAAGACTGAATTAATCCTTTGAGATAACGAGACTAGTTATTGTTTTCAGATTGGATCTTCCTGGAGAGTATTTAATTATGATTGTGCTTGGTAATTATTGACCCGATTAATAATTTTCATGCATAATAAGTGATGCAATTGAAAGCTAAAAATAACACCAAATAAAGAAATAACACAAAAATTTTAATAAGTGAAAAGAAATATAGAGGTGAACCCAAAATTCCTAGATTTTATTTTCTATAAAATGACAATCTATTTTTTTTAGGAGGTCTACAAAGTCTTAAATAGATTAGAAACCCTACCTCAATTAAAAAAAACAAAATAAAAATATGAAATTACAAAGAAAAAAAGCATGAAATCCGAAAATAATAAGTGAAATCATAAAAACTGTTAAAACAGGGGTTCCAAGCCGAGATTTTCAAAATATAAAGATCCAACAACTAAAATAGCAATTATATAGCTACTCTAAGAAAACAGTCACTGAAAACTCCTGTATAAATTTAAGTGTGATTACCAGTCTGATAAAAAATTTTGGTTCTTTTAAGCTATTATTTTTATCCGACACGACCACACATCTCTTTTTGAACCTAGACCTGTTCTATCAGTCCATAAATATATATGCTAGTCCCTTCATGTAATTTGTCTGAAATATATTTTTATTTAATTATAACATACTCACATCTAATTATTCAAAATCATTTGTTATAACTCAATGTAAAAGCCTGGAAGATCACAAGTACTTCTGATAAGGAAGTGCCGGAGATACATGTTTGTGTTTGCCATGCTTCTGACTAAGTTCATTTCATGTGGTTGCTGGCTTCATATATACTTTCTTGCCATAATCAGCAACTTGCTAGCTCATTTCGACAGGCGGTTCTTAAACAACCAGTAAAGAGGAGAAAGTCCCTTCAATTTTTGTGATTTGAAACTTGCTTAACGGTCCAAGCTCAATTAGTGATATGGTTGAAAATCATTGCTGGGCTTTGTGTTAGATTCTTCATGGCATGAAAACCGTGAAAAAACACAGAATATCGTAAGTAGGCGCGCGGGTTCCACGGAAAGTGAACACATCTCTTGTAGGATGGGCATGTTTTCATCTCTTAAAGAGGAAGAATGGACATTGATAATAGCAAAGGTACATGCTTATAAATTCGAGCAGCATCAACAAAGTAAACTTCAATGATTCCACACACTATTATTATTCATAATTAAGAGTCCAAGCTAGGACCAAAAAGACAAGCTCCACAAACGGAGGAGAACGTGACGAACACCATAAACATGAAGCGAAACTCTTAAACAAGGGAATGATAAACTAAGACATGCAGGTGAAAAAAGACAACCAATCAACACTCAAAGTACGCAGCGGAGGTAGTTAAGATGCATGGTAGCGTCATAAAAAGACACGTTTAGAGATCCAAAGAGAATGGGAAGGTAGTGGATTTCAACCACGTACTACCAGCAATGAAATTGCGAGGAGTAAAGCTTTTAGCTTCAGTTGCAGCAGTAATCACCTTGTATCCTTTCCAGTCGACCCTTTCAGAGGTTGCAGCACCAGCCCCGCTGTTATTATACTCTCCATAATACAACGTGTTCAGTGCATATTTTCCCCTCCACTCGAGCCACCCAGCCGGGTTTATCACATCACTTATGGATGATTGCATGACAACCGTCCTTGAATACTCCTTCCAAGGTCTACCGAGATACGCAGAGAAATTGCTCCTGACTGGCAGTAGATCAGAAGTGGCGTGAATCCTGCTTTTCTGAATTACAATGCCAGTGTTTTGATTAGGATCGCTCCTCCCTTGGGCTGTTATTGTGATTGTCTGGCCTGGATTGGGACGACGAGCATGGATATCACAATCTTGGAAAACAGCTGCGGAATTGCCGAAGATGAAATCGACCGTGCCTGCTATCAAACAATTTATGAAGAACTGGCGATTTGCGTGGACATGGAGGGTGTCTTGGTATCCAAGCACGTTACATTTGTAGAATGCTGCGCGGTCAGAACTAACACGCAACGCCACGGCTTGGCGGTTGGACGGGCCGGCTGTGTTTTGGAAGGCGATGTCCCTGGCTAGGAATCCTTCACCCATTGCGGCTGCATTGTTCATGAGAATTGTTAGTATAATCAAGAGCCTAAATATCTCTAGAATTATTCTATTTGTATCAATTTTTCTTAAAAAGAAAAGGAACACTGTGCAAAATGAAGGGATTTAAAAACGAAAAATACCAACTGTGGCAGAACGGAAGGCAGTGATGCCATCCACCACACTCCTACTTGCTGTAATGATCGTTTTCCTTCTTCCATCTCCAAGAAACATTAAGTTAGTCTTGTTGATTGGTACTTGCACAGTTTCCCTGTAAACACCTGCCTTGATTCTGATAATGTACCTCTTACTGCTTCTCGTTGGGGCAGCAGCAACTGCAGCTGATACTGTACTATAATTCCCGCTGCCATCAGCAGCCACCACCACATCTGGTGTCAATGATGATGACTGCAACAACCTCCTGTTGGCTACTGACAACCACTTTGGCCACCCACTTTCATTTCTACCGTTTTCCTCCTTGAGATTCCTCTTTGTGGTTTTAAGCTCATTGGCAATGCGAGTGGCTGTCATGTTCATGTTCATTGCCAGTGTATTCATGCACATTTTTCTAACATTATCTACTCCATCCGAAATATCTTTACGCACCAGCTTGTCCGCGGCGGTATGAGAGAAACCATCCATGATCGTGTCTTGGTAGGTTATGCAAGAACTCAGTGGGGTGTTGATGTCCGGCTCAGCATCTTGATCGCTAAGAGGAAGCTCGTTAGTGTAGGAAAGGAGACTGTTTTCAGCATTTTGTAAATCACTTTGAGACAATTCATTGTTGTCCGTGGAAGCATCGAGAGCATCATTTTGCTGATTGGTGAGTTTCATCTTATTGGTGGTTTTGTAACTCTCTATATCGGCGGTATTGGTGTCAATAGCTTGTTGAGTGGCTCTTATGGATTCTAGAAGAACATCGTTTCCGTCGTTGATAGCTGCCAAACTGGCGGCAGCTCGAGGGCCATTGGCAATCGCAGAGTAGCACAGTTCTGGGTATCTTGTGGAGCTGCATGACATCTTTATAATGGAATGAGCAGCATCATTTTTGTTGGAGTTCTGTGAATTTACGGGAGTAACAACGGCAGCTATAGTGGCGACAAGCAAGAGAGAAACAAAGAGAGCTAAAGAGAGGCTTCTGTTTTTTTGGGAGAAGGAAATGTGCTTGCCAGAATCTGATATTTCGGTCAAGCTTCCCTGATCCTCTTGGATCATTTTGAATTCGACTGCGTAGAAAAAAAAGGAAAGAAATGAAGGGCGGGTATAGAGTCTATAGACTTGCAGTGATGGTGTGTTTGATGGAGCATACACAATACTGGACCATATATATAGAGACAAAGAAAGCAATTAATATTAAGACTTGGGATTTAGTGTTAATGTATATGCTGGTCTCCCTTGTGGCTTGTCGATCCAGTGTTTTGTGTTAATTTCTTGTTTGTAATCAGAAAACTCAAGTGGGGTCCTCCCATTCCTTTTTCTTCTTCTGCTTTTCTTTTTCTTTTTCTTTTTCACTTTTTGTATTTACAACGTTAATTTGAAAATACTTAATATTTCCGACTCCTCTATATTTTTGAAGGAAAACAAAAAAAATTTATAAAGTGAAAGGAACATTAGAAGTTGTCGAGAATACTTCTGCTAATCTCTCCGAGGGTGATAAACAATGCTAAAATTAAGATGAATTTTAATTTTTCTTCACAAATTTTTCTAGAAATTACTCGTAAACTTAATATCTATATCCGAAATGATGGACCTATTAATGCCTTGCAAACAAACCATCTCATTGAAGTAAAGTTGTGCTACCTGAAATGCATCCATACAAGTTATAAATTGAATTATTTTTAAAAACTTAATTTTCAACTACAACAAAAATAATATCTATAGAACGTTGTGTACGGGTAAGTTCAATACAAAATCCATACTTATTTCTAGTCATGGAACATGAAGAACCGGTAATGAGGTGTATAACCCAACAATATTTGATAAAACAATAACATGTTATCATTTATTTTATATATAATTCTCGATTTAATAAATTATTTTATTAAATGTATATACTAACTTTTCAATTTGTATTTACAATTCTTCTTGAATGTCAAAGAACAATATCATAACCCACATATTTTTTTTGTATTTAGAAAAAGATTGCTCCATCCGGCTAAGTAGCGTGAAGAATCAAACTAGTTAAAACACTAAATTACCTCCTAATTTTAGTCCTTGTATTTATTTAAAAACTTAATTTAAGTCATCAAATACTTATAAATTCTACCTCGATGATGAACAATTAGAGGAATTATTTATGAGACTATCATATTAATTACATGTGTGCACTTGTGATGGTGCACTTATCTACTCTTGAGATGTTACACAGAAAATACCTATCGTATCAAAGATATTGTTTCAAGGACTCATGAAATAAGCTTAAAAAACAATGCTTTCTGTGTGATTCTATTAAAAGATCCTTCCTTCCTTCTTCTTTTTTTTATCCATTTCTTATTTTTATTTGTCTAGCTAGTTTATGTTTTCTTATTTTGCCAAATGATTTAGTGGCTATCCATAATATTTTGCCAGCAAGAACATCTAATGCCTGGCAATGAAGACGAGATTCTAATTATATTCTTGTTATATTCCGTTCTTCGTTCCCTCTTCTGCACTCCATTTCGATGCATTTTCCCTCTTTAGCATCTCCAGTTCTTTTTATGAGTATAATGAATGAACGTTTAAAGGAAAAAGGAAGAATAAAGCGAGAAGAAGATGGAGACCCAACATTATTAATTTATTACAAAGTAACATTTCTCTGGTAGATGTTCCTGCCTGTTGGGACCTTGTTGCCATAGCTCTACATCACGCCAATGATGCCATCAGAGTCTTACATTGCTCCTTTCACTTTATAAATTGTTTTTTTTTTTTTTTGTTTTTCTCCTTCAAAGATATAATTTTCAATTTGAGGGAGGTGTTGCACCCCATTGTCGTGATTAACGTGCATGTCTAAAGCTCCTGTACTAACATCACATAAGAATCAAGTAAAGTAGTATATAACATAAGAATTGATAAGAGAAGAAAAGATAAGGACCCAGTAAATTAAGTAGTGTCAAATGAACGTGTAATACGAACAGTGAAAAAAAAAAAAAAAGCAGAAGAAGAAGGAGGAATCGGAATGACTTGCTAGAGGAAAAAGTATACGATCACCTCGAGTTTGATTTTTTGGAGTGGCTGTTCATCTGTGAATTATGTCCAGAAAAGTATTCATAATATAAAAAGAAGAAGAAGAAGATAAACTCAAAATTCATTAGTCTAGTTTGAAAATTAAAGTACTTTTCCAGGTTTGTAAGTTAAGTTCTCACGCAGACCCAAGTGAGAGTTCAAGTAATACCCTACTATAGAACCATCTTTAACACAAACGTAGGATCCAACTTCAGTTTTCTGGTTACAAACAAGAAATTAACACACAAATAATTAATTTCTCGGCAGATTCTTTATTTCAAAAATAATGGTTAATTAACGATGTAAAATTTTTGTTTTTAAGTCATGATACCTTTTTTGATGTTGTTTTTTTTATAAGATTGATATTATATATATATATATATATATATATATATATGATGTTTATTATAAAAAAAGATAAATGGTATGGTGTTTTTATTGTTTGAAAATCACTTTTCACCATTTTCAATATCACTGTGGATTGGAATAATAATTTTTTTTTAATTTTCAAACTTTTGTTTTTTCATGATTGAGCTCTTATCAACCCAAATTAGTATTCAATTACATGTTTTTGTTTTTAAAGATAATTGAATTGAAAGACAAAGCACTGAAGTAAAAGATACGGGTAAAATAGATGATGACTTTTAATTTTGTTTGAAAAATACATTTAAGTCTCCTATTTTTTTAAGCTATTAGGTGATCGGTCTCTTTAATTATAAAAAAACTATTTTGAAAACTAAAATTTATTTGCAAGGCATGTATCAACTTTTTAATTAACAATTATAATTTTTCTTCATGGTAAAAGAACTGTATCATCACCCATTTATTTCTTTGCATCATTTTTTGTTTTTGTTTTTGCTTCATTAGTGTGAAGAATCAAACTAGTTAGAACACTAAATAACCTTTTTATGTTGGACCTTGTATTTACTTAAAAACTTAATCGAAATCATAGAATACTTATAAATTCTACCTCGACAAGGAACAAATAGAGGAATATTTATTTATGAGAATATCGTATCATATGTGTGCACTTGTGATGGCACTGCAGTAATCAAAGATATTGCTCAGGGACTCGTGAAATAAGCTTAAAAAACAATGCTTTCTGTGTGATTCTATTAAAAGATCCTTCCCTCTTTGCTTATATTCCGTTCTTCGTTCCCTCTTCTGCACTCCATATATTTCGATGTGTTTTCCCTCTTTAGCATCTCCAGTTCTTTTTATGAGTAGTCATATAATGAATGAACGTTTAAAGGAAATTAAAGGAAGAATAAAGCGAGAAGAAGAAGAAGAAGGAGAAGGAGAAGGAGAAGGAGGAGATTACCTTGCCCCAAGATTATTAATTTATTACAAAGTAACATTTCTCTGGTAGATGTTCCTGCCTTTTGGGACTTTGTTGCCATAGCTCTACATCATAAGAGTCTTATATTGTTTCTTTCACTTTATAAATTGTTTTTTTTCCCCTTCAAAGATATAATTTTCATCAATTACATTAATCTTTTCACATCATGATTAATTAAGCTGGTTTAAAATAATATTCTCTGTGAATAGAAATAATGAGGTGTTTAAAGTCATCTATGAAAGCCAAAAAGCATGCAAATAAGATTTTATAAAAAAGAATTAAAATACACGAAAAAGGGCTCACCAGGAGTGTATTTTCACCATTAATAAAAATATTGTTTGGTAATTAGTTGTTATATTTTTACTTAAAAAATAGTAGATCTTGTAATAAATTTATTTTTTTAATTAAAAAACATGGGAAACAAAACAGTTTTTTTTTTAATGTATTTTAATTTCAAATTACAAGAACTTAACAATTTTAAATAGACACATATACTCCTTGGATTTGGCTTATTTTCAGTTAGTGATAATTAACATGATATATTATTTCGGTGAAATCTTAAATAATTGGTTTTGAGATTAATAATTTAAATTTAAATAAAAAACCCACCAATTTTAAAAATTTTCTCTAAGCATTCACTAATTTGCATGAAGTCTTAACGATTGAAAATCAGACTCATAATATGGATTCTACGTACTAGCTTTAATTATTCGTAATTTTACTGTTAACTCAAGAGAAGCATAGTCAATCTTTGTGAAGGCACCCATGTTTTGATAAAAATATATATTTACAAGTCGAGAGGGGTACTGCTGCACCCAATTGTCGTGATTAACGTGCTAACATTACACAAGAATCAAGTAAGGAATCAATTAAAGAAGTATATAACATAAGAACTGAAAAGAAAAGGACGAACCCAGTGAATTAAGTAGTGTCATATTAACGCTGTAAATACAGCTAGTGAAGAAAAAAAAGAAGCAGAAGAAGATAGAGGAATCGGAATGATTTGCTAGAGGGATACAAACAGGAAATTGACAGGAAAAAACTCTGACAAATCATTTATATATTGTTTATTTCAAAATAATGGGTAAGGGTGTAAATCTTGTTTTTGAAGCATGTTTTGTATGCTAATTGAAGAATAAAATATTATAGAAAGAGAGAGAGAGATGTGAAGTGTTTTTATATGTGAATGATTAGGAACAAAAAGTAGAAGCTTAAGGTGTGGATACACAAAGATCACAATTCATTAGTCTAAGTATGTGAGTTGAAGTATAAGTGTTTTTCAGGTTTTTGAGTTGAAGTATTTTTCATGTTTATATTTAAGTTCTCACGCAGACCTAAGTGTGAGTTCAAGCAATTCCCTGATATAGACCTTCCCATCACAAAGGGAGGATGCAACTTGACTTTCCTGATTACAAACAAGAAATTAACACAAAACACTCATAAATAATTTACTTGGCAGATTGTTTCTTTCTAGAATAAGATCTTGTTTTTTAAGCATGTTTTGTTTTGTATTGTATGATAATTGAAGGATAAATTAAAATACTGTTAAAAATTTTTGGGAGAGTGATATATATACATATAGCTGTTGAAGAAGAAAGAAAAAAAAAGACTTTAGTTTGTGTTTTGGGAAAAAAAAAAGGAAAAGTAATAAGAGAAAAGAAGAACATACATATTAATAAGGAATGTAGAGAATTTAATGTAATTGGGTTAGTGATAACATGTGATTCTGAGCAGTTAGGTGTGGGTCTGCCACAACTAGATAAAGATCTGTTTTAGACAGATTATATGGATAGCCTAACAGATACATTTATAGACTAGTGGGACAAGATTAGGTGCTAGGTCTAGAGAAGATTTGGTCGCGTCAGACCAGAGTAACGGTTCTAAAAGGCCATAACTTTTTATCCGACCGTTGGATCGTGCTCAAATTTTTACAGTTTTTTCCAGAGGCTGTTTTCTGGGGTCTTGATTTTGGCAATTTTTGTTATTTTCTTAGTTATATTTTGGATTTCAAGTTATTCTTGGATTTTATGCTTTTTTCCTTTGTATTCTCAGATTTTTATTTTTGTTTCCTAGTTGAGGTAGGGTTTCTGTCCTATTTAAAGCTTTGTAAACCTCTTAAGGAGAAGATTTTATCATTGTTATTCTAGAGAAAATAGAACCTGTAAACTTGGAGTTCATATTCGCAGCCTCCTTTTCTCTTTAAAATTCCCATGTTCTTTCTTTATTTTTACTATCTTTAGCTTCCGCCTTTATTAGTTGGTATTAGAGCCCAATCATCTCAGGTTTATTGCGAGCTATTTTTTGCAATCCCGTGGAAGAGAATTTATTTACCGCTTTGTGCGCTAACAAACCATGGTGGAAAGAGATCGTGGAGTAGGGCGTGGCCATGAAAGGGATAAGGAGGAGCCCCCTTTTGAGAGTGGAATGTCCAGGAGCTCATCGTCGAAGACATGCAAAGATAGATCGCAAAGTTAGCCTATAGACTAGACAAGAGGGACTTGCGAGACCCTGACAACGTGACCATGACCAGGAGAGTGATCATGGGTCCCTGGCCATAAATGAAAATCTGAGACAGATTCAAAGAAGACCACCCTTTGAGTGAGAAGAGAACAAATTTGAGGATTTTGGATTTCGTATCAAAATTCCAGAGTTTATAGGGACTTTACAAAAAGAAGAATTCATTAACTAGTTGAATGAGATTGGATGAATCTTTTAATACAAGGATGTGACTGAACAAACGCGAGTGAAGTTGGTTATGATCAAATTAAAGGGTAGGGAATCTGTTTGGTGGGAGTAGTTGAAGAAGACAAGAGAGAGAAAACGATAAGCTAAAATCAATGTCTAGGACAAGATGGAGAAGAAGAAGATGAGAGAACACTTTCTTCTTCTTGGCTACTTACAGACTTTATATCAAAGGCTCCATATGCTAAAAAAAAAGAAGGTAAATCTGTCAATGACTACACTAATGATTTTTACCAACTTATTTCAAGGAATAATCTGGCATAAACAGAGGCACAACTAGTGGCATGATACCTTAGTGACTTGCGACAATCCATTTAGGATGTATTGTGTCTTCAGTCTTTATGAACAGTGTCAAAAGAAGTGTATTAGAGGGCTTTAACAGTGGAGAAGTAACAGACTGTCAGGAATGTTACCAAAACTCAGAACAAACTAATAGAGGACGCGGTAGTGAACCAAGTCAGACCACTAACCAAGTTAGGCCAAACCAAAAAAATCAGCAGGCAACAAGTCAAGGTTCTATTTTTAGACTTCGTTGCTTTAGATGTGGTGAGTTGGGATATCAAATTAGTGAGTATATCAAACTGGAGAGTCGTCTGGGAAAGAATTTACTAGTAGAGAAAGAGACATCAAATTTTACTAAGAATAAGGATGATTCTAATAGCGATGTTGATGTTTTGCATGGAGATAGTGGTACAACCCTTGTGATCAGAAAGAGTTTGTTAGCACCCAAGGGTGATTCTAATGAAGATTAAAGGCGTAAAACTATCTTCCACTATACATGCACCATTAAAGATAAAGTCTGCAGTTTGATCATAGATAGTGGGAGATACGGGGATGTGGTTTCTATGGAGGTAGCAAGGAAACATCAGCTAGCAACTAAAAATCATCCCAAACCCTACAAGCTAGCATGACTGAATAAAGATACCGATGTAATTGTGGATAAACATTGCCTTGTTTCTTTCTCTACGGGTCAATAATACTTTGATACCGCTGGCGGAGCGCTGCGGAGCGACGACCACCGATTGATTTACGCTTTTTTTGTTTTGTGTAAAGGAGTCGCCACCTAGTATTTTGGTCACTAGGAACCCTAACTGGTCTTTTAGAGATTCTAAGGCAAGGGACTGGTTGCGTAAAGGGAAGGTATTAGCACCCTTAGTACGCCCTACCTAAGGTAAGCTACTTGGTGTTTGGTTTATTTTATAATTATTATGGTGTTAGTGTTTTCTAATCCCATCAGTTTTCCTAGGTATGATTCAAACTAAATTTATTAGAATAGAAATCCAAGGAGATTCCATGTGCTTTGAAAGCTCATTTTTCCCTTAGTATTTCAAGAGTTTGCGACTTGTAAATCACAAGAAGGGGGGACAAAAATTTAGAAATCTAGGGCACTTTAAAAAAAAAAAACCTATTTTTTTAGTGTTTTATACTCTCACGGCTCGTAAACCGTGGAGTAAAATTTTTTTAAAATGTCCTCGATTATAATCATGGCTTCTTTCAAGGATGTGTGCGGATTTGTTATTCTCAATAATATTTTGGATATACGTCCTTTAAGGATTTTTTTTTATCCAAACATTAGCGGTGAATAATAGATGAATTCCCCCCAAAAAAAGATTTTTATATTTTTTGGAATATTGGCCAATACCCTTTGGAGTTTTACAAACATCTTGTAAAATTCAGAAATGCAAGAAAATAATTTTTTTTTTGTGTTTAAGAAATCCATGCAAAAACACATTTTCAAAACTTCCAATATTTTTTGTATATAAAAAAAAAATGTTCAAAACATTTAAGGGTATTGGCCGTATGCAACACATAAGAAAACTTTTAATTTTTTTTTATCGAAACACAAGCATCACAATTAAACACAAAAAAAAAATCGCAATAAAAGCTAACCAACCGTCATATATATTCTAAGATTTATAATAAACTTAAAGCAATAAATAAAAAAATCAAAGCCAACTCATCCTGCGCAGACAGCAAGAACAAAAATAAAACTGGGAGCAATCACTAAAAAAAACAAAGGCCGACTGATTTCTTCTCCAGCGGGTGTAAGGAAAACAAAAGGAAAGTCCCTAAATGTAAAAGTTTCTAAACATGAAAGACAAACCCTTTTTACATGAACAACAGCTAAACTCAAACAACATGAAAGAAATAATGGGCAAGCATTGGCTTTTCTAAACAAAAACCAATTATTCAGAGGGAAGAAACAGCTTTACAACCAAATGCCTAGTATAAAAATAACAAAGGAGGAGAGATTGGGGCTTATACTTGCAGCTCCTGTTTGCAGAAAATAAAACCAAAGACCGAAAGTCACAGCTCACGCATGCCTCCTTGGATACTGGTAAATGACGGACGGAAATAGAGATGCTGAAGCGGACGAAATATTTCAGCTATGTGCTGGTAAATGATGGGTTTCCCCGTCGCCTGCCTCTCTTGTGTTTTCCTTCAAAACTGCAGCTCCTGTTTGCAGAAAATAAAACCAAAGGCCGAAAGACACAGCTCACGTGTGCCTCATTAGATACTGGTAAATGACGGATGAAAATAGAGATGCTGAAGTGGACGGAATATTTCAGCTATACGTTGGTAAATGACTGGTTTCCCCGTCGTCTACCTCTCTTGCGTTTTCCTTCTCTTTCTTTTGCTGTTTTTTTCTACTCTTTTCTCTCTGTTTTTATGCTCTCTTTTTTCCTGCCCCATTAGGTCATTAGAAGAGCTTATATATAGTCTAAATATATCTCTATTTAGGAAAGATTCAATGCATTAATTTTAGGATGCAAATCCCTGCTGATTTGCTGTAAAAAAAATGCAAAAAGGAAACTTAAATATTCTGATTCTGCTGTTTGATTTCTTTCCAGTTTTTTAAAGGATGGTGCGGCTTCTTTCTTTCCTTCTATAGGGCCAACTACTCCCTTTGAAATGAGGCAATAAAAACATGGTTGCATCTCCAAAAATCAGGCGTGATGATAAAGGAAAATAGCAGGAATTTGTAGAGAAAAAGGAAAAAAATCAGATGGGTAAAGGTGCATGCTGTAAAGTCTTATTTTTCTTATTCGGTGTGGTAAAAATCCTGTCATTTATGATGATCCAGCCCGCCTCTCCAACTTTCAATATCCTTTTTCAATTCAATCCCTCATTTTAGCACTTTTTGATTCAATCCTTGGTCAAAAAAAAATCCTCTGAATTAGTCCCGCAAACTTGGGCAAAAATCCTTCTCGCGGCCAGGAATCCCTATTTTCACATTAGATATTCAAACGAAAATATCTTGAGCTTTTGATATCGAAATCAAGTGATTCAAAAGCCCAAATTTATCTACGCGTCCAGGACTACAACTTTGATGAAGGAGTTGAATTGAGATAAAATTGTTTTAAAAAATAGAATCTGGCAGTAATCTGGTTGATCAACAAGGGTCTCCTGATCTAATTCAGAAACTGACAATGCCGAGAATCCCGATATGACTGAGAGTATGACCTAAGAACAAATCATCAAAATTTGTGACGGAAATAGAGTTCTTGGTGCAAAATTCGGGTCAGGATCCTTCTCGCGGCAGGAATCCCTACTTTCACACTAGATATTCAAATGGGAATATCTTGAGCTTCTGATATTGAAATCAAGCGATTCAAAAGCCCAAATTTATCTATGCGTCCAGGACTACAACTTTGATGAAGGAGTCAAATTGAGATAAAATCATTTTAAATCAAGCGATTCAAAAGCCCAAATTTATCTATGGTTCTTAATCTGACAATGCCGAGCATCCAAATCTGACAGAGAGTCTGCCCTAAGATCATTGATCCCTAGGACCCAATAAAGGTGTAGGTCAATTTTTCAATATGTCATGAGTGACAGAATATAGCTAGGATGGTCAGATATCGTATGAAACCAAGTCAGAATCAAAGCCTAAGTTGGAACAAAAAATTACGACAACAATAGAACCAGTTTTTTTGTGTGCAAATTCTGAGGGATTTATCTAACCTTAAAGACCAGATAAAGACGGAATGAATTTAGCATTATGAAGACTTCTGATCAATCTAAGAAAACCTAACAATTTTGGCAGCAAATGGAAAGGATAAAGAGAGTAGAAAACACTCGAACAGGGTTTCGAAAAAAAATTATTTATTTCTCTGCTTTTGTCAATCTTCCAGCAAACATAAGTTAAACTCCTACACTCTGTTCAAAAGAGGTATACACCGTCTCTAGCACGTAGGGTCCAAAAATGAGTAACAAAAAGAAACATACCTTTTTGTAAACAAATAAGGCTAAAACTACTTTTCAGTTAGTGAAGCAGAAGATGATCGAAGCTCTAGTTTTGACATTACTAGATATTGAGAAACTTTTTGAAGTAAATTATGATGCTTTAAGAGTAAGCAGTGGGGGAGTTCTTAGCCAGGATGGATACTAATCACCTTCTTTAGTGAGAAGTTGTCCAGCTCAAAGAAGAACTATTTCATCTATGATTTGAAGTTTTATGCTATTGTTCAAGCTTTAAAGCATTGAAGGAATTACCTAGTGCAAAAGAAGTTTATTTTAATCACTAACTATAAGGCTCTAAAATACATAAATTGGTAGCATAAGCTGAGTCGTCGACATGCAAAATGAGTGTCATTTTTGTAGGAGTTCACTTTTTAATTGAGACATCAATCAGATAATTTAAATAAGTTGGTTGATGCTCACAGTTGACATATGACTTTACTCAGTACCATACACCCATATGCTAGGATTTGATACTTCCTGTGAGCTATATTCAGGTGATGCCTTGTTCAGTCAGAGTTATACTGAGTTATCGGAGGGAGGTAAACGAGATAACTACGTGCTTTTAAATGGTTATCTTTTTCATGATTTGCAACTTTATGTTCCAATTTTCTCTTTGCGAGAGCATATCATTCATGAATTGTATTGTATGGGGCATTTTAGACAGGATAAAACATTGGCTTTGGTGTCCATAAATTTTTATTGGCCTAAGTTACCAGGATAGATTTCTAACTTTGTCAAGAGGTGTGTTGTTTGTTAAAGGTCCAATGGAGCTTTATCGAATGCTGGGTTGTGCATCCCATTACCAGTTCCTTATGCTCTGTGGCTAGACATGAGCACGGATTTTGTATTGGACTTACCTCGTAAACAATGAGCTATAGATTCTATTTTTGTTATAATTGACAAGTTCTCAAAGAAGGCCCATTTTATAGCCTGCCGAAAGACTATGGATGCATCTCGGGTAGCCTAATTTTACTTTAATAAGGTGGTTCATTTGTATGGCATTCCTAAGTCCATCACTTTGGATAGAGATGTCTAGTTCATGAGTAATTTTAGTAGAGTTTATGGGGAAGAATGGAAACTCAGTTGAACTTTAGCGGTGCTTATCACCCTCAAACAAATGGGCAGATAGAGGTGGTTAATCGCAGTCTCGACAACTTACTACGAAGCTTGGTTGGAGATAAGCCAAAACAATAGGATATGGCATTCCCACAGGCAGAGTTTGTTTATAATAGGTCTCGGAATCGGACCATCCAATTGAGCCCATTAGAGATTGTCTATGAACAGAATCCTTCTAGAGAACTAGAGTTAATTCTTGTTCCTCACATTGGACACTTGAGCGTCCAAGGTACTAACATAACAAGTTACTTGCATGGAATTCATAAGCAGGTCAAGTAGACACTTAGTGACAATAATGCCACGTATAAGGCTCTGACTGTTACTTATCGTAAAAGAGTGGTGTTTAAAGTCGGTGATTTGGTGTGGACAGTCCTTACATATGACAAGTTTCCAGTGGATGAGTATAACAAGCTGAAGGAAAGGAAGATAGATCTTTATGAGGTGTTGTAGAAGATAAATGATAATGCCTATAAATAGGGCTGTTCACGGTCCGGTTCGGTTCGGTTCAGACTACAAAAACCAACCGAACCGAGTAACTTAAATTTTGAAAATTTTAAACCGAACCGGACCGAAAACCGGTTCAAACCGGACCGGTTCGGTTCGGTGAAATTCGGTTTTTTTGCCATAAAACCGAGAAATCCAATCCTATCATATATGGGTTTTTTTGTTACCCGAATCTTGTTGTTCAAATCCCCGCAAATATGGCAAAGCAAAGCCTCAAAAGTTTTAGCATCCCGATTAATAAGAATATTTATTGATAAAGAAATTTACAAAACAAAAGAAAATGACAAACTAGATTGAGGAGGTTAGCCTTCTCTCATGGCCAGTGGTTGTAATCACACTTTTCACCCACCAATCTAAAGTTGCACATATAAAATTATCATTAGTTTTTGCTATGGAAGTCTTTTTTCAACGTGCTCAGCAGGTCAATGCAAACAACACAAAAAATCAAAAGCACTTTGACCGTCTCTATTCTCCTTTACCCATTTAATAAGAAAACAAACCAGATCTTCATGACAGCTTGCGTAGAAATAAAGAGAGAAGCCAAAGAGATGGAGATGTTGATTTTTGTTTGGCTTGCGCAGAAGAGATGGAGATATGGGTTGTGCAGAAGAGATGGAGATGCTGCACAGAAATAAAAAGCGAAGCCAAGGAGATCGAGATGTGGGTTTTTGTTCGGCTTGCGCAGAAGAGATGGAGATGATGCACAGAAATAAAAAGAGAAGCCAAGGAGATGGAGATGTGGGTGGATGACTTAGCTTTTGAGTTTTGAGATGGAAAGTGGAGGGCGGCGGCTTTTTATGTTATCAGTTTTGAGATGGAGAGTGGAGGGCGGGGCAATTTGTTAGGGTTTGGTTAATTGCAGTATTTATAGCCCTTTTTATTTTTTTTGTTGGGTCGGTTCGGTTCATCGGTTTCATTTTTAAAACTGAAACCGAACCGAACCGGCAAGGTTTTATGGTTTTAAAAATCGGTTTAATCGGTTTTTCATCTCGGTTCGGTTTTCTCGGTTAAATTTTCTTCGGTTTTTTCGGTTTTCTCGGTTATTCGGTTTTTTTGAACACCCCTACCTATAAGATTCGTCTTCCTCATCATCTGAAGACTTCTAATGTCTTCAATGTTCAACACTTGACTTCCTATTTAGAGGAGGAATAGAACTCGAGAACGAGTTCTCTCTAACCCGAGGAGAATGATGTAGTTGAGCTAGTGATAAAAAGTGATTCTGAGCAGTCAAGTATGAGTCTGCCACAACTAGATGAGGATTTGCTCCAAACAGATTATGTAATTGGCATAACAGATACATTTATGGACTAGTGGGACAGGTCTAGGTCGAAGAGGAGGTTTGGTCGTGTTAGACCAAAGTAACAACTTAAAAGGATCATAATTTTTTATCCGATTGTTGAATCGCGCTCAAACGTTTATAGGAGTTTCCGAAGGCACTTTTTCCTAGATTAGCATGGAATTGCTACTTTGATCATCGAGTCTTTAAATTTTGACAATCTCACCCCGAGGGCCCGAGCATGGTAATTTTTATGATTTTTCTTGTAATTTTTTTATTTCATGTTATTTTTGGATTTCATGCTTCCTTCCTTTGTAATCTCGGATTCTTTTTTTTTTTTTCTAGATAAGGTAGGGTTTCTGGCCTATTTAATGCTTTGTAAATCTCTTAAGGATGAGGCTTTATCATTGTTATTCTAGAGAAAATAAAACCTGCGAACTTGGGATTCACATCGACAATCTTTTTCGCTCATTAAAATTCTTGTGTTCTTGTTTGTTCTTAGTGTCTTCAGCTTCCACCTGCATAAAAAATGCTCACTAAATAAATACTCCAAGGATACATTTACTAGGATTATAAATTGGCGAAGCACACCCCTATCGAGTCTTGATGTGCAAAAATAGTTAGCTCAACTTCAATAAAAACTAACAAATAAATTGAAGCCCAACAAGCCAAAAGGGAGACCACCATATACATTAACACTAAATCCTAAATCTTAATATTAACCCTTTAATTAATTGCTTCCTTTGTCTCCTATATTGTTCCTTTCACTTTATAAATTGTTTTTGTTTTCCTTCAAAAATATAGAGGAGTCGGAAATATTAAGTAGTTTCAAATTAACGTTGTAAATACAAAAAGTGAAAAAGAAAAAGAAAAAGAAAAGCAGAAGAAGAAAGAGGAATGGGAGGACCCCACTTGAGTTTTCCGATTACAAACAAGAAATTAACACAAGGGAGACCAGCATATACATTAACACTAAATCCCAAGTCTTAATATTAATTGCTTTCTTTGTCTCTATATATATGGTCCAGTATTGTGTATGCTCCATCAAACACACCATCACTGCAAGTCTATAGACTCTATACCCGCCCTTCATTTCTTTCCTTTTTTTTCTACGCAGTCGAATTCAAAATGATCCAAGAGGATCAGGGAAGCTTGACCGAAATATCAGATTCTGGCAAGCACATTTCCTTCTCCCAAAAAAACAGAAGCCTCTCTTTAGCTCTCTTTGTTTCTCTCTTGCTTGTCGCCACTATAGCTGCCGTTGTTACTCCCGTAAATTCACAGAACTCCAACAAAAATGATGCTGCTCATTCCATTATAAAGATGTCATGCAGCTCCACAAGATACCCAGAACTGTGCTACTCTGCGATTGCCAATGGCCCTCGAGCTGCCGCCAGTTTGGCAGCTATCAACGACGGAAACGATGTTCTTCTAGAATCCATAAGAGCCACTCAACAAGCTATTGACACCAATACCGCCGATATAGAGAGTTACAAAACCACCAATAAGATGAAACTCACCAATCAGCAAAATGATGCTCTCGATGCTTCCACGGACAACAATGAATTGTCTCAAAGTGATTTACAAAATGCTGAAAACAGTCTCCTTTCCTACACTAACGAGCTTCCTCTTAGCGATCAAGATGCTGAGCCGGACATCAACACCCCACTGAGTTCTTGCATAACCTACCAAGACACGATCATGGATGGTTTCTCTCATACCGCCGCGGACAAGCAGGTGCGTAAAGATATTTCGGATGGAGTAGATAATGTTAGAAAAATGTGCATGAATACTCTGGCAATGAACATGAACATGACAGCCACTCGCATTGCCAATGAGCTTAAAACCACAAAGAGGAATCTCAAGGAGGAAAACGGTAGAAATGAAAGTGGGTGGCCAAAGTGGTTGTCAGTAGCCAACAGGAGGTTGTTGCAGTCATCATCATTGACACCAGATGTGGTGGTGGCTGCTGATGGCAGCGGGAATTATAGTACAGTATCAGCTGCAGTTGCTGCTGCCCCAACGAGAAGCAGTAAGAGGTACATTATCAGAATCAAGGCAGGTGTTTACAGGGAAACTGTGCAAGTACCAATCAACAAGACTAACTTAATGTTTCTTGGAGATGGAAGAAGGAAAACGATCATTACAGCAAGTAGGAGTGTGGTGGATGGCATCACTGCCTTCCGTTCTGCCACAGTTGGTATTTTTCGTTTTTAAATCCCTTCATTTTGCACAGTGTTCCTTTTCTTTTTAAGAAAAATTGATACAAATAGAATAATTCTAGAGATATTTAGGCTCTTAATTATACTAACAATTCTCATGAACAATGCAGCCGCAATGGGTGAAGGATTCCTAGCCAGGGACATCGCCTTCCAAAACACAGCCGGCCCGTCCAACCGCCAAGCCGTGGCGTTGCGTGTTAGTTCTGACCGCGCAGCATTCTACAAATGTAACGTGCTTGGATACCAAGACACCCTCCATGTCCACGCAAATCGCCAGTTCTTCATAAATTGTTTGATAGCAGGCACGGTCGATTTCATCTTCGGCAATTCCGCAGCTGTTTTCCAAGATTGTGATATCCATGCTCGTCGTCCCAATCCAGGCCAGACAATCACAATAACAGCCCAAGGGAGGAGCGATCCTAATCAAAACACTGGCATTGTAATTCAGAAAAGCAGGATTCACGCCACTTCTGATCTACTGCCAGTCAGGAGCAATTTCTCTGCGTATCTCGGAAGACCTTGGAAGGAGTATTCAAGGACGGTTGTCATGCAATCATCCATAAGTGATGTGATAAACCCGGCTGGGTGGCTCGAGTGGAGGGGAAAATATGCACTGAACACGTTGTATTATGGAGAGTATAATAACAGCGGGGCTGGTTCTGCAACCTCTGAAAGGGTCGACTGGAAAGGATACAAGGTGATTACTGCTGCAACTGAAGCTAAAAGCTTTACTCCTCGCAATTTCATTGCTGGTAGTACGTGGTTGAAATCCACTACCTTCCCATTCTCTTTGGATCTCTAAACGTGTCTTTTTTATGACGCTACCATGCATCTTAACTACCTCCGCTGCGTACTTTGAGTGTTGATTGGTTGTCTTTTATCACCTGCATGCATGTCTTAGTTTATCATTCCCTTGTTTAAGAGTTTCGCTTCATGTTTATGGTGTTCGTCACGTTCTCCTCCGTTTGTGGAGCTTGTCTTTTTGGTCCTAGCTTGGACTCTTAATTATGAATAATAATAGTGTGTGGAATCATTGAAGTATACTTTGTTGATGCTGCTCGAATTTATAAGCATGTACCTTTGCTATTATCAATGTCCATTCTTCCTCTTTAAGAGATGAAAACATGCCCATCCTACAAGAGATGTGTTCACTTTCCGTGGAACCCGCGCGCCTACTTACGATATTCTGTGTTTTTTCACGGTTTTCATGCCATGAAGAATCTAACACAAAGCCCAGCAATGATTTTCAACCATATCACTAATTGAGCTTGGACCGTTAAGCAAGTTTCAAATCACAAAAATTGAAGGGACTTTCTCCTCTTTACTGGTTGTTTAAGAACCGCCTGTCGAAATGAGCTAGCAAGTTGCTGATTATGGCAAGAAAGTATATCTGAAGCCAGCAACCACATGAAATGAACTTGGTCAGAAGCATGGCAAACACAAACATGTATCTCCGGCACTTCCTTATCAGAAGTACTTGTGATCTTCCAGGCTTTTACATTGAGTTATAACAAATGATTTTGAATAATTAGGTGTGAGTATGTTATAATTAAATAAAAATATATTTCAAACAAATTAGATGAAGGGACTAGCATATATATTTATGGACTAATAGAACAGGTCTAGGTTCAAAAAGAGATGTGTGGTCGCGTCGGATAAAAATAACAGCTTAAAAGAACCATAATTTTTTATCAGACCGGTAATCACACTTAAATTTATACAGGAGTTTTCAGTGACTGTTTTTCTTAGAGTAGCTATATAATTGCTATTTTAGTTGTTGGATCTTTATATTTTAAAAATCTCGGCTTGGAACCCCTGTTTTAACAGTTTTTATGATTTGACTTATTATTTTCGGATTCCATGCTTTTTTCCTTTGTAATTTCATATTTTTATTTTGTTTTTTTAATTGAGGTAGGGTTTCTAATCTATTTAAGACTTTGTAGACCTCCTAAAAAAAAAAAGATTGTCATTTTATAGAAAATAAAATCTAGGAATTTTGGGTTCACCTCTATATTTCTTTTCACTTATTAAAATTTTTGTGTTATTTCTTTATTTGGTGTTATTTTTAGCTTTCAATTGCATCACTTATTATGCATGAAAATTATTAATCGGGTCAATAATTACCAAGCACAATCATAATTAAATACTCTCCAGGAAGATCCAATCTGAAAACAATAACTAGTCTCGTTATCTCAAAGGATTAATTCAGGTGCTGAAGATCCAACCTTTGGTACTCTCCTGTTCAAATCTTGTTATTTATTTATTCATGTCCGATTAATATACATATAAACCATCATAATTACAAGGAAATTAAAAATAATAATTGTGTTGTCTCAAATGGGCACGCATATATCTCATTGTTTATAAATTCTCAAAAAAGAAAAAAGCATGTTAGGAAATAAATAATAAGAAACGCAACATTTGTGCTTGGTGATTAAGGTTAGATTTATTTAACATTAAAAAAGAAAGTAATTTAAAAGAAGAGCATTATCCCCTTGTGTCATGTTTCTATTTAGCAAGAAAAAAAAAAGAAAAAGCAGCCATCCCATTTAAAAGTAAATTGATTTAAAATTGATGGCAAAATTGGATCCATCGAGTGATTGAAAGATAGTTATCAAAAACCTAAAGGGATAAAAGAAGTTCTGCACACCAAGTAACAAAAAAAATATCCAGGGAACAAAAAAAATGATATCAAAAGCAAATGTTTTCATCATATAATGCCTATTATTCTTCAAGATATTTTTAATTTTTTAAAAAATAATATAATTATATTTGATGTTATTGAAAACAAAATTAACTTAATTCTCTATAAGAGCTTTTTTTTTGTTTTACATTATTTTTATTATAGATTTTAAGGTTATTTAGAGGCATTTTTATAATTGATATATATTAAATATTATTAAAAAAAATGTTGGCATGTACTATATATATGGATGGCCCCCATGTTATTAGGACAATGTGTTCACAAATATTTGGCAACTAAACTCTATATTTCAGGACGATGTTTGAAAAATCTCGGTATCTTTTATGTGATGATGTGGTGCGTGGACCAGACACACCTCTGGTTTGGTGCTTACCACCATTTTTTTTTCTTTTCTCTTCTCTCCTCTTCAAATTTAGTGTCAGCCCCTTCACAATTTCAGACTAGCTCCTTCAATTTCCTTTTCATTCACATTTGATCTATGTCCTTTTGATTACTATTTTTTTTTAATAAGCTATAAAAATTACAAATATTTTTCAATTTCACTCTATTTTTTTAATCTTTTAGATTTGGTCCTCATTCTTCCAATTACTATTTTTCTAAGAAGCTATAAAATTACAAATTGTTTCCAATTTTACCCTCCTTTCATTTTTTTTAATCTTTTAAACTTGATCCTTATTCTTTTGATTATTATTTATTTTGTTTAGGATCTTTTTTTTGTTGTGTTTCTTTACAATTTCATCCTCAATGAGTTTTTTCTATCAAATTTGATCCTCATTTTTTTATTGCTATCTTTTTTGTTCTTTGGCAAGTTTTTAAATTTAATATTATTTTTTCATGATTTCATCCTTAAAAATTAAATTGATTGAGAATTAAGTCTCTTGATTGAACCTAGTTCAAGGATTTTCTGGGCTGCGAGTTTTATAAATTAGATCGGATTTAGGAGATTTGCTCAGGATGACTTGTTTATTTTTGTTTTTTAAAGCTACATTTTTACCCTTTTTTAGAATTTTTTTCTTTATTATTCTTTATGGTTTTCCTTCTATGGGATTAGTTTCGGGTTCATGATTTTATCGATTTAAAAAGTTAACATGAGTTGACTTTTTTTTTGGTTTTTTTTTTAAATTTAATTTATTTTAATTTCATCATTTAACATTTAATTTATCTAATATTGGTCTTCCTAACTTTCTTTTTACTTTCTCTTCTATTGGGTTGTCCTGATCATGCGCCTATGGTTAACCCGGGTTGACTCAAATTTTTTTCATTTCTATGGGGTTAATCTCGGGTTCATGACCAGAGTTACCGATTTTAAAGATTAATGTGAATTAAATTCTTTTGGTTCTTTTTTTAAATTAATTTATTTCAATTTTATCCTTCAACATTTCATTTATTGAAAATTGATCATTGTACCATTTTTTATTTTCCTTTCTATTGGGTTATCTTAATCTTGCGTCCATGTACGCAAGGTTTATGAGTTATTTCAGGTTCACTTATATTTTTTTCCTTTGCTTTTTAATTTTTATTTTATTTTCCATTGAGTTTCATGATTTTATTCAATTTGCTTTCAAACACTATCACCCTGGTATCATCATTAAGTTAAAGATTTTGCTTCTTAACTCAGGTGGGCTTGGTTCAAGATTTTTTTACCTTTTTTAAATTGTATGTTTTTCTTATTCTTCATCCTTCAACATTTTATTTTGCTAGAGACTGAGTTTTATATTTTTTTTTCTTTTCATTTTAATTTTTTTAATTTTTTTGGAGTTATCATATTCTCATTTGATTTATTAGAAATTAATTTTCGAACTCTTTTTCCTATGTTTTTTTGTATGAGATTATCTCAATCTTATATTTATGGTCGCGAAGTCTGCGAGTTAACCTGGTTTAACTGAGTTTTTTTATTTTATTTCAATCCTTCAACATTGAGTAGTTTTACAATCCAGGTAGGCTTATATCGGGTTAAGTGTGTTGCCTGCCCCCATAGCATAATTAACCGCGTAAGCGTGAAGGATCTTTCTTTGCTTTTGTATTCATAGTTGAGTACAGATCGCAGAGCAATTTCTTCCGGCTTCCTTTTTTTATTACTCGCTCGCTCGCATCGATCGTCATCTTGTTGTTTGTACACGGAATCGTGTTCCGCCAATCATAAAATATATTTATATATTAATTCAAAATAATTTAAAAAATTTTATAAATTAATAAAATATCAATTTATCTTTTAAATAATATTCATATATTAATTCAGCATAATTTTATAAATTAATTTAATCAAGTTCTTACTTGATTTTTTTAGATCTAGAAATATAATTCATGTATTAATTATATTTTTAGTCCTTAATTTTTAAAATATATCTTAATCAAGTCATACTTAATTAAATCATCTTGATTTAATTTTTTATTAATGTTTTTTTAATGTGTGTGACTCATTAGATTTCTAAATGTTGATCCAAATATAAATTATAATTATAATTAAATAGAATTAAATAAATTAAATAATTTAACTTGTTATCAATTAAATAATTGATTAATTTATATTTAAAGACCAGGTACATCGTTTAGCAACGTATCATGATCCTAAAATATTAGAAAAGTCATTAGTGGTTTGACTTAATCTTTTAGTGACTGATTTCTCAGTATAATTAATATTTTTTCATTAATAATGTTTCGATTTAACATTAAAGCATGAAATATATTTGTCATAGTAAATCATATTTGTTCTCTACATAATAGTTATTAATCGTTTGAATAAGATTTGAAATTCTTTTTAGATCTCATTCCATTTTAATCAAGGATTTCTCAGCCAATCCTATTTGAAAACAAATGAAATATTTTCATTGATTTACTTAGAATGATGATTCATCTCTTGATCACTCAAGTATCTTCATATAATTTATGTTATATCCAATGACCTTTCATCACCTCTATTAAGATAACATATAACAAGATCAAAGCATAATATTCTCTATATAAGATACTTGGTGATATCAAGTGTAAGGATCACTTACATAACCATCACGTGAGTCTTTCTTTAAACATAAGTGATCTTATTATTTTATTATTTTTATTCATTTTTTAAAGCATTAGTGTTATATATGTGTGTGTGTGTCCTTTTCAGCTTTTATCATCTTTTAGAAGACTTTTCCTCTAACCTAATTTGAATATTGTAAAGTAAAGATGTCTCCTTCATGTAGTCAGGGAAGATGGCCTTTTCCTCTTCCTTCGAGGATGCCTTCTTCATGTAGTCAATAAGACGGATATTTATCTTTTATTATTTTTTTAAGCTGTTAAGGGCAGGCAGGGCCTTGATTCTCAAAACTCGTTTCAGCATCGTGGCAAAAAAAAATATATTAACTTGATTAAGCAGCAATTTAAACCCACAGTAAAATTTAATTAACGTAATCGATTCAAGTGGTTTAATATCTATTTATTTAATTTTTTTAAAAAATTTAAATTTAAATCTTGTGTATAGAGCACATTATAGCTAGAAAAACCTTGCTTAAAAAAATGAATGGATTGACTGATCAAATTAATCATGATGAGCTTTAGATATTGAAATTTTTTTAAAAAAAACCACCAGTAAAAGCCACGTAATGCGTGATGCAATGAAGGATATTTTAGTTGCTTTAAAAATTAAAAATCAAATTAAAAATTAAAAATCAAATTAAAAATTAAAAGTTCTTCAAGTTAGAATATAAGTTTTAAACTCTATCGTATATTAATTATCAACATGTTTTAGAGAGTAATTATAGTTAGTTTTTAAAATATTTTTAATATTAATATATTAAAATATCTAAAAATACTAAAAAGATATTAATTTAAAATAAATAAATAAATAATTTTTTAAAAAAAACTTCTTGAACACAAAATTATTTAAGATAATTAGCTAATTGTTAAGGAGTAAAGGCGTTCGTCATGATTGCGTGAAATTCTTTGTCTTATCATGTCTAATTGTGTCATTACAATGGGCATTAAAATATGTTGACTGCAAAGGTCAAGAAAATATACGAAAGAGGAGCCCGCGCAGCAGCACGCGTAAGTGTGATGATGTTTATTTTTAAAATATTTTTTATTAAATATTTTAAAATATATATTTTTTTATTTTTAAAACTTATTTTTAATATCAACGTATTAAAATAATTTAAAAATATAAAAAATAAGTAAATTTAAATTTTTTTAAAATATTTTTAAAGTACAAGAATAAACAGTCACTGTTAATCTGAAGTTGAACCGAGGAGAGGAGATGCACTTGCACCGGATTCAGACAAGTCCGTGGGCACCAAACTGAAAAACCAGACCAAAGGCACGCAGAAACAACCTTTCCCACCTTGTTTTTCGAGGTCGGTTCCATAAAAATAATCGGGTTCGCTTTTTTTTTTTTTTCCTCAGAAGCACAAAACGCCTACTGTCTATCTCTCTCTCCCGGGGGCGTTTCTTGTAGTAAATTTTTGGTGTGATGTTATACCATTTATCAAGTATCATCAAGAAACTGTCTGTTTGGAATCATGGTATAAATAGCATCCGTTAACAAACTGTTTGAGATCATAATGTAAATTGTATTTTTAAAAAATAAAAATTTTATTTTTTTTAAATTTAATATATTATATATGTCTGATGTTAAAAATAATTTTTTAAAAATAAAAAAAATTATTAATATGCATTACAACATGAAAAGTTATTTAAAAAACAACCGTAATCACAATCACAAATACTCTAGTGTTGTTTAAAAGTTTATCTACAGATTTTTTTATTTTTTAAAGTATTTTTTTAGTTGTAAATATATTAAAATAATATTTTTATTTTTAAAAATTATTTTTGATATTATATCAAAATAATTTGAAAATAAAAAAAATAATTTCAAATAAAAAAATATATTTTTTTAAATGTAAGAACAAACCTGCACTTGTATAAAAACGACGCGGAGATTCGTTATTGTATCAGTTGATCCTTCCTGTCAAAATCAACGAAACGTGCTGCGTCCTTTATCCTCTTCTCATTCACGTTACCTGTTTTCTACCTCTCTTCTTGATTCTCCTCCTCCTCCTCCTCCTCCTCCGTCTATGGCTCCTGTTTCTCTTGATACCATAAATCCCAAGGTGCCTATCCTCTTTTCTTTTCTTTTTAACATCACTTCTGCTGCTTTTTTATTTATTTATTATTATTATTGATTTACAGTTTGATTGCTTTTTCGTTGTTGATTTTTTTGCGTTTTTCATCTTCTTCTTTTTTCCTTTCTTGTTTTGCTCTCGGGGTTTATGCTCTGGGTTTATATTATTTTTTTTCTTCTCTGTTTTTCTTTGTTCGTTTTAGATTCCCTTTCTGGCTATTGGGTTGTGCGGTGCTTGATTTGTCTTTGCCCATTTCTTTTATGGATACATGTCTGTGTCCTTTTCTTGTTCTGCTCATGAACTGGACGTCCAGTAAGCAATGTTCATAGGCCTAGTGATTATCAAATTTTATAGCTTTATTTCTTTCAAAGTATTAATTCTGCTTGGTGATAATATCATATTCTATAGAACTTGATTAAGGACATGCCAAAGCTCTTTCTGTGCTGTCCGCGCACCATTGATTTTAAAATTCTTAAATGCGATTCACCTTTTAAAAGACCATTAATCATTTTTACTAAAGTCAAGGAGTGTTTGGCCTTGCGATCAAATTGAATTTTATCGTGAAGTTTTTGAGATTGAGCTTGTAGTGTTTGGTTATTGGTAACTTTTCTCGAACTCTCTTGCATTTTTTTTGTTTTCTCCCCTCCTTGGTGTTCCTAGTTTATTAACTATGATTTTTTTTGTTTTCCCAGGTTTTGAAATGCGAATATGCTGTCCGTGGTGAGATTGTCACCCTTGCACAGGTAATTTATATGACTGGCGGTATTATGCACTTCAAAGTTAAAAAGGGCAGGATGTTTCTATTTGAAGTTTGAACTTTTCTTGTGATTGTGTTATTGGAGCTGTATGTACTGCATTTGATCATGAATTTTCCATCATCTTACACAGGCGGTACAGGAAGAGTTGAAGTCTAAGCCAGGCTCTCGTCCCTTTGATGAGGTGTGTTACTTTTATCCTTGACATTTTGTTCTTGTTGGGATCATAAACTTGGTATTTATCTAGCACGGTTAAGCTGCCCTAAGGTAGACTGATGATTTTGTTCCTGATGCTATCATTGTGTTGTGTTACTTTTTTGTTAGCGACTAGATTCATTGGAAATTTCACTTGATTTTGCAGAAAGCAGATTTGTGTTTTGGATTTTAAGTTTTCTAGGAATTGACATTCTCTGTTTCAACTGAGATTATATAAAATGAGTTTGATCAACTCCTATAAGAACAAGAAAAAGGAGATGCTACATGCATGTTTCCTTTCCATTGATGCTCCCTAAAGACTCCATTTTGTTTTGTGATTCATCTTATGGCAGATACTTTACTGCAATATTGGAAATCCTCAGTCTCTTGGTCAGCAGGCTATTACCTTTTTCCGCGAGGTAAGTTTATAGTGGTGCATTGTAGGGGACTGTGCTTTTTATTTAATTGAGGCGTTTCTCACCACTGATTATTTTTGCTTAGGTTCTTGCATTATGTGACCATCCTTCCATTCTGGACAAAAGTGAAACTCGGGGTTTGTTCAGGTATTTAAACTTTTCATGTGATCATTGGACTTCTCTGTATGCTTGTTTCCACCAAAATTGAAGAAAGCAGATCATACCATTTTCTCTTTACTAAGAACCAGTTAGGGAAATATAGTTAACCTTGAATTCTTGAGTCTGCCTATTCTTTTATCATTCAGATTTTATACAAGAACTCTCCCCTTTTTTATTGAGTAGGTGAAATATTTTAGGATACTGATACATTTCTGTGAATTTTTATAGTGCTGATGCCATAGAGAGAGCTCGGCAGATTCTTGATCAAATTCCTGGAAGGGCCACTGGTGCTTATAGTCACAGTCAGGTTATCAATAAAGCTTACACCTTGTAGATTTTGAAAAGTTTTGTTCAAATGGAATATTTGTGGTGGAGATAACATGAATCCAATTTTCCTTCTCCACATCAGGGAATCAAAGGACTGCGTGATGCAATTGCTGCTGGAATTGAAGCTCGCGATGGCTTTCCTGCTGATCCAAATGATATTTTTTTTGACAGATGGTGCAAGCCCAGTGGTAACATTTAATCCCATATAGACAGAGATATGTGTATGTATTATGCTCACATCACATGAAACTAGTTGTGTTTCTTTATTGCCAGGTCCACATGATGATGCAGTTACTGATACGATCAGAGAAGGATGGAATACTTTGTCCCATTCCTCAGTATCCCTTGTACTCTGCTTCAATTGCTCTCCATGGTGGTGCTCTGGTTTGTCTTTTTTTATATAAAAATGCTATTCAGAAACTCAAGTCAAGTTTTTTGGTTGCTCTCCATGTGTTGAGTTTTAGCCTTTTAGGTGACTTATGGCAGCGAGCCAAGCAAGGATTAACCATGTTGCTAGTTGCTTTGTCAACTCTTCTTGTAGCATAGAGTTGAAATGAACTTGATAAAATAGAAAATTTGAACATTACCAGGCTGACTTTTGAGTTTGAAATAGAACCTTACGCTTCTTTCAGGTTCCCTACTATCTTGATGAAGCAACTGGATGGGGCTTGGAAGTTTCTGAGCTGAAGAAGCAATGGGCAGATGCAAAGTCCAAGGGAATTACTCCTAGGGCCTTGGTTGTGATAAATCCAGGCAACCCAACAGGGCAGGTAAGCAGTAATTAGCTCTACAGAAATTGGATTAGATTTTCAAACGAGCAAGTATTTAAAACTCTGCAAATATTTTTCGTACAATGGAGCCAATAACTCTCTGGCTTGCTTGTATAATTTGACTTCCTTTGTCCATGTCTCAGGTTCTTGCAGAGAATAATCAGAAAGAGATCGGTGGACTTCTGCAAGAAAGAAGGTCTTGTTCTTCTTGCAGACGAGGTAGGTGCATCCCAATAGTTTTGAACTAGCCTTAAATTCTTGGATTCTTACTACATTTGTCTAGATTGATCGGCCATGTAATTTTACCTAATGAATGTTATACAGGTTTATCAGGAAAATGTTTATGTTCCTGAAAAGAAGTTCCACTCATTTAAGAAGGTTGCTCGCTCTATGGGGTATGGTGAAAAAGATATATCTGTGGTATCTTTTCAGTCTGTCTCTAAAGGTAAAATTGATTTTCAAGCTAAATTAAGAGTTCCTGCACCTTTTTTGAATTAAATATGTGAAGCACGTGCCTTTTTTTGTAATGTTTCAGGTTACTATGGAGAGTGTGGAAAGAGAGGAGGTTACATGGAAGTCACTGGGTTTGGTCCTGAAATAAGGGAGCAAATATACAAACTTGCATCTGTGAATCTATGCTCCAACATTTCTGGTCAAATTCTTGCGAGTCTTGTCATGAGCCCACCTAAGGTCAATTTTTTAATAACTGACTTGTTTTCCTATGCCTGTGACATTTGGATTTATGATCTAAGATCAGACCAGCCTAAGCTTTGGCGAACTTGATTTAGCATTTGGTCATATTGTTAGTGAGAACACAGAGGAAAAAGAACAAGTAAGATTCTACTCATTTCTTATTTTAACTGATCTCCATTAGTGTATGTATGCAGGTTGGAGACGAATCATATGAATCATACTCTGCAGAGAAAGATGGAATCCTCTCTTCTTTAAAGAGACGTGCAAAGGTCAGTTCAATGTTGTCAATTTAATTTAGTTAGCATAGTCAAGATAAAATATGAAATTACAAGGAAAAAACTGGTTTTTGGAATTTATTGGATATCTTTCGAAGTTATTGCAAACTTATGGTAATTTAAGTTTGAGTAAAAATTGTGTAGCAGAGACTCTCTAATACTGCTTTTTATACTGTATGTGTAGTGTATGCCTACTATTCTCTGGGCATTTCTGATGCACAGCTTGTAGAATTGCTTGGTAGTTAAACCTGCTCCTCTTTTTCTCCCACCTTTTTTTTTTTTTAATCTTATAGTATTGATAATTGTTTGTTACATAACAACAGACTCTGGAAGACGCATTCAATAAGCTAGACGGTGTAACATGCAACAAAGCAGAAGGAGCAATGTATCTCTTCCCCTGCATCCGCTTGCCTGAAAAGGCAATTAAAGCTGCTGAAGCTGCAAAAACAACTCCGGATAACTTTTACTGTCGCCGCCTACTCAATGCCACAGGAATTGTTTTTGTTCCTGGCTCTGGCTTTGGGCAGGTGAGTTCGTTGTCTTTTTTCGTTGGAAGAGATGTACAAAACTAATTTATCTTCTCCTTTAACATTTTTGCATGACTGATTCTTTGAATTTATGTTTTTTCATAAAAGGTTCTGGGCACCTGGCATTTTAGGTGCACCATACTGCCTCAAGAAGATAAGATTCCAGCTGTTGTCTCCCGTCTCACGGAGTTTCACAAGAGTTTCATGGAGGAGTTCCGCGAGTGAGGGATGAAAAGTTACAAAATAAGATGTTCCCTTGAACTGTTTTCAGGGTTGACTAGTTCCCTTGAACTGTTTTTAGGGTTGACTAGTTTCACAAGAGTTTCAGAACTCTTTTTGAAAGGATATATAGGGCTTTTTTGTTTTGTTTTTTTAATGGCATGGACAGTTTCTTTTGCTTCGTTGTGATCGAGAAAACGAAGTTGAGAAATCTTCATTAAGAAAAATTGGCCCTCAATAATGGATCCTTGCAAGTTGCAGGTAATAGAAGTCTCCAACTATGGGTGGTCCCCATGGACCTCCGCATGGTTTGTGGCATTACAGGTCTATAATAAAAATGGTGCTGAGTTCTATGTTTTGAGTTTTGACTGGTTGTGCGTCCGTCCCTGCTCAGAGGTTGTCAGTTCCCAGGATTTGTTTCTGGCTTTCGAAGGTGGTAGCCGGTAGGAGTATTTTTAATATCGTGATTGCTATTGTTATTATAATTTTTTTATTTGGATGTGTATTAAAATATATATATTTTTTTATTTTTTTAAATTAGTTTCAATATCAGTAATCAAAATAATAATAAAATTTTAAATTTTTAAAAAACATGTTTCAAATGCTTTTCTAAACAGTCTCAAGCTTTAAATTGTTTAGAATCATGTATTATCATTTATTTACCTGTGACTTGATATCTATATGTATATACTTAATTCATATTAATTTCAGGCATGTAAGAATACGAAAAGCATGAGAGGAAAAAAAAAAATACGTTGTGTCCTCTTACTTCCCGTATGATAATAGCCGGTTAAGGTACTCTACTAACATTTGGGCAAGTGCTGCAGACTTGTCTCTTTCAAGCCACTTTAAAGACACTGCCATGTCCCGATCTCACCTCATCCACTGGTAAATTTTGGATAGCAGTGAGCACAGAGTGCTAGCAAAAAATGGAGCGTTGGGCTTTGTTCTAAGAGATTTGGGGGGCTGGATGGCTACAATTCCACCATGAACATAGCCTAGAAATAACTGGCTGCACGCAGACATGGTCTTCCGGAAAGAGGCTTGTCGATTGGAATTAGAAGGCTGCAGCCCCTTGAGAACCGCAGTCTTTTGAGAGGCACATATTTTCATGCGGGAATATGGAAAGATGACAATTTTTGGGGTTAGGGACTTGATAATAGAAGAAATGCATGGACTCACATCAGTTACCAGTCAAAATAAAACATTTAGCTCTCACTCAAGTTGAGTCCCCAAATCCCATAACATAACACAATTTGGAGAAAAAAAAAGGGTACCCTGTTCAATCAGTTTAGGAAACAACGGGGAAAATTCTTCAAGGAAATTTCAGAAGATTGTTTTCAAAGGCGGCTAATGACTTCCTCCACCTCAGCAGGGGTGTATAAATGGTATGTGGGTGCCACCTTGGCAATGTCGACGTTGTTGGGAGTCACCTGAAATCATTAGCATAAGAAACCAGTTAATGGTAACGAAGTGTAACACGCAAACAATGAAACAGTTCAATTGATTAAACAATTTGATCTTCAAGTGAAAACGGACAGAGATTCCCGCGTTCATAAATACAAACAAATTTCACATTATATACTACGCAGAATAAAGCTTTTTCACCTTTTCTTCCATGACTTGCTTTAGAATAGAGAGAGCGATTGCCTCAGCTTCTTTAAGAGTAAGGTCCTGCACATGATTACCATAATCAATCTCTCTTCCAACTTCTAATCTTAAAGTATACGATAAGATAGAGGGCATCAAGAAGGCTAATGAACTTGATTCATTAGCAAGGATGGCAACTTATTATTTGGGCACCTCAGGTACAGATGCTGAAAAGATACAAGCATCAACCACCTTGCCATCCCAACTCCGTGCATTGTATTACCAAGTCTTTCAGTGTTCTATGGAGGGGGGCGCAAATAGGAGTCTAAGCAGCAATACCTTGTTATATTGCTCCTGCAGAGTGCTGTCTGCACCTTCTGAACCTGAACCAATAGCCTTCGCATTGCACTGCCAAAATGTGCCGGATGGATCTGTGTAATACCTGCATAATGAAAGTTTCTTGTTTTAGGCCAAAGAGCACGGACAACAAAGAGTGTTTCCACAGGGCCTCAAGGAACGTGAAGTTTTCATTCAGTATATACTGTACAGTTAATGTAACATATTTTGCAGCTAAAGAAGCATGGAGGAATGACAATTACAAATGCTAAGATATCAGCTCGATTACATGAAACGGAGATGACGTCCATAGGCAGAGGGAGAAAGAGAGTGAATCAGGAAGAGATTATAGGCATTTTTTGGGAGGTTAACTTGCTATACATTTGAAAACAGTAGTCCTCATGCTTGGACATGCTCCTACTACTTGGGGCCAAAGAGTAAGATCCAACAGGGTATCTTAAATAAAAGAGGAAAAAAAGGAGCCTCGGAGAAAAAACCACCACCAGACAAGTACTAACTGTTTATGTGCCAATAAGAAAGCATCTGAAACCAAATGAAAAACTAATTTAAAGCCATTGTAACATGTGGCAATGTAATGATTTTGTAGCAAATCAAACAGGAGCATTACTTACAAGCTGGGTCCATGCTCATCATGACCAGCAATCAGAAGAGACACCCCAAATGGTCGAGACTGCAAAGGAGAAAGATCTTCATAAATAACAAGTGTAGAATAAATGCATATAATATTGATATTTCCAGGTTCAACCTTAGATGATGGTATGAAAAATTGTTCCAAAAACATTCATTCACACATAAATGCAGCAAGTACAGAACCTTGCTTTTCCTATCTTCCCAAAACACAGGAGGATGATCAGGCGCAAAGTAAAAAAATTTAACATAAACCACTTGATGATAAATAGATGCGCCATAGCATCCAAAGCATCTTAACAAACAATGCTGATCATACATTTCTGGTATTTAAAATATCTTGGTATTGACGTGCTATACCTAGAGATCATGAGTATCAAAATTGGATCTAAGAGATAAATACAGGAAACTAATATTCAAGAATAATCCTCATACATCTTTGTCAGTAACAGGAAGAGGATTTTAACATCTTTACTCAATAGGGGCACATCATAACAAATAAAAACAGCTGTAGCTTAGGAAATGACCACAAAAAGAATATCATAAATGAAGAACTCAGAAAAATATAAGCAAATTATCAAAAGGTAAGCAACTATTACCATGGATTCTTCATCACCTTCACCAAATCGCAGGGCCAAATCACAGAGTGCTTGTGTTGTGGACTCAACTGTCATGGGCTCACCGTATGAGAATCTATGGTTCTGCAAGACAAATTAAGAAGAAAAAAAAAATCAGTGCAGGAGCTATTTCACCATGCCTAAGTCATGACAGCAGCAAAAATTACAATCGACAACCATACCTGAGTTTCAACCCGTGCATGCTCAACAAGTGTACGAGCATCAGCAATCAATCCACTCATGGCACATCCAATATGATCATCAATTTCCATGACTTTCTCCACACTACTGGGCTCCTGAAAAGCAAATTAAAACAAAATGATGACTGAAACAAAGCTATAATCATTTATATTTCAAACATTACCAAATGTGACCAGTAAACAAATTCTAAATCTAAGTTAAAGTGTACTTCCTACACAAACAGGACGAACCTGTTACATAAAAACAGTAGGACTGCAGGACAATTCTTCTGAATATGACATACCAATCAGATTTTAGGATTGCTGCAGTTAAATCATGGAACATGGAAAAAGTTCCAGAGCTTATGAATCATGATGGAGATTGATTATTTATTTTAGCAAGCTCTTCAGAAATCAGAAGTCAAATATAAGGAACTGCCGCTTCTTTGAATCAACTAGAAAGTCCAGATCCACTAGTCTCTTTTCATAGGAGCTCCAATATGTAATTATGTCTATTGGAAATTCAAAATATTACATCCTCATAAAAAAACAAAGGAAATCATCAAACTAGCCTATCAAGGTGATCCATTCTTAAGTTTATCAAGTCAAAGCTGAATAAAAAATGTAATACTATAAAAATTAAAAGTGGATGCAAGGAGAAAAAGACAAACCAGCAGAGGTGAAGTGATACGCTTCTCAACTGCAAGTACAACACCTTCTTTCGTCTTTAAGCCAATAGCAGTTGAACCAAGCTGTAATTAAAATAA
This sequence comes from Populus deltoides, assembly GCA_015852605.2. Classification (NCBI taxonomy): domain Eukaryota; kingdom Viridiplantae; phylum Streptophyta; class Magnoliopsida; order Malpighiales; family Salicaceae; genus Populus; species Populus deltoides. The sequence continues at coordinate 38,764,692 of CM027570.2, forward strand.
CACAACTTCATTTTCAATCATGTAAACAGCAGCTCAACCTAATTAAGACCACAAAGGGAGAAGATTGAAAGGGAGGGGAGGGAAAATAAAAAGGCATTGTTGTGAAGTAAGGTTTGGACAAAAAAACAAATAATAAGATAACGAACAATTTCCAAAAAATTTACAATTTTACTTCAATGAGATTGTTTGTTTGCAAGGCATTAATAGGTCAATCATTTCGGATATAGATGTTAAGTTTACGAGTAATTTCTAGAAAAATTTATGAAGAAAAATTAAATTTCATTTTAATTTTAGCATTGTTTATCACCCTCGAGAGATTAGCAGAAGTATTCTCGACAACTTATAATGTTCCTTTCACTTACCTAATTTTTTTTTTTCCTTAAAAAATATAGAGGAATTGGAAATATTAAGAAGTTTCGAATTAACGTTGTAAATACAAAAAGCGAAAAAGAAAAAGAAAAAAAAAAAAGCAGAAGAAGATAGAGGAATCGGAACGACTTCCCTAATATAAACTTTCCAGTCACAAAGGGAGGACGCAACTTGAGTTTTCTGATTACAAACAAGAAATTAACACAAGGGAGACCAGCATATACATTAACACTAAATCCCAAGTCTTAATATTAATTGCTTTCTTTGTCTCTATATATATGGTCCAGTATTGTGTATGCTCCATCAAACACACCATCACTGCAAGTCTATAGACTCTATACCCGCCCTTCATTTCTTTCCTTTTTTTTCTACGCAGTCGAATTCAAAATGATCCAAGAGGATCAGGGAAGCTTGACCGAAATATCAGATTCTGGCAAGCACATTTCCTTCTCCCAAAAAAACAGAAGCCTCTCTTTAGCTCTCTTTGTTTCTCTCTTGCTTGTCGCCACTATAGCTGCCGTTGTTACTCCCGTAAATTCACAGAACTCCAACAAAAATGATGCTGCTCATTCCATTATAAAGATGTCATGCAGCTCCACAAGATACCCAGAACTGTGCTACTCTGCGATTGCCAATGGCCCTCGAGCTGCCGCCAGTTTGGCAGCTATCAACGACGGAAACGATGTTCTTCTAGAATCCATAAGAGCCACTCAACAAGCTATTGACACCAATACCGCCGATATAGAGAGTTACAAAACCACCAATAAGATGAAACTCACCAATCAGCAAAATGATGCTCTCGATGCTTCCACGGACAACAATGAATTGTCTCAAAGTGATTTACAAAATGCTGAAAACAGTCTCCTTTCCTACACTAACGAGCTTCCTCTTAGCGATCAAGATGCTGAGCCGGACATCAACACCCCACTGAGTTCTTGCATAACCTACCAAGACACGATCATGGATGGTTTCTCTCATACCGCCGCGGACAAGCAGGTGCGTAAAGATATTTCGGATGGAGTAGATAATGTTAGAAAAATGTGCATGAATACTCTGGCAATGAACATGAACATGACAGCCACTCGCATTGCCAATGAGCTTAAAACCACAAAGAGGAATCTCAAGGAGGAAAACGGTAGAAATGAAAGTGGGTGGCCAAAGTGGTTGTCAGTAGCCAACAGGAGGTTGTTGCAGTCATCATCATTGACACCAGATGTGGTGGTGGCTGCTGATGGCAGCGGGAATTATAGTACAGTATCAGCTGCAGTTGCTGCTGCCCCAACGAGAAGCAGTAAGAGGTACATTATCAGAATCAAGGCAGGTGTTTACAGGGAAACTGTGCAAGTACCAATCAACAAGACTAACTTAATGTTTCTTGGAGATGGAAGAAGGAAAACGATCATTACAGCAAGTAGGAGTGTGGTGGATGGCATCACTGCCTTCCGTTCTGCCACAGTTGGTATTTTTCGTTTTTAAATCCCTTCATTTTGCACAGTGTTCCTTTTCTTTTTAAGAAAAATTGATACAAATAGAATAATTCTAGAGATATTTAGGCTCTTAATTATACTAACAATTCTCATGAACAATGCAGCCGCAATGGGTGAAGGATTCCTAGCCAGGGACATCGCCTTCCAAAACACAGCCGGCCCGTCCAACCGCCAAGCCGTGGCGTTGCGTGTTAGTTCTGACCGCGCAGCATTCTACAAATGTAACGTGCTTGGATACCAAGACACCCTCCATGTCCACGCAAATCGCCAGTTCTTCATAAATTGTTTGATAGCAGGCACGGTCGATTTCATCTTCGGCAATTCCGCAGCTGTTTTCCAAGATTGTGATATCCATGCTCGTCGTCCCAATCCAGGCCAGACAATCACAATAACAGCCCAAGGGAGGAGCGATCCTAATCAAAACACTGGCATTGTAATTCAGAAAAGCAGGATTCACGCCACTTCTGATCTACTGCCAGTCAGGAGCAATTTCTCTGCGTATCTCGGTAGACCTTGGAAGGAGTATTCAAGGACGGTTGTCATGCAATCATCCATAAGTGATGTGATAAACCCGGCTGGGTGGCTCGAGTGGAGGGGAAAATATGCACTGAACACGTTGTATTATGGAGAGTATAATAACAGCGGGGCTGGTGCTGCAACCTCTGAAAGGGTCGACTGGAAAGGATACAAGGTGATTACTGCTGCAACTGAAGCTAAAAGCTTTACTCCTCGCAATTTCATTGCTGGTAGTACGTGGTTGAAATCCACTACCTTCCCATTCTCTTTGGATCTCTAAACGTGTCTTTTTATGACGCTACCATGCATCTTAACTACCTCCGCTGCGTACTTTGAGTGTTGATTGGTTGTCTTTTATCACCTGCATGCATGTCTTAGTTTATCATTCCCTTGTTTAAGAGTTTCGCTTCATGTTTATGGTGTTCGTCACGTTCTCCTCCGTTTGTGGAGCTTGTCTTTTTGGTCCTAGCTTGGACTCTTAATTATGAATAATAATAGTGTGTGGAATCATTGAAGTTTACTTTGTTGATGCTGCTTGAATTTATAAGCATGTACCTTTGCTATTTTCACTGCTGAGTTGGGTTGATATCCATTCTTCCTTTTTAAGAGATGAAAACCTGTCCATCCTACAAGAGATGTGTTCACTTTCTGTGGAACCCGCCTGCTTACGATATAAATTAAGGATAAGGATTCTCCACGTAGAGACAACTAAGACAAGAACAGATGATGGTTAACAATTCTGTGTTTTTTCATGGTTTTCATGCCGTGAAGAATCTAACACAAAGCCCAGCAATGATTTTCAGCCACATCACTAATTGAGCTTGGCCCGTTAGGCAATGATTTTGAAGTTTTTTAAAGTACAAAAATAATATTATTTTTTTATTTTTTAAAATTAACATATTAAAATGAATTAAAAAAATAAAAAAATTTATTTTAAAACAAAAAAAATAAAAAAAATTTAATTTTTTTAAAATTACTTTAAAACGTAAAAACAAACAATTTCTTAGACAAAGATTAATCTGGTGCACTTTCTCAATACCATTACGGTTTCTAAGCCCTTTAAAATCTTTTATTTATGTTTAAAAATATCATAGTGGTTATTCTTAAAAAAAAGAAATATTTAAAAATATATGAAAATATTAATTATTTTATTTCACATTACTCCACTATCACAGGTGCACCTCTAATTGTTCCTTATCGAGGTAGAATTTATAAGTATTCTATGATTTCGATTAAGTTTTTAAATAAATACTAGGTCCAACATAAAAAGGTTATTTAGTGTTTTAACTAGTTTGATTCTTCATGCTTATAAAGCAAAAAAAAAATTAATGCAAAGAAATAAATGGGTGATGATGCAATTCTTTTACCATGAAGAAAAACTATAATTGTTAATTTATACATGCATCTAATATATATACTAATAAATGATAACAAGTCTTTTATTCTAACCAAAATTTAAGTTAAAGAGTTGAAATAAAAATATATATTAAAATATATAATGTCATATTATGTCAAGCTCTTCAAATTTTCTTATTTAATTATACAACAATAATATCATTTTTTATTAGAAAAGGTAATTTAAACTCCATTGAAAAACAAATTCTCATATAATCCCTTCTTTTTCTAATTAATATATTTTCTCAACAAAAAAAAACATAATTTTTTGGTCATGGATTCTTAATTTAATAAAAAAAAAAGAAATGTGAGTAAATAAAGATATTTTATTATCATAATTATTATTAAGATTTCATATATCTTGCTAATACATAATTATCTATAAAAAAAACATACTATTATCTAAAACAATTATGTAATCTTCTCAAGAACAACTTTGGTTTTTATTGTTATCGGGAGTGCATTTTTCTAGTAAAAGGGAGCAGTGATTAAAATAAAAAATTTAAAAAAATTTAAGTTAATTGAAATAAATAGAGAACATGTATTTGTTAAAAATAAATTCAATTTTTTTATTAATATATCTCTTAATAATCTTTTCAAATCTCAAACTACTTTGGCCAACAAAATAAAAATCAAACTCCTCTCATCTCATTAAAATAAATATGTTGGCACCAATATCATCACTAGAATTCTTTTTCAATTACTTTCTCTCCCCTAAACTAAAAAAAATAAAAAATAAAAAATAAACTTTAAAATCAAAATAAGAAATGTAAAATATATGGGCTTGACCATGCATATTCAACGCATTTTACATTATGGTCCTCTTTTAATTTTGTTTTTATACAAGGATTAAACCAAAAACACCAAGGAAAGGAGAGAATAAAATCAACTGTGAAATGCAACACCGTATGGTAAATAAACAGAGACATTGTTATCTTGCATTCAAAAAGCAATCCTAAAGCCTCCTAACATTAGAGAATTCTATACGCAAAATATTAACAGAGGTCCATGTTGTTTGTCACTGTCAATAAACAAAGAATCAAATTGCCAAGGCATGCAAACAACTGATGTAAGAATTCCAAGCTATAATGAATGTGAGTAAATGGACAAAAGGATAAGCATAAGCTATGAGCGGATGCCATGGGAAACAACAAGTTGAGGAGCAGTCTCCTGAAAAGAAGTGCAGTTGTTGAGGATGCAGCAAGCATGGTGAGAAAGGGCAAGGAGGATGTAGCAGCAAGTTAATATTTTCACAGCAAATTACAAGGCTGAGATAGATGGGGGGGAAAGAAACATGAAAGCAGCATTAACGTAATTGACCTTAGGCAAGGAGAGAACCTAAAATCAGCGTCCTGCAAAAAGAAAGGATAAAAAAAGCAGATGCGCGCTAGATAAGCAGCAACACCAACCTAGAAAAAAGGATAAAAAAAGAATAAGCTGAAATCGGTACCAAAGCTAAGAAAAAGGGGTCAGAGAAAATGGATAAAAGGTTGAAGGCGATCGAATCCTGCGAAGGAAAAGGCAAAAGAGCTGATAACCATTCAAGTGAAATATGAACAGAACATATAAAATTGATGCAAAGCGACATGAGCAGCTGATAGAGAAGTAGAAAGGAAAATGAAATAATAATAAACAAAAATAAATAATTGGAAAAACATATAGTTAAACATAGCCTTATTGGCTGTGTCACCATGGCAGGATGGATGCACAAAATTAGAAGTTTTAGGATTCAAAATGCCTCTTGCTTTTTTTGTGTTAGCAAGAGGCATTTTACTCAGTACTGTCCATGTCTTCTACTCCAGTGTTGCATTCATTCTGGGACAGCCAACCATTAACCTCGTGATCATGTGATCATGAGCATTAGCTTAAAGAAGTCTTCTACTGACCTGAGACAATGACAAAGTTGTGAAGTCCTTTGAATCTTAAAGAATCGACTTAACATGCATATCTACTGAATCACCGTCGAAAAGCAGCCAAAACCAACCATTAGTTTTTATAAACTAAAAAGCCAATAAATCCATAAATGCCATGCAGTTTGTAAACTGAAAACGTAGCAAATGCACGAACGAAACGATCAGCAGGCAGCAACAACCCAAATATATATAGCTCGGAGAAGCTATAACCCATGCACAAGCAAACAACCTAGCATGCCATCCACTAACAGCAGCAATTGAAGATGGATGCCAATGATAGTCCCTGCCATGGGCTGAGGTATGTTAAAGGCTTGGGTGTGCTGTAGTTCAAGTAAAGATTTTATTGATATTTTTTACTAGTTTTATGTGTAAACAAATTTGTAATTCTTGATTCAATTATCAAAAAATTCTAAAAATTTGCGTGGAGCCTTCTAATATGATGTTTTAGCTTGGGTTAAAATTTCAGAATTTTTGAAGAAATTCAGAAATTTGATGAAAAATCACAATTTGACCAGTTTTATGTTGTAATTTTCACTCTAGCCATCAAATTGAGCTGAAATTTTACGAGGTATCTTAAAATATATTAAATAAAATCTGGTTAAAATTTTAGGATGAACGAAACTTGGTAGTGCTAACAAAAAAATAAAGGGTATGTTTGTTTCCCAGAAAGTGGTTTCAGGAAAATCACTTTCTAAACTTTCTTTTGTTTGTTTGCCGTTAGAAAAGTTGGTCAACGGAAAACACTTTTCAGTCAAAGAAAAATTTAGTTTGGTTTCCAGGAAAGTGTTTTTCTTTATTTTGGGCGGAAAACACTTCCTGAAAGTTGTGAAAAAATTAAAAATATCATATTATTTACTGATTATATAAAATTTGATCCTCAAACTTTTAATTGCTATATATATATATATATATATATATATATATATATATTGTTTTAAATATTTATTTTTCAATTTTATCCCTTAGAATTTAATTTTTATATTAGTTTTGGTCCTCATTTTTATAATTATTATTTGTTTTTACCTTATCATTTTTTAATTGAAATTTTTTATTTATCAAATTTGATCCTCATTTCTTTAATTGTTACTTATTTTATTTAAAATAATTTATGAAATGTTAATTATTATTATTTTAATTTCTTCATCTTTTAATTTTTTTATTTTTTAGATTTGATCTCTAATATTTTGATTATTATTTATTTTATTTAAGATAATTTATGAAATTATATTTTTTTTTCAATTTAATTCACATTCAACTTTTTAATTTGTAAGATTTGTTCCTCATTATTTTAATAAATTTAAAAAAAATAAAACATCAATAAGTTAGTTTTTAGCTTATTTTACATGCATAACCAAACATTGAAAAGTATTTTCCATTACACTATCAAACATCAAAAAAAAAAATTTACTTTTCTAAAATTTACTTTTCTAAAATTTACTTTTTTAAAATTAACTTTTTTAAAAAAAAAAAACTGTTTTCAAACAAAGAAACGGACGAAGCCTCAACAAAAAAACAGTTACAACGCAGGGGGGATCACAAGGAAAAAAAGAGTACAAAAAAAACAAAAACCAAGCACCCAACAACCAACACCACACAGCCTTCTCTGCTAAAAGAAAAGGCAAATTTAAAATTCAACAAACACCACCAACCCAATTACCCGCACCACAAACATCTCAATCACAAACAGAAGCAGCTGACATGAAATTGCCTGGAAAAGAGCGAAAGAAACAGGCAGTCAGAGACCGGCTAAATGAGCAACGAGCGGGGGACTTACCTGGCGGAGCCCAACTAACAGAAAAGAGAGAGTAGCAACCGAACGATCCAAAAAATTGGTCACCAATGAAGCAATCGACAAGTCTCCCCGAAGAAATCCCATTACACCAATGAACAGAAGCATACAAAGGACAATACAAATCATTCCATATCCATTGAACAATAAAAGACAATGCCCACTTGAACCAGCCAATCGGCTAAGTTCCGCGCTAAGAGACAGCAATAAACGGCCAAGCAGCCCACCAGCGAGGCTCACCCAAGCTGTCACAGCCAAGACCCAAGACCAGTCTTCGATTAAAAAAAAAAAAAAAAGAATCAGCCGCAGCCAGCATGAGCCAACAAAAGTGATAAATCTTGTGAGAAATCGCAGGCAAACAACGATATGCACTGCTTAAATCAACAGTGCATCACCTCAGAAGTCACAGTGTATCTCTGAGTTCTTTTAATTTTTTTTTATAATAATTGTAATTATAATTCATAATAATCATATCTTCTTCGATGTTTCATTCACTAGCCTTCTTGCTTAGAGGACCAGCTAAGTTTCTTTCTGACCTTACATAAATTATAAAAATAATTCAATTCTCAATTAGCTGTTTGACAGTATCATGTCTCAGAAAGATATGTTGAACTCTACTATTACATAATTGATCCATGATTGACTGACAATCAGAACACATAATCATATATTTTCTTTATCATATAAAATAATCAATGATTCTCGAGAGAGATTGTTGAATAGGTTATGGAATCTCGACTATCAATCTTTGTGAGTCAGACATTTCTCATCACTTGTTTGATTTCGTAGGCTTAGAAAACACAACATGTGAAAACACGTGCTCACTGGCCACACAAGACACCCGATCAACACTGCTAGAAGTACATGCAACATGGTTGCGCCACGAAGAGAATACATATAGTTTACAAACCAAGAGAGAATGGGAAGGAGGTAGATCCCAACCAGCTACTGCCAGCAATGAAATTTCCAGGGGCGAACGCTTGAGCCTCAGTTGCATTTGTAATCACTTTGTATCCTTCCCATGTGACCCTACTGGAGGTCCCAGCACCAGCCCCAGAATTCTGATACTCTGCATAAAACAATGTGCTCAGTGCAAAGCTGCCACTCCACTCGTGCCACCCGGCTGGTTGTATCACATCAGTTATGGATGATTGCATGATGACAGTCCTTGAATACTCCTTCCAGGGTCTCCCAAGATACGTTGGGAAACTGCTCTGAACAGGTAGCAAGTCAGAAGTGGCACCAATCCTACTCTTTTGAATGACAATGCCAGTGTTCTGATTAGGGTCAGTCCTGCCTTGGGCTGTTACCATGTTCTTTTGGCCTGAATCGGGGCGTCGAGCATGGATGTCACAGTCCTGGAAAACAGCAGCAGCATTGCCAAAAATGAAATCAACGGTGCCTGCTATCAAGCAATTTATGAAAAACTGACGGTTTGAGTGGGCATAGAGGGTGTCTTGGTAGGCTAGCATGTCACATTCGTAAAATGCTGAGAGGTCAGACCCGACCCTCAGCGCCACGGCTTGGTGCTTAGAGGGACCAGCTGTGTTTTGGAAAGTTACGCCCCTGGCGAGGAATCCTTGACCCACCGCAGCTGCAATGTTAAGGAAATCTTAGCAAATCAATATCCCAGCAACATGTTCCACGTCTAAACAGCATGTAAATATCAAAAGAGATAAAAAGACAATATCAAGCACACTCCAGCTTGCCGGCATATCCGAGTACACGTCCATGTGCTTCTAATAATACATGATCAATGGATTCAGCTGCCTCATTTAGGAACAATTGAAAGAAGCCATTAACTCTTTTCCTCGTTCAGGAAATTATACAGTTAAAGTAACTAATGTTCTAACTGCTTAACTACTAATCTTTATTACCAAACATTCAACGAGGTCCTAACCTAAAATCCGCTACGTTTTCAACTAAATAAATTAATAAATACTAAATAAAATAAAGGCATGATACCAGTCTACTAGTTATATTAGCTGGGGGCACAAAACTAATTATGGGTTATTCAATTTCAAACCTCATCATCTAACAAGACCCCCTTTAATTGATGTCCAGCGCTATTGATATATCTACTCTTTTGGCATTACATATCTTGTAGAATGAATGGAGAAAGGAGGCATCCAAATCTAATTAGTTTTGTCAAAAAATGATATCCATACCCGGCAAGAATCAATATATATATATATAAAGCCTTGATAGTTTCAAAGTGTTTATTTTCTTGAAATTATATTAAAATAATACATTTTTTATTTTTTTAGATTTATTTCTTACATCAACACATTAAAATGATTTTAAAATATCAAAAAATAATAATATAAAACTAAAAAATATTTTTTCAAAAATATTACAAAGGTTCTGAAAACAATATGAAATTTCAAAATGAAATGAGTTTTATATACAGCAAAAGTTCTTTTTGAAAATAACAAACACAAGTAAAAACATGATGTTTTAAAATTCAATTTGTTTTTATGTTTTAAAAGTGTTTTTAAAAGAATTTAATTTTTTTTTGTTTTAATTTTTTTTCTAGATCTTTTTAATATGCTAATATTAAAAATATTTTTTAAAAAATATTATTTAAATATATTTCAAAACAAAAAACACATTAAAAAATAATCATTACAATACTTACAAGCACCCCTAAATCTTTAAAGAAGTTACAATTGAAATGATGAAACCCAATACTCCGTCCTAAGACTGCAAACTTTAAACAGACACCCAATGACATGCTAGAAGAGGTCTCGAATAGAAACTTCATTTTCAAATTGAATATTGAACTTAAGTGGTCGAAGCATAATTATCTCTTTCTCCAGCAGAAATTCACATTTCTAATTGTCAAAAAGAATTAATGACCAAAATTCATGTGTTATGCGACATTAGATGTATACACACAGAGTAAGCAAGGAGATGACTTGTGACCTGAGACAATTCCCAGTTAGCCATCCTCTTACTCCACAGCCCATAAACATACAAAATGTGTCGGATATATAAGAGTTCAGTAATAATTTCCAGCGAGTCGTGATTGAAGGAAACAAGCGACAACATGGGGAAGCATCGAAGAAGCCTCACGCAAGCATCTAATGGCAAGAAAAAAAGGAGGAAAGGTCCAAGAAGACAATGAGCTAGCTTCCTTGCTACTTTAAAGCTGGCAAGCTGTCCAGACTTCCTCGACAAACAAAGATCACAGAAAATGGCACCTGAGCTTACAATTAATTTGGAGTTGATTTTTATCGAGTGCTACACGTATCTATGCTCGGTTCGTCACGACTACTTTTCAAACTTTAACACTGTTCCAATTGCTTACAAGATCGAAAGAAGACAAAAGGGAAACCACGGTAATGCGCGGAGAGGAAGACTCGATTGTTTCTATGTTTTAAAATTGATTTTTTAAAAATTGATTTTTTTTATTTCAAGTTATTTTGAAAAAATATTTTCAGACATCCCGAAAAGATGAGTAGGATAATGGGCAAACAACTTGATAAAACATATTCTTTCGGGTCACGGGAATAGATCCTCCCTATCATATCATATCCTCATCGGTGCATAAAGATTATTTCCTGGGGTCATCCTCAAGATTCGAGCTACAATGATAATGTTCCGAGCAAAAAGATTTGCTATAATGTTAAGAATATCACTTCTTGGAAAAGGGGGCATTATTGCCGGGTTGCTATAATGTTGCTAACATTAAGTTGACCTACATATATGATATCTCGGTTCAAATTGAATTTGAACAAATTAAACAGGCAAAACAAAATTCCAAGTTATCCCCTATATATATATATATACGCAGCAATTTCTTACGTCTGCTGTATAGGCATTGGTGGAGAATGTGCAGGAGAGCTGTTTTTAAAATTGTTTTTATTTAAAAATATATTAAAATAATTATTTTTTTATTCTTTAAAATCATTTTGAAAAGATGGTGGGACCACATGACTTATGGATAGCTAATGCATCGTTGGATTGGGACTATCTCCAGTTGTTTTCATGCGGGGCAGAAGACAGAAAAGCACATGCAGGGTTTGACACGCCAGCCATTTGGTTGAAAGCTTTCCCTAATTGGCGTGCATGATTTTCAAAAATCTTAGAAAAAGGATTGGTTTTTGTGACTTGTCTCGTCGGTCGGAGCATTTGCCGAAGAAATCTATTAAAATGATTGTTTTTAAAGACCGCAAATTTCAACTGTAGCTTTCTGAATGGCTGTGTTAATTTGAAAAAATCACTTTTAAGAATCACTTCATCGCCGAAAGCGCCCACTCAATTATGCAAAAAATCATAGTCAGCACTCGGCAGAATGAGCCTTTCAAAATGCGTACGTTTAGAATTAGGAAGACATGACACCGAGGCGAGTGTCATTGCAGAACACTTTTTGCTGTTTTTAGATCGAGTGTTTTTTATTTTAAAATATATTAAAATAATTTATTTTTTATTTTTTAAAATTTATTTTTAATATAAAACATTAAAAGAATCACTTAAAAAAATCAATTCAAAGCAAAAAAATCAATTCAAAGCAAATACATTTCAAAATTTAATAAAATACTTGTTCTGACACATCCCCAGACAGGCCATATGGTAATTAGAGCAAACAGTCTATATGTATCTACTGAAACACCAACAATCGCCACTATTTAGTTTAAAACATGTTATACGGATTTATTTATTTAAAAAAAAGAAAAAAAAAAGAAAAACTATGCCATTATTTGCAAAGGTGTGTTCTTTCCCTAACTTTAGCAACAATGGAACCCACCTCCAACTAAATGTCAATAATTATTCTGTGATCCCACACGTTTAATGGAAAAAAGATATAGAGGAAGGGAACTCGTTACTGTCGTAATTGTAAACAGAAAAATAGAGCAAGATGCTAAAGGAAAGGGTCAAGATGGACTTACCAACCGTGGCAGACTTGAAGGTTGTGCTGCCATCAACCACATTCCTACTTGCTGTAATGATGGTTGTTTTTCTTCCATCTCCTAAGAACATTACGTTATGCTTATCCTTTGGTACTTCCACATTTTCCCTGTAAACTCCGGCCTTGATTTGAATTATGTACCTCGTGCTGCTTTTCTTTGGTGCAGAAGCTACTGCTTCTGATACTGTCTTGTAATCCCCACTTCCGTCAGCCGCCACCACCACATTTGGAGTCACGGATGATGACTGCAGCAGCCTCCTGTCTGCTACTGACATCCACTCCGGCCACACTCTTTCATTACCTTCCTTTTCCTCCTTGAGCTTCCTGTTTGTGTTCTGGAGCTCGTTGGCAATGTCAGTGTCTGTCATGTTCTTGATCATTGCCAGTGCATTACTGCACATTTTTTCAACGTGGGTTTGACCCTTCAATAAAGCTTTTCGCACCTTTTTATCCGCTCCATCGTGAGAGAAACCATCCAAGCATGTTTCTTGGTTGGTTATGGCAGAGCTCAACAGGGTTTTGAGGTTATCAGCTTGTTCTTTGAGCGATTTCTTGTTGGGGTACCCATTGATATCCACCTGAGCCTCGCGCAACTCATCAAGAGTCTCGTCTATAGTCTCCAAACAATCATGGAGAGCAGTCTTTTCTCTTTTGGTGAGTTTGGTTTTGGCTATGAGCTTCTCGACAGTGAAATAATTTTGTTGAACAGTTTTGGTGGTGAGGTTTATGGAAAGCTCGATAACATCTTTTAGGCTAGCTAAATTGCTAGTGACTCCAGGGACAGTGGCAATAGCTGAGTAGCACAATTCAGGATAAAGAGTGGAGCTGCATGCGGATTTGAGGATGGCATGAGCGCCTTCATTCTTGCCGTTCTTGTGTGAATTTACACCGGTGACAACGGCGGCTATTGTGACAACTAGAAAAAAAGCAGCAAAACTGGCTAAGAAGAGTCTCTTGTTTTTCTTTAAGATGGAAATGTGATTGCCAGAATCTGATATTCCAGTCAAGCCATGCTTGTCTTGGGCCATTTTGGAGAAGAAAAGGAATGAGAGGGATGGTTATGGACCTCTAGGAGGCTGTGTAGGCGCCATTTTATGGTGGAACAAAGCATGTGATGGGGGGGGGGGTCAACTAATGAGAGAGATGGTTAGTGAAGAGAAGTGGTGGCTTCGTTGGTTGACAAGGACAGCTACGAGAATTATTTGAGTTTTTTTTTATTAATTTTGATTTCGAGTGTGGAGTTTATTTTTTAAAATATTTTTTTATTTCGAAATTGTTTAAAATATTATTTTTTTATTTTTTTAAAAATTTATTTTAAATATAAAAACAATTGAAAAAATTCAAAAATTAATTTAAAATTTAAAAAAAAATTTTTTTTTTTTAAATACGGCAGCACCGTGTAACCTGAATGGAATTATAAGGCCCGCTTGATCTGGGATCGTCTCCTTCTCTGTTTTTTCTTTTTTTTTTTTTCTTTTAATTTTTCATAATTCATACATTATTTTAAAGTACTGTTTCTTCTCTCTCCTTTTTGAATTTTTATATATATATATATATATATCCTATAAACTCATGATTTTAGACCCTCTGGCCACTTGCACGTTACAACTTGGAGCAATACGCTGTCAGATTATTCCCTAAACAGGACTGTGGGATCAGGAATGTCTATCGTCTTTTTTCTTGGTAATTAGCGTTGCCCTTCCAATTTATTTAGGGCTTCATTAACTACAACTCAGTCCCCGATCTATCTACTCATAGCATATCAATCCTGATCTTCAAGATCTTGTTAATCTCTTCCTATAACCTTTTGTTTTGGTTAAGAGATTACTTATTTTAAATAAATTTAATTCCATTCCATGTTTTCCAGTCATTGTTTTTAATTTAATGTGATAGAAATTTACACGGGGATGAACTGGTAAAATAGGGAAAGTCTAGGAAGAAATTAGTAAGGTTTTAAAGGTTAGGGACTGGTTTGCTGTTATTACAACTTTACTTTCCTGATTATCGAATTTGTTGGACGGAAGAGGAGGATTTATGTTTAAGAGACAAAATTAATTCAAAAATGCACTTGACCGTGAAAAAAAAAAAAACTATATTATATAAACAATGCAGACCCTTTGAATTTTAATTTTGAGGCAGAGACAGAAAAACAGCTCTCGTGCGGCAACCTGTATATGCACGTGTAAATATAATATTGTAGGGCTTTTTTGTTTTGTTTTTTAACGGCAATATTGTGAAGAGGAGGATATCTCGGCCTAGTGGCCAGCAGTCCCCTCCCGCGCTTTTTTTACCTTTTCCTCCTGAATAATTGTTCCATGCAGATGGAGCGTCGCAATGTTCATATATTTGGCAATTGTTACATAAAAGAGGACCTATTGGCAAAGAAAAATAACCAGAGGGTACATGGTATAATTGGGGCCCTTTCTTCTTTAGAACTTTTCTTTTTTTTTTTTTTTTTGTCACGTTGCTATGTTGAGGGTCAAGTCATCTTTTTACAACCTTGTAAAATTTATAAGAATACTAGAAAAATAAAAGTTTGATGTATAATGAACAAAGAATTATTAAAATATTAAGATTGTGACACACTAGATAATAATTTTAAAAAAATATTAAGATGCTAACATATTGGATTGACCAATGTCAACTTCGTTTAACCCCACGAAACTCTTGATACAAGGCATGAGCTTGTGACAATACAATGGAATCCATATCAAAACAAATTAGGAACCCGATTCAAATTCAACCAGATATTACAGGTATGGAATGAATACAAAAAACATTCAATTAAAAAAAAGATTAAAAGAAATGGCTCAAATAGATTTAGAAAGGTGGCTCACACCATGAGGCGACTCATGCCAATGTTTTTGAAAAGGAAAAAAAATTCAAGACTCGGGTAATTAACATGCCTTCAATTTATTAAGTCATGTTAATTTAATTACATGACTACAAAACAACAATGAACGGTAAATAAAAAGACTTGAGGTAAACTATATCATTTTTAAAAATAGTGAAAATTATATAGAAAACAAAAAAAAAGAGAGAGAGCTCAATCTCTAAATAAATCAAATGATGACGAGTAAAATTAAAAAATATAAGCTTAAAAAAAAAACAAAAGATCTTTTACCTCACACTACACTACAAGTTAGATATTTTTTTTCTAACCTTAAAAAAATGTTAAAATAAATGGAGATGATGACATGCTGGACAATATACTTTTAAAAATAAATATTGAGAAATTAATTTAATTTAATTAAAAAAAATATTTAAAAAGAAGCTAAACCCAGTAGAGAAAAAAGTATATAAAAAGACTCGAAATAACCTCAGTCATTTTTAAAAGTAGTGAAAAATCCTATACAACAAAAAAAACAATTATGAATCCCAATATCCAATTAAATCAAATATCAAATTATAAAACTATAAAACATGAGTTTTAAAAAAGGAAAAAACAACAAATGAATTAGGGAAAATCTCATAAATTTAAGTTAATCTCTTAAATTCACAACTCGTTAAATCCTAGATCTAGGTTCAATAAAAAAACTCAATTTAATGTTGAATGGTGAAATAAAAAAAATAATTTAAAAAACTTGCCAAGGTTAAAAAATATCAATTAAAAGAATGAGGATAAAATCTTATATGTAAACCTAATGAAAAAAGATGAAATTATATAAAAAAAAAACAATCAATTATAAAAACTATACAAAATAAGATAAATAGCAATAAAAAAAGTGAAGACCAAATCTACAATAATGAAAAAAAAAAGAATTGATGGAGAATGAAATAAAAAAATCAATTTAATCTTTTGAAAAAATAATTAAAAAAACATGGATCGGATCCTAGGAAAAACAAAATTTAAAGGTTTGTTGTGAAATGTTGCAAGGGAAGGCATGAAAACCAAGGAAGAAAGAGAAAAAATAGGGAAAAGAAGAAGAAAGCCAACCACTGCCAAATCGCTCGTAATTAAGTAACATGCGCTGTTTGAGAAGGAAGACCCTATCGTTATGAAATGGAAAAAACCAATAAAGTCGGTTTTCACATCCATTATCCACAACCTGCATTACCTAAAAATGGTGAGGTGGTTCACTTGCTAGTGCGTTCCATGAATGCGTCTATGGCTTTTTTTTTTTTTTATTAATTAAAATACTAATCATCTCTATAATCATATAAGTATTGAAAAAAAAAATAACGAGAAATCATGAATATGCCCTTAAAAAGCAAGTTCTAATATTTTTTTTATTCAAAGAATATTTAAGTAGTTACACCATTCATGGTTAAAGGGTATTCAATCTCTATTTATATTCATCGCTTTTTAGGAAGAACAAATAACTCGATAGGACTTTCATGACGAGTCGTGATATCATCAAGAAAATATGCTGCGACCTTGAGATGCTAATTGAGAGCAATTGCGGGTGACAATGATGAGTTGGACACAGGTTAGTGTCGCATCCTCCATGGTAAATCGATGCTCTAACCTCCTCTCCTTTACAAAATTAAAGAGCATAGTGGTTGCTGCTGCCATTTGCCAAAGGAGATCCTCCATGTGCGTGTATATATTTTATTTATTTATTTATTTAAAAAAAAGCAAGCAAAAGAAAGAACACGGATCATTTGTCTGTCACTAAACTAATCTGAAGTCACTTTCGTCCCTCTGTTAGGCCCCCTACTGTCCCTCCTCGTTCGGAAGGGGTAGATCTTCCCGTCGCAATTTGATTGGCTCTTTTTGGTTTTTATACTAGATTGCTGTCAACAATATAGACCATAGTCCCCTTGCTTTACAGTTGAACACCATTAATGATTGTCCGTAGACAAATTTAAAATGTCTGTTAATCAGGCGGTAAATAATCTAGTAGTGTCAAGTGTCGGTGGTGCTATTAAATATTTTATTAAGTAAGAGTGTGATTGTTGGTGTAGATGTAGGTGATTTTTAAATAATTTTTTGTGTTAAAATATATGCTAGTGATGTTTTTTTATTTTTTAAAAATTATTTTTAATATCAACATATTAAAATAATCTAAAACATACAAATCATATTAAATTTTAATTAAAAAATTTAAATTTGGGCGTGGAGGGAGGACCCACAAGGATCCAATCATTTATTGAAAAATGTCGTTATATAAAATAAAGGAGTATGATTGAAATAATTGATGTAGCAATTGTTTTTTTAAAAAAAATTTAATTTAAAATTTAATTTAAAAAATATTTATTTATTTATTTTTAATATCAATATATTAAAATAATTTAAAAACATATAAAAATAATAAGCAGAAGCTAATTTTTGGAAAAAAAAATCTTAAAAATCACAATGTCAATCAAGACAGAAGAAAAAACATTGTCAAGTGTGGAAGGCTCTCGAAAATAAGCAGCTCCCATTTATCCCACCAAACATTTTGATGCTGATAACAGCATGTATGTTTTTATATTTTAAAAATATTTATTTATTTTTATTTTAAATTAATATTTTTTTATATTTTTATATTATTTTAATGTGATATGTAAAATATAATTTTTTAAAAATAAAAAATATCATTTTAATATATTTTTTAAAAAACATATTTTAAAAAACAATCATTATAAAACTACAAGCACCACAAGCACAACCGGACAACCGGTCCTCGCCACCTGGTAGCCTTCTGCCACCAATTTCGCCTACTGTTTCCTTTTGTTTTTGATAAATGACTCCATCAATTGCAATCTACTCTCTCTCTCTCTCTCTCTCTCCTGAGAATATCACGCTCCATGCGTTTATGTTTAGATCAAGTAGTTGAATGCATTAAATCTGCATGGGACTAGGTGGTTGCTTGTTGAAAATATAATTATCCACCTTAAATCACGGTCATTTCGACTCCGACCAGCAAACACGACATCTTCACGTGGACGCAACAACAATGATTCGTCTTTGAAATGCCGGTGACAAAAGCGTGCTCGTGTTTCGTCCTCGTGTTTTCTTCATGACTGTTGTGGCCTTCTTTATTTTTTTATTTTTTTAATCTCTCTCCTATATTTTATAGTTTTAATAACCAAGTTAGTTAAAGAGGGGGATGGAAACTAGACGACAGGCCATGGTTCGTTCTTAACAGGTGGATGCTACCAATTCGGCCACACCATTGACATCACGAGTGACAGACGCCTTTTATTCTGCATGTTTACACTTGGTTTGGCTTGACCCGAAAAATATATTCTCAAGAAAACATGTGCATGCGGTATGTGCTTTTTTTTTTTTTTTATTAACATGAATGTTCAGACCAGTTTACCTGTACCTCGACTAATTTTACGGGTTTTAAAGTTAACAACCATGTAAGTCTCCAGTGATCATTATATAAACAACCACATGACTCAAACCTGAAACTACAAAAAAAAATAAACCTTTTAATTTTAAATTCTTACCACTAGATTCCCTCCTAAATAAATATGTGCTTCTCATTTTCTTCTCGGCTCTTGTTGACGTTAACATTCAAGCAGACCCAGCCCCCTGTTATTATTATTATTTTTTTTAATCGTGGAATGTCCGGGACAGTTTACGTGCATCACAACTATTTTTCACGGTCCACTGAACATCCTGCAAGCCCGATAAGTCACCTGTTACTTGTTTGATGCAGAAGCTCAAGGCATCCAATTAGGACCCACTTTTAATGTTTTTCGAAGAATTATATGAACTTTGATTTTTTCTGTTTGAGTAGACCAGCTTTTTTTAAACAATAAATTAGTTTTCATTTAATTTTTGTTAATTACTACTAAATTATGGATAAATTCCACAGCTCACACTTTTTTTTTTTCCACAAATTAAACTAGTTGGCCCACCACCATACTTTGATGGTTCTAGCATTCTGTTCCTTGACTTTTTTTGTTTCTGAATATCACCAATACCTTAGCAAAGTCAGGCAATGATATAGATGGAACAACAAATAACATGGGGGGCATTCCTAATCGTGGATGACTCTTTGGTCATGTTTTATGAAGAGATTAATTGTTAATTGAAAGACATTATTCATCATTGTTCCAATAGAATTTTGTCAAATCATTTTGTTATTACAAGTTCTTATTCTCATTTTAGGTGTAGTTGGTTATTGGATTATGCCATTAATCATGTTCATAAAATTCAAAATTATATTGATTATATGCATCATTGTATCAATAGATTGGCTATGAGTCGTGTTTATGAATTCTACATAGAATATCAAATGCTAATCATTCTCAATTCTCTGCCTGAAAAATAGATATCGGTGTGACTATCATTGGAATACAGGTTGAAATCCTTAGATTTCAACAATCTCGCTGATGAAATGATGCTTGATAGGAAACGTCGGTGTACCAAAAAGGATATATGACGCTCTGGAAGTAGCGCAGGTCATTTGGATGTTGTTGCTAAATTCATTCCATTGTTTGAGCATAATGAACTTGGAGGAGATGAGTGTGAAGAAGTAGATGATGTAATTGGAGACATACTTATGTACCTACAATATAAAATAATTCTAAAATTTATTATTCTTAATATTGTATTTTTTTATTTTAGTTTTTTTATAAAGATAATTGGTTGTTTATTGTGAATTGCATATGTTATGTAATTTAACTTTTAATTACATTATATATATATATGATAATATTTGCAACTAAAAACATTGGGAGTGATATTGTGTCTATTCTTACTCTCATGGAGTAAGATCATAAGCAATCTTAACCTCGAAGAAGCATTCGTGAACCAATTCTTCGTCGTCGATTTGAGATTGATAGGGATGCGTTCATGATTGCTCCAAAAGATGATGAAGAGCCTAAAACATTCAGCCATGCTCTATCTAGTCCCTAAAGCAAGAAAATAGATTAAAGTTATGGAAGAAGAAATGGAGTCGGTGAAAACTAATCAAGTCTAAGACTTGGTTAATTTATCATCAGGACGAAGATCCATTGAAAATAAATGGATTCTTAAGATTAAACGTAAGGCTGATGAGTCAATTGAATGTTATAAAGCTCGACTAGTAGCGAAAGGCTACACTTAAGAAGAGGGAATTGATTATGAAGATACATTCTCATCAGTTGGGTTAGGCCTGGTCCACCCATGATGGATGAGCCTAGTCCAAGTTTTTAGAGGAGTTACTAAAGGAAGTAATTGCTTCATCTAATTATATATAAAGGGACATAGCCCATATGAAAAAGGTAGTTTTTCATTTGTTAAAAAAATAATTCTCTCTTTCTCTTCTCCCATCTTGAACTCTTTGCATTATTTTAACAAGATCTATAAAGACATTCGTACTATGAAATATCATTTTAGTTCTGATAATTAAAGTAGCACTGAAGTAATTGATCTAGAAACAAGAAAGTGAATTATCACAAGTAAGTTTTCCTTTCAAATCTACATTGGTATTAACTAGATAACTAGCTCGTGCTACGCCGTGTGTCAAATTAAAAAAAATTAAGCATGGAAATTTTTTAAGTCACTAGAATTTATTTGACAATATTATTGAATTAGAGCAAGCATATTAACCTTGTAATTTCTCAATCCAATTCCTTACCTAACCTAAATTTTAAACTAAAATGTGTGAGAGTTGCCTCAACATGACTCATCCATCTATATGGATCAAAAGACAACCCAAACACCCGGAAACAACATGGTTAGACTTTTATAAAACTTCAAGAAGATATTTTTTTTTAATATTGAGATTACAGCTTATTGGATCAACTCGAGTTTTGATGCTCAACTTATCAAACTCGTGATCTCAGGTCATGGACTCAACTAGATTTAACAAAGTTGTTTTTTAAAACTAATTTTTATTTAATTATATGTAACAAAAATAGACGCTCGCTAAATTGAGCACCAACCAAATATCAAGATTTTTTTGAGAACATGATAATCTCATAGAATCATATAAAGCAAATCAAAACAACTTATGAAGAGCGATTTAAAATTAACTAAATGTTGAAAAATAAATTTGTAAATAAATAAAAACCTAATATTGAAGGATGAACTTGAAAAAATAAAAATAAAAAGCCTAAATTTGTGAGCCTACTTGGCCTAACACACGTGGGCATGAAATTGCAAAGAACAAAATAAAAAAACTTAATGTTGAATAATAAATTTTAAAAAAACAATAAAAAAGGCTAAATTTACGAGTCTACTTGGCCCAGCATGTGTGGGCCTACCAATCCCGTGCACTTAAGCTTTTTTTTTTTTTGAAAGGGTAAACGACCTGTCATTTGCATGGAAAAATTAAAAGGGGTTGGCTTAAAAGTTCATTTCCCAACCCATTTTCAATAAAAAAAAAAACACCAAATAACACACAGTAAAAACCTTCACAAATCCTTGACCAGCCCCAAAATCACTCAAAAAATTAAAAAAATCTAAACAGAACTTGATCTATATTTTTAGGCATGTTTATAGGAAAAAACACCACCATCGAATTATCTTATCAAATGAAACTCGATGGCAATAAGATTAACCATTTTTGTTGTTGGATTTTGGAAAAATGATAATCTTCTCTTTTTATCACCGTAATCAAATGACTTTCTCTTTCATTTTTTAAACTCATTGACTAAAAAATAAACAAAATAATTTTTTGGACTAAAACTAAATTTTACAAAAACTACAAGGATTGCGAAGAAGAAAAAAGATAAGTAGATAGAATAATTAGAACTTTTTTCACACAAATTTGAGATTGGTTATTAGATTTTTCCTTCTTTTTTTTTGTTGAACTTTGTCTTTTTTGAACAAATCATCATAAAAGGATACGACTGAAAAAGAGAGAGTTATGGGTGAAACTATTTTTTAAAAAATATTTAGAATTATTATGAACTGCTACAGTTAAGGCCTTCTATGTATATTTTTAAGGTCATTGTGCGTAATTTTTTTTTTGTTTGATTTCATATAATCCATGAAAATATTATCTTTTATTTTAAAAAAAAGAGATTTTAAAATGATATCCTAAATTTTGACTAAATTTCCATTTTTAGTTCTAAATATTTGGAATTATTTTAGTTTTATGCTAAAATTTAAGTTTCATCTCATAAAAAATGTACTAAAAGTATTTATCGTATAATAATGCTTAGTTTTCTTTTTCTTCATATACACTAAAATACTATCCTATATTGACTTCTAAAATTTTAGCTGCATCAATATCCATCTCCAATCCACGTATGTTTACAAATAATTACATATCCATTCTCAAATAAATAATTCAAAGTGGATGATAAAACCCAAACGTGCAAATATCGAAGAGAGAGAGAGAGAGAGAGAGAGAGAGAGAGAGAGAGAGAGAGAGAGAGAACGCAGGCCTTAATGGGCCTAAGAACCCGTGATAGTTAACGAGCTTAAGAACAAAAATAGAGGCCTAGAAAACGTATAAATTTACGGGCCGAAAGCCTCAACGGCTATAAGCTCTGTTGCCACTCCAGTTAGGGTTTAAGATAGGTTTCGATGTTGCTCAGTTGATTGCTCTTCATA